>CM060369.1:64393170-65683168 GCA_030545235.1 Helianthus tuberosus
ACCATCAAGATTACATTGACATATGCTCTTCTTAACATTCTTGAAAAGCATCACCTGTTGGTATCATCATCATCGGAAACCCAGGACCAGTCGGAACGGATCGAGTTGTGACCGCATACACAATCATTCTCAAACAAACGACAACCATTGCAATACTTCATCATGAATTAAACTAACCGAAACTTTCTGAATGATAAACAACTAACCGTAACAAATCTGAAACGAACTTGAACTTCTAATAATCACAAACTTGCATTACAGAATACGTACTGGAACAAGAGATTCGGAACCGTATTTATACGCAGCAACAGGTACGTCTTGAGAAGTCACAACGTTTGACAAAGGGAGGTGTCGTTTCCCTCATAACCGCTCGTGCAGTTATCCCAGACGTACCGCTTCGTTATTCACGGCCCAACCTACTTGTTATCCAACATTACATTAACCTAATGGACTCACTAATTTGTTCGACCCACTGGACATGGCCTCCGGCCCAAATTCTAGACATAAACAATAAACAGTAAATGTTTGACCCATTAACAATCTAAATAAATAAACAAACTACCGGCCCGAAACCGAATCGGATGGACTTGATTATATTTGATCTTCATCACCCATTGTCTTTACGCTTTATCTTTATGCGGTACAAAAACTCTTAAGTTTTGTTTTGGTTTCTTTTTAATAAAAGAAAATAAATCAATTCAAAAGGTAAAAATAAATTGAACTCGATACTTATCAAATTCAAAGTGGTCAATTTGATTTGTCTCCAAGGTAAAAATATTTGCCGATCCTGTAAATTGCATGAAATACCAGATTATATGAAAATTCTCCATATAACAAATGAGTAGCACACATAACAAATGACTTTTCTTTCTTTCTTATAATATATAACTTTTTATGTTTCTAAAAAGAAGACAGGATATGACTTTGTGACGTTCTGAATATAAGACAATTTTTTATATAATAAGCAACCGAACCTCCTTGACTAATTCATTAATCCTAACTGTCACTAATTTGCTCTGACTTACTAGAGTAACCCACCAACAACCCATTAGTTTAGAATTTCATATAATAAGGTGTTAGTTGGTCTGATCAATGTACATCAAGGATACATGACCTTTTTATCTTTTTCTATTTTATAAATGTGTCAACTTTTAGGATTTGGATTTGTTAGAAGGTTACTGAGATCATGTTAATTAAGTTGTGCAAATTTTATAGTAGTAATGTTTTGAAAATATGATATGAATCGGATCGAAAGCAGCACATGCATGTTTATAAATCTAATGTCGACCAATAAAGAGAGGAGACAAACACCAGTTGAAAATCACTTGTTTTGCTTAGTCCCATCAATTCCAGTCGGTTCATTTGTGTTAGGCCGATTTGCTCATAAACAGTAGTGATAATACTGACGGTTTTTGATTCAAAGGTTTGAAACGACGAAGCCCTATGCTTTTAAAAATATTGACCTACTGAACAGTTGTGATAAAAGTTAGCAAGAACAATGAAAGTAGATGAGGTGTTATACCTTTATGGTTATATCCGAACAATTTTCAGATTTATAGCTATGACTTACACGACAACGCGATCAAGTCTCAATTTTTACCTGTGTATCATGTTTTACATCTGATGATAGCACAAATAAACCCATTATTCAGCTATATACTTTATGGCTTACGTATCATCAAGAAACATTCGTTTTCCCCACACAGGTCATGATACATGAATTTGATTCGCGCATAACCGTTCTATTCTCACATCATCTATAAGATGTAAGATAACCCAATCTCCAAATTCCTACCTAAACACCACATTTGTGTAACAAACTTTAAAATAGTAAAAATAGTTTATATTCGTATGCAAAAGTACAAAACATCTGTAAGATAAAAGAACCATATACTCAAACTCTTCATTATGTAAAACATGACAACAATATGGTCAATATGCATGCAGTTATCATAAATTGATAATATTATACGCGACTATCACTCACGTATGCATCCACTTATATAAGATACGATAAAACAGATACTCGAGCATGTACCCTTATAACATATTTTAACATCACTGATACTCTCATGTAACATATGTACTTATACTCAGTGTTGTAAGAATTGTAAGGCACTAGTTGGTCAGTGGGATACCGACTAGCGATTAATCGGGATTAATAAAGATTAATCGGAATTAGTCGGATCGGGATTTCTATATGTAATTTTTAGTTATAAATATACACATACATTTTTATATATAGTTTTTTAAGGTAGACACGTTTTAACCTCTTATGGACCCCTTTTTTTAAGTAATTGACTGGTTTTTGTAAGGTGTGGTCGAAATTTGGCTGAATAGGACAACCATTGACCGTCTAATGATTAATCGGTCATTAATCGATAAACCTTCGATTATTGATTAATCAAACACTAGTCAAAAAATAGTTAGGATTTTTACAGCTATGCTTATACTAGCATAGTAGCATTACGTTCAAACAATGATACACAACTAAAGTAAAAAAGCCATTTACACCCATAAAATTGTTAAAACACATTGGGCTAGAAAAGGTCCTCGTGACTCATGAGACCACGTGACATGTGGTCTAAAAAACTTAAAAGGCCAAGACCAAAAGTACTTTGACTTTTGAACCACATACCATTATTCTACACTAACCATAGTTAGTCTTCCCAACTCAACCAAACCAAAGTTACACAACCAAATCTTTTAACTTATTCCCATTTTTGGCCCCTCTCATCTTTCAATCCAATAAACGACGACTTTTTGCAACACATCATCCTCTGGATTTTCACCTTCTTTTCCAAGATATTTCATCAATTTTGTCCTTAATCTCTTCTCAATTTCCATATATCTTACTTCAATTTCGGATTCTAGTGATCTGTTTCTAGTGTTTTAGATTCTATCAATACAGCTAAAAATTAGGGCTAATGTCTGAACTCTGAAACCCTAGCTTTTGTACTTTAATTTCACTGTGATTGCAACACCTGTAGAATTGAATATTGTTAGTTTGATTGTGATTGATTGGTAGATAACTCTAGAAGAACAAGTTATAGCGATTGCCGTAAGCAAAACCCTACGATAATAGCGTCCTCATGACCGCCGATGAGTCTGCAGTTTCCGGCGAAGCTAGTGGTTCTTCTCCGGGCAATCAGCTGGCGATTTTGCCGGAAAATCCGGTTAAACGGAAGCGGAATCTGGCCGGCATGCCAGGTAATGTTGTGATGATATTAATTTGTTAATAATTGAACTATTGAAGTGTGATTATGAAGGTTGTATTGTTAATTTAGCTGGATGCCTTAATTAGGTGTTATTATATGTTAGGTTAATGGATAAGTTTTAGTGGATTATTACAAACTGATTTTATGCTGTTTGAAGCAAGTGTTAGGGTTAGGGCTTGCTGTATTGAAGTTGAAATGAAAGTTATGTTGATTTTTGGTGTTTTCTGAATGTTTAATGTATAGATCCGGACGAATAGGTTGAATTATATGTTAGATTAATGAATAAGTTTTAGTAGATTGTTACGAATTGATTTCATTTTGTTTGAAGCAGGTGTTAGGGTTAGGGCTAGGGCTTTTGTTGTATTGAAATTGAAATTAAAATGAAAGTTATGTTGATTTTTGGTGTTTTGAATGTTTGATATATAGATCCGGATGCAGAAGTGATCGCTCTATCTCCGAAAACTTTAATGGCCACAAATCGATTTGTATGCGAAATATGCAATAAGGGGTTTCAGAGAGACCAGAACTTGCAACTCCATCGACGAGGACATAACTTGCCGTGGAAGCTTAAACAGAGGACCGGGAACGAAATTAGGAAAAGAGTCTATGTATGTCCTGAGCCGTCATGTGTTCACCATGATCCGAAGCGTGCGTTGGGCGATCTTACCGGGATTAAAAAGCATTTCAGCAGGAAACATGGCGAGAAGAAATGGAAATGTGATCAGTGCTCGAAGAAATACGCAGTTCAGTCTGATTGGAAAGCGCATTCGAAGATATGTGGAACCCGAGAGTATAGATGTGATTGTGGGACTTTGTTTTCAAGGTTGGGTTTCTCTAAAAATCTTTTGTTATTGGCTAACCGCTAATGCTGAAATTTTCGGTTGTTTGTATGAAGGAGAGATAGCTTTATTACCCATAGAGCGTTTTGTGACGCCTTAGCTGTTGAGACTGCTAAAGGTCAGCCAGAAGATGAACCTCTTAAGAAAGATGAAGACAGTAATCCTAAAGATATAGAATCAGCACCTCAATCAACAGCAACGGCATCACTGCCGCCGCCACTACCGCCACCCACCGCCAGTCCTGCAGTTCCTGTAACATCTCCAGTTATGTGTATTGCAGATTCTCCAGGTATAACGGCTTATGTTTTTAAGGTTTTAACAACTACTCTTATTTTTATATTAAAGTTGGCAACAAAAGTTTGTTTTTTTCTCTATATACTTATATACAAGAAGATTGAACCCCATGATTTCATTTAGAGATTAATTACAGTTTACTTAGGGCTGCAAACGAATCGAACGTTCAGCAAACAGTTCGTGAACCGTTCGGTGGGAGGTTCTTTTGTGTTCGTTCGTTTAGTTAAATAAACGGACATGAACAAAGGTCGCGTTCGTTCATTTATGTTGGTGAATGTTTGATAACCTGTTCGTTTGTGTTCGATAGTTCATTTGTGTTTTATCTTTTGTATTTTATTTAAATACTTCAAAATACTGATAAATAAATTATTTAACAAGTATCTGTTATTATATATTTTGTTCATGAACGCTTGTTTGTGTTCGTTTGTTTTCATTTGTGTTCATGAATGTTCGTTTGCATTCGTTACCTAAAATTAACAAACGAACACGAACATGTTCATGAACAGTTCGTGAACACATATATTTCCTTAACGAACAAACACGAACAAGGCCTTGTTCATGTTCGTTTGGTTCATTTGCAGCCCTGAGTTTACTAGCACATCTTGCCTACAGATTTTCCGGAAATTTCCAAGTCGAGTCACGATGCTACACCCGTTGTGGATAACCCGCCACAATTGGTGGCGGGGTTGACCGGAAGCTGTAGCGGCAGCTGCAGCTCAACCAATACCGGAAGCACAAGCAGCAGTGTATTCGCTAGCTTATTCGCATCATCGACCGCATCAAAAACTTTACAACCACAACCTCAAACAACCGGATTCAAAGATCTTATTCAATCCATGACCCGACCTACACAAACACCCGATCCTACACTCCCATCTTCAGCTCAAGAACCCATATCGCTATGCTTGTCAACCAATCACGGATCCTCGATTTTCGGACCGGCGGGGCCGGAGCGTCGGCAATACGTTTCGCCACCTCAGCCGACGATGTCAGCAACCGCATTACTTCAAAAAGCTGCACAGATGGGTGCAACTGCGTCCGGTGCATCACTACTTAGGGGATACGGGCTCGAGCGGGATGATGCTGACGGTGGGTCATCTATCGGGCTTGGACTTGGGGTGGGGTTTGACGGGCGGCCCGGTTTGCAAGAACTCATGTTGGGGACTCCGTCTGTATATGAGCCGAAGCACGCCACTCTTGATTTTCTCGGGTTGGGTATGGCGGTTGGTGGTGGAACAACCAACGGTCTATCGGCTCTAATGACTTCCATTGGCGGTGGTCTTGATGTTACGAGGGGGGTTTCGTCGTTTGGACTTGGTGGTGGAAGAGGCGGCAGTGGTGAGTTCACCGGAAAAGACATGGGACCGCAGTAAGTTGACCTACATTTTCTTTACCTCAGTAGTTCTATTTTGGTAACTTTGGTATTTAGGAAGTAGTTATGTTATATGAATTTTTTACTATATATTGATGTAAATTATTGTTTTATTTCTGTTTGTATAATTAAATCCAGAAGTTAGCAGTTAGCAGTTTTGGAGGAATCAACCTCTGCCAACTTGCTTTTTCTTAATCCTATGTTCTGCATCTAAGATTATGTATATTGTTGACTTTTTAATTTTTTAAATGAAAATAGAACATGTCACAAGGGAAATGCTTGTTATATTTGGGACCCTTTTCCAAAATTTTCTAGTATGTACTTTCGGTCGATTACGACTTGAAAATTACAAAGAAGAAACTTGTTTAAGGAACTTGCATAGCATCTAATGAAAATATAAACTATGAATTAGTGAAGCATTCTTCAAATCTCCAACATCTACTTTGCTGCACATAATTAGTGACATTGAGAAAGCTTCATATGTTGGACACCATGCTCATTGAATGTATTAAACACACACCATTTTTTTTTTATCCCAACTACAACAAGGTGCCATAAAACTAGAGGGGGCAATCTTGACCCAAAGCCTTTCAAATGGGTCAATTTGGGTTGCTTTTAAAATTATATGGGTTGATTTGGATAAGATATTTTAACTAATTGGGTCATATTGGGTCACTTGAAATTCCATCTTGTTATTTTCGGGTCAAAGCGGGTCGACAACATTAAAGAAATGGGTCGATGTGGGTTAGTGTCTTGAAGAAACGGGTCGGTTTGGGTCGGGTTTCGGATCGCAACAGGTTTTGGGCCGGCACGAGTTTCCGCACGATACGAGTTTCGGGTCGGGACGAGTTTCGTACCGTTTCGACACGAACCGTTTCGACGCGTACCGTTTCGACCCGTACCGTTTCGACCAGTACCGTTTCGACACGAACCGTTTCGACCCGTACCGTTTCAACCAGTACCGTTTCGACCCGTACCGTTTCGACCCGTACCGTTTCGAATCGAACCGTTTCGACGGGTACCGTTTCGAATCGAACCGTTTCGACGGGAACCGTTTCGAATCGAACCGTTTCGACGGAACCGTTTCGACCCGTGCCGTTTCAACCAGTACCGTTTCGACCCGTACCGTTTCAACCAGTACCGTTTCGACGCGAACCGTTTCGACGCGAACCGTTTCGACCATTACCGTTTCGAA
Organism: Helianthus tuberosus; assembly: GCA_030545235.1. NCBI lineage: Eukaryota > Viridiplantae > Streptophyta > Magnoliopsida > Asterales > Asteraceae > Helianthus > Helianthus tuberosus. The sequence goes on from CM060369.1 coordinate 64,400,089, forward strand.
CCGAACCGTTTCGCGATGAATCGGTTTTCTACGATGAATGTTCTTCAGAAGGTGCTTTTTTTCTTTTATAAATTTTTCGTTCGCGAATTCCCATCTTTCGTGATCGATCTTTCTGATGATGAAGATTAATTCAAAGCTGGAGTCAGTTTCAGTCAAGCGCACGTGGTCATTAGTTTGTTATTTGAATTCAATAAAAGGGTAAACGGATAGTTTCTTAGCCTTTACCTAGTCTTTTGGATCTGCAGGTTTTATCCTACTTTTTCTAGTATTTAAATAAGTCCTCTCTCATTATGTAATGCATGCACTGAGTAATATTCATAATAAAAGCTTCGATTCTTTTTTCAAAATTGTTGTTTGCTATTTCTTTTCTTCATTCAGTTGATTATCTTACTCTTATACCAACATCTGAAACCCTGTAAAAAGAATCTGACGATTGTAAATCCATTAAGATGCACTATATCTATTAACATAAATACATAATGTATCTGAATTTTTATATTTGCAAACTTATTCGCCAAATGCCTAAATCTGCATCATGTGTAACCTGCACTATATCCTGCATATCATGACGATAACTACCATCAAACTCCAAACATTTCCATCTCAATTCTAGTTTTAGGAAACAACAAATCTTACAAGTTAGAATGATGAAATATAATAAACCCGAACCGACCCGAACCCGTTTCAACCCGACAAAATTGCCCCTTGATGTACAATCTCTCTCTCTCTTTTTTTTTTTTTTAAAAAAGCATTTTTTTAACAAAACTGACCCGACCCGACCCGAAACCCGTTCTAACCCGGACCCGTTTCAACCCGAACCCGTTCTGACCCGAACCCGTTCCGACCCGAACCCGTTCCGACCCGAACCAAAACAACCCTTTTTTTAATTGACCCGTTTTGACCCGAACCCGTTCTGACCCGAACCCGTTTTAACCCATGACCCAACCCGACCCGACCCGTTTGCCAGGTCTACATAAAACTATATAGATTGTTTACAAGCACAATATTCAATGTTCAGTTAACCCAGAATTCAAGAAAATGTGGAATTACAATTCACAAACATATAGTTATGCCCTTATACAATTTCATGACACGTGTAATCTTCATATAGTTTCTACTTGACAAAAATGCCTCAGGAATTTGGTTTACCATCCAAACATTTTTAATTTGAAGAGGCAGAAAATGTTTCATAGCATGTACTCATAGTTGTGTTTATACCACTAAGACATATAGCACAATTTATCATATTTTTTTAGCTACCCAAGCTTACTATATCCAATTCTACATGCTAAAGGTAACTCCATCCCACCAAATCAAACAGCTATGCAACTGAATGGCGTTATTCTATTAAAGTCATTAATACAAACTCAATTAAAAAGCTAACCAAATATTGGAAATCAAAAGTAATACGTAAAAGATTTTGTCTTCACCAAGTGATATAAGAGATTAGCCAAGCATGACCATAGTTTGACAACGCTCTTACGATCGATCTTGGATCCCGAGACTACTACGCACTCTAAATTCTAACGGTTGTGGTGTATGATGATGGCATTGTGGTGGTGGAGTGGTGGCAGGTGTGAGAAATGTGATTTGCCAAGGGATGGATTGCAATTGAACCAAGCACCCCTATTCATAGTTGGAAACAGACGATTTACACGGCCCCGTGCCCCCTTCTTCTCTGTCTTCATTTATGAGGTGTGTCAGTCTGTATACTTGCACGGCCTCGTGTGTCAACGGCACGGCCACGTGCCCATGTACTTGTTGTACTATCCAAGATTCTGCAAATCTGAGAGTTGACCAAGGCCCGTGTTCATAGGACACGGCCCCGTGTCTCTTGTTTGTTTTTGTTTGTCTTTTTCTTTCTGGAATTTTAAGTGGGACACGGCCCCGTGCTTGTCTTCTAATTCATTATTTTTGGTTTTGGGGTGAAGCTTGGAGGGTTGGTATGATGTATCAATTTCCCTTCTTTTGTATTTATGCTAGTTTTGTAACACTCGTCTAAATTTTTTTTTACATGGATTTACTATTTATTCGTACCATATTATATGAAGATGTCTAAGTTGTGACATAATGTTCCATAAGTAGGTTTCAAAAATAACAACATTTAGTCGACTAACGACTAAATCAAAACATTTAAAGTTGTTTACAATTCACAAACATAGTCTGTTAAGGATTTAAAACATTGTGGAAGCTTCAAAAATAGTGTTCGGTTCTTCGTCGTTGCTTGATCGTCATCCGTTATTTTCACCATAATCACCTAAGGTCAAAACCATACCAAAACGTTAGTTTTGACTACAATATGATACACATAAACTAATTCCAACAACAAAATGTGAGAAATAAAATAATTTTCTAAAACCGGTTCTGTCGCGTGTCGCGGCAGAACCCACTATGTTTGTCGCGTGGCGCGGAGGCTCCCGCGTGTCGCGGAGTGTTCTGGTGCTCCTGCCGCGTGGCGCGGCAGAAACGATTTTCCAGCAGATGCAGGTTTGTGACCTGCATTTGCTGCCTGTTCCGGAAAATCCAGTTTTTAACTTCGTTTGGCTATAACTTTTGACTCGTAAGTCCGTTTTAAGTGATTTTTCTTCCTATATGTCTGTAAATTCATTACCGTCATAACTATTATAAATTTGGTACCGAAAATTAAACTTACGGACCAAACAATTAAATGTCGCTTTACATTTAGTCAACTCATTATAACTCTACTTATTATGTTACCATTTAACTAGAAAACCTATGGCGCTTATTACCCAACTTCTGGGGCTTATTATCACCGGCACTTCATTACCAAATCTATGGCTTCGTACTCTCGTGACCATTTTCGCCATCTCTATCTACTTACAAAGTTATTACTACAATGTAACATCATTTGACCCGTTTGGTTTGTCGAGTGAATTCCATCACTTCTTAGACTTAACAAACGCAACTATTTTCGCTATAATAACATTAGACATATTTACGACTAGGCTTATCTACGTAAATGTAACGAGACGACAAGTCGCGTACCTTTAGAGCACACCCTTCAAACACGTATCCGCTCCGGCTTGTCCGCTTGACGATCCGGATTCTTTGCCTAAAGAGTTCAATTCACAATCAACTTAGAACTCTTTTCATAATCATTAACGCATAATTCTCTAAAATAATCAAACTGCGTTTTCATCTGATTTTTAACATTTTAATCCCCACTTAGGCATTTTAACAAACACCTAGCGGGTCAGATTTTTACATCATCGAAACCAAGTTCATGACTTGTAATAATCATCTAAATCAACTTCAATTAGTCACATTTACACATGTTTTAACTTCCAAATCTCAGAAAGTACCTCATAAAACTCAAATTACACTAGAATAATCATTTTAAACCCTAGTGTTCATCATTAACTTATAAAACCCATAACCCACATTCAATGTGTTCATGGAATTTCCTGAATTTGGACATGATTTCACATGTAGTTGTCTAGGTTTTACTTCTAGACACCATCTCATCACTAAGCTAACCAAATCACAAACATGCATCATCTAAATTCAGATTTCCCAATTTCATGAGAATTTCAAACTGAGAATTAACACCAAATTTTACATACCTTGTAACCCCCTTGTGATGAGGATCACTAATCTATGTTCGGATTTTGATTTGGACCAGGTTATCTGTCACACCCCGACCGCGTATAACATGCAACCGCGGCGGAAACGTCGGGGAGTGTTGTAACAGAATTAATTGTTTCACAACCATGGCAATTAAAGTTATGTTTTATTCAAAAACAAAAGGAGTATATTGTCTTAAAACAACTGAACAAAGAGTACATAACGTTATTTAAACTAGTTCTATCTTCATTTTAAGTCTCTAAGGCACCGGTCCGCCCTAGTATGTCCTGCTCAAACCTATGCACCATTACCTGAAACACATGTGAAAATAGGTACGTCAGCATAAAAATGCCTGTGAGATACATAGGTTTTATGAAAATAGGATTCATGACTTGAGTTTAAAGAAATGTTTAATAAAAGTTAGTCATGAACCTTGTTAATTGTTTTGTTTGATAAATCTTTTGAAAAACGATGATAAAGTAGATGATATGTAAAGGAAAAATGTAAGGTTAAGTGAATAGCCAAGTAAAATGAGTTTTGTATAAAATAAGTTGTTTGTAAAATAATGTCTTGTGAAAAAACATATTATTTGTGTAGAATGTTATATGTCTAAACTGAAATGATTCGAATAACGCTGCGATGTGTAATACCCTACAAGCACTTATATATAGGAAGTACCAGCGGCGTATCCACCATACTTGTATCATATTATACACGCCTCGTTACTTAAATCACTTTACCCAAACAAACCACCATTGTAAATTGCCCATGTCTAAACCATTTGTTAAATGTCTTTGTGTAACTATGTCAAAATGTTTATGTCAAAATGCAGTTTATGAAATAAGTATATCAGTATCAAAATGTCTATGTCAGATGTCAATCATGTAATGTGTAAACAAAATGTCATGTATGGCAAGTGAAATATATCAAATACCATAGGTAAAATGTACAAAACAAGGTATTGAAGTAAATCAAAGTTATGTCTTGTAGAAAACTGCATGCTATACTGATACGAACATCTATGCGGTATTGTAAAAATGCATACATTCAAGCCTTGAGACTGTGGTGATAAACCTTTAAACAAATTAAAGGTTTATCTGAGTTATGTATTCGAATTCGGTCATTCCTTCCATCCAAACATACCTAGGATGTCAGGAACGGGAGTTGTCAATTCCTATGGTACCACTACCTACTAACGAGCGGCGTAGCTAATGTTAATGAATGTATTTTTGTCCCATTTGAAACAAACCAAATGACATACCAAAATGTAAGCATGTGAAAATAATGCACTAAGTATGTAATCAAATGTACACACATAGCGTGAAATGTCATGTAAAACAATGTACTAAGTATGTAATCAAATGTACACACATAGCGTGAAATGTCATGTAAAACGATGTACTAAGTATGCACACAATGGACATACATAGCATAAAATGTAATGTAAAACGATGTACTAAGTATGCACACAATGGACATACATAGCATAAACATAATGAAATCATGTACTATAAGTGTACTAATGAACATAATAAGCATGTGATATGAAATCATGGAAATCATGAAAGTAACAAGTAGGCACATGTGTTTCACCCCAAAATGTTTGAAAAACAGTAAAAGAGGGGTCTATGTACTCATTTGAGATTGCTCAATAGACTTTAGATATCCACCAAGCAAAGCTAGAAGATTAGGGAATCAAACGGCACCTAATATAGGTAACTACATTAATAAACGGACTTATTCGGAGGATCGGGTAGTACGAGGGTTCGTAAACCAAATGAGTGTAGGAACTCATGTAATATGGTTTAACAAAGCCTACATACTAAAACGAAACCTAGCCTAAGTGCTTTTGACCCGTTTAGGTAGCTTATGCTACTTTAACGCGTCGTTTGCGTAAAACGCGTTCGGACTGCCTAACTAGCCCTATAAGAAGTAAGATATGCCTTAACATGTTTAATATTGTTACTAAATCAGTTTAGATACCAAAAATTAGGTTACATAGGCTTAAAATGAATTTTAACGTAAAAAGGGCATTTTGGTAATTTACCTAAGGCATATAAACTACCTATCATACAACTACTTAAATGACGTGACCATAAGGTATAACCTCGGAAGGTTATTCCCTATGCAACTATGGTCACCTAAAGTGTTTGGTCGGATCCTAATGATCGACCAAATGGGTCGGGTTCGAAAGCATAAGCGATTTATTAGATCGCTTACCCTTACGACCCTAAACAAGCACAAATCTAAAAGTGACGAGCTAAACATGCTAGGACATGTTTAGTTAAGTTAGAAAACAGGTTTGGTATCAAAACAAACGGTTTTGATACTCTAGAGTAGTTTGGTTACAAAATACGCGAGAACACGCATTTTGCCCGAAACTACGACTCGTCACTGAGCCTAGATAACGTGGTAATCAGTAGGTATAGTCACAAGGGACTATAACCATCGTGATTACGCTCACGTTATGAAGTTCAAACGAACTTCGCATTGACCATAAACTGGTCAATGCAGAAAGTCAAACACAGTTTGACTTTAAAGCATAAAAACGAAAGAAAAGAACGAAGGAATACTTACAGAAGGTCCCCGCAAGTATTAGACCCGACTCACTCTCAGGTAGGAAGCACAAACACTTCCACTTAGAGAGCTAGAATCAGATTTAGGTGTGAGTTGCAACTAAAAGGGGTGGGGGTATTTATAGGAAAAGTAGAACCGTTAGGATCGTTTTTTGAAAAACGTGCCTCGATCTCAACCGTCCAACTCATACCCACTGAATTAGAAACCCATGGGAGCCCCTAGGATTGTTAAAAACCAGTTGCAAGTAGTTTAGGAGTGTATAACAGCAGTAACCAGCTGTTTGCAACATTTTTGCAGATCTGGGAGGCTGATGCGGCCCGCTTCAGGATCACACAAAACTCAGGCGGGCCGCCTGGCCTTGTCTGATCAGCAGCAACTTTGAAAAATGACAGTTTAGGTCCCTGTTGGTGTTTAAAGCCATTTCCGACACTTCTAAGGCCCGTTAAGCCAACGTTAAGGCCCTAAAATGATGCCTAAACATTGTGGACTTGAAACATGCTCCAAAATATGCCGGATGTCGGTCCGTTTGGTCGTACGATCGCGATGTTTGCTTAATTACGACGGAATGCGCATAAGCGCGAAAAACGATCCAAATTGCGCGACGAATGGATTTTTCTCATGCCAAACACTAAAATAAAATGTTATAGTGCTTACATAAATTTTTGGATGTCCGGATGTATTCAGAACGTAAGTTATGCGCGAAAGTGCAAACTTGTGCACTTTTTGACACTTTTAGTCCCTGAATGACCCAAAAGTTTATTTTAGCACACCGAACTCCTCAAAGCCTATCTCTAAGCTATATAAAGGATATTTATGGTATGTTTAACTTATGTTCATGTTCCGGAATGTTCGTTACAGTTCAAATTGGCATACTTTCGCAGTTTGTCAAGTTTAGTCCCTGTAAGCGAATTAACTTGTTTTTGCCATACCAAAGCCTTCAAAACTTATTTCTAAGTTATGTAAAGGTTATTTAAGGTATGTTAAGTATATGTTGATGTTCCGGAGTATTTTTCGCATTAAACTGATTACGTTTACGCACCAGTTTGCGTATAACTCTCCAGAAAGCGATATAGAGTTTGAAATTGAATAAAAGTCAAAACATGAAAAATGTAAAACACAACTAAACAAACATTGGGATCAAATAACATTGTTTTATTGATAACTGAACTGTTTACAATGATTTCAGACACAGATGTTACAGTCTCCCCTACTTGTGGAAATTTCATCCCGAAATTTGTTTAGAGGAAACTCGTGGGAAAAGATGCGGATACTTCGCCTTCATTTGATCTTCGCGTTCCCAAGTAAACTCGGGTCCACGTTTAGCTTCCCAGTGAACTTTGACAAAAGGAATGCGCTTGCGTTTAAGCCACTTGACTTCACGTTCCATGATTTCCACTGGCTTCTCAACAAATTTCAGTGTTTTGTCAACACGAATTTCGTCAAGCGGTATGTGGAGGTTCTCATCAGCTAAACACCTCTTGAGATTGGACACGTGAAAAGTTGGATGAACATTTCCAAGTTCAGGAGGTAACTCAAGTCTGTAGGCTACCTTACCGATTCTTTCGACGATCTTGAATGGTCCAACGTATCTAGGTGTAAGTTTTCCTTTCTTTCCAAATCTGATCACACCTTTCCAAGGTGAGACTTTAAGTAATACTCGATCACCGACTTGAAATTCCAAGGACTTGCGTTTTGGGTCCGCGTAACTCTTTTGACGGCTTCTAGCTGTCTGAAGGTTATCACGAACTTTCTTAATCTTGTCAGTTGTCTCTAAAATGAGGGCAGGTCCAGTAAGCTGAGCCTCACCGATCTCATTACAGCAGACTGGTGAACGACATTTTCGACCATAGAGAGCCTCGAAAGGAGCCATTTTGATGCTAGAGTGATAACTGTTGCTGTAGGAGAATTCAATCAATGGAAGATGCGAATCCCAACTACCACCAAAGTCGATCACGTAAGCTCTAAGCATATCCTCCAGAGTCTGGATTGTTCTTTCAGATTGACCATCCGTTTGCGGATGATAAGCTGTGCTCAGGTTAAGTTGGGTCCCCATCGCAGATTGCATGGTTCTCCAAAAATGAGAAGTGAAGCGAGCATCTCTGTCAGAAATGATGTTCAAAGGAACACCATGTCGAGCTACAATTTCATCCACATAGATTTTAGCAAGTTTGTCAGCAGGAAAATCCTCACGGATTGGCAAGAAATGCGCTGACTTAGTAAGACGATCAACGACTACCCAGATGGCATCATGACCTTTCTTAGTGCGCGAAAGTTTGGTAATGAGATCCATAGTAATGTTTTCCCATTTCCAAACTGGGATCTCTGGTTGCTCCAAAAGACCAGAAGGATGTTGGTGTTCAGCCTTAACCTTGAGACAAGTAAGGCATTTTGAAACATACAAGGCAATGTCTTTCTTCATACCAGGCCACCAATACTGAGTACGAAGATCCTTATACATTTTGTCTGAGCCAGGATGAATAGAATAGCGAGACTTATGAGCTTCATCCATAAGCAGAGTGCGAAGATTATCTTGGCTTGGGACCCACAAACGGTCCATGAAATAATAAGATCCATTGTCTTTCAAAACAAGATCAGGCTTAATGTGATAGGGTAATTCCTTACCCATCAAGTCTTGTGAAACACAAGCATGTTGAGCCTGAGAGATGCGGGCTTGAATATCAGCTCGAGCCTGAATATCAGATTGAACGCGAACACAATGAAGCTTGACATGTTCCTTACGACTCAAAGCATCGGCTACAACATTCGCCTTACCAGGATGGTAGCGAATTTCGCAGTCATAGTCATTCAGAAGCTCAACCCAACGTCGTTGCCTCATATTGAGTTCTTTCTGATTAAAGATATGCTGAAGACTTCTGTGGTCAGTGAAAACCACGCATTTTGTACCATACAAATAATGTCTCTAGATTTTTAGAGCGAAAACGACTGCACCCAACTCAAGATCATGAGTGGTGTAGTTTTTCTCATGCACCTTCAATTGCCTTGATGCATTGGCTATGACTTTGTTCCTTTGCATCAGAACACAACCAAGACCCAATTTCGATGCATCACAATAAACGACGAAATCATCATTGCCTTCGGGCAAAGATAGGATAGGTGCATCACAAAGCTTCTGCTTCAAGGTCTGAAACACTACTTCTTGTTTAGAACCCCATTCAAAGGGTTTGTTCTTCTGAGTTAGAGCAGTTAAGGGAACTGCAATCTTTGAGAAGTTCTCTATGAAGCGGCGGTAATAACCCGCAAGACCAAGAAAAGAACGAACCTAAGTAGGAGTAGTAGGCGCATCCCAATCCTTAATCGCACTGATCTTGGAGGGATCTACATGAATACCTTGTTCGTTAACGATGTGCCCCAAAAATTAAACCTCTTTAAGCCAAAATTCACACTTGGAGAATTTGGCGAAAAGTTGCTCTTTCTTTAGGAGTTCCAGAGTAAGACGAAGATGTTGCTCATGATCAGCTCGCGTCTTAGAGTAAATCAAGATGTCATCAATAAACACAATGATGAACTTATCTAAATAAGGCTTGCAAACCCTATTCATCAAGTCCATAAAAACAGCAGGAGCATTTGTCAAGCCGAATGGCATAACTGTGAACTCATAATGCCCATAACGAGTGCGGAAAGCAGTCTTTGGAATATCTTCTTCATGAACGCGGAGTTGATGATATCCAGAACGAAGATCAATCTTCGAGAAATAAGAAGCGCCCTGTAGCTGATCAAAGAGATCATCAATGCGAGGTAGGGGATATCGATTCTTGATGGTAAGCTTGTTCAGCTCACGATAATCGATGCACATTCTGAAAGATCCATCCTTCTTCTTGACAAAAAGAACGGGAGCTCCCCAAGGTGAAAAGCTAGGACGGATAAAACCTTTATCTGAAAGCTCCTGCAGCTGCTTAGATAGTTCTTGCATCTCAGATGGTGCAAGGCGATATGGAGCTCTAGCAATAGGATTTGCACCAGGTACGAGATCAATACGGAACTCGACTTGGCATGTTGGGGGTAATCCAGGTAACTCTTCCGGGAACAGCTCCGGATAATCCCGAACAACAGGAATATCTTGAATAGACTTACCTTTGCCTTTATCTGTTGTAACATGTGCCAAGAAGGCCACATAGTTCTTTCGCAGATATTTCCGAGCTTTAAAACAAGACATGAGTTTGAGACCACCAGATGGTTTCTCACCTTGAACCTGTAGGATCTCACCTGACGAAAGTGGCACACGAACGATCTTCTCGAAACAAACTACTTTTGCGTGATGCTTGGATAACCAATCCATGCCCACTATAATGTCGAAGCTTCCAAGTTGCATAGGCGTGAGGTCGATCGGAAAAAGATGGTCGTTAAGGTTCAACTGGCAGTTGCGTAGAACAGAATCAAGAACAATGGGTTCACCACTAGCAACTTCTACTGTCAAGGGTTTTCCTAGTTTCGTTCTAGACACGCGAAGCAAAGGCTCAAAAGATAACGACACAAAACTTTTATCGGCCCCTGAATCAAAAAGAACAGACGCAGGTTGGTTATTAACAGAGAACGTACCGTTCACCACTTCATTGTCTGCTTGCGCCTCTTGTGCATTCATATTAAAAACTCGACCTCGAGCTGGAGCCTGATTCTGATTCTGGTTTGCGTTGATCAATCTTGGACACTGGTTACGGTAATGAGTCAGGTCCCCACAATTATAGCACGAACCAGGAGGAAAATGAGGTCGTGCAGCTTGTGCTTGCTGCTGAACAAGTGGTTGTGCAGCCTGCTGAGCTGGGTTGCGGGCTGCTTGATTGGGAGCAAAGCGACAAACATCAGAAAGATGACCCGACTTCCCACAGTTAGTGCAGAAACGACATTGCAATTGCGGTTGATGGTGGCTATTGCATCTGTTGCATAAAGGTGCATTCTCGTTATACTGCTTCTTAGCTGCAGGCTGATTGGGAGCAGCCTGGTTTTGTTGTGCGGTGATGGCAAAATTTTGGGAAGCCTTACGCTTCCTTGAACTCTTCGAGGATCCAGAATCCTTACCCTTTTTGTTTTGACCCTTCTTGCTATCCCCTATGCCAGACGCCTGTTTCTTGCCCTTGTCACCCTTTCTATGCAGCTTATTCTTCAGAATCTGCGACTCAGTCAATGTCGCAGACAGCTCGATTGCCTGACGGAGTGTGGTAGGGTTACTACCAGTAATGATGTCTTGCACTGAGTCAGGTAGACCATCGATATACCTCTCGATAGCCTTCTCGAGTGGAGTAACCATCGTTGGGCATAGCAAACTCAGCTCCTCAAATCTATCAGTATATGCCCGGTGCTCACCACTATCCTGTTTTAAATCATCAAATTCCCTCTCCAAAGCTCGCAGTTCATTACGAGGACAAAACTCCCTCATCATAAGAGTTCTAAGTTCAGCCCACGTTTGCGCTAAAGCAACTTCTGCACCACGGTCTCTCATAACCCCATTCCACCATGTAAGCGCCCTCTTCTGAAATACGCTTGAAGCAAACTCGACTTTCCGATTCTCAGGACACAAAACATGACGGAAGGTACTCTCAATGCTCTCGAACCATTGAAGAAGCCCAGTTGCTCCCTCAGTACCACTAAACTTGAGTGGTTTAGCCGAGTTAAAGCTCTTGAAATTGCATGGAGCATTATTGTTGTTGTTGGCTTGGTTCCACTGAGCAAAGAGGTTTGGGAATTGAGCAGCCATTTGCTGCGCAATGATTTCTGCCAGTTCGGCGGCATTAGGCATCGGATTTTCGCGTCGAGGAGGCATTCTAAAAGAGGAAACATGAGAGGAACGAGTGAGTTGTTTAGATGAAAAGAATGAGATGAAACAAAAATCAACAAAAGTAAAGATGGTGGTCATTCGTCCGTATCACAAAGCAAACAAACGACACACAGTGACTAATCAAAGTAAATGGATCAAAAATAATGTATCGTGAAGACATGCTCGCCTATAAGTGAACACTCATCCCAAGAATTCCTAGGTAAGCACAACTGGTCTCGCGTCTGATGAGATATATACGAAGTGCTTGCCTAGACAGAAAACCCAGAATACAGGCATTCACTCTTCCAGTTTGCACGTGTTCACATTATTTAAAACCCAAAACGTTGACAAGATTTTGAAAATTTGAAGGCACAAGGCCAAAAATTTAGTCAAACTGGAAGGGTTCAAGACCTTACAAAAGAGGGTTCAAAACCTTGTAACAAATCATTTAAAAACAGATAATTGATTTTCAAAAAATCGTTTTGGAAAAAATTGGGTTCTTGTTTTGGTGATCACCTAAGGATAGGCGAAGTGCGTGTTTGAAAATCTAAACACAAGACAACTTGTGTTGGGGTACTAGAAAAGTTATAGTCTAGGTCAAAGCATTACTAATAACCTAATTCCCTATAACCATTGGCTCTGATACCAACTCTTCTGTCACACCCCGACCGCGTATAACATGCAACCGCGGCGGAAACGTCGGGGAGTGTTGTAACAGAATTAATTGTTTCACAACCATGGCAATTAAAGTTATGTTTTATTCAAAAACAAAAGGAGTATATTGTCTTAAAACAACTGAACAAAGAGTACATAACGTTATTTAAACTAGTTCTATCTTCATTTTAAGTCTCTAAGGCACCGGTCCGCCCAAGTATGTCCTGCTCAAACCTATGCACTATTACCTGAAACACATGTGAAAATAGGTACGTCAGCATAAAAATGCCTGTGAGATACATAGGTTTTATGAAAACAGGATTCATGACTTGAGTTTAAAGAAATGTTTAATAAAAGTTAGTCATGAACCTTGTTAATTGTTTTGTTTGATAAATCTTTTGAAAAACGATGATAAAGTAGATGATATGTAAAGGAAAAATGTAAGGTTAAGTGAATAGCCAAGTAAAATGAGTTTTGTATAAAATAAGTTGTTTGTAAAATAATGTCTTGTGAAAAAACATATTATTTGTGTAGAATGTTATATGTCTAAACTGAAATGATTCGAATAACGCTGCGATGTGTAATACCCTACAAGCACTTATATATAGGAAGTACCAGCGGCGTATCCACCATACTTGTATCATATTATACACGCCTCGTTACTTAAATCACTTTACCCAAACAAACCACCATTGTAAATTGCCCATGTCTAAACCATTTGTTAAATGTCTTTGTGTAACTATGTCAAAATGTTTATGTCAAAATGCAGTTTATGAAATAAGTATATCAGTATCAAAATGTCTATGTCAGATGTCAATCATGTAATGTGTAAACAAAATGTCATGTATGGCAAGTGAAATATATCAAATACCATAGGTAAAATGTACAAAACAAGGTATTGAAGTAAATCAAAGTTATGTCTTGTAGAAAACTGCATGCTATACTGATACGAACATCTATGCGGTATTGTAAAAATGCATACATTCAAGCCTTGAGACTGTGGTGATAAACCTTTAAACAAATTAAAGGTTTATCTAAGTTATGTATTCGAATTCGGTCATTCCTTCCATCCAAACATACCTAGGATGTCAGGAACGGGAGTTGTCAATTCCTATGGTACCACTACCTACTAACGAGCGGCGTAGCTAATGTTAATGAATGTATTTTTGTCCCATTTGAAACAAACCAAATGACATACCAAAATGTAAGCATGTGAAAATAATGCACTAAGTATGTAATCAAATGTACACACATAGCGTGAAATGTCATGTAAAACAATGTACTAAGTATGTAATCAAATGTACACACATAGCGTGAAATGTCATGTAAAACGATGTACTAAGTATGCACACAATGGACATACATAGCATAAAATGTAATGTAAAACGATGTACTAAGTATGCACACAATGGACATACATAGCATAAACATAATGAAATCATGTACTATAAGTGTACTAATGAACATAATAAGCATGTGATATGAAATCATGGAAAGCATGAAAGTAACAAGTAGGCACATGTGTTTCACCCCAAAATGTTTGAAAAACAGTAAAAGAGGGGTCTATGTACTCACTTGAGATTGCTCAATAGACTTTAGATATCCACCAAGCAAAGCTAGAAGATTACGGAATCAAACGGCACCTAATATAGGTAACTACATTAATAAACGGACTTATTCGGAGGATCGGGTAGTACGAGGGTTCGTAAACCAAATGAGTGTAGGAACTCATGTAATATGGTTTAACAAAGCCTACATACTAAAACGAAACCTAGCCTAAGTGCTTTTGACCCGTTACGACCCGTTTAGGTAGCTTATGCTACATTAACGCGTCGTTTGCGTAAAACGCGTTCGGACCGCCTAACTAGCCCTATGACAAGTAAGATATGCGTTAACATGTTTAATATTGTTACTAAATCAGTTTAGATACCAAAAATTAGGTTACATAGGCTTAAAATGAATTTTAACGTAAAAAGGGCATTTTGGTAATTTACCTAAGGCATATAAACTACCTATCATACAACTACTTAAATGACGTGACCATAAGGTATAACCTCGGAAGGTTATTCCCTATGCAACTATGGTCACCTAAAGTGTTTGGTCGGATCCTAATGATCGACCAAATGGGTCGGGTTCGAAAGCATAAGCGATTTATTAGATCGCTTACCCTTACGACCCTAAACAAGCACAAATCTAAAAGTGACGAGCTAAACATGCTAGGACATGTTTAGTTAAGTTAGAAAACAGGTTTGGTATCAAAACAAACGGTTTTGATACCCTAGAGTAGTTTGGTTACAAAATACGCGAGAACACGCATTTTGCCCGAAACTACGACTCGTCACTGAGCCTAGATAACGTGGTAATCAGTAGGTATAGTCACAAGGGACTATAACCATCGTGATTACGCTCACGTTATGAAGTTCAAACGAACTTCGCATTGACCATAAACTGGTCAATGCAGAAAGTCAAACACAGTTTGACTTTAAAGCATAAAAACGAAAGAAAAGAACGAAGGAATACTTACAGAAGGTCCCCGCAAGTATTAGACCCGACTCACTCTCAGGTAGGAAGCACAAACACTTCCACTTAGAGAGCTAGAATCAGATTTAGGTGTGAGTTGCAACTGAAAGGGTGGGGGTATTTATAGGAAAAGTAGAACCGTTAGGATCGTTTTTCGAAAAACGTGCCTCGATCTCAACCGTCCAACTCATACCCACTGAATTAGAAACCCATGGGAGCCCCTAGGATTGTTAAAAACCAGTTGCAAGTAGTTTAGGAGTGTATAACAGCAGTAACCAGCTGTTTGCAACATTTTTGCAGATCTGGGAGGCTGATGCGGCCCGCTTCAGGATCACACAAAACTCAGGCGGGCCGCCTGGCCTTGTCTGATCAGCAGCAACTTTGAAAAATGACAGTTTAGGTCCCTGTTGGTGTTTAAAGCCATTTCCGACACTTCTAAGGCCCGTTAAGCCAACGTTAAGGCCCTAAAATGATGTCTAAACATTGTGGACTTGAAACATGCTCAAAAATATGCCGGATTTCGGTCCGTGTGGTCGTACGATCGCGATGTTTGCTTAATTACGACGGAATGCGCATAAGCGCGAAAAACGATCCAAATTGCGCGACGAATGGATTTTTCTCATGCCAAACACTAAAATAAAATATTATAGTGCTTACATAAATTTTTGGATGTCCGGATGTATTCAGAACGTAAGTTATGCGCGAAAGTGCAAACTTGTGCACTTTTTGACACTTTTAGTCCCTGAATGACCCAAAAGTTTATTTTAGCACACCGAACTCCTCAAAGCCTATCTCTAAGATATATAAAGGATATTTATGGTATGTTTAACTTATGGTCATGTTCCGGAATGTTCGTTACAGTTCAAATTGGCATACTTTCGTAGTTTGTCAAGTTTAGTCCCTGTAAGCGAATTAACTTGTTTTTGCCATACCAAAGCCTTCAAAACTTATTTCTAAGTTATGTAAAGGTTATTTAAGGTATGTTAAGTATATGTTGATGTTCCGGAGTATTTTTCGCATTAAACTGATTACGTTTACGCACCAGTTTGCGTATAACTCTCCAGAAAGCGATATAGAGTTTGAAATTGAATAAAAGTCAAAACATGAAAAATGTAAAACACAACTAAACAAACATTGGGATCAAATAACATTGTTTTATTGATAACTGAACTGTTTACAATGATTTCAGACAAAGATGTTACATTATCACCTTCAATTTATGAGATTTGTGCTTGTTAGGGTTTTGGAGAAGCTTGGTCGCCCTTCCCTGGCTTCTGGTCGATCCACAGACTCAATTTTATTGAGTTTTGTGTTTTATTAAAATGTTAACTTAAAACTAGTTTCAAGTTTGACACTTTGGTCCCTCTAGTTTCTTTTATTTTGTTTTAATGTCTCTAACTACTCATAAGTGTTACACTAACTAGGTTAGTGCCATTATTAATTAGTTTATTGTACTAATTTATTTGCAACTTAATTGAAAATTTAATGATTTGTATTTTTGGGATGTTACAAGTTTTTGCCGTTGATTTGTTCCTTTTGTACATTTAAGCTATTTTAATCCTAAAAATCAACAATATACAAAGAAACACATTTTTTCCAATATTAGTAATAAAAATGGTTGATTTTGTACCTCATTTGATCTAATTTACATGTTGCATTTGGTGCATATCAACACGTTGTGCTGTATGGAGAGTACCCTTAATTAATTAGCCCGTACATAACCTATGATATGATCCCGTACACAAGTCTTTACACTGATTGTTTTGGTAACAAACCACAACTTAATCCGAGTTTAGAGGAAAGAAAGAATTTTAAAATTTTGTTGATCCTTTCCACCAATAATTCCGATAAACCTGTAAACACAATCGACACTTCAAAAAACAGATCAAATGAACACTTTTCAATATTTTTTTTGATCTTCAAAACTGTTATTCGAGAAATGTATTGTTTTGTATCAAAAATTTTGACCGTACACTTAAAATGCGACCTGAGCAAAATCTAGACACAAATACAATTAGTTAAACAATGATAATCAAGCCAGAAGTGACTTGAACCATCAACCTTTTTTATTTTTCGGAATCTGCTAATTCTTTTTCTTGATCTTCTAGTAATATCTTGAAACTGAGCCTTCGAATAGACTTCTTAGGCTCTGATACCAATTGTAAGTCCGGAGATCTTCATAGAATATCACAAACACAATCAAGAGTGCGGAAAACAATTGAAAGTGACAAGAAGAAATCAATTGTATTATGTTGCACATGAGTCTATAAACTCGTTTGGTACAAACTAACACAAACTCAAAATGTTGTGCAAACTCATCAACCACTAAATGACCTAAGAACCCCTATTTATAGTACATAGGGCGAACCAATTACAACCTGAGCCACTGCCCAACCATATACTATCTAGACAAGCCCAATATATCACAAGTTTACAACTAGCCCATAATACCAACCCACTACTAAGTTGTACAAGACAAGCGTAAACCTACTAAATTATACCCGTACACTAGAATTGATTCCCTGCGTGGTGGTTTGGGGCGGTTTGGCGGTTAGGGATAGTTGCAGGTGGTAGTTTGGCGGCGGAGGAAATGGGTTGTTACAGGTTGTAGTTTGGGGCGGTTTGGCGTTTAAAGATTGTTGCAGGTGGTGGTTTGGGGCAGTGGTCGGAGGTGGTTTTTGTGGTGACTACATTGTGCGGCGATAATGAGCTAGTACAAGGGTGGTGCAGTGGTGGTGGAGATTGTTGAAGATTAGGGATGGATGCAGGTGGTGGTTTGGCGGTGGAGGAAAGGGGTGGTACGGTGGTGAGGGTTGTGAAATTGGTGGTCGGAGGTGGTGTTTGCGGTGGCTAGGTGGTGTAGAGGTGGTACAATTGTGGTGCAGTAGTGGTGGGGATGGTAGGGATGGTGGTGAGGTGGTATCCAAGTCAGCATACACGTAAGCAAGAACTAACTGTGTTAGACCTCAGTTAGAAAATATCCGTTGTTGACCAATATGTTAAAAGGTGGGACTGCTAGTGGATATTTCTGTAGTTGGAACTGACAACGACCGATAGCTGATAGCTGAAATTATTAAAACCCATTATTCCTTATTATTGAATATATAATATTTTTCAATTCTAAGACATCATATACATATACATACATATATACACGTGATTCATTATATAACTTAATGAAAAAACAAACCTTTATGTCATTTGAATCTAAAATCTATCTCAATTATGTATGTTTCCGTTTATCTTTTTTTTTCATCATCAATGATAAAAGTATGTTCGTTTTTCACCTATATAATTCCTTGTAACACTTTAAAGGCTTCAAATGGGTAATAATGAATAGCAACGTACAAGTTGTAATCCATCATTCGACTAGATGATACATGGAGAACGACAATGTACTAGGTCGAGCTTTATTTACAAGTGAATCGACCCTTCAATGAAAAGTTGAGATGATTTATGTACTAGTTTTTCTATCAATCCAATTGTACTTTTTACAACTTCTATTCTCTCAAGTTTTTCTTTAAAGATTTAATTTTTGTAGTGATAATAATGTGTTGACAGGCAATACATTCTTGTACATTATTTAAAGAGTTAAATGTCATTTTAATCCTTCTGGTTTGGGTCATTTTACCAATATAGTCCAAAGGTTTGAAAAGTTGACATTTTAGTCCAAATAGTTTTAAACGTTGTCATTTTAGTCCACTGAGTTAACTTCATCCCTTTATTTTGTTATCTAGAAGGGCATTTCGGTCATTTTATATGTAATTCTATTAACGAGAAGGGCAATTCGACCGTATAAAATGATGAAATTACCCTTCAAGCTAACTTAAAAAATGGACGGAGTTAACCCAGTTGACTAAAATGACAACGTTTGAAACTATTTGGACTAAAATGGCAACGTTTCAAACATTTGGACTAAACTGGCAAAATGACTCAAACCATAGGGACTAAAATGACATTTAACTGAAATTTAAAAACAACCTTTTATCATTTCAGCTCTTGTTGTGTGGTAGAGGCTATTGCCTATTGAGAGAAAACCATGGTCGTATTCCTTACATATAATTATACTACTGTATATAACATTTTACGTACGTTCTTAGTTACAATTTCAGTTTCCAAGTTATCATGACCTACATCTGACAGTCATTACCACATGACGTTCAACTATTAGCAAGATGATTCTCTGATTTGTGTTACAAAGCCTAGACATGGAGGACCGAAGCCGAAGGTGGGTAGGAGTCCAACAAGACATTTAAGATGTGGAGACGGTGACGTTTTTGAGAAGCGGAGGCAATTGGTGATGCGATACGAGGAGGAATGTGGAAATGCGGCGGAGGATAACGGATGCTTGGTGGAGATGCCGTTCACCTGAAAACACAGTTAATACCACACACCACAGTCGCCGCTTCTGATTTTGGTGAACAGAGAAGCTGAGCTCGGCAATGTCTCACCCTGGCCACCGGGACCTCCCGCCGTCGTCGTTGTCGATGGAGGTAGGTGGTGCCTGTTAGTCACCATTGTTGCCGTCGATCGTGATGAAGACGATTGTAACCGTTGGCAACGGAGCTTGGTGAGGGTATTGCCGTCGCCGGCAGCCGTCTGACGGCTGTGGATCTCGCCTGAGAACCATAAGCATGTCATCTTTCTCTCTCCGTAGGTAGTTTAAAGTATTTTAAGTCGTAATTGATTTAAATAAAAAATAGGATTAACACACTAAAGTTTTATTATATATTTCCCGATTATGAATACAGCTAACTATAGTATTCTAGATAGATTAATAAAATGACATTCATTCAATATGATGATTAAAAAAATAGAACTTTAACTTGGGTATAGGCACTGTTGCAGAAATCGGCCTAGGCGGCCGATTAATCGCCGCCTAGGCGCTAGGCGGTAGTTTACTGACTAATTTTAACCTAGTCGGTCCAATTAATCGGTTTTAGTCAAAGTCGGTCAAAGTCGGAATTAATCGGTGAAAATCGGTCTTAGTCGGAATTAATCGGACTAATCGGTCCAGTCTTTTGCAGCCCTTTAAACCGATTAGTCGGAATTAATCGGAATTAGTCGGTCTTAGTCGGAATTAATCGGACTTGGGGTATATTAAGTTTGGGTATTTTGATATTTAGCCCCTCTATCTTGCACTAGTTTACATATGGTTCCTAAACTTGTAAAATTATATATAAAAAGTATAAAATTAACTACATATTTATAAAAAAAATGTAAAATTATATATAAAAGTCCAATCCGATTAATCCCTATTAATCCCGATTAATCCCTAGGCGGTACCTCACCGCCCGACTAGCGCCTAGCGCCTTCTACAACATTGGGTATAGGTAATTATTTAGTGCCGTTCAAAAAAAAGGTAATTATTTAATGCATCAAAAAGTAAGTTAAATCTATAAAATGATAAAATCATATCGAATGACTTAAACTTAAATGATTAAATTGTTAATAGTTTCACAATTATGGACACACAAATAATTTGTGTTCGTTTTAAAAAAAAAGTTAAATACGTAACTCTCTTTAATTTTGCCATTGATATTTTGGTAAATATTTATTGAAAACGAAGTTGTATTAAAAAAAGAGTATTTTCTTTGTGTCGTTGTACGAGTAAAGGATTGTGACGAACCTAAAAACATAAGTTGGTATTATGATAACCTGTACCAGTATATAGCAATTTTAAAGTAAAATATGGTTTTCAGTTAATGTAAAATATGTTTTCGGGCATACAAGAACTTTGTGTTTTTTTATTATTGTCTTTTTCGGTTGCTACAGAAGGTGTTGGTATCGACTGAGTTCCCACCACGTAGCGACTGGAAATACTAATAGTGGTAAAAATTATGAATATATTGATGTAGTTTACAAGGATGTGTAGAGGAACATTATTCGAAAAAAAAATTGGAAACAACTTTTTAGTCATGTAATTTATGTTTTCCCAACTTTACAGGAGAGAGAGAGAGAGATTTGTTCACAAACACCTTGTTGTCTAGCTCAACTTATAATAGCCCTAAAAAATCCGTTTTCTTTTTTACTCAAGCTTTGGGTCCCGTCTGCCATGTCCAAATAGTGAAGCGTTTAACTCATGTGAACCGGATTCTATTTTCAAAGTTTTTACATAGAGTTAAATGCCATTTTAGTCCCTGTGGTTTGGGCCATTTTGCCAGTTTAGTCCAAAGGTTTCATTTTTAACCTGTGGGTCCAAAAAAGTTTCACAGTTGCCATTTTAGTCCACTTGGATAACTTCATCCATTTTTTCTGTTAACGAGAAGGCCAATTCGGTCCTTTTGTATGTAATTCTATTAATTAAAAGGGCAATTCGGCCATATAAAATGACCGAATTGGCCTTCTCGTTAACAGAAAAAATGGATGAAGTTAAACCAGTGGACTAAAATGGCAACTGTGAAACCTTTTTGGACCCACAGGTTAAAAATGAAACCTTTGGACTAAACTGGCAAAATGGCTCAAACCACAGGGACTAAAATGGCATTTAACTCTTTTACATATAAAATATGGAGAAACCATTTAATAGAAACAAAACTAAAAAAATTGTTGAAAAAACAACTAAAAAATGAGAAGACAATAACAATAAATTAATGACTTTTCTTTTTATTGTATTTATTTGCAAAGATTCTTAAAAGTTAAGTAGAAATGAGTGTTTATTAGTTTCTTTTACATATAAAACTCATGATCCATCAATTCCCTTCCTTTTTTAGGTAATCCAATGAACCTCTCTTTACTTAAGCGCAACAAGCATGTATAAATATAGCAGATAAAAAGTAAGGTTCTTTGTAATTTTTTGGGTTATTGGATTTTAATAATTCTAAGTTTCACTAGTTGACCGATAATAATTCCAACTTTAAAAATTTCCTCCAATAATCCCATCTTGTATAAGTTTTACAAATTGGGATTATTGGAGGAAATTTTTAAAGTTGGGATTATTATCAGCCAACGGTGAAACTTAGGATTATTAAAATTCAATACCCCTATTTTTTTTTCTAACTCTAATACATAAGTTGGATACATAACCGCCTACACCACATCAATATATTTTCTTCTATCGTTAAATAATCAACACACTACGTACAAGTACTTTATAAAAATTAATTCCGAAGATAACATGCCTCAAGGCCAGGGCCGTTCCAACGTTTTTGGAGGCCCTAAGCGAAATACAAAGTCAGGGCCCTATTGAATTGCTATAAAGAAAATCAGCAATTAAGATTGAGATTTGAGACATTGAATAACATCGCGATGATTTTTTTTTCTAATGTCGGCCCTAATTTTGCTAAATCCGCAATCAATTTCACATTTGTTACTCAAAAGACACCGCAAGTCACGAGGGTTGGTGTGTTGCAGCGCTGCTTTTGGATTCTGGAGCGTGCGCGGATAATATGGACTCCCGAAGTAACATCCTAAATGTCACACCCCAAATTTCCACGTGTCACCGGTGGGCCCGGTGGGGGAGTATCGTGACGTGGTTGGCAACATCATGGTCAAACAACACAATATAATAATGCATAGCGGAAGCAAAAGATAAATATATTACATTCCGAATATAAGTAATGTCAAAGTATTACAACGGAAAGTAAAAGATTCACAGGCGGATCAATAAAAGAAAACTGTTCAACAGACTTTAGGCATCTAGAATTTGCAAGATCCCCTAGTGACGCCCTGAGCTCCCAGCCAATTACGCATAGTACCTGTCACTTAACCTTTTTGGAAAATACGTCAGTTTACACTGGTAAATACAATTAACTGACTCATTTTGGAAAAAGAGTTTGAAAAGTGATTTGAGTGCAAACGGCACAAAATATCTTGACACATTGATTAAAATGCACAGAGGCAAAATTAATCTTTTATACTTGGGACAATTCTATTAATAAAAATCTTGTATCCGATTTACATGGTTGTCCAACATTTAGGGCCGGTGATTATACAATACAAGCCGGACAAGATTAATCGACACACCACAAATATGATCTCACAAGAAGTTACCCTTACGAGTGAGTATACGTTATACATATGCAACAGGAGGTGTTATGTCTACACCTTGTGCTTACGTCGTGGCCATTCACTTTGTAAAATGAGCCAAGGATATCCAGGACACGGTCGCATTAATCCCCAATGTTTCAGTCAAGCAATACGAATTAAAACAGGTTATTTGGATTTCCCGACTCATTGGTCTTTGAATCCCATACCTGAACATGCGGTATTTATATTACCGTATCCCAAGCCCGTAATAGGGAAAAATAAGTTAAGAGTATTTACCTGAGCTAGCTCCTGTCTTAAATAGCAGAAATTTATAACTCAGCCGTATTCACTTAAGCAAGCGTAGGTACAATTTACCGGAAAGCTCTAGTCTGGAATGATGGTATAAATAATTAATTAGAATGCTAACGGGTCTTTAATTAAGCCTAAGCTTAGACCGGTTAGTCTTAAGGGAATATATGGTTCTTACGCACGATTAAGCGAAGACCGGAATAGAATGTGATTTAGACCCGACAAGTTTGGAGACTTGTATAATATGGGTAAACTCAACACATTCTGGATTTTGAGATAAAACCGATAAGGTTTGACCCGTTTCGGCTAATTTATGTAAACTTGTTACATAAACCTAACCGATCGCGTAATAAGCGTAACGGGTAACCGAATGGATCACGAACAGGTTTCCTAAGTTAATATGCCTTAAATATGTTGTGGTATCAGTAGGATACCTTCCATTATGTCCAAAACGAGTTTAATCTCAATTTAAGCCCCGTAGGGGTATTTTGGTCATTTACCTAAGGCATATATACTACCTGTCATACCACTATTCAAACGATGTGACCATAAGGTCACTTGATGTGTTTGGTCGGATCCTAATGATCGACCAAACGGGTCGGGTTCGAAGGTATAAGCGATTCATCAGATCGCTTACCCTTACGACCCTAGACAAGCACTAACTAAGAGTGACGAGCTAAGCATGTTGAAACATGCTTAACCAAACAAGTTTGGTATCAAAACAAACGGTTTTGATACCTAAGGGTAGTTTGGTTACAAAATACGCAGGAATACGTATTCTGCCCGAAACTACGGCTCGTCACTGAGCCTAGATAACGTGGTAATCAGTAGGTATAGTCACTAGGGACTATGACCATCGTGATTACACTCACGTTATGAAGTTCGAACGAACTTCTTATTGACCATAACCTGGTCAATGCCGAAAGTCAAACATAGTTGACTTTCGGACTTGAAAAGCGATAAAAGAACGAAGGAACACTTACGAAGGGTCCCCGAATGCTAATCGTGATCGAATAGCTCAGGTATGAAACGAAGGTTCCAACTTAGAGCCCAAAGGATCAGATTTGTGGGTTTTTAAGCCAAAGGGTGATGGGTATTTATAGAAAAGGTAGAGCCGTTGAGATCGTTTCTTGGAGAAGGAGGCAACGATCAAGGCCGTACACTTGTCGTAAAGTTGTGGTGTCCAGGAAGTTTGTTCTTATCCGCTGACTAGACGATAGGAAACGAGTGGACACGAATCAATCAGCTGCAACTTGCAACAAAACATTGAATCTGGCCCAGTTTAGGCAGTCGCGTAGCGCGACAGGTGAGCCTATAGGGCTCGCGCTACGCGACACCCTCACCTGTTTCAGAAAGTTTGAAAAGTTACATGTTTGGTCCCTGCACGTGTTTCAAGGCATTTCCGACACTTCCAAGGCCCGTAAAGCCATCTTTAAGGCCCTAAAATGTTGCCTAAACATTGTGGACATGAAACATGTTCAAAAATATGCCGGATGATGGTTCGTTTGGTCGTACGAACGCGATGTTCGCTTAATTACGACGAAATGCGCATAAGCGCGAAAAACGATCCAAATGACGAAACGAATGGATTTTTCTTAAGGCGAACACTAAAATATAATGTAGTCATGCTTACATAAATTTTTGGATGTCCGGATGTATTCAGAACGTAGGTTATGCGCGAAAATGCAAACTTATGCACTTTTTGACGCTTTTAGTCCCTGATCCTTCTACACTTGATCTTAACATGCTTTCTTGCACTTCGAGCTCTCTGTCTTGACTTTTATGGGCCTTAAGACATAACCATACTTTGTTAAGTCCTTGGGTAACTTTATGGTTACCCGAAAAGTCTTAATTTCCCATGTTTACGCTTTAACCCCTCGCACACGATTTTGATCACAACTTTCTCATACGATAACGAAACTTTATGAAATTTTAATCGTGCATTCTAGTGAGCATAATTTACATTTACAAAGCTTCGGGTTTGTCAAAAGGTCACTCAGAGGTATATCTTTAACATGTTGACACATTTAACCCCTGTAGTTTGTAATTTCTCACTTTTAGCTTCGTATGATCCATGATTCATTCGTTTGAAGGTATGAACATTGTGTAGGGTTAATGTTCATTATATTTATTCACAGTTGACACTTAGAATCCGTATAAACACATACTTTCCATGTTTGTCAACTTTAGTCCTTTTATAACATTCTTTCACACGTTCAAACTTTATGACACGTGTCAACACATTATAGGACGTAAATTTTCGAGGTGTTACATCCTCACCCCCTTAAAAGAAATCTCGACCTCGAGATTTGTTAAGATGTTGGAACTACTCTTTGTCGCATAAGGGACTTAACTTTTATAGCATATCTGGAGTCTTTCCAAGCTCCCATAGTGGCTCTTATATTAGGCGTATGTATCCTTTTGGAGCTTCTTGACCTGTCGATCCTCAATCGATACAGGATGCTCATCACATCATAATTCTGCATATCATTATGTGATAGTGCTTCTTGACTTATTGGCGGAACACGTCCTCCAGTCACTAGTGTGCAATGTATTGTGAGTTCCTTCAAACTCCTTAAGTAGGTTTTAGCTTACAAGCTACCTGATCTTAATACATTCGTTTTCCTTCGAATGATTTTATATATTCAGAGCTTAACTAGCCTGATAATTTACCAGATTTGGCACACCCTTCCTGGGTGATATCTATTGTTGAACCTTATTCCTTAATCAAGAATTTAGGAGGTTTGCTATTTTCATTCATCCTTGATTTTCTGTCGAATTCTGGCATCTTACAGATGATTATGAATTTGCGTGATCTTATTTGTTGTTTCCAATGCAACTTTCAGATCCTGATAATTGGACTTACCAATCTATTGTTCTAACAATAGATGTTTTAACATTCCATTTATACAAGGTCTCCAAATGAGTAGCCTTGATACTTATATATCAACTATTATAGGAAAGCTTATCTTAAGGTGAGATGGTTATCCCAACCACTGCTTAACAATTTTTTTTTTAAGGAATAGCTAATCCTTACAGCTAGTCGAACAAATCGACGATCCTGGGCAGCTGATGGCAAATTCTTAATTGTTGCCTAATTAGGGTTGCGGTAAAAATGCATAAGCAAAAAGAACCGTCTTTCATAATTAACTATACCGAATTCTCAGGATATTGAGTTAGGCTATATGAACCCTCTATTTTAAAACTTAGTTAATCAGGGTTTCGATTCTTCCAATGATGGTGCTAGCCGTCTTGGAGATTTCATAATAATACAGCCTTAAATGGGATATAAACCTTAACTATACCTGTCCCTCAGGGGTAAACAGGGTAATCTTAGGAGAAGATAATTAAGGTACAAGGAGGTTACAGAGATTTTACAAATCTCAGGCTCCAATTTATCCATCATTGCTTGTGTCAATTAAGTGACACACTTATGTTACTAGTCCACGAATTCCTTAATCGGGAACATATACTTGGATAATTCCATTCTGGATATCTTCTTCGAATACTACTAGTCGACTTTGGTACAATATGACCATTGGGATATCTCAGGGGTTCCATGCATTAAACCTCCATACTGATCAGGCATGGAAGCAATCTATGGGACACACTAGGATACGCCAATCCTCATATGGCACTTTTATCAAACATAGTTTGGCATTCGCAGTCGATAGAAAACAATGAGAAAATAATAAAATAAAGTAATATATATTGTCGTACTCTATTCGAAGAAAGAGTACTCTTAGATTTTTCAGAAGGATCCCTTGCCGATACTTAGAAGAATCGGTTACTATGATTTCCTTGGTAAGTTATACCTTGTGGATAATATAAAAGTTTGCTAAGCTTATGGTTTATGAAGATTTATTATTGCCTGTATTAAATCAGGACACTTAGCAGAAATTATCATTGGTAAATGATAAGGAATGTACTTGATGACATCGTGAACTGCCTCTTGGCATTCATCAGGTGAGTTCAGGCGTTTCCTTTCTTAGCCTTTCCAGGCTTAGCTGCACCTTCTTTGGCAGCTTTATGGTATCTAGTTCTGATGCGGCCTTACTCACCACAGTCGTGACAGACTGCATTCTTTATGTCCCTACATTCATGGGAAAATGATGACCCGTTCCTTTGCAGATTCCACACTGCTTTGGTCCTTCCAACTGCTGCGTCAACCACAGCTTGGAGATTAACTCCATTAATATTGAGGTTTACGTTTGTAGCTATATTAACTTTCGTCGCCTTAATAGTATTGCGACTGTCGTCTACCTCATCCGAGTTTTTCCATACTTGAAACTTGGTACCAATCACCAAAATTTAACAATTATTAGTCATCATCCTGATGACCCGACTTAGATTAGCCACGGCATTCATAAACCGTATGGGCTATTCTGTTCCGAACATTCCTAGTGAATGTTATTTGAATGTATATCCATTATATTTAGCCTAGGTCACAAAAGGACCATCAATGGCATTCAAGGTTTGGAGTGAGTCCAATACCTGCTTGACAGGGGACCATAATGTCACAATTGTCTTTGTCACAAGGAGGATTATAAATAGCTCAAAGGCTAGCCTTACATGACTTTGGTTATATATATACATATATGGCGTAGAAGCCTGTCACGAGGGACGTAGAAAGATATGGCCTAAAGTCTAGTCATGAAGGTCATAAGTAATCATATGGCGCGAAGGCCTTGTCGTGATGACATTTAGATATGGCACAAACGGCCTTGTTATAAGGACATTTATCAAATTTGGTACAAAGGCATGTCACCAGAAATGTTAACATTTAATATGTTAACTTGTCACGAACGACGAATTATAGCCCGGAGGCTTGTTATGGGTGACTTGAATATAACTTGTGGATTTGTCACAAGGACGTCAATTCATAGGCTGCAATCTTATTAGATCAGGAGTCTTAAGGCTTGAACATAGTTCTTCACCTTTGGACAGGGAGTCATAGACTACAACTGTCATCGTCTTGAAAGACGATTCTTTTGGCAGAAAAATAAGCCAATCAACATCACTAATGGATGTTTATATATAACCATCGTATCTAATGATATTAGTCATGATCACCTCGATCATATTGACTATTAGGTTTGGGTATAATCCCACCATTTTGAATAGGGGATCATAAAGATCAAAATGTCAATGTCTCAAATGGACCATTTATTATAGCCCGTAGGCATAACATCACTAAAGGATGTTAAATAATATAATCATCGTATTAGATGATATTAGTCATGATCGCATTGATCATATAGACTATTATGTTTGGACATAGTCCAATATTTTAGACAGGAGGTCAAAGACCACCACTGTCGTTGTCTTATCGGACAACAAGTTTAGCCCGTAGGCACTTCATCACTAACGGATGTTTATAATATGATCATCTTATAGGATGATATAAGCCATGATTCCTAAATCACTAGGCTAGATAAGGGAATTGGAAGAATCCAATATAAGGATGACTGTTGTGATTTTCTCGAATCACATTTGTCAAGAGTGCTAACACGTTCCTAGGTGTTAACAAGGATCTGAATCCCTTGAGTAGGTTTCACCATCTTGGCCGCGTAGGCTAGGTTTCACCTTTAAGATTCTTTTTAAAATGCATAATGACAGGGAAGGAAGGATATTTATTTTATTCAGGATTTTTATCATAAATCCTAATTCATAAGTTAATAATAGCACAAATGGCCTAGTCGCGTAGACAAGTTTAATTTATAACCATGATTTCGGAGAATCGAGGCATTAAGGTTTGAATCAAAGTTCATTACCCTTTCCTGACAGGGAGCTGTAGGCTACCACTGTCTTTAGTCTCAGAGGACATTAACTATAGCCCGTAGGCACTTCCCTTCCAAGGGACGTTTATTACGGAATTGCCTCTTAGGGAAATTCATTAACCATGGTAAGCAGAGACCATATTTGGTTAATTTATTAATCATATAGTTTTAGGATTTCTATTATAATTTATCCTAATTATAAAACATTAACAATTTTATTAGTGGCACCCAATGGCCTGGTCACATGGACAATTATAAATTATAAGCTTATGATTTCAGAGAATCAAAGCATGAAAGTATATTGGCACAATAGGCCTAGTCACAAGGACAATTATAAATTATATGCTAGGATTTTAGAGAATCAAAGCATTTGAGTATATTGGCACAATAGGCCTAGTCACAAGGACAATTATAAATTATATGCTAGGATTTCAGAGAATCAAAGCATTTGAGGTTTGAACCTAGTTCATTACCTTTATCAGACAGGGAGTCATAGCTACCACTGTCTTTTGGCTCATATGGAAATGAGCAGGGCCCGTAGGCACTATATTACCACGTATGGTTAAAAGATGATCATCTTAATTGATGATGTAAACCCAGGATTCAGAGATTATTAAACTGGGTTAGGAATCTTTTAAAAAGATCCTTATATAATAATAACGTGTGTGATTTTTAATGAATCACGTCTTCCAAGAGTGTTAACACGTTTTCAGATGTTAACAGGGATTTGAATCTTTTAAACAGGTCTTACCATCTTGGCCAGGTCTTTATAATGACACTCGGCTAGGTTTCACTCTTAAGATTCTTTATTTAATTAACGCAGAATAATTTTAAATTGAGATGTTAATATGGATCTGAATCTAATTTGAGGAACTGCCATCTTGGCCGGGTCTTAATATGACACGAGGCTAGGTCTTGCCCTTTTTAGATTTTGCCATTTTATTATAATGGTAGATCTTATAAAAGAAATGTTATTTTTCATTTATTTCATTTTTTCATGTTTAGGATGAAAATTTTTTAAATTTAGTCAATCCATTATATGAAAATAAAAATACAGAGTTGCCCTAAGCGGGACTTGAAAGGAATAATATGTCCTCGGAGGGACTGAAAGATAATTATGTCCTTATAAGGACTAATAAGGAAACGATCTTCAATAAAAGGAGTTTCCTCTTCATTTTATTTCTGAATGCTTTCTCCTTGGATGCTCGTTTCACTCTAGCCGCGGTACGAAGCTCAGCATCTCAGGGCTCCGGGTGTGGAGAACTCCTATTACGGCTTCTTCGCTTGGCGACGTATCCAATAAAAATTTGGAAAAATTCCAGGTTAGGATTGAGAATATTCCTAAGTTAAGTCTAGACTCAGAAGTTTAGATATGTGCAATTGTGTAACTGAGATTAAACACAAAAGGCTAGTGTTTAATTCACTCAGTGTTGGCTCTGATACCAACCTGTCACACCCCGAATTTCCACGTGTCACCGGTGGGCCCGGTGGGGAGTATCGTGACGTGGTTGGCAACATCATGGTCAAACAACACAATATAATAATGCACAGCGGAAGCAAAAGATAAATATATTACATTCCGAATATAAGTAATGTCAAAGTATTACAACGGAAAGTAAAAGATTCACAGGCGGATCAATAAAAGAAAACTGTTCAACAGACTTTAGGCATCTAGAATTTGCAAGATCCCCTAGTGACGCCCTGAGCTCCCAGCCAATTACGCATAGTACCTGTCACTTAACCTTTTTGGAAAATACGTCAGTTTACACTGGTAAATACAATTAACTGACTCATTTTGGAAAAAGAGTTTGAAAAGTGATTTGAGTGCAAACGGCACAAAATATCTTGACACATTGATTAAAATGCACAGAGGCAAAATTAATCTTTTATACTTGGGACAATTCTATTAATAAAAATCTTGTATCCGATTTACATGGTTGTCCAACATTTAGGGCCGGTGATTATACAATACAAGCCGGACAAGATTAATCGACACACCACAAATATGATCTCACAAGAAGTTACCCTTACGAGTGAGTATACGTTATACATATGCAACAGGAGGTGTTATGTCTACACCTTGTGCTTACGTCGTGGCCATTCACTTTTTAAAATGAGCCAAGGATATCCAGGACACGGTCGCATTAATCCCCAATGTTTCAGTCAAGCAATACGAATTAAAACAGGTTATTTGGATTTCCCGACTCATTGGTCTTTGAATCCCATACCTGAACATGCGGTATTTATATTACCGTATCCCAAGCCCGTAATAGGGAAAAATAAGTTAAGAGTATTTACCTGAGCTAGCTCCTGTCTTAAATAGCAGAAATTTATAACTCAGCCGTATTCACTTAAGCAAGCGTAGGTACAATTTACCGGAAAGCTCTAGTCTGGAATGATGGTATAAATAATTAATTAGAATGCTAACGGGTCTTTAATTAAGCCTAAGCTTAGACCGGTTAGTCTTAAGGGAATATATGGTTCTTACGCACGATTAAGCGAAGACCGGAATAGAATGTGATTTAGACCCGACAAGTTTGGAGACTTGTATAATATGGGTAAACTCAACACATTCTGGATTTTGAGATAAAACCGATAAGGTTTGACCCGTTTCGGCTAATTTATGTAAACTTGTTACATAAACCTAACCGATCGCGTAATAAGCGTAACGGGTAACCGAATGGATCACGAACAGGTTTCCTAAGTTAATATGCCTTAAATATGTTGTGGTATCAGTAGGATACCTTCCATTATGTCCAAAACGAGTTTAATCTCAATTTAAGCCCCGTAGGGGTATTTTGGTCATTTACCTAAGGCATATATACTACCTGTCATACCACTATTCAAACGATGTGACCATAAGGTCACTTGATGTGTTTGGTCGGATCCTAATGATCGACCAAACGGGTCGGGTTCGAAGGTATAAGCGATTCATCAGATCGCTTACCCTTACGACCCTAGACAAGCACTAACTAAGAGTGACGAGCTAAGCATGTTGAAACATGCTTAACCAAACAAGTTTGGTATCAAAACAAACGGTTTTGATACCTAAGGGTAGTTTGGTTACAAAATACGCAGGAATACGTATTCTGCCCGAAACTACGGCTCGTCACTGAGCCTAGATAACGTGGTAATCAGTAGGTATAGTCACTAGGGACTATGACCATCGTGATTACACTCACGTTATGAAGTTCGAACGAACTTCTTATTGACCATAACCTGGTCAATGCCGAAAGTCAAACATAGTTGACTTTCGGACTTGAAAAGCGATAAAAGAACGAAGGAACACTTACGAAGGGTCCCCGAATGCTAATCGTGATCGAATAGCTCAGGTATGAAACGAAGGTTCCAACTTAGAGCCCAAAGGATCAGATTTGTGGGTTTTTAAGCCAAAGGGTGATGGGTATTTATAGAAAAGGTAGAGCCGTTGAGATCGTTTCTTGGAGAAGGAGGCAACGATCAAGGCCGTACACTTGTCGTAAAGTTGTGGTGTCCAGGAAGTTTGTTCTTATCCGCTGACTAGACGATAGGAAACGAGTGGACACGAATCAATCAGCTGCAACTTGCAACAAAACATTGAATCTGGCCCAGTTTAGGCAGTCGCGTAGCGCGACAGGTGAGCCTATAGGGCTCGCGCTACGCGACACCCTCACCTGTTTCAGAAAGTTTGAAAAGTTACATGTTTGGTCCCTGCACGTGTTTCAAGGCATTTCCGACACTTCCAAGGCCCGTAAAGCCATCTTTAAGGCCCTAAAATGTTGCCTAAACATTGTGGACATGAAACATGTTCAAAAATATGCCGGATGATGGTTCGTTTGGTCGTACGAACGCGATGTTCGCTTAATTACGACGAAATGCGCATAAGCGCGAAAAACGATCCAAATGACGAAACGAATGGATTTTTCTTAAGGCGAACACTAAAATATAATGTAGTCATGCTTACATAAATTTTTGGATGTCCGGATGTATTCAGAACGTAGGTTATGCGCGAAAATGCAAACTTATGCACTTTTTGACGCTTTTAGTCCCTGATCCTTCTACACTTGATCTTAACATGCTTTCTTGCACTTCGAGCTCTCTGTCTTGACTTTTATGGGCCTTAAGACATAACCATACTTTGTTAAGTCCTTGGGTAACTTTATGGTTACCCGAAAAGTCTTAATTTCCCATGTTTACGCTTTAACCCCTCGCACACGATTTTGATCACAACTTTCTCATACGATAACGAAACTTTATGAAATTTTAATCGTGCATTCTAGTGAGCATAATTTACATTTACAAAGCTTCGGGTTTGTCAAAAGGTCACTCAGAGGTATATCTTTAACATGTTGACACATTTAACCCCTGTAGTTTGTAATTTCTCACTTTTAGCTTCGTATGATCCATGATTCATTCGTTTGAAGGTATGAACATTGTGTAGGGTTAATGTTCATTATATTTATTCACAGTTGACACTTAGAATCCGTATAAACACATACTTTCCATGTTTGTCAACTTTAGTCCTTTTATAACATTCTTTCACACGTTCAAACTTTATGACACGTGTCAACACATTATAGGACGTAAATTTTCGAGGTGTTACACTAAATCATAAGCCTAGAAACGTTGTTTAAATTAAGTAAAAACAAGCCTAACATATGAATAGAAAAAAAAACTGAGGCCCTTATTTTTTAGTGACTCTAGTCCTTAGCCTTGATTGATAAGCCTGAGAGATCGGCCGCTTATATATATATATATTCATATTCTTATAGTGAAAACAATTATCTATTTCACACACGCAATCTAAAATGGTGAAATTCATGCTTCGTGTCTTCAAAGCCTGCCAAACAAAACCCTCTTCTCCCCCACCGGAAAACTCTTCTCCACCGTGTCACCACCACAAAGCAACCACCGGCGATCCACCATGCACAACTTCTCCGTCACCTTCTAAACAAACACCCCACCGTTCTTCCTTCAAAACCCACGTCTCTTCCGTCGCCACCAAACTCTACGACGTCGTTTCCCCACGATCGAAAGTCCCCAACTCCGATTACGGCCATGGCTTTCGGTTCCCCTTACTACCGGTGCCTCCATTCTACCAAAAGAAAAACCACCACAAGATGAAAACAAGGAGACCTAAAAATGCCGCTGCCTCATCCTCCGATCGCCATCGGTTCAGCACCAGTTACACCGTAGATGACTGCGGGGAAGGTGATGAACATCGAGCTCAAATCCTTAGTCGCCCTCGTAGAAGCTTTTCAGACGTGGGGGTAATGTTAGCGATAAATATATATCAGATATAATAGATTGTTCACTACTCGTAGTTATTTTCTATTAACTAGATGTTTTTTAACGGCCAATAGGGTTTTAAATGAGTCATGCCACTCGTAAGTTACTTGAGCTTGGCTTGTTAACAGCTCGAATTCGTAAGTTACTTGAGTTTGGCTTGTTAACAGCTCGAATTCATGCGAGTTTAAACGAGCTTGAGCATGAACCTCAAGCTTGTTTAATAAACGAGTTTGAGTCTGAGCTTCATTTATGGAGCTGGAGCTGGAGCTGGAGCTGGAGCTGGCTCGCAAGCCTGAACGAGCCTTTTATTTGTATGGTTTTTATTTTATACCTTAGATATATTAGACATATGGTGATAAAGTGGTGAGTGAGAGACCTGGTGTTTTAAGTGACACATGATTGATTCCTGCCCCAATCATTTAGTATCGGTGATAACTGGTGATGATGGGAGACTAGACGAGTAGGTGGCGATTGTTAGTTCGATCCTTGAACTATTCAGGTTTTACCTCACCGCATTGTCGTGTCTTTGGATGAGTGTTACAAGCTTCGGCCCTAGGTGAGAGTTTTCCACAGTTTGGAGGCGAGTGTATCCCGATGTGGTGAATTTCGCCAGTAGTTCATTTGGAGGATTCGTTGGCCGTTCAAAAAAAAAGAGTTAAATGTCATTTTAGTCCCTGTGGTTAGGGCCATTTTGCCAATTTAGTCCAAATGTTTCATTTTTCACCTGTGAGTCCAAAAATGTTTCACCGTTGCCATTTTGGTTCATTGGGTTAACTTCATCCATTTTTTCTGTTAACGAGAATGCCAATTTGGTCATTTTATATGTAATTATGTTAACTAGAAGGGCAATTCGGGTATATAAAATGACCGAATTGCCGTTTTCTAGTTAATAGAAAAAATGGATGAAGTTAACGCAGTGTTCTAAAATGGCAACTGTGAAACCTTTTTAGACTCACAGGTAAAAAATGAAACATTTGGACTAAACTGGCAAAATGACACAAACCGCAGAACTAAAATGACATTTAACTCAAAAAAAAGATGAAAGTTATTTTTATACATAAATTATGATAAAAGTTACTAAATAATATATATTATATGTTATATATAAAAAAATTAAAAATGTGTATAAATTAATTATTAAATAATACAAGCCAAGGTCGAACTTAAAAATCTAGTAAGGAGCCGAACACGACCTACCGTATGTTAAACAAGCTCGCCCTTGGGCTCGGTTGTTTACACCCCTTAACAATGAAAACACACTCCCTAAAATCTACTTCTAAAATTCACCTGTTGTGATCAGTGTGGGACTTAAACTCGCATCATTTTGGTGAGAATAAACGCCTAATGCCACTTTCCCAAGATGCAATTTGCGTATATTAATTAGATATAAGATAGAAATATATTAGTTATAGTTTATTGTAATTATATATCATGCAATATTACAGGTACGATCAAGACGACACATTAACGTCGGAAGAGATGGTGAGGTGTCGCCTGAGTGGGGATCGCCGGCGAGGCTGTCGGTGTTTAAGAAGCTAATGCCATGTAAAGTGGAGGGGAAAGTGAAAGAAAGCTTTGCTGTGGTGAAGAGATCTGAAAAGCCATATGAAGACTTCAAGAAATCGATGATGGAGATGATTGTGGAGAATCAAATGTACGAAGAGAGTGATTTGAAGCAACTTTTGCAGTGTTTCTTGTCGTTGAACTCGTGGTATCACCATGGTGTCATCATGGAAGCTTTCACGGAGATTTGGAACACCATGTTTCTTCATCCTTGAATCTTTGTTTAGTTGTTAAATGAAATAAAAATTGACACCTTATTAAAAATATATTTATATATATATACACACACATTGTTTACAGGGGTGAGATAGCGTACAAATAGGTTTTTCCTAGAGAAGCGAAGCAGAAAAACACGTGGTGGCATTTTGATAGATATTATTGTAATTACGCAACAACAAATTGCACTAGCGTAACTATGATTACTCTTATACATAACACTAGAATAGTTGTACTTACACTACTTCAGTTTTGTTGTAGTGTGATATTGTTACTCTACAACAACACTGAACAAGCGTGTTACAATACAATTTTGTTCCAAAGTAATAATTGTTACGCTAGTTAAGTTTTTTTTGTAGGATAATAATTTTTACTCTACAACAAAGTTGTTGTAGTAATTGTTTGTTGAATTGCGTAGTTTTAATATTTACCAAAATGTCACTTCGCCCTTTTTCTCTTCACTCTATACACTTCGCATAGAATTTATTAAAAAATGTGTATTTAATGTTAACGCTTTGTATAACTTGCTTAGCATATAATTTATTAAAAATGTGTATTTGATGTTAACACTTTGTATAACTTATGATTGTAATTATGGACCTTTCAAAAAAACATAAGTAGTTATGGTTATCGACCCTTTGGTAATCTAAAAAAAGTTACCAATTAAGTTAGGGGGATAGGGGTGGAATAACTCACCCTCAATTCCATCACTGACAACATCCAATCAGGTTCTGCCATGTCATCAACCATTATTTCCATCACTCACACCCTTTTTTGCTGGAAATGGTCATCACTCACAACCTTTTTATTTATTCCATCAATGTACAACTCCTTAGCACTAGAGTACAACCCACCATACACAAAGTTCCAAAAAATGGTCAAAAAGGGTGGGCAACAGTTGGATTTCTGAAGTTTACAACGCGTCAAGTAGTTCACGCGTTACAAAATTTTGTGGGTGAAAAATTGGGTGGCGGCGGTGTGTGGAAAAGTTTCACCCGTGAAACTTTGCTATAACGTGCAATTCTTCTACCACCCCGGGTCCTCTTATAACTTCATTCACATTTAATATTAGAGGTGGATAGGTTGTGTCATCAATCGCCACCTAAGACCATTAATCAATTGTTACACCACCCTATTGTCTCATCCATCATGGTTCGCGTGGATTAAACCACGGCAACCATTGACCTTCTTTTCCTTTTTCTAATGTTTCCTTTTTCCTTTAGATAAAAATAAATTAATATAAATAAAGGGATAGTGGTTTGAGTCATGACCACACCCTTAGGTTAGTGGTTTTGGATTGGTGGATTAGAGGTGAGCGACATGACGCTGATGTGGAGGGTTATGGTGGTCATGAGGGTCATGACCACACCCTATATTGGACATTTAAACCGATGCTTAAATACAACAAGTGTTGAATCTATAATCAAGTACCTAAATTCCGACTTGGGTTTTTACGAAGAGGACCCGAATTGGGCAAACAAAGCCATATCCGAATTCAAAAAGATCTTTAAGAAATGTTTGATTTTTATTTAACTCGACATGCATGGACCCAGCATCAACATGCAATATTCGATGGATTCGGAAACTAGTGGTGTTAGTAGTAGTGTAAAAATGGTATGGATCTAAATTAATCACAGCAGAAATACAACAAACACCAGAAATAGTGACAAAACTTGTGACAAAACTTTTATTGATTATCCAACCCAGAAAGATCCCAACCAAAACCCTAGATCTCAAACTTATGAGATCTATATGAAACAAAATACAAGTTCAACAGATTAGTAAAATCTGTTGAACATAACAGAAATACAAACAAAGTAAAAACAGAAACTGAGATCAACAAGATCTCTGATACAACCACGATCTCAACACTGAGATCTATAACCCTGGATGATGAAGATCTTCAACTCCAGATGAACCAAGATGAACAATCCAGATGAACACCACAAGTACGAATACACAGAGAAGTGAAAGTGAAACCCTAGAAAATATCCGGAACCAACTGAGAGCTCCATTCTCTCTCATCCATTATATAGCAGTGACAACCAGATGTAACAACAAACCCCTTGAACTTTTATGTATCATACACTTATCACCCTGATGTTACACTTTATACCCTGAGCCTATAACGACCTTGTAACAGCTCACAACCAGCCCAAGTAACAACCTGAACAGTCCACTAACAAGAAGATATAAGAATACTGAGCCCAATAACAATATGTTTGAAATATGAATTACAAAAAAATATAAACCCTTTATATTTTAACATCCCCCCATAATTCATACTGCAAACATATCAAACAGTCCTAACTTTTCACACAATACATTGTGTTGTCCAACATTTAGGCCTTTAGTAAAAATGTCTGCTATCTGATTCTCAGAAGCAATTTTTTGTGGGTCAATAATGCCACTTGCAATTTTTTCTCTTAAAAAATGCAAGTCCAACTCAAAGTGTTTTGTTCTTTCATGGAAGACAGGATTTAAAGAAATAGAAATAGCAGATTTGCTATCACAAAATAATGTTATAGGCAAAGTACAACTTACATTTAACTCAGTTAATATGTTCTTAATCCACATTACCTCACATGTGGCTGAGCACATTGCCCTGTACTCAGCCTCAGCAGTAGATCTAGAAACAATACCTTGTTTTTTGCTCTTCCAAGATACAAGTGTTCCTCCAAGAAACACCCCAAAACCAGTGACAGACTTTCTAGTCTTTGTACACTTTGCCCAATCAGAATCAACAAATCCTGACAAATCAAGACTACCTGTTTTCCTGAACATAACACCCCTACCAGGGCTTTGCTTTAAGTACCTTAATAGTCTTAAAGCTATATCTAGATGTGACTGACAAGGTTTGTGCATATATTGACTCAAGAACTGAACATTATAACTTATATCTGGACGAGTTAATGACAAGTATATCAACTTACCAATTAGCTTTTGAAAACCATTCACATTTTCTAAAAACTTCTCATCTTTGTCAGTTTTATTTGTAATAATATGAGACTTCTCAATTGGAGTACCAACAGGTTTACACCCTAGGTACCCAAACTCATTGAGGAGCTCAAGACAGTACTTCCTTTGTGACAAACACACAGACCCACCAGAATACAAGACTTCTATACCAAGAAAGTACTTCAGTATACCTAAGTCTTTAATTTGAAAACTTTTACTCAAACAACTCTTAACTCTTGTGATTTCAGGTAAACTATTTCCAGTAATCACAATATCATCAACATAGACCAACAAAACAACTAACACATCACCTTTACACAAAACAAACAAAGAATGGTCACACAGACTTTGAACAAAACCCATATCAAGCAAAACAGAGGTTAACTTTTCATTCCACTTCCTAGGGGCTTGTTTAAGCCCATAAAGGGACTTAACAAGCTTACATACTTTATTTTTCTCATTATCAAAGTAACCCTGAGGTAAAGTCATATAAACATCTTCAGACAAAGAACCATACAGAAAAGCATTATTTATATCAAGTTGATATAAAGGCCAACCTCTGTTAACAGCAAGATTTAATATAACTCTAACAGTTACCATTTTAACAACAGGTGAAAAAGTTTCACCAAAATCAATACCTTCTCTTTGATTAAACCCTTTAGCAACTAGTCTAGCTTTATACCTTTCTACTTCACCATTTGCCTTATACTTTATCTTATACACCCATTTACACCCAATGGGTTTTCTACCTTTTGGCAAATCTACAACAACCCAGGTGTTATTTCTATACAGGGCCTCCATTTCATTGTTCATGGCCTCTATCCACCTAGGATCTTTTACAGCTTCATTATAAGAGCTAGGCTCAACAGCTTTATTCAAAGATGAAACAAAGCACAAATTTTCAGCAGATAAATTTGCATAATTAACTACCTTTTCAATTCCATATTTTACTTTCCCTTCTACAACATATTCATTAAACCTTTGTGGAAAAGATACTTTTCTAGATGATCTCCTAACAGATTGTCCCTCAGATAGGTTGGTCTCAACATGTGATCCTACAGTGTCCTCTGCCTCACCAATGTTACCCAAACTACTACCTAACTGTTCATTATCATGTTGAACATTATCAACACTTGGAGCAGTGGCAGATGTAGAGGGTGACACTGGCTGCTGATCATCACTGCAGTGATCTTGAGCACCAGCTGTACCCTCTTCATCATTGGGAACTGCAGGAACCTCAGATGTTATTGTTTCAGTAAAATCAAAAAAATTAATCTGATTTAACTCAGTTTTATTAGACAACTCTTGATTTCTATCCAAGTTAGACTTAAAAGGATACACACTTTCATAAAATTTCACATCTCTAGAAAAATATACTTTTCTATTATCTAAACACAATAATTTGTATCCCTTTTTTACATTTGAGTAACCAATGAGAACACACTTATCAGCATGATAAGCAAATTTATCAGATTCAGACAAGATTGTACTAAAACAAAGACATCCAAAGTTCCTTAGATGAACTAATGAGGGTTTAAAACCATAAACAACTTCATAAGGACTCCTACCATTTAACACAGAAGAGGGTAACCTGTTAATTAAGTAAACAGCAGTTAAAACACAATCAGACCAATACTTAAGAGGCAAGTTACCCTGAAACATCAAAGCTCTAGCTGTGTTTAAAAAATGTCTATGCTTTCTTTCCACAACACCATTCTGTTGTGGTGTATAAGCACATGAAGTTTGATGCAAAATCCCTTTGTTTTTACAAAATAAGTTCATTTGGTTATTCACAAACTCAGTTCCATTATCACTTCTTATAATTTTTATTTTCTTCTCAAATTGTGTTAATATTAGCTCATAAAAGTTACACAAGTTGTCAAATACTCCAGTCTTACTTGTTAACAAGTAACACCAAACTGTTCTAGAAAAATCATCCACAATAGTTAGAAAATATTTGAACCCCTCATAACTAGTAACTTTATATGGCCCCCACAAATCAAGATGTATTAACTCACCAACTGACTTAGTTTTATGTTCACTAAGAGGAAATGGAACTCTAACTTGTTTGGCCCTATGACAAACATCACAAGGCCCATGTTCAACACTTTTAACATCAAAGTTATCTTTCAACACAGCTAGTACTTGATCGGATGGATGACCTAACCTACTATGCCATAAACTTGCCTTAACAAAACTATTAAAACAGACATTCATAGAATTACCATTTTTACCAACAAAATACAGACCACTATCCTGACTACCAGTCACCAGGATTTTCCTTGACTTGGAATCCTGTAACACACAACTATCCTCATTAAAAACAACCTCAATATCATTATCCTTAGCTAACCTATGTACAGATAATAGGTTGACATGATACCCTGGGACATAAAACACATCTTTTAAAACCACATTATTCATCAATTTGATATTACCAATTTTTAACACTTTAACATTAGTACCATTAGGATGACCAACTTTAATATCAAATTCAGAAACATCAACTATATTAAACATGTCTTTATCATCATTAACCATGTGTTGACTTGCCCCAGAGTCAACAATCCAACTATAAGCACCTCCAAAGAATAAAGAACTAGAACAACTAACACAATTATTAACAAAACAAGACTCACCTCCTACACCTGTTGACTCCACTCCAGAATTTGACACATTAGCAGATTTTTCACCAACTAAACTTAACAACTTGGCTATCTGTTCAGATGTAAAAGGCATACCAGAAGTAGACACACTACCAGAAGACCCAACAGTAGCATTAGATTTACCAGTTACAGTTGCTTTACCAGACAAATTGTTAGATCTCTTTTTAAAGTTTGGAGGATAACCATTTAACTCAAAACACCTATCAACAGTATGACCTATCATATTGCAGTGAGTACATTTTAAACTAGGATTAGGTCCTCTTTGATTAGGTGCTTTCCTTCTAGACTCAAAAGACTGATTTGACTTAGAGATAAAAGACACATTTTGTCCTTTTGACCCACTACTGGACATCCTGTGTGATTCCTCCCTTGAAACCACAGAAAAAGCAACCTTGACAGATGGAAAGACTTCTCTAGTTAATAGATTTGTTCTTACTGGTTGATAAACATCATCTAACCCCATAAGAAACTGCATTAATTTGATTAACATTGAAAAATCATTGTAATCTTTTGCTGCTTTACAAGAACATGTGGGCAGTTTGAGCATAGCATCAAACTGTTTCCACATAGTGGTCAGCCTATTGTAATAATCTGCCACAGTAGAACCATTTTGAGAGATACAATTAATCTTTTTAAACAAATCATAAACCACAGAACCATCTATCTTGTCATAGGTTTCTTTTAAATCCTCCCAAACCTCTGAAGCAAGAGTAGAAAAAACTTGACCTAAAAACAGATCCTCAGACACAGAGTTCAAAAGCCAGGTTAACACCACAGAATTACACCTATCCCACTGACTAGCAAGCATATGATCCTCTGTGGATCTTTCACATTTCCCATTAACAAAAC
The DNA here is from genome assembly GCA_030545235.1 of Helianthus tuberosus. Lineage (NCBI taxonomy): Eukaryota > Viridiplantae > Streptophyta > Magnoliopsida > Asterales > Asteraceae > Helianthus > Helianthus tuberosus. Next base: position 64,442,772 of record CM060369.1, read on the forward strand.
CAAACTTATTCTTGGCTTCTAAAGCCAATTTCATAGAAGTAGACCATACAGAATAATTCTCAGTACCCTTTAGCTTAACACTAACAATAGTTAAGGCACTAGAATCACTAGGATGAAGATACAAAGGATCTCCAATATCTAACTTGCTTATCAATGTCTGAGACGTACTAGCATTTGGATATGCATCACCCATGATAACAGACAAGATTCAGAAAGAAACACAACACAAAAAGAAGACAGAACAGATAAACAATCAAGACAGAAACACAATACCCTAAGGCGAAGCTGTATCAGTGTCCAGATTTCAGGTTCATCACTTATAGTGCCTGAACAGGTCTTAATACAGGAGCCAAACCCTAAGAAGTATTAACACAAAAAAACAACCAACAAACACAAAATAACAATCAACGAAAGCCAATCAACAAACAACAAAGGTGCCGGTCCTCACTACCCCGACTTCAACTAAATCAACCAACAAAGCAAAAAAAAACTAACTAAACAGAAGAGGAAAGATCTCACAGTGGGTGCAATTTCTTCAAACAATATGAATATTGTAACCTTCTAGGGTTACAGTTCATACAATAGCTAACAATATAAACTGGTCAGTTTGCTCTGAATCCTTCTAGGGTTTCAGAGACCAACACAGCCTTCACACAAATCCCAAGAACAATATCAAGATCCACACCGTCACACTCCCAAGACCAGAAGAACCACAGATCTACAAAATCAGACAACAATCAGTACAAACCAACAATAGATCTAACAGCGGAAGACTTAGATCTGCAATATAGAGCCTGAAATGCTCTGATACCATGTAAAAATGGTATGGATCTAAATCAATCACAGCAGAAATACAACAAACACCAGAAATAGTGACAAAACTTGTGACAAAACTTTTATTGATTATCCAACCCAGAAAGATCCCAACCAAAACCCTAGATCTCAAACTTATGAGATCTATATGAAACAAAATACAAGTTCAACAGATTAGTAAAATCTGTTGAACATAACAGAAATACAAACAAAGTAAAAACAGAAACTGAGATCAACAAGATCTCTGATACAACCACGATCTCAACACTGAGATCTATAACCCTGGATGATGAAGATCTTCAACTCCAGATGAACCAAGATGAACAATCCAGATGAACACCACAAGTACGAATACACAGAGAAGTGAAAGTGAAACCCTAGAAAATATCCGGAACCAACTGAGAGCTCCATTCTCTCTCATCCATTATATAGCAGTGACAACCAGATGTAACAACAAACCCCTTGAACTTTTATGTATCATACACTTATCACCCTGATGTTACACTTTATACCCTGAGCCTATAACGACCTTGTAACAGCTCACAACCAGCCCAAGTAACAACCTGAACAGTCCACTAACAAGAAGATATAAGAATACTGAGCCCAATAACAATATGTTTGAAATATGAATTACAAAAAAATATAAACCCTTTATATTTTAACAAGTAGCTCGGATCGATCAACTAAAACCCAAAACTTTATTCAATTAATACTCTGAATCCATCGAGGGGAGATCCACCCTACGCCCAGCTGACGTGCTAGTTTTTGGTTGGGAGGGCGGGAAACATGCTTGTGTCGATCTCACAGGTGTATCCCCACTAGCCGGGTTCCGGGAAAATGAGTTTGTGGTGGGGCAAGCGGTACTGAAAGCAGAGTCAAAGAAGGTGGAAAAGCACGCGAAAGCTTGTGAGGACAATCAGCATGCCTTTGTCCCCCTGGCGTTCGACACGTTCGGCTCCTTGGCGCCGGAGGCAGTTCGGTTCTTGTCTAGAGTTCAGCGTGTGGTCCACAGCAACTTTTTGACCCCTCAGGGGCGAGGCTTTGTTTTTAGTAGATTAGGGTTTTCTATTCAGAAAGAGATGACGGCACAGTTTGTTGCTCATCTACCCGCTATCCTTATGTAATTTGCCCTGGTGATTGGAATGAAATTTATACTCTGAGAAATGAACCGAGTAAACGACAAAGGGGTAACACTCTACTTAGCAAGCTCACCTTGTTTAAATCCATGAATTTTATACACACATTCGGCGCCGATGTTTTTGATCAATTTAACCTTTTGGCTTGATGGAAAGGAAAGAAAAACCAATCTCCAATCCTAGCCACTATGGGCCATGAGCTATTTACCGTCCAAGATTCTATGGTAGCTTAGGAATCCACTTTTTCTTTTAGTGGTAGGGTTTTCTCGATACGATGAACAAGGCTCACTCCCGAGTCGGTATAGACGTGTATTTGTTTAAAGGATCACTTGGACGTGTTGGATTATATACAACACATTTCGAGTCTCGAAGACAAAGCAAGAGCTGAAGGTCCAATACACGACAGAGAAGTGGATGAGGGACTAAGTCCACCACTAACCGAGGAGGAAGAAGCCTAAGACTCGTTGGTTCACGGCCTAGGTTCTTCAGGCAAAGAATAAACACTTTAGAGTTACTAAATAAAATGCATTATTAGTATTAAAATCCATTATTATTTTAACTAGTTGATTTTTCATCCGCGCGTTGCGGCGGGGACCCAATGATTACATAAGGTGTGTCAGCAACGGCAAGTAAATACCGAATGTCAAAACATTAATGAAAATGACGTGGTAAGAATATTCACTCCGTTATAAAAAAGTGGTTTTAAATAACCTAATATATAATAATAGGACCCACACGTCCTACACGCTGAAAATTCGGTTGTTTTCAGTTCAGTTTTTACGGTGCTAACACATTAAAATATGGATGAGCTCGGTACCGGTAACGGCACCGAAAGTACCGATCCGTAAAAATCATCGAAATTAGGTACCGGCACCGAAAATGCTCGGTACAATACGGTATGGTATTTGAAGGTAAAAATCAATAAATACAGGTATGGTGCTAGACCGGTGTCGAACCGAAAGTAATGATTCTGAAAACGCCAAAAGGGGGTACCAAATTGGTACCGAAAATGATTTGGTATAGTAAATTTTGTACCGATACCATACCTTATAGGATTTGATACGATTTACTCATTAATATTCTAAATATCCAAGTTAATTTTACATGCTACAATTCATTCATTACAGAAAAAGACAAAAAAGAAAGCAAAATAAGTTGTTATGTATATAAAACCTCATTCAAACGAAATACAGTTTACTTACTATGTGTATGAAAAGTAATCTAAACGGTACAATTACTGGCATTGTTGCGTTGCTACAGAATTTGATGAGCTCGGTACCAACCGGTACTGAAAATACCGTTACCGAAATCCCTAAAAGTGGGTACCGGTACCGAATATACCTGGTACGGTACCAGTCGGTACTTGTACTACACCGGTATTTAAGGGTAAAAACCGGTGAATACCGGTGCCGTAAATACACCGGTTTGGTAAACCGGGTACCGGTACCCGATACCATTTACTTATCTGTTAGTGATATTACTATTCATTCCATTCTAATTTTAATATATTCATTCCATTCTAATTTTAATATATAGGTAAAGGTTATTGTAATCTTTTCTTGATTTTATTTATTTATTTATTTTTTGCTTTGAACAACCAAAAACTTAATAAACAAGAATTTTATGTAATTTTTTTTTTGTCAACCACAAAATGTGCGGAAAAACACAACTAGTTTGAAACCGAAACTAAAACCGAACCGAAAATGAGTTGAAAAATCGACGCTCAAACCAGTCAAACTGGTTTGAAACCAAACCAAAACCAACACCCAAACCGGTATACAGACTGGTTTGAAACTGAACTAAGACCAACACCCAAACGGCCAAACCGGTTTGTAAATGTAACGCCCCAAAATCTGAATGTTAATATTTGTCGTGTGTTCCGATATGACACGTCATGAAATAAATAACTAGGCTATTTAACCTAGTTAAGAGTATGGTCAAAAGAATTAAAAGAGGAAGGTAATGTCAGTTATGTTTTAAAGACAAAACCCGAGGGGCTAAAGTGGAACTAACGAAAGTTGGGTTATTAAAAGAAAAAGATCACACACACACACACACACATTTCGTGTGTGTTCTGGATAGATCGATCAGGGGCTCTCAAGAGCCCCAAACCCTAGATCATCAAAAGCTTCAAATTAAAGAATGAATCAAGGCCCAAATTCACAACCGAGCATGAATTAGTGATCACCTTCACGAGGGGATCATAAGGTATGTCTTAAGTTTAAGATTGGTGATCATGGGTGAAGTGGGTTATGTTCTAATCCGTGAGTTAATATGAAATTGATCATGTACAAGGGTTAGAATCTTCGTATAGAACATGGGTTATGTAGGGTTTACGTTAATTTGATGATTAGAGGTGAAACCCGTTAGTTATGGTGAAGATGATGACTAGAATCACCTCCCATGTTCGAGTCTTATTGAAAGATTGATGTATTATGTGGTTATGATGAATACTTGTTAGAAGAATTAGGAGAAATGTGATGATGATATGTTTGATGTTTGTTTGGGAATGATACATGATGATTAGTAGTATGTTTTGATGGGTTATGTATGAGTTTAGAAGATTTGAGCATGAAATAGTTGTACGTTATGCTTAAAAGGTAGTACTCGCATCAAGTGTATGATGAAATGTATATAGTGTCATCCGTATAACCGAATATGATGTTACGAGTATATAATGATAAGTCGATGGTTAAATATGGTATATAGTTGACTTTCAAAAGTCAACTAAGAATAAGAAACATGAATTGACACGTGGTCGTAAAGGCGGGATTATAGGAAATTCGTATGGTACATGTTATGTCAATATGCGTTGTTTGTGATTATATGATGAATTACATGAGTTTAAACGGATATGAATATAATCATATGAGTTATGTATGTTAGAAATGACTAATGAAAGTTAAGGGTGAAATATGCGATTGATATGATTGTTAACATGTACGAATGCATATGCTAATAGGAGCGTGATCTTGATGAAAAGAGCGTATAGGAATCATGTCAAGACGGACGCAAGCATGAAAGGATATCGGGTCAAAAAAAAGGCGAGGAATCGGATACAAGCACAGACGCATAAGGTAAGTGATTTCCGTAATCACTTCTTAGTACAAGTAAGTAATAAAGTGTTGTAATGAATTAAACATGATGTTTGAGGTCAAATATGTGTTAAAGTCTTTCGTCGTAAATGATGGGTTCAAGGTTGACCAAAATGCCCTTGATGGGTATTTTGGGGTAAACGATCTTAAAAGTAGCTTAGAAACAAGTTATTCGATTAGTGTAATGTTTTGGACAAGTATGGAAGTGGGGATTATGGTTTGGTTAGTCGTAGACCAATTAATGCGCGAATACCCTTAACGGGTCAAAAATAAGCATATGAACGATAAGGTGTTAAGAGGATGCAAGACATCCAAGAATTTAGTAATTTATGATAGACGACACTGAAATTATTATGTTTATAAGAGGTTATGGTAAAACGAACAAGTTACGTTGATGAATGCATGAATGGGTCAAAGTTGGGTAAAAGGGTAATAAGCCGAAGAGTTAAAAGTCTGAAATTTTATTAAGTCGGACGTTGGATTCTAGTTCCAATAGATGGAGAATTAAATTACGGACGTGTAGGAAAAAGAATCGGGTAAAACGGGTCAAAAACGAGAGAGTTATGCTCGTTTCCGTGAAACGGGATCGTGCTGGGAATATGCAGCAAGTTGCTGCACATCTTCTGCCAAAACAGGGGCCTAGCATGACGCCAGGGCCCTTGGCGTCACGCGAGCCCCCCTGGTTGGCGAAAGTTGCTCGTTTACTCAGTTTTGGCTTGGGAACTCGTTTAAACGCGTTTTAAGTTGCGTATGACTGATTTAACTCATGTTTTGTGACCATTAGGGTAAGCGTATGTGTGGATAGGTATGTATGGATGTTGTATATCTCTATACACGTATGTAGAAGTGTATGTAAGCGTGTATGCGCGAATGTATGTAAGATTATGGTGTGTAAGCGAGTACTTAAGGATATATATGAAGACGTATATGAGTAGGCAAGTATGAGTCGGGTATATTGCAATGGTTGATTGAAAATATAAATGTAGGCATGTATGTAGGTGGGTAAGTATGTATGTTGTATAAGTATAAGTGTATGTATGTAAGGGTGTATGTAGATAGTATGTATATGTGGTCAGGTGAGTATGTACGAAGGTATGCACGTATGTAAGTTGTGAGAAGGTATGGAATAAGTTTGTACGTATGTAGGTAAGTATGTATGTATGTTGTATGTAAGTATGTATGTAGGTTTGTATGTATGTATGTATGTAGGTATGTATGTATGTATGTATGAATGGATGTATTTAGGTATGCACGTACGTACGTATGTATGTAGGTACATAGGTATGTATGTTGCTATGTGTGATCGTAAGTGTATGTATAGGTGGTATGAAAGTATGTACGCATGCATTCAATGAAATTGAGTACTAACGATAATAACATCGTGCCTGGTGATGAAGTGTAACGCAGGATACCAAGGAAGTCTCACTACGGATCGTATGATCAGAGGGAAAGCCGGAATGTAAAGAGTTAATGAAATGAAAAGTAAACGTGTACAAATCTTGTATGCTTATGATACGTACTAACGTTATGAATTTTATGTGGTGAGTGCAGGTAGTACAAGCCATGAGGATTACCAAGAAGTAGAGATCGAAGATCGAGTCACAAGACGTATTGTACGGGAATGTTTAAATATGTAATTTAGTGTCGATAAGTTATGTTCTTATATTATAAAATGAATTTTTAGAATGTCAAGATGTATGTCATGAAAGAAATTTTCAGACTCGAGATTCCGCTGCGTCGTTTTAAGGTTAAATGTGTTAGGGTCTCACAGTAAACCTGGAAAAAAAACGATTTTGGCCAACTCTAGTTCTAGGCAAGTGTAATAAACATTATTATATAAATCTGGGAAATAATTTTTTAATTTTTACCGTGACATTTATTTTCGATGAAAGATGTATCAATAACAATATTTTTTTTAAATGATTGTACAATTTGTTTTGTATAGGTGAAGATTGGACAAGAAGTCTTGGAGACATGCATGAATCTTATGATGTCGATTATAATAACATTTTGAAGGACAAGAAGGAGTTCAAACCTATTGCTTTGTTTATATGTTCATAAAGATGAAATGTGGTGTCATTATATGAGACAAAAAAGTACAAAAATCATTTTAAGCGTACAACTTATAACATTAAAAATGTAAATAATCATACAAGTTAAGTGGTAATTTTATCCGTAAGTGGTCTGGTGATATGATGCGTGTTTTTCATAAAAATCGTGTGGGTTCAGACCTTTGCAAGTGCAAAATTAAGTGATATTATTAGAAACTTGTTCTATAAAAAAAAAAAGAATATTTGGTTCAATAATCTTTTGATTGATTCATTTTTTACCCACCCATTCTTTCCCCTCTAACAACTTTTTTACGTATAATAATATTTGGTTACGCAGCAAGCATTAGTATTTCATTTAAGCAATGTTAACCCGTTTACTATAAATGTATAAGCGAATAAAACTTGTAACGGAAAAAAAGAAAAAAAAAAAAAAAAACAGGTATGGGAATAGGAGTGTTGGGGTTCAATCTCTATGGTTTACAAGTTTAGCCATTAAAAAAACAGTAGGACAAGATGTGTATTTTTAATGCATAAACCCTTACATATGTAAATAAATTCAAACCTAGATTATAAGCTTGATGGTTGTGGAGAAAAAGCGTTTCTAGTTAACCTGAACCTATCTATTACAATTTGCAAGTAAAATTTTGTGTTTTAACCTGATTTTGTTTTGACCTATTACCGAACCGATTAGTTTCAATTTGCAAGTAAAATCGTGTGTTTTCACGTGAATTCATTTTGACCCGTTATCAAACCAACCCATTCTACCACGTCATGTCTAGTATCATCACGTAACCTGATTCTCCATTACTTCGTACAAGTGATGTTTGAACCTACCATCAATTAGTTCAAAACTAACTGCACATACTCAATTGACGTTCAATCCTTTCAAGTGTAACAATTATGTTATGCTGCTAAAGTAAACAAATCGTCGAAGTACATGATGATAGAGATGCACAAAGCGGGTTTTTTTTAATACCCGGGTTCGGGTATGACCGGGTTTTAACTTTTCGGGTATTGGGGATACTCAGGCCGGGTTCGGGTCCGAGTATTGGCCAGAAAATCTATACCATGTGTACCCGGGTTTGGGTTTTCAATACCCGGGTATTAGAATACCCTATTTCCGGGTCCGGGTAGGGTTTGGGTATTGGTCAGGTAGGGTGAGTATTGGTCGGATATGGTTTGGGTTCGAGTATAGATCGGGTTTTTTCGATTCATTTTTTTTTGGCATAAAACATAGAAATATAATGGAAACCTTTATTTATACGTATTGTATACCTTGAAATATGCCCAAAAAGCCTCACACAAGCTCGAAACGTTCAAAAAAAGTCGTTGTACACAACGGGTCCGGGTATTACGAAAACCCGGATATGCTGAAAACCCGGGTATGAAAAACCCGGGTTCGGGTATTGAACATAATATGCATACCCGGTCTCTACCGTAGGGTAGGGTCGGGTTTAAAAAACCCGGTTTTCTAATACCCGGGTTCAGGGGTTTTTTTTTCCAAGTTCGGGTTTTTTGTGCACCTCTACATGATGATGAAGATCAGTGGAGTGAAACGACATATTAGCGATCACGGCAGTGGCATCTTCTCTCACCTTCGATGGTAAACTCCTCATACGCAGCCACAAACGCATCCTGCCAGAATCGCGGTAGCCTGATCCTACAACTATCATGTATAGAACATTTGCTTCGCCACCATCTCTCATTCCTCCATTTCCCAAACCAGATACAAAAATCACATCTATTGATTTAAATCCATACATAAGTCCTTGTGTAGTCATAACCTTCCATAACCCCCTTTACTCAAACATAACCCTTCGTAACATATGTGTGTAGTGGAGGGGTAGCCTGGGCTACCCCTCAACTCCATCTTCGTAGTATAAGAATACCCTTCAATTCCGTCTACTTAGTGTAATTTTTTTATCTTTTTTATACAAATGATACACTTAATCGCCAAAAAAAAATTAGGACACTCCTGAATTTTTTGGCTAGCTCCACCACTGTAGTGGATAACCCCCCTTCAATTTATAGATATATATGTATGTATATATATATGTGTGTGAGAGAAACTTAAACATAAACCCCCTATGACCATAATGCGCAACCCATAACCCCCCCCCCCCCCCCATAACGCCTAGAGGGCAGTGTTTTAGGCGTTATAGGCCCTTATAGTGCTCCATCACATGTCCACTACACATGGCCTAATAAATAAATATATCCGAGTGCCACATGTGAGCCCAAACATAGCTATCTCTCTTTCTCCCTCCTCTTCCCCGCGGTACTAGTCACTAAAAAACCTAGCAAATCGTGTCTTAGCAGGTATATGATAACGCGAACAACAAAAATTTTAAACATGAATACGACTCGTTTAACTACTTTGTATCCAATGTATATAAGACAGATATATATTTTATGCACCTAGAAGGAGAAATAATGGATCCTAACTTTCAAATTTTGATAATTTTAAAAAACGTAAAAAATCACATGGTATATTTTTCTGTTATCGTGGCTTAGCAGGTTACATGAGGTTACTTGTTGCCAGCCCTAGAAAAACCTCGCCCGCAAAAGCAACCGCCCACGTTAGATTTAACTAGTTGAAATGAAAAAGTCACTTCTTGTAGTGATGGTGAGTATGTAAATTGCATATGTGATTTTTTGTATTCTTGTTATGAGATTGAAAAAAATGACACGTGTTAGGTGATTCTGCAACAATAAGCTACCAATTTTGTAGGAAGCTAATAGGGGGAAGATACACTTGGATTCTAATTCAACAAACTTGAATCTCTCTCTCTCTCTCTCCCTTGTTTTGTTGAATCTTTTCTAGAATCTTCATTCAGGTAACAATATTTGTTTCATAAATCTTTAATCCTGTCATTTCTGTAATAGTTTATTCAATGTGTTATCAGGAAATTTTGCATATATTTTATGCTTTTCAAATGCCAATTTTGCATAAACAGAGTCATGTTAAAATGTTTGAGATCTTGTTATGATTAATGAATTGTTGATATGGGTTATTTTTTTTAATATGTAGTTTGAAATTTGTGTTGTGGAGGGAAATCAAAAATTCTGTTACAGGAAGTTAGTTGGTTACAAATGAATATTTGAATTTTCCGGCAGAGTTTCTCGGAGGGCCGGAAAAGTTCATCCTGACATATGGCTGCGGCCCCGAAGGCTGCTCCGGCCCCTGAAACCCCATCTCCAACTTCTGACTCTTCACCACCACCATCCGCTGACGCCTCACCACCACCACCACCACCTTCTAGTCCTTCGCCGCCACCACCTAAGGCTTCTAGACCACCCGCGTCCCCTCCCCCTCCTAAAGCACAGCCACCGCCCTCCCCTGATGAAACCCCGCCCACCCCTTCACCTCCCAAAGCACAACCACCACCCTCCCCGGATGTAACGACCCCTCCACCTCCTACATTGCTTCCACCGCCGTCAGCAGGGCTTGTCCCGCCTGCCACCACTTCTCCGCCACCTCCTGCTGCAATCCCCGCACGAGAAATACCTACAACACCCAACCAGCCCAACCTTCTTCCAACCCGTGGGGACGCTTCTGACAAGGGTGCTCCAGGACCCGCGAGGAAGTTACCTAGTCCATCGAGCCGAAAATCAGCTTCGAAGTCATCAACCGATTATAGTGCAACCAATATTCCAATTATTATTGGAGGAATAGTTGTTGGCATTGTAGTGTTTCTTGCTCTTTTTGTCATTTGTGCTATGTGCAATAAGAAAAAGAAAAAAGGTTACTATATTCCTGAACAAAGCGCGGGAGTAGGTGGTGGTGGACCTTACTACCACGGTAAACCAGACCATGTGGTTAGGGTTGGTACTGGTGGTGGTTGGGGACATCCGCCACAACCACCACCAATGAACAACAGTAAGGAATTTCTTGGGCCTAGAATGTCAGTGGCGGCATCTACAAAGATGCCACTGGCATTCAGCCAGAGTCAATTCTCGTATGATGAGTTAGTAGCCGCCACCGGAGGGTTTACCCAGTACAATCTTGTGGGTCAAGGAGGGTTCGGGTTTGTGCACAAAGGGGTGTTGCCTAACGGGCAAGAGGTTGCTATAAAGAGTTTAAAACCAGGCAGTGGGCAAGGCGAGCGGGAGTTTCAGGCAGAGGTTGAGATGCTTAGTAGGGTCCACCATCGGTATTTGGTTTCACTCGTGGGGTATTGTATTAGTGATGGGCAGAGAATGCTTGTTTACGAGTTTGTTCCTAATCGCACCTTGGAGTTCCATCTTCATGGTGAGTTGTGTTGACTTGATATATTGATACATGTTGACTAATCAAAAGATTACACATTCTATCTTCATGGTGAATCATGAAACCGAACTTTTATTTGTAGGAAAGGGTCAAGTGGTTATGGATTGGCAAACTAGAATGCGTATCGCGCTTGGATCTGCCAAAGGACTCGCTTATCTCCATGAAGATTGTAAGACACAAGCACTAAGTCTCTCTATTTAAATACTAGAAATAACAAGATCGGTGGGTTGGGTTCTGGGTCGAAACAGGTTGGAATGGGTTTACCTGCAAAAAAAAATTAATAAAATGTATATTGTGTTATTTGTTTTTTTATGATTAAAAAAACATTATTTTCTCAATAATAATCCATATCTTTGGTACATTGTGTCAACCAGATTGAATCGTTTGAGATAAAACACAACCTAAATCGTAGGTCGAAATTGACACCTCCATTAGATACATGAAAATTTCATTGAAAAAGTGCAGGCCATCCTCGGATCATTCATCGGGACATCAAATCTGCTAACATTCTCCTTGACCATGAGTACGAAGCAAAGGTAACTACTAAAGATATTTAACGTATGACCGTATGAGCCTAGTTTGAGAGTTCATGGCATTTGTGAATGTAAACATAGGTTTCCGATTTTGGATTGGCTAAACTAACAACCGGGAACGACACTCATGTCTCAACTCGTGTGATGGGAACTTTCGGGTAGGTTAGTTATGCTTTGAATGGTTAGTTTTACTTGAGGTTTGTTAGTTTTTACAAATAATGTCCTTCAGTTTATGGAACAAATAATAGGTACTTAGCTCCGGAGTATGCTTCTAGTGGGAAGCTATCAGAGAAGTCTGATGTTTTCTCATTTGGGGTCATGTTGTTGGAGATTTTGACGGGAAGAAAGCCGATTGATCCCGAGACTGAATACATGAATGACAGCTTAGTAGAGTGGGTTTGTATAGCAGCCAATCTATTTCAACTTTTTAAGGATCTTATAAGAGGTGGTAAAATGGGCGGTCAGACGTGTTGGGTAATGGGCCAAAATGGCTTCGAATTTATATGGGTATTTTTTTAGGTTAGGTCGAGTCAAATCACTTTTATCTATTTTTTTCTAAATATTTCTTGAGTAAAACGACTTACAAGGTTTAATGCATCAAAATTACGTTTTGGGCTAGTTTACTGGTTCTTTTTAAGTTATTTTTAACTGTTCGCCCCGGTTAGAGATTGAAAAAAAAAGCCAAAACAACTCATTTGTAAATAAAATGGTCGACTATGCCACCTCTAGATTTTATATAAACGTGTAAATGATTTGTATTGGTTACTTTATGAAACTCAAAAACAGGCGAGGCCACTCATTGCTAAGGCGAAGGAAGATGGAGACTACAACGAGCTTGTGGACCCACGCTTGAAAACTAACTATGATCGCAACGAGATGGCACAAATGGCTTCTTGTGCTGAAGCTAGTGTCCGCCATTCGGCTAGGAGGCGTCCTAAGATGAGCCAGGTTAGTTAAATCTAAGATCCGCATCTTAGACAAGTGGTTAGTTACATTAGACAAGTGGTTAGTTACATACTAATTAATACGGTATTTTCACATTAAAAAAATCAGATTGTGCGAGCATTAGAAGGGAACGCATCACTAGATAGCTTGGATGAGAAGGAAACAAAAGGAGAATCCGCATTAGACACAAGCGAATCAAGAGTTTATGACACGCAGGCCTACAATGATGACATGATTAAGTTTAGAAAGATGGTGATGTCGACCGAAGAATCTTCAGGTAGTGAGATGGGTAGTTCTGGACAGTATAGATGAACACTGTAAAGTTATATATCACATGTTGTTAATAGCTAAGAAGGCTGTTAGTGCTACTATGGTACATATGAGGTTGATTTTCCAAGGAGAGTAATGTAGCATTTGTAGTTAGCACAAAGGCAATATTGGGCCAAAGATCTTTAGTTGAATATAACAAGATAGTGGTTTGTGTGTGTGTTTTGCCACATTGAAAACAATGAATCTAAGTCTCAGATGTCTAAAAAAAATTAAACCTAACCATTTGATCCAAATTCATTTGCACATATCACATTACTAGATGCTACCTGTGTACATTTTATGTGTTATATATATATTCTTGATTTATAATTAGTTGAAAGCAGCCACATATATAGAAAGAAAAACCGATTGTAGTTTATAGTATTGTGCAAGACATTATCCCAACAATAAGCTAATAACTAGAGGTGTAAACAAGCCGAGTCATTCAAAATAGACTTGCTAAAAACTCAAATCGAGCCAAGTTTAAACAAGCCCGACCTTTGATAAAGGATCATTTAATAATAAAGGGGATATTTCATAGAATGGTAATCAAGTTTTAAGAGTGTTCCAATCAGGTCACTCATAAAAGAATGTGTTCTAATTAAGTCATTGAAGTTTATTTTATGTACTAATCCTATATAATTAACCTGAATAGCAATAAACTATCATATATGGCATTTATTTATTTATTTTTTGTTTTCTTTAAACATGTTGACATGATTAACTAACAAAAGACACAAATAAAATAAATCAACTCAAAATACACATACATATCGTCCAACGAATACAATCATACACATCGTCAATTTCGTTCCATAATTAAAAAACAAAAACCTACATCGACAATCGTCGAACACCACCCACCATCGCACCACCACCCGTCCCTTGACCCTCACACCACAGTCGCACCACCCAACCATTTTAATGACGTAATATGTATGATTATTTGTAGCGACAATGGAAGATCATATTAACAGAGGAGAATAGCCTTTTAATGGGTTCCATGTGATTGTAATATCTAAGCCATCATAAGTTTCTTTTGACTATACCATGCATAAAACATTATTTTTTTAACAGCCAACAAAACCAAACTTTCATTAAACAACCACACCTACTAGCAAGAAGCTAGCACATACAATCCAAAAGACAAAACACGAACAAACAAAAGCATTAACCCATACTATCGATATTAAAACACTTCCAGTTCTCCCTAGAAAGGCCCGTCCGTCTCGATATATTCTTGATCCACAAATAGAAAAGGGTTTTAGCCTCTTCTCTGACATTGGCAATCGAAGGGGTTTTCACGTTGAAAATAGCGTTGTTTCTAACCCTCCAAGTACTCCAAATAAAAGCATGGCTTTTCCCTTTTTTTTTGGTATGAATCACTACGAACCAATATAGTGCACTCGTTTCGTAATTGAGAGTTTAATCGAAAAAATCTTACCATTACAAACAAAAAACCTAAATAAATGCTATGTAGAATGGATAACCTTTTATTTAGATCAAATATCTAGAATAGGAACATTAAAGTGAACTTTAGTGACCTAACTGGAACAAAATAAAAAACTTATAAGTGACTTGATTGAAACACTTCTGAAACTTGATTATTATATCGAGTTCAAACTCGACTATTCTCCTTTACACCCACTAAAACCCTAATAAAATTTCTCTAATTTCTATTGCTTTTTGGACCAAGACTCCAAATTTAGAAATGGGCCGGTCTTAATAATACTAGTAGAGGCCCAAATCACTTTTTCTCCACTACCCAGTTACAAAAAAAACCCGACCCGGTATCATACATCTATCGTCTACCGTCAAAACCCTAGCTCTTCCGTTAGGTAGCAGCTGCTGCTAACAAATCGATCTCACCGGCCACAATCTACCATCAAATCGTTTAGATTCATCGGTGTTAATGCTCGTTTTGCTGTAATCTCGATGAAATTGTAACAATTTCGATCCGATATTGCAACCATGGGCGATTTTAATGATCCGTTCATGCGCGGCAACAACGCCGCCGTTCAGGCTCGCACTAAGCAACAGAATCGTGCGAATCTTATGCAGATGAAGCTGGTATTGTTATTTTTATCGATTTGAGTCGCTAGTTTTCGTTGTGTTTTAATTGAAGTTTGTTTGTTGAAGGTTTCGTTGATTTAGGTTTTTTTACTATGTTATTTGTATGATGTGATTATTATTATTATTGACATAATAACCTATAGTTAATTAACTTTTTGGCAGTGGATTTGGAAACAGTTAGGGTTTATTATATTAGTCTTTGTAGTTTTTAGGTATTGATTGAACGTAGGGATCCGGATGAGAACTAGTTTCACATAATTTGTTCTAAACTAGATTAGAAAGCGGTGTATTACTCGGGTTGAATAAAAGGAAATATGAAATAGTTAGTAATGAAGATTTAGGTATAGAAGATTAGAAAAATTACCAAAATTAATACAAAGGGGTGAAGGATTTGGGAATACGGAATTGTGACACGTGGCGCAAGCAGTTACTTAATTATTAGGTATAGATTATTGAATGGAGATGATGTGAGGTTATATTGACAAACATCTGGTGATACTTTTCAATTTTAGACAGTATGTTTGATCTTTTTCTGTGAATACTTGTTTCTGATTTTTAGTATTTTGTGTTTTGCAGATTGGGCAGAGTCATCCAACTGGATTAACTAATAATCTGTTAAAGCTCTTTGAGCCCCGACCTCCTCTGGAATATAAGCCACCACCTGAGAAGAGAAAATGTCCACCATACACTGGTATTTCGAATATGTTTTATTATTTTGCATACCTCATTGATGTTTTTGGTTTGGAAAATCTAATGCATTTTTTCATATTTTATTTGAAAGGCATGGCGCAGTTTGTTAGTAACTTTGCTGAGCCTACTGACCCTGAATATGCTCCACCTATAGTAAAGGGCGAAACTCCTGTAAGATGTTGCATTTAGCATACTAATTAAACGTCTGCAGAACATTCTATCATATGCACTTATTTTTTTATTAAAAGGTTTTGTTCTGTAAATGAAACGAATATCATGACTTCATAGCTCACATCACACTATTGTGAGTATCACGACTTCACGGGATTTTTTAGTTAGTTTATGTTTTGTTTATCTCGGGAAAGTTTTAAAGGCGTCTGTTTAAGCTCCCAGAAGACTCTTTTTGCAATTGTCAACAAGATCCACTTTTTTTGTTTTGAACGAGCATCTGTCATTTTATGTTTATATTAGAATTTTTTATAACTATAGAACGTGTTGGAAAGGCAAAACAATTTATTCACAGCTTTATGTTTTCTTGTTTATTCGTGTAAATCAGGGCCAAAAGAAGGCTAGGATTCACCAGCTACGGCTCGAAGAAGGTGCAAAAAAGGCTGCCGAGGAACTTGAGAAATGTAAGAAGGCATCTTTATATATATATATGTATGTATTATGTATATTAGTTGATTGATTCTAGGAGGTTGTATGACTTTAAGTATTGGTGCTTGGTGACTTATGCAGATGATCCCAACAATGACCCAGATATATCCGGAGATCCTTACAAGACATTGTTTGTTGCCAGACTTGTGAGTAATTCTGCCTTTTGGATTTACTATATTCCATATTTTATTTTGATTTTATTAACTTGATAGTTTTTTTACTTTCAGAACTATGAGACAACGGAGAGCCGAGTAAAAAGGGAGTTTGAGGCATATGGTCCCATTAAACGGGTAGGTTTTGTAGAGTACCCTGTAAAGGGACTCAAGGTTATAGCCTTTTGTTCGGTAAGAGGTTTGGTTTTTTGTGGTATAACGGCATGTGGGTAACATCTCTTTTTGTTGTCTGCTAGAAACATTTTAAAATTTTAAATTTCAGAGAAAAAACTCGTATTTTTGCTGACGAGTCAATTTTTCTGTGAACAAACTTTCCAGCAACTGTTTTGACAGATTTAATCATATTTCAGTAACTGGGTTATCTTGATAACTGATACTAATATAAATCAAATATATGGATTATACAGTTTAGTTTCAGCATTTACAACAAGATACTAATAACAAATGATGACAAATTTGGTTTGCCAACTGTCACCTCTTTTATTTGGGTTTTGAACATTATTGATCATATAATTTCTGAAAAGATGAACTTGAGGTAATGTAAGTGAAACTTTTCATCATCAATGTGACTACATTTAACTGTTTAGTGCTTAGTACAAACAATATGGTAAGTTTGAGAAAGTTATATGCCTTTTTTGCTCTGGAAGATAGTATCATAGTTTCCGTCGGAAGTTCAGTGAAATCAGTTCCTCAGGTATTATTGCCTACCCCCCCCCCCCCCCCCCCCCCCCCAAACCCACCCTGTTAGTTTCTTTTCTCTCTGATTAAATCATAACTTCAAGACTTCGAGATTTTGGGTATTCTAGTAGAGCTTATAGCCACCACTCAGCTAGTAAGTTTCAAGGTAAATGGTACTTTATGTTCCTTAGTTTGTACAGTATCCTACCTGAGCAGATGAATGATTTGGTCTCTAAATTCTGCATCAAATGAAGACTGACAGCTTTTTGGTAAATATATCGGGAGTGCATCTTTTCTCTTCTTTTCTAAGTTCAGTATATGCATTTCTTGCTACTGAAATTTTACCTTTTCTAAGTTCAGTATTTGCATCTTCTATCCAAAACATTTCAGAAGTTGAGAAGAATTCCCGGTATTATTATTATTATATATAGCTATCATTTATAGTAATATTTATTTAATTAATAATCCCTGGTAAGGGAAGGGTAGTTGGTAAGTTGGCCAAAATTATTGTGCAACTCTAGCAAGTGACGGTGATGAATTGATGATGCATCTTGCCTGCGAAGCGTTTGATTGAAAGGTGAGCACGGCTTTCGAGGCTTAGTGCTTGTCTGCCGTGCATTAGGATTATTTAATTTTACAACTGCTAACTTTTTCATGCGTTTGTTAATACTCTGTTGAAAGTGTACGGGTTAGTATGCGTTTGTTCTTTTCTCTAACTCATAAGAGTTACAGGTTCGCTTGATTGCTGATAAAGAGACAAACAAACCAAGAGGATATGCTTTCATTGAGTACATGCATACGCGGGATATGAAAGGTTTTCTTCTTTTGTCACTTCCTCATTTATATGTAAACTAGTGGGTTACTACCCGCGCTCCGTAGCGGGTTCAAAACGTAGATAAAAAATAAGCAAATCACGAGAGTTTAACTTGTTTGATGTTTTAGTTAAAGGGCTAAAATGTCATTATTAAAGCTGAGGGTCGAAACATGTTATCAATTAAAGTTGAGGGGGTAAAGTTGTTTATTATTAAAGTTAAGGGGCTTGTTTAGTTAAGGGGCTAAAATGTCATTATTAGAAGTGAGAAGCTAAACGTGTCGTTTGTAAAGTTGAGGGGCTAAAGTTGTTTATTTTTAAAGTTGAGGGGCTTGTTTTGTTAAGGGGCTAAACATGTCATTATTAAAGTTGAGAGGCTAAACATGTCATTATTAAAGTTGAGGGGCTAAAGTTGTTTGTTATTAAAGTTAAAGGGTTAAAGTTGTTTTACTTAAAGGGCTAAACGTTTCATTACCAAAATTGAGGGGTTAAAGTTGGTTAATGCCAAAGTTGAGGGGCCAAAGTTGGTTGATGTGACAAAATAGCATATTTATAGTATATATAATGAGTTGAAGTTGCCCCTCTACTTTCTATGTTGTCGTTTTTTAAACCAATGGTTGAATTGTACCGTTGTGTATAGCCGCATACAAACAAGCGGACGGAAGGAAGATTGATAACCGAAGGGTGCTTGTGGATGTTGAACGTGGGAGGACCGTTCCTAATTGGCGACCTCGTAGGCTCGGTGGTGGACTCGGTACGACTAGGGTTGGCGGTGAAGAAGTCAACCAGAGGGTCTCTGGGAGGTATGTTTTTTTTTTCGTTCTATGATGTTTTACATCATATTAAATACACCAGCTCTTCTTTTCCCTAACATGTCGAAATGATTCTCTATGATGGTCAGAGAACAACAATCAGGGGGACCGACTCGATCTGTGGAACCAAGAGGACATGAAGAACGAGACAGGTGACACAAATAATATTGTTTAATCTTATACCTCTTTAGTTATAGTGGGGGTGTGGTAATTGTTTATTATCGTAATAACTCAGGGAGAGGGAGAAGTCTCGTGAAAGGGTTAAGGAGAGGGAACGTGAAAAGTCTCGGGAACGGTCTCATGATAAACCAAGGGATAGGGAGCATCGTGAAGATAGGCACCATCGGGATCGTGATCGGAAGTCAGACCGGGACAGAGACCGAGACCGTAGTGGTCGTGACCGTGACAGACACCGGGACCGGGACCGTAGTGGTCGTGATCGTGATCGAAGTGGCCGTGACCGTGATCGCTATCGTGACAAAGATCGGGAGGGTGACGTTGAACAAATGGACCGTGATCATGAGCATGACCGTGGGCGATCACGTGACAAGGATTATGAGTATGATCGGGTTGATAGACATGAGAGAGACAAGCATGGGGATAGGCAAAAGAGCTATGAGCATGGTGACCCGGAGGAAATATATGACCAACCGGTACATGGGAACAGGGTTGACCACGAGCGGGATCTTGGAGGCTATGACGACTACTATGATCAAGAGCGGTACGGTCATCAAGATCGTGATCATGATCGTTATTATGAGATGGAGGAAGAGAACTATGAACCAGGAAAGGTTGACCCACATGAGAAGGATCATGATCGTTCGTATCGGCAATCGGACAGGTCGCTTTCGCGTGAGTATGAGTATTGAAGTGGTTCGGGTTATGATTTGCTGTTGTGTCGGTTTGTTTCCTTTATTGGTGGATTGTTTTTAATGTTCGATGTCAAGTTTTTCTCTGTGTTGAACTTGTTGGACGTTTCTTAGAGATTGCTTGCCTACTACCTAGTCGTTTATGTTCTATTTCTGGATGACTCAAGGATGTGTTTTCTACCATTTTCTTTTACATATTACGAAGTTATAAAAAATGCGAACAAGTAACTTATATGTAAGGTTTTTGGACCTGCCAGCCTTAACCCGTTCTATGTGGGTTAGTTTGGTTAACATTTGTTATGATGTGTGTAATTGGCTCAAGTTAAATCACCAAACTGGGTCTAAATGAGTAACCATAGACATTAGTAAAATGATAACGGGTCGATTGAAATGAACGGACTTGAGTACCTTCAATGGTACCGTGTTGCCAGTGTTGGTGACCACCTACCAGCTATTGTCTTTATTGTCCCAATTACCTTCCAACCATACAAGCACATTAGAACAATCATACATGGCAAGAGGATGTTATGTAATGAAACTGAACATGTATGAGTAAATGTTAAAAAAGGCATTCTTAAGGTTTCACATGAGCACACGTGCTTAAGGAAGTTTTGGTAAAGAGTGCTTGTGAATACTATTGTGGCCAAGGTTAGTATATAGGGATGGTTGTAAAATGGGATATACACTAAAAAGTCAAATTTGTGTTGGTGTTTCTTTAGTTAATTGCCAAGATGCACTTTATATAATTGGTCAAGTTTAGTAAGAGTTATATGAGAAAGTTAAGAATGTTTTCGTCAGGGGTGAGCAAATTAACCACCATAACCGATAACCGAACCATAACCGACATAACCGAACCACTAATAACCGATAACCACCATAACCAATGGTTATGGTTATGAAATTTTGTATAACCGCTCAATCGGTTATGGTTATGGTTATGAAGCTTTGGTTAACCGATATATCCAAAACCGAACCGAACTTGTGATGTTAACTTTATATAATGGATTTGTGTTTTACAAAACCACATAAAGGGTTTTTACTAAGATAAAAATATGTTAGTAACAAAATGATGTTGATGTAGATGCCATTTATTTTGATAAAGAACTAAGGTGTTATGGCCATAATTGTTTTTGTTTGAGAATTACCTTATTAAAAAAAACTCTAAATCGGTAGTTTAACCAAAAAGTTTAGTCTCCGTTATCTTATAAAATAGGCTCAAGCTAAGTTTAAATCGCGCACAACGCTATTTATTTCAAACCTTGCTTGGTTACTTAACCGAAATTAACCAAAACCGAACCATAACCGACTTCATAACCGATTAACCATAACCGAAGTTTGGTTATGGTTATGGTTACCAAAACTCCATAACCAAACTAGCGGTTATGGTTATTGTTAATACTAAAAACCGAACCAAACCGACCCATGTACACCCCTAGTTTTCGTCGTTGAAGTTGTAAAGTTCAAACTGTAATAGGCTAGTGATTTTGTACTAGCTTAAATTATATGGGAAAATATGTTTCTCACTATTTTCTATATTGAATGATCAATTCAAAATCTAGTGGAAACACGATAACCGAATTAATCTCACGACATACTCCAATGGTCCGTCAGTGATCCAAATTTGCCGTTCAAAAAAAAAAAAAAAAAAAAAACCCTCACGACACCTTCCATATATAATTTATATGTAATGCGGTTTTGGGGATGAAACTCTAATTAGCGAGGGAAAGTTACGACATCTTATTGTAATATTTCAATTATTTTACGGAATAAATATGAGAAAACCCCCATTTGTGATAATCAAACCCAGGACCTATTAGTCCCAAAGCCTTATCCCACCCCCAAGATGCCACTAGGCTATAAAGCCATGTTTGAAACGTGCCGTTATGTAATGGTCCGTCATGTTTGAAAAAAAGATGCCACCCCCATTTGTGAGAATCAAACCCAAGATGCAACAAGATACTCAGTCTCTAAAGAGGATGAGTATATATATTTTTTGAAAGAATCGTGATTAGAAGCTAATTAACAAGGACTATCACTTGTTTAAAACTCAACAATCATATAGTGCAAATAATTAAAGAGTTTACGAAAGGAATTACAAAACCTATTAATAGAGGTTCAAGTGGATGTTAACTGATCGACTTTACATCCTTTTCTCGATTCACCAATTGAAAGTTGCTCCGGTAATCGTTTATCTTGAATGGAGGAGACTGTCGGTACAAGCATTTCACTAAGTCAATGTAGTGATCACCTTCTTCATTTCACTAGTCCATAATATTGATCACCTTCTACGTTTTACAAATCACTATGGTAATTACCCATCACAAATCACACACTAATACAACGATAGCGTTTACTAAACTATTACACCCTTAAGAGACTGGAAGTTGTAACACAACTCTTCTATTTTGCTTTTTGAATCTTGATTCTCTCTTCAATTTGATGATTGAATCTCAAGGCAACTTGAGTAATCTTAATTATATATGTATTTGAAAGTGTTTATAACAAAAGTGGTGAATTATAATGAATGGGGAGGCACCTAAATACAGGCACAACATATAAAACAAAGCAAGAAGTTTGTGACCTATCCGCGGGACCATGGACATCTAGAACTTCCTTCTTGTTGTTTAGTGATGTGAACGTTATGTACAATCACGTCTACCCGTCCTAACCTACTTTTGCACTCTACATCCGAATTTTTTGAAGCTCAATAGAGTTTCTGACTTGTGTCAGTGTGCCTACAAAAGATGGTTAATTTTAGGTTGTTTTATGCACTAATTCAAGTTTTAATATTTATAAAAACATGATAAACTACTATCACACTATAACTCACGTTGGGCAAATACACCCATCACTAACGTAATACAATGATGGTAAGATACCAAGATCGTCCAAGGATACAGTAGTTTTAGTATCGAGTGGCTTCAGCTCAGTAGATTCAGGGCCGGCCCAAGCCCAGTTATTCTAAAGCTAGGGTTTGGGGCCTCCAAACTTTTAGGGCCTCATTTGTTTAAAAAATATACAAACTTTTAAATATTAAATATACTTTGATAATTATAATCAAAAAGTCGGATTATACCTGGTGGTTGTAATCCTATTTTTGTTCGGTGTAGGCATGGGTTCGAATCCCAGTTGTTTATAAATTCATATCTTTTAATAATTATCAGCATTTAAGGTCTCGTCTTCCTTAAAAAATATATTTTTCTTATTATTTTCCCTAATTTAAAATTCCTTAAAAAATATATTTTTCTTATTATTTTCCCTAATTTAAAAAAAAACATCTTTTTCTTATTATTTTCCCTAATTTTTGGGTATATCTTTTACTTAATTATTTTTTCTAATTTTTGCTACAAATCCGATGCAATCATATTTTGACAATTTTATTCAGAAAAATACCACTTAATTTATAAATTTATAAGTGCCAGCAAAAATACCACTTAATTTATAAATTTATAAGTGCTATTTAGTTTCTTATATGAGTTTATTATTATTAATTTCCACCCCAAGTAAAAAAAAAAGTAAGTATAAATCCAAAAAAAATTGAAGGGCTCGAAATTTTTGTTTCTCGACTTTGTAATCTTCACGAATGGGGAGGAAGTGAGCGGATTTGGTCAAACAACCGATGATTACCCAAATGCTATCATGACCAGACGAAGTTCGAGGGAGTTGGGTGATAAAATCCATGGCTATACTTTGCCATTTCCAGACCGGAATTTCTGGTTGTTCGAGTAAACCAGAAGGACGTTGGTGTTCGGCTTTCACCTTAGAACATGTGAGACATTTCGAAACGTATGTGGCGATATCTTTCTTCATACCAGGCCACCAATAAGATGTACGAAGGTCTTGATACATCTTGTCGGCACTAGGATAATGTCGCAACCCCCGACCCCTACCCCGGGAGCGGGCGCCGCGAGATCCAGATCAGTGGTATCGGTGTTTATTAATTTGGCAGCGGAATACATCAGGACCGTAGTTAGGAAATATTTTTATCCAAACTTTTTATAATAATAAATCATTGGGATAAAACCCAAGTTCATTTGACAATACATTTGTAGGGATGAACCCTATTTTTTGAAAACAAAAACTCCTTTTTATTTAGGTAACTTTTATAGCCACTTTTCCAAGCCTTCAGTGCTCTCCAGCTGGCTTCTATTGGCTTTCACATTTTGTTAGCTGAAACTCATTTTAAAAACATTTTATCAGCAAGAAATACTGGCAAGTACATTCCATTTTGTAAAACATCAGTTGTTACACATTACAGTATTAATGGCGATTACAATGTTTATATCTACACAATTACTCGGTCAGTACGTGTCACTCGATGGATCTGTGACTATGGTCATATCACACATTGGATACCCGTGCCCAATTGTGAAGGTTATCAAGTATTGTATACAAACCCCATAATACTGACAGCAATTGTAGAATTACAAAGACTTAATCACTGAAATTGTAATTGAAAACATTTGAGGTTTTGGTAAAACAATTTAACTCACAAAAAAAAGTTTATAAAAGAAAATGTACTCACAAACAGTAAGAAAAAAGAGAATGTACTCATTTTGTTGACTTAGGTGATACTAAAGCTTCCTGGTGTAACTCCTGGTTATTATCTATTAAAATTAAACAATGCACGCGTGTTAGTAAAATAACCCAAATCACATTAACCATACAACTCGAGACAGAACTCCAATGACTGAGTCAGGCAGAGCCTTTACATGCATTACAGAGTCCTAGATCAATCGGGTGTAACACGAGACAGAACTCCAACGACTGAGTCAGGTAGAGCCTTGACATGCGTTACGGAGCCCTAGATCGATCGTGTAGGGTAGCAGCAGGGTTATAATACTTACAACGAGGCAGAGCTTCGCTTTATAGGGGTATATTACCCGAGTATAATAATTGCCTACAGAAAGTTTGAGAGAGAATTCGATTTTGAACGAATTGCAAATGAGCCGATCGACCTCTATTTATAGGTTGGCCGAAGGCGGCTCGCGATCCGCGACAAATGTAGGTTAGGCCGTAGGCTTGGCCAGTCAGTGAATATAGCTTTGCCACGTGGTGACACGTGGCGGCATGGGTGTCCGGCAAGCAACCAGGCCAGTCGCGGCCCGCGACTCATGAAGCTAAAGGGGTCGCGCCCCACGAGCGACTCCTAGATTTTGTTTTTCTTGATTTTTATAAGTATAAGGGTATTATGGGTCTGTTTCTCGCATACGGCGTATATTAGGAACGTTTTAGGGTCACGTTAAGGGTTCTAGGAGGGTTTTTATAGATGAATAGAGTATCAAGACTTGTGTGCCTCCTTCATTAAGAATTCACGAAGATGATCATGGTTTGGTACATAAACACGAATGAGGTAGTAAAGGATTCCATCGGATTTCGACACGAGTTGGTTTTCAACGCCACACTTCATCTCGTGGTACATGTTATCCTCATTAACGGATAAGTATTGCGCTTCGCGAATGCAAAATTGATGGTCATTTAGAATTTGGAAACAACAGATACTCTTTACATGAGTTTTGCGACTAAGAGCGTCAGCCATTACAATCACCTTACCGGGATTAGCGAATCTCGCATTCGTAGTCGTTGAGAAACTCTACCCATCGGCGTTGACGCATGTTGAGCTCCTTTTGGTTAAAGATGTGATGAAGGATCTTTTGGTCGGTGAAGACCACACTTAGTACCGTATAGGTAGTGTCGTCATATCTTTAATGCAAAAACAACCGCACCAAGTTTAAGGGCATGGGTAGTGTAGTTCTTCTTGTGTATCTTGAGATGTCTCAAAACGTAAGCAATAACCTTGTCTCATTGCATGAGAACACAACCGAGACATTGGTTAGATGCATCACAATACACGACGAAAACGTCTTTACCATCGGGAAGAACGAAAATAGGAGCATTGCAAAGCATGTCCTTTGTCTGATGTCTGGCCTGTTTGCACCGAGTAAGATGGGGTAGTCTCTCCGGCGAGACAGTGTAAGATGGGGTATATGTTATGTTACATAATTACCGAAACAATAGCATGATATGGTGTCTGACCTGTTTTTGGAAACATGAACCTATTAAAATACATTGACATTATGAATGGTATGTATATTACAGTATATGAGACGTATGATTGTGTAGATATATATAACTATATCAAAGAAATCCAAAGGCTATAATGATTGACAATTTAGGAAGAATCACGAGCATGTGTGTCAATGATAATTCTAGAATTTTTTTATCATGAATCCCGATATCAAACGTTATTTCATTTGATCATCCGTCTCATAACTCGTGCGACAAGATCAATGATCATAACCCTTTAAGTTGGGACGCCATCAAAAGTATAAGAATTTCCAATGTGTTACCTTAGATTATTGACGCATTAAGAAACCTGTAACTAAAAGTTGTGCTAGGCACAAAACGTATAACTAAAACTTACGCTCATGAAAGTCATTCTACTCTTGAGAATATGAGAGTAACCTACGACTAGATGCACTTACATTAGTATATACGTTGAGAAGGATGAAGTAATGTATGCTTAAAAAACTAGGCATTAAGATGGTGAGACCTGATCTTCCAAAGCACAAGATCATAACATATGCCATGGAATGGAAAGAATGAAAAGAACTGACAGAAAGGAAATTATGTCTGATTCATAAAAGGAATAAATGGCAACGAAATTCTTGAAGCACCAAATAATTGATATAAATTGTCGTAAGTATACGACAAAATTTTTCGGATAGGTAAGATTGGTACTGGATCTGGCTTCACCAGAATCTGTACTAATTTCTCATTTTAATATGGGACTAGTCAGTAAGAACTGTGATCGTATAACGACGGTCATACCATAAACCATTAGCAATATGGACGGGTTAACAAATACTTTGACCAATGAGTTGATACCTGGACATAAGGAAGAAGAACATGGAAAATGTCACACCCCGATATTTCCACGTATTACCGGTGGGCCCGGTGGGGAGTTTCGTGACGTAGTTGATATCATCATAGTCAAATAATCACAGTTCAATGCACAGCGGAAGTCTAAAAGTAATAATATTACAAACCGAATGAATGTAACATAAGTATTACAAACGGAATGTAAAGGATCCACAGGCGGATCAAAACATAGGAAATATTGTTCGACTGATTTTTAAGTGACAAAGCTTGCAAGACTCTTTATTTATTCACTCAGGAGTAGCCAGCCTATTTCGCATAGTACCTGCACTTAACCTTTTGGGAAAATACGTCAGTTTACACTGGTAAATACAATTAACCGACTCTTTTGAAAATATTTAAGAAAATTGATTTAAATGCACAAGGCACAAATAATCTTTTATAACTTGGTACAATTATTATAAAAATAATATTGTATACAGTTTTTACATGTTTGTCGTCCGTCAGGGCCGATTAGAAGAGCCGGACAAGATTAATTGACATACCACAAGTATAATGCCCACAAGGAATACCTTATTGTGGGATACTTTTTATACATACGCAACTGTCAGGTGTATGCCTACACCCCGTGCTTAAGTCGTGGCCATTTCAATGAATGAGCCGGGGATATCTAGGACATGGTCATTAACCCCCCCCCCCAAATGCCATATACCAAACAAAACAGATTAAAACGGGTTATGTAAATATATTAATCATAATCCGATTTAAATAACTACACACCCGACCAAGCGGTATTATTATAATACCGTATCCCAAGCCCGTATAACGGAAAATAAGTTAAAAGTATTTACCTGAGCAAAATAGACAAATTTATCTCAGCCGTATACAATCGGCAAGTGCAAATATCTTTTATTGGGCTCCTAAATCTGGAACGAAGGTTTTAGTAACCTATTAGATTCCTAACGGGTCTTATTTAAGTTTAAACTTAGACCGGTTAGTTTTAAGGAAATGTTTACGGTTCAAAACGCAAGATTAAGCGAAGACCGGATTAGAATGTGGTTTAGACCCGACAAGCATGGAGACTTGTATAATATGGGTAAACTAAACACATTCTGGATTTTGAAGCAAAAATGATGAGGTTTTGTAACACCTCGTAAATTCATGTCCAATATAATGAAGACACGTGTCATGAGCTTTAAACGTGTAAAGGATTGAATATGAGGGACTAAAGTTGACAAACAAAGAAAGTATATGTGTAAAAGGATTCAATGTGTCAACATTTGATAATTATACCTTTCAACAACCCTACACGATGTTTATAACCTTAAACGAATTAATTATGAAGCGTATGAAGCCATTTGTGGAAGAAAGTGAAAGATTACAAAACGCAAGGGTTAAAGGTGTCAACATGTTTAATTTATACCTCTGAGTGACCTTTTAACGAACCCGAAGCTTTATAATGATTAACTATGCTCACTAGAATAAGTGATAAAAATTTCACAAGGTTTCGATATCGTATGAAGAAGTTATGCCAACATTCGTAAATAAGGGGTTAAAAGCATCAACGTTGAAATTCAGGACTTATTCGGTGATCGTATAACTAACCGGGGACTTAACAAAGTTTGTTTATGTCTTGGGGTCCTTAAAAGTCAAGTTGGGGGGTTAAAAGTGCAATAAATAAAGTTAAAACAACTATTAGAAGGACCAGGGACCTAAAATGCAATATCTGAAACTTGTTTAACCTGACCTGGGAGCCATACCGGCTGCGTAAGACCTTAAGGTCTCTTACGCGGGCCGCCTGAAAAGTGCCAGCGTCCAAAAAGCTTGGCAGGTGTCTGTCCAGCCCGTTTAACCGACTTATTTGCATGGTTTTTGGATCCAGGAGCGTAGCCAACAGTTTTTACATGCATAGGGACACTTCTTATGCATCAGGGATCATGCATAGACTTGTTTGTCATGATCTTGTTCAATTAAAGTCTCTATATATATGAACACTTGTTGGAACATTTTGACACTCACTTACAAACCATTCCAACTTATTTTCTGGAGTCTCCTGGAGATCAAGAGCATTCCCTAAGGGTCATTAATCGTGCATAGGACCTTGTAAGCTTCCTTAACCTTTCTTAATTCAGTTTTATTAGTTTAATGGCCTAAAGTCAAACCCGTCGTAATTAAGGTTTGACTTAGTGATTAATCACTAATGGTCCAGTCAATTCTCGAATTGAAAGTAGCTTTGAGTTAGTAATTATATGGGTAATAAACCCTTAAAAGGGGCACCCTCTGATTCCCACTCTAACTAGGTCAATTGTCGGGCCAAAGTTAATTATAAAAAGTCAACAGAAAGCAAATTTTCGCATAAACACACAATTAACAATGTAGAAGCTTTGAAACCTGTTTTATCACTTATATAACTTAATAATTAATGTAAGAACATGTCTAAGCATGTTCAACCCGACAATTTTCAGTTTAAGCTCGGTTCGGAACCGAAAGTCGCAAAAGTAGACTTTTGCTTTGACTTTCAGTTCTGACCCAATGTAGCATATTTTAGAAATGCTTTAGAGCTCTATTAGGACCAGGTTATAAGTTAGTGTAACCCTCTGAGGGTATACAACTTGGTTCATTAGTTATTCGATTCATGTGCATGTTTCCGTTATATACCTAAATATTGACCATAATGCCCTTTTGACCTTAAAACGAGATTTTTGAAAATGTGAGAGGACAAAAACATTTGTTACTGATTTATAAACTTGTCCTAAAAATTTGACATCAGTTTGAGATCTAGATTAGGAGTTAATTAGTATAAAGCCTATCTAAACCCAAATTTTGACACCAAACTTTTTACCCACTGATGTAATATAATATTTTGGGATTTTTGAAGATTGTTAATTATTTTTAAGCTGAGCATAACATAGGGTTCTTGCTATAATTCGGTAAATGTCGGATATACCCTTTTCTTGAATAAAATGAGTTTTACATAATATTTGGATACCAAACTTTTTGCTACTGATTTTATATCATAAATAAAATATTTTGAACTTTATAAACTGATCAAAAACTCAGATTTCCTATTTAAACCCGAAAATCGCTTAAAACCAACTTTTACGCGTTTTAAGCGCATAGTATGGGTTAAAACTATTTTTAACATATAAAACATAATACCTACTGATGTTTTAAGTAAATTTTTATAATTAAACAGTAAGCAAAAGTTTTGAACTCAGAATTCTAATTTTGACCTATAAAGCTTATGTGAAATTACCAAAATGCCCATACGGTGCATAGTTTGGTTATAAAAGGTAAATTTCACATATATGCAATACCCCACTGTTATGACTTATCAAAATAAATATTTTTACTGATTATATCAGACCTGAAACTCAGATTAGTATTTAAACTCTTTTATAACCTTTAAAATGACCAAAATACCCCTACGGGGCATAATTTGAGTTTAAATCCATTTTGGGCATAATGGAAGGTATCTTACTGATATCACAACATATTTAAGGCATATTAACTTAGGAAACCTGTTCATGACTTATTTGGTTACCCGTTACGCATTATTCGCGTTCGGTGCGGTTTATGTAACTAGTTTGCATAAATTAGCCGAAACGGGTCAAACCTTATCATTTTTATCTCAAAATCCAGAATGTGTTTAGTTTACCCATTTATACAAGTATACAAACTTGTTGGGTCTAAACCACACTCTAATCCGGTCATCGCTTAAGCGTGCGTTTTGAACCGTATATCTTCCTTTAAAACTAACCGGTATAAGTATAGACTTAATTAAGACCCGTTAGGAATCTAATAGGTTATTAAAACCTTCGTTACAGATTAGGAGACCAGTAAAAGATACTTGCACTCGCTGATTGTGATATATACTTGCTCAAGTAAATAATTTTAACTTATTTTCTCTTATACGGGCTTGGGGTACGGTATATAAAATACCGCTTGGTCGGGCATTGAATTTTTAATCATATAAAGGTTAATTTATTGAGATGGCCCGTTGAAACTGTTATATTTGCTTAAAGCCTTTGGGGGGTTAATGACCATGTCCCAGATATCCTTGGCATCATTCATTGAAATGGTCACGACCTAAGCACGGGGTGTAGGCATACACCTGCCGGTGCATATAAATAAAAAGGTATAACCGTTTGTTCGAGAATAACTCGATGCGGGATTATATCATGTGGTGTGTCTATTAATCTTTAACCCTGTAGGGCTACTGAACGTATAACGAACATGTAATTCTTTTACAAGTTTATATATAAATAATTATCCCAAGTTATAAAAGATTATTTTGTGCCATGTGCATTCAAATCAATGTTTTTAAACATTTTCAAAATGAGTCGGTTAATTGTATCTACCAGTGTAAACTGACGTATTTTCCAAAAAGGATAAGTGCAGGTACTAAACGGAATAGGCTGGCTACTTCAAGCATCAATAAAGAGTCTTGCAAGCTTAGATGTTATTAAATCTGTTGAACAATAATCTTTGAACTTTGATCCGCCTGTGGATCCTTACAACCGTTTTGTAATACACTTGATATTACTTTTTATTCGTTTTGTAATGATTTTATCTTTCGACTTCCGCTGTGTATTAAACTGTGATAATATAAATTGTCTATGATATCAACTACGTCACAATACTCCCCACCGGGCCCATCGGTAATACGTGGAAATATCGGGATGTGAAAGGTTGGTATCAGAGCCAACGTTGAGTGAATTAAACACTAGCCTTTTGTGTTTAATCTCAATGACACAGTTTGCACATTCCTCGACTTTCGAGTCTAGACAAAGAACTTAGGACTAATTCTGACTTATTTTGTTTTGTCCTTTATTGTTTCTTTTGTTGTTTCTGTTGTTTGTTTTGACAGGGCCTACAAGAATGCCGCCAAGAATCCGAGGAAGAGGTAGAGGCAAGGGGCCACTCATCGCCCCCAACGATCACGAGGCCGGACCTTCACATCGGCGAACTCCATCAGACTCTTTAAGCAAAAGTCCTCAAGAAGACTGGAGGGCCCATTTAGAACCCGCGAGGCGTTTAGTCTCGCTGAGTTCCTCACCTTCTTACCTAAACTCTTTCGGGCCTCAGTCGGAGAATGAGCCCCACAACTCACATCACTCTTTTATACCCCTACAAAGCCCCAACTCACACCATTCCTTTAACGACTCAACACCCTACTTCCAAAGCTGGTTCAACCCGGCAAACCTAATTGAAGAGCCAATGGGTTATAACCCGTTGAGACCGGAGGACCATTTCTCCATGGACATGGATAAGGATCCGGAACCTGCCCAACCGCCAACCGGAACGCCTACTCACCCCATCGAGATTTCGGATGGGTCACCCTTTCTTGGATCACCTTATAGTGGTCCCGACAGCTACGAGGTGAGGCTTAACCAATACGACTGGGTGTTTACTCCTAGTTACCACTCATCACCACAGCAGCAGCAGCAGCAGCAGGATCCCTCGGAGGATTCGCGTTTTGTAGCGGTTACTCCACCGTCGCCACCACCAGTGCAGCAACCGCCTCCGGAGCCACCGAGGCGTAGGAGATCAACCACACGGATGTCCGTGCGAGGGTGAGTCCGTATCAGCACCCCTCAGCATTCAAGTAGCAGTCATTACCCGCCACTATACGAAGACCCACAAATGGGTGGGCCTTCGAACCCTGTTTCTGAGGTGGAGTCTGCGCCAGTCGCACCGCCACCAGTGGGTTACGATAACCCAATTCCTACATACGCCAGTGCAGCGGCGTACAACCCCTTTGAGCAGCCTGCCTACCCGGGGTATAACTACTACAATGCCCCCAATGTTGACCCATACCTTGTAGCAGCCAAATACAATGCCCTTCATCCTGAAGGACCTTACGCATCCTCCTACCAAACCGGGTACCCACCTTATGGGTATCAACACCCGTCACCTCCTCAACCTCCGCAGCATCAGCAGCCCCCGTAGCCGCCACTATTATCGCCACCACAACAGCATGAGATTCTTCAAAGGTTGAGTCAGGTGGAGCAGGAGGTTCGGGAAGAGCGTAGGCACAACCAAGGATTTCTCAAGGGTCTGGCAAGCTTAATCAAGGGAAAGAGCAAAAAAGGATCATTAAATCCTTTATTTGTTTATTTGTATTTCTTTAATGTTCAATCAAGTCCCTGCGTGGACATCTGTTTCTGTAATCAGTCCTTGCGAGGACTTGTAGTTTCTGTTTAGCCACTGCGTGGGCATGTCATTTCTGTTTAGCCCCTGCGTGGGCAAGTTATTTCTGTTAAAAGTCCTGTTTAGGGCAACCATGTACTCTTTAAAATTTTTAGTGGCATGTTATCATTTAAATTTTATTTTGTCATTATATGCATAAATGTAAAATGTATAAAATAAATGAATAAATCCAAAATATGTCATTCCTTTTTATAAGATCTACCTTTAAATATTAAATAAGAATCTTAAAGGGATAACCCAGCCTGCATGTCATTATAAGACCTGGCCATGATGGTAAAACATGTCTAAAAAGATTCAAATCCTTGTTAACATCTAAAAATATGTTAACACTCCTGGCTGATGTGATTCATAAAATCACACGTGTCATCCTTACATTGGATTACTACAATTTTTTCTTTATTATTTAAACATCCATTTGCGATGTAATGCCTACGGGCCATAATCATTGTCATATAAGACAAAAGACAGTTGTAGTCTATGACTCCCTGTCAAGAAAGGTAATGAACTATGATTCAAGCCTTAGTACCTCGATCCTATAAGATCTTGACTTAAAATTTAAACGCGTCCATGTGACTTGGCCTTTTGTGCCATTATTATATTTGATTATAACTAAGGGTTATTAACGAAAAATCCTGAATGAAATACTTAATAAATTAACCAATATGGTTCTTTAATACCATGGTTAGTAAGTTAATAAGATGACAAATCTATTATACACTTCTAAGAAGTCATTGTCATCATTTTATGTAGCAATCAAGCTACATGGCAGAGTCTGAAGAAGTCAACAGTCACCCAAGGGAGAATCATGATACTACTAGGATCAACGTAACTGGTGCGGAACTTCAAGCACTGATTGATAATGTTGTCACCAAGGCCATAGATAGGCAGTTTAATGATTCAAGTGGTACTCGAAGCAGGACCTTATCAGTACCCCATTCTAAACCTAAGACTCACTCTAAGGCTCATAGTAAGCCACCTCCTAAACATGATGGATCAAGGAGGGATGACGATCATCACCCCTCAAATTAGCATAGTGTTCCGTCGAAGAAGATTGAGCACAAAAGAGAACCACGTGGAAGGTCCTGTACATATAAGTATTTCGTCTCCTGCAAGCCTAGAGACTTCACAGAGGAGAAAGGAGCCATCGATTGTATGACTTGGCTCAATGAAATGGACATTGTGGTTGATATCAGTGGTTGCACTGATAGGGACGTTGTGAAGTTTGTATCTCAGTCATTTAAAGGAGAAGCGCTAGCTTGGTGGAGGTCTCTGATCCAAGCTACTGGAAAAGTCCATTTGTATGGCATGTCTTGGGAGCAGTTCGTTACTCTCATCAAAGAAACTTATTGCCCTCAACATGAGGTGGAGAAGATCGTGACCAAATTCCTGACATTGGTTATGAAGAATTTGGACTGTCAGGCTTATCTTATGAGTTTTAATATTATGTCTCGATTGGTTCCTTACTTAGTGACGCTGGAACCAAAGCGGATAGCCCGTTTCATTGGGGGTTTAGCCCCAGAGATCAAAGCCAGTGTAAAGGCATCTCGACCGACTACCTTTAGATATGTGGCCGATCTGGCACTATCGCTTACCCTTGATGTGGTCAGACAGAGATCGCTGAGAAATTCTAATATAGTGAAGAGAAAACGTGAGGATGAAAACTCACGCCGTTCAGACAAGAAGCACAAAGGGAACTTTGACCATAGGAAGAGTTCAGGGTTCAAGAAAGATGACCAACAGTCGGGCAAGAAGCCCAAATGCAAAATCTGTAAGAAGCGCCATTTGGGGAGGTGCAGATACGAGTCAAAATCCCAATCACAGCCGAGGGCTTGTGGGATTTGTAAGTCAAGTGAGCACAAGACGATAGAGTGCAAGAAGATAAAGGATGCAACGTGTTATAACTGTAACGAGAAGGGGCACATCAAGTCCAACTGCCCTAAGTATGCCAAAAATCCTGAAGAAGCCAAAAAGACCAATGCTAGGGTCTTTCGAATGGATGCACGAGAAGCCGTTCAGGATGATAATGTGATAACAGGTACTTTCCTTATAAATGATGTTTATGCGAGGATGTTATTTGATTCGGGTGAGGATAAGTCATTTGTAGATGATAAGTTTTGTAAGTTGTTGAATTTACCTGTTAAAACCCTAAGCGTGAAATATGAAGTAGAGTTGACCGATGGTACCTTAGAAACTGCCTCAACTGTGCTAGATGGATGTTTTATATCCATTAGGAACCACTCCTTTCCGTTATCCTTACTTCCTTTGAAATTAGCTGGTTTTGACATAGTGATAGGCATGGATTGGTTATCTCATAACCAAGCCCAGATTGTTTGTGACAAGAAACAACTGGTGATCAAGACTCCGTATGGTGAGCCACTTACCATACAAGGAGATACTCAGTATGGGTTGCCTAAGCAAGTGTCTGTGCTTAAGGCGTCAAGGTGTATGAAGAAGGGTTGTGTCATTTATATGGCACAAGTGACTATTGATGAGCCAAAGCCCAAGATTGAAGACTTCCTATCATTTCTGAATACCCTGATGTATTTCCTGAAGAACTACCTGGTTTACCCCCAGATAGGCAAGTGGAGTTTAGAATCGACATAATACCTGGAGCAGCACCTGTTGCAAGAGCACCTTATCGGTTGGTCCCAACTGAGATGAAAGAGTTAAGAACCCAACGAGATGATTTATTGGCAAAGGGATTTATTAGACCTAGTTCATCTCCTTGGGGAGCACCTATTCTGTTTGTTAAGAAGAAAGATGGATCAATGCGGTTGTGCATTGATTATCGAGAGCTGAACAAGGTTACGATTAAAAACAGATATCCATTGCCCATGATCGACGATCTGTTCGATTAGCTCCAAGGAGCAAGTTACTTCTCCAAAATCGATTTAAGGTCAGGCTATCATCAGCTGAAGGTTAGAGATGAAGATGTGCACAAGACTGCATTTAGAACTCGCTATGGTCACTACAAGTTCTTGGTGATGCCTTTTGGGCTCACTAATGCACCAGGAGCATTCATGGATCTCATGAATCGCGTTTGCAACCCCTACTTGGACAAGTTTGTCATTGTCTTCGTTGATGACATCCTCATTTATTCAAAGAATCAAGCTGATTATGAGAAGCATCTTCGTTGTATTCTTAAACTTCTTCAACAAGAAAAGCTTTATGCCAAGTTTTCAAAGTGTGAATTGAAGAGATATGGTTAGTGAGCGTGGTATCTAGGTGGATCCCGCTAAGATTGAGGCTATCATGAATTGGCAAGAGCCGAAGACGCCCACAGAGATTCGCAGCTTCTTAGGTCTGGCAGGATACTACAGGCATTTTATTGAGAATTTCTCAAGGATTGCAGCACCCCTAACTTCGTTGACTAGAAAGAATATTAAGTTTGATTGGGGTCCTAAGCAACAAGAATCCTTCGATATTCTTAAACAGAAGTTAAGCAATGCTCCTGTATTGACATTTCCTGAAGGGACTGAAGAATTTGTGGTTTACTGCGACGCATCCCACACTGCATGGGTTTTGTGCCAATGCAGAAAGGTAAAGTTATTGCATACGCTTCCCGACAATTAAAAGTGTATGAGAAGAATTACACCACCCACGATTTGGAGTTGGGTGCCGTTGTGTTTGCACTGAAACTTTGGAGGCATTATTTATATGGTACCAAGTGTGTGATCTATTCTGATCACAAGAGCCTTCAACATCTGTTTAATCAGAAGGATCTGAACATGAGGCAACGACGATGGATGGAGACACTGAATGATTATGATTGTGAAATCCGATGCCATCCAGGTAAGGCAAATGAGGTCGCCTATGCCTTAAGTAGGAAGGAAAGGGTTAAGCCCATTAGAATCAATGCCAAGAGCATTGAATTGAAGAGCAGCTTGAATGAAAGATTGTTAGCCGCTCAGAAGGAAGCTGTGTTAGAAACCAACTATCCGAATGAAAAATCGGGGGTAACTGCTGAACAGTTATCATATGGCAAGGATGGAATCCTAAGATTAAACGGAAGAATATGGGTTCCAATCTATGGAGGACTACAGGATGTTATCCTCCAAGAAGCCCACAGTTCTAAATATTCCGTTCATCCTGGAAGTGACAAGATGTACCAGGATTTGAAGGCAAATTATTGGTGGATAGGCTTGAAGATGTCTATATCTACTTATGTGTAGCACCTCGTAATTTTATGTCCAATAAAAGAAAGACACGTGTCATGTAAGGCAAACGTGTTATAAACCCGGATCAAGTTGAAAGATGTATGGTAGGATTTAAAAGTGTCGACATGTTAATTAATACCTCTGAGCGACCCATTTATAAATACCAAACCTTAATCTGTTTTATAAACATCTGATATTTAAATCCAGTTAATTTTGATAAATGCATAATTCAAATTTGCACAAGAATTGGATCCTATGAGTGGTTACGACAAATCTTACATTCAAGACTCTTTCAAAAGAATCCAAGACAACATAAGTGCATGGCAAGGCTCTCATGGCTTTTCAGAACTGATCAAGTGGCCCCATTCTGATGTTAAAGACCTTGGATTCACATTAGCAAAGTTGCATGGCCAAAGCCTAAAAGTTTGCAAATTTTTGTCTTCTGAGCATCGGTTACGGACCGTATGGCATAAGGCTTACGGTCCGCAAGGACTGTAACTGGGCATTTCAGATCAGAGCTGGTTGCGGACCGTATCAGGTTGGACTTACGGTCCATAATAGTTGGATACGGACCGCAAGGGTTTTCGCTTACGGTCCGTAAGACTGTGGATGGCAGTTAAAAATTGGCAGTTGCCTGTTATAACCGGTTACACCGCCTTAGTTGCATGGTATTCGAAATTTAGGAGTTAGGCCAATGGTTTTGCATGCATAGGGACCCATGGGATCATCTGGAAACAATTGTAGGCTTTGTTTTGATAATCTTATGAGATTTGAGGTCCTATATAAAGAATTCAAGTTGCAACCATTTCATTTGTTCACTTCAACTCACTTCAAGGACTTCTCTGGTCTTCAACAAGTTTCCTTAGGATCCATAATCGTGCTTAGGACTTTTGTAAGTGTCCTTAACTCCCTAAATTCAGTTTTAATTAGCTTAATGACCATAAGTCAAACTTATCGTAATTAAGGTTTGACTTCGTGATTAATCACTAATGGTCCAGTCATTAGTTAAATTAAAAGTAGTTTTGAGTTGGTAATTATATGGATAATAAACCCTTAAAAGGGAACCCTCTGATTTCCACGCTAACTAGGTCAATTGTCGGGTCAAACTTAATCATAAAAAGTCAACAGAAAGCAATTTTTCAAATAAATGCATAATTAACAATGTAGAAGCCATGAAACCTGTTTTATCACTAATATAACTTGGTAATTAACGTAAGAACATGTCTAAACATGTTCAACCCGACAATTTTCAGTTTAGGCTCGGTTCGGAACCAAAAGTCGCATAATTAGACTTTTGCTTTGACTTTTAGTTCTGACCCAATGTAGCATGATTTAGAAATGCCTTAGAGATTTATTAGGACCAAGTTACATATTAGTATAACCCTCTGTGATTATACAACTTGGTTCATTAGTTATCCGATTCATATGCATGTTTCCGTTATATGCCTAAATGTTGACTATTATGCCCTTTTGACCTTAAAACGAGAATTTTGAAAATGTGAGAGGACAATAATCTTTATTACTGATTTATAAACATGTCCCTAAATTTTCACATCAGTTGGAGGTCTAGATTAAGAGTTATGCTCAATAGCGTAATTAAAAAGCTTTTTATTAATTAAACGGCGTAATTAGCATAAAGCCCATCTAAACCCCCTTTCTGATACCAAACTTTTTACCTACTGATGTAAAATAATATTTAGGGATTTTTGAATATTTTTATTTATTTTTAGGCTGAGCATAACATAGGGTTATATCTTTGATTCGGTAATTGTCGATTTTGTCCTTTTGGCCTATAAAATGAGTTTTACATATTATTTTGATACCAAACCTTTTGATAATGATTTTATATGATAAATAAAATATTTTGAGTCTTCTAGAATGATAAAAATATCAGCTTTTCTTTAAAAACCCGGAAATCGCTTAAACTGTCTTTTTTACGCGTTTAAAACGCATAGTATGTATTAAAACCATTTTTCTCATATAAGACTTAATACATACTGATGTTTTAAGAAAATTTTTATATCTTAATAGTGAGGAAAAATTTTAAACTCAGATTCCCTATTTTAACCTTTAAAGCTTATGTAAAAATTACCGAAATGCCCCTACGGTGCATAGTTTAGTTATAAAAGGTAAATTTCACCTATATACCATACCCTACTGTTATGACTTATAAAAATAAGTATTTTTACTGAATATATCAGACCTGAAACTCAGATTTATATTTAAACTCTTTTATAAGCTTTAAAATGACCAAAATGCCCCTTCAGGGCATAGTTTGAATTTAAATCCATTTTGAGCATAATGGAAGGTATCCTACTGATATCACAACATATTTAAGGCATATTAACTTAGGAAACCTGTTCATGACTCTTTTGGTTACCCGTTACGCATTATTCGCGTTCGGTGCGGTTTATGTAACTAGTTTGCATAAATTAGGCGAAACGGGTCAAACCTTATCATTTTTATCTCAAAATCCAGAATGTGTTTAGTTTACCCATATTATACAAGTATACAAACTTGTCGGGTCTAAACTACATTCTAATCCGGTCTTCGGTTAATCATGCGTTTGAACCGTATCTTCCTTTAAAACTAACCGGTCTAAGTTTAGGCTTAATTAAGACCCGTTAGGAATCTAATAGATTATTAAAAACCTTCGTTCCAGATTATGAGCCCGGTAAAAGCTACTTGCACTCGCTATTTGTGAATTATATTTGCTCAGGTAAATACTCTTAACTTATTTTCCCTATGCGGGCTTGGGATACGGTATTATAATAATACCGCTTGGTCGGGTGTGTAGTCATTTAAATCGGATTGTGATTAATGTATTTACATAACTCGTTTTAATTTGTATTATTTGGTGTATTGACTTTGGGGGTTAAATGACCATGTCCCGGATATCCTTGGCATCATTCAAAGAAATGGCCACGACCTAAGCATGGGGTGTAGGCATACACCTGACAGTTGCATTATGTAAAAACTGGTAATCCGCTTAAAGGAATCAACCTTGTGGGCATTATACTTGTGGCGTGTCAGTTAATCTTGTTCGACTCTTCTAACAGGCCCTGGCGGACGACAAATAAGTAAAACTGTATACAAGATTATTTTTAAATAATTGTCCCAAGTTATAAAAGATATTGTGTGCCGTGTGTATTCAAACTAATTTTCTTAAACTCTTTTCAAAATGAGTCAGTTAATTGTATTTACCAGTGTAAACTGACGTATTTTCCAAAAAGGCTAAGTGCAGGTACTAGACGAAATAGGATGGCTACTCCTGGCATCATTAATCAAGTCTTGCAAGCTCTAGATGTTAAAGTCTATTGAACAATGATCTTTTTATCTTTTGATCCGCCTGTGGATCCTTTACAGTCCGTTTGTAATACTTTGATATTACTTTTTATTCGGTTTGTAATGTGATTCATCTTTTGCTTCTGCTATGCATTTAAATTGTGTTGTTTGACTATGATGATATCAACTACGTCACGATACTCCCAACCGGGCCCACCGGTAATACGTGGAAATTCGGGGTGTGACATTATGTAGCCAAATGTTTGACATGCACGAAAGTTAAAGCTGAACACCAGAAGCCGTCAGATCTACTACAACAGCCTGAACTTCCCACCTGGAAGTGGGAAATGGTGACTATGGATTTTATCACCAAGTTACCAAAGACGAAGAGAGGAAATGATACTATTTGGGTTATAGTGGATTGACTGACTAAGTCAGCCCACTTCTTACCTATTAAGGAAACACACAACTCAGATAAGTTAGCTCAGTTATACGTGGATGAGATTGTATATCTCCACGGAGTGCCAGTATCTATCATCTCGGATAGGGATACGAGGTATACATCGCATTTCTGGAAAAGCTTTCAGCAATCCCTAGGATCTCGATTGAACTTCAGCACAGCATATCATCCTCAGACGGATGATCAGAGCGAGCGTACTATTCAAACACTCGAAGATATGCTACGAGCCTGTGTTATTAACTTAGGAGGAAGTTGGGATGATCATCTTCCTTTGATTGAAATTTCGTATAACAATAGCTATCATTCTAGTATTCAAGCTGCACCATTTGAAGCTTTGTATGGAAGAAAGTGCAGAACGCCCGTTTGTTGGGCAGAAGTTGGAGATGTCCAACTAATAGGACCTGATATATTCCTGGAGACGACAGATAAGATTGTTCGGATACGAGATCGTCTCAAAGCTGCCAGGGATAGGCAGAAAAGCTACGCAGACAAAAGGCGTAAACCTCTAAAATTCGAGGTAGGTGACAAAGTGTTACTGAAGGTATCACCCTGGAAAGGGGTAATGCGATTTGGCAAGAAAGGCAAGTTAAGTCCAAGGTATATAGGACCATTCGAGATCATCGAATGTGTCGGAACAGTGGCTTATAAGTTAAATTTGCTTGAAGAGCTCAGTGGTATTCATAATGTATTCCACATCTGCAATATGAAGAAATGTCTAGCTGATGAATCACTAGTCATACCACATACGGATGTGCACATAGATGTGAGCCTGAAATTTGTTAAAAAGCCTTTGTCGATCGAGGATCGACAGGTTAAGAAGCTTCGAAGGAAGCAGGTACCGATTGTAAAGGTTAAATGGGATGCCCGTAGCGGTCCCGAGTACACGTGGGAGGTAGAGTCCACAATGAAAGAGAAGTACCCTCATTTATTTCCGTAAATCTTGAGGTCGAGATTTCTTTTTCGTAAATTCATGTCCAATATAATGAAGACACGTGTCATGAGCTTTAAACGTGTAAAGGATTGAATATGAGGGACTAAAGTTGACAAAAAAGGAAGTATATATGTAAAAGGATTCAAGGTGTCAACATTTGATAATTATACCTTTCAACAACCCTACACGG
The DNA here is from genome assembly GCA_030545235.1 of Helianthus tuberosus. Lineage (NCBI taxonomy): Eukaryota > Viridiplantae > Streptophyta > Magnoliopsida > Asterales > Asteraceae > Helianthus > Helianthus tuberosus. Next base: position 64,484,802 of record CM060369.1, read on the forward strand.
TGTTTATAACCTTAAACGAATGAATTATGAAGCGTATGAAGCCATTTGTGGAAGAAAGTGAAAGATTACAAAACGCAAGGGTTAAAGGTGTCAACATGTTTAATTTATACCTCTGAGTGACCTTTTAACGAACCCGAAGCTTTATAACGATTAATTATGCTCATTAGAATAAGTGATAAAAATTTCACAAGGTTTCGATATCGTATGAAGAAGTTATGCCAACATTCGTAAATAAGGGGTTAAAAGCATCAACGTTGAAATTCAGGACTTATTCGGTGATTGTATAACTAACCGTGGACTTAACAAAGTTTTTTTATGTCTTGGAGTCCTTAAAAGTCAAGTTGGAGGGTTAAAAGTGCAATAAATAAAGTTAAAACAACTACTAGAAGGACCAGGTACCAAAAATGCAAAATCTGAAACTTGTTTAACCTGATCTGGGAGCCATACCGGCCGCGTAAGACCTTAAGGTCTCTTACGCGGGCCGCATGAAAAGTGCCAGCGTCCAAAAAGCTTGGCAGGTGTCTGTCCAGCCCGTTTAACCGCCTTATTTGCATGGTTTTTGGATCCATGAGCGTGGCCAACAGTTTTTACATGCATAGGGACACTTGTTATGCATCAGGGATCATGCATAGACTTGTTTGTCATGATCTTGTTCAATTAAAGTCTCTATATATATGAACACTTGTTGCAACATTTTGACACTCACTTACAAACCATTCCAACTTATTTTCTGGAGTCTCCTGGAGCTCAAGAGCATTCCCTAATTGTCATTAGTCATGCATAGGAACTTTGTAAGCTTCCTTAACCTTTCTTAATTCAGTTTTATTAGTTTAATGGCGTAAAGTCAAACCCGTCGTAATTAAGGTTTGACTTAGTGATTAATCACTAATGGTCCAGTCAATTCTCGAATTGAAAGTAGCTTTGAGTTGGTAATTATATGGGTAATAAACCCTTAAAAGGCACCCTATGATTCCCACTCTAACTAGGTCAATTGCCGGGTCAAATTTAATTATAAAAAGTCAACAGAAAGCAAACTTTCACATAAACACATAATTAACAATGTAGAAGCTATGAAACCTGTTTTATCACTTATATAACTTAATAATTAATGTAAGAACATGTCTAAGCATGTTCAACCCGACAATTTTCATTTTAAGCTCGGTTCGGAACCGAAAGTCGCAAAAGTAGACTTTTGCTTTGACTTTCAGTTCTGACCCAATGTAGCGTATTTTAGAAATGCTTTAGAGCTCTATTAGGACTAGGTTATAAGTTAGTGTAACCCTATGAGGTTATACAACTTGGTTCATTAGTTATTCGATTCATGTTCATGTTTCCGTTATATCCCTAAATATTGACCATAATGCCCTTTTGACCTTAAAACGAGATTTTTGAAAATGTGAGAGGACAAAAACCTTTGTTACTGATTTATAAACTTTTCCTAAATATTTGACATCAGTTTGAGGTCTAGATTAGGAGTTATGCTCAATATCGTAATTAGAAAGCTTTTTATTAATTAAACGGCGTAATTAGCATAAAGCCTATCTAAACCCAAATCTTGACACCAAAATTTTTACCCACTGATGTAATATAATATTTTGGGATTTTTGAAGATTTTTAATTATTTTTAAGCTGAGCATAACATAGGGTTCTTGCTATAATTCGGTAAATGTCGGATATACCCTTTTCTTGAATAAAATGAGTTTTACATAATATTTTGATACCAAACTTTTTGCTACTGATTTTATATGAAAAATAAAATATTTTGAACTTTATAAACTTATCAAAAACTCAGATTTCCTATTTAAACCCGAAAATCGCTTAAAACCGACTTTTACGCGTTTTAAGCGCATAGTATGGGTTAAAACTAATTTTAACATATAAAACTTAATACCTACTGATGTTTTAAGTAAATTTTTATAATTAAACAGTAAGCAAAATTTTTGAACTCAGAATTCTAATTTTGACCTTTAAAGCTTATGTGATGTTACCAAAATGTCCCTACGGTGCATAGTTTAGTTATAAAAGATAAATTTCACATATATGCAATACCCAACCGTTATGACTTATAAAAATAAATATTTTTACTGATTATATCAGACCTGAAACTCATATTAGTACTTAAACTCTTTTATAACCTTTAAAATGACCAAAATACCCCTACGGGGCATAATTTGAGTTTAAATCCATTTTGGGCATAATGGAAGGTATCTTACTGATATCACAACATATTTAAGGCATATTAACTTAGGAAACCTGTTCATGACTCATTTGGTTACCCGTTACGCATTATTCGCGTTCGGTGCGTTTTATGTAACTGGTTTGCATAAATTAGCCGAAACGGGTCAAGCCTTATCATTTTTATCTCAAAATCTAGAATGTGTTTAGTTTACCCATATTATACAAGTATACAAACTTGTCAGTTCTAAACCACACTCTTATCCGGTCATCGCTTAAGCATGTGTTTTGAACCGTATATCTTCCTTTAAAACTAACCGGTCTGAGTATAGACTTAATTAAGACACGTTAGGAATCTAATAGGTTATTAAAACCTTCGTTCCAGATTAGGAGACTAGTAAAAGATACTTGCACTCGCTGATTGTGATATATACTTGCTCAGGTAAATACTTTTAACTTATTTTCCCTTATACAGGCTTGGGGTACGGTATATAAAATACCGCTTGGTCGGGCATTGAATTTTTAATCATATAAAGGTTATTTTATTGAGATAACCCGTTTAAACTGTTATGTTTGCTTAAAGCCTTTGGGGGGTTAATGACCATGTCCCGGATATTACTTTTTATTCGGTTTGTAATGATTTTATCTTTCGACTTCCGCTGTGTATTAAACTGTGATAATATAAATTGTCTATGATATCAACTACGTCACAATACTCCCCACCGGGCCCACCGGTAGTACGTGGAAATATTGGGGTGTGACAGGTTTGACCCGTTTCGGTCAATTTATGCAAACTAGTTACATAAACCGCACCGAACGTGAAATATGCATAATGGGTAACCAAATGAGTCATGAATAGATTTCCTAAGTTAATATGCCTTAAATATGTTGTGATATCAGTAGGATACCTTCCATTATGCCCAAAACGAATTTAAACTCAATTTAAGCCCCGTAGGGGTATCTTGGTCATTTTAAAGATTATAAAAGAGGTTAAATAATAATCTGAGGTTCTGGTCTAAACTGATCAGTAAAAATATTTATTTTAGTAGGTTATATCAGTAGGGTATTGCATATATGTGAAATTTATCATTTATAACCAAACTATGCGCCGTAGGGGCATTTTGGTAATTTCACATAAGCTTTTAAGGTCAAATTTGGAAATCCGAGTTCAAAACTTTTACTTACTGTTAAAGTATAAAAATTTACTTATAATATCAGTAGGTAATAAGTATTATGTGTCAAAAATAGTTTTAACCCATACTATGGGTTTAAAAAGCGTAAAAAGTCGGTTTTAAGCGATTTTCAGGTTATATAAGGAAAGCTAAGATTTTTATCAGTCCAGAAGGCTTAAAATATTTTATTTAACATGAGAAATCAGTAGAAAAAGATTTGGTATCAAAATGTTATGTAAAATCCATTTTATTAGCAAAAAAGGTATAACCGTCAATTACCGAATCAAAGCAAGAACCCCAAGTTATGATCAGTTTAAAATTTAATAAAAAACTTAAAAAATCCCAGAATATTATATTATATCAGTGGGTAAAAATTTTGGTGTCAAAATTTGGGTTTAAATAGGCTTTATGCCAAAAATGTCGTTTAATTAATAAAAAGCTTTCAAATTACGATATTGAGCATAACTCCTAATTTAGACCTCAAACTGATGTCAATTTTATAGGACATGTTTAAAAATCAGTAACAAAGGTTTTTGTCCTCTCACGTTTTTAAAAATCTTGTTTTAATATCAAAAGGGCATAATGGTCAACATTTAAGCAATTAACGGAAACATGCAAATGAATCGGATTAATTAGGAACCAAGTTGTATGACCTCAGGTGGTTATACTAACCTATAGCCTGGTCCTAAAAGAACCCTAAGGCATATCTAAACTAAGCTAAATCGGGTCAGAACTGAAAGTCAAAGCAAAAGTCTACTTTTGCGACTTTCGGTTCCGAACCGAGCCTAAACTCAGAATTGTCGGGTTGAACATGCTTAGACATGTTCTTACATTATTTACCAAGTTATTTTAGTGTTAAAACAGGTTCCATTACTTCTACATTATTAGTTATGAATTTATTTGCAAAAATAGCTTCTGTTGACTTTTTAATATTAAGTTTGACCCGAGAATTGACCAAGTTAGATTGGAAATCAAAGAGTTCCCTTTTAAGGGTTTATTACCCACATAATTACCAACTCATAGCCACTTTCAATTCGAAAAATGCTGGACCATTATTGATTAAACACTAAGTCAAAGCTTAATTACGACGACTTTGACTTTTGGTCATTAAACTAATAAAACTTGAACTAGGAAGGCTAAGAATGCTTACAAAGGCTCTTAGCATGAATTAGGAACTTGAGAAAACTTACTTGAAGTCCAGAGAGCTCCATAGAGTGAGTTGAGAATGATTTTTGAGAATGTGCAATGAACTAGTAAACAAGAGGGCCTTATATAGGAATTAAAACATCACAAGATCACTCCACACAAGCCTACAACTGATTTCTGATAATTCCAGGTGTTCCCTATGCATGAAATACTGTTGGCTCAGCTCCTGGATTCGAAAACAAGCATGCAAAGGCAGTGCAACAGGCTTTACATGCTGCTGTCTTGATTTTCTGCATCTGGCAGGTCTACGCGGCCCGCGTAAGTCTTGGCCGTGGGTCTACGCGGCCCGCGTGGAGGGCTATCTTCGGTAACAAGTTTCCACACTTTGCATTTTTGGTCCCCCATAGTTAACTTTTAAGGACCTTAGGTCATAAACTAACTCCGTTAAGCTCCCGGTTAGTTATACGATCACCCGAAAAGTCTTGAAATGCAACGTTGATGCATTTGGCCCTTATTATTTGTAATTACCACTTTGCTTATTTATGTGCATCGAAACTCCATGAATTTATTATCCGAAAATCTTGGAAGTATAAGGAAGTATTACAAAGTCTCGGAAATGTTAAAAGGTCACTCAGAGGTAACTTTAAACATGTTGACACGTTTAACCCTTATGCTTTGTAAACCTTTCAATTTAAGCACAAACGACTTTCTAAGTTTGATAAATTATTCATTGAAGAATACGAACGTCGTGTGAGGTCAATCAGAGGCACAAGTTAGGGGTTGTTTGGTAGCCTCTTAATGACCATTCAGATACTAACTCTTAATGGTTTAAAACTTCTGAATGAATAAGAGGTAACCTCAAGTCTGAATGGTTAAGAGGTAACCTCTGAATGATAAATCATCACATGTCACATTCTTCTACCTTCTCATTGGTAAAATTCTTAATGGTTCCATTAAGAGGTAGCCTCTTAATGACCATTCAGAGGCTACCAAACAGCCTCTTAGTCATGTTGACACTTTGGATCCCTTTATTCACATATTTACATCGTTTGACAACTTTAGTCCCTCATAATCAAATCCTTATACGCTTAAAGTCCACGACACGTGTCTTTATTACATTGGTCATGATTTTACGAGGTGTTACACAAAAAGAGGAGTCATATATGTTTCCATTAGGGAAAGAAATCATATTCATCAATATTGTCCAAAACTGACACAGACACCTGAAAACAAAACAAAAACAACCGAAGACCCCAAGAGAAACACGAAGGCATTGTTCTCACAACATAAGAGACAACAATGATTCCTGAAGTGATTGTTGGTGTAACAACCCGAACCTTTGTGCTTGTTACTCTCGTTACACTCGTTACGCCTAGCACTAGAGATTCGGATCATAATGTAACTATATCGCTTACAACGCTATTTCGCTTATATCGCATACTTTCAACATGTTATATCGCACATCACAACGCATACACTAACGCTAACGATGACATCGTGTGAACACTTAAACTACTCCCCTCGATCGTCGTGATGCAACGCAATCACGCTAACGACGACATCGCGTGAGTACTTAAGCAGTTCCCCTCGATCGTCGTGATGCGATGCAACGCTAATGCAGACTCGAAAACGCAATTACTTATGCTATGACCTATTATACAATAGTAATAATAGAAGTATTGAAATTGTCTAAACGCGCACTCGCAGGCACGCGCAGCTCAACTTATCGCACTCAACACGCAAACTCGAAACGCGGTTACTTATAATATACGATTACCTTTATATATATATATATATATATACACACACACACTAGCTTGGATAAGTAAACGCTCGCTCGCAACACGATAAAATGCAACGCAACGTTCAACGAATGAAACGCAAGTTGGAAAACTAACTCGCACTAGCCATCTGGTCGAATGACCATTCGATCGGATGACCATCCGACCAGATGGCCATCCGACCGGATGGCCATCCGATCGACTGGCCATCCGATCGACTGGCCATCCGACCCACCATTCCACCGCCTTAACTCCTCTTGCCTATAAATAGGGCCATTGTGTCTCATTTTAACACTTTGGTTCTCTCATCTGACCAAGTCGCCTCCAGTCACTTTTCACCACGATTCAAGGCTATTTCTTAAGTGTTTCTCTTCAAATCTTGTATGATCTTCATCACCGCACACTTCTTCATCATTTTCCCCATCAAAATCATTGTTTTCCTTCTTAAAATCGTCTGATTTGAACATCTCGAAAGTGGTTCTCACACGGTTTCTTATGGAAACTGAAGTGTGACGTCACCTCATCAAGAATCATTCAGATCTAGATAATTTCCACACTATTCAACACGAATCTCAACAAGTTTTCAACATTTTCAACTGATTTCGGCCTTACTTCAATTTTTCTACTAAAAAATGATGGAATATAGACTCGCACGGACTCTCTACTCAGTTCATAGTTGAGAGCCGGCTTAAAAATGGGTTTCCACCGGAGAGATGACCGACCAACGGGTCAGACCTGAAACTCCGTCAAGAACAGTGAAACTGATCGAGTGGGGTGATTCCCATCCGACCGAGCAAGCTGGACTTGGGGCATTTCCGTTGTTTGACACGTCGTTCTGTCATCTCCGTTAAACTCGAACTTCTAAACTTAGAAATTTTACAAAGTTTGCAAAACAACAGATTAACCAATCAAATGATCATCCGATCGGATGACCATCCGATCGAATAACCATTTGACCATGTGATTAGTCTTTTATGCTATTCCATATTCAAAACAACTTAGCAAAACTTCAAACTACCAAACTCTCGATCGAATGGCCATTTGTCCGGATGACTTGATTTATACTACAACGAAAACTTTAAAAGTTTTTAACTCAATTTTCAACAACATAATACTTACTTGAATGGCCATCCGATCGAATGACTATCCGTTTGAACAATCTATCATTCTAAAACTATAAAAAACACTCGCACTCATTCGAATGGTCAACCGTTCGAATGGTCATCCGCTCGAATGGGTTATTACCCGTTTAACTCGCTATCCGACACCTATCTCATCCAACACGCTGTTTACACGCTGCTCAACGACTTATGCTACTGTTCACAGGCTAACTCAGAAGCTCCCTCTCCAATTCAATCCAGATTGTGTTTACTTGCAAAACACACACTGTGAGTATACTTGCCCCCCCCCCCTTTAACGCTTTAATACACTTTGGGGTGTAACATACGTTTCTAGAAAAAACGCACTTATCAAAACGCAGTCTATAATTATCACATGCGAATTACTAACGTACATATTTACACGTGATGCTTGATACATATATGCTAGGACTCTTACTCGCGACGTCCCTCCTTAGCTAGCATCGAGTGACTTAGCTGGTAGTATTTGTTTTGTAGTGTATATGTTGTGTATCTCATTTATGTATGTGGAAATTCGCAGTGCATTTTATCTACTATGCTATTATATCAAACCTATATACTCGCCGGTAAATTTTTGTACTGGCATATTTTAACGTGTGTTGCAGGTTAACCGCATACTATCTCGAATCAAGCTAGGAAGTCTAGAAACTCACAATAAATCTAGGTTGTCAGATTTGTATTGTTTGAGAGAACATGAAATCTGTATAACTGTTTACTGATATATTGTTTATTAGTATGAGATAATGAACGCATTAAGTATTGTCACTAAATAGTTGTTATGGATTCTCTTGAGTAATCTGATTCGCCTAGTGCCGTGCCCTGATGATTCCGCCATCGGTTGGGGTGTGACAGTTGGTACATTTCTTGTACATGATGTTGACGCTGAAGTATTATTTAACTCTGGTGCAAACCAAAGTTTTATAAATACTAAGCTCTGTCGAGCAATCAATCAATCTCTAACCAAATATAGAAAAGTCTGGAACCCCAACAATATTCGTGGTGTACTTCAGGAAGGAAAGATGAAATTGCTAGGATACAAACTTAGTGCTACTTTATTTCATATGAACCTCGTTAGATTCGATTTAGTGTTAGAAATAGAATGATTAGCATCCAACATGCTCAAATCTTAAGTGACCGGAATTCAGTTAAGATTCATAAGCCAACTGGAAAAGTGATTACAGTCCAAGGAGACAAGTGTAACGCCCTGCTCTTTTGTACTTTCCATAATTAGCAAGTCTTGTTTGTATTTCTATTTTTGGAAGTCTTGTGTTCTTGTAATCATTTTTCGTTGTATCGTTGTGTAATCGAGGATTTGATCGTAATAAAATTCGTTATTTCATACAAATTATACTTATACGTATCGATTCATTATACATTTTATACATGCTTAGACGTGTTGCAATACATGGGTTATACGTTACCAATCTTTAACACATACGTGCAACCGATACTCGACATACTAATACTCATAACTTATACATGTTTGTTAACTATTAAATACGTGGTTAATAATAATAATAATAATAATAATAATAATAATAGTGTAATATAATAATAATAAATTAAACATCAACTTTCGTTGATGTTGTTCTTTCAAATATTACTTTACAAAAAAATGTAAATATGTAACCTTGATCGTTTCTTATGTGCAATATTTCATTTAACTCTCGCAAGACATAAACCATATTTGCATACTTGATTTAAATACGCATACTTCTTACTTGATCGAATTCGTTTAAACATACTTATAATCATAGCATACACACCTAGTAATTATATCTTTTGTTTGAATTAAAACACGTTTCATACATTTTTTAGACCTTGTTATAGGTTATGTATACATTAAATATCACATATTTATGACATAATCTACAAGTACTTGTGTTATTACATGAAACAAAAAAAAAAAGAATGAGGGCTGGAAACAGCCCAGCGATTGGACAAGCCTTAGGGCTGATCAAGTTGTTTTTTTTCCAACATTTAAGTTACCTAAACATTAGATATTTCAACAATTTGTTATATGTTGACTTAATATAAAATGAACAAATAATCTAATCCATTTGTCACCCAAACAGGAATAAATAATAGCTGAACAAAAGTCTCTCGACCGCAAGTTGTTGGACAGCAATAATATTTTTTTTATTTAGTTTAACCCCTCCTAATTACCATTAATGCCAACCAACTTAAACCCTAATTCTTCCCTATAAATACCACTCTAATCTCAGCCGCTTTTTCACTTTTACAACCCTTAAACACACTCAAAAAGCTCTCAAAACTCAGCTGGAAATACAAGTTCGAGCAGATTCAGCAAGCTTCACTAAAGTGAGCATAACTCACTCATTTCTCATCCGTTTTAGCTCATTCTTTTTCCAGAACACTTGGCTTGACCTTAGCTTTGATTCCATGGGTGTTTCACAGTAAATAAGTCCCTGGAACTCCGGCAAAAAGGCTTCAAAGTCCACTGTTCAAAATTGTTTTCATTAATCTTTGCTTAAACATGAGTTTAACTCACTCAAACCCACGTCCTTATGCTTATAACCACTTCTATGGTTAGTTAAGCTTAAAAAAGAGGCTGAGATATACAACATCAGAGGTTAAACCTCAAATAATTTCTGTTTTGTTTAGGGTTTTTAACCCACAAGTCATGTTCAAGCTTCAAACTTGATATAGGAGTGATTATGGAACAACTTGGGTTGTCCAACATAAAATCCCCACATGACTTGATGATTTCTCATAGCTTAGATTGTTTACATTCTTGTACTAATCTTAGTTCATGACCCTCCTTGTTTGTTTTTACAACAAGTGTAGTGGTGAACACATAAGAGGTGCCTAAATGGAAGCTTGTTCTTCCTACCTCCTACATGACTTCTATGACACATTTGAGGTACCTAAATGAAGATTTAATCTTCTACCTCATGCTTAAAATACTTGTACGATTGGACTTAATAATACATACTATACAACCTAAATAATATCTATGTACATTCGAACCTTTGATGTTGAATTCATGTTCATTTATCAAAGTAGTAGAACATCATCTAAGACCTAAACCTTGTTATGATTCTTATGGGTGTTCAACTCATGAAATCATTTTAACCCTTGTGGTTACCAAGTGTCATACAAGTGTTATGTGTTGAAGATGATTATTTTGATATAATATTTTCATGTCATTTTAATTCCAAATCCTTAATCTTCCGATTTTCCCCAAACTCATACACTTTGTTCCTTTGTGTAGAAGGACAAGGTGCTCCAACTAGCTAATCCAACAACCAACTTACTCTCGGATTCTCAAGTTCAAGACTTGCAAAACCGTGAGTACACTCGACCCATTTACATTTTAAACCACTTTTGGGTTGTAACATGTTACCATACAACAATTACACTTACACACACTTAAACTTACTTTGCGAACTCAATCCAATATACGTGCTACTTGTTATGCTAGATAATACATGCTTTATGCCATTACTATGTTATACCCTCGCTTAACAATTATAGCGCTATAGGAGTAGCACACCACCCGTCAGGGGTTTGTTAAGTCAATATACTATACGGTCTCGTCACTTTTGTGGCGGGGGATGCTAAATACTAGTGGACACTTTGGGTTTCGACGTAATGTTATGCATGCTAGTTACCTTGTATACAAATTGCCATGTGGATTCGAGTAAAATGCTTTATACTTATGCTATACTATTTAAACCTTGTGTACTCGCCTTTGCTTTTGCATTGAGCTTTATTTTAACATGTTACAGGTTGATGATGATGATGATGCTATGAAATGAAGTATCAATGATGCCTAGATACACATATAGACGTTTAGGTTTAAATGTTGTATCAATTTTGATTGTGTTGTTATGTATTTCTTTTGAACTTGTTGTTATTTGAAGTTCCTTGTATTGTTGACAATTTAGTTTATGAAATGAAATCGGTTTATTAAATATTGACACAAATAGTGTTATGAAGTCTCTAGCAATCTTCACACTTCGTCTCATCCCGATGTTTCCGCCATTGGTTGGGGTGTGACAGATTGGTATCAGAGCCATAACTATAGGGAATTAGGTAGAATTGCCATGTTCGACCTAGTCTATAGTAGGAACCATATTTTTGACCATTCTTGTTATATGCTTAAAATGTTATTCTTCCTACTTTGCTTCTTTCTCTTCTTCTTGGTCTTAATATTTACATAATGTCTTTCCTAAGACATTTTTACACAATACACTTGAAGACTTGAAGACACTCTTATACAAAGAGACGAGTTTACCAAAATAGGCGTGAAACCCACAATTTGGTGAACGACTCTCATTCTGCTTATTCTTATTTTTGCACAAAATTTCGCCATTTAGCTAGGAGTGAAATCCACATCTAAATGGTAAATTTCCAATTCAACTCTAGTGGACCCTCGTCAAAGTGTCGAAATTTATTTTGACCCGACGAGTACTAACCACATTAGGGTACGAAATCTTCAAGTTAGGGGTGAAATCCGCACCTTGTCGATTAAGTCCCACTCCTCGGTTTTCGATCTCGCCAAAGTCCCGATTGTTTCAATCGATTAGAGACGTGTAGTAACTGGAAGGGTAAGATACTGTTAATCGCTTCTCGACGAGAGTATCTTACCTATAGGACAAAGCACGTATTCTCTAATTCGAAAGGACTTTTGACCCACTTTGGAATAGTCGACGTTTATCTACCCGAAACAATCCAATGTTTTATTGAGCCTCTCTTTTATGTATCTCAATTTATATGTGATTTTATACTTGAACGTTCGTTCATTTCAAACTTTTAAACTCATTTCGCACGTCATCGCAATTAAAAACAAAATAATCCTTGTGAACAAACTAAATTTATACTCCTTATCCGCATTCATACGTGCTATACTTGTTGAATACATGTTGGAAACTTATGCTTTATGTGAACTTTACACGATACATGAACTCATACATGCTTTTACATGCTAAAACCTTGTTTTAAAATTTATGATCAAGTCTCATCCTTTCCTTTTCTTTCGAACTTCTAGATGGCATCTCCAAGCTCATCAAAGAAGACCAAGTCAAAGAAAGGTTCCAACAGCGAATCCATCTCCAAACAAGAACTAGTTGGGCTCATTGCTGAACAAATGGCCGACCAAATGGCTCGAGTTATACCTGACATTGTTAGCCGCATTCAAACCAACACCGATTCGCCTCATGGCTCGGTGGACTCCAAGGTGGATAGGCCGAAGACACCTTTTCTATTCAAACAATTCATGGCTTGCAAACCATTGGAATTTACTAGAAAAGATGGTGCTACCGCACTACTCTCTTGGTTTGATGCCATGGAAATCACCTTTCGTCAGAGTGGTTATCCTGACGACCTACGCACCCAAAATGCCACAGGGGTTTTCTGATCAAGGGCTCTTGATTGGTGGACCTCTGAATGAGGTACAAGGGGAGAAGACGCCGCCCATGCGTTGCCATGGGCTGAGTTGAAAAGGATTATGAAAGAGGAGTTTTGTCCACCGCATGAGATAAAGAAGTTAGAGAGTGAGTTTTGGCACCTCAAGCAGGTGGATGACGACAACGATGGTTTAACCCTCCGTTTCAAACAACTTAGCATCCTGTGTCCTAGCCAAGTTGATACGCCTGAAAAAGCCATCAACAAATACATCCACTGCTGCCCTGATTCTTTCATGAACCTCATGGAAGCTGCTAGCCCAGCCACTATCGAGGAAACTTATCGTTTAGCTGCCCCTTTGAACAATAACCATGTCATGCGTAGGAATACCTTGAAAACCTCGTCAAAAACCGCCCATCAAGCCACTGTTGAACCCTCCTCATCCACCAAGAAAAACCAAGGCAAGAAGCGGAAGGCTTCAAGCCAGAATTGCGCGGTTGTCACTCTGCCAAACCCACAACCTTCACAAGTTGTAACTACCATTAACCCCACAACCCTTGGACCACAAGGAAACTACACTGGGACGTGGCCCAAGTGCAACCAATGTTTTTACCATCATCCTACTGGCACCCCTTGTCGCAAATGCTCCACCAGTAACAGACTGGGACATTTTGCCAATCGTTGTCGCAACAACCTGAAGCCCGATCAAAAACAGGCTACGGTAGCTCAACACCCTGCCCCCAATCAAGCTCGGAACCAAGCCGCTCGTGTGCGAGCATGTTATAAATGCGGTGATGTCAACCATATGGCAGACGTTTGTCCTCAATGAAACCAGCCTCAACAGCAACAACCACAGCAACAGCAGCAGCAGCAACAGGCTCAACAACCCGCTCGAGGCCGAGCCTTTCTTCTCACTACTGCTTAGGCTCAAAACGCGAACGACATCATTACTGGTACATTCCTTGTGAACCATGTTTATGCTTCCTGTCTATTTGATACTGGCGCCGATAAGAGTTTTGTGTCGTTAGAATTCGAATCCTTGCTTAAGTGTAAACGCTCTAAGTTGCCAAAATCTTTCGCTGTCGAAGTCGCTGATGGTAAAGCCATCACTGTTGATTTCGTTCTTTCCAATTGTTCTTTAATCCTCAACGATCATACGTTCTCGATTAACCTCATACCCATGCAAATGGGTAGTTTCGACGTCATAGTAGGTATGGACTGGCTTAGGCGAGTTCGTGCTGAAGTTGTTTGTTCTGAAAAGTTCGTCCGTCTTCCCTTTCCAAACGGTGATTCTCTACACGTGTATGGCGAGAAACCTTCTCAAGGTCTCAAGTTTATGTCGTGTATCCAAGCGAACAAATGCTTGCGCAAGGGTACCTTTGCCTTTCTCGCCCATATTGTGGAAAAGAAGGACGGAGGCCCAAGCATAAGTGACGTTCCCGTCGTACGTGATTTCCCTGATGTGTTTCCCGACGACCTTCCTGGTCCGCCTCCTGCTCGTTCTGTCGACTTTCGCATCGATTTAGTGCCTGGCGCTACGCCTGTCGCTAAGTCTCCTTACCTTTTAGCACCCTCTGAGATGCAAGAGCTCTCGAGTAAAATTCAAGAGCTTCTTGATAAAGGCTTTATACGCCCTAGTACTTCTCCTTGGGGCACTCCCATTTTGTTTGTCAAAAAGAAAGATGGGTCATTTCGTATGTGTATTGACTATCGTGAGCTCAACAAGCTTACTGTCAAGAACCGATACCCTCTTCCTCGCATCGATGACCTCTTCGATCAATTGCAAGGCGCGACCTACTTTTCCAAGATCGATCTTCATTCTGGGTACCATCAACTTCGAGTCCTTGAAGAAGACGTACCTAAAACCGCCTTTCATACGCGTTATGGTCATTACGAGTTCGTGGTCATGCCCTTTGGTTTGACCAACGCCCCTGCTGTTTTCATGGATTTGATGAACTGCGTGTGCAAAGCGTACTTGGACCTTTTTGTGATCGTCTTCATCGACGATATTCTTATCTATTCCAAGACACGAGAAGAGCATAAGCAACACTTGCGTCTTATCCTTGAACTTCTTCGTACTGAACGTCTATACGCCAAATTCTCCAAGTGTGAATTTTGGTTAAAAGAGGTTCAATTCCTTGGTCATACTGTCAACAAACTTGGTATTCATGTTGATCCCGCTAAAATTGAAGCTGTGAAGAACTGGATCTCACCTAAATATCCGTCTGAAATCGTTTCTTGGTCTTGCTGGTTATTATCGTCGTTTTATCTCTAACTTTTCAAAAATCGTTGTACCTTTGACCTCCTTGACTCAAAAAGAGAAACATTTTGTTTGGGGTCCCGAACAAGAGGAGTCTTTTCAAACGCTCAAGGACATGCTTTGTAATACTCCTATCCTCATGCTTCCTGATGGTAACGACGACTTCGTTGTATATTGCGATGCTTCACACCTTGGTCTTGGTTGTGTGCTTATGCAACGAGACAAGGTCATCGCTTATGCGTCGAGGCAACTCAATATACATGAGAAAAACTATACTACTCAAGACCTTGAACTTAGCGCAGTTGTTTTTGCGTTGAAAATTTGGCGACACTACCTTTATGGTACTAAGTGTGTGGTCTTCACCGACCATAAGAGCCTTCAACATATCTTCGACCAAAAGGAACTGAATATGCGTCAATATCGTTGGGTGGAACTGTTAAACGACTATGACTGCGAAATCAAATACCATCCAGGTAAAGAGAATGTAGTAGCCGACGCTCTTAGTCGTAAAACTCATGTCAAAAGTATCCGTTGTTTCCAACTCGTCCACGATCTTCAAAACCGCATACGTGACGCTCAATATTCATCTGTTAACGAGGGTAACCTCTACAATGAGATGCAATGCGGTGCTGAAGAAAGCCTCATGTCCAAAGCTGATGGTATTTTATACTATCTCAATCGTATCTGGATTCCTAATCGTGATAACCTTCGAAAGTTCCTGATGAAGGAGGCACATCACACGAAATATTCTATTCACCCTGGTGCCGACAAGATGTACCCTGATATGTGTACATCCTATTGGTGGCCTGGAATGAAGAAGGATATAGCCACTTTCGTCTCAAAATGTCTCACGTGTTCAAAGGTGAAAGATGAACATCAATGTCCCTCTGGCTTACTCGAACAACCAAGAATTCCTATCTGGAAATGGGAGAGCATTGCCATGGATTTCATCACTAAACTTCCTCGCACTTCTTCTGGTCATGATAGTATTTGTGTGATTGTCGATCAATTGACCAAATCAGCTCACTTTCTCCCCATTCGTGAAGATTTCAAAGTCGAGAAATTGGCTAAAGTCTACACCGATGAGATAATCTGTCGTCATGGTATTCCCATTGACATCATTTCCAATCGTGATGCTCGTTTTACATCTCGCCTTTGGCAAACTTTTCAATCTGCTATGGGTACTGAGCTTAACCTTAGCACTGCTTTCCATCCTCAGACAGACGGTCAAACCGAGCGTACCATCCAAACCTTTGAGGATATGCATCGTTCATGCGTAAAAGATTTTGGTGGCAACTAGGATTCACACTTACCTTTGGTCGAATTCTCGTATAATAACAGTTATCACGCGAGTATTCAAATCGCACCCTTCGAATCATTGTATGGTCACAAGTGTCGTTCGCCTATTTGTTGGCATGAGATTGGTGAAGCTCAAATCACTGGTCCCGAGCTTATACAAGAGACGATGGACAAGATTTTACAGGTTCGGGACAACTTATTGAAAGCCAGGAACCGACAAAAGAGTTACACCGACAAGCGTCGCAAACCTTTGGAATTTGAGACAGGTGACTTCGTGCTTCTCAAGGTATCCCCTTGGAATGGCGTGTGACAACCCTCACCAAACCAGGTATCCGTACAACTTAATTAATATTTAATTGCTACTTAATTACTGTGCTTGCTTGAAACTGTGCTTAAACTGCTTACTGATCTCTGATACATACATACTCATGCATCACATTTTATACTGTCACACTATTATTTATACACTAACCCCAGTGACAACCTTGATGCACAAAAAGCACAGTGAGCACACTATACGGGATACCCAGTAAACATGCTGACATAACCAGCATCAGGCAAACACTGCCTCTAAGGCTAGTATGAGCCGGGAATACATTGCTACACTGGTAGTGAGTGTAGGGCGGTGAGGATTGTAGAACTGCGTCACTAGGTGAGATTTATAGTGACCGGGTGTGCCTAAAACGTACTTTAAATACAAAATTCTGCGCTATATGATAAAACTCAGCATTTTAAATTACTAATACAGTGCAAAAACATTGCAGAACGGTCCCGTATATTTTCCTAAGTACCGGGAATAATTTATGTTACAAAATATATACATAAAGGACCTTTTGCGGTATAATTAAACATTTTAACGGAACGGTACTTAACCGTATAACCGGACATTACCCGGGGCATTAAATTTTTGTCAAATACTTTATTTTATTATTTATGGCTAGTCATGATCCCCGTACGCCATAACACCCGCCTAAAATAAATCAACTAACACATATCACATTACTTACACTTTTACACTTTAGTCACAATATTTACATAATACCCCCCCCCCCCCAACGAATTCATTTCCCCAAGTGGGACCCCACATGTCATAACAACCATACTTCCAATCCTCTTGCTTGATTGAATGATCTAGTATTTATTGTTTTGCTTGCTTATCTATACAAAATATGAGAAAGTAAATATAAGTAATGTTCCTTATAAATGTACATCACTTCACAAGATTTTGCAACACATTTTCACTCTCTCCTCTCTCTTGATCGGCTGCCCACAACCAAGCACACCATCACCACCCTAAACAACATCATCTTCTTCATTTTATTGTCCATTCAAAGCCTAGAAACCATCCATGGAAGGTGCAACTTGAAGGGATTGCAAGGGAGCATTGTTCTTGCTTGTTTCTACATCTTTTTCTCATCATTTTGACACAAGATTCTTCCCTAGCTAGAGGCTAGTAGTAAGCTTCTTCATACTTGATCTCATCTTGTTCGAAAATTATGGCATTTAACATGTTGTATTGTTGTTTAAACTACAAGATTACAAGAACACTAGAAAATATGAAACATAAGTATGAACATAAAATCTACATAAAAGTTTACTTATGTATGATTTATGAAGAGGAATCTCGTCGGGTTAAGGGTTGGATAACACATGCTTGATATTTAAAAGTCGTTTTCTTGTTTAACCCGCTAATCGGACACTTATAACGCGATTTAATAACATCGAAATCACAAAACAGCATGCTGAGTCACTGTTTCAGCCGCCTTTAACAGGCTGTAAACGGACCTTAAAAACTCGAAAAACGGAATTTCAAAAGCCTAAATCGTGTCATTTCGAAAAACGAAGAAAATGGCGCTGGAATCATATTTTTCTGATGTCGTTTACTATTTTAAAAATCCGTTTTCGTGACAGCAGCTAAGGCTGTTTGTTACTGCAGAAAATTGGGCTGTGCGTTTTCGATCACCACTTAAAACCCGAACCGAACCAGCCCCTGAAACTTTTATCAAAGATGAACACAGATGTATTTGTGACCCTCGAACTGGATTTTCGACAAACGGACTTACGAGGAATTTTTGGCGAATTATTCTGTAAACTGTGATCAGAATGTAACAAATCTGATCACAGTTCGGTAAACGATTTTCTATAAATTTTTGGTAATGAATTAGACCCCGAAATTTTTACACAATAATTTGTGGGTCGGTTATGACGTTCCACAAAAATTTGGGAATTTTTGGAATACGTTAAGTATTTTATTTATTCATCCGAAAACAGTCCAGTTTTCACATAATTGAAACTGAAGCGACAAAGGTAGTGTTTAGCGTGTTAAAACGTAATGGTTGATTGTTGATGATCATGGGTTGATTTCGAAAAGAAAATGATGTGCATATTAGCACGGATACTCCCGTTTTTAGGGGAAGTTCTGGCGAATTTTTCTAAAAATACCAAGACTTAGAAAAATTATTTTTTCTAACAAGTATGTTTAACTTTATTTCTTGGAATTTAAACCTCGCCATGAGTTTTGACATAAACCTTTAAAATGTTGGTTAGGAGACTTGAAAATGTATCTTGTCAATACTTAATGTCACCACATACATAATACCTGTACGAATACCCCATCCTTGGGAAGGAATCTATTTATACGTTAACCAAGAAAAATAAAGACGAAATAGTTGTCTAACTATTTCCAAGAACATTAAGACCCTAAGCTAAGGCACGTCCGCTCGTCTAATAGATATTAGCACGTTGTAGGTTGTCGTGCTGCAGACTGAGTTGATTTGCTGTTATTCAAGGACGCATTACTGTGAGTTCATGTCCCCCTTTTCTCTTAACTGTTTGCAGTTTTAAACTGCGGGGGTGAAATACATGTTACTATGATTACGAGTACTTTTACATGGTATGGTTAGCATAAGGAGGGTTACTACTTAGATCACGTGAGTGGGTAGGCGGGAACTAAAGGCCATTAATCCTCATTGTAGGACCGAGGGACGTAAGCGGTAGATCTATCTGGGTGTAGCGAGCCCAACCCCAGGCCCAGCAGAACGGACCTTGGGGTGACTTTGTGCCCAACGCAAAATCCGCTAGGGTTGAGTCTTCCTACTTGCACTTCACACATATCAATGGCCTTGCAAACCATTGATGATCTCTTTTTCCTTATCTGCTACATACCAGGGATTTTTATACTTACAAGTGTTTTACATACTCACTTACACATGAACTCGCTCAACATTATGTTGATTTTTCCAACTTACATGTATTTCAGGGAACTAAGGATCTGGCCCGGTATGCTACGTTTTCCCGCTGTGTTAGAATTACAGGATCATCCACGTTTAGGGATTGCGACTTTTACCTGGACGAGTCGCAAGTCTTAAACAAGTGTTTATGTTATATTTGGGGTTGTGTGTTAAGAACAAAGTTTTTATGTTGTAATTTCCGTTGCATGTGTCAACGTATTAAGACAATGTTGTGGTATTTTACTTAAGTCAATGGATGATCTGCATGTTTTATTTTCATATAGCTTTGTTGTGATTAAGCTATGGTATTAAGAAGTCACACCAAATTAACCCACGCTTCCGCAAAGCCAGGGTGTGACAGCTTGGTATCAGAGCTCTGATCATAGCGAACTAGGATTCCTCCTCGAGTCTAGACTATGATCACTAGGGCTCTCACGAAAACATTTTTACACTGCATACCACTTAAGTCCAGATCCAAAATGTTTTTACAAACAAATGTTGAGCACATTTTATTTGTTATTTATAGGCTCAGTCTGGGAGGCTGAGGCTCGGTCTGGGAGGCTGAGGTAGTTGTCTAGTGGGACTAGGGAGTCAGTCTGGGAGGCTGGGAGGCTAGTGGGTCTAGGGAGAGCAGTCTGGGAGGCTGGGAGGCTAGTGGGACTAGGGAGAGCAGTCTGGGATGCTGGGAGGCTAGTGGGACTAGGGAGTCAGTCTGGGAGGCTGGGAGGCTAGTGGGACTAGGAGAGCTATTTAATTGCTTATTGGTGACTAATGTGTTTACTTGATTATATGATTGATATATGTGCATATCTGTGGTTGTATTACAGACACTATGTCTTCATCGAGCGGGGTTTCAGACCCAATGGCAGTAGACTCGGACGACCCGATGTACACTGATTCAGAGGTTCATACATCAGATACAGACAGCACTGACGAGGATGCATTCCAGCCTTTTGCTATGCCCGATTTTGGGGATGATATACCTCATGCTGATGGTGTCCCTGCCGGGGATCTACCTCTAGTGGAGATCCCTGCTCCTGTTCCACACGTTGCTTTTGCTGCTGAGGATTTGCCTCACGATTTCGAGTTCGAGGACGACCTCGATCTATTCGCGGGTCCCCCGGAGGTCCACCATGAGGGTGGGGCCCCGATAGCAGACGAGGTAGCTCCTCCATTAGTTGAGATTCCTATTGAGGAGGCCCATTCTGATTCATCGATTCCTGACTCTCTTGAGTCGGTAGCTTCCTTTGTTCCACCACCTGTTCAGGCTGATATACCCGCTGAGCCTGATGTTGTTGCTCCTATTCCTGACCCGGCGCCTCTAGAGCCTGACCATGCACTATTCTCGGCTCATGTCGACCCACAGTATGCTGACACCCGGAATGGGTGGATTGATGATGATGATGAGCTTCCGCCGTTCGTGGCACCTGTAGCCCCAGTCTTGGCACCCATGTTTTCTCCTACTGATATCCCACCTTTTCCCCCACATACCACCGAGGCACCCTTGTTCCCCACACACACTGCTGATGCGCATCGCGCGGATCTACCTGTCACATTTCTACAGGAGATCCCTCCACCACGCCCTGGAGAGGGCCCATCTCATCAGCCATTTGGCCATGCACCTTTTCCGACCGGAGGGGATCAGTTTGCACCACAGATCCCTCACCATACTGCCGTTCCGCCTGTTCCACCGTTCGTTGTACCACCTTTTACTCCATCCAGCGAGCCCTTTCTTTGGACATCATCATCCGGCGTGCCGCCGACAGATCCATATCATGCCTATTATGTCGGGCCTTCTTATGAGGATGTCCTCGTTTCATTTATGCTACAGCATGACGCGCTGACGCGTCGTGTTCAGGTCCTGAAGCAGCAGGTAGAGCATCTGTCACGTTCTCACCACGCCATGGAGGCGGACTGGCTCCTCATGCGCAGTTTGTTCTACTTTCATTTTCCCCCTCCCCCTCCACCACCAGCAGCATGAGGGCACTTTTGGTTTGATGCAGGTACCACCACTTTTGATGAGAAGATAGCGATTAAGTCGGCTGCATAGCTTTTTGAAGACCACCTGACGATTATGACTTTTGATGTTTGGTATTTGTATATATTTAGACGTTTCGGACAAGGGCGTTGTGACCCTTGGTCCCTTTTTGGATGTATGTTACTTTTGTGGAACTTGAAAACATTGTAATCGTGGTCTTGGTTATATAAAAGCTTAATCGCAGTGTTCTCATTACATGCATGGCTGATTTATTGATATATTTATAACATGGGATGTTGTGTGTTTGATTGTTTATAACATGAGATGTTATGTGTTTGGTTTATTTTAACATGAGATGTTATGTGTTGGTTTATTTTAACATGAGATGTTATGTATTATTACTATTTTTTTTTATATACGCACACTTTACCTACCATGACCTGACTCGCGTAAACCATCTTTTAGAAGATGCCACCGAGACGTGATCCACACATGCCTACCAACGAGGCAGAACTCCAACAAATCATCGCTGCCGCCATTGCGCAATACGCCGCCTCTCAAGGAGGACCTAGCGGAGGCAGTTCATACAATAACGGCAACAATAATCCGCCTCATGGTAATACTAAGTTATTAAGGCATACCATGATACATTGGATATCTATAGCGAGTTTGCTAATGCCATTCATATATTGTAACGTATGTGCAGGGTGCTCCTACAAGCAGTTCTTAGACTGCAAACCCGTAAACTTTGATGGCACCGGAGGTGCTGTTGCTTTTGTTCGTTGGGCAGAAAAGACAGAGTCAATTCTCCGCATGAGCAAATGCGCCCCAGATCAGCAGGTTACTTACATCTCTGGGCTATTCTTGAACGGAGCCCTGTCATGGTGGAATTTACAAGTCCAAACACTGGGTGAAGCCGCAGCTTATGCATTGACGTGGAACGAGCTGAAAGAGCTCATGCGCAAAAAGTATTGCTCTCGCGCTGAAATTCAAAAGTTGGAAACTGAATTCTGGCATCTGAAGATGGACGGTCCAAAAATTGCGGAATATGTTCAGAGGTTTCACGACCTATCACAAGTGGTACCTTACATGGTCACGCCAGAATTCAAGCGGATTGAGCGTTTCATTTGGGGTTTAGCTCCTCAAATCATTAGTATGGTGACCTCTTCAAAACCGGCAACAATCACTGAGGCGATTGATCTAAGCGTAGCTCTCACTGAGGAGGCGATCCGCCTAAACAAGTTTTCTGAGGTTGAGCAAAAGAAGAAGGAGACTCATGTAGAGTCGTCCGGGGACAACAAAAGAAAGTTCTCAAATTTCAGACAAGGCACAACCAGTGATGGCAGAAAAGGAGAGTCGAGCACGCCGACCCGAACTACGACTGGTACTAGAAGGAAAGGAAAGGGATATATGGGTACATACCCCAAGTGTAACTCATGCCAACGTCATCATACTGGCCAATGCGGGCCAAAAGTATGTGAAGCTTGTGGGAAGACTGGTCACTTGAAGGATTCTTGCTGGGCTAGTGCTGGCCGGGGAGGCCAGGGAGGATTTGGGAATAGAAATAATAATCGTGGTGGTATTGGGAATCGCCCGCAGGGAAACAATGGAGGAAACGGGAATCGAGGCAACAATGTGAATCAAGCTGGTTATGCGAACCAAAACAACAATAATCAAGCTGGAAATAGTGGAGGAAATGGGCAAAGACCAGGTTGCTTTAACTGTGGTGATATGGGGCATTTTAAGAGAAACTGCCCAGAATTGAACCAAGCACGTGGAAGGGTTTTCAATATCGAAGCAAGGGAGGCGCGCCAGGATCCCAATGTTGTTACTGGTACGTTCCCTGTAAACCAACGCTTTGCATCCGTTTTATTTGATACTGGTGCCGATTATAGCTTCGTATCGTTAGAGTTTAAGAATATGCTTGGATTAGCCGCTAGTAAATTAGATGTTCCTTACTCAATTGAATTGGCTAATGGAAAGTTAGTAGAAGCCAATGAAGTGGTCAGAGGTTGTGTAATCGAATTGGGAGGGCGTGAATTTACTTTGGATCTACTACCAGTCCAGCTGGGGAGTTTCGACGTGGTAGTAGGAATGGATTGGTTGTCAAGCAACAGGGCTGAGATTGTTTGTCACGAAAAGGTAGTTCGTATCCCAACCGAAGATGGAGAAACATTTGTGGTTCATGGGGAGAAGCGGGATACGCCTTTAAGAATTATCAGTTGCCTGAAAGCTCGTAGGTGTTTACAAAAGGGATGTGCTGCCTTCCTGGCACACATCGTGGATAAGAAAGCTGCTGAGCCGAAAATCGAAGACATCCCTGTCGTGAGGGAATATCCTGAAGTCTTTCCAGAAGACTTGCCAGGATTGCCACCCCAAAGGCAAGTGGAATTTCACATTGACTTAGTTCCAGGCGCCGCGCCTGTAGCTAGGGCACCTTATAGACTGGCACCGTCAGAGATGCAGGAGTTGTCGACACAACTCCAGGAGTTACTTGACAAAGGATTCATCCGACCAAGCTTCTCACCTTGGGGAGCTCCAGTTTTATTTGTTAAAAAGAAAGACGGTAGTTTTCGTATGTGTATTGACTACCGGGAGTTGAATAAACTGACGATCAAGAATAGATACCCTCTGCCAAGAATCGATGATCTATTCGATCAACTCCAGGGTTCAAGCTTTTACTCTAAGATCGATCTTCGATCTGGGTACCATCAGCTAAGAATACAAGAAAAGAGCATCCCGAAGACAGCCTTCAGAACTCGTTATGGACACTACGAGTTCCTAGTCATGCCGTTTGGGTTAACAAACGCGCCTGCTGTTTTTATGGACCTAATGAATCGAGTCTGCAAGCCGTATCTCGATAAGTTCGTGATTGTATTCATCGACGATATTTTGATTTACTCGAAGACAAAGGCCGAACATGAACAGCACTTAAGAGCTATTCTGGAGTTGTTGAAAAAGGAACAGTTGTATGCCAAATTCTCTAAGTGCGAGTTCTGGCTACGTGAAGTCCAATTCCTTGGACACGTGGTTAATGGAAATGGAATCCATGTCGATCCCACAAAGATCGAGGCGATAAAGAACTGGGAGACTCCAAAGACGCCAACCGAGATTCGACAATTCATAGGCTTGGCTGGTTACTACCGAAGGTTCATTGAGGATTTTTCAAAAATCGCTCAATCACTGACACTCCTCACACAGAAGGATAAGAAGTTTGATTGGGGAATCAAACAGGAAGAAGCATTTCAGTTGTTAAAGGATAAACTCTGCAATGCGCCGATCTTAGCACTACCGGAAGGTACAGATGATTTCGTGGTATACTGTGACGCCTCACGTCAAGGATTGGGTTGCGTGTTGATGCAACGCCAGAAAGTTATAGCTTACGCGTCACGCCAGTTGAAAGTACATGAAAGGAACTATACCACGCATGATTTGGAACTAGGCGCAGTGATATTTGCACTAAAGATATGGAGACACTACCTATATGGTACGAAGTGAACAATCTTCACAGACCACAAGAGTTTACAACACATATTCAACCAGAGAGAGCTGAACATGAGACAAAGACGTTGGGTCGAATTGTTGAACGATTACGACTGCGAGATAAAGGACCATCCAGGGAAGGCGAATGTGGTCGCCGATGCCCTAAGTCGTAAAGAAAGGATCAAGCCCATAAGGGTTAGGGCTTTGGAGATGATTGTCCAGACAAATCTTCCCTTGCGCATTCGTGCCGCCCAAAAAGAAGCTCTTAAGGAAAGAAACCTTGAAGAAGAATATCTCCGTGGGATGGAGAAGCAATTGGTACCAAACAGGGAAGGAACATTATGTTTTATGAAAAGGATTTGGGTTCCTCTGTTTGGTGGTTTGAGGAAAGCTATTTTTGATGAGGCACACAAATCACGGTACTCTATTCATCCCGGTGCGGATAAGATGTACCAGGACCTTAAAGATTATTACTGGTGGCCTAGAATGAAAGGCGACGTTGCTGTTTATGTTAGCAAATGTTTGACGTGCGCCAAGGTAAAAGCTGAATACCAGAAGCCTTCGGGACTTCTGCAACAACCTGAAATTCCCAAGTGGAAATGGGAACAGATTTCAATGGATTTTATAACAAAGTTGCCAAGGACGCCCAGGGGTCATGATACTATTTGGGTTATTGTTGACCGCCTAACAAAGTCCGCACATTTCTTGTCGATCAAGGAGAAAGACAATACGAGTAAGCTTGCGGAAATTTACATGAGAGAAATCGTTGCACGTCATGGAGTGCCACTCTCAATCATCTCTGATAGAGATGGGAGATTCGTATCAAGGATTTGGCAATCCTTCCAAGAAGCTTTTGGCTCACAATTGAATTTGAGCACTGCATTCCATCCGCAAACTGATGGCCAAAGTGAAAGAACTATTCAAACTTTGGAAGACATGCTGAGAGCGTGTGTTATGGATTTGGGCGGTAGCTGGGACAAGCATTTACCTTTGGTCGAATTTTCATACAACAACAGCTACCACACCAGTATTGGTGTCGCGCCATTTGAAGCCCTTTACGGACGCAAGTGTCGATCACCTTTATGTTGGGCTGACGCAGGTGATAGGCAGCTTGCTGGTCCCGAAATCGTCCAAGAGACAACAGACAAGATTTTCCAGATTCTTAAACGCATCGAAGCAGCTCGCCACAGACAAAAGGCCTATGCGGATCCAAACCGGAAACATGTGGATTTCCAAGTTGGAGAAATGGTGTTATTGAAAGTATCACCCTGGAAGGGGGTGGCACGCTTTGGAAAGCGTGGGAAGTTAAATCCGCGCTACATTGGTCCTTTCAGAATTTTGGACAGAATAGGGCAAGTAGCATACAAGTTGGACTTACCTGCTGAACTGAATGGTGTTCACGATACATTTCATGTATCCAATCTAAAGAAAAGTCCAACTCAAGTTACCGTTGCTATTCCCACCGACGAGATTCATGTTGACGACACGCTCCACTTCGTTGAAGAACCTGTTGAGGTCACGGATTGGAAAGTGAACAAAACTCGCAGGAGCAGTGTCAAACTCGTCAAAGTTCGTTGGAATGCTAGGCATGGGCCTGAATACACCTGGGAGCGTGAGGATCGAATGAAAGAAAAGTACCCCCACTTATTTCCCAAGAACCCTGCATCTAGTAGCAGAACTTAAATTTCGGGACGAAATTTCTTTAACGGGGGAAGAATGTGACAACCCTCACCAAACCAGGTATCCGTACAACTTAATTAATATTTAATTGCTACTTAATTACTGTGCTTGCTTGAAACTGTGCTTAAACTGCTTACTGATCTCTGATACATACATACTCATGCATCACATTTTATACTGTCACACTATTATTTATACACTAACCCCAGTGACAACCTTGATGCACAAAAAGCACAGTGAGCACACTATACGGGATACCCAGTAAACATGCTGACATAACCAGCATCAGGCAAACACTGCCTCTAAGGCTAGTATGAGCCGGGAATACATTGCTACACTGGTAGTGAGTGTAGGGCGGTGAGGATTGTAGAACTGCGTCACTAGGTGAGATTTATAGTGACCAGGTGTGCCTAAAACGTACTTTAAATACAAAATTCTGCGCTATATGATAAAACTCAGCATTTTAAATTACTAATACAGTGCAAAAACATTGCAGAACGGTCCCGTATATTTTCCTAAGTACCGGGAATAATTTATGTTACAAAATATATACATAAAGGACCTTTTGCGGTATAATTAAACATTTTAACGGAACGGTACTTAACCGTATAACCGGACATTACCCGGGGCATTAAATTTTTGTCAAATACTTTATTTTATTATTTATGGCTAGTCATGATCCCCGTACGCCATAACACCCGCCTAAAATAAATCAACTAACACATATCACATTACTTACACTTTTACACTTTAGTCACAATATTTACATAATACCCCCCCCCCAACGAATTCATTTCCCCAAGTGGGACCCCACATGTCATAACAACCATACTTCCAATCCTCTTGCTTGATTGAATGATCTAGTATTTATTGTTTTGCTTGCTTATCTATACAAAATATGAGAAAGTAAATATAAGTAATGTTCCTTAGAAATGTACATCACTTCACAAGATTTTGCAACACATTTTCACTCTCTCCTCTCTCTTGATCGGCTGCCCACAACCAAGCACACCATCACCACCCTAAACAACATCATCTTCTTCATTTTATTGTCCATTCAAAGCCTAGAAACCATCCATGGAAGGTGCAACTTGAAGGGATTGCAAGGGAGCATTGTTCTTGCTTGTTTCTACATCTTTTTCTCATCATTTTGACACAAGATTCTTCCCTAGCTAGAGGCTAGTAGTAAGCTTCTTCATACTTGATCTCATCTTGTTCGAAAATTATGGCATTTAACATGTTGTATTGTTGTTTAAACTACAAGATTACAAGAACACTAGAAAATATGAAACATAAGTATGAACATAAAATCTACATAAAAGTTTACTTATGTATGATTTATGAAGAGGAATCTCGTCGGGTTAAGGGTTGGATAACACATGCTTGATATTTAAAAGTCGTTTTCTTGTTTAACCCGCTAATCGGACACTTATAACGCGATTTAATAACATCGAAATCACAAAACAGCATGCTGAGTCACTGTTTCAGCCGCCTTTAACAGGCTGTAAACGGACCTTAAAAACTCGAAAAACGGAATTTCAAAAGCCTAAATCGTGTCATTTCGAAAAACGAAGAAAATGGCGCTGGAATCATATTTTTCTGATGTCGTTTACTATTTTAAAAATCCGTTTTCGTGACAGCAGCTAAGGCTGTTTGTTACTGCAGAAAATTGGGCTGTGCGTTTTCGATCACCACTTAAAACCCGAACCGAACCAGCCCCTGAAACTTTTATCAAAGATGAACACAGATGTATTTGTGACCCTCGAACTGGATTTTCGACAAACGGACTTACGAGGAATTTTTGGCGAATTATTCTGTAAACTGTGATCAGAATGTAACAAATCTGATCACAGTTCGGTAAACGATTTTCTATAAATTTTTGGTAATGAATTAGACCCCGAAATTTTTACACAATAATTTGTGGGTCGGTTATGACGTTCCACAAAAATTTGGGAATTTTTGGAATACGTTAAGTATTTTATTTATTCATCCGAAAACAGTCCAGTTTTCACATAATTGAAACTGAAGCGACAAAGGTAGTGTTTAGCGTGTTAAAACGTAATGGTTGATTGTTGATGATCATGGGTTGATTTCGAAAAGAAAATGATGTGCATATTAGCACGGATACTCCCGTTTTTAGGGGAAGTTCTGGCGAATTTTTCTAAAAATACCAAGACTTAGAAAAATTATTTTTTCTAACAAGTATGTTTAACTTTATTTCTTGGAATTTAAACCTCGCCATGAGTTTTGACATAAACCTTTAAAATGTTGGTTAGGAGACTTGAAAATGTATCTTGTCAATACTTAATGTCACCACATACATAATACCTGTACGAATACCCCATCCTTGGGAAGGAATCTATTTATACGTTAACCAAGAAAAATAAAGACGAAATAGTTGTCTAACTATTTCCAAGAACATTAAGACCCTAAGCTAAGGCACGTCCGCTCGTCTAATAGATATTAGCACGTTGTAGGTTGTCGTGCTGCAGACTGAGTTGATTTGCTGTTATTCAAGGACGCATTACTGTGAGTTCATGTCCCCCTTTTCTCTTAACTGTTTGCAGTTTTAAACTGCGGGGGTGAAATACATGTTACTATGATTACGAGTACTTTTACATGGTATGGTTAGCATAAGGAGGGTTACTACTTAGATCACGTGAGTGGGTAGGCGGGAACTAAAGGCCATTAATCCTCATTGTAGGACCGAGGGACGTAAGCGGTAGATCTATCTGGGTGTAGCGAGCCCAACCCCAGGCCCAGCAGAACGGACCTTGGGGTGACTTTGTGCCCAACGCAAAATCCGCTAGGGTTGAGTCTTCCTACTTGCACTTCACACATATCAATGGCCTTGCAAACCATTGATGATCTCTTTTTCCTTATCTGCTACATACCAGGGATTTTTATACTTACAAGTGTTTTACATACTCACTTACACATGAACTCGCTCAACATTATGTTGATTTTTCCAACTTACATGTATTTCAGGGAACTAAGGATCTGGCCCGGTATGCTACGTTTTCCCGCTGTGTTAGAATTACAGGATCATCCACGTTTAGGGATTGCGACTTTTACCTGGACGAGTCGCAAGTCTTAAACAAGTGTTTATGTTATATTTGGGGTTGTGTGTTAAGAACAAAGTTTTTATGTTGTAATTTCCGTTGCATGTGTCAACGTATTAAGACAATGTTGTGGTATTTTACTTAAGTCAATGGATGATCTGCATGTTTTATTTTCATATAGCTTTGTTGTGATTAAGCTATGGTATTAAGAAGTCACACCAAATTAACCCACGCTTCCGCAAAGCCAGGGTGTGACATGGCGTGGTTCGATTTAGCAAGAAAGGGAAACTCGCACCTCGCTACGTTGGTCCTTTCAGAATTCTCGAGAGGATTGGCAAGGTTGCGTATAGACTGGACCTTCCTGAAGAACTCAACAATGTGCACCCCGTCTTCCACGTATCCAAGTTGAAGAAGTGTCTAGCTGACGAAGGACTACACGTTCCCCTCGAAGACTTGCAAGTCAACGAAACGCTTCACTTTGTGGAAAAACCGGCCGAAATCATGGACCGAGGAGCCAAGCAATTGAGGCGCAGTCGAATTCCTATTGTTAAGGTTCGATGGGAAGGAAACTGTGGCACTGAATTTACTTGGGAACTCGAGAGTGAAATGAAGACAAAGTATCCACATCTTTTCCCTACATCTTCCTAAATTTCGGGACGAATTTCCCTAAAGGAGGGTTATTACCCGTTTAACTCGCTATCTGACACATATCTCATCCAACACGCTGTTTACACGCTGCTCAACGACTTATGCTACTGTTCACAGGCTAACTCAGAAGCTCCCTCTCCAATTCAATCCAGATTGTGTTTACTTGCAAAACACACATTGTGAGTATACTCCCCCCCCCCCTTTAAACGCTTTAATACACTTTGGGGTGTAACATACGTTTCTATCAAAAACGCACTTATCAAAACGCAGTATATACTCTGAGTTATTATCACATGCGAATTACTAACGTACATATTTACACGTGATGCTTGATACATATGTGCTAGGACTCTTACTCGCGACGTCCCTCCTTAGCTAGCATCGAGTGACTTAGCTGGTAGTATTTGTTTTGTAGTGTATATGTTGTGTATCTCGTTTATGTATGTGGAAATTCGCAGCGCATTTTATCTACTATGCTATTTTATCAAACCTATATACTCGCCGGTAAATTTTTGTACTGACATATTTTAACGTGTGTTGCAGGTTAACCGCATACTATCTCGAATCAAGCTAGGAAGTCTAGAAACTCACAATAAATCTAGGTTGTCAGATTTGTATTGTTTGAGAGAACATAAAATCTGTATAACTGTTTACTGATATATTGTTTATTAGTATGGGTTAATGAACGCATTAAATATTGTCACTAAATAGTTGTTATGGATTCTCGTGAGTAATCTGATTCGCCTAGTGCCATGCCCTGATGATTCCGCCATCGGTTGGGGTGTGACAGTTGGTACATTTCTTGTACATGATGTTGACGCTAAAGTATTATTTAACTCTGGTGCAAACCAAAGTTTTATAAATACTAAGCTCTGTCGAGCAATCAAACAATCTCTAACCAAATATAGAAAAGTCTGGAACCCCAACAATATTCGTGGAGTACTTTAGGAAGGAAAGATGAAATTGCTAGGATACAAACTTAGTGCTACTTTATTTCATATGAACCTCGTTAGATTCGATTTAGTGTTAGAAATAGAATGATTAGCATCCAACATGCTCAAATCTTAAGTGACCGGAATTCAGTTAAGATTCGTAAGCCAACTGAAAAAGTGATTACAGTCCAAGGAGACAAGATAGCCAAGCTGACAAAGTTCATCTCTGCAAGGAAACCTGCAAAAGCGAGGTATAGTGTATATGATCCATATGATCATTTACACAAAGGAAAGAACTGCAAAAGATTCTAGTAGTATCGGGATATTCTGACGTTTTTCCTGGAGGATCTACCTTGACTGTCACTGATCATAAGATAGAGCTCAAAATTCACCTCATACCAGGAACAACACCGATTGTTAAAGCACCCTATCGCTTGACACCAACATAAACACTCTTGCTAAAGAAGCAATTAGATGAATTGCTGGAAAAATATTTCAAACAACATCTCCGTAGGAAGCACCAATATCATTTGTTAAGAAGAAGGGTGAATAGATGCATATGTATATCAATTATCAGGAAATAAATAATGTTGCAATTAAGAATCGGTACCCATTATCGAGAATTGACAACTTATTCGATAAACTTTAAGGAGCCTGATTATTCGACCTACGCTTACGATACCATCAACTGAAAGTACAGGTAAATGATATTCCTAAGACTGTTTTCCGAACTATGAATAATCATTACGAATTTACAGTCATGTCCTTTAGTCTAACCAGTGCCCCAGCTGCATTTATGGACATGATGAATAAGATATGTCGAGTATACTTGGATAAATTTGTAATCATTTTTATAGATTATATACTCATGATGAAGATCATGCCAAACATCTTCATTTGTTTCTAATACTGTTGAGGAAAGAAAAGCTTTATGCTAGACCCCCTTAAGTATGACTTTTGGTTACTAGAAGTAAAATTTCTAGGTTATTCGATTAACCATGAAAGAGTGCATGTGAATCCCGCCAAACATTTAAGCTATCATCAAGCCCTAAAAACTCCCGCGGAAGTTTCCTAGGATTAGCAATATACTATCAATGTTATAACCAAGATTTTTCCCGAATAGTAGTTTCGTTAACTAAGTTGACATAAGGAACCGAAGATTCTTAGTATTATGATGCAAGATTTAGAATTAGGAGCAGCTAAAACGAGCACATACTCTCAAGATTAAATGTATAAATAGATTTAATGGAATAATTAAGAGTACTCAGGAAACAACAATCAAGTAAGATGTTGAAAAATTAATAGGAACAATGAAGGAATTAGAAAAAGGATTAAAAGACGTGATAAAAGAATTGGAGAAAGATATAAATGGAGTTTGGAGATTCCATAAAAAGAGAATTTGAGTACTTATTCAAGGAAACTTACGAGAAAGGATTCTCGAAGAATCTCATAAAACCAAGTATATGATGCATCGTGATAGTGATAAGAGGCATCAAGGTTTGAATAAGAATTTCTGCTATATAGAAATGAAAAAGGATGTAGCAAGTTATATATCTAAGTATCTTCCTTTAAAACTAACCGGTCTGAGTATAGACTTAATTAAGACCCGTTAGGAATCTAATAGGTTATTAAAACCTTCGTTCCAGATTAGGAGACCAGTAAAAGATACTTGCACTCGCTGATTGTGATATATACTTGCTCAGGTAAATACTTTTAACTTATTTTCCCTTATACGGGCTTGGGGTACGGTATATAAAATACCGCTTGGTCGGGCATTGAATTTTTAATCATATAAAGGTTATTTTATTGAGATGACCCGTTTAAACTGTTATGTTTGCTTAAAGCCTTTGGGGGGTTAATGACCATGTCCCGGATATCCTTGGCATCATTCATTGAAATGGCCATGACCTAAGCACGGGGTGTAGGCATACACCTGCCGGTGCATATAAATAAAAAGGTATAACCGTTTGTTCGAGAATAACTCGACGTGGGATTATATCATGTGGTGTGTCTATTAATCTTTAACCCGGTATTCAGCCCGGGCTACTGAACGTACAACGAACATGTAATTCTTTTTCAAGTTTATATATAAATAATTATCCCAAGTTATAAAAGATTATTTTGTGCCATGTGCATTCAAATCAATTTTTTTTTAACATTTTCAAAATGAGTCGGTTAATTGTATTTACCAGTGTAAACTGACGTGTTTTCCAAAAAGGCTAAGTGCAGGTACTAAACGGAATAGGTTGGCTACTCCAAGCATCAATAAAGAGTCTTGCAAGCTTAGATGTTATTAAATCTGTTGAACAATAATCTTTGAACTTTGAACCGCCTGTGGATCCTTACAACCGTTTTGTAATACACCTGATACTACTTTTTATTCGGTTTGTAATGATTTTATCTTTCGACTTCCACTGTGTATTAAACTGTGATAATATAAATTGTCTATGATATCAACTACGTCACAATACTCCCCACCGGGCCCACCGGTAGTACGTGGAAATATCGGGGTGTGACAGGTTTGACCCGTTTCGGTCAATTTATGCAAACTAGTTACATAAACCGCACCGAACGTGAAAAATGCATAATGGGTAACCAAATAAGTCATGAACAGATTTCCTACGTTAATATGCCTTAAATATTTTGTGATATCAGTAAGATACCTTCCATTATCCCCAAAACAAATTTAAACTCAATTTAAGCCCCGTAGGGGTATTTTGGTCATTTTAAAGATTATAAAAGAGGTTAAATAATAATCTGTGGTTCTGGTCTAAATTGATCAGTAAAAATATTTATTTTAGTAGGTTATATCAGTAGGGTATTGCATATATGTGAAATTTATCATTTATAACCAAACTATGCGCCGTAGGGGCATTTTGGTAACTTCACATAAGCTTTTAAGGTCAAATTTGGAAATCCGAGTTCAAAACTTTTACTTACTGTTAAAGTATAAAAATTTACTTATAATATCAGTAGGTAATAAGTCTTATGTGTCAAAAATAGTTTTAACCCATACAATGGGTTTAAAAAGCGTAAAAAGTCAGTTTTAAGCGATTTTCAGGTTATATAAGGAAAGCTAAGATTTTTATCAGTCCATAAGGCTTAAAATTTTTTATTTAACATGAGAAATCAGTAGAAAAAGATTTGGTATCAAAATGTTATGTAAAACCCATTTTATTAGCAATAGGGTATAACCGTCAATTACCGAATCAAAGCAAGAACCCCAAGTTATGATCAGTTTAAAATTTAATAAAAATCTTCAAATATCCAAAAATATTATATTACATCAGTGGGTAAAAATTTTGGTGTCGAAATTTGGGTTTAAATAGGCTTTATGCCAAAAATGCCGTTTAATTAATAAAAAGCTTTCAAATTACGATATTGAGCATAACTCCTAATTTAGACCTCAAACTGATGTCAATTTCTTAGGACATGTTTATAAATCAGTAACAAAGGTTTTTGTCCTCTCACATTTTTAAAAATCTCGTTTTAATATCAAAAGGGCATAATGGTCAACATTTAAGAAATTAACGGAAACATGCAAATGAATCGGATTAATTAGGAACCAAGTTGTATGACCTCAGAGGGTTATACTAACCTATAACCTAGTCCTAAAAGAACCCTAAGGCATATCTAAACTAAGCTAGATCGGGTCAGAACTGAAAGTCAAAGCAAAAGTCTACTTTTGCGACTTTCGGTTCCGAACCGAGCCTAAACTCAGAATTGTCGGGTTGAACATGCTTAGACATGTTCTTACATTATTTACCAAGTTATTTTAGTGTTAAAACAGGTTCCATAACTTCTACATTATTAGTTATGAATTTATTTGCAAAAATAGCTTCTGTTGACTTTTTAATATTAAGTTTGACCCGACAATTGACCAAGTTAGAGTGGAAATCAGAGGGTGCCCTTTTAAGGGTTTATTACCCACATAATTACCAACTCATAGCCACTTTCAATTCAAAAAATGGCTGGACCATTAGTGATTAAACACTAAGTCAAAGCTTAATTACGAGGGCTTTGACTTTTGGTCATTAAACTAATAAAACTTGAACAAGGAAGGCTAAGAATGCTTATAAAGGCTCTTAGCACGAATTAGGAACTTGAGAAAACTTGCTTGAAGTCCAGAGAGCTCCAGAGAGTGAGTTGAGAATGATTTTTGAGAATGTGCAATGAACTAGCAAACAAGAGGGCCTTATATAGGAATTAAAACATCACAAGATCACTCCACACAAGCCTACAACTGATTTCTGATGATTCCAGGTGTCCCCTATGCATGAAATATTGTTGGCTCAGCTCCTGGATTCGAAAACAAGCATGCAAAGGCGGTGCAACAGGCTTTACATGCAGCTGTCTTGATTTTCTGCATCTGACAGGTCTACGCGGCCCGCATAAGTCTTGGTCGTGGGTCTACGCGGCCCGCGTGGAGGGCTATCTCCGGTAACAAGTTTCCACACTTTGCATTTTTGGTCCCTGGTCCATGTAAACTTTATTTTACTTTCATTTATTGCAATTTGGACCCCCATAGTTAACTTTTAAGGACCTTAGGTCATAAACTAACTCCGTTAAGCTTCCGATTAGTTATACGATCACCCGAAAAGTCTTGAAATGCAACGTTGATGCATTTGGCCCTTATTATTTGTAATTACCACTTTGCTTATTTATATGCATCGAAACTCCACGAATTTATTATTCGAAAATCATGGAAGTATAAGGAAGTATTACAAAGTCTCGGAAACGTTAAAAGGTCACTCAGAGGTAACTTTAAACATGTTGACACGTTTAACCCTTATGCTTTGTAAACCTTTCAATTTAAGCACAAACGACTTTCTAAGTTTGATAAATTATTCATTGAAGAATACGAACGTCGTGTGAGGTCAATCAGAGGCACAAGTTAGGCATGTTGACACTTTGGATCCCTTTATTCACATATTTACATCGTTTGACAACTTTAGTCCCTCATAATCAAATCCTTATACGCTTAAAGTCCACGACACGTGTCTTTATTACATTGGTCATGATTTTACAAGGTGTTACAGAAAAAGAGGAGTCATATATGTTTCCATTAGGGAAAGAAATCATATTCATAAATATTGTCCAAAACTGACACAGACACCTGAAAACAAAACAAAAACAAAAACAACCGAAGATCCCAAGAGAAACACGAAGGCATTGTTCTCACAACATAAGAGACAACAATGATTCCTGAAGTGATTGTTGGTGTAACAACCCGCACCTCCGTGCTTGTTACTCTCGTTACACTCGTTACGCCTAGCACCAGAGATTCGGATCATAATGTAACTATATCGCTTACAGCGCTATTTCACTTATATCGCATACTTTCAACACGTTATATCGCACATCACAACGCATACACTAACGCTAACGATGACATCGTGTGAACACTTAAACTACTCCCCTCGATCGTCGTGATGCAACGCAATCACGCTAACGACGACATCGCGTGAGTACTTAAGCAGTTCCCCTCGATCGTCGTGATGCGATGCAACGCTAATGCAGACTCGAAAACGCAATTACTTATGCTATGACCTATTATACAATAGTAATAATAGAAGTATTGAAATTGTCTAAACGCGCACTGGCAGGCACGCGCAGCTCAACTTATCGCACTCAACACGCAAACTCGAAACGAGGTTACTTATAATATACGATTACCTTTATATATACACACACACACTAGCTTGAATAAGTAAACGCTCGCTCGCAACACGATAAAACGCAACGCCACGTTCAACGAACGAAACGCAAGTTGGAAAACTAACTCGCACTAGTCGTCTGGTCGAATGACCATTCGATCGAATGATCATCCGACCGGATGGCCATCCGATCGACTGGCCATCCGACCCACCATTCCACCGCCTTAACTCCTCTTGCCTATAAATAGGGCCATTGTGTCTCATTTTAACACTTTGGTTCTCTCATCCGACCAAGTCGCCTCCAGTCACTTTTCACCACAATTCAAGGCTATTTCTTAAGTGTTTCTCTTCAAATCTTGTATGATCTTCATCACCGCACACTTCTTCATCATTTTCCCCATCAAAATCATTGTTTTCCTTCTTAAAATCGTCTGATTTGAACATCTTGAAGGTGGTTCTCACACGGTTTCTTATGGAAACTGAAGTGTGACGTCACCTCATCAAGAATCGTTCAGATCTAGAGAATTTCCACACTATTCAACACGAATCTCAACAAGTTTTCAACATTTTCAACTGATTTCGGCCTCACTTCAATTTTCTACTCAAAACTGATGGAATATAGACTCGCACGGACTCTCTACTCAGTTCAGAGTTGAGAGCCGGCTTAAAAATGGATTTCCACCGGAGAGATGACCGACCAACAGGTCAGACCTAAAACTCCATCAAGAACAGTGAAACTGATCGAGTGGGGTGATTCCCATCCGACCGAGCAAGCTGGACTTGGGGCATTTCCGTTGTTTGACACGTCGTCTCCGTTAAACTCGAACTTCTAAACTTAGAAATTTTACAAAGTTTGCAAAACAACAGATTAACCAATCAAATGATCATCCGATCGGATGACCATCCGATCGAATAACCATTTTTCCATGTGATTAGTCTTTTATGCTATTCCATATTCAAAACAACTTAGCAAAACTTCAAACTACCAAACTCTCGATCGAATGGCCATTTGTCCGGATGACTTGATTTATACTACAACAAAAACTTTAAAAGTATTTAACTCAATTTTCAACAACATAATACTTACTTGAATGGCCATCCGATCGAATGACTATCCGTTTGAACAAGCTATCATTCTAAAACTCTCAAAAACACTCGCACTCATTCGAATGGTCAACCGTTCGAATGGTCATCCGCTCGAATGGGTTGTTACCCGTTTAACTCGCTATCCGACACCTATCTCATCCAACACGTTGTTTACACGCTGCTCAACGACTTATGCTACTGTTCACAGGCTAACTCAGAAGCTCCCTCTCCAATTCAATCCAGATTGTGTTTACTTGCAAAACACACACTGTGAGTATACTTGCCCCCCCCCCTTTTTAAACGCTTTAATACACTTTAGGGTGTAACATACGTTTCTATAAAAAAACACACTTATCAAAACGCAGTCTATACTCTGAGTTATTATCACATGCGAATTACTAACGTACATATTTACACGTGATGCTTGATACATATGTGCTAGGACTCTTACTCGCGACGTCCCTCCTTAACTAGCATCGAGTGACTTAGCTGGTAGTATTTGTTTTGTAGTGTATATGTTGTGTATCTCGTTTATGTGTGTGGAAATTCGCAGCGCATTTTATCTACTATGCTATTATATCAAACCTATATACTCGCAGGTAAATTTTTGTACTGACATATTTTAACGTGTGTTGCTGGTTAACCGCATACTATCTCGAATCAAGCTAGGAAGTCTAGAAACTCACAATAAATCTAGGTTGTCAGATTTTTATTGTTTGAGAGAACATAAAATCTGTATAACTGTTTACTGATATATTGTTTATTAGTATGGGATAATGAACGCATTAAATATTGTCACTAAATAGTTGTTATGGATTCTCTTGAGTAATCTGATTCGCCTAGTGTCGTGCCCTGATGATTCCGCCATCGGTTGGGGTGTGACAGTTGGTACATTTCTTGTACATGATGTTGACGCTAAAGTATTATTTAACTCTGGTGCAAACCAAAGTTTTATAAATACTAAGCACTGTCGAGCAATCAATCAATCTCTAACCAAATATAGAAAAGTCTGGAACCCCAACAATATTCGTGGAGTACTTCAGGAAGGAAAGATGAAATTGCTAGGTTACAAACTTAGTGCTACTTTATTTCATATGAACCTCGTTAGATTCGATTTAGTGTTAGAAATAGAATGATTAGCATCCAACATGCTCAAATCTTAAGTGACCGGAATTCAGTTAAGATTCGTAAGCCAACTGGAAAAGTGATTACAATCCAAGGAGACAAGATAGCCAAGCTGACAAAGTTCATCTCTGCAAGGAAACCTGCAAAAGCGAGGTATAGTGTATATGATAAATATGATCATTTACACAAGGGAAAGAACTGCAAAAGATTCTGGTAGTATCAGGATATTCTGACGTTTTTCCTGGAGGATCTACCTTGACTGTCACCGATCGTAAGATAGAGCTCAAAATTCACCTCATACCAGGAACAACACCGATTGTTAAAGCACCCTATCGCTTGACACCAACATAAACACTCTTGCTAAAGAAGCAATTAGATGAATTGCTGGAAAAATATTTCACACAACATCTCCTTAGGAAGCACCAATATCATTTGTTAAGAAGAAGGGTGAATATATGCATATATGTATCAATTATCGGGAAATAAAAAATTTTGCAATTAAGAATCGGTACCCATTACCGAGAATTGACAACTTATTCGATCAACTTTAAGGAGCCTGATTATTCAACCTATGCTTACGATACCATCAACTGAAAGTACAGGTAAATGATATTCCTAAGACTGTTTTCCGAACTATGAATAATCATTACGAATTTACAGTCATGTCCTTTAGTCTAACCAATGCCCCAACTGCATTTATGGACATGATGAATAAGATATGTCGAGTATACTTGGATAAATTTGTAATCATTTTTATAGATTATATACTCATGATGAAGATCATGCCAAACATCTTCATTTGTTTCTAATACTGTTGAGGAAAGACAAGCTTTATGCTAGACCCCCTTAAGTATGACTTTTGGTTACTAGAAGTAAAATTTCTAGGTTATTCGATTAACCATGAAAGAGTGCATGTGAATCCCGCCAAAAATTTAAGTTATCATCAAGCCCTAAAACCTCCCGCGGAAGTTTCCTAGGATTAGCAATATACTATCAATGTTTTAACCAAGATTTTCCCGAATAGTAGTTTCGTTAACTAAGTTGACATAAGGAACCGAAGATTCTTAGTATTATGATGCATGATTTAGAATTAGGAGCAGCTAAAACGAGCACATACTCTCAAGATTAAATGTATAAATAGATTTAATGGAATAATTAAGAGTACCCAGGAAACAACAATCAAGTAAGATGCTGAAAAATTAATAGGAACAATGAAGGAATTAGAAAAAGGATTAAAAGACGTGATAAAAGAATTGGAGAAATATATAAATGGAGTTTGGAGATTCCATAAAAAGAGAATTTGAGTACTTATTCAAGGAAACTTACGAGAAAGGATTCTTGAAGAATCTCATAAAACCAAGTATATGATGCATCGTGATAGTGATAAGATGCATCAAGGTTTGAATAAGAATTTCTGCTAGATAGAAATGAAAAAGGATGTAGCAAGTTATATATCTAAGTACCTAGTATGTTAGGCAAAAATAGGAGAAAAGACGACTATTAGGC
Organism: Helianthus tuberosus; assembly: GCA_030545235.1. Classification (NCBI taxonomy): domain Eukaryota; kingdom Viridiplantae; phylum Streptophyta; class Magnoliopsida; order Asterales; family Asteraceae; genus Helianthus; species Helianthus tuberosus. The sequence continues at coordinate 64,525,531 of CM060369.1, forward strand.
CATGAGATCGACAAAATTTCATATTGGAGAAAGAATGCTATTAAAAGTTTCTCCATGGAAAATAGTAGTGCGATTCGGTAAGAAAGGAAAGTTAAGTCCAAGATTTATCGGACCATTTAAGATTATCAAGCAAATTGGATCAGTAGCCTATCAACTACAGTTACCGGAATAAATGACAGTTCTAATATGATAGATGGTGGCGCTAGGGTTCTGACGAAGGTTTCAGAACCCGATTCCGATGGATGGGTGTTCGGTGAAGGGGGTGAGCTAGTGGTGGTGGTTGTTGTGGGTGCACGTGGTTACGATTTTTCTTTATCCAGTTGAACAATTATGTATCCACCATTATCTCCCTTTTTTTAATATGAAACCTCCACATCCATGACTAGGGTTTGGTAAAAATTTAAGGGTTATGGTTCCAGACGAAGATGTAATGGCGTGGTTCGTTGGCGGTAGTCGACGTGGGGTGGAGTGGCAGTGGTGGTGGCGCTTGTTGGCGGTGTTAAGGTCGTGGGGATGGTGGTTGTTAGTGGTGCCTGGTGATTAAGAAGAGAGAGATGGGAGAGTGTATGTATGTATGTGATGTATTTATTATATGCATATATTATAAATTAAAATATCTTTATAGGTAAATTGCCAAAATATGCTTACTTTCATATGGCAAGTTACCAAAATACCCTTCTATTTAACAAACATTTCTAATGGAGTTAGAGGCGGGGAGCAAAATGGGAAAAAAATAGTAAACGATCGAAGGAAAATGACTATTTTTAAAGGATTGAGACAAAACCTTTAAAATGACCAAACCAAAGAAAACAAAACAAAAGTTTACTTTTTTAGTTAATGTAACACCTCGAAAATTCACGGCCTATAATGTGTTGACACGTGTCATATGTTTGAACGTGTGAAAGAATGTTATGAAAGGATTAAAATTGACAATCATGGAAAGTATGTGAATATACGAGTTCTAAATGTCAACAGTGAATAAATATATCGTATATTAACCCTACATGATGCTCATACCTTCAAACGAATAAATCATGGATCATACGAACCTAAATACGAAAAAAAGTGAGAGATTACAAACTACAGGGGTTAAATGTGTCAACATGTTTAAGTTATACCTCTGAGTGACCTTTTGACAAACCCGAAGCTTTGTAACGGTTAATTATGCTCACTAGAATGCACGACATAAATTTCATAAAGTTTCGTTATCGTATGAAGAAGTTATGATCAAAATCGTATACAAGGGGTTAATGCGTCCACGTTGAAAGTTAGGACTTTTCGGGTGACAATAAAGTTAACCGAGGACTAAACAAAGTGGGTAAATGTCTTAAAGCCCTTATAAGTAAATTTAGAGGGTTCATTGTGCAAAACAAGACATGAAAGCTACCTTTAGAAGGACCGGGGACCAAAACTGCAAATAAGGAAAAATTGGTTGGCTGAAACACACACGCTCGCGTAGCGCGAGCCTGAGACACTTTGCCGTCGCGCTACGCGACGGCCCTATCTGAACAGCCTGCTACGATTTTGTAGGAGCCTTGTCTGCCATAGCCTTTGCAATCGACTTTAACCGATTTTCCACATCCTTCTTGACCCCTAAACACTAGGGACACTTGTGGGAGAGTTGTGGTCAGTAGTAGACTTGTGTGTCAACATTTTGTGGTGATTAAACCACTATAAAAGGGCCATGAGTTGCAACCAAGTTCTTCACACCTTCATCTGCACATTGGAGCATTTCTGGAGCTAAGGGCCTCTCTCTAAGCTTCACATTTTGTGCATAGGACTTCAGTAAGTTTGCTAATCCTTCCTTAGTTAAGTTTTAGCTTAGTTTTAGCTTAAAAGTCAAACCGTCGTAATTGACGGTTGACTTTAAGATTAATCACTAATGGTCCAGTGATTAGTCGAATCAAAAGTAGTTATAAGTTGGTAATTATGTGGGTAATAAACCCTTAAAAGGGTTCCCCCTGATTCCCACTCTAACTAGGTCAAATGTCGGGTCAAACTTACTAATAAAAAGTCAACAGGATACTTAAATTCTAATTTATGCATGATTAGCAATGTAGAACACATACAACCTGTTTGATCATTAATATAACTTGGTAATTAGTGTAAGAACATGTCTAAACATGTTCAACCCGACAATTTACTGTTTAGACCCGGTTCAGAACCGAAAGTCGCAAAGCTTTGACTTTTGCTTTGACTTCAGTTCTGACCCGTTTTGGTATGTTTTAGAAATACCTTAGAGCTTTATTTGGACCAGGTTACATGCTAGTATAACCCTCTATGATTATACACCATCAGGGGCGGACCCAGTGCACAAGCAGCCTGGTCCCGGGCTACGGCTCAACTTTTTTCGGGTAGTGTAAATTTGTTATTTTTTTTTTATTTTTAGACTTAGGACACCCTTAAACAAGTACGAGGACACCCCTAAGAGTTAAGAGCATGTTTCTGCAGGGATTTTGTGGAGTTCTAATGCCCATCAGCTGCTGTAAAGCTTCTCCTGTTGGTCTGCAGACGTTCCTGCAGGGAATTTTTTTTTTTGGGGACACCCCTGAGATTAGGTTATGGTTCCGCCACTGTACACCATGGTTCATTAGTTAACCAATTAATACGCATGATTCCGTTAATTGCTCATATGTTGACCATTATGCCCTTAATACCTTAAAACGTGATTTTTGAAAATGTAAAAGAGTAGAAACTTTAATTGCTGATATATAAACTTGTATGCAAAGTTTGACTTAGTTTGAGGTGTAGATTAAGAGTTATGCTCGTTGGCGTAAAATGAAAGCTTTATGTTAATTAAACGGCGTAATTAGCGTATAGCCTAGTTAAGCCTACTTTTTGATATAAAACTTATTACCCACTGATGTAATATATTATTTTGAGATTTTTGAAGATTTTTAATTAATTTTAGGCTGAGCATAACTCATAGTCGTAGGCTTAATCCGGTAATTGTCGGTTTAGCCCTTACGGGCCATAAAATGAGTTTTACATATCTAATCGACTCCAAACCTTTTGCTACTGATCTTAAATGATAAATAAATTATTTTAAACCTCCTGGAGTAATAAAAATATCAGATTTCTATATAGAACCCAGAAACGGCTTCTAATCGCCTAATTAAGCGTTTTTAACGCCTAGTATGTACTAGAACTATTCTAAACATACTAAGGGTGATACCTACTGATATTTGAGGTAAATTATAATATTTTAACAGTAAGCAAAAGTTGTTAAACTCAGACTTCAGTTTTGAGCTTTTCGGCTTATGTGAAATTACCAAAATGCCCCTACAGTGCATAGTTTGGTTATAATTGAAAATTTTCACATATATACCATACCCTACTGATATAACTTAGCAAATTGATTATCTTTTCTGATTACATCAGACCTGTAACTAAGGATACTACCTAAACTCTTTTACAACCTTTAAAATGACCAAACTACCCCTACGGGGCATAGTTTGTGTTTAAATTCGTTTCGGGCATAATAAAAGACATCTTACTGATGTCACAACATATTTGAAGCATATTAACTTAGGAAACCTGTATATGGCTCTTACGGATACCCGTTACGCTTATTACGCGTTCGGTTCGGTTTATGTAACAAGTTTACATAAATTAGCCGAAACGGGTCAAACCTTATCGGTTTTATCTCAAAATCCAGAATGTGCATGAAGGACCCATATTAAGCAAGTATCTGAACTTGTCGGGTCTAAATCACATTCTATCCGGTCTTCGCTTAATCGTGCGTACGAACCGTATCATTGAAACTAACCGGTCTAAGCTTAAGCTTAACTAAAGACCCGTTAGGATTCTAATAGGTCATTATAAAACCTTCGTTCCAGATTAGGAGGACCAGTAAAAGCTACTTGCATTTGCTTATTGTGATTATTACATTGCTCAGGTAAATACTTTTAACTTATTTTCCCTATACGGGCTTGGGTTATGGTATATAGAATACCGCTTGATCGGGCATCAAATCTTCCATCGTTGGGTGGTTAATTGAATAATTTGATCGACTCGTTTAAACAATCTTGTTTACTTAAAGCCTTTGGGGGGTTAATGACCATGTCCCGGATATCCTTGGCATCATTTTACGAAATGGCCATGACTTAAGCGCGGGGTGTAGGCGTACACCCGTCAGTGCACAAAAGAATAATGTGGTGTGTCTATTGATCTTTAACCCGGAAACGATTCGGGCTACTGAACGCACAAGTAACATGTAATTCGTTCACAAGATTATAATATTAAAGAATTCTCCCAAGTTAAATAAAATGTTTATGCCACGTGCATCCAAATCAATTTTCAATCATTTTCCAAAATGAGTCGGTTGATTGTATTTACCAGTGTAAACTGACGTATTTTCCCAAAAAGATTAAATGCAGGTACTAAGCGTAATTGGCTGGGATTTTTCCTTAGCATCAATAAAAGTCTCGCAAGCTTAAGATGCCTGAAGTCTGTTGAACTATTAATTCCATTTTATTTTCGATCCTTCTGTGGATAAACTTCCGAATATTGTGACATTTGATATTACAATATTAAATTCGGTTGAAACTTATCTTTTATATTGCTTCCGCTGTGCATATTAAATATTGTGTTGTTTGACTATTATGTTGCCAACCACGTCACGATACTTCCCACCGGGCCCACCGATGACACGTGGAAACCGGGGTGTGACAGGTTGGTATCAGAGCCAACACTGAGTGAATTAAACACTAGCCTTTTTGTGTTTAATCTCAGTTACACAGTTGCACATTCTTGAGTCTAGACGAGAACATAGGACTAATCCAAATTCGTTTCATTGTCTTTTAATTACTTCCTTGTTATTTTTCTGATTAGCCTTTGCATGGGCAAGTCATTTTATTAGAAGTCCCGTTTAGGGCAACCATATACTTGTTTAAATTTTAAAGGAATGATTATATTTAAAATATCATTCCTATATTATAAGATCTACCATTATAATAAAATGGCAAAATCTAAAAACGACAAGACCTAGCCATGTGTCACATTAAGACAAGGCCAAGACGGTAGTTCCACAATTAGATTCAGATCCTCGTTAACATTTCAATTTAGGATTGCTCTGCGTTAAATAATAAAAGAATCTTAAGAGTGAAACCTAGCCTGAGTGTCATTATAAAGACCTGGCCAAGATGGTAAGACCTGTTTAATAGATTCGAATCCCTGTTAACATCTGAAAACGTGTTAACGCTCCTGGCGGACGTGATTCATTAAAAATCACACACGTCATTTTTATATAGGATTCTTCAAAAGATTCCTAACCCAATATATTGATCTCTGAATCATGGGTTTAAATCATCAATTAGGATGATCATATTTTGACCATACATTGGTAATATAGTGCCTACGGGCCTTGCTTATTTCTACATGAGCCAAAAGACAGTGGTAGCGATGACTCCCTGTCCGATAAAGGTAATGAACTATGTTCAAACCTAAATACTTTAATTCTCTGAAATCATAGCTTATAATTTATAATTGTCCTTGTGACTAGGCCATTTGTGCTATTAGTAACACCTTAATACCTCGATTCTCTGAAATCATGGCTTATAAATTAAACTTGTCTACGCGACTAGGCCATTTGTGCTATTATTAACTTATAAATTAGGATTATGATAAAAATCCTGAATAAAATAAATACCATTCCTTTCCTGCCAGTATAAATATTAAAAAGAATCTTAAAGGTATGACCTAGCCTATATGTCGTTCCAGACGAGGCCAAGATGGTAGAACCTATTCAAAGGATTCAAATCCTTGCAACATTATAAATATGATGACACTCCTGGCAACAGTGATGCGATAGAATCGCACTTGTCACCTTTATATTAGGAAATTCTTCCAAACCCCTTATTTTAGCATAAATGATCAAAAGGAATCATGACTAATAAACGTTGAACTTGATGAATACATCAAAACATCCAAGGGATGTATACCTACGGGTAAAAGATGAATACATGAAAAAGATAGTTTTATTTCATAACTTCTTGTCAAGACAATGAACTATGAAATTTTCCGATCCAAAGGAATCATCGATTATGTTTTAAAATTTCCCTAGTGACAAGGCCTCTGAGCCATCATAAGTCCTTTGGAACAAGCCCTCGTGCTATATATAAAAGAAGTCAGTATGACATTGGCAGTCGTGACTTATGTCCCCTGTCTAATAAATATGAAGGATTATATTCCGCTTAAACGCCAAAGATGGTTTATTTAAAAACTTAGGCAAAACATAATCAAATAAATTAAATACTATCTATTGGCCTATATGGTTTAATTGCACCATGGCTATTTATTCATCAAATTCGACAATTCGCTATATGATTAAACAAATTGTTTCTACTTGGATAGTAGCCTTCAAAGCTTCACCATGGTTGACTCCTCTGAAGCTCACCATCATCCAGTTGACCAGAATGAAGATGCAAGACTGAACTTAACAAGCACCGAGTTTCAGGCTATGATAAATACAGCCGTAAACAACGCTGTGGACCGTGTGTTGAAGGATCATAAGCAAAAGAGCAATAAAACCCCAAATAGGAGTTACAAAAAGGGTAAGACCGGTTCAAGCTATAACCAGTCCAAACCAAAGGAGGCAAAACCCGAATGTGAAACCTGCAAAAGAAGACACTGGGGACAGTGTCGATCAAATCAAGAGATAAAGCAATGTGGCATCTGTAAAAGAGCTGGCCACCAATCCCACGAATGTAGGGACATAAAGAATGCAAACTGTTTCAGCTGCGGTGAAAAGGGCCACATCAGTACTAATTGCCCTAATGCTGCCAAGGAAGGAGCAACTAAGTCTGGGAAGGATTTGAAGGACAAACAGCAGACCAGTGAAAAGACCAGATGCAAAACCTGTAGGAAATACCACCTCGGGAATTGCAGATATGAATCTCAGCCTCTATACTGTGGAATCTGCAAGTCCAAGGAGCATAAGACCTTGGATTGCAAGAGATTGGGAGACGCAACCTGCTATGGTTGCAATGGAAAAGGGCACATTAAGACCAACTGCCCTAAATACGCTAAAAAGCTTGAGGAAGTTAAGAAGACCAAAGCTGGAAGCTCTAAGATGAATGCTCAAGAGGCTATTCAGGATGACAATGTCACAACAGGTAATTTCTTTATCAATAACGCCCATGCTAGAGTATTAATTGATTCAGGTTCAGATAAGTCTTCCATAGACAATAGATTTTGTAAGTCATTAAATCTGCCTGCTAAAACTCTAAGCGCTAAATGTAAAGTAAAATTTACCGATGGTACCTCAGAGACTGCTTCAGCAATATTATATGGATGTTTTATATCCATTAGGAATCATTCTTTTCTGCTGTCCTCGTTTTCATTTATATAATAAAGGACTCGATATAGTGATAAGAATGGGTTGGTCGTCTGATAGACAAGCCCATATTGCGGATGATAAGAAGCAAGTAGTTATCAAAACTCCTTATGGTGAGCCTTTGACCACTCAAGGAGATACGTTGGGTTAAGATGCTGCTAAGTCTCTCATAAGATCTTAAGCTTAGCAAACCTTTAGAAATTTTCCCATAAAAACCCCAGATATTAAGTGTAAGGGAAAAAGTTACAGACAAAATCGGAGGAATCATTTCTTTTGTTCCTATCAGAAACCGTCAGTCGTAAAGTTCTCGAAATGTCCTCTCTCTAAGAGGAGGTGCGTCAGCATATATAATTGATATCTCTTGAATCTCTATCGATTCCGAATCCCAGATGATATGATAAAAGCGCCATATGAGGATTGGTGTATCTTACTAAGTTCCATAGATTGCTTCCATGCCTGATCAGTATGGGGGTTTAATGCATGGGACCACAAAGATATTCCGAGAGGTCATATGGTACTAAAGTCAACTAATGGTATTCAAAGGAGATATCCATAATGGAATTGTCCCAGTAAATGTTTCCGATTAAGGAATTCGTGGACTAGTAACACAAAGGTGTCACCTATTTGACACAAGCAATGATGGGTGAGCTGGAGTCTGAAATATGGAAATCTCTGTAACCTCCTCGTATCTTGACTATCTTCTCCTAAGATTACCCTGTTTACCCCTGAGAGGCAGGTAGAATTAAGATTTATATCCCATTTAAGGTTGTATTATTATGAAATCTCCAAGACGGCTAGTGCCATCATTGGAAGAATCGAAACCCTGATTAACTAAGCTTTAAAATAAAGGGTCCGTATAGCCTAACTCGATATTCCGAGAGTTTGATATTGTAGATAAGAAAGATGGTTCATTTTGCTTATGCACTCATTACCGCAACCCTATTCTAACAACGATTAAGAATCGCCATCAACTACCCAGGATCGTTGAGTTATTCAACTAGCTATAAGGATTAGCTATTCCTTAAGAATAGTTTTAAGCAATGGTTGGGATAACCATCTCACCTTAAAATAAGCTTTTCCTAAATAGTTGTATATAAGTATCAAGGTGGCTCCTTTGAAGACCTTGTATAGATGAAATGCTAAACGCCTATTGATAGGACAATAGATTGGTAAGTCCAATTATTAGGATCTGAAAGTTGCATTAGAAACAACAAATAAGATCACGCAAATACATAATCATCTGTAAGTTGCCAGTATTCGGCAGAAAATAAAGAATTAATGAAAATGGCAAATCTCCTAAATTCTTGTTAAGGAATAAAGTTCAACAAAAGATATCACCCAGGAAGGGTGTGCCAAATTGTTAAATTATCAGTCTAGTTAAGCCCTGAAAATATAGAAGCATTCGAATGAAATCGAATGTATCAAGATCAAGAAGCCTTTAAGCTAAAAACCTATTTAAGGGGCTTGGCGGAGCTCGCAATACATTGCACACCAGTGACTGAAGGATGTGTTTCGCCAATAAGTCAAGAAGCACTATCACATAATGATATGCAGAATTATGATGTGAAGAACAACCTATGTTGATTGAGGATCGACAGGTTAAGAAGCTTCGAAGGAAGCATGTGCCTATTGTGAAGGTCAAATGGGATGCCCGTAGAGGTCCCGAATATACGTGGGAGGTTGAATCCACAATGAAAGAAGAGTACCCTTATTTATTTCAGTAAATCTCGGGTCGAGATTTATTTTAAGGGGGTGAGGATGTAACACCTCGAAAATTCACGTCCTATAATGTGTTGACACGTGTCATATGTTTGAACGTGTGAAAGAATGTTATGAAAGGATTAAAATTGACAATCATGGAAAGTATGTGAATATACGAGTTCTAAATGTCAACAGTGAATAAATATATCGTACATTAACCCTACATGATGCTCATACCTTCAAACGAATAAATCATGGATCATACGAAGCTAAATATGAAAAAAAGTGAGAGATTACAAACTACAGGGGTTAAATGTGTCAACATGTTTAAGTTATACCTCTGAGTGACCTTTTGACAAACCCGAAGCTTTGTAACGGTTAATTATGCTCACTAGAATGCACGACATAAATTTCATAAAGTTTCGTTATCGTATGAAAAAGTTATGATCAAAATCGTATACAAGGGGTTAATGCGTCAACGTTGAAAGTTAGGACTTTTCGGGTGACAATAAAGTTAACCGAGGACTAAACAAAGTGGGTAAATGTCTTAAAGCCCTTATAAGTAAATTTAGAGGGTTCATTGTGCAAAACAAGACATGAAAGCTACCTTTAGAAGGACCGGGGGCCAAAACTGCAAATAAGGAAAAATTGGTTGGCTGAAACACACACGCTCGCGTAGCGCGAGCCTGAGACACTTTGCCGTCGCGCTACGCGACGGCCCTATCTGAACAGCCTGTTACGATTTTGTAGGAGCCTTGTCTGCCATAGCCTTTGCAATCGACTTTAACCGATTTTCCACATCCTTCTTGACCCCTAAACACTAGGGACACTTGTGGGAGAGTTGTGGTCAGTAGTAGACTTGTGTGTCAACATTTTGTGGTGATTAAACCACTATAAAAGGGCCATGAGTTGCAACCAAGTTCTTCACACCTTCATCTGCACATTGGAGCATTTCTGGAGCTAAGGACCTCTCTCTAAGCTTCACATTTTGTGCATAGGACTTCAGTAAGTTTGCTAATCCTTCCTTAGTTAAGTTTTAGTTTAGTTTTAGCTTAAAAGTCAAACTGTCGTAATTGACGGTTGACTTTAAGATTAATCACTAATGGTCCAGTGATTAGTCGAATCAAAAGTAGTTATAAGTTGGTAATTATGTGGGTAATAAGCCCTTAAAAGGGTTCCCCCTGATTCCCACTCTAACTAGGTCAAATGTCGGGTCAAACTTACTAATAAAAAGTCAACAGGATACTTAAATTCTAATTTATGCATGATTAGCAATGTAGAACACATACAACATGTTTGATCATTAATATAACTTGCTAATTAGTGTAAGAACATGTCTAAACATGTTCAACCCGACAATTTACTGGTTAGACCCGGTTCGGAACCGAAAGTCGCAAAGCTTTGACTTTTGCTTTGACTTCAGTTCTGACCCGTTTTGGTATGTTTTAGAAATACCTTAGAGCTTTATTTGGACCAGGTTACATGCTAGTATAACCCTCTGTGATTATACACCATGGTTCATTAGTTAACCAATTAATACGCATGATTCCGTTAATTGCTCATATGTTGACCATTATGCCCTTATTACCTTAAAACGTGATTTTTGAAAATGTAAAAGAGTAGAAACTTTAATTGCTGATATATAAACTTGTATGCAAAGTTTGACTTCAGTTTGAGGTGTAGATTAAGAGTTATGCTTATTACCCACTGATGTAATATATTATTTTGAGATTTTTGAAGACTTTTAATTAATTTTAGGCTGAGCATAACTCATAGTCGTAGGCTTAATCCGGTAATTGTCGGTTTTGCCCTTACGGGCCATAAAATGAGTTTTACATATCTAATCGACTCCAAACCTTTTGCTACTGATCTTAAATGATAAATAAATTATTTTAAACCTCTTGGAGTAATAAAAATATCAGATTTCTATATAGAACCCGGAAACGGCTTCTAATCGCCTAATTAAGCGTTTTTAACGCCTAGTATGTACTAGAACTATTCTAAACATACTAAGGGTGATACCTACTGATATTTGAGGTAAATTATAATATTTTAACAGTAAGAAAAAGTTGTTAAACTCATACTTCAGTTTTGAGCTTTTCGGCTTATGTGAAATTACCAAAATGCCCCTACGGTGTATAGTTTGGTTATAATTGAAAATTTTCACATATATACCATACCCTACTGATATAACTTAGCAAATTGATTATCTTTGCTGATTACATCATACCTGTAACTAAGGATACTACCTAAACTCTTTTACAACCTTTAAAATGACCAAACTACCCCACGGGGCATAGTTTGTGTTTAAATTCGTTTCGGGCATAATAAAAGACATCTTACTGATGTCACAACATATTTGAAGCATATTAACTTAGGAAACCTGTATATGGCTCTTACGGATACCCGTTACGCTTATTACGCGTTCGGTTCAGTTTATGTAACAAGTTTACATAAATTAGCCGAAACGGGTCAAACCTTATCGGTTTTATCTCAAAATCCAGAATGTGCATGAAGGACCCATATTAAGCAAGTATCTGAACTTGTCGGGTCTAAATCACATTCTATCCGGTCTTCGCTTAATCGTGCGTACGAACCGTATCATTGAAACTAACCGGTCTAAGCTTAAGCTTAACTAAAGACCCGTTAGGATTCTAATAGATCATTATAAAACCTTCGTTCCAGATTAGGAGGACCAGTAAAAGCTATTTGCATTTGCTTATTGTGATTATTACATTGCTCAGGTAAATACTTTTAACTTATTTTCCCTCTACGGGCTTGGGTTACGGTATATAGAATACCGCTTGATCGGGCATCAAATCTTCCATCGTTGGGTGGTTAATTGAATAATTTGATCGGCTCGTTTAAACAGTCTTGTTTACTTAAAGCCTTTGGGGGGTTAATGACCATGTCCCGGATATCCTTGGCATCATTTTACGAAATGGCCACGACTTAAGCGCGGGGTGTAGGCGTACACCCGTCAGTGCACAAAAGAATAATGTGGTGTGTCTATTGATCTTTAACCCGGACACGATCCGGGCTACTGAACGCACAAGTAACATGTAATTCGTTCACAAGATTATAATATTAAATAATTCTCCCAAGTTAAATAAAATTTTTATGCCACGTGCATCCAAATCAATTTTCAATCATTTTCCAAAATGAGTCGGTTGATTGTATTTACCAGTGTAAACTGACGTATTTTCCCAAAAACATTAAATGCAGGTACTAAGCGTAATTGGCTGGGATTTCTCCTTAGCATCAATAGAAGTCTCGCAAGCTTAAGATGCCTGAAGTCTGTTGAACTATTAATTCCATTTTATTTTCGATCCGTCTGTGGATAAACTTCCGAATATTGTGACATTTGATATTACAATATTAAATTCGGTTGAAACTTATCTTTTATATTGCTTCCGCTGTGCATATTAAATATTGTGTTGTTTGACTATTATGTTGCCAACCACGTCACGATACTTCCCACCGGTGACACGTAGAAACCGGGGTGTGACAGTTAAACTAGTAATAAAAACCGTCGCCGCGTTGCGGCGAACTTCTTTTGTTATTTAGTCTGTGTTTATATGTGTTTGAAATCACTACGAGTGCATTGCACATGGAATCGCTGACAAGAATAAAAAGAAAATGTAGAAAAAAACACTAAAAAATAACCAAAAGAAAATCAACTAAAAAAGTTCTATGATAATGATGTTGTTCGGTAGAAGCCCGTAGTCAGATATGAGCAAATAGTAATGGGTAGCGGTACCGAATTTCCTGAACCGAAAGATCCTAAGTAACAATTCGGTACTGACGTTTGGCGTTCCTAGTACCGGTTCCCTACCGGTTTTTACCTTCATATACCGATACCGTAACCGGTATTTTCGGTACCAATACCGATTCGGTATCAGTTGGCACCGAGCTCGTCCCTAACCCTGAAACTAAAAAAAAGTTGTACGATACCGTTGGTGTTCGTACGGTACCCCTGATGATCAGGGATGATCAAATGGTACTGTGTAGCATTACCAAATTTTTCGAACTAGAAGATTATTAAACTCAATCTGGTACCGACTTTTGGCGTTTTATGTACCAGGCTGTGCTGGTTTTTACCTTCATGTACCGATAACGAACCGGTATTTTTGATATAAGTAGTGGTTAACACCAAGCTTATCAAACTTAAAAAGTAAATGAGATAACAATTATTATAATATCTACCTCCTCTAATAAATAACTAAGCCATATGGACACTTGGCAAAGATTTAGACTATCCACATCAACACAATCCTATGTGTCAATGTTACAGCCCACTTCACCTTTCTTTTAATCGGGTTAATGCCCGGGTCTTGGTATTTGACCCGGATCCACTGCCCAAAAATCAATACCACTGTCTCTCTCTCTACCAACCATCGCTCTCACAAACCTATCTCCTCGCAGATGTGATTCGGCCTTCTCTAACCCTAACTCTCACCATCGCCGGAAGATACCAGCGATTTGATCCGTAATACAGTATGTTTTCATTACCAATTTCTAGGTTTTCGATTTTTTCTAAAAGAAATTAGGGTTTTTCAACAACAATGTCAACTCACTTCATTGCTCGTATGGATGTTTGTTTGTTTGATGTTGATTCTGTTTTTTTTTTTCAGTTGCAACTATGATTATACCCTAATGGTATTTGAGAATCGTTTTTTGTAATCTTATATTTCAGGCAAAATTAAAAGCAATGGAGGCACAGCTAAAAGAAGCCAATGAGAACAAGTCCAAAAACAGCTTAGACTCAACTGAAGGCATCGAGTCTGCAGTTGTTACCAAGAAATTGATATCAAGTATTAGATCATTAAACCCTAATTTTTGTGAGTTCACTTTTTGGCATGTTTAAAGTGGTTAAAGATATTGTCTTTGATATTGAAGTAGTATTTCCGGTTTATATATGTCATGTAAAAAATTTAGGGTGGTTATTGTTGACTGAGCCTTAACAAAACCATTTTTAAACCGCCCCGTTCCAACCCACACATGATGTTGAAGTTGTTAATGGGGCGAAGATGTTCATCTGAATAAGTGAAGATGGATCTGCTGTTGCCATCTTTCTTCTTTGGAAAATAACATTTTTGAACCAATCCGTTCCGCGAACCCAATTTAACCCGAACCAAAGCCACCATTTTCTAAGCGACCTGTTTTGACCCGAACCCGGATCAAAACAGGTTTTGACAAAATTGGGTTTGGTCAAAATAACCTTTTTAAATAGTATCAATCTGGGGATTTTTTTTAAAATGTATTTATGTAACAAAGTGGTATTGGAGAAAGGTTTTAAACAATTGTTGTTTGAAAAAGATTCTTTAAAGATAAGAATGAAGAAAGTGCATATACATTAAGTGTTCATATATGCATAAATGTTACAGCAAAGTCCAGAAATTTCCCAAGTGGTGCAAATAACACATGTAATATGTCAAATTTTATGGTAATATTTCGAGATGCCTGCGCGTATTAGAATTAAAAAATAATCAATCGAAAAAAACCGTCATTTATCTTGTTATTTTAAACTCTGTACCAGTCTGCTTTTTAATTTTGTTGACGTAGTCACATAATCACACGAGCAACAACATATCTTTTTATCTCATTTAGTTTAGTAAGCTAATAGACATAAATGATACATACTAAGGATATGTTTGTGTGAACATTGTTAGGTGTTGGTTATTGGTAAAGATTTTGGATCAATGGTTGGCTACACATTCGCCCTTTTCAACCCATAGAAAGTTGCAGCTATTGTATCGCTCGGTGTGGCTTTTAGGCCCCCTGGTTCCCGGGCTCATCAAGCCCTCCCAAAAGGCTACTACATTGACCGATGGAAGGTACATTTTGCATATTCGTATTACATTCCATATGGGTCACTACATCAAGGATAGCTTAAATAGCATACATTTACAGGAACCTGGAAGAGCTGAAGATGATTTTGGCCGGTTTGATGCTAAAACAGTGGTGAAGAACATTTACATTATTTTCTCTAGAAGTGAGATGCCGATAGCCAATGAAAACCAAGAGATAATGGATTTGGTTGACCCGTCGACTCCTCTACGGCTCTACCCTCTTGGTTCACAGAGGATGACCTTGCGGTATATGGGGATTTATATCAGAAGTCCGGATTTCAAACTCCACTTCAAGTACCTTACAGGTCATTTTCGAACATATCATGTAGGTGGCAAAATAGGCAGAGGTTGGATAACGGGTCAAAATGGTTACCAGTCAAATGGGTTGGGTTGACCGTTGACCTGCCAACACTTTCTTTAAATGTCATACATAAGTAACATAGTAGACATGTTTTAAAGAAAAAACTGTCATTATCAAACCTATCATATAGGAGGTTGAAACACTTCTGGTACACTGTGGGTGACTTTTTAACTGTTTGACCTTTGACCCATTTACATTAATCGTTGTAGGATTTTAAATAGCAAAGTTGAAGTGTCAAAACAAGTTCCAAAAGATCTGAAAGTAGAAGCTCCAACACTATTGATCATGGGCGAGAAAGCTTTTGTGTTTGGGTTACCTGGAACTGCAGAATATATAAGGAGTGGTGAGGTGAAGAAATACGTACCCAACTTGGAAACCATATATATTGCTGAAGGATCGCATTTCGTTCATGAACAATTTCCCGACCAGGTTAAACAAATCATCCTCAACTTTTTCAATTGCCACAAACATTAATGATTCAACATACTGTAAAGATCTCGGGTTTGAATCAACATATGGATGAATCTAAAAGACTGAAACTTGTTTTTTAATATCTTTTAGTAATAAATAAATATAGAACTTAATGGTAATACACATTTGAATTATGTCATCAATAAAATACAGAACTTGTTTGTGTAACAATAAACAAACTGGCCTGTTTTCTTCTTTTATCATATCATAATCGTGCGAAGACGTCTTTGTTTATCAGGGGCGGACCTACCCTTTGGCCAGGGTGGGCGGTCGCACCCCTTGAAAAAAAATTAATGTATATTTTAGGCAAAAAAAAACCGACCGCACCCCTTAAAAATATGGTTGAACACCTTATCCGCACCCCCCATCAAATAATTTATGGGTCCGCCACTGTTGTTTATATTAATTATTATCATGTCATGTTATACATTTATTGATTTTGTGGCATCTCTCCACTCTTTCTTATCCCATCATATTATGTAAAAAACACTTAATTAATAAGATGAAACAAATATAAAGATTTGAGGCAATACAAGACAATGAACTTCACTTTATTTGCTTAATCAAAGCAAACTTTAGCATTTAAGGCACCACCCTATCTATAAACTACTGATCATTTCTTGTACCCTAATTCATAACTTGAAGAAGCATGTACCTTTCTACTACTCTAATATTACTCATTACTGTATTGCATAGGTGAGGGATCGTTTGTCGAGGAACTTATTCAATGTATTGCACCTCATTTGGAAGATGGACACCTAAGCGAAGTACGGTCCAGCATTCGGGCTCACGACCCATCTTCTTCCGATGACGTCCTAGGGGCTCTTCGAAACTCCTTAATATGGTAAACAATGTTGTTCCTCCCAAAATGGGTTGGGTTGACGGTTTCCCCATCAACATTTTTACCAAGTTATTTCTGTCTTACAGGTTACGGGATGAGGTGTGGAACCTTCCTTGCTCACCAAAATGTCGATATGATGCTGCTGCAGACTTGATACACATTTATGCTCACACAAAGTTCTTTTTTAGAGTGCCGGTAAGTCCAAAGTATAATAAAATCATGGCTATGGTTATTATCCAAAGTATAATGACAAACCAAGCTTGTGTATCATCTGCTGACAAGGTATTGAACGTTTTTTTATCGTCTTACTCATCATTTTGTTGAATCGGGTTGGTTGACTCGCTTAACACTTTTCGTGTTCTCTTTTTTATAAATAATTACTGGATTAATTATGATAAAAAAACCATTTTGTTCTCTATGTTCTTCTTTTAGATTCTATATAATATTGCTCAGCCATCTCCGTGTGGAATAAAACAATGATCAAGAATTACGTCTTGAAGCTTAAACAAATGAGTGTCGGTTGATTACTTGATTAAAATAGTTTTTGACAGCTTTACGTGAATCACGATCTTTGTTATTAAGACGTGCTGTAAAATTTGTTTTCAGGAACATATTATTCAAACCGGCCGTGGGTCCGTGTCTGTAATCGTGTATGGAGACCAAGAAAAGCCACCCTTGATTACATATCCAGATTTAGCTCTAAATCGTAAGAATCTGTAACTATTTGATTCTTTTCATGTTGTTTTATCGTACTTTTGGTCTGATTAAGGTTCAATTTTGTGGACAGGTATGTTGTGTTTTCAAGGGCTATTCTTCTGTCCCGAAGCCGCTTCATTGCTTCTTCATAACTTCTGCATTTATCACATCAGTCCACCTGGACATGAGGTCTGTGAACGGGCTTATATTAATATAGGGTTGTTTGGATGTTCATTTTGAACATGATTACTTGATATTAAATAATCAGAATTAGATGATAAAAGTTGGTTCTTAGAGGGTCTTTTGTAAACTTGAAAATTATGACTTATTATGAAATTAATAGATAAAATGACTAAAATCACATTTTTGTAGAAGATGGGAAGACGTTTTGTTAATTAAGAGAAAAATTACTTTGATTAGCTCATTAGCTTAAAAGGAAATGATTTTATTTTGAGTAAAATGCCAAAATCATCCCTGAGGTTTGGGCACTTTTGCCTGTTACATCTAAAATAAGAATTTTTTGTAACTGGAACCCTTACGTTTCATTTTTGTTGCCATTTCCGTCCAAATCACTAACTCAGTTAAAAGACTTCGTTAACTTGGACAATTTTGGCAATTTACCCCTTTGTTGTTTTGTTCATTATTTTTTTAGTTTTCTTTTTTACCTTTAAATAAAAAAACAGTATTTATAACTATAATATATTATACATATACACACATTTATATATGCACACCTATTTTTTCTAATTTTCTTTTTTACCTCTTTATATATATAAATCATGTTGTATATGTTTATATACATACACACACATTTTTATTTTCTAAATTTAATTTTTACCCTTAAACAAAAAGCAATAAAAATAATTATATATATACATAGACGTACACCTTATTTAATAACAAATAGTGCTAGCATAAATTACAAAAAGCTAGAATCAGTAGCAGAATCTATTTAATCAGTTTTCAAAACACAAATCCAAACAACACCCTTACTCTAATTATGTATATATCATTATTTTTTTGAATTATATTATTAACGTAATGTTTCTCCTATGGGATTTGTACAAGAGTTGTTGCAGTTAGGAGCAACAGTCGTATGTCCCGATGATCCTATTCTATCTGTCGACGATCTTTGTGATCAGATTCTTGAGGTCCTCAATTATTTTCGGTAAGTCCTTTATCGTTTAACTTTGTACTAATATTCTTTAATCATCTTAAAATATTTAAAATCTATTTTCTGGTTATTTTAGGCTTGGTTCCGTGATGTGCATGGGGGCAATGGCGGGTGCATATATTCTCACTCTCTTTGCGGTGAGACTACTTGTGACTTTTGTTCGTAATTTAGGCGTATAAATTGATTGTTTATAAGTTTTAAACATGTTTGTTTTTTTGTTACAGATAAAGTATAGAGACAGAGTTACTGGTTTAATACTTGTTTCTCCTCTTTACAAAGCACCTTCATGGACCGAATGGCTTTACAATAAGGTTTGTTCATTTTAAAAGTTATTAACCGGTTATGTGATATTGAGTAAACCGGGCATTGATTTAGTAGTCCTCAACATACTTACCCTAATGCAACAACTTATTTTTGATATAGGGGAATATTGGCAACACATATGACAACAAAAGACAAAGGTCAAAAAGCTGAAATGAACAGTGACACACCATGAAGCAGTGTTCAGCAGTAACAACAGGCAAATGTCAACTATACGGGACAATAAGCATTAATGTCTTATGAAAACCCTTGCACCAAAAAGTTTAGTACTCTCCAAACACATAATCCATACTCATATGCTAAAAAAAAGGCTTCTCAAAAACTGAAAACCCTTTGCACAAAAAAGTATAGTACTTTTCAACACAGGAATTCAAACTCATATGCTCAAAAACAGGCTGCTCAAAAATAGAATTATTGTCTTATATCCAACAGTCTAGAAAATTCCTCAAAAATATTGAGGTACCACCCCTATATAATCCATGAAACCATTTGGACAATCACACTTAACTCTATTCTTCATTCTCTCTTCTTTAACAAATGTCTAAACCGGATACCTCATCTGCTTCTGCAATGTCAAAAAAGGATTGCTCATCGGCTGCACCATTGCCTTCAATGTATGTGGTTAATTACTATTTTGGACCCTCTAATTACATTATAAGCATATTTATTATCCAACATGTATCATTTATCATTTACTAATGTATATGTTTGTTTGTTTTTTGCCTTAACAGCATACCTCCATCCGAGATTACTTTCTTGAAGGATTTACATCCTTCAAGGTCAGAGTTTACCATCAAAATCTGTGTCCTAAGAGCATGGAATCGAATGAGTTTCAAAAATGAGAACAAAATTTATGCTCTTGAGATGTTGGTGGTTGATGAAGAGGTACTCCTTAACCTCATGATGCGACAGTTTTATATCTGTCATATTTTTACTTAAATATTCATAATTTATCTTCATTCTATTTTCAGGGTACTCGACGTCAAGGGACATGTGTAACGCCCCGCGTTTTCATACTTTCTATATTTAGAAACCATCGTTTGTAAAACTATTTTTGGAAACTTCGTAGTCTTGTGATCGTTCTTTCATTAAAAGCGATGTAAAATCCGAGACTTGGATTATGAATAAAACTCGTATTTTTCTAATTACATGATATACATACCTTATATATATTCGTACTTGCAATTTCGTGAAACAACTTGATACTTACTCGTGATACTTACAAACATACGTTGAATTCTTAAATACGCAACATTCATACTTGATACCGCGATTACATACGAGTCCTATACTTAATGTTATTCTTTTGATGCTTGAGGTACACTTGATACATGTCTTATATGCTAAAATACCCTAAAAAGGTCATAAAACACGTAAACTATATCATTGGGACAAGTTGCAAGTTTTAAATCATTAAAATAAAAGATTTCTTGCTTCTGACCATGGCTTGCGCACCGCAACAAAAAACCCTTACGGTGCGCAAGGGTATCTGGGCGGGACAGATTGTGTTTCTTCGCGAAAATGCACGAAATCCCAACATCTAACCTCACCCAATCACCTCTAATCCACCTCTAAACACCTCCAATCACCACCAACCTCTTCCACTATAAATACAACCCTCCTCCAAGCATTTCTACACTTTCACAACCCTCAAATCTCTCTCAAACACTCTCAAGTTCTTGCATATTTCAGAAATTCGGACAGATTCATACACCTTTACAAAAGTGAGCATAACTTGCTCATTTCTTAACGAAATCACCTGATTCTTCTTCCTACTTGCTTGGATAATCATAGGGTATGATTCCTTGACTTCTCCTTGGAGAAATCAGACCTGGAAATCCCCTGAAATGATCCAAAAACTTTCTGTTTTGACCTATGTTCCTTCAAACTTGTTTAAACTTATTCAACTTGTGTCTAACACATCTCATACCTATGTCCCAATGCTTACAACCTCTCCTATGGTTGATTAGGCTTAAAAACAAGGTTGAGACACTTGAAATCAGAGGATTAAACCTCAAATACTTTCTGTTTTGCTAGGGTATTTAACCCACAAATCATGTCAAGCTTAGGTCTTGATGAATGAGTGATTATGGAACAACTTGGGTTGTCCTACATACAATCCTCACATGATTTGATGATTTCTCATAGATTAGATTATTTATATTATTGTACTAATCCTAGTTCGTGACCCTCCTTGGTTGTTTTTACATCAAGTGAAGTGGTGAACATACAAGGGGTTCCTAAACGGAAGCTAGTTCTTCCTACCCCATACTTGACATCTATGATAACTCGAGGTGCCTAAATGAAGATCCTAATCTTCTACCTCCTACTTGAATTATTGGACTAAATAATATGTAATACTTAACCTAGATATATATATACACGCATTCGAACCTTTGATGTTGAACTTGTGTTTATATGTTAAAGTAGTAGAACATCATCTAAGACCTAAACCTTGTTGTGATTCTTATGGGTGTTCAACTCATGAAAACATTATCATAACCCTTGTGGTTACCAAGTGTCATACAAGTGTTAGGTGTCGAAGATGATTATTTTCACATGTTATTCTCATATCTTATTTTTATGTTGTTTTAAATACCGAATCTTGTCTCTATGCATACTTGAACTTTAACCCTTACACATTCAATCTTTTAACCTCATCAACTCGTCAATAATTGGATAATTGGAAAGCATATGCCAACTTTGTGAGTATACTCGTATTTCCCCCTTTTACTTTTACCACTTTTGGGGTGTAACATGTTTACTTATCAACAACTTACACATGAACATTTTGCTTAAACACATCAACATTCCTATTAACATGCTTGTATACGTGATGGCTTGATATTTAAACTTGGGTGAATCTTATGTGTTGAACTTATCATTAACTTCGTACGAGCCAAACCGTGACATATGTAGCGCTATAGGATTAACGACCCGCCACCCGTAACTTGTGGTTATGTCATGAGCCTGTTGCGTTTCCTTGGTTTGATATGTTAGACACATGCCATGTTTTTATGTTTATCTTGAATCACATGCTTGCTATGAGGAATTGTTCGAAACTTATCTTTTGTTATGTACGTACCAAACTTGTATACTCGCCTTTGCTTTTGCATTGAACTTTCTTTTAAACATGTTACAGGTTGAGGATGATGATGCCATGAAATGAAGTAGCATTGATACCTAGATACACATATAGACGTTTAGATTAAATACGTTGTATACATGTCATAATTGTTGTCGTATTGCTCTTTTTGTATTTAACATGTTGTATTTCAAATTTCTTGTATTGTAACATTTATTTATGAAGGAAATCAATTTATCTTTAATTCTATTGTCACAATTTAGCGTTATGTGTGATGAGCAATCTTTCTTCGTCTCACTCCGATGTTTCCGCCATTGGTTGGGGTGTGACAACATGTTTGAAAGCTTTTCTAAAGAAGTTTGGTCCCCTCCTTCAATAAGGGTCTACTGTGATAATCAAAAATCCTACTCTTGGGGACAATCTCTCTTCGTTTAAATACGTCGATTGCCCTCACAAGATATGTCTTTATTATGATTCTAAAGTCATAAAATGCAATGATTTTTTGGGTTCTGATAATGGGTTTTCATTCACTCCATTTTTTTCAATTTTGGACAAAACTTTTCAGAATACTCAACCCATAGGTCAGTATACACTTATTCAAATTCAAATAAAAATTTACAAAATTATCTTTAATATTTTGATTTATAACAAATATTTCTTTTTGAAGATGTTATTGGAGATGTTTGTGTTTGTTACGACACGGAATCTTTCACCGGTAAAAATGGGAAAGAATCAGTTAAAAGAACGATGCAGCTTGAAGATAAAGAGTTTGTCATATCTTTTAATGTCTATTTGAATATTATTTTACATATAAATGTTACTAATTCGTTTATTTTAGGGGCAATAAAATATATGTGACTCTATGGGACTCATACGTGCATTAGTTTAATGATTACATCTCACAAAATCCTGGTGTTACCCGTGTTGTTCTAATTATCCAGTTTGGCAAGCTGTCTTGGTTTAAAGGTAACTTGATTTTAAATTCTTTAATTACATTCATGTATTTTATATATCTATCTACACATCCCACATATTAAGATATAATTTCTTATATGTTCTCATACCAGATAAACCGTATGTCTCAAATTCATATACCGTACCAAAGGTATTCATAAATCATGATTTTAGTGAGATTCAAGAATTCAAGACAAGGTATTGTTTATATTTGATATTAATATCTATCTACAACATGATTGGCCTTAAAAAATACTTCAACTTTACAATTTCCTTCTTATTTAACAGCAAATCTCCTAAAGAATCTGCTTCTGGTTCTGTCTCTGGTTCGCAACGATCAACTGGTTCCATATTTTACTCTTTTCGTGATGATTTCTTGGTTCACACCGATTTCAAAAAAATTGTTGAGGTTACTGAGCTTAAAAAGGTAACTTTCATATTTTTATAAAATCCATGTATTCTTCTATCTACCTGATATATGTATACTCACAATATGTATATATATTTCATTTTGTACAGCCACAACAAGTTATTATATTGGGAACTATCAAGTGTGTTGTCCAAGAGATACCATGGTTCTATGACGCATGCACCAGATGTAACCGCAAGGTGGTTCTTAAGAAACCTCTTATTGAACGTCCACTTGGAGAAGAAAAAACATGGATCTGTCAGAGTGATGTATGTTTTGAACAAAAAATATCTTGTGTGCAAAGGTGGTTTACCAATATATTATTCTTAAAATTCCCCTTTTTACACTAAACATTTGCTTTACTTTATTAATTTATTTCGTTATTTTTTCAATAAGGTTCAAAATACCCCTTCGTGTTCAAGATGCGACTGGAATGATATCCTTAACTTTATTTGAAAAGGATGCCATCAAGATATTCAAGAAAACAGCACAAGATATGTATCAAACTTATTTGGAGGTAGCAATATTATACTGTAACTTTTTTAAGCTTATATACGATATATATCGTTTCTAATTCAGTCTATAATTTTTTTGTTCGTAGGGTGGTTACAAAGGTTTTATTCCTGATGATTTTGAAAGTTTGCATGAAAAGAAATATGCTTTCAAAATAGATGTTACCAAGTACAACACTGAAAACGATTACCCATTTTATGGCATCTTGAAATTGTCAAACGACTTGGTTATTGTTACTGAACTTGAAGATCGGTTCCAAGAAGACCAAGACCAGGTAAACACATTATAAGATATGTTATTTTTAGTATTATTTATATATAAAGTCTAAATTTTGTTTACAACTTAATAGGCTGCCGACACACCTTTTAACTGCGTTTCTAACAACCTAATTTCAGAAGATACACCAGCTTTTAAGGTAATTCTATATTTTACAGACCTATCAAATTGAAATGTAATTTTGGTGATAATACTTGTAGTAACTGAATTCTGTTATGGAACATATTAGAGCACAAATCTTAACAAATAATTGCAAAAGTAAACTTTTAGCATCCTATTTTCAAATGTTAGTCTTTACTTTGTGGATATATATAGTTTTAATTGGCGCATTTATTGAGAAACTAAATTTATGATTTCAGGGGACCGTATCGTACACCGGAGATAACAAAACCCCTAATGATGCTGCTGACAAGAGCATAGGAAAACGCCCGGTTAGTTCTGAAAGCAATGAAACCAAGAAAGATGCTCGTCTTGAACTCAAACGAAATCTGAAAGAGGTGTACGATGTTGAAGATAATGATTATGCATCTGCTTCAAAAGCTAGCCCAACGATCCAGCCTATTCAAGTTCAAGATGGCAAGTTTGATTTTCTCATTCCCAAGCTGGAAAAATAATTATATCAAGTGTGGTTGTGTGGTTGTTTTGTTTATGTGTTTTTTTTT
Organism: Helianthus tuberosus; assembly: GCA_030545235.1. Lineage (NCBI taxonomy): Eukaryota > Viridiplantae > Streptophyta > Magnoliopsida > Asterales > Asteraceae > Helianthus > Helianthus tuberosus. The sequence goes on from CM060369.1 coordinate 64,550,183, forward strand.
TCAGAAGACTTATTTTAGGTTTTGGGATTTGTGGCTTTTTAACTGTTGGTTTTTGAAATGTTGGACAACTTATGATCGTTATTGTTATTTCAATTACTAGCAATCTTGTATTGTGTTTGGTGTGTTACATGTTATGTCTATGGATGCAATATGTTTCTTACTATCTTTATTACTTACATTTATTAGTAAACAACCGTCTTTCAAAAATGTGTCAAGATTACAGATTATAGTAAAGATATTTGTCATCTACAAAACTCATTTCTAACAACCACACAACTATAAGTTATATAATCGACTCAAAATCTAATACTTTTCAGTACAATTATTAAAAGAACATTTCACATTCAATTAACATCTACCATTTTCCATATATTCACCATAAAGACTAACCTTTTTATCAAATTTATACATGATTATCAACGTTCTATCAACTTATCCAATACATGGTTATATTCTATATACTTGTATCCTATATTTTTTCTAAGTTTTGTTCACACATAACCACTTATTTACCTACATTTTATAATAACCGTATCAAAAATGGACATATAAACAATATATTTGCTTTGTTCCCCAGATTCCTATAAACGAATTCGTGCCGTGACCGCTAGACAAAACCGACAACATCGAAAACGATGTTTAGAGAACAAGAAAATTTCACATGCATCAAAGTTGACTACTTCTAATGTTTCGCAAGTTTTACACGGTAATCTTATACATTAGTTTTACACGGTATCTTTTTATTTTCTCAGATTCAAACATGTTTACTATTCAAGCTAAGCATAACAGAAACTTGAGAAAGCAACATTTAGATTCCAGGAAATTTAATGCAACGTCTACGAATTCCATTGGTACCTATTTTTTTATTACTACAAAACACGTTTATTAATATTCTCAAATAATATTAATTGATTTAACCTAACTTACATTAATATACTTACATCTTACTATATAACTAATTGTCTTGCAGATGTTGGAAAGGGTAAACGCAAGTTATCATCTTCCAGTCAATTTACATTTTTTGTCGATCAGAACGAGCATGTAGGCCCACATATTTCCGTGGATTTTCAAAAAAAAAACGTCTTGCTAACAACACGTCAAATATAATTCGTTCAAGCCCACTATCAGACATAACTAATGGTATTATCTTTTACTTACGTTTAATTATTAGTAAATAGCAATGATAACTCTACGAAATTCAGAAAAAATATTAATAAATATAACATACGGAATTTTGCAAAACATATTAATAATATATATCATCCTAAATTTTGACAATTAGTATCATATATATTGCATACATATATTTACAAAAAAATAAACAAAAGTGTGTAAAGGTTGCTATTGTCTGCACATGCTCAATGCATAGCATCTTCATATTTGTGTATTTGAGACTTGGTTGCAGGTGTTACAAAGGGTAAAGAGAAGGTATCAACGTACACTAATCTACCATTAAAAAATGCTACTCATGAAGAGAATAGTTTTCAGCGGACATCTCTTAGATTGCAACAAAAAACTATTCAAAATAAGAGGCTTAATACAAATCAATCAACTCCATTATCAAGCATCACTAACGGTACATTTTATATTATTTACAAATATTATTAAATTAAAACAAAGTTTCTAATTTTACAAATTTTCAGTCTATGCTACTTTTGATAACAACATCACGACACCACCATCGTTTACTTCCAATCTGATTGAAAGAATCTCTATTTCTATCGTCAATAATGACTCTTTATTGATCAACCGACACTCCACTAAGCGGAAGTTCAATCCTGTTGGTTTGGATATTCCTCAATTTCCTACAGATGAATTGAACTCAGAGGATGAAGAAGTAATTAAAGGAATCTCTAAAGGTATGTATTTAAAAGAATGCGTTTATAAATTTCATACATCATTATACAAACATATATAAATATTAAGTCAATGGTTAACCGTTATGTTTTCTAGATTACTTGGATCATCTTGATCAGGATAATGTATGTCAAATATGTAAAGCTAAATTATGGAAAGCTGAAGCTATTAGAGGTCAAAAAGACGAAAAATGTTTTTCTCTTTGTTGCGGTTATGGAAAAGTTGAGCTTCCTCCGTACAAACAACCTCCTACAAGTTATTTACAGCTATTTGTTGGTGGTAATAAGAAAAGCAATTACTTCTTAAAGAACAGTAGACGTCTTAATTCAATGTTCTCCTTTACCTCGATGGGTGGCAAGATTGATAAATCAATTAATAAAGGAAGGGGCCCAAACATTTTCAGAATAAGTGGTCAAAATTGTCATTTAATGGGAAGTTTGCTTCCTCGGGATGGTTCTAAGCCAAAGTTCTCTCAACTTTACATCTATGATACTGATAATGAAATATCAAACAGACAGAGTGTTTTCGGGTATGCTGACAAACTCATTTTTATTTATTTATTACTTTATTTCACGACCTTATTTTAATCATTCAACAATCATAACTTATAGTTCTTCTATTATTATACAGTGTTACTTCAAATAAATCTCAAGTTGATGAAACCATTGATGTGGAGCTTATACAACAAATTAAAGACATGCTGGATTTAGAAAATCCTTTTGTCAAGATTTACAGGATGGCTAAAAATTGTTTTCGGGAAGACCCTCATGTGAGTCTTAAGTTACAACTTATTGGTAAAAGAGATAAAGACGGGAGGACATACAACATTCCGTCATGTTCTGAAGTAGCAGCATTAATTGTCGGAGACATTACCGATTGTGTAGACAAACGTGATATTATTGTTCACACACAAACAGGCAATCTTATACGTATTAGTGAACTGCATCCGTCTTATCTACCTCTTCAGTATCCTTTGCTTTTTCCTTTTGGAGATGATGGTTATCGCGTTGATATCCCACACCGAGAGTTGCCTCCTGACAAAAAGAAACCTAAGAAGCGTAACTTGTGTACAATGAGAGAGTTTTTTCATACAGAATTCAAGACAGGGAAGGATGTTTTTCACTTATTCATAATTCAAGAAGGCTATTCCAACAGTTCTTAGTGGATGCTTACACAATGATCGAAAGTGAAAGGTTGTTCTTCATACGTGGCCACCAAAAAACCTACGTTGTGAAACGTTCGAGAATCTAAAGAATGTAAAAAACGGTGGTGGTTTAAACAGCTCAAACATTGGTACACCTGTGATATTCCCCTCATCTTTTACTGGTGGAGCTAGATACATGATGCAAAACTATCTAGACGCGATGTCACAATGTAAGTGGTTTGGGTACCCAGGTTTTTTTATAACCATTACCTGTAATCCCAAATGGCCTGAAGTCAAGAGATTTCTTAAAGACACCACCTTAAAGGCCGAGGATAGGCCAGACATATTATGCCGATTGTTTAAAATTAAACTTGATGCTTTTGTTAAAGATTTGAAGGACAAATCCATTCTTGGAAAAGTTCTAGCCGGTAAGTAACTTACGTTGTGTACTTTTTGTAGATATTTTACTGTTTACAACAATTCTATATGACTGTTTTTTTTTTTTTTTTTGTAGTTGTTTACACTGTAGAGTTTCAAAAGCGTGGACTTCCCCACGCTCATGTGTGTTTGTTTATGCACCCTGATGACAAGGTTCCTGCAGTTGATAAGATCGATCCTGTGATTTGTGCTGAGATTCCTGATGAAATCGAAGATCCATAATTGTATTTGCTTGTAAAGGAACACATGATGCATGGACCTTGCGGTGCTGATAATTTCAATGTGTACTTTTTGTAGATATTTTACTGTTTACAACAATTCTATATGACTGTTTTTTTTTTGTAGTTGTTTACACTGTAGAGTTTCAAAAGCGTGGACTTCCCCACGCTCATGTGTGTTTGTTTATGCACCCTGATGACAAGGTTCCTACAGTTGATAAGATCGATCCTGTGATTTGTGCTGAGATTCTTGATGAAATCGAAGATCCATAATTGTATTTGCTTGTAAAGGAACACATGATGCATGGACCTTGCGGTGCTGATAATTTCAATTCTCCATGCATGATAGATGGAAAGTGTTCAAAAAAGTTTCCTAAGAAATTTTTGGAGCATACCTCAATTGACGGTAATGGTTTTCCAATGTACAGAAGACGAGATTCTGGTAAAGAAATTTACAAATATGATGTTAGAATGGACAATAGGAATGTGGTTCCATATAACAAAACCTTGCTTAAACGATATCAAGCACATATAAATGTCGAATGGTGCAACCAGGATGGTTCTATCAAATATTTGTTTAAATACATAAACAAAGGTCCAGACAGAGCTACCCTTTTGTTGAAACAAGGCAACAACGACGATCCCCTTAATGAGGATACTAATGAGATTAAAGAATATTACGATTGTAGATATGTATCTGCATGCGAAGCGTCTTGGCGTATCTTTTCTTATGATTTTCATTATCGGACTCCGTCTGTTATCAGGCTACCTTTCCATCTTCCAGGACAACAAAACGTCGTTTATGGTGCTGAAGAAGATATAGACGACGTTTTAAGCAAACCTTCAGTTGCTTCTACTATGTTTTTAAAGTGGATGGAAGCTAATGCAACATATCCAGAAGCACAACATCTAACATACGTTGAATTTCCAACAAAATTTGTATGGAAGCTTGAAAGAAAATGTTGGGAACGAAGGGAAAGAGGCTTCTCTATTGGTAGAATTCATGTTGTGTCACCCGCTCTTGGTGAAGCATACTTTTTAAGGATTATTTTGAATAAAGTTAAAGGCCCAAGATCATTTGTTGAGATTTTGACAGTCAATAAACAGATATGCAAAACTTTTAGGGAAGCATGTTACAAACGAGGTCTTTTGGAGGATGACACGGAATATATTGAGGCTATTCAAGAGGCAAGTTACTCAGGATCTGGGTATTTTCTACGGTCTTTGTTTTCGACAATGTTCCTTAATGAGACTTTATCTAGACCTGAATTTATTTGGAAAAAAACATAGCAGTTCCTATCTGACGACATTCTCTACAAACAACAGATGCTACTAAAAAGTCCAGGTACTATAATTTTTTTTCACAGTTTTAGCACTTGCATCATTAAAAAAAAGATTTGCATTGACATTACGTTATATAATTGTAACATATTCTATTTGTAAAAACAATCCATGAGTTGCTATAAATGCAATTACAAATCGCATATGTTCATGAGTATGTAATAACCTTTTAATGAGCAATATATCTTTTTTACTTAGTTGACCCAAATCAAATGTCCCTGATATATACTAAATTGGCATTCAATCTATGTCTTGCGTATAATGATTAATCTATGTTTTCACTAATTTGACCCGTAGGATATCCATAATCTCAACATTTATCCATATGTTTTTCTTTTTCTATGGATGAGAAATGTAACATTGTAATGTAGGTAAACACTTTGTAGGTATTTCCTTACATTGTTGCGTGTTTGAAAATTGACTCTGCACTTAGGCATATTTGTTTTCAGTTTAAATTTTTCTTATTGTTGCTAATATTGATTTCCGTTTACATTTGTTAAGGATTTATTAAATATTTCTTAAATTGTCTTAAGTTAATAAGATTTCCATTTACATTTGTTAAGGATTTGATGAAACCTGCTAATGAGCATATAGATTTTTCTTTATGTTTTAAATTCTTATTATGCAATTTCCGAGCTGACTTTATTATAATCCACATTTGTCTGTTGTAGAGTTATCACTTACCGACAATCAAATCAAGAACCTTACACTATTTGAAATTGAGAGAATATTACTTCGTAATAACTCAACTTTGAAAAAGTTTCCAGCAATGCCTTTTCCTGATTCTGATTTTGTTTCAAATTGCAACAACCGATTGATTACCGAAGAGCTATCTTATGATATCGATAATCTGAAGACCGATGTTGTTACTCTTATTAGTGCGTTAACAGATGAGCAAAGACATGTCTATGATAATATTATGACATCTGCTACACGAAATAAAGGAGGTGTGTTTTTTGTATATGGTTATGGTGGTACTGGAAAAACTTATTTGTGGAAGACATTATCAGCAGTACTCAGATCTAAAGGATAAATTGTTTTAAATGTAGCTTCGAGTGGAATCGCATCTTTGTTACTAACCGGAGGCAGGACCGCACATTCTCGTTTCTCTATTCCTTTAAATCTAACCAAAGACTCTATGTGTTTTATTAAGCCAAATAGTGATGCTGCAGAGCTACTAAAAAAAGCCTCCTTGATTATTTGGGACGAAGCTCCAATGACTCATAAACATGCCTTTGAAGCCCTAAATAGAACAATGAATTACATTTTGATCTCTTGCAATCATAGCAGCTCAAACATCATGTTTGGAGGTAAGGTCGTTGTTTTTGGTGGAGACTTTAGGCAGATTCTTCTTGTGGTACAAAATGGAAGCAGGAATGACATTGTTAATGCGTCATTATGTTCTTCTTATATTTGGTCAAACGTCAAAGTCTTAAGGTTGACAAAGAACATGAGGTTATCTTTAGGGATCGACTCTATAAACATCAAGGAAACTACTGCTTTTTCAAACTGGCTATTAGACATCGGAGAAGGAAAAGTTGGTGAAGCAAATGATGGTGAATCAACTATTGATATACCTGAAGATCTTTTAATTGGTGATTCTTCTGATCCTATTATTGATTTAATTAACTTTGTCTATCCTTCCATTCTTGATAGATTCCATGAGCCTAACTATTTTGACGATAGAGCCATTTTAGCACCTACAAATGAGGTTGTTCAATCTATCAATGATCGCTTGATGTCTTTGTTTCCTGGCGATGAAAAGGAGTACTTAAGTTCAGATTCAATTTGTCAGTCAGATCATGTAAACGAAACTTTTGATGAAAAGCTCTACTCACCGGATGTTTTGAATGGACTTAAACTTTCAGGTGTACCTAATCATCAATTAGTTTTGAAGGTGGGTGTTCCAATAATGCTACTTCGAAATATTGACCAGAAGAATGGTTTGTGTAATAGTACACGACTACGAGTACTTTATCTTGGTAATAGGGTGATTGAAGTTGAGATTATATCTGGTGCTAATATTGGTACAAGAACTTTCATCCCCCGCCTTAGTCTGTCACCATCTGATAAGAAAATCCCTTTCAAGTTCAAAAGAAGACAGTTTTCGGTTGTTGTTTGTTTTGCAATGACTATTAACAAAAGTCAGGGACAATCATTATCCAAGGTTGGATTGTATCTCAAAGATCTTGTTTTCTCACATGGTCAACTTTATGTGGCACTGTCAAGGGTTAAAAGTAGAGCCGGTTTAAAGATGCTGATAACAGATAAAGATGGCCATGCTACAAATAAGACCACAAATGTTGTATACAAAGAAATATTTGGAAATTTGTAGTCTTTTTTGTTCATTTATCATTTGTTAAGGAAACTTTTGCCTTTATTTTATTTAAATTGTTTTGAACATAAAGTTATATGTGTTTTCTTTTTTTACCGTTCAATCCGTGTGACACACGGGTAATAACCTAGTTAAGATAATAAAACTAAAAAACCTATATATAATCTATACTATATTATAATACATAAGAGAGAGGTATTTTAAGATACCCAAAAAATAAGAACTTCTTCTCTCTTTATTTATAAAAACACCCCTAAAATGAGGGTAACTTGGTCTTTTAAACACTAATTATATTTTAGTCCCTCATATTATTATACTTAAATCCCTTTATTTTAACAAAATTATGGCTAATTAGTTATACTTGTCCCTTTTCACAACAAACTTATAATTATTTTACGTGTTCTTATCATATTTTATAAATTATAATATTTAAAAAAATCCAAAGGTACCATGATGACCTACTCATTTTTGTCGACATTTCGATAGTTGTCTTGGTCGTTATTGTTGTGCGGATTAAAATGTACAAGTAGATGATGCATTAGTGTACAAGTGATTAAAACAATGTGTCCTATCACATTTCAAATGCTCAAGACTCTCTACGTTGTTGTCATTAGCATCAGTTTAATAATATTCTAACCCTTTTCACTCTGATTTTCGTTTGATTAAGATTGTTCACCAATTTGTTCTGGCGACTAGATTAAATTTCGAAACTTTGCATATACGGGTTTGATATGAGCTTTGTACGTATTCTGTATATTTGTGTATTTACTTGGTTGGGTGCACAAGCTCACTTGTTTTATCTAATTGGTTGTATTAAAAAACTTTATATAATACCATATTCAACAAAATGGAATTTTAGTTTTCATAAAAAATTATAAAACGTTTTTAGAAGCATTTTCGTTTTTATAAAACCTTTTTTTATAAAAACTTTTCTTTATAAGTTTGGTAAATAAGTTTTCCACCAACAAACTTTTAGGAAAAAACTTCATAATCTAAACATAATACATCTTCAAAAACTGAATACTAGATTCTGTTGCATTTTTTAGGGATTATAAGTAAATGCTACTTCGAAATATTGACCAGAAGAATGGTTTGTGTAATAGTACACGACTACGAGTACTTTATCTTGGTAATAGGGTGATTGAAGTTGAGATTATATCTGGTGCTAATATTGGTACAAGAACTTTCATCCCCCGCCTTAGTCTGTCACCATCTGATAAGAAAATCCCTTTCAAGTTCAAAAGAAGACAGTTTTCGGTTGCTGTTTGTTTTGCAATGACTATTAACAAAAGTCAGGGACAATCATTATCCAAGGTTGGATTGTATCTCAAAGATTTTGTTTTCTCACATGGTCAACTTTATGTGGCACTGTCAAGGGTTAAAAGTAGAGCCGGTTTAAAGATGCTGATAACAGATAAAGATGGCCATGCTACAAATAAGACCACAAATGTTGTATACAAAGAAATATTTGGAAATTTGTAGTCTTTTTTGTTCATTTATCATTTGTTAAGGAAACTTTTGCCTTTATTTTATTTAAATTGTTTTGAACATAAAGTTATATGTGTTTTCTTTTTTTTACCGTTCAATCCGTGTGACACACGGGTAATAACCTAGTTAAGATAATAAAACTAAAAAACCTATATATAATCTATACTATATTATAATACATAAGAGAGAGGTATTTTAAGATACCCAAAAAATAAGAACATCTTCCCTCTTTATTTATAAAAACACCCCTAAAATGAGGGTAACTTGGTCTTTTAAACACTAATTATATTTTAGTCCCTCATATTATTATACTTAAATCCCTTTATTTTAACAAAATTATGGCTAATTAGTTATACTTGTCCCTTTTCACAACAAACTTATAATTATTTTACGTGTTCTTATCATATTTTATAAATTATAATATTTAAAAAAATCCAAAGGTACCATGATGACCTACTCATTTTTGTCGACATTTCGATAGTTGTCTTGGTCGTTATTGTTGTGCGGATTAAAATGTACAAGTAGATGATGCATTAGTGTACAAGTGATTAAAACAATGTGTCCTATCACATTTCAAATGCTCAAGACTCTCTACGTTGTTGTCATTAGCATCAGTTTAATAATATTCTAACCCTTTTCACTCTGATTTTCGTTTGATTAAGATTGTTCACCAATTTGTTCTGGCGACTAGATTAAATTTCGAAACTTTGCATATACGGGTTTGATATGAGCTTTGTACGTATTCTGTATATTTGTGTATTTACTTGGTTGGGTGCACAAGCTCACTTGTTTTATCTAATTGGTTGTATTAAAAAACTTTATATAATACCATATTCAACAAAATGGAATTTTAGTTTTCATAAAAAATTATAAAACGTTTTTAGAAGCATTTTCGTTTTTATAAAACCTTTTTTTATAAAAACTTTTCTTTATAAGTTTGGTAAATAAGTTTTCCACCAACAAACTTTTAGGAAAAAACTTCATAATCTAAACATAATACATCTTCAAAAACTGAATACTAGATTCTGTTGCATTTTTTAGGGATTATAAGTAAATGCTACTTCGAAATATTGACCAGAAGAATGGTTTGTGTAATAGTACACGACTACGAGTACTTTATCTTGGTAATAGGGTGATTGAAGTTGAGATTATATCTGGTGCTAATATTGGTACAAGAACTTTCATCCCCCGCCTTAGTCTGTCACCATCTGATAAGAAAATCCCTTTCAAGTTCAAAAGAAGACAGTTTTCGGTTGCTGTTTGTTTTGCAATGACTATTAACAAAAGTCAGGGACAATCATTATCCAAGGTTGGATTGTATCTCAAAGATCTTGTTTTCTCACATGGTCAACTTTATGTGGCACTGTCAAGGGTTAAAAGTAGAGCCGGTTTAAAGATGCTGATAACAGATAAAGATGGCCATGCTACAAATAAGACCACAAATGTTGTATACAAAGAAATATTTGGAAATTTGTAGTCTTTTTTGTTCATTTATCATTTGTTAAGGAAACTTTTGCCTTTATTTTATTTAAATTGTTTTGAACATAAAGTTATATGTGTTTTCTTTTTTTTACCGTTCAATCCGTGTGACACACGGGTAATAACCTAGTTAAGATAATAAAACTAAAAAACCTATATATAATCTATACTATATTATAATACATAAGAGAGAGGTATTTTAAGATACCCAAAAAATAAGAACACCTTCCCTCTTTATTTATAAAAACACCCCTAAAATGAGGGTAACTTGGTCTTTTAAACACTAATTATATTTTAGTCCCTCATATTATTATACTTAAATCCCTTTATTTTAACAAAATTATGGCTAATTAGTTATACTTGTCCCTTTTCACAACAAACTTATAATTATTTTACGTGTTCTTATCATATTTTATAAATTATAATATTTAAAAAAAATCCAAAGGTACCATGATGACCTACTCATTTTTGTCGACATTTCGATAGTTGTCTTGGTCGTTATTGTTGTGCGGATTAAAATGTACAAGTAGATGATGCATTAGTGTACAAGTGATTAAAACAATGTGTCCTATCACATTTCAAATGCTCAAGACTCTCTACGTTGTTGTCATTAGCATCAGTTTAATAATATTCTAACCCTTTTCACTCTGATTTTCGTTTGATTAAGATTGTTCACCAATTTGTTCTGGCGACTAGATTAAATTTCGAAACTTTGCATATACGGGTTTGATATGAGCTTTGTACGTATTCTGTATATTTGTGTATTTACTTGGTTGGGTGCACAAGCTCACTTGTTTTATCTAATTGGTTGTATTAAAAAACTTTATATAATACTATATTCAACAAAATGGAATTTTAGTTTTCATAAAAAATTATAAAACGTTTTTAGAAGCATTTTCGTTTTTATAAAACCTTTTTTATAAAAACTTTTCTTTATAAGTTTGGTAAATAAGTTTTCCACCAACAAACTTTTAGGAAAAAACTTCATAATCTAAACATAATACATCTTCAAAAACTGAATACTAGATTCTGTTGCATTTTTTAGGGATTATAAGTACAAAAATACTCTTATAGATAATATTAGTTAGTTGAAAAAAAGCTACAGATTATTCAATTCGTTGGTTTATAGGTTCTATATATAGTATAATTCATTAATTTTTTTCACTTCAAGAAATTTCTTGTTCTCTAGAATTTTTGGTTTACAGGTATTTCAATTTTCTGTTGTGTATAACTTTGATTTATTCTTTTATGCTCACACTTAACATTCATCTTATTTATTAGAGTAAACTGTTATTTTGGTCCCTGTGGTTTGGGCACTTTTGCCATTTTAGTCCAAATCTCAAACTTTTTACATCTGGGTCCCTGTGGTTTGCATTTTGTTGTCATTTTAGTCCAAAACTCAAAATCCCTGATTTTTTACTGTTGAAACCTGATTATTTTGTCCTTTAGTGCAGGGGCATTTTGGTCATTCTGATTTTACTCTTCTAATAAATTAAAACAAAATTAATTATATATAATATATATATATAACCCTCGTCTCTCTCTCACTAAAACAACACAAATCTCTCTCTCTCTCTCTCTCTCTCAGTTCTCTCTCTCTCTCTGCACCGTTCACCACCGTCATCACCACAGATCACCACCGTCCACCGCCATACACACTCTCTCTCTCAATTCTCTCTCTCTCTACACAGATCTCTCCTCTATCCTTCTCTCCACCACCGCCGTCACAGGAAACCAACATCATCTTCGCAACCACCACCACCTCCCTAACTTCCGAAAACCACCATCATCTTAGCAATCACAACTGTCGAAAAGCATAAAACTTAACCATTAGAAACCTAATCATATAACCCCCTAATCCTTCCTGTATCCACTCTTCTTCCACAAATTCGTACCCAGATCTGTAAAACGTAACCACAGTAACTGTTAGTGGGTTTCAAATCAAGTAGATCATGGATGATGTGACAAGATTCCGAGGAAGACGTTGATGGTAGAACGAGATATCCATTCTGATTCAATCTAGGGTTCCGGTAAGTGATGAGAATAGTTCTGAGATCTTGGGAATTTGTTATAGTGGTGTTAAGTTGTGTTTTCAGATCGGGTGGGGATTGTTGTGGTTTGCTTATTGTGGGTTCAGATCGGGTGGGGATTGTTGTGGTTTGCTTATTGTGGGTTCAGATCGGGTGGGGATTGTTGTGGTTTGCTTATTGTGGGTTCATATCGGGTGGGGATTGTTGTGGTTTGCTGGTGATGTTAAAGTTCTTGCAGGTACAAGACAGCCGTGTATGTTGTCGTTTAAAGTTAGCCGATTCGGTAATGGTTGGATTTGATGTTGGTGACTGTCACAGTGGTGGTGCGATGGTGGTTATCGTAGTGGTGGTGGGGTTGGGGTTGGGGTTTGTAACACCCCGAAAATATAAAACTTTATATTAGAATTATAAAGTATAAATAAACAAGAATTTACTAACTAGGAAAATTATAACCTAGTTAACTACAAGTCTATAAATAACTTGAAATAGGGTTAAATAACCAAAACTATATGTTAAACAAAAGTGGAGGGGCCAATGATGTTAAAATTGAAACTTACGTTACTAATTTTAATAAAAACAAAAACCAAACACCCCATTTGGGGGTTTGGTCGATCAATAACAAGCAGGGGGCGACACCCCCATTCTCAAACCCTAACATCCACAAAATCTCATAAATTGAAGGTGCAAATCTGGTCCAAAACGAAATCCGAGCTTAGAATTGTGATCCTCTTCGCAAGAGGATTATAAGGTATGTAAAATTTGATGAGAATTCTCTACTTGAAATTCTCATGAATTTAGGAAATCTGAAATTTGATGATGCATGTTTGTTACTTGGGTAGATTAGAAAAAGATAAAGTGTCTAGGAGCAAAAACCTAGACAACAATATGTGAAATCATGATAAAATTCTGAAAATTTCATAAACACTATGAAGGTGATTCATGGGTTTTGTGAGATAATGATAAACACTAGAATGATAGTGGTTGTTCTAGTAATGTTTGACATGTATGAAGTGATTTCAGGATTTTAGAAGATAAAGTTCATGTAAAATAGTTGATTTATGAAGAATTAAGGCAATATGATAAGTTGAGAACTTGATAATATATAGTGTAAATTTCTGCCCTTAAAGTGTTCGCATAAATGCCGCAAAGAAGGCTTAAATCTGAAAATTTAAGTTAAACCGCATGATTGTGATGTTTAGGCAAAATATGCAAATTGTGAATTGAAAAGAGTTCTAAACATGTTTTGGTTGAACTCAATAGGAAAGGATACCGGAGCTTCAAACGTACAAGCCGATGGCGACTTGCGTTTTAAGGGCGTGCACTAAAGGTATGTAACTTGACCCGTTACATTAAATGAATTGTTGTTAAATTTGGCGAAGTCTCATTTTAGGATAATATGGCGTCGATTGTAGCGACCATGATCGTTACTTAAATTACTAGTCTAAGAGTGATAAAGAATCAGTTGGTAGTCATCATATTGGGGAATTCCATAAGATGAGCCAAACGGGTCAAATAATTGTGTAAATTGTTGTTTTAGTGTTTTAGAGAGTCAAAGTGGAGTTGGAAATCACAAGAGCATTAAGCCATGAGATTGGTAAAGAAATGCGAGTGATGATAAGCTCGGGATGTTGGGAATAAAGTATCACAAGTTTACTAGCTAATTGGTAGTGAATTGTGTCAAGTAGAAATGGGTTGAATAAATGCATAACGACATATAGTCTTTCTGTCCGTAAGCTAAAGTTTTGGCATGATTACCATAATAGGTACGTTGGTAATGAAATTACAGACGTATAGGAAAAAGAATCACCAAAAACGGACTTACAAATCATAAGTTATGGCCATTTTAAGTTGGAACTTGAATAAACTTTGAGCTGGGAATGTACAACAACAACCAAAGCAACAGTCTGTGAAAATCAGAGCCTGGCGTGACGCGAGGGACCTTGGCGTCACGCGGCGCCCCCTTTCCGAAAAATTTTATTTTTTTCTTGTTTGTTAACCCATGGAACTTGTTTATATTCATTCTAACTTTATCAAAACTAACATTTGTTGTGGTTTTGATCTTAGGTGATGTTGGAAAGTAACCGGAAGATGATCGAGCTAGCTTTTGAAGAACCGAACACAATTTACAAGCTTCCGCAATGTTTTTAACTCTTAATAGACCATGTTTATGGAATGTAAACAATTGTTAAACAACTTTTGAATGTTTTAACTTAGTCATTAGTTGACTAAGATTTTTCCTACTTATGAACTTGACTTATGAAATCTATGTTAATTAGGCATCTTTTGTATAAAATGGTATGAATTATTATTAAATTCAAGTAAAATTAGAAGGGTGTTACAGGGTTGGTTGGAGATAGAGAGGGAGGATAAAGAGAACTAAGATAGAGAGGGGTTGGCGGTGGTGGTGGTGCTATAGAGAGAGAAGAGAGAGTGACCCGATAATTTGCCAAAGATGGATAAGTGATGTCAAAGGAGTGTTTGAACGAACCCACTGTGACGTAGGTGACTTTGTTGCTTACGGAACGGGTCAATTGAGAAATCAAGCCAAGGATTGGTGGGACAATAAAAAGAAGGAAATGTGAGCCGAAGCGGCAAGGGTCATGACTTGGGATGAGTTTAAGGTGTCGTTCCTCAAACATCATAGTCCCAAAGCAGTTATTAACAGGATTAAAGAAGAATTCATCCAGCTAAGACAAAAGGGTGAAACAATTGATAAGATCACGGGCATCTTCACGGATAAGTTGAGATTTTGTGACGAGTTAGTCACCACTGAAGAGCAGAAGATATACTACTATTACAACATGCTGAGTGCTGAGTACCGGGAGTTTATGACTCCGTCAAAATATGAAACTCTCAAAGAAATCATCAACACCGCCCGGGAGCGGGAAATTGAGTTAAAGAATCAAGTTGAAAGGGGCGAGCGGAGGGCACAAGATGTGAATCCAAGCCCTACAAAGAAAGCTAGAACTGCTGAATCGGGGAAGAAGGTAGAGGCTAAAGGCGGGTCGCCAAGTTGTAAAGTATGTGGAAAGGGGCACAAGGGTGAGTGCCGCTTCAAAGACAAGCCGTGTCCGGTATGTGGGAAAACGGGGCACACTGCATCGCTATGTCCCGGAAAAGTTTCTGTTTGTTACAAATGATATCAACCTGGCCACAAAAAGTCAGAATGCCCCGAGTTGGTTGGAAAGAGAGACACAAAAGAGTCTCCGGCAGAAGCTCCCAAAGCGAAGGCTAGGTCCTTCCAACTTACCGCGACTGAAGCGAAAACAGAACCCGATGTGGTCTCAGGTATATTCACAATTAACTCAATTCCAGCACGTGTATTGTTTGATACGGGTGCGAATAAATCCTTCATTTCGCATGGATTTATTCGACATCCTTCATTTGTATTGACGAAATTATCTGTGCCATTAGAAGTTAAAATAGGGGACAACAAAAGTTTTATAGTTTGTGATGTTTGTCGAGGCTGCAAATTAAGCATCGACGATGAGGAATACTTGATAGACCTAATCCCGATGTCAATGGGGGAATTTCAAGTAGTCGTTGGGATGGATTGGCTATCCCAGCACCATGCAAAGGTCGTGTGTTTTCATAAAGAGATAAAACTAACATCTCCGAGTGGGAAGCACGTCACTATCTATGGCGATAAAGGAGGTAACCCCATAGTATGCTCAATGTTGAAAGCCCACAAGCTTATGAAGCGAGGATGCAAGGCATTCATGATATACGCAAATGAGCCCGAGAAAGAATCACGGAAGATTGAAGATGTACCGGTAGTACGAGACTATGAAGATGTGTTTTCGGAGGATTTACAGGGGATACCGCCTGAACGGGAAGTAGAGTTCGGGATCGAATTGATTCCGGGCACAAAACCCGTAGCTAAAGCACCGTATCGACTCGCGCCATCGGAATTACAAGAGTTGATGTCCCAAATTCAAGACCTGCTTGACAAGGGATTTATAAGGACGAGTGTGTCTCCTTGGGGCGCACCGGTACTGTTCGTGAAAAAGAAAGACGGAAGCATGCGGATGTGTATAGATTACTGGGAGTTAAACAAACTCACGGTAAAGAACCGATACCCGCTTTCGAGGATAGATGATTTATTCGACCAATTACAAGGAGCGAACTGGATTTCAAAAATTGACCTTAGATCGGGGTATCACCAATTAAAGGTCAAGGGGGAAGATGTGCCGAAGATGGCTTTCCGCACGCGATACGGACATTACGAATTCCTCGTGATGTCATTTGGGCTAACAAATGCACCCGCGGATTTCATGGACCTCATGAACCGGGTTTGCAAGCCAATGTTGGATAAATCAATCATTGTGTTTATCGATGATATTTTGGTGTACTCGAAAAGCGAAGCTGAATAGGCACACCACTTACAAGAGGTGTTAGAGACACTTAGGCGAGAGAGGTTGTATGCAAAATTCTCTAAATGTGCCTTTTGGCTACGAGAGGTGCAATTTCTCAGCCACATCATAAGTGCCGATGGAGTATTGGTAGACCCGTCAAAGATCGAGGCCGTGTCAAAATGGAATCCTCCGAAGAACCCTTCGGAAATTAGAAGCTTTTTGGGGCTTGCAGGATACTATAGGAGATTCATTCAAGATTTCTCCAAGATTGCATCACCTCTAACAAAACTAACCCGGAAGGAAGAAAAGTTTATTTGGGGTGTAGAACAAGAAAGAGCGTTTCAAACGCTAAAAGAGAAGTTAACTCAAGCTCCGGTACTGGCATTGCCGGACGGAGTCGAAGACATGGTGGTTTATTCGGATGCTTCACTATCGGGGCTCGGATGCGTTTTGATGCAACGGGGCAAAGTTATAGCTTATGCCTCGAGGCAATTGAAGATACACGAGAAGAAATATCCCACGCACGATCTCGAGTTGGCTGCGGTGGTATTTGCATTAAAAATATGGAGGCACTATTTATATGGGGTAAAGTGCACCATATTCACCGATCACAAGAGCTTAAAATACTTCTTCGATCAGAAGGAGCTAAATATGCGACAAAGGCGATGGTTAGAAACAGTGAAAGATTTCGACTGTGAAATACACTATCACCCCGGAAAGGCAAATGTGGTGGCAGATGCTCTGAGCAGAAAAGCGGACTATGTCCCAATTCGTGTAAGATCGATGCAGCTCGTGGTGACCTCGGGTATACTTGAACGTATTCGAGAGGCGCAATTAGAAGCAGTGAAAGAGGAGAATTGGAAGAAAGAAAGAATAATCGGTCAGTTGAAAGATTTGTCGGATGGGGATAACGGGTTGAAGACCCGATCCGGAAGGATATGGGTTCCAAATACTTGTGGGGTGAAGACGCTTCTACTTGATGAAGCTCATAAATCCCGATATTCAATTCATCCGGGTGCGACCAAGATGTACAATGATCTGAAACAAAATTATTGGTGGCCTGGAATGAAGAGGGATGTGGCGAAGTATGTGGAAAAATGCTTGACATGTCTACAAGCCAAGGCGGAGCACCAAAAACCATACGGCAAACTTCAACCGTTAGAAATCCCGGTTTGGAAATGGGAACATATTACAATGGACCTATTAACCAAATTGCCTAAGACAAATCGTGGTTTCGATGCCATATGGGTAGTGGTGGATAGATTGACGAAAAATGCTCACTTCATTCCGATTCGTGAGACTTATACGTCAGAAAAGATGTCAGAAGTTTACACTAATGAGATAATAGCTCGTCATGGAGTACCGGTATCCATCGTGTCTGATAGGGATACCCGGTTCACTTCAAATTTCTGGCGAGATTTCCAAGAACAAATGGGAACCAAATTGTTCATTAGCACTGCGTACCATCCTCAAACAGATGGACATAGTGAAATAACAATACAAACATTAGAGGACATGCTACGGGCATGTATAATCGACTTTGGAGGAAGTTGGGATGTTTACCTACCATTAGTCGAGTTTTCGTATAACAACAACTACCACGCTAGTATTAAGATGGCGCCGTACGAAATGCTCTATGGTAGGAAATGCCGAACCCCGGTATGTTGGGGTGAAGTGGGTCCACGTGAACTCGCCCACCAAGATATAGTACAAGCCACTAATGAAAAGATTGATGTGGTTCGGGCACACTTGAAAGCGGCTCAAGACAGGCAAAAGGCGTATGCTGATAAAAGGAATAGGCCAATCGAATTCCAGGTTGGCGACATGGTTATGCTAAAAGTTTCCCCATGCAAGGGCGTTATTAGATTCAGAAAAAGGGGGAAGCTAAGCCCGAGGTTTATTGGGCCATTTAAAATCATCGGAAGGGTCGGTAAGGTGGCTTATCGCCTCGAATTACCAGACGAGTTGAACAGAATACATAGCACGTTCCACTTGTGGCAATTGCGAAAATGCCTAGCTGACGAAACAACTTATATCCATTACGATGATTTCGAAGTGGATAATAGCCTGAATTATGCGGTGAGACCAGTGGAGATTTTAGATCGAAAGGTCAAGCACTTGCGAAACAAACACATCGATCAAGTCAAGGTCAAGTGGGAGCATAGGAAAGGTTCGGACAATACGTGGGAATCCGAAGAGGATATGCGACGTCTCTACCCTACTTTATTTGGTACATAATTCGGTTTCGGGGACGAAACCCTTTTAAGGGGGGTGGACTTGTAACACCCCGAAAATATAAAACTTTATATTAGAATTATAAAGTATAAATAAACAAGAATTTACTAACTAGGAAAATTATAACCTGGTTAACTACAAGTCTAGAAATAACTTGAAATAGGGTTAAATAACCAAAACTATATGTTAAACAAAAGTGGAGGGGCCAATGATGTTAAAATTGAAACTTATGTTACTAATTTTAATAAAAACAAAAACCAAACACCCCATTTGGGGGTCTGGTCGATCAAGAACAAGCAGGGGGCGACACCCCCACTCTCAAACCCTAACATCCACAAAATCTCATAAATTGAAGGTGCAAATCTGGTCCAAAACAAAATCCGAGCTTAGAATTGTGATCCTCTTCGCAAGAGGATTATAAGGTATGTAAAATTTGATGAGAATTCTCTACTTGAAATTCTCATGAATTTAGGAAATCTGAAATTTGATGATGCATGTTTGTTACTTGGGTAGATTAGAAAAGATAAAGTGTCTAGGAGCAAAAACCTAGACAACAATATGTGAAATCATGATAAAATTCTGAAAATTTCATAAACACAATGAAGGTGATTCATGGGTTTTATGAGATAATGACAAACACTAGAATGATAGTGGTTGTTCTAGTAATGTTTGACATGTATGAAGTGATTTCAGGATTTTAGAAGATAAAGTTCATGTAAAATAGTTGATTTATGAAGAATTAAAGCTATATGATAAGTTGAGAACTTGATAATATATAGTGTAAATTTCTGCCCTTAAAGTGTTCACATAAATGCCGCAAAGAAGGCTTAAATCTGAAAATTTAAGTTAAACCGCATGATTGTGAGGTTTAGGCAAAATATGCGAATTGTGAATTGAAAAGAGTTCTAAACATGTTTTAGTTGAACTCAATTGGAAAGGATACCGGAGCTTCAAGCGGACAACCGGTGGCGACACGCGTTTGAAGGGCGTGCACTAAAGGTATGTAACTTGACCCGTTACATTAAATGAATTGTTGTTAAATTTGGCGAAGTCTCATTTTAGGATAATATGGCGTCGATTGTAGCGACCATGATCGTTACTTAAATTACTATTCTAAGAGTGATAAAGAATCAGTTGGTAGTCATCATATTGGGGAATTCCATAAGATGAGCCAAACGGGTCAATTAATTGTGTAAATTGTTGTTTTAGTGTTTTAGAGAGTCAAAGTGGAGTTGGAAATCACAAGAGCATTAAGCCATGAGATTGGTAAAGAAATGCGAGTGATGATAAGCCCGAGATGTTGGGAATAAAGTATCACAAGTTTACTAGCGAATTGGTAGTGAATTGTGTCAAGTAGAAATGGGTTGAATAAATGCATAACGACATATAGTCTTTCTGTCCGTAAGCTAAAGTTTTGGCATGATTACCGTAATAGGTACGTTGGTAATGAAATTACAGACGTATAGGAAAAAGAATCACCAAAAACGGACTTACAAATCATAAGTTATGGCCATTTTAAGTTGGAACTTGAATAAACTTTGAGCTGGGAATGTACAGCAACAACCAAAGCAACAGTCTGTGAAAATCAGGGCCTGGCGTGACGCGAGGGACCTTGGCGTCACGCGGCGCCCCCTTTCCGAAAAAATTTTTTTTTTCTTGTTTGTTAACCCATGGAACTTGTTTATATTCATTCTAACTTTATCAAAACTAACATTTGTTGTGGTTTTGATCTTAGGTGATGTTGGAAAGTAACCGGAAGATGATCGAGCTAGCTTTTGAAGAACCGAACACAATTTACAAGCTTCCGCAATGTTTTTAACTCTTAATAGACCATGTTTATGGAATGTAAACAATTGTTAAACAACTTTTGAATGTTTTAACTTAGTCATTAGTTGACTAAGATTTTTCCTACTTATGAACTTGACTTATGAAATCTATGTTAATTAGGCATCTTTTGTATAAAATGGTATGAATTATTATTAAATTCAAGTAAAATTAGAAGGGTGTTACAGGGTTGGTTGGAGATAGAGAGGGAGGATAAAGAGAACTAAGATAGAGAGGGGTTGGCGGTGGTGTTGGTGCTATAGAGAGAGAGAAGAGAGAGTGAGTTGATCTGGGTTTTATGATGATGATGATTTATTTGGGGAAGATGAAAATGTTAAATGAAAAGCAAAATGACCAAAATTCCCCTGCACTAAAGGACAAAATAATCAGGTTGCAACAGTAAAAAATCAGGGATTTTGAGTTTTGGACTAAAATGGCAACAAAATGCAAATCACAGGGACACAGATGTAAAAAGTTTGAGATTTGGACTAAAATGACAAAACTGCCCAAACCATAGGGACCAAAACGGCGGTTTACTCTATTTATTATTCAATGGTTTTGGAGCTTTAATATTCATTCTTTCAGATCTTTACACATGTATGTATGTTTCTAAAACATGATATATTGTTTGTTTTATATTATGTTTAACTATGAAGGTTGTTTTTATCCTATATTATTTATAACGGTAACATGATATAATATGTAACTAAAATACTTAACATTTTTTTTCAATTCCCCAAACTACTCCAGCTACTACTGACGTATCAGTTAAAGAGGAGAACAGAGAAGAAACTCATCATCCAAAGGATGTAATAATCAAACAGGAAGAGATACAAGAAATTCCTAAGGACGTTGATCTCGATGATGATAAATGGTGGTGTGACAATATAGATGACATCCTTGAAATGTTTAAGCTGTATGATTACTAAATTGATCTCATCATGATGTAAAGTACTTGACACTTGAGCTTTTAGTTTTCAACTTTTATATTTAAGACTTATATTTCCTTATTCGTGTACTACTTTATATAACTTTTATTTATGTTTAAGACTTATTTTTTTAGAGTAAATTACAAAAATCGTCCTTTATGTATGTTACTTATTGCAAACTGTGTCCTTTGTCTTCAATAATTACAGAAAACGTACTCGATGTTTGGAAACCCTCGCAAGTTATGTCCTTTAGCCTTAACTCAATTAATTTTTGTGGTTAAATCTGACCAAATGGACCCCACATGAGGGTATTTTTGTGGTTAAATCTGATCAAATGTACCCCACATGAGATTAAAATGACCAAAATACCCTCATGTGGTGTCTATTTGGTCAGATTTAACCACAAAAAATTAATTGAGTTAGGGCTAAAGGACATAACTTGCAAGGGTTTACAAACATCTAGTACGTTTTCTGTAATTATTGAAGACAAAGGACACAATTTGCAATAAGTGACACAAATAAAGGACGATTTTTGTAATTTACTCTTTTTTATTCGTATGTTACTTTATTGCGTCAATGGTTTCTTGAAGTACTTGATATTTAAATTCTATTCTAAATTTAATAATTACTAGACATGTGTAATACTTAGGACATATATCCATCACAATAATACTACCATAAATATTATACGAATAAGAAAACTATCAGAAACGAGTGCCGCAATGCAAAATGTCACCCCCGCCGCATCGCGCGGGCACCCCACTAGTATTTTATTATACGTGTAGTATACTGTTCATTTGATTATTCTAAATTTAATAATTACTAGACATGTGTAATACTTATGACATATATCCACCACAATAATACTACCATAAATATTATACGAATAAGAAAACTATCAGAAACGAGTGCCGCAATGCAAAATGTCACCCCCGCCGCATCGC
Source organism: Helianthus tuberosus (assembly GCA_030545235.1). NCBI lineage: Eukaryota > Viridiplantae > Streptophyta > Magnoliopsida > Asterales > Asteraceae > Helianthus > Helianthus tuberosus. Next base: position 64,572,800 of record CM060369.1, read on the forward strand.
GCGGACACCCCACTAGTATTTTATTATATGTGTAGTATACTGTTCATTTGATTCAAATTTTAATATATAGGAGAATCTATTATATATAATAAATGAAAGTTATTTGGGCCACGTGTCACTTGATTAGGGCATCCTCAGTTCTCTTTTCCCGCCCAACAATGCCATCTCCTTTTCCTTATATAAACTTTCTTCTCACTTCTCATCTTTGTTTACAAACCTTGGGTTCCTTCTCTCTCTATATTCAGGCGATTCAAATTCAAATTTCACAAACCCTGCAAATTATTGAGATAATTATTTCCATCCAAACCTTAATCTTCTTCCAGACGCCACCATAAAATCTTCTTTTGTTCATCGATTAGTTCATCAAAAGGTTTGTTCTTCTTTTTTTTAGTGGAAATACTTTCATGATTTCCTCTTATTTACACGAATCTTAATTTCTACTCGTAATCTAATCATATGGTTCCAGGGTTGTTGTCATCAAAGTTGAAATCCGCTTAGCCGAGGATAGATTTCTGCCATAAGCTGGTATGTTTGAATATGTTTAGAAATTAGCGTTTTTTTCTAGATGGTGATGATATGAGTATAACATCTGTTGTTTATTGATGTTTGAGTATGTTCAGCCATTATTCTTTCTGAAATTAGAGTTTCATTTCCAGATCTCGAGGTATTATCTGTTTGTAACAGCAGTGGTTCAGCATCTACAGTGGATTCAACATCAGGTGTTTGCTATTATTGTTTGATGTTGTTTGCTATTATTGTTTGATGTTGTTTGCTATTGTTGTTTGCAGTTGAAGATATCTTAATTAAGGTAATAATTGTATTACATCCTGTTGAAAAATAGAACTGATAAATTTAGGGAAAGTGAGGTTGAAAGATAATAACCCAACAGTGGAGCATTTCATTCTACAGGTTCCATAAATTATGATGATGAAGATATCTTAATTAAGGTAATAATTGTATTACATCGTTTAAAGTATGTGTTTTTTGCTACTCCGATTTTCAATTTTGACATTTTTATTTTGAAGTGATATACTCTAATTCTCGGTTTATATTTCAGTCTAATCACAGTTGTTTGAAATTCATACAATCTGTTGCGGGTTATTATAGGTTTGTATTCAAAGAAGCATAAAGTTTAATTAAACACAAAGAAAGATTATTAAATTTATAGTTAAAATAATTTTTGCTTATGTCTAAATGATGATGATGATTATAATTCACTTGTGCAGAAGATGATGATGGAGAACCCACAGTAGTTCCTACTAAACGCAAGAAAGGATCTGCTATTGTTCTAAGATAAGATTTTATCTTACTAGAGAGTCTAGAGTAATGGTGTTTCCTGCCTTTTTTGTATTAAAAGAAGCATAAAGTTTGTTTTAAAGGAGCTCTTTATGAACAAAGACTGATGAGGCCTATCCACTGTTGAAGACAAGGTCCTGTTAAAGAGAAGCACTTTATGTACCTAGAGTTTGATTAATCAAAGGAAAACGACTGTTTAGTATCAGCAGTGGTTCGGCATCTACAAGGGATTCAAATTTAGTATTTAAGTATCAGTGGTTCTTATGTAACTTTAGTATTTAATTATCAGTGTTTCTTATGAGGTGTTTATATGTAACAGTATTTATCATAGCATGACATCTGTTTGATCTGTATTATAAATACAACAGTTGTTTGATCTTTATATTACTAAATAAAAATGTAGTATACTTGGATGTTAAATAAGTTCCTCATTATGATTATTTGGATATAATGTTTTTTGTAATTCGTCTTTTTTTTGCAAATAGATGTTTATGGGCAAATTTCTTTTTAAGGTTAAACATTTGTTTAACCTCAAACATGTTTTTACTATTTTAAATATCTTTGACCTTAAACAGATATTTGACCTTCAATATCAGTTGTTTGGAGTTAACAGATATTTAACTTTAAACAGATGTTCACTTTATGTACCTAGAGTTTGATTAATCAAAGGAAAACGACTGTTTAGTATCAGCAGTGGTTCGACATCTACAAGGGATTCAAATATCTGATATTGAAGGTCAAATATCTGTTTAAGGTCAAAGATATTTAAAATAGTAAAAAATGATAGTTTTCATAAATCGTTAAAAGTCTGTTGGAACCACTGTTTTGGTTCAAACATCTTATTGTTAAATGTTATCCACTGCTGAGAGACAACCTCTGTTTCTTCATCAGTGTTTCAATCACTGTTGGCTATCCACTGATATTTAAAAATTAAAGTTAGAGTAAACTGCCATTTTGGTCCCTGTGGTTTGGCCAGTTTTGCCACTTTAGTCCAAATCTCAAACTTATTACATCTGGGTCCCTGTGGTTTGCATTTTGTTGCCATTTTAGTCCAAAATCCAAAAACCCTATTTTTTTACTGTTGCAACCTCCTATTTTATCCTGTAGTGCAGGGGCATTTTGGTCATTTTGCTTTTCATTTTACATTTTCTTAATTAACTTCATCCCCAAATAAATCATCATCATCATCATCATAAAACCCTAACAGACTCTCTCTCTTCTCTCTCTAAATCGACCAGTTAAGTTGAGACCTAAATCGATCAACATAATCCCCAAATAAATCATCATCATCGTCCCACCTGAGCACCACTCCGGCGTCGTCCCTACCGAAACTCAGATCCACCATCGTCATCGTCATCTCTGCGTTCCTCTCTCTCTCTCTCTCTCATGTTTCTCTCTCATTCGTGTGTATTGGAGAGAAAAGCTTTGAGTTTCAGATCTGAATCGAAATCAGAAATATTTTGATCTGATTGTTTGTGGGGGTTAGAGATCAGAGAGATTGGTGGTGACGGTGGTTATGGTGGTGGCGGTGAAAGAATGAAGCAGAAGCTCCGGCGGCTGTGCGACTTTTTTGGATGGTTTTAGCGAGAGGGCAGGTGGTGGGGCGGTGGCGGGTGGAGTGATGGTGGTGGCACTGCAGATCTGGATCGAAATGGCAGTTTACTCTATGAGGCAGAGAGGTTCAAGGGTTTCTGAGGGTGGTTGCCGCCTCTTTCCACCAGTGATTTTGATTGAGAGAGAGAGAGACAGAGAGACAACTGTTCTTTCGTGGTGTGTGTTGTTACTTGTTCTGTTATGCTTGTTCACCATGAGGCTGTGATGATTTCACCTAATCCGAGTCAAAATCGGGTCAACATTTGAGATTTTCCGCAGCTTGGCGTGGCAGAATCGGAGGAGGGCAAGTGCGCTTGCAACCTCTGTTTGCAGCCATGGCGGTATTACAAATCGGTTTTTGATTTTCTTGAAGATGATGTTCTTGATTTTCTGGATTTTCTGGGTTTTGATGATGATGTTTGATTATGTTCTTGAAGATACAGATCTGAGCCTCATTTCTTTTTACAAATCGGTTTTTGTTTTGATTTGTTGTCTGTATTTTGATTTTTGTGATGGTTTCTGGTTTTGTTCTGGGTTCTTGATTTTCTTGAAGATGATGTTCTTGATTTTCTGGATTTTGATGATGAAGTTTGATGATGTTCTTGATTTTCTGGGTTTTGATGATGAAGTTTGATGATGTTCTTGAAGATAGATGTTATTAATTACTGAAATGTTATAATAAATTAACATGGACCAAAATGTGTAACGACTCTCATCAAAAGTCATAATTATTAAATTAATTTGATCAATAGGAAACCCTAATTGAGACACCCAAGTGATTCCGCACAAACCCTAAGATTTTCATAATTTTCAGAATCAGGATTAGGGCCCCTAAAACTCAGAGGGGGTAAACCCTAGTTGATAATTATCCTTAAATTTCGTTGTCAAATAACTGAAATATGAAAGAACTGACTCATCAAGGCTAGTCCCAGTCGTGGCTAGTCTATAGGCCTATTTTTCAAGCCCTACGATGCGTATGGTATATATGGCCTACGATGCGCAGGCTAGTTAAAACCCATACGATGCGTAGAGAAGTAAGGCCTACGGTGCGTATGCTTACCATACGATGCGTATGGTATATTAGGCCTACGATGCGTATGGGTGATCAAAATTCAGCTATAAATAGCAGGCATTGGCACTTGCTTTCTGAACATCTTACGTCGAAAGAATTCTCGATTATACACCGAGTTTTCTGCTTATACTTCAATTAAACACACACAACACTAAATTGAAGCTGCAATCAGGGTATTAGTACAATCGCTGCTACGATTCATTTATCCGACGATCAAGATATCCAATGAATGTTTAAATGCCACCCACATTAGGGTTATACTTTATCGTTCGTCATTAATTTGACGAATTGTCGTTAATTCGATAGGTAAAGTATTATACTTTATCGTTCGTTGTTAATTCAACGGATCATCGTTAATTCGATGGGTAAAGTATTATACCTTGTCGTTCATTGTTAATTCAATGGATCATCGTTAATTCGATGGACAAAGTATTGCATTTTAACATTCATTGTGAGAATTTGGTCTCGTGAGTTATCGTAATTGCTGGATTGATTACTAATTCCAAATTGTGTGCTTGTTATTGAAATTAGGATAAAAGGTTAATCAATAGGCTAGGCTCTGCCCGTATAAATCTGCAAAGTGAGTCATTCTCTCTTTTTATCAAATCTATTTACAAAATCATGTTTATTTCAAAGTTATAATTACGGGGATTAAGTCTTTGTAATCACCAAGTTACAGCCGGTATGTGGGGTTTTGTATACATTACTTGATAATCGTCACCATTGGGGCAGCCAATGGGGGATATGACCATAGCCACAGACACCATTGGACGAATGGGCCAATGGGTCGAGTGGCAAGTACCGTGGGTAGTTGGATTGATATCAGAAACATTGTAATCGCTCTTAATACTGTAAATTATAACAAATGTGTCATTTTAGTAAATAGAATGATTCACTCAGTATTTCCCGCTGACAAAACCTTTTTCAAACATGTTTCAGGTGATCTGTTGTAAATCAGGAAAAGTGTTGGGGAAGCATTGCAAGCTTAAGATAGTGGCTCATTATAAAATAAAGCAATAAGTTTTGTAACATAACGATTTCCTATAAAAATCATACTATTGTAAATTATCGGGGTTTTATCCCGAATTGTGAAATAAAATAATCGGGGAAAAATTTTAGCTTTAAGCGATCCTGTTTCCGCTGTTAAACTCAATTAAATCAATACCGCAGTATTTTCTGCCGCGGCTCCTGAAACGGGTCAAACCGGGTCTTGGGCCGTGACAGAAAAAGGTGGTATCAGAGCCACTGGGTTAAGCTGATTAAGTATTTGGAAATACTTAATTTTTCCTGATTAGAGCCACTGGGTTAAGCTGATTAAGTATTTAGAAATACTCAACATTTTTCCTGATTACAGCCACTGGGTTAAGCTAATTAAGTATTTAGACATACTTAATTTTTCCTGATTACTATTATGTGATTAGGTGTTTTATTAACTGGCTATTTGTTAATTTGAATATGGGCAGATTTTTATATATATTGTAATATTTGTTGCTCTATCATTGTTAATCGAAAAATATTATATATAAATTTATTTGATTAATATATGGAATTACCTAATATAGTATTACTATATTGTGGTAAAGAAATTATATTTTTATGTTTGAAGTATACTCTTATTTAAAATTTTTGTTTAGTTAATTATTATTAATAATTTTATTGTTAATAATAATATATTCATAGTAGTGATATTAAGATTATTTTTTTTTAATATTAAGATTATTATCAAAGGCAGATATTGGATAACCTAGCCTTAGTTATGCATGGACTGATCACCTATGCTTAAACAAGGCAGCATTAACCAATATCCACCATGATAATGACTAGTTAATATATATAAAATAAGTCATCATACTTATTTAGTATATAGATTTTTATATATTGATTTCTGTAAATAGTAAATATAAATCTTTAAATATCCTGATTTAAAGTTAGTATTTTATTATCTACAGTCTAGAAAATTTATAAATAAATTACAAATAAAACCTAGTATGTTTTAATTTTCAGTTGGGTTGGTAGTATGAAATACTATTTAAAAAGTCGTTCTATAAAATTTTATTATGACTTAGTAATTGTGTGTATTTTACTAATCAGCATGAGTGATTTGTCGGAAGCCCTTCAGAATTTAAATCTCTATCCAGTAAGAATCGAAGTTTCCAGAGATTTCAATAGGTATATACCAGACATAGAAGAACCTATAGAATTTAATGCTTTACCTTTCGAGAAACCTAAGCCTAAGAAAATGGAAATTGGGGAAAGTTCTAGGCAAATGGAGGAATTACCATCTCAAGAAGAATTAGATTTTATAATGGCAACCGATGATACTATTGAGCCTGTTAATGAAAATAATTTTATGAACTTAGAACCATCTATTCCAAACTCTTCTAATCACTGGAATATAGACGAATGGTTGGATAATGAAATACTGTTACAAAACCATCCCTATAGGCTTTTTCCTAAGTACAATCCAGAACCTTTACCGAATTTATCAATAAGTAACGAGAATAGGACTGAACTCCATCATTTTAACAACATGGATGCTGGGAATAGGATCCAAGAGACTTTGGGGCAAATCTCCTGGAAATACGATGAGAAGAAACGCCGCTACTAGAACATCATCTTACAAAGGATAGGGGAATAATGAAACTGTGGTTGTGTAATAGTAACAGTAAAATCAGTATGTGTAAAATAAATAATAAAACGGGTGTATATAGAAACATGATATAAGGAAATATTAGAAAAGTTACAATTTTGTTTGTATATTCGTTTATGTGATTATGTGCAACTAAAATTGTAACATTATTTCCTTTATACTAATTATATATCTATAAAATAGATATCAGATGGAAAACGCTAATAATGAACCAGTTAATGAGGGTAATCAATCTGAGCAACAATCGGGAAACCAATATGTGACTAGGCAAAATATAGAAAATATCATTGCTCAAGAGATAGCCAACACTATTCCAGGAATAGTTGCTCAAGGGATAGCCAATGCTATTCCAGCAATCATTACTGCTGTTAAAAATCCAATCGAACCGCAACATGTTGTTCCTAGTAAACGCATTTCTGAAGATAATTTCAGTAATAGCGTAAATGGAGGCGGTAATCATGTTAATCATGATAAACCATGGCAAGCTCCGCTCCCTAAGAAAAGGAAAGTTGCAACGCCTGGTTGCACTTACAAAGAATTTCTTGCTTGTAAACCCACTAAGTTTGCAGGCAATGAAGGAGCGACTACAGTACTGCGTTGGTTAGAGAAAACCGAGGCAGTAATTGCCATAAGTAAATGTGCTCAAGATGATCAGGTTATGTATGTTTCAAATCTTTTCAAAGAGGTAGCGCTAGAATGGTGGAATATGATGTTACAAGTAAAAGGAAGAAGGATGGCGTATGCTATGAACTGGGAAGAATTTAAGAATCTTGTAGAAAGAAAATTCTGTCCTGAGTACGAAAAAGATCAAATGGCAAATAAGTTTCTAACCCACCGGATGGTAGATGTAAATTGTCAAGGGTATACTACAACATTCTTCGAATATGCTCGAGTGGTACCAATCCTGGCTTCGCCAGAACCGGTACTTATTTCTCGTTATATTTGGGGATTGATTTCCGAGATCCGTAATATCGTCAAAGCTGCGAAACCTCGCACAATTGATGATGCGGTGGAATTAGCCAATACTATAAATGACGAGCTAGTACGGACAAGAGAAGAAAATAGAAGGAAGGAAGTAGCCCAAAAGATTTCCCAAGAATTCAGTTCGGGTAACCATAACCATTTCAAGAAAAGAGGGAATGGGCAATCTTCTACTAGTCCATTTTGCAAATTTTGCAAAAGGAAGCATTTTGGAAGATGCAAAGGATACTGCAATTTTTGCAAAATTCCGGGGCATCAAGAAGAAGATTGTAGGAGGAAGAAATTTTCAGTTTGCTACAACTGTAAAGAAACTGGACATCTTAGGCCAGATTGTCCAAAACTGAATAAACCATTAGACAATCAAGCCAAACCAGCAGAAGGGGCAAAAAGGAATGAGAGAGAGATTTTCAGCTAACTACTCATGAGGACGAGATGATTCCAGATGTGATAGCCGGTATGTTCTTAGTTTACAACATTTACCCAAAAGTATTAATTGACTCTGGTGCCAACCAAAGTTTTATAAATACTTTACTCTACCAAATTCTTGACTTACCATTTACCAACATTACATAGATTTCTATATTAGAAACGGCAGACGAGAATTCAGTAAGAATAAATAAGGTTATGCAGAACATAGAAATAAGTTATAGGTTTTCTGCAACCCTATTACCTATGAAATTAGTTGAATTCAATGTTGTGATCATTATCTATGATTAGAATTTCTTAGAAATTCAAAGAAGTAATTATGATTACAGGAAATAAATCATGTAAGTCTATGAAGTTCATATCAGTAATGGAAATTGCTAAATATGAACAAAAGCAAAGGAATAGTATATATGAATTTAGTAATTATTAATACTAAAGATACAGAAATCAAGGAAATCTCTGTAGTTCAGAATACCCAGATATATTTCCAGAAGATTTACCTGGAATATCACCAGATATGAAGATAGAATTTAGGATTTATCAATTCCAGGAATTTTACCTATAAGCCAAGGAACCTTATCGGTTAGCATAATATTGATTATTTAAGAAAAAGAAAATTTCGATAAGAATGTGTATTGATTATAGGAAATTGAATAAGGTTATAATTAAGAATCAATACCCATTAATTAGAATTTATGATCTATTCGATCAATTTAAGGAAGGTAGATAGTTTTCTAAGATCAACTTATGTTCCGTATATTATCAATTAAAAGTATCAAAGGAAGATGTATCTAAGACTATTTTCAGAACTAGCAATGGTCATTACTAGTTTACAATCATGCCCTTGGATTAAAGAATGCAACCGTAGCATTTAGGGACATGATAAATAGGATCTGTAAACCATATTTAGATAAATTAGTAATTGTCTTCAAACGACGATATACTTATTTATTACAAAAGTAGGAAAGAACATTGACAGCACTGGCATTTACTCTTAACTTTGTTAAGAAAAGAAAAAGCTTAACGCCAAATTTTCGAAGAATGAATTTTTGGCTGATAGAAGTACAATTTTAGGTCATATGGTGAATCATGAAGGTATTCACTTAGATCTTGCTAAGATAGCAGTGATTACCAAATGAAAGATTTTGAAGTATAAAGTAATACTTCAAAGCTATAATTTGGATATATGTTAATACAACGCAAAAAGGTAATTGCGTAGGCCTCAAGCCAATTGAAAAAGTCCGAAGAAAACTATATCAACTCATGAGTTAGAATAAGAACCATAATTTTTGCCTTAAAGATTTGAAGATATTATCTGTATGGTAGTAAGGATACTATCTATACAGATTATAAGAAGTTAAGATATATATTTATAGGCAAAAAGAATTTGAGGCGAAAGGAGATGGATGAAAATCCTAAGTGACTACAACTGTGATATTTGGTATCACAAAGGAAAAGCTAAAAACGGCAAGAGATAGTCATAAGAATTATGCAGATAATAGAAAAGTAATTGGAGTTCGAGTTGGAGACAAAATACTATTAAAAGTATCTCCTTGGAAAGGAGTGATTAGATTTGGTAAGAAAAGGAAATCTAAGACCAAATTATATAGGATCATTTCCAGTAAATTCAACGTATTGAATTAGCTACTTATAGTTACAACTACCAGGAAGGTTAGTTGGAATACATGATATCTTTTATATATCTAATCTCAAGAAATGTCTCTTTTGTAGTAACTTCTAAGATATAAAGGTAAACAAATAATGTTAAGTAAAGTAGGATTCAAAGACAAGATCCTAATATACGTGAAAACTGGAATCAAAAAGGAAGAGAGTATTCTCAATTACTCCAGTAAATCTCGAGGACGAGATTTTTATTAAGTTGGGGAGAATGTAACGACTCTCATCAAAAGTCATAATTATTAAATTAATTTGATCAATAGGAAACCCTAATTGAGACACCCAAGTGATTCCGCACAAACCCTAAGATTTTCATAATTTTCAGAATCAGGATTAGGGCCCCTAAAACTCAGAGGGGGTAAACCCTAGTTGATAATTATCCTTAAATTTCGTTGTCAAATAACTGAAATATGAAAGAACTGACTCATCAAGGCTAGTCCCAGTCGTGGCTAGTCTATAGGCCTATTTTTCAAGCCCTACGATGCGTATGGTATATATGGCCTACGATGCGCAGGCTAGTTAAAACCCATACGATGCGTAGAGAAGTAAGGCCTACGGTGCGTATGCTTACCATACGATGCGTATGGTATATTAGGCCTACGATGCGTATGGGTGATCAAAATTCAGCTATAAATAGCAGGCATTGGCACTTGCTTTCTGAACATCTTACGTCGAAAGAATTCTCGATTATACACCGAGTTTTCTGCTTATACTTCAATTAAACACACACAGCACTAAATTGAAGCTGCAATCAGGGTATTAGTACAATCGCTGCTACGATTCATTTATCCGACGATCAAGATATCCAATGAATGTTTAAATGCCACCCACATTAGGGTTATACTTTATCGTTCGTCGTTAATTTGACGAATTGTCGTTAATTCGATAGGTAAAGTATTATACTTTATCGTTCGTTGTTAATTCAACGGATCATCGTTAATTCGATGGGTAAAGTATTATACCTTGTCGTTCATTGTTAATTCAATGGATCATCGTTAATTCGATGGACAAAGTATTGCATTTTAACATTCATTGTGAGAATTTGGTCTCGTGAGTTATCGTAATTGCTGGATTGATTACTAATTCCAAATTGTGTGCTTGTTATTGAAATTAGGATAAAAGGTTAATCAATAGGCTAGGCTCTGCCCGTATAAATCTGCAAAGTGAGTCATTCTCTCTTTTTATCAAATCTATTTACAAAATCATGTTTATTTCAAAGTTATAATTACGGGGATTAAGTCTTTGTAATCACCAAGTTACAGCCGGTATGTGGGGTTTTGTATACATTACTTGATAATCGTCACCATTGGGGCAGCCAATGGGGGATATGACCATAGCCACAGACACCATTGGACGAATGGGCCAATGGGTCGAGTGGCAAGTACCGTGGGTAGTTGGATTGATATCAGAAACATTGTAATCGCTCTTAATACTGTAAATTATAACAAATGTGTCATTTTAGTAAATAGAATGATTCACTCAGTATTTCCCGCTGACAAAACCTTTTTCAAACATGTTTCAGGTGATCTGTTGTAAATCAGGAAAAGTGTTGGGGAAGCATTGCAAGCTTAAGATAGTGGCTCATTATAAAATAAAGCAATAAGTTTTGTAACATAACGATTTCCTATAAAAATCATACTATTGTAAATTATCGGGGTTTTATCCCGAATTGTGAAATAAAATAATCGGGGAAAAATTTTAGCTTTAAGCGATCCTGTTTCCGCTGTTAAACTCAATTAAATCAATACCGCAGTATTTTCTGTCGCGGCTCCTGAAACGGGTCAAACCGGGTCTTGGGCCGTGACAAAATGCCCCTGCACTACAGGACAAAATAGGAGGTTGCAACAGTCAAAAAAATAGGTTTTTTGGATTTTGGACTAAAATGGCAACAAAATGCAAACCACATGGACCCATATGTAATAAGTTTGAGATTTGGACTAAAGTGGCAAAACTGGCCAAACCACAGGGACCAAAATGGCAGTTTACTCTTAAAGTTAACATAAAAAATCAAAATAATTGTTGATGAAATTATGTTGCATATAAAATTACTAATTAATGGTAATTTTTTGAGCTTTGGACATCTTAAATATGGAAAATGGGAATTTCAAATTGACAGTTATTTTTTCTTAGATAAAGTTAAAATAAAAATTAGAAATATCATGATGACAATGGCCTTCAGATCAAGTCAGTAATTATTGACAATATCGTTAACTTTTCAAATTCAAAATATGCAAAATGCTAATTTAAATCACTGTTGGTTATCCACTGATAGTTAAAAAATTGTTACTGCTCAGATTTTTATTCTTCATATCCACTGATATTGACCATCATTGCTTTTACTAAAAAATATCCACTGCTCACGTTTTTATAATTGATGCGGTTAATTAATTATAGAATGAAATTATCAAATGAAAACTAGAATTGCAATGAAATTACCGTTTAACTTAATCGGTACATTCCAATGAGATAAGAGTTCCTCCAATATTGTTTTGGTCATAAAAATTTAAGTTATCATAAAAAATCAAAATAACTGTTGATTAAATTTTGTTGCATATAAAATTAGTAATTAATGGTAATTTTTTGAGCTTTGTACATCTAAAATATGCAAAATGGGAATTTCAAATTGACAGTTAAAATTTTTTCTTAATTAAAGTTAAAATAAAAATTAGAAATGTCATGATGACAATGGCTTTCAAATCAATCAGTAATTATTGACAATATCGTTAACTTTTCAAATTCAAAATATGCAAAATATCTGTTAAAATCACTATTGGTTATCCACTGATAGTTAAAAAATTGTTACTGCTCAGATTTGAATTTGAATATTCACTGATATTGACCATCATTGCTTTTACTAAAAAATATCCACTGGTCACGTTTTTATAATTGATGCGGTTAATTAATTATAGAATGAAATTATCAAATGAAAACCTAGAATTGCAATGAAATTACCGTTTAACTTAATCGTTACCTTCCAATGAGATAAGAGTTCCTCCAATATTGTTTTGGTGATAAAAATTAATGTTAACATAAAAAATCAAAATAACTGTTGATTAAATTTTGTTGCATATAAAATTAGTAATTTTTTGATCTTTGTACATCTAAAATATGCAAAATGGGAATTTAAAATTGACAGTTACAATTTTTTCTTAGTTAAAGTTAAAATAAAAATTAGAAATGTCATGATTGACAATGGCTTTCAAATCAATCAGTAATTATTGACAATATCGTTAACTTTTCAAATTCAAAATATGTAAAATGGTAATTTAAATAACTGTTGGCAATACACTGATAGTTAAAAAATTGTCCACTGCTCACATTTTTATAATTGATGCGGTTAATTATTTATAGAATGAAATTATCTAATGAAAACTAGAATTACAATGAAATTACCGTTTAACCTAATCGTTACATTCCAATGAGATAAGAGTTCCTCCAATATTGTTTTGTTTGATAAAAGTTAAAGTTAACATAAAAAATAAAAATAATTGTCGATTACATTTTGTTGCATATCAAATCAGTAATTAATGTTAATTTCTTGAGCTTTGGACATTGAAAATATGCAAACTGGGAATTTCAAATTCACGGTGTTTTTCTTTTAATTAAAGTTAAAATAAAAATTACAAATGTCATGATGACAATTGCTTTCAAATCAAATCAGTAATTACTGACAATATCCATAACTTTTGAAATTCAAAATATGCAAAATGGTAATTTAAAATTCAGGGGTATTCTCAAATAATACTTTCTAACATATTTTAGATGCAAAATATGCAAAACAAGGTCACAACACCGCTAGCAACCACCAACACTAAAGTTGCGACGTGTTAATACGGATAAATTAGACCGAAACATAAAACATAGAAAATACTAACTAATTCGAATTAGGACCCATGCATCACAATGAACCTATCAAACGGAAAAAATAGACGACCATAAACTGTTGTATGATGTTGAGAGTTTCACGATTTTCATTCAAAGTTTTATGATACTTCAGTGTTTGTTCATTCATAGTGTTTAATTTAATCTATCATGGGTTTTCAAACATCTGTTGACCAAACGTCAAACATCTGTTCATCAAAAGTTAAATTGAGATTCACCAATAGTCAAATACATCTTGACCTTAAACAGATGTTTGGTTTAAGACCATTTGTTTAAGGCTAAACATCTATTTATGGCCAAATATCTGTTTATTGCAAATATCTGTTTAAGGTTAAACATTTATTTAACTCCAATATCAGTGTTTCAATTACTATTGGCTATCCGCTGTTAGATAAAAAACAACTACTGCTCACTTTTTGTTAGTTGACATCCAGTGAATAAAAATGAAGTACACCTGGATGTTTATTAAGCTCCTCATTTTGTTTGTTTGGGTATAGTATTCTTGAAATTGGTCTTTTCTTGCAAACAGTTGTTTATGGGTCAACTTCTTTTTAATGTCAAACATTTGTTTAAGCGCAAACATGTGATTGTTAAATGTTATCCACTGCTGAAGGCCATCCTCTGTTTCTTCATAAACAACTGTTGACCACTGACTGACCAAACATCTGTGTTACATTTTGTTGGGTATCCACTGATAGTTAAAAAATAGTCACTGCTCCCTTTTTATTGTTGACATGCACTGAAATTTACAATCATTGGTTTTTTTAAAAATCATCCACTACTCACATTTTTATTGTTGATGTGGTTAATTAATTATAGAATGATATTATTAAATGAATACTAGAATTACAATGATAGGTTAACTATATTATCTAATCGTTGCATTCCAAAGAGATAAGAGTTCCTCGAATATTGTTTTGGTGATAAAAATTAAAGTTAAAATAAAAAAATAAAATAAACTGTTGTATAAAATCAGTGTTTTAACACACTGATGGCTATCCACTGCTAGCAAAAACTTACTTACTGATCTCATTTGTGACTGTTGCAAACCACTGTTATTGTTCCATCAGTGGTTTCCTACCAACTATCCTCCATTATCATCAGATGTTGGCACGTGGACAGTACATAGCGGTAAGATCTATTAGTAACCGATGCCACGTCAGCATTCACTATTTCACCAAAAAAAAACCCTGATCAAAACCCCCAAACAGTGTTTTTACTGTCGAATCGAATTCTAAATTCTTTTCTCAAAGCAGTTATCATCCATTTCTCTCAAAATCACTCATCCTCTTCATCGTCTTCTTCCTCTCGCAACCATAATCAAATCACGATGTCTCTCCCACGCAAATCCACACATAACTACTTAGGTCTACTTGAAAAACCCAGTAACACCAAAACCTTCAATTCCATCATTAATGTTATGTCTTCTTCAAAGTACAAAACTTTGTTGACTTGTGATGCTCTGATCTACATGGATACCCAGCAAGAATTCTGGAAAAATGCTAAGTTGGAAACTAAGGATAAAAGGCCCTTAACCATCAATTCTTCTATAAAGGACGTTCCAGTCACAATAACACCTCAAACCATTTCGGAAGTTTTTGAACTCGATGATCTTAAAGGTAAAACATCTTTCCCTAAAGAAGAGTATCAAACGTTTTTCATTCAAATGGGTTATGAAGAGGAAATCAAAAAAGACACTTTAGAAAAAGGCAGTTTTCCTCCTGCCACAAGGTTTTTGTTTCATACCCTACTGATGTGTGTCTCAAACAAGACCACTGCTTTCAATGAAATCCCATTGAAGATTCAATATCTAGGTTATGCTATATTACATGGTGAAAATTTTAACTATTCCCAGGTAATCTTCAATTATCTTGTTAGAAATGTTAATAAAAAGGCGTTTTTGCTCTTTCCAAGGTTTTTAAGTTACTATTTTAAAAAGAAATTTTCAGAAGATAATGCCCATGTACTTATCCAGGGTAATCCTTTTTCAATTAAGAGCCTCACTTCTGAAACCTTTACAAGGATGTCAAAACTTTCCAAAACACGAGTAGAGGTTCCTGAGCAGACTTCAGCAGCTACCACTGCTCCTCAGGCACCTGTTGTTGAGCCCACTGCTCAAGGTGATGATAGCAATAAAACAACTGTTGTTAAACCCCCACCTAAAACCACCAAAAGACCAAAACTAGAAAAAATCACAAAAGCCCCCCAAACCCAAAACAAAGGTAACTCTGGAAGATGAGATCCCAGAGAAACTACCAGTGACAAGACAAAAGTCACCAATAACCACTGCTGCTACTACCTCACAGCAGTTGGAAGAAAGATCTCAACCTGAGCCTCAAACTCCTCCTGCTTCTTCTAAAAAAGAGCAGGTTGTAATAATAGGGACACCAAATTATGATGCTCTGGAATCACTTGATTCCATCATCCACAACCCACTGCCCGGGGCAAATTCGCTTTCTACACCTATCCTCACTTCTCAAATCCCCCCAGAAACAAAACTTTTGTTGGATGCAGTTGATTTAGCCCGGACACAAACCAGTTCTTCTCAAACACCTGTTAATGAGAATATACCTCAACAAGTGATTGGGTCTGGTGTCTCAATCATTGCTAACCCACCAACAACTGAGGAGGTTACACTGCAGGAAATACAAGTACTTCCTGTCAGTAGTTCAATTGGAGCAGCAACTACAGGTGTTGGATCCACTGATCTACACCTGGCCAGTTGTTTCATCAATAAGACTCCTCTGAAGGCAATTTCCTCTCCAGCAACTGTGATATCCGCTGCTGTCTTTGTTCCAACCCCTGGTTCTATTAAAAGGATCCCAATTGCTGAGGAAAGAAGTCCCCAGTACCAAGAAAAAAGGGCATCTGTGGATGACTTTTGGGAAACTTTCCCTAAGTCAACTGCTGATACAACCATTGCCAGTGGGAAATCAGATGATCCCATTAACTTGGGTGATGGTTTAATGTACAAGGAATTGAGGGAGAGGGTTAAGAAATTGGAAACTTCTGTTGCAGATATTAAGTCAATGCTCCAACAGTTGTTACAAGCCCAAAAGGCAACACCCACTGCAGCACCAGATACAACATCTGCTCCATCATCTGCTCCTACTCCCATTGAGCTTTGGAGTTTATTTCAACCTGTGCTTCACCAACAAAGGGCATATTTTGATCATCAACATGAAATACAGATTCAAAAGATCAGAAATATGATGGAAGCTAGGTTTATGGATACACAAGCAGACATAAAGGCATTGAAGGCCCACTCGCTGAAAACCACTGGTTCTGCTCCTCCTACTATCATCTTTGTGGACAACCCACCACCAGCTGATGCCAAAAAGTGGGAGAAAATGAAGCAGCTAAAGAAAAAGGGATATGAAGATGGTTTGTACATTGCACCTGACAAATCCACTATGCTTGCAGAGATACCTAAGCCAGATGGTACTAAAAAGGTTGATGTAACCACAAATGCCATTGCTGATGCAAAAGGAACGGTAAAAAGGGATATGGAGGCAAAGGATAAAGCAAGGTGGGAACAGGAGAAAAGAGTTTGTATGGAGAAGGATGAGCAGGGTGTTTCTGAGGCCAAGAATGAAGAAAATCCTGAGCCTAAAAGAAAACAGCCCACTAGAAAAGTGAAGGAACCCAAATCCACACCTCCCAAAAGCTCCACACATCAAACCTCAAAACGAGCAGATGTTAAAACATCTGTTGTATCGACAGCTGTAGGTACTTCAGTTGTTTCAACATATGTTACACCAACAATTTGCACCACTTCAACACAAATTCAATCCACTGACTTACCACAAATCCCATTACCATAAAAAACATCCTCATTACTACCAACACCACCTGCCAAAAAGGAAAATACTTCAGGTGACACATCATCTGTTGTAATGGTAACAATGGTTGAAACACCAGTTGTTTCAACAACTGTTAGTCAACCATCTACCACTCAAATCACTACCACTCAACGCACCAAAACACCACCAACCTCTCCAAAACATAAAAGGAGAAGGATAATTCTGAATGTTGATCCTTCAACACTGCAAACATCCACCCAACCATTGTCCCTTGTTACCATTCCCAATGTTATCCCATTCTCTTCAGCACAAGTTTCAAATTCAAACACTGCCATTCTTCCTGCAGGAGTCCTGTATCCATTAGAACTGGAAGCAGTTAGAGAGGAGATCATATCCTTCTACTCTGAAGATGACCCTGCTAAAAGGAACTTGCCATCTGTTCAAGGATATCCAAGGCCTAATAACATTAATGAATACTTGAAGTTAAATGCTCAACAAGCAGAGGATATCTCCAAAAGAAATACACAAGGAAAATCTGACAGAGAGATTCAAACATTTTACCAACATTTGCTAATCCAAGTGAAAATTTTGGAGCAGTTTTCAAAAGATCTCTGTCAAAATTTATCAGAAAGTGCTGATGAAACTTTGAGGAAAGATTATATTGACTATATCATGGCTTACAAAACATACAAGGGAGAAAAGTACAAGTACAAAGAATGGACCATCAGTGAGCTAGAAAGTGAAACAGCCAGAATTCAAGATATGATCAAAAAGAAGGTGAAGCAGACTCCTCCTGTCTGGGCAAAGTTTAAGAAAAATGTACCAGATAGGTCTCTGCAGCTGAAGAGAATGAAAGAAGAGTTAATAACAGCTAATTTTGGGTCAAAGAACCAAGTGTCAAGGTGGAAAGAGGATAAAGTGTTTTTCTCTTACAAAAAGCTGGAAGAATTAAGAAAGAAAGATCCTAATGTTCCCCAAAAGCCTGTTTACCCTGAAGCAGTGGTTCCAGCTAAGCCAAAAAAGCTACAAATCAGGAGATCCTAATACAGATTCGTTGGACTTTGAATTACAATTCAAAGGGCAAGTCAGGGAATTATTGGTGAGGCAATAAAGATATTTGGGTTTGTGTTTTACAGTTTATAGCAGAGTTAAGATTACTAGGTGTGGTAATGTTTGCGGTTATATAAGAAATTTTATGTATTTGTGAATTTGGTAAGTAACTGAATTGACTTTGAAAGTCAAAGGTGAAAGAAACATGGTTGACTTCACTATTGGCATTGTTTGTTAATCCTGTTTTGTAGTAAAAATACTCTTTGAGCTTTATTTTGAGCTGTTTAATTTGTTATCCTTTTAGTGAATTTTCTTTTTCAGTTGACCCATCTAATATAAAACACATGATTAAATCATATGGTCAAATTGTTAAGGGTCTTGATGATTTAAGTTGCTAATTGTGTGCCGTCTATTAGCTAATTATTTGTAATTTATGTTAACAGTGTTTATATTTTAACAGATGTTGACCAAAAGTCGAACAGATGTTGGCGAATAGTGAAACGGATGTTGACCTCAAGCAGATGTTTGGTTTGTGGCCAAATATATCTTTATGAGCAAACATCTGTTTAACTTCAAACATTTGTTTAAGGCCAAACATATCTTTATTGGAAAATTCTGTTTATGGCCAAACATCTGTTTAAATCCAAACATCTGTTTAAGTCCAAACAACTAATATAGAACGCCAAACATTTGTTTAAGCCCCAACATCTGTTTAGGTCTAAACAGATGTTTAAATATTTGTTCAAAACACTGTTCAATCTAACATGGGTTTCCATGCATCTGTTGACTAAAAGTCAAACAGATTTTCAAACCACTGATTGACTTATCCAAATTTCTGTTGAATACTAAATGAGATGTTGACCAAAACTCAAACAGCGGTTGACCAAAAGTCAAACAGATGTTGACGAAAAAATGGGATTATCCGACCCGGTTACATGGGATATTTTTAAACTTCTAACATTTTAAAGATACTCAGAAAATCTCGGTTCATTTCTCTCTCCACATTTCTTTCTACACTTTCTCCAACAAAATCTGTCATCTTCTTCGATTTCTTCCGATCTTCATCAATATCATCTTGTATAATAATAAAGGTATTGTTAAATAATCTGATTTGTTTTGTATTTTTTATGTTTATTCTTTTAGTTGTGAATTCTTTGGGCGATTATGGTTCTTGCTATTTAAATGAAGAAGTTGTAGTCGACGGTAGTGTATTCATGTATGTCCCTGTTTTTTTTCAATCCATTGTTGGTTATGATTGCGTTTATTGTTGCGGCTTATACTTGAACAATTTTTTATAGTCCTAATTTTTTTGAATATCCGATTAATATGTAGTTATTATGCATGTTATGATAGACATATATGTTTCTAAAAAAAGTGATCTGCATTTCCTGTATCTACCATTTGTGTTATCTATTGTTGATTTTATTGGATTTCACTTTGCTCATGTATTTATCTTATTCTGATTTATGATATACCATCTGATGTATTCTTATGTGTATTTAAAAAAGTTGAATTTATTTTGATTAGTACTTGGTATACTGTTTTTAAGTTTTTCTTTTGAATAGACACAAGTCACTATCCTGTTTTTCTAAACAATTTATACAGTTGTTGATCGTTCTTGTATATTTGTGATACTTAATCAGAAAAGTAGGTTTTAAGTTTTAATTAAATGATTTGATGTAAAAATATATATATATTTCGATATGATAAGAAATTACATGTATTCTCACCTTTTTGATGTTGTCTATTGTTATTTTGATATATATTAGTTGTATCATCTTTTATTTAGATGTATTGCATACCTTAATAGATTGTATTCATTTGTTTCTTAATGTTATTGATTTTGATTATATATGATTGATACTGTTACAGTTTTATGTGAGAATGATTTATGGATTTCCGTGTTACCTTCAAAGCAGTAAAAGGAAATGTTTGGTTAGTAGTTTTATCCGATCTTAATTTAACACTTAATTTTAATTTTTTGGTATGCTAATTAGCAATAAAAGTGTTTCTTTTATTTATGCTTAGATTTTGCCAAAACAGTATCAAAATTGGATTCAACAGTTTAATTATCCAATTGGAAATACAAATATCCGAACCACAGCTGGAAATGTTTTTAAAGTCAAGATCTATCCCCTAAGCAATGGCAGATATTATTTTTATAATGGTTGGTGTCAATTGGTAGACAGTTTGAAAATACCTTCAGATTCATGGTTGATATTTCATTATGAATAAGCTTTACAAAGTTTCAGAATATTGTATTTTTATCAAGACATTGCTCTTTCTCCTTGTGAAGAGTTTTACTACAAACCATCTGGTAACGAAGATTATGTGGTATGTAACTTCGAATATTATTCATCATGTAATTTTATTGGAGATACAATTGTTTATTTGTTGTGTTTTATTTTTTTACTTAATTTTCTGATATATTTTTACTAATGTACTATATAATGTGTTTTATTCTGATTGTAGAGTATTAATCGTTCTTTTGTTCATCACAAGATGTTAAACACTATTCCTTCATATCCGGTCGTTATTAAAGGATCTGAAAACCAGAACTGGTCTGTAGGGGTGGAAGATATCAACAATGAACTTTACATAATTACCGGATGGAAGGAGATAAAGAATGACTTGTCATTAACTGCTGATCATCTCATTGTCTTTGAGATGATAGATCTTCAGACTTTTCATATCACGGTTTTCAATTGTGCTACCTGTGATTTAGTGCTTCCACCTGAGGTTTGTGTTGTTGTTAAACAAAAGGTGATAGAAGAGATTGTGTTGAGTTCAGATAGTGAAGCTGTACAGGACGTCGTTGATGTCAATAATAGTGGTATGGTTGTTGGGAATGAAGATGATCAGATGGTACCTCTTTCTTTCCGTGTGGACGGTCATTTTGTAAGTTTGTGATGATGAGTTTACTAATATATAATACTTTAGTCAGATTTTAAAGATGTGTTAATTCTTTGTTTATTGAATTGTTCGTTGTTTGTTACAGCATCTTTTTAAAAAACAGGCTGAAGATCTTGGACTGAATCGTAAGATGGGTTTGAAGATTGTGGACGTGGCAGGTGATGTTTGGAATATTCAAGCTGCTATAGGTTCATCTCAAGGTCAACCAAGATATTATCTGCAAGGAATGAGAAAGTTTGTGAGAGATAAAGGCATGGTTTCAGGTCAAGCATTTACACTTAACTTTGTGAAAGGTAAAAAGTTTTTTATGTTCGGATGAATGTTTGTGGTTTGAAGAAGGCAAATGCAGAAGCATACATTGAACTAAATTTTCGGGTTGTAGTTGTTTGCTTTTCGAAACTGATACTAGACTTGTTTGTTTAGTTTTGAAGTTGTGATTCTAAAACTATATATGTACATGTAAATTATTAGCTCCATGTCTAACGGAAACAATGTGGAGTTGTGAACTAAAAACAATAAACTCCGTTTGACTTTTGGTCAACATCTGATTGACTTTTGGTCGTATTAATAACAATATAAGATGGTTGATGTAATGTGGTCGTATTAATAACCAATGGTGATTAATTAATCTAAATAAATTTCTCGAGCCCGGGAAGCAATCCCGGGTAAAAACCTAGTTATAACGATACATAAATAATAACGGGAAAATCACGAAAATAGCCAAGTCAACGCCGTTTTTTCAATTTTGGCCATGTGACACCCCTCGCTGAGCCGTTTCAGCATCTTGAAACGGCACAAGATTCCCCTTTAACGGCCAGCCATTCCTTGATAGCCACGTGTCCGACAAAGCCTGTAACGGCTTGAGGTTGCTTCTGAAGACGCCACGTGTCCGACATTGTGGAAAGACCTTAGCCAAGCCGTTACAGTCGGCTGCCGTTGAAAGATCTTAGCCGAGTTCTTTCCACGAGCCAAGCCGTGTACTTAGGTTCCAGCCGAGCCGTTACCCGCACACACGTGGACCCCAGTTCTGCATGCCAAGCCGATTCAGCTGGTTCGAGCCGGGTCGTTTAACTGTCCAAGCCGTCTCAACTGCTCCGAGCCGGTACACCTGGCCAAGCCGGTACAGCTGTGGTTCGAGCCGTTACGTTTAACTGTCTGAGCCGGTTCAGCGTGTCCGAGCCGGTACAGCTGACTTCGAGCCGGTACGTTTAACTGTCCAAGCCGTCTCAACTGCTCCGAGCCGGTACAGCTGTCTAACGCCGGTTCAACCTATACTTCGAGCCGGTTCAACCGTCTTTTCCCACTATATATTTACCTACTTGTTATTTTTTTTTGTTTGTTAAACGAATGCCTCTACCACACTTAAATCTTATAGAAAATGTTATCTTGCTTTGTTCATTTGATTGTCATAGATGTTTTCGTCTATGACCGCCAAGAAATATTTATGAAATCTCACGTATCTGATAGTGTAAGAGACTTGTTCCTGGGCTTTAGTTATCAAATTAGCTTTTGATATTGTTTCTCATATTGGAGTGTCTTTCTCTTCAGAAATTCCACCTCTACTTACGCAGTGAGTGTAGATGGAACTATCGAGCAAAAGACGCATCTTTATCATTGCTACAAGCGTTTTGACTCGATTTCCCGAAGAAGAGATTTGAATCACTCCTAACTTTCAATTTGCTCTCGGTTATCTGCCGATTCAGAAGCAGCGGTTTGGCGAAGTTATGTTGTTATCTGAAGACTGCTTGGTTTGAGACCGAGATTTTTTCTCTACTAGCCGTTTCAGCGGTTATCAGAAATTCTGTGGATGAAATTGAATCACTTTATTATGTTTGAATTTTTACATGTTATATCTTTTATGTAATTTGTATTATATAATAGTCCAGTGAATTACCTAGCAAATAATTTTAAATCTTGTTTGGGCTGTTTATGTGTTTGGGCCGTTCATTTTAAATAATTTATTTAAATTTTGTTTGGGCTGTTTATGTGTTTGGGCCGTTCCAAGTTCCCACAATAAAAAAAACAAAAAAAAATTACATTCAAAAAACTAAAACGGCGTTTTATATTAAATAATAACCGTTGCCGTTCCAAGTTCCCACGTATTTACTCATCCTTATAAATTCCCTCACCACGTTTAACAACCACGCCGTCTGCAATCCAAAAAAAACTCGCCGTTTTCATAAGTTTTATCTCCGACTCCGTCAACGAATGGCAAATACCTGGACCGACGTCGACGACGTCGCATTGTGCGAACCATGGGAAGAAGCGATGACCGATCCCCCAAGACATGGACAGGGGGGGCTGTGGGTTAAGGTTCAACAGATCTTTGGGCAGCTTCGGGGTCCGGACCATAACCGGACCGTGGACGCCTTATCGTCCCGCTTTCGTGTGCTGCGGTTGGAGTGTGAGCGGTTTGACAGCTATTTCAAGAAGGTCGAGAGAGAAATGCCGGACCTGGTTGAGGATGACCAGAAGGAGGTGGCATTGATCAATTACCGTCATGACGAGGGTCATGAATTCAAGCACGTCGCAGAGTGGGAGGCATTTAGGATTTGGTTTTAGATATATTATGTTTTGGTTTCTTTTTTTAAGTTATGTTTAATGTTTATGTTTGCAATATATATATATATATAATATATATATATATAAAATTTTGTCTCCATAACAAAGAAAAATAAACTGTATCACAAGATAAAACAGTATCACAAAATAAAACAGGCCCAAGTTTTATAAATTTTATTATGCCGTTAACAAACGATTTGGGCCGTCCACTTTTAATAATTTAACAGCTACTGTTGGGCCGTCCACTTTTAATAATGTAACAGCTCATGTTGGGCCGTTAAAGGCTGTAATTTAACAGTTGTTGTTGGACCGTCCAAACGGGCCCAGTTTATTAACCAAGTTAGCTAACATTGTTAACTTTTAATAACCAAGTTAATGGGTACAAAATTAATTTTATCAAATTAATTTTAATAATTAACTATTTTTATTTAACTTTTATTAACCAAGTTAGCTAACCTTGTTAACTTTATTAACTGGTACAAAATTAATTTTAATATATAACTATTTTTATTTAACTTTATTAACTAGTTTAATTAATTATATTAATTTATAACTAATTAACGGGTTTAAAAAAGTTAAAAAAACTAAATTCACGGTTCACATAGACAAACGGTTAAAAGTCATACATTAAGTTGCACAATACAAGCTAAATATTACAAAATCATTTCGTGAATTACAGATAAATTTTTAAAGTTTCAAACACTGAAAGGTGTTCAAAGTCCTCGTCGTAAAGGATTGCGTAGTCGAGCATGGCCTCTTCAACGACCTCTTGTTCATCCATGTTCGGATTATTTTTTTTAACAGCTTTGCACACACATAAAAAACGGTTACATTTAAAGCGTAGAAAAGCAAGACGAGTCGTCAAGGCATCGACACTCCGGGACGTCTCTTGTAGGTGAATGAAAAAGTAGTTGAAAACCTGCCCCCAGAAAGCAGCATCGGAAACTGAATAAGTGCCCAGATCACGAACGGCAGCGTACGAAACGACAGCAGCAATATCTTCCTCGTCGGTCCAAGACTCCATTTTTTTAGTGGGAACTTTGAGAGGATAATGGGGTTAAATGGGAGGAGTAATGTATATATTTATAGGTTTGAAATGAGAATGGAGTTAATATTAAATACTAAAACATATTAAAAAGAAGAGTTATTTTATTTAACAGCATTTGGGCGTGGCAAACACCGCCAAAAATACAGTTTATCAACCATGAATCGTATATATGACAAACATATTTTTTTTACGTCTCCAGTAATGTTAATTGGTTTGTCCGTAACGAGATGCTCCATAAGCATACACAGATAGACAGCTTCATTGCCTACGATTGACCTGTTAGAAATCACGTAGTTATCGTTTAGCTCATGAGTTATGCAGCATTCTGGTTTGCCTGTCTTTTTCCAATACTGCAAATGCATCAGCAAACCAGTTAAATACACCTTAAGCTTCGTCAACCGTGGAATAATAACTGCTCTAAATTTGTCTAGTCGTCCACAAAAGTCTTCAAAAGGGTACAAAACTAATTCCTGGGATGCCAGCTCTAATCGTACCAACTGCCATTCGTTATTGTCAATCGGCAGTGGGATAAACACAAAATCCACGTCAAAAAGGAAGGAAATGGGTTTTCTTTACCATTTCCATAACCAACCACGCTCTTAGGAACGGATTGTAGTAACGTGTCATAGAATTGCGGTGGAAGAATTGTCCACCGCAAATTTAACGTGGGATCCTTTTGTAGGTTTCTGCTTCTCCAAGCCATTAGTCTTCCAGTCCATCCCTCAATATGCTTTTAATGAATATTATATTTAATACAAGTTACATGTAATAAACAATATAAATAGAAATTTTGTTAATAAAAAAGTTCTAATGAAATTACCGTTGCTGTTAGGTAGCCATTACAACGATAGCCTAACAGAGTGCCCCAAAATTTTTGGTCCAACTCCACATAATGACTGAACACAGCTAAATAACAAAATGGGGCGTCCCCATTACTGTAAAATGTTGCAACATCTTTTGACCAATTCTCAGATTCGTCGTCTGGAATTGCCCATATTCCGCCTCTGTTCGGGTGTAAGCTTTGACGATTAGTTACAAAGTTGTTTTCTTCCGGCACAGCCGTTTCAGACGATGAAGTTTCACCCGATTGTCTGGGTGCTCTCCATTTCTTAAGAATCCACGTTGATGATTTACTAACTGGTTGAGAGCAGTATACATCACTCTTGTTTTTGTCAGCCATTATTTGTTTGAAGGGAGTTTCAAGGGGGTTTCAAGGCTTCTCAATGGAGGTGTAACAATATTTTGCGATCTTATTTAACATGAAATGAAATTTTGAATAAATTAATGGTTAAGCCGTTTCAATATACTGCTCGAGTCGTTTCAAGGCACGTGCTCCAATAAAGTAAAAAGTCAAGCCGTTACCATGCAATGCATGTGCCGTTTCAACACTCTCCAATAAAGTTAAAAGCAACTGCCCGAGCCGTTTCATGTAACTGCCCGAGCCGTTTCCAGCTTCTGTCGTTTCATGCTCATGCCGGTTCATGCTACTGTCCAAGCCGTTTCCGCAGCAACGCACGTTCTACAACAAAGTAAAAAGCAACTGCCGAGCCGTTTCATGTTACTGTCCAAGCCGTTTCAGTTACTTTTTTATGCCGTTTCCAGTGCATGTCCAAGCGCGTTGACTGCTCGTGTTCCAATAAAGTACTGTTCCCCGTCAGACGACATTCAAGTCGGGTCAACAAGAACGGGTCAGACGACATTCAAGTCGTTTCCCCCCATGTGACAAACACCAAAACACAACACTTTGAACTCACTTTGAATCTTTTCTCCACTTTGGAGCAAAGCAAAGTACTTGAAGACCCAACGTTGAAGATCCGAAAGATCGTTGACTCGTCTGGGACCACTAATCACACTTCTTCGACATTAGTTGTGGGCCCCCCACTATGGACTTCAACCGACACGTGAACATGCCAAATGATTTCGGGAACATGCCAAACGTCCAAGAGATGCAAGAAGCTTTCATGGACCCCCCATTTATGGCCGGTAAAATGTTTGCGGCTTATTGAACAAAAGATAAGATTTAAGATTTTTATTTGAATTTGTGTACTTTTTTATTTATTTTTTCTTTTTATGTAGCAAATAAACATTAAAGTACGACAAAAGTGGTTGGTTTTACAAAAATTGCGTGAAGTGATGACTCCGGCGGTTGAAACAGCTATTAGGCAGACGTGTTTCGGTCCATATTTAGACAATAGATGCACCATATGTGATAGCCTTCTTTTATATGGCGTTGCACAACTACAAATACCGACTCCTACTCCCCGTCTCGGTATTTCATATAGATTACGAGGGGAGCTATTTACATTCACTCCTAAACAATTTTGTTTAATAACGGGGCTACGTTTTGGGCACAGTTCTTGGGCACCTATAGACCATATGAACTCCTTTAGGAACAAATATTTTGAACCTGGATCAAATGTTAGTTTTTCTCGAATAATTACTTTATTCGAGAACATTAACCAGATTAACGATAATGACGCCACGAGGATATGTCTCCTCATGCTAATCGGTCAAGGTTTTTTGGGTTGGCAAAACACCAATGTTGTTGATAATTTGCTTTTAGACCTTGTGGATAATTTAGAAGCATTCAGACAGTATCCATGGGGTAATTATTTTTGGGAAAGTACTTATACTGCCATATACAATTTGCACAATCGACAAAAAGAAGACGCTAAAGGTTTTTCTTTGGCTGGATTTGTCTGGCCCTTCAAGGTACCCGTGAATGTCAATTAATATTGTTATTTCGAAAACCATATAAAATTTCAATATATTCTTTTTTGTAGATGTGGGTGTTGGAGATTTTTCCCGAATTTAAGAATTCAAGGGAATGGTTTGAAGGTGAGACGATTCCAAGATTTTTGGGATGGAAAGAAAGCAAAAAGTTTATGAGGGGCACTGTGGACCGATTGCTTAACCATGCTGCAAAGGTTAGAATTTTACCTTTAATTATTTTACTGTTTATAAATTTTTAATTTGTTGTATTTTTTTAGTAGCTTTTCATACCCAAAGTAATAAAGATTAAAAATTAAACATAAACATTTTTATTGTTTATATTAATAAAAGTAAACTGCCATTTTGCAAAAAATATGAGTTTTGGGCTAAATTTGCAAAATTGACAAACGAACAGGGACTAAAATTGGAGAGAGAAATATTATTATTTTATTATTTTTTTTTTGTTATTTATAACATTGCAGAGACGTGAATATAGGCCGTCTTTGGTTATATTGCCCACTGAAAATGAGTTGCAAAGCGCGTGGTATTTGTCTAGTTCAGATTATTTAGACGCTGAACGTCGGATGTATGCCAGTGCAATGCCGGGCGAGAATCCGGTTCAAATGGCCACGGAAATACCCATTCAAATGCCCACGGAAATACCCATTCAAATGCCCACAGGGTTCACGGGTCCAATTCAACCAGAAATGCAGGCTGCCCCCGGTGTAAACACACAAGAACATATAGCGTCTGCAATAAACAATTTGTTTGGTGACGATGGGGCGAATAAAGGTTATAATCGGGCATCGGATCGACAGGAGATTCCACAACAAAATTTTGTTCCCCCTATGACCCCGTTTCGAGAAAATTACGAGAATGAGCTGATTTCACAATTTAGATCACTCATGGACGAGAGGCTGCTAGAGAACAACCGGAGACTGACTGATATGTTCATGTCAGAGTTTTCATAATCATATCGCTGTTCCCCAAAACAAAAAACTGTCAGGACTCCCGTACGAACGCCAAAAGAACAGGCACACACTCAGAGTGATAATGTAATGTGCTTTCTGAATAATTTTTTTTATTTTATAATAACAATATATACTAATAACCGTTAATTTAACTGACATGCTTTGTTGTAGGCTGTTGCAGATTCATTTATCAATTACGATAATGCCGATAATGCATACCACGTCTCTTTGAGCCCCATGGTGAACGTACATGATGTAAGTTTTTTTCATTTTATATATTTTAATTACTGGTCATATTTTTATATTACCACTATAAATATATAAAATTTCAGTACGATTTAATTGTTTAAAAGAAAGTTAATTAAAATATATTTTATAAAGTGAAATTAATACGTATATACAATATTTGTAGAATGAGGATCCTGAATTAATCAAAATGAGACGATCCGAAAGGCTTGTAAAGCCCGCATCAGCTTTGCTATCCCCGTATGTGGCTTACAAAAGATTGAAAAAAAAAACAAGCCCAAAGGTTAAGGAATGAGGATAGACAAATTTAGTTCATCAAGACGTGGTATCCAAATAGCGGAAGTAAACATCTTTCCCTAATAGTGGGGAATTCTGTCGGTCCAAAATTTTGGGGGTCGTTGCTGGGCCAGGAAGGTAGCGGTTGGTTAAGCGATGATGTAAGTAATGGCATCTGTATATAACAACCATAAAATAAATAAATTTATATTTTTTTGTATATTGTTTTCAAACTAACTTATCAAGTTTAACAGCATATATTTGGGTGGATGATCCATTTGTATCATTCAAGAAAAGAAAGTGATCGCTGGAGTATTCTACCCCCATATTTTCAGAATTATTTTCGATCGCGGTCCGTCGACCAGAACTGTAAAGGTTACTTCACTGGGCAGGTTGAACCTTTTCCATCAATACATACTGTTGACGAGGTAATGTGGAACGAACATATTAATTACTAGATAAATGTATTTCTTATTGAATTCATTTAATATTTTGCGTAATAATTATATAGGTTTACGTACCGTTGTTTATAGAAGGCCTTCACTGGTTTTTAGGTGTTTTCAACCTTGTACATTACAAGCTGACGATATACGACAGGTATTAACCCGATTTAACTGATTGGTACTCCAAAATACATGTTGCTAACTGTGTTAATTTGTTGCTGTTTTAGTCTTTTATATGCTATGGAAAAGGAAAGAACGGAAGTGGTGTGTCATATAAATTTTGTGTTTGACCATTGGCTACGAATTCATGGTTATAATGCCCACAGACCACTACCGTTATGTTACCCCTTCGAAGTTATTTACGCGACCGATGCTCCTCAGCAGTCCGGACCTTTGGGAGACAGTGGAGTTTGGGTTTGCATATTTATTGAAAGGTTGATAAATAAGAAACCGTTGAACGATGATGAAGATACTCAGAAAACAGCGGAACGAATGAGACGTCAACTAGCTTTACTATTTTATGATTCGGTGTTACCCGATAGTACAAGTGAAGTCTTTGATGATGATGATGAAGATCCCGTAATTGTAGGATAATTGTATTGTTTCTTTTAAAAATTAAATGAATTTGTACTGCTGCCTATGTCTATATATATGTGTGTTCCACCTTTATACAAAAACATTTACCAATGACAAGCATTCCTCCTTCCGTACAACACACAGTTTGGATCAATCAACATGATCGGAATCGCCAGTGGTCTCCAAATGTTCTTGAATTTTACTACGATGGGGATAATACTACTTGCTTTTCTTCATACACGGGGACAACAACACTCGGAAAAGCTTGGTGGGGGGGACTGCTTGGATTTACTGGAGCGGGTTTTATTCAAAAAACGGTACATTAATAATAAATATTTTCAGAATAAAAATCAGTTTCATTATTTTTGTATTAAATAATTTACCGTTATTTCTTAGCACGTAAAAGCATGGTGTAACAAACTCATGTATGAACGAGAGATTGAAATAAATTCAAGAACGCTGTCGTCAAACGATTATCGTTGGACAGTTCTACCTCCAAATTTCTTCGACATGTTAAATGAACAAGATATTGATGCAACCAGATACGGAGATGGTTCTACACCAACATATCCTCCATTCTGGGAAATTGATACGGTATACTTAATCAATTTTTTTATTTTATTATATCCGTTTTTTATAAAGATTTTATATTTATTGTTCTTTTACTTTGTAAATACCTATACCATATATACCAAAGCACAAGGCTCATTCTTACTCCACACCTATTTAAACACATGTTGCTCCACTACTCAATTGGCATCCCCCTTTTTTCTACCTCATGGCGAATCAAGAACACAACATTCATCTACACATTCATATCAACGTCAACATTTCCCAAACATTTAACCACCCAAACCCACCCTCAGATAACCCCGAACCAAACAAATCCCAAACTCGTAACCCCCCAAACCCGGTGCAACAGCCAACACGTGAAGCACCAATTAGCGGTTCAGGTCAGTGTCAGGCGCTTGTGCCGTTACCTAACACCGATGAACGACAACGTCCTTTGGACCAGATTATTCCACAACAATGTTTGACGGCTACTGCTGACGAAGACTCAGAGGAGGAACTGGATTTCGAAAGACTGTACGATGAAGTGCGTTTTGAAGCTTATTTTGCGGAAATGGAAGAGTCAGACGAGTATGATTCTGAATCGGAAGACCATTCCGGTTATTAGTTAAATGTCAGTGTTTTTTTTTAATAAGAACTTAAACATGTGTTTAAAACGTGTTTGATGTAATATTTACAAACTAAAAGAACAATAATATTTTTTTTAATAATAATTTTATAATATTTTGTTTCTGAAGCGTTTTGAAGCCTATGCTTCCTGTTCGACTAATACAGGCATACAGCCCACGAGCCTCTATGCTTTCAGCCCACTGACAGCCCACGAGTCCACGA
The DNA here is from genome assembly GCA_030545235.1 of Helianthus tuberosus. Classification (NCBI taxonomy): domain Eukaryota; kingdom Viridiplantae; phylum Streptophyta; class Magnoliopsida; order Asterales; family Asteraceae; genus Helianthus; species Helianthus tuberosus. The sequence continues at coordinate 64,604,378 of CM060369.1, forward strand.
GCAGCCCACGAGTAGCCCACCAGCCTCAAGCCCACTAACAGCCCATGCTTAAAATAAAACAAACCCACTAACAGCCCATGCTTAAATAAAACAAACAAATATAAGTTATAAAAGAAATAATATCTATAAAAGTGAAAATATATGTTTATTTTTAACAAGATTATTCACTTTTTGCAGATATACATTCCTATACCGGACAAGGATCAAAATTGGTTGCTTTTTAAAATAAATCTAAAGTCACTAGAATTAAATTTTTTTTTTGCCAATAGTTGTGACACGATTAATTGCGGAGACACATTTTGCGTACACAAAAGAGTACATCAAATTGTACTAGAATTTGAATCTCTATTTTTGTGGTTTCTCGGACGTATATCGTATTGGCAACACTCACAAATATATGAGACGCGTGCCATGCAAATAGTAGGGGATTTCGTGTGGCCTGATCAAACAGATCTTATTGGCAGAAATGCAGGAGTCATCATATGTATGCTAATGGAAAAACTTGTTCGGGATCTTTCTTTAACATGGAACGAAGGAAACCTTCAGGATGCTTGTTTCAGATACAGATGATACATGGCAGATGAACTCTACGCCGGGCGCTTCACACCTGTTAATGTTTAATGGTTCTATGTATGCATGTAATATAATAAAAAATAATAACATATTGTAATGAAATGATTTTCAATATTAATTATTTGAAACTAAAAAGACTTACTACGTTATTTGAGAAATTGAAATACACAAAATAAATTTATTAAAAGTCTCCCAGGTTAAAAGACGGATACATATAATTAGACGGAGATTGTGTATTAAAAGTCTCCCAAATTAAAGTATTATCAGTTTCTTTCCCTTTGTCTGGGCCTTTGCGAGTACGAATTTCTGACGGCATGGGCTGCCGACAGACATCCCGATGATGACCATAGGAGTTACACCGGGAACAATACAGGGGAGTAGGTTCTTCCCCGCGGGATAAGATACGGTGGTTTTCTCGAGGACGACCGGCCTGGCGTTTTGTCATATGCGGCGGTTGAAGATTGATAAGGTCTTCTGGAGTCTCCCATTCAGATCTATGAGGAAGAGGATTAATCGCTTCTTCATAAGTTTTTTTATAGACTTCGTTTGAGTAACACGGGAAACAATACTTACTGCAGTCGGTTTCACCTACAAATTTTGACACGGCAATAACATGCCCGCAAGGTAAACCAGAAACCTGCCAAACTCGGCAACTACAACTTCCATTAACAAAGTCAACTAAACCCCCCTTTCCACTGTCTGCGACAGAATAACTGTTTAACCCAATCCCAACAACTGTCCAGCTTCTAGACCCTTCAATTTTTTTAAAAATTTTCTTCTGTGCCCATTGTGTAAGTAAATGTTTTTCAGAAATACCTTGCAAGCGGCGATCGTAAAACCATTTCTGTACAGATTGCCGGAAGAACTCTAAGAGTTGCGTTACCGGCATTTTACGCGAGTGTCTAGATAAAGCATTAATAGACTCCGCGCTGTTAGATGTCATATAATGATATCGATTGCCTGGGCAATGCGCCCTTGCCCATCTACCAAACCCAATACTTGTTAGAGTGCGACGTACCCTAGGAACGACAAGACAAAGAGCATCGAATGACTCATTAAAATCAGACAATCGGTAGGATTTGCATGTCTTCCACCACAGGTTCTCATTTTCCTTTTTTTTTATCAGATGGTAAACGGAGGTTCATCATTAAATGACGACAGCATAACCCGTGATAAGCATGTGGAAAGACGTTTCTAACAGCTAGGTGTATAGAATTCGCTCTATCCGATATTATCGCCATGTCAGGTATTTAACCGATACATTCTTTAAGCTTAGACAGAAACCATGTCCAAGATTCACCATCCTCTGATTTTCCTATTCCATAGGAAATTGGTAAAATTTGGTTGTTTCCATCCATCCCAACTGCTAAAAATAACGTCCCTTTAAATTCACCCTTTAGGTGTGCAGCATCAATGATCACCACCGGTCTTAGATTACGGATAAAGGTACGAATCCGAAACAAAATTATTTAAAAAACGTCAACAAGATGTATTTTGACGAAAAAAACAGAGACTGCTGTAACTTACCGCAGCACCAATCGCGACAAAGACCATTTCAAACCGACGTTCGCCATCAGTCTTGATATGAGTGACAGAACCTGGATTTACCCGCTCTAGATTGTAACAGTAAAATGGTAGTTCTGCAAACAATTTCTGCTTGTTCCTTGTAAAACCTCTAGCGCCAGACTTTTCCCACGCCAAGCTTGACTAGTGGTTATCTCAACTTGAAATCTTTGTCTAAAATCTTTCACTATTTCATTACAACGATATATTCTACCACTGTCTTTTAAAGGTTCTTTTAAATAATGAGCAACAACCTTTGGGTTTGCCTGACGAAGATGTGGGTACGTTAGCGTCTTCGAGCATGTGTGTTATCGTTAAAACTCTTAACAAAAAACACCCAACTATCCCCAAAACTGTATGCACGAAAACGCCAAACGCATCCGTCCACCAAACATGACACTTCGTACCGTGTTTTAGAAGATCTATCTACTTTAAACTCAAAGCGTTCTAACAAACATTTTTTTTCCCAACTCAAGTTTCATGTCTTCTTTGTTATTAAATACGTGCCCTTGTTCAAAAGTAATTGATGAAGATGGCAAACAATTTTCAAATGAATTATCAGGAGTTGGCTGGTAGTCGTTTAAAACATCATAGTTTTCTTCGTCAGTATATAGATTCAAATCAGGAACTGTAAATTTTTTTGGAGAAGAAAAACTAGATGACCCAGCACAAAACCCTTCAACGACATATAATTTATAAATTTAAAAAATATTTTCCATAGCAAAATTATAAAACATTTCAACATCATCATCGTTTATTATATCGATTGGATCACTAAAGGAAGACAAACGATACGATAACTTCGTAATGTTTGTAGAACTACACATGTTTGACACTTTACTTAGAAAACCAGTGTAAGAAAGGTTGGGTTCAACTTCTAAACCACGTCTACTTGAATCAGCATCAGCAACATACTCCAACTTTCCGTTAACGATTTCCCACTTTCCGCCGGTGTATACAACCAAACGAATCTTCATAATTCTAAGTTGATAAGTTCCTTACAAAAGATAACCTATAAATCAGACAAATATATACCAAAATATAAATAAATAAAATAATCCATTGAACCGGCTCGGACACGTTGAACCGGCTCGGACAGTTAAACGTAACGGCTCGAACCACAGCTGTACCGGCTTGGCCAGGTGTACCGGCTCGGAGCAGTTGAGACGGCTTGGACAGTTAAACGACCCGGCTCGAACCAGCTGAACCGGCTTGGCATGTAGAACTGGGGTCCACGTGTGTGCGGGTAACGGCTCGGCTGGAACCTAAGTACACGGCTTGGCTCGTGGAAAGAACTCGGCTAAGATCTTTCAACGGCAGCCGACTGTAACGGCTTGGCTAAGGTCTTTCCACAATGTCGGACACGTGGCGTCTTCAGAAGCAACCTCAAGCCGTTACAGGCTTTGTCGGACACGTGGCTATCAAGGAATGGCTGGCCGTTAAAGGGGAATCTTGTGCCGTTTCAAGATGCTGAAACGGCTCAGCAAGGGGTGTCACATGGCCAAAATTGAAAAAACGGCGTTGACTTGGCTATTTTCTTGATTTTCCCAATAATAACTAGTATCGTAAAGACAATACAAACTCGTTTTACACAACCCTAAACATTCTAAAATATCCTAATGAAAATTCTAGACCAAAAAAGAAACAAAAGCAAACCGTACACCACTATAACCCATTTCTCTCGAATAGTGGGACAAAATATCAAAATTAATTAAAAAATAACAACAAGCGTGTGTGATGGATGGCACCACTCGTAATTGTACCCTCTTTTACAGGGCAAAAAGGAAATTCCCACTTTCCCGCCCACACCTCGATCAGACAATCCCATTAAATAATAATCCCTCATCTTCCACATTCAAACCCTCATTTCCACTCTCCATTTCTTCCGGAGCCACTCTCATCCTGCTGCACAAATCAAGTAAGTTCCACTCACTAATCTCCACTAATTTCATCTATCAGTGTTTCATTTTCTTCATAAACGTCTTGATCTGTACGTCTCCTGTCTTTTTTTTTTATGTGTTTTCTAGGGTTTTCAGTCAGAGATGGTGCCGAAAAATGAAGCCACTGAAGAGCCGTTGGCCGATTCTCCGACTTCTGTGCTTGAAGATGAGGTGTGCTGTTGTTTCTATACTAGTTTTGTTGTTTTGTTGATTTTGTCTACTGTGTGTTACTCTGTGTGTGTGTTTGTTGTTTATGATCTGTGAAAAAGGAGTAGGTTGTTGTGATGTGAGTGTGTGTGCTGTGTGGTAGCTGTGGAGTGGGTGTAAGTTGTGTAATTTTGAATTTTAAATGGTTACATTTTAGGTTTTTTAGGGTTTAGGGTTTAATGATGTGTTTGTTGAACTGTTTGCTTTTTTCTTACTAATGCTGTATGATTTTGAAGTTAAAGTGTTTTTTTTTTTTTTACATTTCAGGTTTTTGGTGTTTAGGGTTCAATGATGTGTTGTTTTACAAATACTGTATAGTTTTTGAATCTAAAGTGCTTAATACATTTTAGGTTTCTTTAGGGTTTAGGGTTTAATGATGTGTTTTTCAAACTGTCTTTTTTTCTTACAAATGCTGTATAATTTTGAATTTAAAGTGCTTACATTTTTTTTATTAGGGTTTATTGGTGTGTTTTTCATACTGTCCTGTTTGTTTTCACAAATACTGTAGAAAGATGAGCATCTATAGTGATTTTGTTATGCTCTGCACCGACACATCAACTGATTGTTTTATTCTCTTTGCTATAGAAGTTTAAAAGGTTATTGTTCTTTAGTTGGATTTTTATAGTGGTTCTTGGTATCTTTTGAAGGACATCTGCAAGGAGAAAGTCGCTGTGAAAGTGGACGAAGAAACATTTCTCGAGGCTAAAAATGGCGACTCTCTTCTCATATCAGATGCAATGGCTGAGGAGGAAAAGAAACTTGAACAACAAAGGCAGCTAGAAGAAGAAAATGAGAAAAAAGAAGAAGCCACATTGAGCGACACACAATTCACTAAACTCGATGAGCTTCTTACTCAGACTCAGCTTTACTCCGAGTTCTTATTGGAAAAAATGGATGACATAACCAACGTATTTTCTTACTTCCCATTTACTTTTATCTTTCGTTTATTATTTTCAAGCTTATAACAGTTTTCGAGTTGCAGAACGGGCTGGCTGAAGATGTTGAAGAAGAAGTAAAGGAGGAGCCGAAGAAAGGTCGTGGCAAAAAAAGAAAGTCTGCATCAGAATACAATACAGTAATGTTTTATCTTGTTTACATATGCATTTTGTATATATTTTTTCGAGTAAAATGCTGTTTTCGTCACTGAGGTTTGACCAGATTTTTTGACTTTGGTCCAAAGGTTTGTTTTTAGCATTTGGATACAAATGGTTTGAAATCTTGCCATTTTTATCTGACTCGTTAACTTCATCCTTTTTCTTCGTTAAGTCAGGGTTATTTTTGTCTTTTTGTTAACTGAAAGGGCGATTCGATCCTTTTTATTTCAAGTAAAAAGGCCGAAAACATTTTTAAGTTAACAAAAAAACAGAAATACCTCTGACTTAAGGAAGAAAAATGGATGAAGTTAACAAGTCAAATGAAAATGGCAAGATTTCAAACCATTTGTATCCAAATGCGAAAAAACAAACCTCGGTGACCAAAATGACATTTTACTCTAATTTTTTTCTTATAATATTAATGTGGTTTCATGCAATATCAGAGGAGGGCCAAGAAAGCTGTAGCGGCGATGCTTACGCGCGATGTTGAAAGCACGCCCACTAAACACACTAATCTTAGTAAGGAAGAGAAAGCCGAAAAAGAGCAGAATGAACTTGTTCCTTTACTAACTGGTGGAAAGTTGAAACCGTATCAAATCAAAGGTGTGAAATGGATGATTTCACTCTGGCAAAATGGGCTTAACGGTATTCTAGCTGATCAAATGGGCCTCGGCAAGACAATACAAACTATCGGTTTTCTCGCACATTTAAAAGGAAAGGGGATGGACGGGCCATACTTGGTTATCGCGCCTCTGTCTACACTGTCAAACTGGTTAAATGAGATATCTAGGTATCACTTTTTTGATCCAATATCTTGTTGATATTATATTATAACATTCAATAGTCTAAGTTAACTAATAAACTTCTTTCCTTGTCTGTGAAGGTTTGTGCCCTCGGTGAATGCGGTTATCTATCACGGTGATAGGAAGACACGGGACGAAATAAGGAGTAAGAAAATGCCAAAAACCGTAGGAGCGAGTTTTCCTATAGTAATTACCTCCTATGAAGTAGCCATGAATGATGCTAAGAAATACTTGAGGCATTACAACTGGAAGTATCTTGTGGTTGATGAGGTAATCGGTTTTCTTCGTGCTTCTTTGTTTTAACCACTTAAAAACCGTATGATGGTAACTAGGGCTGCAAATGAACCAAACGTTCAGCGAACATTTTGTAAACCGTTCGGCGGGAATTTCGTCATTGAACGAACACGAACAAGAAATTTTCGTTCGTTTATGAATGGACATGAACAGAGGCCGCCGCCATGTTCTTTCATTTATGTTTCTGAACGCTTGGTAACGTGTTTGTTTGTGTTCGATGGTACATTAGTTATTTTACTTTTTATATTTTATTTAAATACTTAAGTATTCTGGAACAAATAAATATTTAATAAGCAAACTGTATTATATATTCTGTTCATAAATGCTTGTTTGTGTTTGTTGCCTAAAATTAACAAACGAAGACAAACATGTTCATTTCCTTAACAAACGAACACGAACAAGGTCTTGTTCATGTTCGTTCGGTTCATTTTGAAGCCCTAATGGTATCTGAACCATCATTCTTTCATGACTTGCAGGGTCACAGATTGAAAAACTCTAAATGCAAGCTACTGAGAGAACTAAAATGGCTGCATGTTGAAAACAAGCTTTTGTTGACCGGCACACCTCTGCAAAATAATTTAGCCGAACTCTGGTCGTTGCTCAACTTCATATTGCCCGATATTTTCTCATCCCACGAAGAGTTCGAGTCATGGTAAATTAATTCTTTAGTTTATTCCTAAAGTGTTGTTTTGAAATGATTCGTTTGATACGTTATACGTAACAGTATTTTTTTACATCAGGTTTGATTTTTCTGGAAAATCCAACACCGAGGAAGCTGAAGAAGGGAGAAAAGCAAAAGTATGTACACGTTAGATACGTAAAATCGTAAATCAATCCCTCGTACTTTTTTGCATACAAATTTACAAATTTGATATGCAATTATTGCAGGTGGTAGCAAAATTGCATGCTATATTGCGTCCGTTTTTGCTCAGGAGAATGAAAGAGGATGTTGAGCTTTCGCTTCCCCGCAAAAAAGAGATTATACTTTATGCTCATCTTACCGAGCATCAAAAGAATTTTCAGGACCATTTAGTCAACAAGACACTCGAAGTGTATTTGCGAGAGAAAGTGGACACTGGTATCATACACACATGTTTTTCTGATATATTAATAATAACCTTTTTGACTTTTGACCAAATACCCATAAATCCATGATTAGCGTTTGTGTAATGCGTTCAGGCAAACAAGATTTTATTTTTAGTGGTTAATGTTTGTATTTTGATACTTTGCAGGACGTGGTATGAAAGGAGCGCTTCAAAATGTCATGATTCAGCTCCGGAAAAATTGCAACCATCCTGACCTTTTGGAGGCAGCTTTTGAGGGTTCATGTATGTCATTTTCACCACTAATTATATTCGTATAACTTTTCGAGAAAATTAATAAAATTTATTTGTTTGTAATTATATTCTACAGGTTTTTATCCGCCTGTAGAAGAGATAGTCGGGCAGTGTGGAAAATTTCAGTTGTTGGAAAGATTGCTGCAAAAGTTGCTTCCTCGCAAACACAAGGTGAGCCACATATAACATATTAACCTCAATATTTGGACACTTTTGATTAGGGCTGCAAACAAACTGAACAAACACGAACAAGGTCTTGTTTGTGTTTTAAGGAAATGCATGTTGTCACCAGCAGTTAGTGAATACTTAATGAGATTTTCTGTTCGTGTTCGTTCATTAAGGACATGAACTTGTTCGTGTTTGTTCGTTAATTTTAGGTACCGAACATGAATACTTACCAAACGAGATTTTCTTTTCGTGTTCTTTCATTGAAGAAATGAACTTGTTTGTGTTCGTTCGTTAATATTAGGTTCCAAAAACAAACGAATGTTCATGAAAGCGCACGGACACAAATGGGCATTAATGCATATAAATGAACACAAATAAGCGTTTATGAGCAAAAACGAAAACAAACGAATTACTAATGATCATGAAATGAACCCAAACAAACATAGATAAATAAAAATTGAAAAACCCCACGCACAAACGGACACAAACAAACACGTTACTGAACTGTCATGAACATAAATGAATGAAACAAACACAGACACAAACAAACACGTTACTGAACTGTCATGAACATAAATGAACAGACACAAACAAACTTCCCGCCGAACGGTTCATGAACTGTTCGCTGAAAGTTCAGTTCATTTGCAGCCCTACTTCTGATATTGTAAGTTTTACCATTTCTTTGTTTCTTTTGATCATTAAACTTGTTATTGATTTTGGTAAACAGGTTTTAATCTTCTCTCAGTGGACTAAGGTTCTTGATATAATGCATTACTACTTCAGTGAGAAAGGTATGCCGGTATGCAGAATTGACGGCAGTGTGAAACTGGAGGATAGAAGACAACAGGTAAGCACAACTCAGAGAACTTTTTATTAATGGTTCATTTACTATTTGTTACTTAGAGATTGGTTGATTCAACTTACCATTACAATTATGCAATAACAGATCCAGGACTTTAACGATGTGGACAGCGAGTATAGAATCTTTCTTCTGAGCACTCGGGCTGGTGGGCTGGGAATCAATCTCACTGCAGCGGATACTTGCATATTATACGACAGTGACTGGGTAAACTATTCGGGTTTTTATGGTTACTTGACCCGTTAAACTTTTTATAATCCAAATTGACCTGTTTACCTCTGATAACATGTTATATAAATGCACTCGATACCCTTTTTAACCTTTTGTCATTATTATGCGTTTGGAGTGCAGAACCCTCAAATGGATTTACAGGCAATGGATAGATGTCACAGAATTGGCCAAACAAAACCTGTTCATGTGTACAGGCTTGCAACTGCTCTATCTTTTGAGGTATGTTTTATTTCAACCGTTTTTTAATTTGCTATTCTTCTTGTTCTTTGAGTAAACATCTTATGTCGAATAATATTTGTAGGGTCGGATGCTGAAACGGGCATTCAGTAAGCTAAGGCTTGAGCATGTGGTGATCGGTAAAGGTCAATTTCAGCAGGAAAGAGTTAAAAACAATGAAGTTTTGGATGTATGTATTTGTTTTTCAAAGTGAAGTACTGATTACCAACTTGTTTGCCTATTTGTTTACTTACAAGAGTTTCGTATTTTATAGGAAGAGGATATGTTGGCGCTTCTGAGAGACGATGACAATCCTGAAGATAAAATGGTGCAGACTGATATAAGTGACGAGGATCTTGAAAAGGTGTTGGATCGAAGTGATCTGATTGCTTCTGGACCCGCAAAGGCGGATGGGAAACCAAACTACGTGACAAGTACACTTCCGCTTAAAGGCCCTGGTTGGGAGGTGGTGATACCGACTGCCACTGGAGGGATGCTTTCAACTGTCAACAACTAACCAGTTGTTTCCTGTTTCACCCTTTTGGTTTCGGTTTATTTGCTTTACATGGTCCACATTTTTGGGAAAACTTTGGAATGGTGTTTGTTTTGTGTAGTGAGAGATGTGATTTTGGGGTCCATGTATGAAACTAAGGGAATTGGCTGAAGGAATGTTATGATCTCTTCTTTCATGTAGGGAGAATGAAGTGACATCTAGTATCTAGTATTTACTTTTGGATGGAAGTTAAATTGGTTGACACTTGATCACTAAAAAGTTTTATAGACTAAACTACTAAAAGTTGCGTTTAAAATCGAGTTTTAGTATTTGGAATCGCAACTGGTAAGGTTTAGTTTTTTTTTACTATGTAAGATAATAAAACGAGTGTATTTGACACCCATGGTGAAACTCATAGATGTGACAGGTACCTACAATATGGCCGTATATGTGACACACTTCTATAGTTTGGTGTGAGACTAAGATCGCTAAAACCGATCTAATATCCGACCCATTGTTTTTCTTAATCTTGCATGGTTATCATTGAAGTGTCACAATAACAAAGAAGTTATAATACCTCGAGCCTAGAAGATTAACATTAAGCTATCACAAATATATTCTCACTAACACATGTTTTAGAGTATAGCATATAGTAAATATTGTGCACTTCCGTTTTCAACTTGTGATTGCATGTTTTAGTGTATTTTGCTGCAGTATTTTTTCATTACATTAACAAAAAGAAAAAAAAAGTAAAATATTAATGTGTTATTCAAGTCCTCTATTCAAATTCTGCTCACTACAGTACACACGAGACCAATACATCTTATTTAATGGATGGCCATTAAGTTTCTCTATACCAACAATAACGCATTGCAGATTTACACCACCTAAGATTATAAATGAGACCAATACATTTTCATTAGACGGTGTGGGAGGCCATAAAATGTTGTCAGCAAGGGGCGTGATAAAAAACAAGGGGTAGAAGGGGCTTGAAAAGTGGCGTTTAAAAAAACAACCATCACAATCAACCCAAACAACAACCAATCACAATTAACCACATCACCACCCTCATGCCCTCCATGTCTATGAGATTTCCCCCGCCCTTGTCACCACGCCGCCTAGTGGTGCACAAAAAACCCGAACCCGGACCCGAAAAAAAAACCCCCGGAACCGGGTATTATAAAACCCGGGTTTTTTTATACCCGAACCCGACCCTATCCGTAGGGTAGGGACCGGGTATGCATATTTGATCTAAAACCCGAACCCGGAACCGGTTTTTTTATACCCGGTTTATACCCGAAACCCGGTTTTATAAATACCGGAACCCGGAACCGGGTTTTATAAATACCCGGAACCGGTTTTTAAAAAAACCCGATTTTGATGTAATCTTCTTTAATTATGTATGCATTAAGACTTCTAGTTCTTATGATTTAACAAAATTATGTATGCACTTTGATGTAATCTTGTTTAATTATTAGGTTTGTAATGATATTTGCCACCGCTACTTAATTATTTAGTATATTTCATTACAAGTGGAAACAAATATGCCAATATATGTTGGCCCTTCTATTTTCTTTGTTTGTTTAATATCATTATTAGTTTTTGTATTTAATAAATTGTGCCTCTGTTTATAAAGTTCAAGAATAACCACATGAAGAACTATAAATTGTGCCTCTGTTTATAAATTGTGTCTCTGTTTATCAATAGATTTGATGTCTATGTGTGAGAGTTATGTTTGATACATTTTATAAGCATAGTTCCGGTCGGGTTTTTTTAATACCCGGTGCGGGTTTTTTCCCAACCCGATGCATATCCGAACCCTACCCGATGAATACCCGAACCGGACCCGAACCCGGAAATAGGGTATTATAATACCCGGGTTTTATAAAACCCGACCCGAACCCTACACGAACCCGGGTATATAGGGTATACATTTTTGGTAGAGAACCCGGACCCGGACCCGACCCGGTTTTTAAAAAAACCTGATTTTGTAAAACCCGATCCTACCCGAACCCGATCCTACCCGAAACCCGGTTTTTAAAAAAACCCGATTTGTGCACCACTAACGCCGCCACCACACCATGGGAAGGGATGGTGTGCCAGCATCAGGGAAGCCCCACGCCCACAACATGTGGTTTTATAAATGGCTATTGAGTTTCACTCTACTAACATCAACTCCTTATAGTTAGTCCATCCAGCATAACATAACATAACACATGGGATCAATCAATCATCTTATGTAATATCACACTACCTTCTTACCTCTTGTCACTTATAGTTGTGTAACACTCAAATTCGTCTAACATGTCACTTTTACAAATATCATAATCAAATGACAATCAATAAATACTTTAATCATTACCATATATAAAAAAATTTATAAAATAAACATAATTACAATTATCATATTCATGTGTCGTTTGTTAACTCTTGAGCACTCTTTCATATCTTCGCTAATAGCCGTTTGGTACTACGTACATGATGAGGATACGTCCCTGGCCGGACCGAATCACCACCAAAAATAGAACCGAATCATGGCACACTAAGGTCGGACCGGACAAATACGCTGATGCGGCATAACTAACTAGGTCCCACCTCCATAACTGCCATGATAGCGACTGGTCCGACCCTAACTAACTTGCCACGTCAGTACACCCAAAAGCTATAAATACCCCGCCAAGACTTCCAGCAAGGGGTAATCGCTACTTTCTCTCTCTAAACTCTCCTCTCTCTCTCCCTGACTTATTTCCTCCTCACAAATACTTATTCTCACGCCCGAGCTTGGTCACAGAGAGGCCCCCCTCCCTGTGACGAGGCTAACGGTGTGCTTGTTTCCTTGTGATCTTGCAGGTTCCTTGCTAGGTCATCTGAAGCTCTGCTCTAACCAGGTCGCACCAACTGGTTTTGAGTCTTCAGTGGCGCCATCCCCTCGAATTCACATAATTCGTTTCTTAGTTCTCGTTCATGGCAGAATCGACGACAGCAGTCTCCACCAGCACCTTCCCATCTTACAATGATATATGGGAAGGAAACGCTAACTCCACAACTGCTTCAGCAGCAGTTGTCGTTTCAGCAGCTTCGATAGGATATGCGTCGGCTCCTCCAGCTGCAAATCCTGTAGGCGGAAGTTTTGTCACCACGCTGTCTGTTACTGCCACGGTTGCCACGCCATTACCTACCTTCGACAACGCTTTCCTTTTAAGGAATGCCGATCTGTTGCGTCAGTTACAGCAGCAACAACAGCGAGATGAGATGCTGCAAAGTCTCCGAGCAAACTTATTTACCAATGCCTATCCAGGGGGGAACCCCGTCTCCATTGGACCATTTGCTTCCGGATCTCTGGTAAGTTCTATGATTTCCACTCCTATAACACACGTTACACAATTTTCTTCGGTTACAAGTGCTCCAATGAATAACGGTCTAAACGACCTGTTTCTCCAGGGATCTATGGGTTTAAACCCCCAAGATCAAGAGCTGCTCATGCCATACCACCCAGCGTCTATGACTTCCCAATCAAAGTTTACGTTGCGGATCGTCAATGCTCCACTCCCAGCTAAGCTGAAGATGCCTCCCACGCTGAAGTTTTACGATGGTACGTCTGACCCGGACGACCATATGTTCGCGTTTGCCGGAGCGGCTAAGGTTGAGCAGTGGCCTATGCCGGCTTGGTGTCTTATGTTCTCCCAAACTCTCACCGGATCGGCAAGGGTTTGGTTTGATGGGTTGCCAGAGGGGTCGATCGACCACTTTGAGGATTTCCGACGTATTTTCTTGCAAAACTTTTGTCAGCAGCGACGTTGCAAGAAAGACATTACTGAGGTTCACCATATAAAGCGCCGAGACGGAGAGTCCGTAGAAGATTTTATTGATTGCTTCAATCGAGAAAGCATGCAGATAAGTGGCGCGGTCGACCAACTCCGAGTCTCTGGGTTCTGTCACGGAGTTCGGAACAATCAGCTTGTGGAAAAACTCCATGAAGATCTCCCAAAAACTATGGAGACGCTTATGGAGAGAGCTCGAGCCTTTGTTCGGGGGAAAAGTGCCTGCGGTCAACCGAATGAAGCTACAGCAAGAAACGCCAAGGCTCGGACTACTTCATGGAAACGCAATGCATCGCCACCAAAAGATAGAAGCAGCAGTTGGAACAGAAATCGTGGCCCGTATCAGAAGTCGGATCGAAGCAATTTCCGAACAGGAAACGTGCGTTTTAACACCTTTTCCGAGCTCACCAAATCACCAAGCGAAATCCTCAGTACGGAGACTACTCGGTTCCCTACGCCGTCGAAGCAACGACCCACCTCGGACAGGCATTCCAAGAAATATTGTGAATATCACCGAGACAAGGGTCATACAACTGATGAATGTTGGGCTCTAAAGCAGGAAATCGAAAAGGCTGTATGATCCGGTAAACTTTCGCACCTTGTGAAAGAAGTGAAAGACGGGAAAAAGTCAGCAGCAACAATTGATAACCCGAACACCGAGCCCGGAATCAACATGATCCGGTCAACCGAACCAAGAGGGGTGAAACGGTCGAACCATCATATGGCAGCATGGATGCACCAACCAACATACTTCCCTCCGATCGATCCAGATGATGCTCGGGACGGACCAATTACAATTTCGGCCGTCATCGCCGGACATCTGGTCCGACGAATTTACGTGGATGGAGGAAACGCCTTTGAAATCATGTATCTATAGTGTTTCCAGCAGCTGAACCCCCAAGTAAAGAAGAAATTGATTGAAGTCTCCACCCCTCTAATTAGTTTCTCCGGGGAGGTGGTCCGTCCGATAGGACAGATTACCCTGCCGACCACATTCAAAGAGGTTGATAAAAGCAGGACAGTCCAACTAACCTACCTGGTTGTTGGCACTCATTCATCACATAACATAATACTCGGACGACCCGGATTAAGAGCTTTTGGGGCGATCAGTTCAACAATACATGGAGCTATTAAATTCCCTACCGAGGCCGGAGTTGCTACTATCTTCTCAGAATCAAACTCGTTCGTCGCCGAAGTAAGACATGCAGCGGAGACGAGCTCCAAAAAGTCCGAAGTACCTACGGAGCTTTGGGCAATCAACCCAGATTTTCCTGAACAACAAGTAGCTATTAGTGCTCAGCTCCCAAAACGAACAAAGAAGCTCCTGTGGGAATTGTTAAGTAATTCGATAGATGTTTTTGCATGGAAGCACTCTGATATGCAAGGAGTCCCCAGATCTATGGCACAACATCACCTGAATGTGAAAGAATCAATCAAACCAATTGCACAAAGGAAAAGGCACATGGCGCCGGATCGAGCCAAAGCAATTGCAAAAGATGTTAAGAGCCTCCTAGACGCGGGAATCATTCGAGAAGTCCGGTATCAAACATGGGTGTCAAATCCCGTTTTGGTGCGGAAAAAAGATAATTCATGGAGAATGTGCATTGATTTCACCGATTTAAATGATGCGTGCCCGAAAGATTGTTTTCCTTTACCGGAGATTGATGAGAAGATTGACTCCGTCGCCACATTCAGGTTGAAGTGTTTTTTGGATGCTTACAAGGGATACCATCAAATACAAATGGCGGTCGAAGATGAGGATAAGACAGCCTTCGTCACCAATGAAGGAGTGTATTGTTTTACTAAGATGTCGTTCGGTTTGAAAAACGCCGGTGCTACGTACCAGCGTCTGATGAGCAAAGCCTTTAAAGATCAGATCGAGCGAAACATAGAAGTGTATGTTGATGATATCGTGATCAAAAGTCACGATGAGGCCACCATGCTAAAAGACATACTTGAAACGTTTACCCGACTCCGAAGCATCAACATGAAGCTAAACCCCAAAAAGTGTACGTTCGGGGTAGAAGAAGGTAAGTTTCTGGGGGTCATGGTTGGGTCAAAAGGCTTGGGGGCCAACCCAGACAAAATTGACGCTGTTCTTACAATGAAGCCTCCGGCGTCGGTTAAAGAGATTCAGTCCTTAAATGGACGGTTGGCTGCTCTCCATAGGTTCTTGTCAAAAGCAGCAGACCGGTCGCTCCCGTTCATGGACGTTCTCAGAAAAAGCTTCCGATCGGAGTTTAAATGGACGGAAGAAGCCGCGCAATCTTTCGAAGAGCTTAAAACCTGTCTGAGCACTTTGCCAACTCTCACCGTACCGGAAGAAGATGAGGTACTAACGGTATACTTAGCCGCATCGTTTGGAGCTATCAGTGCAGTGCTAGTTGCTCACCGTACCGTGAAGCAAATCCCCATTTATTACGTAAGCCGAACGTTAAAAGATTACGAAACAAGATACCCAAACTTGGAGAAATTGGCCCTGGCACTAGTCCATGCCTCGAGAAGACTTCGCCGATACTTTCAAGCCCACCCAATCGAAGTACGAACGGATCAGAGAATCTAGCATGTTCTCCGACGACCTGAAGTTTCGGGTCGAATGGCAAAATGGGCGATCGAATTGGGCGCATTCAATATCACCTTCAGAACTAAAGGTCCGTTGAAAGGGCAGGTAATAGCCGATTTCCTGGTTGAAATTCCGGAAGATAAAGGAACAGATGAAAGTGAAAAAGCTCCAGAAAAGCCCTGGTCCCTGTATACCGACGGAGCTTCCAGCGCCGAAGGCGCAGGGGCGGGCTTGATTCTCACCGATCCAGATGGAACGGATATCACGCATGCGCTCCGACTAGAGTTTAAAAGTTCAAACAACGAAGCCGAGTACGAGGCCCTTTTAGCCGGCCTACGTCTGGCGCTGAGAGTCAGAGCAAAAAATGTCGTAGCCCACGTAGATTCTTTGCTCGTAGTAAATCAGGTAAACGGAGAATATGAGGCAAGGGAAGCAAACATGATCGAGTACCTCGAACAAGTAAAGCAAGCTTGGGGCTTGGCCTTGACACATTAGAAGCAACCCCCGTGGTGAACTTACCCGAAGGAGAAGGTTCGGTCTTCTTGGGATCGGACATGAGAACATCAACAATAACCTTGGTAGCTCCTCCTCCGAAGGATAATGGGCTTGATGGAATGTTTAACGGGTGGTCCCTTGGGGTACGGCCCCCATGAAGATGAGCGTCTAAATTCGCTAACACGCCTCCAGCAGCAGAAAATTCAGTAACTTGGTCATCATCGTCATCTAGAGTAATAGTCTTAAGATCCGTCTTCTTATTCTTTTGCTTAGGTTTCGGAACGGATTTAGACGGAGCTTTTTTCCTTTTCAAGCTAATCTGAGGTTGCTCCTCTTCATCTTCTTCTTCATCTTCGCCATCACCACCCTCCTTTAAACCTTCGGCGCATTCTTCTTCATCCCCGACAGACAGATGGACTCCTTCATCCTCAATAACAAACCTAGAGCTGGACTCTTTCCTCCCGCTTGAACTCGTTTTCTTACCTTTATCATCACCAAGCACCACCGCAGCTTGAGCAGGAGCAACATCCGCTATTTGTGCCGCAGGAGCTGAGCCCGAACCTCCTTGCCCGGCCGAACCTCCCTGAACATCCGGAACCTCGGGTTCCCGAATTTGATAAAGATTCTCTTGCACCACAGTGAGGTACGGAGGATCACCTTTCGGCGTCCTAGTGGCCCGAATCTCAAGTTCCTTGGAGTCGAAGGACTTTAGTCTCAACGCTTCTCTCAAACCCATAGCGACAAAAAAAGGGGGGCAAGCAAGTAATATCCGAAGTCCGATATATATATATATATATATATATATATATATATATATATATATATATATATATATATATATATATATATATATATATAAAGTGAATAAAAGTAGTATAGCTATACGAGCAACGACACGAGCACCGTATCAAAAGTAAAGGCATGACTAACCCTGTCCGTTCCACCTAAGGGTAGGGTACCACTTCGGTTCGGACCAAATCGTGCTGATCCGTCCCATGACAAGAATGTGTTCCGGATAACTTTGTATGCGACCCGCTTCTTTAATCAAGTTTGCATACAACTCTCTATCAAATTCGAAATCTTCAGGAAGAGGAGGTGGGAGCTTCGTCTTTTTTATCCTCCATACCATAAACTTCGGAACGCACCGATCGTCAATATAGAAAAAGCGTTCTTTCCAATCCTTTATGCTAGTGGTAATCCATGTGTAACAGCAGGAGTTTTTGTCTCTGACCTCGAAGGTATACCAGTTACCGGACCGATTCAATTTGTAAAAAGCCCGGAACACATCCAAGTCCGGGTCGGATCCCAAACTACGACATGCCAACTCAAAATGACACACCTTGGCAAGGCCGAAGGGGTTCATTTGAGAAATATGAACCTCGTGAAACGTAAGAACTCCGATCAAGAACTTCGTCAGAGGAAGACGGTAGTTACAATAATCGAACAGACGAGTGTAAACCCCTATCTTTCCCGGAGGAAACGGGTAATAGGCGTGTCCTTTTTGGGGAGAACGGGGTGCAGAGATGCAGGGATTGCATATTTTTCAACGTACCAAGATAAACCGCTTTTACTCAAAATGTTAAAACAACCGGACAAGTTGTTTTTCGCCATTATATAAGGAAGAAACTAACCTGTTTCGCAGATCGTTTGTTTTCAGAGAAAAAGGAGTGAAGAAGATGAAAAGTGAAAAGTGAAATCGGAAAGTTGTTTCTTTCTCCTCTTTTATAGGGATATGGAACCGCCTTAAAACCGCCAATCAGATGGTGACACGTCATGACAGCTGACGCACACCAACCGTCACATCAGGCGGGAAACATAAAGTGACTGTCGGTTACCCAACTAAGGTCACCGCCTAGAAATTTAAAAATTCAAAAAACTTCACAAAACGACAAATCAGAGATTAAAACCGCCAAAATTGCGCTGTCATAGTTCGAAGCTGTTATCTAAGAAACGCCACGAACTAGGGGGACTTGATGAGGATACGTCCCTGGCCGGACCGAATCACCACCAAAAATAGAACCGAATCATGGCACACTAAGGTCGGACCGGACAAATACGCTGATGCGGCATAACTAACTGGGTCCCACCTCCATAACTGCCATGATAGCGACTGGTCCGACCCTAACTAACTTGCCACGTCAGCACACCCAAAAGCTATAAATACCCCGCCAAGACTTCCAGCAAGGGGTAATCGCTACTTTCTCTCTCTAAACTCTCCTCTCTCTCTCCCTGACTTATTTCCTCCTCACAAATACTTATTCTCACGCCCGAGCTTGGTCACAGAGAAGCCCCCCTCCCTGTGACGATTGTGATCTTGCAGGTTCCTTGCTAGGTCATCTGAAGCTCTGCTCTAACCAGGTCGCACCAACTGGTTTTGAGTCTTCAGTACACGAAAGGAATATACGTTTAGGCTAACACCCAACGAGCGGTGACAACAATGGTATATGCAGAGGTATTAACTATTAAACATCAGTTTAAGAGTGGCACACTCAGAGTACTAATTTTAGAGCGAGTATTTTAGGCCCCCAATTCTGGCTGGAAAACTTGTGGTGTTGTGGTTCTAGGTAAAGGTGCACATAACCGGGTTTTTTAATACCCAAGTTCGGGTATATACCCGGGTACGGGTATCACCGGGTGTTGATTTTCCGGGTATTAAAATACCCTATTTGCGGGTATAAATAAACTCGGTTCCGGGTACAAGTCGGGTCGGGTATTAGGAAAACCCTATATGGGTATAGAAAAAACCCGGCGGGCATACAAAAAAACCTTATTTTGCTGCTGTGTTGACTGTTCCTTTTTTTCATATTTTTTGTAGTTCTATGTTTCCAACTCCATTTTTTATTTATAAACTTTAACATTAATAACATAAAACTTCCAATATATCAGAAACTTAGAAATTTAAAACAACATTACATATCATAAAGTGCATACCCGCAAAAAAACCCTGGTATGGGAATGAAAAAACTCGGGCATTGGTAAAACCTAGTGTTGGGTGGTACGGGTATTGATAAAACCCGGATACAAAACGGGTTAAAAAAACCCTGGGTTTTCTATATGAATGATGAACCTAAAACAATAAAAAATAAATTCCAACTTAAAAGAACACGTAATTCACTCTAAATTCTAATTTAAAAATTTCTTTACAAAAAGTACATTATTTATGTAGATGAATATTAAACATAACCCTATAATCAATATATGCATTTGATAGTGTTGTGTGCATAATAATAACTCTCTCTTATCACCATCCTTGCACTGGCCATCGACAGTTAGGATCCGGTCGCCACGATGAAGATCGTACCATCATCCTATCCGCCTTTGTGTCACCGTCTCCAGCTTTCTTCAAGGAGAAGAATTTACTTAAAAACCGCCAAGCTCGGCTCATGTTCTGGTGACTGCGCTGATTGTTGTTGGATTCATCGTCATCAACGAGTCGCATTGAGCTAGAGAGCTTCTCGTATCTGGTGTCCAAAGAGAATGATCTCATTCTCTTTTGGTCAAAACTTGTAGCCAAATCACCCATTTGGTTTTCTAAGGTTGTGTAGTCAAGGGGAATGGAATATGTTACTTCAACTTTTGACTTTTCAAATAATCTTGTTGAGTGGTTGGATTGGAAGCATGCCAGTGAGATATGTAAGATTAAATATTTTATATTATATTTAATCTAGTAGCCATTATAATCATTTACATTATATGGATCAAAATATATAACAATCCTATTAAATAATTAGTTGGTAATTGTTGATGGGCCAAATTACCCTTATTAACTAATTAGGGTTTCCTCTTGGGTGCATATTGATGTGTGTAAAATGCAACATATAAATTACATCAAATGAGGCATAAAACTAACCCTTTTTTAGTACTAATATTGGAAAAAGAGTGTTTTTGTCTTCCTTTTGTATTTTCAGGATTAAATGAGCTCAAAAACGCAAAAGAAGCAAAAAGACAGCTAAATCCAACATAAATACAAGAAAAGGAACATTAGTGGACTGCCCGAACCCTCAACGGCACCTTCCAAAGCAAAATAGAGAAAACAGAAGGCTGAACACGCCCCGTGCTCAGCCAGCACGGGGCCGTGCCCATGAAGCAGCAGAAAAGTCAAATCTATAGAAGCTTCTATTGCCCACCACGGGCCGTGCTCAGCGGACACGGGGGCGTGCCGAAAGTACTGCAGGCGCATTAATTGTAATTGCGAATTACAATTAATGAAGAGAGAGAGTGTCAGACGGGCACGGGGCCGTGCCCAGCGAACACGGGGCCGTGCCCAGGCTTCTGTTCAGCCTATAAATAGGAGTGCTTGGTTTCATTGCAACTCATCCCTTGGCACACCACCTCTCTCACACTTCATCCACCACCCACCACCATCACAACACCATCATCCACCACCATCATCCATTGTCCATCATAGAGTGTGTGAGTCGTCTCGGGATCCAAGATTGATCGTAAGAGTTCTTGACAATCAAGGCCATGTTTGCCTAAGTCTCTTACATCACTTGGTGAAGACAAAGTGTCTAGTATAATACTTTTTATTTCTAATCTTTTGCACTTTTTATTTGGTTTTGTATTAATGACTTTAATAACTAGTTACTTATGTTGAAGGTGATCTTTCCTTATCGTTTGTCCGTGGTGTCTTGGCATTATTTTACTGTCTATATAAAATAAAGGATTTTCACCATTCATATCTCCACGGTCTATATGGAGGTAAGTTGGCTACCTGGTAGGGGGTTAAGGGAACGGTTTGGTAAAGGTCTTGCCATTGTTCAGCGTTTAGAGGTCCTGCAATGGACCTGGGTCAAATTTAGTAGGACCTCCTTCAATACTTCACGGTATTGGATGGCGGGGGTCCAAACTCTTTGATCCCCTCATAAGTTAACTACTATTAATACTATAACCCGGCTCTTTAGGACTGTATCCCTGCTGACTCAGACTACTTAGCCGAGGGTAACGTCACCGCCAAAAGCGGGGCCTACCACAATACTGCATTAATAACTTAATTCATTATCTTCCAATAATCCACCCCTTTAGGATTGTATCCCTGCTGACTCAAACTACTGGGGTGAGGGTAACGTCACCTTCAAAAGAGGGGCCTACTACAATAACTAAGATAATCTCTTAATTATGTGCAAAAGTGCGGAAATAATCAAAGGTTATACTAGATACGAGTCGGAACCAAGTGATTCATCTTGTCTATCTGTTTTTATTTTTATTTTCAGCATTTAGTTAGTTTTACTTTTCTTAGTTTAAAACATTTTTTCTAAACTTTTGTTTTGGTTAGACGTTGAGGATAAACCGGTATTAAAAGCTCTTGTGTCCTTGGACGACCTCGGTATCTTACCAACGTTATACTACGCTCAACGATGGGTGCACTTGCCCATATGTGTGTTTAGTGTTAGTAAAATATCGTGTTTTATAAATTTAAAACTTGGCTAAAGTAAGTGTTAAAAAGGGCTTAAAATATACACCTAAAATATACGACACTTAAACGCGCATCAAGTTTTTGGCGCCGCTGCCGGGGACACAAGGATTTTAAGAAAGTTAGGAATCAACGGCCTAATCATCTTTTATTTTTCTTTTTATTTTTTTTAGGATTTTCTTAGTTTTTCAGCTTCTGCAGAGCTCAGCACGGGCCGTGCCCGCTGAACACGCCCCCGTGCTCAATCATTGGAACTGGCAATCCTGTTTTACATCAGACAGTAAGCTGAACACGGGGCCGTGTCCACTAAACACGCCCCCGTGCCCAAGTTTCAGTTACTGAAAACAGAACCGTTAGATCCCGACGGTTGGTAATTTCTGACATAAACATGAGTGATAGTAATTATTTTTACTTTCGGCACTCTTATGGTATGTGGTGTCAATTATGTGGTGGCGAACATGAAGAAGTAAAATGCTACTTCCTAAATTATAGGCCCCACTACATGGACCCACAATCTTCTCACAACCTTAAGAGGGGCGAAAGTAAAAATAAGCACTATTTCTCCCTTGAATGCGCCCAGCCAGATATTCTAGGGGAAATGTTCCTTAGCGAGTTATTTCAACTAGAAGAGCTAATTCTGAAATGGATAGAAGAGCTTGGGAAGGATTTTATTAATCCGCCCCAAGACAATACCCATGAAGAAATGTTGGAACCGCATTCTGACAACCTCGTTGCTCCTGAAAATGCCTTCGTACCTAGCAAAGACTTGGACGATAGTCGTCCCTGTGTCGATTGTGCCGTGAAGGACTCTCCATCGACTTCGTTCGGTGCATACATAGACCTGAGCGATTCGGCATATACCTTCTTTAACAAGAGCCCAGAAAAGGGTTGGACTTGTCCACCTAGAATGAAAATAGGAATTACCCTCACCGACAACCTCTTGCGTTCTCGCCTTAGTCTAGGACAATTAAGGTATATTAGGCACTTTGGGGGTTGTTCCAACCAGTAAGGAACCACCCGATATCGGGGAGATCCTTGAAATAAACAAAACTCCATAAAGCCGCCTCCAGACACGGGGCCGTGTCCAGGTCAACACGCCCCCGTGCTCACTAAAAAGATTCTCTGCTGATTTGGTCAGAATACGGACAAAATGTGTCAGGATTTTCTCTGAACACGGGGCCGTGTCCAGTCAACACGGGGCCGTGCCCAGGGCGCTGTCGTTTTTCTTTAAATGCAGCCTGATTCCTGCTCATTTTGACCACTTTAATTGACAGAGATCTCTGGAATTTTCACTCATACCATCCTAGGTAAGTGTCAAAAGAAGGTTCCAAGGGACCCTCTTGTCCTTTCCACTTTTATTCATTTCCTCCTCTTTCAAAATTTTTCAAAAGTTCCTCCATGGAAGCTTGGAAATCCCTTGATTCCAATCCTCTATATGAAGTTTGTAAGATTATTTGCTAAAGATTCTGGGCTAAAGTTAGTTGTATAACTTTATTTTAAATTATCCGAGCTTAAAACCCAGATGAAAATCATAAAAAAATAATTTAAAACTCCAAGATTCTTTAGCCAAAAATCCTGCAGACAAATGGACACGGGGCCGTGCTCAACGAGCACGGGGCCGTGTCCAGAGGCTCTGTTTTGTAAAAATTTAGCTTTCTTCGGTTTTCTTCACAGAAAATGGCAAGCAGAACAAGCGGATCATCTTCAAGGAATAACCGACAAGGGAGGAGATCTTCAACAGCAGAAGACTCTCTTGTAAACTATGTTTACGCTCTAAGGGAGGCCATTGATGAAATGACGGGAGTGGAAGAAGCATTGGTCGACCGTATCAACCATCTTACTGTGGGGCTGGAGGGCTGTCTCCATGAAGTAAACCTCTTGCACCAGAGGTTGAACCTTCTCGCTTCCCCGCCTTTGGTACCCATAATAACCCAAAGGGCGTGGAACATGGTGCCCGAAGTTGTCATTCCAGCTGAATGGTACGCCATGCACCAAGAGCTTCCTCGAAGAGTGGTGCAAGGAGTCCCGGTGAATGTTCCCCCTCAACCACCAACAGCAGAAGAAAACGAAGCCGCATTCTTCCTCCCTAGGGAGATCGAAGAATGGCTTTAACCAAGGTTTAGGGAGGAACTCGTTCGGCTAAAAGTCCTACTCTATCGGGAAATCATTCTCGAAATTTTCCTAAATTAGTAGAACTCCTTATGATAACCTCGTGTACTTGCTGACCTATCTAGTAAGTTTTAATTTTAGTTTAATTTAGGATTATGTAAGTTCTCTCTATGATGAAATGAAATGATGGTTTTAATGTTTGGATGGTTTGTAATGAATAAAACACACTCATGGTGGTAAAGGATGAAAAGGAGAACGAGAAAAATGATCCCATGCACAAGAACGAGGCAACCCGACAATTTTCTCCATTTCAGTAGGTTCAACACGGGCCGTGCCCAACCAACACGGCCCCGTGTCGAACCACCTGCAGAAAACGCCCAGTACAGGTAACTGGACACGGGCCGTGTTCACCCAACACGCCCCCGTGTCCAGACTTCTGTTTCTCTTATTTCAATTTTGTTACTGGCACTTGAACACGGGGCCGTGCCCGGATAACACGGGGCCGTGTTCAGTGCCCAGTAACACAAATTTTTGCTTTTTAAACACTATTTTACACATCTAATCAACCTAAAAATTTATTTTTGGGACACATTGAGGACAATGTGTAATTTAAGTGTGGGGGGGATGCTAAAACCTTGAATTTTGCAAGTCCTAAATACAAGCCTTACACAAAACTCTATTGGAACCGCTAATCACCCCAAATTTTTTCAAAAATTTCATTTTTTTTTCTTGTCTAGGTTTAACTCGGGAAATTCAAGTACTCAAAAAGGTTATATTTTTACAAATTTACAACCGATAGCGTAGTGATAAAAAAAAAGAACCAACATAAGAAAATTATGAAAAGGCATGACAAACTTATTTAAAATTTGATTATATATACTTGATCACATAAAAACCCATTCCCACAAAAGTGAGTTTTGAGCCTTTATTGAGCACACAATTCCATATCATTTGACTAAATGCTCATTTTTCGTTTCTTGTGTGAATAGCCGCTTGGTTCTTACGACTCTAGAACTTGCCATGACAATACATTCCCGGTCCTTATCAACTTAAACCCGAGTAAGTAAATGATGGAGGCATTAGGACTAACATTTTTCATTTCTACACCATTATTTTTCTTTTTCTTTTACCACCTACCCAAAAATCCCCCTAGTTAGCCCCTTTGAGCCTAAACCTTTTCGTTTCATCACCCAAAACAAAAACCCTTTCACCTACCAAAACCTTTTTCATTTTTAACCCTTTATTTTAGTAACAAGTTCGGTTTTTCCTTAAAAAAAAAAAAAAAAAAAATTTCGATGATGATGAAGCAAAAAGAAAATAAACAAACAAAGTAATCAAAAATAACTTTGTTTGAATAAAAGCTTCATCAAAAATAAAAATAAAAAGTTGTAAAAATGCGAAAACCGACACTTGTTACGCTTTTAGCCCTTTTTCTACTAACCACTAACCCAACCACCTACCTTTAACCCTAGCCAACCCTTAACCCACAAAGTCCTCTTGATATCTACAAAGGTATAAAAGTTAAAAAGGAGGAGGATTGATTTCTTGGCAAGCCTATGGTAGGAATAAGTTCCATGACCGCTCTCGAGTGATTCACTAAAAATACACTTTCGGCCGAGTGTGAGTGATTTCCCCGCGAGGTATGTGAACTTGTATATAAATAGAATTTTAAAAAGGCATGTTATGCCCAAATAAGTAATTTCTTTTATGAACAGTTCTAAATAAATCATTACGAATAGGAGTGTAAATAAATAAAAATAAAACCCAAAAAGATCTTGGAAATCCCGACACTCTATGACAAGCCCAAAACCTTCTCTTCTACCTATTCCATTTGGGAGTGTAAGCCACATATTAAAGAGTTTTGCTTGAGGACAAGCAAAAGTTCAAGTGTGGGGGTATTTGATGTGTGTAAAATGCAACATATAAATTACATCAAATGAGGCATAAAACTAACCCTTTTTTAGTACTAATATTGGAAAAAGAGTGTTTTTGTCTTCCTTTTGTATTTTCAGGATTAAATGAGCTCAAAAACGCAAAAGAAGCAAAAAGACAGCTAAATCCAACATAAATACAAGAAAAGGAACATTAGTGGACTGCCCGAACCCTCAACGGCACCTTCCAAAGCAAAATAGAGAAAACAGAAGGCTGAACACGCCCCGTGCTCAGCCAGCACGGGGCCGTGCCCATGAAG
This sequence comes from Helianthus tuberosus, assembly GCA_030545235.1. NCBI lineage: Eukaryota > Viridiplantae > Streptophyta > Magnoliopsida > Asterales > Asteraceae > Helianthus > Helianthus tuberosus. The sequence continues at coordinate 64,630,748 of CM060369.1, forward strand.
CAGCAGAAAAGACAAATCTATAGAAGCTTCTATTGCCCACCACGGGCCGTGCTCAGCGGACACGGGGGCGTGCCGAAAGTACTGCAGGCGCATTAATTGTAATTGCGAATTACAATTAATGAAGAGAGAGAGAGTGTCAGACGGGCACGGGGCCGTGCCCAGCGAACACGGGGCCGTGCCCAGGCTTCTGTTCAGCCTATAAATAGGAGTGCTTGGTTTCATTGCAACTCATCCCTTGGCACACCACCTCTCTCACACTTCATCCACCACCCACCACCATCACAACACCATCATCCACCACCATCATCCATTGTCCATCATAGAGTGTGTGAGTCGTCTCGGGATCCAAGATTGATCGTAAGAGTTCTTGACAATCAAGGCCATGTTTGCCTAAGTCTCTTACATCACTTGGTGAAGACAAAGTGTCTAGTATAATACTTTTTATTTCTAATCTTTTGCACTTTTTATTTGGTTTTGTATTAATGACTTTAATAACTAGTTACTTATGTTGAAGGTGATCTTTCCTTATCGTTTGTCCGTGGTGTCTTGGCATTATTTTACTGTCTATATAAAATAAAGGATTTTCACCATTCATATCTCCACGGTCTATATGGAGGTAAGTTGGCTACCTGGTAGGGGGTTAAGGGAACGGTTTGGTAAAGGTCTTGCCATTGTTCAGCGTTTAGAGGTCCTGCAATGGACCTGGGTCAAATTTAGTAGGACCTCCTTCAATACTTCACGGTATTGGATGGCGGGGGTCCAAACTCTTTGATCCCCTCATAAGTTAACTACTATTAATACTATAACCCGGCTCTTTAGGACTGTATCCCTGCTGACTCAGACTACTTAGCCGAGGGTAACGTCACCGCCAAAAGCGGGGCCTACCACAATACTGCATTAATAACTTAATTCATTATCTTCCAATAATCCACCCCTTTAGGATTGTATCCCTGCTGACTCAAACTACTGGGGTGAGGGTAACGTCACCTTCAAAAGAGGGGCCTACTACAATAACTAAGATAATCTCTTAATTATGTGCAAAAGTGCGGAAATAATCAAAGGTTATACTAGATACGAGTCGGAACCAAGTGATTCATCTTGTCTATCTGTTTTTATTTTTATTTTCAGCATTTAGTTAGTTTTACTTTTCTTAGTTTAAAACATTTTTTCTAAACTTTTGTTTTGGTTAGACGTTGAGGATAAACCGGTATTAAAAGCTCTTGTGTCCTTGGACGACCTCGGTATCTTACCAACGTTATACTACGCTCAACGATGGGTGCACTTGCCCATATGTGTGTTTAGTGTTAGTAAAATATCGTGTTTTATAAATTTAAAACTTGGCTAAAGTAAGTGTTAAAAAGGGCTTAAAATATACACCTAAAATATACGACACTTAAACGCGCATCACATATATAAGGAGACTTATGATGAGGTTCTAAGGTTAGACACATAACCTAATTACTCTCATAACATCAATCGACCTCCTCTGCATAACCGATTCCCTTGTCGGTTTCTTATCATCACCATCATTAGATTGCACCCTAAGGAGGAACCATATCAAGCTGACAATCATGTCGAACACTAATGTTGCGACTCCATCTGGATTCTCTGTTGGCCTGTACTGATGCAATCAAAGGTATGTTTTCATGTTTTCCATTATGTATAAAACAGAACTGATCAACATGTGGTATCAAAGCATATGTTGATTAGTTAGTTCTGTTTTCGTATCCATTATTCTGGGATTGAAATCTGGAAAACAGAAGTTTTGAAAACTCAATAAAACTCACGGCTGTTTTCGGGTCATATGTGTCGAGATCAATGTTTTCGGGAAAAGAATGTTTTTTAAATGACTCGGAATCATAATGGTAAATCTTAATTGTACCGAAATCTGTTTAAAGCCTTAAAAGTCAGGTTTCGGGTTCCAGAATCATGTTTTTATTTTTTAGGGTTCATCATGTGTTCTTAGGAAAATTCGAAATTCCTTTATGTTTTGGAATATAATTTGGATTTTGAGTGTTATTTCCCTGTTTGATCCAATTTAATCTGTTAAGTTTATTCGAAAACTGTTAAAAGATATACAGTTATAATTTTCGAAATATTATGATAAAATTAGATCATCACTAAAACAGGAAACCATATCTCAAAATTCCTAACAATTCGAATTATCGGTTATGTTTTCACATTAATAGCTGTAACAGAAGTTTCGAGATAAGTTTTAACCACCCGAGACAAAGGTCTCGACTCGAGACCACAAGAACTCGACTCGAAATCATAAGTGTTCTCAAATGTTTATAACTCGAGACAACGATTTCGACTCGAGATCATAAGGTCTCGACTCGAGACCACTGAGGTTTCGACTAAGGGCTTAAATCTTTACAACTCGAGACAAAGGTCTCGACTCGAGACCATAAGGTCATAACTCGAGACCATAAGGTTGCGACTCGAGACCATAAAGGTCACAACTCGAGACCATGATTACGACTCGAGACACTGAGGTTGCGAATCGAGACCATTAATGAGTCGAGACCTCATAATGTTATAAGTTGAGTCGAGACTTGACTCGAGATCTCACTCGAGACCTCATAACTGACTCGAGATCTCATAACTCAGTCGAGACCTGACTCGAAACCTCATTATTTTAGGCTGTTTAATGTGAACTAAGATTTAACTCGGGGCTCCGCCCCGAACCCCGTGCAGGGGGCACGCTGTTCCCCTGCAAACCCCAGCGAACTCACCGCGCTAACAGGTGGTTTGCTACTAAATAATTGGTTTTTTGTAATTAGTTAGTTAATTAATAAGGATCAAATAATGTTTTACAAAACCAAAATGACTTTACTTGAATGAGCTTCTGATGTATCATTTCTGGCCAAAGCTGTTTTGATGCATCTACTTATCATCCAAGTATTACGAAAGCTATGTTAAGTGTGCATCATAAACATGAATGTCTTAATATCTGGCCAAAGCTGATTTAATTCCTTCATAGATGGCATACTTAACAAGTGCATAACTAAAGTGATTGTCTCAATTTCTGGCCAAAGCTGATTTGTTACAACCACTTTGCACACATGCTTAAATGATTACACTTCTGGCCAAAGCTGATTTGTTTTCGTTTAAGTAGAACTTTAAATAGTCTATTATTTTGATGTTAGTAATAGACATATCACAACCTCTTCACATAATGATCCTTAATTAATTTTATGATCATTTCGTCTGCCTTATTCTTAGTACCCATAATTTTACTCCCTATAATTTTCTTCTATAAATCTATATCTCATCCACTCTAATTCCTAAATCTAATATGTTTTGCTTAAAGTTTCTATAAGAATTAGCTCTCAAATTAAATCCTTGATTATCTCTTAAGACATGATAATCCTATTGCTCTCTTCTGATAAAACACTACAGAAGAAAAGTAGAGCATGATGATTAGGATAAATCGAACATGATGTCTCTCATGATAATCAAGATCTCTCTAACATAAATTGCTATCACTAAAAGTTATTCCAGATTAAGTCTTTCCTAAGATTAATCTATAATTGTGGAATATTCACTAGAACTCCTAAGATGCATGCCTTCATTTAAAATTCTAAACTATAAAGCTAAGTGGTATATGTGAATACATAATAATGTACAATACCATGACCCATAAAGTTAAGGGCTTACGCATGGAAATAAGTACATTTTTTTCAGTACATTACATACTAAGATTTTCACTTGTACAATTTGATGCCTTATAAATCAACTATAACACTCAAAAGTACCAAAGTATAATGAGTGTGTTGATAAGCAACATATGTACAAAGAAATAAATGTTTGAAGCTGGAAAATAAGTTGTTACTCACCTTACAACCACTTAAACTTTGAAAGATGACTGTTCTAAGGTCCATAGACAAAATACAAGTACAAAATCCCAACTCTAAGGTTCTTCAAGGGAAAATCTCACTGCATAATTATGCCATTAGACTAGGCATAAGCAACGAGACTATCCATTACTCTAAAAGAACAGTTGGATAAATCAATTAGATAGTCACTTACTAATGATATTTAAGTCTGATAATTTTAATATTCCAATTAACACATGATTAGTTGACTCTAGTTCCATACGTTTCTTTACCATAATTCGACAAATAACTAACATGAGAGTTAGTGACAAAATTAATTGTTAAGGCTATAAGAACCATAATAAGCAGTATTCTAACAACGCCTTTCGATACCTTATATATTATGAAGATTAATCAGAATATAGTATCATAATTAAGCAATGTTATGAAGCTTGTGAGGTTCGCATAGTTAACATAAAGTCACACTTACCTTAAACTCTCATATTATTTGTTCTAAATATCTGGATTGAAACATTACTAAGATGAAACTAGATAATACCTTACATTTTCACAACTTTTGTTATCATGCAAATGAGAATTTGACAAAAGGAAAATGAGATCTATAAATTTCATCCATTATAACTGAAATTCATGAGAAATCATGACATGGTTAGTGAGGATGATTTTCATCTAATCTCATTCTAAGTGATTTTAAATCATGACGTTATAGCCCTAAATATTACTTTGGCTTAAGGAATAAGTATGGGTCCATCATAAGTCATTCATTGACATTCGTGGAACTTATTCCAAATGGAATATTCAGACATAATTCATTTATCATTTAAAAGACTATCAACTTGTATCTAAATTTTGTCGCATATGGCCCACGGTCTTAGAAGAAATCTATTCATATATATACTTAATAAGATTTCTATTAAATATGTCCCTAAAGTTTCTTATGATATCTGGACATTAAAGAAATCAAATAAAGTCTAACGTATATATGATAGGTTCCCACGTCACGTACCTCATTGAAACTTCTCTTGTAGCATTCTAGAGATATTAACGATCAGTGGGAGCATTAAGTGTCTTAATAATAACTTGCAATAGTTGCAAGAGGTGGGGAGTGAAAAATTTATATTACTTAAATTTACACCTCTTGTACAAGACAGTGCTCCATCTTGACACTATTCTATCAAAACTTGTCTCCTTAAAATCTAATGCTACTCTTACAAAAGTTTCATTGTTGCTTAATTGTGGGCACACTTAGATTTCTTACCTAAACTAACATAATCCTCAACAAGAGAAACTACAACGACTAACGTCATTAACTTGTTTCTCTATTAGATTTGGATGGTCGTTAAATATTGACCCTAAGCATGCTGAGTTCCTAAAGATTTCTAAGGTCAGTGGGAGCAGTCAAAGTTCTTATCATGACTTGTAAGGAATACAAGAGGCGGGGGAAAGAGTGTCATTAAATTTCACTCCGAATTTAACTCCGATTACACCTCTTGTACACCATACTGCACCAACTCTTATAAACTTAGAATCCTGAAAATGATAGCAACCTAATCAAGAGCTAATCCATAAAACTGAAACTTCTAATAAACCCAATAATCAACTTAGGAGGTCATCTAGGTTTAAAAGCCTACTAACTTTGATGATTACATAACCTCCCTAACTGAAGTTGAAATGGATTTTGGAAAAGTTTACTGATCCTATCTCTTCTAATTAAGCCATTAGTGTCAATCAATCATCTGAATGGAATAAAACTGTTCTCTAGTAAAACTGATTTTATGTGATCGTATAACGTTTGGGATTTGATTGAATTACCTAAGAGTGTTCATAACTAAACCAAATCCTAATATAAGCGTTAAGACACGAAGAAGCATGATTGATTGTCAAAGGTTGTACTCAGGAAGAGATAAATTATTAAAGAATCTTTATTACATATCTAACAAAAGATTTCTTTGAGGATCATCATCGTTCTAGTAGCTTATAAATAGTTTTGAGCTGCATTAGATGAACATTAAAACAATTTTCCTTAACAATTGGATGACACATTTACATGTTCATAAAACAACCTGAAAGTTCCAAACTGAAGGTTAAAGAACAGTTTGTCTATAAGCCAATAAAATCCATGTATGGGTCAATGCAAACATCATAATGTGATGAAATCTTAACGTAATTATTTTCATCAACAACCAAGTGGATTAATGTACCTACCTCAAAATGAGTGGGAGCAACTAAGATAAACTTGTCTATATAAATGATATTCTTTTGACAAGTATATGTTACATAAGTCAAAGCATTGTTAACACAAACTTTGATATAATAGATCTCAGAGATATCTCTTATGTATTAGATATCATAACATGCCGAGATAGACCCAATGGGACATTAGTTCCGTTCCATAAGTTTAACATTAAATGGGTCCTTACATATGTAACAAACACTACTGCTCTCCTTTAGATGGTAATAGGATAAATGAGATTATTTATTTACGCTTCATTAATTGGAAGCCTTATGTAAGTTTAAGTCTATACTCGTTTAGATATTACTCACATTGCAACACACTAGATATGTCTAGATTAATGTGGAGCATCTAATGGAGTATTAAAATATATATAAAAGGAAACGAGAGACTACAATTTAAAGAAGAAGTGAGAATTAAAACCGGTTTATTACTCTAACTTTGTGATATTCAAAGATGACAAAATGTAATTTTGGGTATATCCTTAAGTCAGCAGACAAAACCTATCTCATAGAGGAGTCATAATGCACTGATATCAACAACCTAAGTTATAACGACATAATATAGTCACTAAATGTTGTTGGAAATTTATCAGTGGACTCATAAGTTTATTAACTCCATATAATTAATGTTTTGAAGACTTAGTGTGATAAAGTCAGCTACCATGACTCCTTGAACAGTAACAATTCAAGAGGTGTTGCATTAAGTTTCGATACGCAATTAATTATTCGTTTATGAACGAATTGAGGAAACTAAGTTTTGTATCGAATACATTCATGATATGCTTAAGGATCCTATAACTGAAGGGCTATTACCCATAAGTCTTATTAAGAGAGCTCATAGACGGGTATTAATTGATGGTCGTGCGCAATTGCATATCGTATTATGAATGACTAAGTATTAGTTAATTTTCCTCATCAGTTTGATTTTGTATGTCTCTAAGAATATGTCAAGTCGACATAATGTCATATAGACAAATAAAGTTACAAATCAAACAAAAGGCTTATGCGTATTTTGATCATGACGATTAGGTTTTAAATTAAGGCTATAGTATGATTAATGGGGGTCCTGAGTCGCATAATGATTCAACGGTTGTATTTCTCTGCTATAATACTTGTTTAAGGCTAAAATGAGTGTTAACTCCTGATCAGGCTTATCTAATACTCATAGTAAATGATTACTCGACTAAGTGGGAGAATGTAAGATTAAATATTTTATATTATATTTAATCTAGTAGCCATTATAATCATTTACATTATATGGATCAAAATATATAACAATCCTATTAAATAATTAGTTGGTAATTGTTGATGGGCCAAATTACCCTTATTAACTAATTAGGGTTTCCTCTTGGGTGAATATAAGGAGACTTATGTTGAGGTTCTAAGGTTAGACACATAACCTAATTACTCTCATAACATCAATCGACCTCCTCTCCATAACCGATTCCCTTGTCGGTTTCTTATCATCACCATCATTAGATTGCACCCTAAGGAGGAACCAGATCAAGCTGACAATCATGTCGAACACTAATGCTGCGACTCCATCTGGATTCTCTGTTGGCCTGTACTGATGCAATCAAAGGTATGTTTTCATGTTTTCCATTATGTATAAAACAGAACTGATCAACAAGATACGTCACTTCCGTCAATTTTAATTAATTAATTAATTAGACTGGTTATTGTCGAAAGTGGAATTGCCAGCCATCAGGATGTGACACGTGACGCATGTACAAGGGTATATGTAGCACAAATGTCATTTAATTACGCAATGTAATCCGTACGTGACCTAAACGAGTATTTCATTAGACGGGGAGTTGAGTTATCTCCAAGATAACTTTAAATGTTATATAACTAGTGGGATGCCCTCGCGCTTTGCGGCAGGTTTTTAGACAATATCGATACGGTTCGTTATGGTACAGGTATGGTATCGACACTCGATATAACTTACAATGCCAAAGAATACTTTATTGCGAATACAACTCTGTGTTCAACGAATTTTATACCGCCACGTCGAGAAAACGATAAAAACGAATAAACTATCGGTACCAATGTTGTTTGGTTGGTACATGTTCGGTTTGTAACAATAAAATATAAATTTACTATATTTGCCCTGTTCAAATAGAATTTTATCGAATCGTAGATAATTATTTAGTTAAGCCAAAAGATATAAAAAAATTATGCGCAAAAGGGATATGATAAAAGAATTAAAATTCTAGATTAAAAGAAAAAGTAAAATATAGTTCGGGTGTTATTTTTCTATCAAATACTTCTCTTTGGTTATATATTGTATAAAGAAAATATAAGTTTACCCCAACATCTGTTTTTAATTTTTATTTAACACCTAAAGATAATGAAATTTACAAATACAATATATTGGCATTGGCGGATCCAATAATTTTTTTTTTCCTCTGGGTTCACTTTTTTCTCGATGCTTGAATTTCGGTCAACTCAACGTTAGAATTTTCGGGTCGGGTTGGGCTTTATCAACTTTTTTTTTTCTATGATGCTTCTTAGCATTCCTATCCCAAATAGCGTGAGGATGCGTTGTGAAGGATTCATTGTCTGCGGGAGGTTCATCTCTACCACCAAATGTGGACTTATATGACATACTAGGTGGTATCTCTTGCAACATCCTATCTAAAGGCAACAAAAGTAATGATTACTTTTTATAAACTATTAGGTGCATATAAAGTTGAATAAGGAGTTCTTAGATCATGATAAATGTTCATCAAAACAAGCAAAGAGGGATATGTAAAACTTGTTGGCTGCTAGTTATGTAACTTATATCTCTAAAAATATACCCCACCATTGAAGATCAGATACCTTTGAAATAGGCTTTAATATAAGACAGATAAATAAACATAAATACAATCGTATCAACACATACTTTTTGCCAAAAAATTTTTTGGGTAAATACTTTTTGCCAATTACAAACGCAATAATCATAGAATATATCTAAATAATAAGTCTGAATTTAATATGCCTAATTTACTATCACACAAATTGTTTTTTTTTTTGGTTCGGATGATTTTTTTTTTGTTTCTGATTATCACAAATTAGTGATTACAAATAAAAGCATATTAATATTAAAAGAATAAAAGACAAACTATTGAAACAAATTAAAGAGGGAGGAGACTGGTGTTCGCAAGTCTGATGATGTGTTCAAGCCTTTTATTTTTTTAGTTTAACCCTAAAAAAAGAACAAAAAAATAAACTAAAAAAAAGGAACTGATATGGGTTTTGCAAAAAGAACAAAAAAAATACAAATAATGAGTGATGCTAGAATCGAACTCGACATGTTGAGGTTTGAAACAACGCGTTTTACCAAATGAACACAAGACAGTTTTGCTTATGGGTTCACTCATAATTTATTTATTGGTTCCTACTGTGTTTTCTATATAGGTTTTCGCTAAAAACTACAAATCAAATGGGTTTCTGGGAGCCCGGTGTTCTAGCGTAGATCCACCATTGGTTCATGGAACTGTATGTGTAAAAATGTCTAAGAGTAAAGGTTAGTGGCGGATCCAGGGGTGTTTTGGGGGTTCCCGAGAACCTCCTTAGTTTGGAAAAAAAATAGTAGAAATTTTGTATGATTTAAAAAAAAAATTAGAATTAGTGAAAATCTATCAAAAGGAACCTGATAGGAAAAATTCCTATATCCGTCACTGGTAAAGATGTACATCAAAGAAAAGCTTGGTGGCAAAAATTCAAAGTTACAAAGCTTGATGGCAAAACAAAAAAGTCAAAAAGAAAATTGGTGCTAACAACTTCATGAATTATATATATAATAATAACTACGTAATCTATGTTTATAATTATGTGCAAATACGCACACTATATGAACATGTAAACGTTTTTTTTTTAAATTAAATTAAGGGTATACGGTGTGGGCGGCAAAGGGGGCGGTAAGCTGGCTTACCGATCGGTGAAGGGAGGGAAGGGGAGAGAGAGGGGGTGTGTGTGGTGACGTCTAAGCCATCTCAACCAATCACACATTTTTTTTTCTTTTTTTAATAGTTTACCAATTCATGAAGTGTCTAACCATTGACAGCACTTTTGAGCATAGTTTAAACAATTAAGGTTGAATGACATGACACACTCTCATTGGTTGATTTTGAAGTTTACCACTTTCAAGTGTCTAACCACTCCCTACACCCTAACCCTAAGAATAATATATAGGTTATTCCAATTTTATCTCCCCAAACCCTTATGTTTTATGTTGACGTATTTCACCTTAACCATTCATTAATTCACTATATACTAGATCAACGTCCCGTATTCATTGGTATCATTCACAAGTTAAGCCCCCGTTTGTATTACACACACTTCACTTTGGGAGGAATTGACTCGCTTACTTTTCATTTTTGACTCAAGTAATTTGACACGTTAGAGATTAAAACATAACCCAAAACGGTCCATTTCAAGGCACAAGTTTCACACAATGGATCTCCAAATGCTTTTATAAGTAGCTGTAAATGCTACAATAATAAAAATAGAGAGACCATTCTTAAAATCTTGATATGTAGTCAGTAGATATGATAATGCAACAAATTTTGGCAAGTAGAATGCAAAATCATAAGTGAATGAATTAGATGGTATTCATATTCCATGACCACCTTAGAATAAATGTGGCTCGGAGAATTTAAAAGTCATGCACTCTGGCTGGCAGCTAAGACTGGAGGGATTCCTCGAGTAACTTCTGGGTGAGAGATTTCGAAAGTCCCATAACTCCGTCAGGAGTTCCAATCTACAAACGAGGGAATCGGGGATTAAAAACAAAAAAGTTGTGTATTCTATGATGTACGTGTTGATGGAGTTTGATAGGGAGATACTTACCACAGTGTCAACAAAGGGAGCCGTTAGTGGATGCTCGAGCATCAATCCTCCAGCAACATTAAGCGTTACCCCATCATCTATCTACCACACCAACCAAATCAACCGACATATATACATACTTATGGTGAACATCATAATTCTTAAGACCCTTTAAAATCACCAAACTATTTAGATATACATGCGCAAGATTACCTACATAAGGAACCAACAAATTAATTTGTTGATGTGTGTTTTTAGTTTTTTACCGTTTGCCTACACATGTGTAGGTTATACACATAAACAAACAACCAAACTAATTTCTTCATAATTTTTTTTTTTTTGAAAAACTTCAGGAGAGACGAGTAAGAAACAATAAACACTCCCCATTTTTCGTTTTTAAATATTTTAAGATTGGAAAAACAAATGGTTCATATTGTTCTGTGTGTTATATACTTATATAGTGTGTTCCATAGATCCCTCTCTTTCACACATAATATTTCTTTTTGGGCAAGTTTTTGTTTTGAAATTAATTGTATCGTTACAAAGAACTGATAATACTACTGATACGGGTATTGGGTCTACTAATCTCCTCTCTTTTGTTGTCATTTAAGGTATTTTACTCTTTAAGATAGTTAGTTGACAGTTAAATATTGCATTTTCAAGGAACAAAGGAGTGAGTATTGTTTTCTTTTTACATTACCAATTTATCGATGACCTCATCTGGTATATCATGAAAATAAACCTGCACAGCAAGAAGTTTTAACAAAATTTAGTAACAATTCAAACAGTCTGAAAAAACAAACAGTCTTCTTCTCGCAGACTGCAGACATTTCTACATTCTAAAAAATTAGCCCATTTTTGTCGCGGTCGTATGACGCAAATAGTAAGTTTAACCTTCAATCAAGTCACAGTTTGTTGTGAAGAACAGGTTGTTGATCTTTTATTGCTCAATGGTGGCAATTTCAACCAAAGTACTTAAAAAACGCATCGATTTGGTTGTTCTTTATCTCAAACAGGTAAAAAGAGGTTAGATAAAGAAAAGGATACGGGTCAAATGGGTCAAACCAACTGAAACCATCCAAAGTCTAATTTAATGTGTACAAGTATACAACCTCCTAAACAATTTTATTCAAAGATTTAGTTCATTGTTTTGTAATAACATCGTTTTAGAAATCACAATTAAATTATATGAAATGAAAATACAGAATCGAGATGATGATGATGTAGAAAAAGGAATACCTCTGATTTATCCCATCCTTGTTTTCTGATCCCCGTTGAAAGGTTGGTTACGACTATAGATCCTACAACGACTGCACAACCTCCCGAATATCCTGCGAAAGATGACAAAACAATCGATGATTTTGTACGTTTGAATCACATCAACATTTTAGAGTAAAAGTAGTTGGTAAGAAGCAAACTGAGCAAACCTTTGACAAAATGTCGCGCTTCTTCTTTGCTTGATGGTTTTTCCCAAATCATCCCTTCATACACCACCACCTCAAATTCAATCAGAATGCCATTAAGTTTTATGCGTGCATTCTTGATGAACAAATTGAGTGAAAATTGTCTTCAGATATATTATTACGATCTTAGCCAACATCATGTGATATTTCATATGTATTTTATAAATAATATATCTCACTTTATTTCGCAATAAAGTAACAATGAAAGAAGAGACATGAATAGAGCATACTGTGTCGGCTGTCAGTAGCAGTGTGGGGTGTGCATTTTCCTCCTTATGACCTTGAATTCCAAGCCGTGAAACGATAGCGTCGGCCTGATTAGTTTGAAATAAACGTAGGCCATAAATATGAAAAAAACACCGCTTCATTTTTACAAGATCAAACCAATATGGTGATTTTATATTGTAAAGGCTCATTCTGTATTGTTCTATAAGTTTAAAAAGGAAAACTTTTCACATAAACCGCGTAAGTTGGACAATACAAGCTCCCTGCAGCACGAATCATTAGAGCATGATCATAGATAAGAATGTACCTTTGCCTCGGCTAGAGCCAACACCAGATCCTCTGGCTTTTCCCTCCTGATACTCATCTCATCAATGTCTGCAGCCTAAATAAATCACAAACCAAAATCAATCAATTATAAAACCAGTGAAATTCAATATGTTGGGCTAACAAAATTATAAAACCACTATAAATTGTAACAAGTGATATTTTAACTTCATAAAACTAGGTGATATTTTAAACTCTTAGAACTAGACTAAATTGTAATGAGCCTAATTCTTTTTTAATAAATATACAAACAAACATAAATGAACAAACATAAACGAAAGAGACATGTGCTCATGTTCGTTTGCTTAGCTAAATAAACAAAAAACAAATACGTTCATGTCCGTTCATTTAATAAATAAACTTCCGCCCGAACTCCCTACTTGGGTGCCTCTCCCATTTCAAAATGGATCTTAATTTTTGCAGTAAGAATAGACCTGGCAAACGGGTCGGGTCGGGTCATGGGTCAAGACGGGTTCGGGTCAGAAACGGGTCCGGGTCAGAATGGGTTTCGGGTCGGGTCGGATTGGTTAAAACTGCTTTCTTTAGAAAAAAAAAAGAGACTGTACATCAAGGGGTTATGTACTGACTAACCTGCCTAACTGAATATATTAACAAACTTAACTACTGTTAAAATCAAAACTCACTTCTCATTACTGTAAGAATCCATAAAATTTAAACTCTACAACCAAATGGTGTTCATTTTTAGAAACCAAACAAAACCCATAGCCATTTTCAGCCCAAAAAGTCATCAAACTGTATAAGTATATAACAATTAGTAGTGTGTGTATATCTCATCATGACTCACCATAACTGTGAAATCAAAGCCCATCTCCTGTAAGATTTTTCTACGAGCCATTGAAGAAGAACCCAGTATTATCTTGGCATCTTTCAGCTTCATATTAATAACAAAATCAACATTAAATTCAGTATAATAGGTAAATATTAATCATCACTTTTTTTACAGGTAAGAGAGTATCAGACCTGAAATTTAGGGTTCGCCATTGAAGTTTCTGTTTCTTCCTCACAATCCAATCGAATGTGAAGGATAAAATGTAAACGAGTGGACCCAACTGGCGGCAAAACTTGTGTATCTTTCACTTGTTCGGGAATACCGATATCAAAAAACGAGAAAAGTGGGTACTGGTATCGGTACGGTATCGATACTTACCGGTGTTTTATCCGTAAATACCAGTACCGTACTGGTACCGAAAAACGGAAACAGTGGGTATTGGTACCGGTACGGTTCGACACCGGTACCCGATACCAAATGTTCATCCCTATTCGCGAATGCTCTCTTGAATATCTTTCACATTTCAATTTTGTCCTTTATTTCTATAATAACTAGTGGGGTATTCTCGAGTACGATGCGACGAGAACTCAGTAATCAGTATACATATAAAACATAAAAGACTGATGTTTACAATTCGCGTCTACGTAGCAAAATAAAGTAACTAAATAAAAACTTGTGCGTTATAAATTTCCGTTGCCGAATGGTTTCACTTTTATACAGGTAACGAAAAAATTTCTAAACTAGCTTATTGGTTATGATGTAATTTGGGTTGTATCAGTACCAATTTTGTTTGATAGAAAACGTATCTAGGCATTTGGCACACATGGTGACATTTCTATCATCTTCAAAACATTATTGTGCTATATGAGTGTTGATTTTGTACTAGTTCAATGATGAACCGAACCGATACAGACCAAACATCGGTCCTGGTATCGGTTATTGAAACTAGGATTCATTTTTATGGTTTCGATCGATGTAAAATACATGTCGATATCCTTTTGGACATATCACGACTTTATTTTGGGTTTCTCTTTCTCGTGCTATAATGAGAACTGGTATCACAACGAACCGAACCGATGTAAACCGAATTCCCATGACGTAGCATGTGGAACCCCACTAGTTTATATTATCGTTGATGATGAACACCCAACATGATAAAAACCATTCAACCGCTTGTGAACTCACCACCACTACCAAAGTATGATCGTTAGTGAAAATATGTACCCCAAATTGAGAAGCGCTCTCATTAGTCGATCCACCCACCGATCCCACCCGACCACAACTTCACTTGAGATGGACGTTAAAGGTGTTATTGGGTCATCAAGTTGAGAATTGACGAACATATGATTTTAAACATGAAACTCTTAGATGGACGACTTTGGTTAAATTTGACTAATTATGCAATAATTTACAAAATGATATGATGATTATATAGTCTAGTGACATCTTGAGGGTGGGATAACGCTTACGGACCATTAGGTCCTGGGTTCGATTCCCCCAGGGGGGGGTCACATATTTATTGGGTTTCCTTCTGAATTGGTGTATAGACATTATGGCCTAGTGGAGATAGATATGATTGCGTGGTTCCGCTCATAGCACGATGATACTCCAATTGGTCCGTCAGTGATTCAAATTTGTCGTTAAAAAAAATCAAATCAGGATGTAGTAGTAAGTTGGGAATTTGCTATTGTCACGATTTTGGTAGTGATAGTGATTAATCAAATGGGTATGTAGGGGTGTGTACGGTTCGGTTTGATTTTTGGGTCAAACCAAAACCGTAACCGAAAGTTCGGTTTTCGGTTTTTGAGAACTGTTCTTTTTTTGGTTTTAGCATCGGTTCGGTTCGGATTTTCTGTTTTGAAACAAGTTACGTTAGATTCAAAAATAAAAAGTATATTTCAAAGTTTAAGAATTTTAAATGTTTACATTTAAGTTAATATATTTAGTTAATTAATATTCTTCACATAAACCTAACGTTCTAATCTATTTGAACGTTTCTCCAAAGTTTTATTAAGATGTTTTTTATAATACTTTGAAAATCATTTAATTTTTATGTTAATTTTTGTTAATTCTTGTAAACAATGGATAAATCATTTCAATGATAAATAAACATGTTAATGTTCTTATTAAAAATATTTAACAATCAAGAATCTCAATGATAAATAAACATGTTAATGTTCTTATTAAAAATATTTAACAATCAAGAATCAAATTAATAATTCTTAGTAGCATGGGTTAAAAACTTAAACCTAAACATAAAAACATATGGATTTGGCCTACTATTATAACCTATCGGTTCGGTTATTGAAAATAGTTATCCGAAAACCGAACCGGAATTTTTGGTTATTAAAAATCTGAAAACCAAACCGTTGGTTTTTGTTTCGGTTATTTTAGTTCGGTTTTTTCAATTATTTCGATTTTCTGCTCACCCTATGAGGATGCATTCAAAATTCCATTCCATTCCATTGCATTTATATATATATTACACAATTTGTATCCATATGACTAGTATGTTAACTTATGAGTTGTGACCATGTATAAGTAGCCTACTTGGATGTAGGGTCATATATCTAAGTGTTTCCCATGATAAAAAAAATTACATAATAACCAACATAGAAACTAGTCAACTACAAACATGGGAATCACACGTACATACCCAAATATGTAATAAAACATTAAGGAAACTAAGTGTCATGCTTGTTACACACAAAAACCAACTTATCTTTTAAAGTTTTTAAAATGAGACAAGTTTACGCCTTTATAGGCATGAGATCGAATATGAGATCGTTTTATAATTTTTCTCAGCTACGGTATCAGATGATATCCAGCCTGATCACCTAAAATGTACATACCCATTCACTATTATTTTTGTTTTTATATTAACAATTCCCTTGGGTAAAAAATTAAATAGTGTGAAATGTATTTGAGAACATCATATACGTAATTTTTAACACATAACCGAAATGTATTTGATAATATTAAATACGTAATTTATAAAACATAACAGGAATATCTGATACCCGACAAGTAATTGTCTAACATATACCTAACGGGTATTATGCCAAATATGAGACACGATTTTATAACTGTGTATGTGACTGAAATTATCAATACACATTTCACTATCATTCCTAAGATGGGCGCCATAGACGCCCACAGTCGCCCAGGATGGAGATTCGCTTATCGTTGTAACTAAAAACTTTTTCACCGCCCCACCTTCCAATGCCACTCCATCGCCTACATCCTAAATGTAAGTAAAGATACCAATGAGCTACGTTTATTGAGTCTTGTTATAAGTTCTCTACCAAACCTCACCATTGACGTAGTACCTAGTTGTCTTTACTAACCTACAAGTACACATTGAGTCAGACAAATGATCAAAATCATAAAACACATAAAAAACATCTTTGTATTGAAAAATTCTTCTATAAACCTCTCTAAATATTTTGTTCCTTACGATTGTATGTTGTGATCCATTAAAAAAGACATATGCAAACATAATATCTTAAAGTAATGCCACTACTACAAAATAAGGCAACTGCCACCATTATTTGCCACCAAAAAAAAAACGGTAGCAAAATAAGCCACAGCTTTACACGGGGTACTTGTAGTTTTTTGTTAGTGGCAAAAATACATCGAATTGACACCGTATTAGTGGTGTCAACCTTGAAATTGCCCCGATTAAACATCACGCGCATGGCTCATATCTCTGATTCATCGCCTCATCTTGACAAAATCGTAAACCCTAGATTCGTCTCTTCATCTACTCAAAGTTCAAACTTCAATTGAATCGTTAATCAAATCTAAACCTAGATTCATCGATTCATCCGTCAATCTAAACCCTAGATTCATCGATTCCTCTGTCAATCTAAACCCTAGATTCATCAATTCATCCGTTCGGTCAAAAGATTCAGGAGCAGAACTCAATCGATTCAGAGCTGTGAATGACTTAATCGATTCCGGATCAGCACTCCGACGACAGTATTTCTCAATCGATTCAGAGTGGTGAATGACTTAATCGATCGAAGATCAGTCGCTCCGCTACAGATCAATCGCTCCTACGATATCAATCGATCCACTACAGATCTATCGAAGATCAATCGCTCGTACGGAACAGAGCTTTGTGTAGTCTATTCATTGTTTTTGTTCAGATTCAGGTTCGGATTTTGTTGATTTTTATGTTCTACAGGTTTTTGATGATAATGTTATGCTTTGATTTAGTTGTAGTTTGATTTTGTGTTTGTTTTGTGGATCTAGTGAATATTAGGTTGAATTAGGTTATACTCAAGGGTAATATTAATGATGAATTTTTTTGTTGGTGAGATGTGATAGTTTGGTTCCCTAGCTGCTCATAGAAGTTAGATTTACGTTGATTTACTTGTTGTTTTAGTTAATTTATTAGAGATAGTAGTTAAATCATATTGCAATATATTCCACCTTGCCATAGGGAAGTAGGAACATAGGTTAACTGTTAAATTTGGTTGTTTTTTATGCCAAATGCAATGAAATTGACACCAATATCATCAGTGACAGACGGAGCAGTTCCGGCAGCACATCCAGTGACGTTCACAGCACTAAAACCGCAGGTGTTTGTGGAAGCCTCAAAGGTGAACGACGCCGCTGCATTCTACAAGGCGGCGTTCGGAGCTGAGGAGGTGAATCGTTTAAGTAACCCGAAGAGGAAAGCCGATCAGGAGCTTCCGCTGCTTCTCTGCGTTGAGATCAAGCTCTATTCGTCTACGATTCTGATTTCTGATCTCGCTGATGACTCCACAGCTCCGTAAGCATTGTTTCTCGGTTTTTTGATGATTTAATCGTGTTATATGCTTGATATTTTGTTCGTTTGCTTAGATCTTTGTGAAATAGCTGTTAGTTTTAGGTTTTAGCGGTTTTGTTACGCTTTTGTTATGATTTTGCTGCCTGAAGGTGATGATTTGCTTGTGCTATTGCTTTGTGGTGTAACACTGCATATGTTCTTTGTTTTTATACGATTTTCTGTCCTAATTTACGTTTCACATGCTCATTTTCAGTCATTTTCTTCTGGTTTCATAACCTACACTACATTTGTTGTTCTCGTTGTATAAAATAGTTAAGCTGTATAAAACAGCTTTTATTTGTAGTTTTTAGCGGTTACGCTTTTGTTATTGCTTCAAAGTATCTCACTGCATATATTCTTCGTTTTTATACTATTTTGTACACTAAATAACGTTTATCATGCTAGTTTTTAGTCATTTTTCTTCTTGTTATTTATAACTTGCATTACATTTGTTGTTCCAATTGTATAATAACTGTTTTGTTGGCGATTTGTTGTTTGGATCCGTATAAAATAGCTGTTCGTTATAGTTTTTAGCGGTTACGCTTTTTTTTGTTCATGAATATCGATACAGTGATTTCTTATGGTTTATGCTTTTTAGACGTTAGTTTTTGAAAATATTTAATTCGTTTTTTATGTAATTTAGGCCTCGTATAGTACATATTTCATCTTTTTTCTTCATATATTATGCACAGTAGTGGTAAGGCTAGTGGTACGGGGCTGGTGTTCTGCTTGGAGACAGAGAAGGACATTGAAGCAGCTGTGGAAAAAGCCGTGAAAGTGGCTGGACATTGTTTGAGGAAGTTCACTGGTGAGGTGGTTGTCGTCGAGCTCGATATTGGTGAGGTTCGGTAAGCTGAACAGGTTGGCGGGAATGGTGCCATTGATAAAGTTTTTTGTGATTCGGATCTTGGTTAGGGAGTTGCAGGACCCGAGTTGTTCGGGTAGGGGTCCGAAGAAGTAGTTTTCCATTAGGATTAACATTCGTAACTTGCCTGTGATCAACGCAAACAGTGGTTAGTGAAGGTTCTTTTTGATTTTTTTCTTTTACCTTTGCTCATTTTTTTTAATTATTATTTATTATTAATTAGATATTAAAATTTGGTTTATACACTATTAATGCATGTTTTCAAAAGTTTAAAGAAAAAGATAAACGTTATAACTATATTAAACATAAAAAAAATATGTATAACTAATTTAAAAATAAATAAGTTAGAAAATGAGTTTATAGAATAAAATTTTGAAAAAATAAAGAACTTGAAGTTCGATCCAACAATATGGTTTGGTTACATGTTCAGGTGACAATTCAAATATGGAAAAATCACAACTATTCAATTTAGACCATTATTTTTAGTATAGTTATTGAATTTTACCAGGTCTTTAAAACGTGGGCTATATACTCATCGTTTTTAAAATAAGAACATGTAGTAAAAATATGAATAGACTATATACTCAATAGTGTATCCAGTATGAAGTAGAACTAACCTCCTTTGCACAAATCGGTGTCAGTATTGTTGTTTTTGTTATAAAGTATTTAAGTAAATAGTTATAGTTAGTTACTTATGCTAATTATGAGTGGTTTTGGCAGAGGAAACTCGCTCAAAGATCCGAAAGAGTAAAATCGGTGAATCTGCATACGACGGAGCCATGGTAATTTTACTCTTACTCATTGTAACTGAATTTATCTAGGTTACTGGTGTTTTTTTATTATGAAGTAGATATACATTGATTTGTAGCTCTTTTAACTAATAGTTGCAATCGCCTAAGGCGGAGGGCCGATAATTCGCTAGTAATTACGTGTTTACATGTATTAATTGTAATGGTGCTTTTGTTTTTTACAGGATTCTAGCAAGTTTGTACTCGGGGACAGTCTGCATATGGGATTACCAGACACAGGTATGAGACTAGCTTAGCAAGATATTCATTTATGCGACACAGTTGGTACATTTGAAGTAAACATACGTGCATTTTTCTTCTTATGGAGTCCTCGATGATTTAGCAAAAAGGCACAAAATTTAGGTAAACCCAAAAATTGAGGCTGAATAGGATCAGTGGATTTTAAAATTTAGCTACAAGTGGTTATGAAAGGATACATGTGAGTTTAGTAGGTAACTTGACAGGTCAGTCACCATCCCTCCCTAATAGCTTGCCATTGTGACCTGGTTGCAGGGAGGTTTGACCCTTGAATTTGATGAGGGTGAGGTTTTCTAAGTAGTTGAAGCTACAAGTGTTTTGACCCTTAAATATTTCTCCTTTTATTTATTCTTTCACAGTTTTTGAGTTAATCTAATATTTGCTTATGTATGGTTATCAGGTTACCATCGCCATTTATAATCTCATTTTAGGAAAGGCAGCTATTTATAATCTCATTTTAGGAAAGGCGTATTGTGATCATCATGGATTGATGCATATTTTCACAATAATTGAGAGTTATCTTGCAAGCTCAGGTTTAAAGAACAATCTATTCTTGAAAGAAATCCCACCCTTATACAAACACACACTTTCAGTTTGGATGTTTGGATTTGGAAAATTTAATTTTAATTATTTGATGTTTTGATTTGGATGTTTATTATGAGGAACATTGGATGTATAAATTTTTTACATTTTAATGGAATGGCAACAAGTTATAAATTGTTATGTTTTTATGAAATGGAATAGCCAATTTATAGAATGGAATACCATAAATGGTAGTGGTAAAATGTGATAAAGCGGTAGCAAAAATGTGGCAAAATTGAGGTAGCAAAACGGTGGCAAAACAAAATGTGGTAGCAAAACGGTGACAAAAAGCGGTAGCAAAAAGGTGGCAAAATAGCGGTAGCAAAACGGTGACAAAAAGCGGTAGCAAAACAGTGGCAAATTAACGGTAGCAAAATCAGTAGCAAAAAATAAAACGGTAGCAAATAGGTGGCAATAGGGCATTTGCTACGTGTGCTTTTGCCATCGAGTTTTTGGTGGCAAAATGGTGGCAAAAGAGCAATTGCTACCGTTTTGCGACCGAGAAAATGTGGTAGCAAATGCCTTATTTTCTAGTAGTGTGCCTACCACGAATAGATTTTTCGTCTGTGTCTTTACATCTTATATGTGATATTGCACTTATTTTACCTGGTACTTTTATTCTTCATATATCCTTCATATATTTCCGTGTCTTTTAAAACCACCCGGGGATATTCCTTTAGTCATGAGAACCTTACATGGTAAATCTCTATGTATCGGGGGTTGTTAGTCGAAACATTCATACTATAGTTGGTTTTGTGATGATCATATTTGTCGGTATAGATACAATAGTCTATAACAACTTTTTCATGTAGATTTACATATATTGTGGTGTTGTTTTTTCGTATTAATGAAATTTATAAAATTCTAATTCAAATAGTAGACATGATTCAACAAGTCATATATGCACGTTATAAAAAAAGAAAGAATAAAAGAAAAAGAAAAAAAAATAAGATCCCCGTAGAGGAGACAATAAGAAGTAGGAGTTGTCTTGAATCAAGATCTTTAACTTTTCACAAAGTACACAAGACTCTTGTTTGGGGTTTCTCCCATAAAACCCCATATTGCACTTTTCTATCTCTCTCTTGTCTTCTTCATCAAACCTCCCTTTTTCTTTAAACTCATTTTGTTACACTTCTTTAACATCATATAGGGCCCTCAAACCACCTCTCACTCTTTCATTGTTTCTAGAGAGAGAAATAAGAAAAAAAAAACATGTATTCATTAATTCATGTTGTTGTTTCTCCTTTTGAGAATCATGTTTTTTAGCACTTCAAAATTCTCATCCATACGAGGATGCTTCTCTCAACATTCATAGTAGAAGATCTTTGTAGTAACCCAAACATTTACTTTGGTTATTATCAATGACATATTTGATTAGGTTGGATTACATGTAAAAGGAGAGAAAAATAAGTGATCTTAATTAAATTAAAAGGTAATTTAAAATGAGTCATGAGCTAGGCGGATTTAGGTTAAGGGTACGGTACCAGTGTCACGTGACCTCTATTAAACCTTTTATGATGTGTTAATGCATTATTTCAAGCAATAAAACGGTAATTAATCCCAAAAGAAAGAGAAATGGCAAGATTAATTTTAAGATTGTTTTAGACTTTTGGGGGGGGGGGGGGGGGGTAGTTGCACGGACCTCCCATCCGCCGGAGTATTGCAACTCCGCAAGCTAGCTTAGCCTCATAGCTGCCTGGCGGTGATTACCCACGGTGAAGAGCCCCAACACCCCATAAGGGCATTGCCAGGAATCGAACCGGTGACCTCAAGAAGGGTCTGGGTGAGGCTGAGATTGTTTTAGACTTTTAGCATAAGTTAACTAATAACATTGTTTATGTAATTCCCTTTTGTGTACATTTTAATCTTAAAGTGTACATTATATTGGAATTTTCATTCAATTCGATGTTCGACCAAGTAATAAAATAACTTAAACATTCGAACACTAAAAACACGTTAACCCTAGTAAAAATATTTATAGATCTTGAAATTTGGGTTAACAAACACAACTTTTATAGTGAAAAATATATATCTTTAAGCATAGACGGTGTGGCGTTCTTCACCTCACACACGTCTACTTGGCTTCATCGTGACACAAAAACCTAAAAACAGTACATTACGGACGTTCTAATAAAGTTACACATACCTATATAATGTTAAGAAAATCTGAAATTTACAGATGGACTCGACCAGCCGACCATAAATTTAACATCAAATTTTAAACCCAAACTGATCATAAACAAGATTACTGCAAAATATAATCTTTTTGTAAAATGAGCGATCTCGGTCAACCAGACACACTGTTTGAGAAACTAAAGTAGTTTAATGATGAAGGAATGTTGGTGAGTTGGATATTGTAGGTCCCACATTGCGGCTACGAAAGAATGCATGGGCTAATAATCATCATATGCATGCATTTAGTAAATCGAAAACACTACCATCAACGATAATCCACGTGCAATCTTCATGACGTTGGTTTAAGTTTTACATGCATGCAAATCACTTTAGACCGGATCCTTGTTAATCATTTTCTTTTATAATTTGTATTTTTATCTTAACTAGTTCTTTTACCCGCCACGCGTTGTGGCGTCGTCATACGCAAAATGATAACAAATAGACTACAATCAACCAGACTCGTTTCCGAACTAAATTTATGTCAAATTGTATGATAACTCAGATTTATACCTTCGAATCAAAACGTATTACATTTGACCCGATTTGTTTCCAAATAGAATTTACATCAAATCGTAGTCCAACTCAAAACATACATAAAAAACATTTTATAATTGACCTGACTCATTTTCAGACAAAATTATGCTAAAGCGTAGACGAACTTGAATTTTATACCAACATGCCCATGATAATAAAAACTTAAGAAATTAGTTTTAGGGTAAGCTTGAAACTTTAGAACTTGAGGGGTTCAAAATGACATTTTCAAAGTTAAGAGGGTTGAAATGACAATTTATAAAGTTGTTTGAAGGTTTTCAAAAGTATAAGGGCTGGTTTTGTAAATTAGAAAGTTTGTTTGTCTTATTATCAACGACCTTCATCTTTCATATTATATAAATTGATAAAATAATAAATTATGAGGCTATTTGTTTACCTCTTAACGAGTCTCTTAATGGTTCAGACATCTTATTGGTTTAGCACTTAATGGTTCAGACATTTGCCTCTAAATGGTTAAGCATTATACAAAGTCTGAACGGTTCAGACCTCTAATCTGAATGGGTCAGACGTTTGCCTCTAAATGGTTAAGAATTATACTGGCTCTTAATGGTTCAGACCTCTTACCGGTTCAGCACTTAACCGTTCAGAAGTTGACAAACAGCCCCTATATGATGTTTGTTATAGAGTATCATATATACTAGGTTTTTGAGGTGGCACGTTGCGGCGAAACTAACGTTATTTTAAAATGAAGGTTGTTGTTTAAAAAATCAAATCTTGATAATTGGTTCAGTTCATCGTCATAACGTTTTACAAGACCAAATAAATACTCTGTTTTAAATACAAATTCGTTTTAACAAATTTTATACTCAAATGTCGAGAAAAAAATTAGGCAAAATTACATACTTAGGTTTTAGAAAAAAATTAATGAACGTAAGTTATTAAAGAAAAATATTTAGTTAAATGATAAAAGAAGTATGAATTAAAAAAAGAAAGAAAGTAAAAAATGATTTAAAAAAAGGAAAAAAAACTATTCTTAATATATGAAGGGCCATGCACTATTAAAACTCGCAATTGTAAATTATAAATTACGAAAATGACAAACGCTTGTCACTTGTACAATACTATTTGCAACTCGTTTTGAGTAAAACAACAGTTATAAGAAGAAAATAAAATTTTGAATACAAATTTATTTTTAACAAAATTTATACTTAGATGTCAAGAAAAAAAATTAAACAAAATTAAGCACATCGCAATTGTAAATTAATAAATTATGAAAATGATAAACCGCTTCACTTGTACAATACTATTTTACATTTAAATTGCATATTAACAAATTTAAAAAAAAATCAGTTTTTATGGCAAATTGGATTTAAATAATCCCAACTTTCTCAAGTTGGCCGATAATAATCCGAACTGGTCCACTTTTGGCCGATAATAATCTCCGTTAAAAATAGCTTAACGGGGTTAAGTTTTTTTCCGAATTATAAACCGATGTTTTAGGGCTTTTGATTAGAACAAGGATACGAGTTGATTGATGTAAAATTTACCTCGAAATACTGCCAAAACGACAAAAACGGTGCTTCCATTCGAGTGTTTAAACTTCCAATTAACAAAAATCAAGCCGTTTGAAGCACCGTTTCAAGGTAAGTTTTACATAAATCAACTTGTATCCTCGTTGTGATCAAAATCCCTAAAGCATCGGTTTGTAATTCGGAAAAAAAAACTTAACTCCATTAAGCTATTTTTAACGACGGACTATTATTGGCCAAAAGTGGACCAGTTCGGATTATTATCGGCAAATAACTGAGTTAGGGTTATTATTGGCCAAATTGAGAAGTTAGGATTATTTAAATTCAATTTGCATTTTGTTTAATTTAAACTTAGATTTACTCACCAACTTTTGTTGACCCAAAACTTTTTTACACATGATATAAGTGATTAGGTTTGAAGTAACGAGGATGAGGACACATAGTAAATTGCCTTACACAATAAACTGGATTTTATTTTTATGTTCGATGTCTTATTTTTGTATGGATTATTTGGATGTTTATTTGTTTATGTGACATCGTTTAATTTGACATGATTAAATATTAAACTTTTTATAGTTGTTATGAGCTATGGACAATCATCTCGCTCCGACCCATAATTCGCCATGGGTCGGGATGTGACACTTCATCTCAATTCTCGGCAATTGAGTTTTTAGGGTATATTCCCTAGAAGAAGTATGGGATGCATAAGCACATTCAAGTGATAGTCCGAGATCAGGTGGTGGTACCTTGAAAACGTTTATAAGATTCCTCTAAAATAGTGGATATAATTAACATGTATACATACATGAGCATTGTTTGCAATCCAAATTCGGTAGTTAAGGTTGTCTTGAGGCGGTGGGGGTGCAATGTCTTTTTCGGAAGAAGTAGATGGTATTATGGTTTTTGATGGGCATGGTATGGTTCCATCAACATAATTGAACAAATTATTTAATTGTAACAGGAAAAGGTTGAATCATTGTTTCCCGGTGTCCATAGTTTATTGGGGTTGGGGATAGTATTGTTTCCACCAATAAAAATGTTTTATTTTACTTCATATAATTTTTGTATATGATATTAGTTTAAGGGTATATTGGTAAAATTAGATAGATTATTAATTGGTAGTTTTCCTTTTTAATAGCTAACTACATTAAATTTGTAATTTATTTTCAAAAGAATATATTTTTTCACAAAAGAAAAAAATTAAATTAAAGTGTAAGATAAATTACGAGATATGTAGAATAAATTACGAGCTATGTAGGATAAGTTTCAAAATGTGTAGGATAAATTTTGATGTGTGTAAACAAAAATTTTAGGGTGGAGGATGATATTGTTTATGACTAATTAATTAGTCAAAAATAATAATAAATGTGATAAGAGAAAAACTATTTAATGTTTTACAATTCTACCCTTTGTTCTTTTTCTTCACAATTTAAATTTATTCTCAAATGAACCGCCCATATATATATATATATGTGTGTGTGTGTATTTGTGTGTGTCTGTGTGAAAGATAAAACGAAAACCCAATTGAGTTGAGAAAACTCAAAAAAAACCTTATATAACATTTTTATTTTTTTTTCTAAAAAAAGGAAATGTAACATAAATGTACTTGAATATTTTTATAAAAAATGCAAAAAACGCCTACTTGTTTTTTTTAAATGTTCAAAATTTGTATGTTAGATTTTTTTGGACATATATATTATGTAACATGGAACTTTTAACATTTAAAAAAAAATAAACTACTCGGGGCTTTTTTGTTTTTCTTAAAATGTTCAAATATATGTATGTTCAAATATAAAAATATTACATGAGGGTTTTTACAAAGGTTTTTTGAGTTTTCTCAACTCAAGTGGGTTTTCGTTTTATTCTTCCCACACACACACACACACACACACACATATATATATATATATATATGTAGGGTTCGGTTCAAATAAAACGACCACGAGTTGTGAGAACCGTGTGAACTTTTTGATCCTGCGCGAGTTGGGCCAAATGTTTTTTTGCACAAATGTAGATGAAATATAATAAACACATCTGTAAAAAAAAATAAAGAAATTGTCGAGTCGATAGTTTTGACTGATACAAGTTTTTTTTACGCGCTGATGTAAATTTCGTATGAAGATAAATATTTTTTTAGGCCTCATGTAAATGTGGGTATGCGACATTTTTTTTAACATTTTTTTTTGCTGAAACAAGTGATATTTTTGATAACTTTTGAGAAAAAATATTTCGGAAAAAACCTTTTGGATGACCTATTTCTCACGGTTCTCACAACTAAAGTGGTTCTCATTTTAACACATCCATCCATATATATATATATATGATAGGGTTCATGCGAGAACAACCTTTATTACGAGAACCGCAAGAACCAATGTGTACACAACATAATAAACCCACTACACCACCCAAAAACTAAAAAAACCTAGCCCTCCCCCGCCCCCCCCCCCCCACCCACCAAGCTAAATGCTAAAAACTAAACCATAAAGCTAAACCCTCAAAAAATCTAAAAAAAACTAACCTATCCACCCCCAAAAACCTAAACCCCCCAAGCTAAATGCTAATAAACTGAACCATAAAGCTAAACCCCCAAAAACCTAAAAAAAGTCTAAAAAACACACAATTTTTTTTTTTATAAAAAATCGCTAATTTTTGTTATAAAAAAATATTTTTAATTGACGAAAATTAGTGTTTTTTTATTAAAAAAATATTAAAAAAAAATTGAGTGTTTTTTTAGACTTTTTTAGGTATTTTTGTTTGTTTTCACATTGGTTCTCGCAATAAAGGGTGGTTCCTAACGGATCCTTCTCCTATATATATATATATAGAGGCCGATTATTGTACAATACTCTTTATCCTACAAATTGTACGTGATGACCTCAGCCGTTAGATCTTCCGTCTATCAAACCCGGACTCCACAAACCCGGACATGTTCATAAAGTCGCATGGGACTCACAAACTCTGACTCACCAAAATGGTTGTTCGCATGGCTTCCCAAACCCTGACATTTCATAAAGTCGCATGGGACTCACAAACTCTGACACAAAAAAGGTTGTTCGCATGTTATGTCCAAAATCGCATGTCTCACAAACCCTGACATTTTCATAAATCGCATGGACTCACAAAATCTGATTCACAAAAAAGGTTGTTCGCATGTTATGTCCAAAATTGCATAGCTTCACAAACCCTGACATTTTCATAAACTCTGACTCGCAAACTCTGACTCACAAAATGGTTGTTCGCATGTCATATCTCCAAAATCGCATGGTGATAAACTCGGACTCACAAACTCGGACACTAATCGCGTACGCATAGGAAAAATGAACCAGGGACACGTGTAGGGCTATTATCGTCGCGTACCTAATGTATGATTAGGGGATTTGTATTCTACACTTCCTCTCTCTCTCTCTCTCTCTCTCTATATATATATATATATGAGCCCCGCTTGCGGTCTGCTCATATAATGTAATATATGTGTGGGCGCTCGGGGGGGCAAAAGCAAAAGTGCACTAATTTTTAACGTTATTTTACTAATTTCGTGAAAATAACGTTAAAAAGAGGGGATCGTTAATCAGGCATCATGTGGTGGCGTTGATAGCCGAAAGACAAGGGGGTACATGCACCAATTGGCGTTTGTCTCAATTGCTGAGTGTTATGTGCCTTATGTCCAAGGCTTGATGCAAAACCACAATCGAGCCGGGGGTCTCATTGGAAGCAGCCTCTCTATTCCTACGGGGTAGAGGTAAGGCTGTCTACATCCCACCCTCCTCAGACCCTACCTTAGCTTTGCTATAGGTGGGATATACTGAGTACGATGATGATGATGATGATGATATATATATATATATATATGGCTCGGTTCAAATGAAAATCACCACGAGTTGTGAGAACCGTGAGAACTTTTTCTTCCTGCGCGAGTTGGGCCTAAATTTTTTTGCACAAACGTAGATAAAAACATTATAAACACATCTGTAAAAAAAATTTGTTGAGTCGATAGTTTTGACTTATGTAAGTTTTTTTACGTGTTGTTGTAAATTTTGTACGAAGATAAATATTTTTTTACGCCTCATGTAAATGTGGGTATGCGATTTTTTTTTTTGCTGAAACAAGTGATTTTTATGACTTTTGAGAAACAAAATTTCGGAATTTTTTTTGGTTAGCCTAGTTCTCACTACTCCCAAGGTGGTTCTTATTTTAACCATCCCTATATATATATATAGGGTAGGGATAGTGTACATTAATTCAGAAGTGTGAGAAGTGTATTATAACACTATATATAACACCTTATAAACACCGTATAACACTATGTAACACCATATAACACTATGTAACACTATATAACACTATATAACAATATATAACACTATACATCTATCATAGACATGCTATCAGACAAAATATAGTGTTATATTTGTTATATAGTGTTACGTAGTGTTATACGGTGTTTATATGGTGTTATATAGTGTTATATATATAGTGTTATAATACACTTCTCACACTTCTGGATTAATGTACAGGATCCTCTACCTATATATATAGAAACGGGTTCAGGAGAGAACGGTGAAAAGTGTGAGAACGGTGAGAGCGGATCCTGGCCCAACACGTGGCAGGGGGGCCTAATTGTTATGCGGGGGTACGATTGTCCTTTTATACGTTCCCTCCTTATTCGCGTTATAAATCTCTTTCAAATTAAAACTCCAAAGATTTATTGTTAGCTGTTACCTCCTTTGCAAGCTTTCTCAGATCTATGGCGTTTAACGTGGATTCTGTTCGACAAAGTAAAATTCGTTGGCGTTTTCTATTTTTCGATCCAGCAAATCATGCAACAGATATGGCGTTTTGTTCTTTTATCATTGTTCATTGTTCATAGCGTTATTCAATTATGCAATTTAATCGCGTTTTAATTGATATTTAATCTATTATTCCTAACTGCAATTGGAGTTTTCGATATTAATTTTAATTGTCGTTTACGTTCTTGTGTATTTGTTATGTTTTTACGATCATTGGCGTTTTTCGTCTATTTGATTAGTTTTGAATTTTATTTAGTAGTATTTGTGAATATCAGTTATTACTATTTTGTTAATTTGTGTAAACATTAGTTTTGTTAATTTTGGCGTTTTCATTATGATGTTATATTTTGTTAATTATTTATGTTGTTAAGTGTTTTTAATTATTCATCTCATGGTTTTTTTATCATGTCGTTTTTAAATTATGTGTTTATCATGTCTTGTTTATTATTCAATTAATGGCGTTTTAATGTATAATGTTATTACGAGACATCACTCTGTTTTTCTGTTCCTCCCTGTGTTTTCTCAGACGAAGTCTCTTCCTCGAGTCAAAGGCATTGCCCCAAAACTGGATTACCATTTATCATTCCTGACGTCAGTGAAGAATTAAAGCCCATAAAGGACATGCTATTCTCAAGCCTTGATGATTGTTATTCAATGTATGTTAAGTATGCCAACTAGTGTGGGTTTTAAGTCAGGAAAGGGACTACAAAGACAAACTCTAAAGGTGTGTTACATATTAAGTATTTTTTGTGTACGAGAGCTGGGGTATATAAGGACAAGAAGGTTGATACGTTGGACCCCAATCAAAAGGAGCGAGTAGTGCGATCTAACTTTTCAATGAGGACTGATTGTGGTGCACTGTTATGTGTAGAATTTGAGAATGGATTTTGGAAGGTGTATAAGTTTGTCGAGGAGCACAATCATGAACTTGTTGAACGTCCTGATAAGCATTTTCTTCCAACTGAACGACACCACACTCAGCTCCAGAAGCATGTTATACACAGCATGTCTAAGCTGAATTTGGGTCCTGTCAAGGCGTTTAATGTTATGAAGACTTGTTTTGGCGGTTTTGAAGACGTGGGCGCAAGCAAAGTGGAATTTAAGAACTATAAGAGGCAAATTAACTTGTTCATAGGGGAATATGACGCTGATATGGTTGTGAAGCATTTGAATGAAAAAAAAACATTCCCAGCCTAATTTCTCGTATGATTACATCACAGACGAAGACAATCGTTTGAAGGGTCTTTTTTGGTGTGATGATCAAGCCAAACGTAATTACCACGTGTTTGGTGATGTGATTTCGTTTGACGCCACGTATCATTCCAACAAGTAATTTTTTATAATTCAACTTCTTTGTTTTTTTTTGGCGTTTTATTAATTTACATGCATGGCGTTTTTATATTTTACATGCAATGGCGTTTTACTAGTTTACATTCAATGGCGTTTTATTATTTTTTTCATTTCTCATGGCGTTTTCATATGCAGATACTCTATGGTGTTTGTACCGTTCACTGGTATGGACAATCATCACTGCAATGTTACATTTGGTGCAACATTGTTGGCGTCAGAAACTGCTGATACATATATTTGGTTGTTAAGAGTTTTTCTTAAAGTTGTTGGTTCTCAACCAAAAGTTGTTGTCACTGACCAAGATCCAGCGATGAAGAAGGCTATTTCTGCTGTATTTGTTGACACGAAGCATCGGTTATGCATGTGATGCATAAACTTTCTCTAAAGGTTGTTATTCTTTTTTTACCTTTGGCGTTTTAGTATACAATGCGTTTTAAGATACATGGCGTTTTGTACCTTGTTACTGTTTTTTTAATTAAGTTTTGTCTTTTGTTTTTTTTATATATGTATGGCGTTTTCGTGTTATTTATAGGTTGGTGTTAGGCTATGCAATTCCACCAATTTTAAAGAACGTATATGTGGTGTTGTGTGGACGGATATTCTCACACATGAAGAGTTTGAATCAGAATGGGAAATGGTTATTGCAGAATTCAATTTAGAAGATAATGATTGGTTATCTGATATTTTTGCACTTAGGGAATCTTGGATCCCTCCATACTATAGAATGGAGCATATGTCTAGTCTTATGCGAACGACATCCAGGTCGGAGAGTGAGAATCGTTTTTTTGGTCAAGTGTGCAATTCGAAAGCTACTCTTGTTGAGTTCATGACACAAATAGAAGCATAGCGTCACACACATCGTAAAAATGATCATGAATCTCGATACAAAAGACCCCAGTTGAAGAGTAGTTACAAAGTGTTGGAAGGGCAAGCTGTTGATATATACACAAAAAGTATTTTTTTGTGACGTTCAAGCTGAGCTTATTGGAGTTGCGGATTGCATAAATCAGCGTTACGAAGATCAGCCTGATGGGTTTGTGAAGTTTTATGTAAATGACTTCCAACAGCTTTGTACATCTTTATTTGAGGTAAATAAAGGCGTTTTGGTTTTTATGGCGTTTTCTGTTAATGGCGTTTTATCACATGCTATGTGTTTTTTTCTTTTTTTAGACAAACATTCTATGCATGGCGCTATAGAGATATTGTTTTTGGCGTTTTTCAGGTTTTGTTCCGTAAGTCTGATTGCACATGCAGTTGCTCATGCAGACGTTTTGAACAATTTGGATTGCTATTTAGACATATATTCTATGTTTTGAGACTTATGGACATTAGGGAATTTCCAAAACAATACATTCTGAATAGATGGCGCAAAGAGGCCTCCCCAAACTTGTAACATCCGTCAAAATGGATTCCCGAAATCCGACCCGTTTTGAAATTCGAATCCTAACCTTGAACTAACGGAATTTTTTTTCGTGAATTAATTAACCGTCGAAAGATTTTTTATATGGTTAATTATCTGTGTAATTAATTATTTTGTTAAAAAAATCAATATAGTAATTAATTAATTAATTTAAATGTTATTTAGTTAACCTAGTTAGTTATAAGAAATTAAACTTAAACCAAGATAATTTAACCATTTAATAAAGTCCTTAAAGTTGAGGGGCTATTGTGTATATAATTGCAAGTTTATAAAAAAAACATATATATCTAAACCAGACCCCCTATCTTCTCTCTTGCGAATTTCCGGCGACCGGAGCCGCACTCCGGCGAGCTCCGGCGTCTCAGTCTTTCCGGCGACAACCCAACCCAGCCACACCACTTCCACCCCTTCTCTCGTTGACTGACCGACGGCTCCGAGGAGGAGTCGGCGCCTGTTCACCGGCCACGCACACCCCCCTGCTCCTTCCTTTCTTCGGTGAACACCCCAGTCCCCTTGTTTCCGGAGACGTGAATCAGAAGAAAAACAGAAAGAGGAGCCGTCGAGCTCCGACGAGCTGCGGCGGCGGCGACGATGTTGGGTTTCAAGCTTCAATTACACTCAAAAGAAACTCACGAACAAGATAATTATTTCTGCTTGAAAACCCACACTTTATTCATCCTTAAACTTTCATATATATACAAACTCATGCTACCTAAATAAAGGGAAAATACTAACCAACTACTTGACTCAATCAACAAAACGTAAGCCATGACTTAGCCCACTACTTTACCACTAATTAAACATATAAAACATGTGACTAAATAACTAAAATTATCCAGCCCATTTGACCTACGAAGCTCCATTTCCGACCCGTATCAATGACCCAAACCGGAAACGTCAAGATTAATCCTACACTCACCCCCTTAATCTTGACCCGTTTCTTCATTCTTTCTTGCTCGATCACTTGCATCATGCTAAACTGTAACACCTCGAAATTTACGTCCTATAATGTGTTGACACGTGTCGTAACCTTTGAACGTGTGAAAGAATACTTTCGAAGGACTAAATTTGACAAGCAATGAAACTTTGTAAATATAAGGGATTCAAAATGTCAACAATGAAGAAATATACTTTACAATAACCCTACATGATGTTTATAACCTTAAACGAATAAATCACGGATCATACGTAGCTACTTGTGAAAGAAAGTGAGAGATTACAAACTACAGGGGTTAAATGTGTCAACATGTTTAAGATATACCTCTGAGTGACCTTTTAGCAAACCCGAAGCTTTGTAATGATTAATTATGCTCACTAGAATGTGTGATAAAAATATCACCAAGTTTCGTTATCGTATGAGAAAGTTATGATATAATTCGTGTGCGAGGGGTTAGAAGCGTCAACATGGAAATTTAGGGTTTTTCGGGTAAACACAAAGTGGCCAAGGACTTCACAAAGTGAGTATAAGTCTTAAAGCCCGTAAATGTTAATTTTAAAGGTTTAAAATGCAAGAATGAAAGTGAAAGCGACGTTTAGGAGGACCGGGGACTGAAAATGCAATAAACAAGAAATTAAAAACCTGAACCCAGGTCTAAGGCGGGCCGCGTAAGGTCATGAAGACCTTTACGCGGGCTGTGTGCGATGCTCAGTTGCAGAAAAAACAGGCAGGTGTCTGTCCAGCCTTGTAACTGACTCAAAATGCCATTTTGGCATACCATGGGCGTCCTAAACTGGTTTATAGGCTCTAGGGGGCACTTGTATGCATCTGGAGACAATCCTAAACATGCATGGCACCATCTTGAGCAACCGTGAAAATTATATAAAGCTCCATTATTTTGCAAGTTTGATCATTCATGCACAACTTCAACTTCTGATCATTCTGGAGCTAAAGGCCATCTTCTAAGCTTTCCAAATCGTTTATTAGACACTTGTAAGTATGTTTAACCTTCCCTAATCTTGTTTTAATTAGTTATAAGCTTAAAAGTCAAACCGTCGTAATTACGGTTTGACTTAACGATTAATCGCTAACGGTCCAGCGATTAGGCAAACTTAAGGTAGTTATAAGTTGGTAATTATGTGGGCTTTAAACCCTTAAAAGGGCACCCACAGATTCCCATCCTAACTAGGTCCTTTGTCGAGTCAAAGATGATTAGAAAAAGTCAACAGAAATGTAAACTTTGAATTAACACATAATTAACAATGTAAAAGGCGTGTAACCTATTTTATCATTCATATAACCTGATAATAAGTATAAGAACTTGTCTAAGCTTGTTTGATTCGACAACTTTCTGTTTAAGATCGATTCGGAACCGAAAGGCGCATAGTTTGACTTTCTGCTTTGACTTCGGTTCTGACCCGATTTAGATAGGTTTAGACATGCCTTAAAGTTCCATTGGGACCTAGTTACATGATTGTATAACCCTCTGCGTTTATACCACTTGAATCCTTAATTGTCCGACGTTTCCGTTAAGTGCTTAAATATGAACCATAATGCCCTTATGACCATACAACGAGAATTTTGGAAATGTGAAAGTACAATAATCTTTGTTACTAATTATAAAACATGTCCCTAAATTTTCACATCAGTTGGAGGTCTAGATTAGGAGTTATGCTTAATGACGTAAATAGAACGCTTCTTAGTAATTAAACGGCGTCATTAGCGTAAAGCCTATCTAAACCCAATTTTTGACACCAAACCTTTTACCCACTGATGTAATATAATATTTTGGGATTTTTGAAGATTTTTAATTATTTTTAAACTGATCATAAGCTAGGATTAGTGCCTTGATTCGGTAAATACCGAATATACCCTTTTAGGCCATAAAATGAGTTCTACAAATCCTTTTGATGCCAATCCAATTGCTACTGATTTTAAATAATAAATGAAGTGTTTTGAACCTGTTTAACTTATCAGAAAACTCAGAATTCTATTTTAACCCGTACGTCGCTTAAAACGGCTTTATACGCGTATTATACGCATAGTTTGAGTTTAAAACCATTTTGTCACATAAGACTTATTACCAACTGAGGTAACCTGTTAAAATAAATTATTTTACTGATTTATTCAGACCTGGATCACAGAAGCTTAATTAATCCCTGTTATAATCTTTAAAATGACCAAAATACCCACACGGGGCTTAATATGAGATTAAACTCGTTTTGGGCATAATGGAAGGTATCCTACTGATATCACAACATATTTAAGGCATATTAACTTAGGAAACCTGTTTAGGACTCTTATGGTTACCCGTTACGCTTCATGCGCGTTCGGTTCGGTTTATGTAACTAGTTTACATAAATTAGCCGAAACGGGTCAAACCTTATCGGTGTTAGCTCAAAATCCAGAATGTGTATAATATACCCATATTAAGCAAGTCTTCAAACTTTTCGGGTCTAAATCACATTCTATCCGGTCTTCGCTTAATCGTGCGTACGAACCGTATCTTTAAAACTAACCGGTCTAAGCTTAAGCTTAACTAAAGACCCGTTAGGATTCTAATAGGTTATTATAAACCTTCGTTCCAAAATAGGAGACCCGGTAAAAGATACTTGCACTCGCTGATTGTGATTTATACTTGCTCAGGTAAATACTTTTAACTTATTTTCCCTATACGGGCTTGGGGTACGGTATATAAAATACCGCTTGGTCGGGCATTGAATCTTTAATTGAATGATGGTTAAAGTATTGAGATGTCTCGTTTAAATTGTTTTGTTTGCTTAAAGCCTTTGGGGGGTTAATGACCATGTCCCGGATATCCCTGGCATCATTTTACGAAATGGCCACGACCTAGCACGGGGCGTAGGCGTACGCCCGTCGGTGTCTCATATAATAATGTGGTGTGTCTATTGATCTTTAACCCGGCTCGACCCGGGCTACTGAACGCATAAGAAACATGTAAATCCTTTACAAGTATTATATTCAAATAATTATCCCAAGTTATAAAATATTATTTGTGGCTTAAATTCATTTTCATAAACTCTTTTCAAAACGAGTCGGTTGATTGTATTTACCAGTGTAAACTGACGTATTTTCTCAAAAAGGTTAAGTGTAGGTACTACGCGTAATAGGCTGGCTTTTCTCCTAGCATCCACAATAAGTCTCGCAAGCTTGGATGTCATAGACTGTTGAACATTGTTTCCTTTTATCTTGATTTACCTGTGGATTTATATTCAACTATTTGTGATACTTAATATTACAATATTGTTTGGTTGAAATGAATCTATACTTTGCTTCCGCTGTGCATTTAAATATTGTTTTGTTTGACTATTATGTTACCAACCACGTCACAATACTCCCCTACCGGGCCCACCGGTAATACGTGGAAATTCGGGGTGTGACATAAACGAACCGCACAGATCCGGTTTCTTGCTTAAACTTGCTTCACGCTTTAATCGGTTCACGATGATCCGACTTGACTCCACTCTTGCTCACTTACACTTGCTTCTTTCAAGTTTCTCTTGCTATTCTTCCCTCCTTTTTGTTCTCTTTCCTCGTATAGTTCTTCACAAACAAAAACTCTTGCATTCATGCATCATACAGTTGTAATGTATAACTAACTTTGAATATTTTCTTTGCCTCCTCACACAGCAACCTTAATCTCCTTGTTAGTGTGTTTCATGCTACTTGCTTGTACTTTTTTTTTCTTATCGTGAAATACTTCACCAGCCACCAAAACATTCTTGTGTTTGACCTTTCACCCACAAAAAAAACACACATCCTTATCTTCTAGGTGGCTAGATCAGCCTCTTTTTCTTTCTTTAACCGCCAAACCACCTACACACAGCAGGTTAAACAATTCTCGAGCATTTTTCTTCTACACGATCACACAGCGTGATTCTCACGCTTCTCGAGCAGTTGTCTTCTCCGCAACCGTACCACACACAGGTCTGTCTCGACTCAAATAGCCGAACCACATAAGTTTTGTTCGCCACACACCTCCCACACTGATTTTTTCGATCACAAAGATCCCACTTCACCACTTATCAATTCACAAAGAATTTTTTTTCCTGGATCACACAGATCCCTTAAACATATCAGATCGATTCACACAGCACCACTAAGGTTTTTGATCTTTTTAATCACAAAGATCTGGTCCTCACGCCTGCGACACACAGAACAGGTACGTTTGATCACACAGATCGTTTTCCTCGTCTTCTACCGGTTCACTAAGAACCGATTGGTTCACTCAGAACTCTTCTTCATACGGCTCACAAAGAACCCTTCTTCGATCACTAAGATCGTCTTGTTCGATGACTTCGCCCGACTCACTCAGAACCGTATTCAGTTCACTAAGAACTTCTCATCTTCTTCTTTCTGTGGATAGTAATCACTGCCACAAAAAACCCGCTTCTCTCTTGCGAACTTCTTATTCTTTTCTTCTCGTTCTTGCTAACTTCTCACCCCGCAGTTTAGAGGGACTGCTCCCCTCTCCTTGGAAAGACGACTCTCAAACCCACGGTACGAGCACTAGGCTCTGATACCAATTGTTGGGTTTCAAGCTTCAATTACACTCAAAAGAAACTCACGAACAAGAAAATTATTTCTGCTTGAAAACCCACACTTTATTCATCCTCAAACTTTCATATATATACAAAATCATGCTACCTAAATAAAGGGAAAATACTAACCAACTACTTGACTCAATCAACAAAACGTAAGCCATGACGTAGCCCACTACTTTACCACCAATTAAAAATATAAAACATGTGACTAAATAACTAAAATTATCCAGCCCATTTGACCTACGAAGCTCCATTTCCGACCCGTATCCATGACCCGAACCGGAAACGTCAAGATTAATCCTACAGACGGCAGCACCGCCGTGAGCAATGGCGGTCCTGGCTTCCTTCTGACAACTCCGGTAAGCATTGGCGCCCTTCTTTTCTCTCCCTTTTGTTCCGATCTCGAGTTTGATTCCAGTCGGTTCGGGTTCTGATTCAGTATGTGTCTATTTCAGGTCAGAATCTGATTTGGTTTTGTTTGTTTAAGTTTCATTTCAGTTTTGTTTTGGGTTACGGCTTGAGGTTTGGGTTGACGGTCAAGGGCAGTCAACGAGTCCAAGCGGGCAGTTTCGGGTGCGGGTCAGAAAGTCAAGCTCGGTCAACATCAGATGCGGTTCGGTCAACTCAGTTCAACCCGGTTCGACTTAGTCAACGTTAGTCAACTGGTCAAACTCAGTCAACGAATGATTCGGTATAATGACGCGTATATTAGTTATGTTGTTTCATAGTAATTTATTATTTTAATCGCGGAACCAAACTCTCAAACTGAACCGACTATTGAAATCGTAAGAACATAGATTATTTGTACGCTAATCGTATTTATAAAACTTGTATATAGAAATATATATATATATATATATATATATATATATATATATATATATATATATATATATATATATATATATATATATGTATTGGTTATCGTTTTGTTATTGTGAGTTTTGAAATAATAATCGACACTTTGGTTGTCGGGATCATCAAAAAACAGAGGAAACTCTGCCCGTTTTTCGTAAAATCTGTATAACGAAACGTGCTAAATTCATAAAGCGAAACTTATCAAATTCGATTAATTTTTTTTAAATAGATATAAATGTATATTTATTTTTGGCAACATTTCAACAATACTTTTGATAGAAGTAATTTAGAAATATTACTTAAACTGCATAGGGGATCGCTAGAATGAGAACCACCACGAGTTATGAGAACCACGAGAACCGCGCCCCGCGGGTGGCCGTCGGCGACGAAATTTTTTTTACACCTAGATCCGTATATTTTAGTGGGGGGTTTAAATTTTCGGTTCAAACGGCGCGCCCGAGGGGGTAGTTTTTTACGCCCAAAGTTTGGGTTTTTTTAATTTTTCTTTTTTTTTTTACCAAACTTTGGGCGTAAAAAACTACCCCCTCGGGCGCGCCGTTTGAACCGAAAATTTAAACCCCCCACTAAAATATACGGATCTAGGTGTAAAAAAAATTTCGTCGCCGACGGCCACCCGCGGGGCGCGGTTCTCGTGGTTCTCATAACTCGTGGTGGTTCTCATTCTAGCGGCTCCCAAACTGCATAATATATATATATATATCAACTAGATATACTCTAAATTCCAATTCATATCCTTCATCGTATTTCAGTTTACTCATGCACCATCGCTTGCCCATATAGGGTGACCTCGGTGTTCCGTCCTCCAAATCCCCAGGGATTCGCTTACGTTGGTCTTATACTATTTAGAACGCAAACATACTTATATGTTACATTTTTATGCACACGCAATCTTATTTTTTTTAATTTATGTATACCTTGATTCATACGCAACTAGTACAAGCTATGAGGATCATGCGATGATTGGTATAATCGCGGGTGCACACGGGATTATAGTGATGGGCGTATGAGAAACCATAGAGTGTACTACTGTGTATGGTAAGACACGGAACGTAACATGACACCGAATATGAAACAGACGTAACATGGACGGAACATGGTGGATACGCCGATGGTACATCCTATATATAAGTGTTCTCAACATGTTACCAAACTTTCGTAAAACGTTCTATGAGAAATTCAGTGTTTTGCAGACCTTTTAGACCTGATACAAAACTTTAAACAACTCACAAACGCATTATATCCGATTATCCACGACGAGACCTCATTCTTAACACATCACTTTTGTCTATCCAGTACTTATGCTATTCTTACACTCGCATTTGTGTATTTAAAATCACACGTTCACTTTTATGCTCCCATTATTCTCCTTTATTCTTTGTCTTTTATACGAACCCGTTCGCGGTCAAGTCTCATCTATTCTCTCTGTTGAATCTTTGGATGTCATCTTTTCAAAAGTCTTCCTCTTAGATTTCGAGGACGAAATCTCCTAAAGTAGGGGAGACTGTAACATCTGTCAAAATGGATTCCCGAAATCCGACCTGTTTTGAAATTCGAATCCTAACCTTGAACTAACGGAAACTTTTTTCGCGAATTAAATAACCGTCGAAAGATTTTTTATATGGTTAATTATCTGTGTAATTAATTATTTATTTTGTTAAAAAAATCAATATAGTAATTAATTAATTAATTTAAAGGTTGTTTAGTTAACCTAGTTAGTTATAGGAAATTAAACTTAAACCAAGATAATTTAACCATTTAATAAAGTCCTTAAAGTTGAGGGGCTATTGTGTATATAATTGAAGGTTTATAAAAAAACATATATATCTAAACCCTAAGTCTTTCTATCAGTCGCATCCCCAAACCAGACCCCCTATCTTCTCTCTTGCGAATTTCCGGCGACCGGAGCCGCACTCCGGCGAGCTCCGGCGTCTCAGTCTTTCCGGTGATAACTCAACCCAGCCGCACCACTTCCACCCCATTCTCTCGTTGACTGACCGACGGCTCCGAGGGGAGTCGGCGCCTGTTCACCGGCCACGCACACCCCCCTGCTCCTTCCTTTCTCTGGTGAACACCCCAGTCCCCTTGTTTTCGGCGACGTGAATCAAAAGAAAAACAGAAAGAGGAGCCGTCGAGCTCCGACGAGCTGCGGCGGCGGCGACGGCAGCTCCGCCGTGAGCAATGGCGGTCCTGGCTTCCTTCCGACAACTCCGGTAAGCATTGGCGCCCTTCTTTTCTCTCCATTTTGTTCTGATCTCGAGTTGGATTCCAGTCGGTTCGGGTTCTGATTCAGTATGTGTCTATTTCAGGTCAGAATCTGATTTGGTTTTTTTTGTTTAAGTTTCATTTCAGTTTTGTTTTGGGTTACGGCTTGAGGTTCGGGTCGAAGGTCAAGGGCAGTGAACGAGTCCAAGCGGGCAGTTTCGGGTGCGGGTCAGAAAGTCAAGCTCGGTCAACATCAGATGCAGTTCGGTCAACTCAGTTCAACCCGGTTCGACTCAATCAACGTTAGTCAACTGGTCAAACTCAGTCAACGAACGATTCGGTATAATGACGCGTATATTAATTATGTTGTTTCATAGTTATTTATTATTTTAATCGTGGAACCGAACTCTCAAACTGAACCGACTATTGAAATCGTAAAAACATAGATTATTTGTACGCTAATCGTATTTATTAAACTTGTATATAGAAATATATATATATATATATTGGTTATTGTTTTGTTATTGTGAGTTTTGAAATAATAATCGACACTTTGGTTGTCGGGATCGTCCAAAAACAGAGGAAACTCTGCCCGTTTTTCGTAAAATATGTATAACGAAACGTGCTAAATTCATAAAGCGAAACTTATCAAATTCGATTATTTTTTTTTTAAAATAGATATAAACGTATATTTATTTTTGGCAACTTTTCAACAATACTTTTGATAGAAGTAATTTAGAAATATTACTTAAACTTCATAATATATATATACGGTTGAGTTCATTTCAGAACTCTAAATAACTACAGAACTTTCAGAACTCCTAATAAACAATCATTTTATATATAAGTTTTTGTATTTAGCATATTTTTATCATCTATTATATGTATTTCTTTGATTACATACATGTTAAAAGTAGTTTACATATGTTTAATTGCCAAAATTATATATGTGTCATAACTAATTACATATATGTAAAAAAACTAGTTTACATATGTGTAATTATAAAATTACATATAAAAATGATAAAATTACTCTTAACATGTATGTAATCGTAAAAATACACATAATAAATGATAAAATTATCCTAAACATAAAAATATATAAATAAAAAGATTGTTTATTAGGAGTTCTGCGAGTTCTGTAAATATTTATGGTTCTGAAATGATCCTGGCCCTATATATATATATATATATATATATATATCAGCTAGATATACTCTAAATTCCAATTCATATCCTTCATCGTATTTCAGTTTACTCATGCACCATCGCTTGCCCATATAGGGTGACCTCGGTGTTCCGTCCTCCAAATCCCTTTCACTCGTCAACAATCGGATAATCGAAAGACTTAGTAATTCTGTGAGTATACTTGTAACACCCTTGTTATTATTTTACGGTTTTCGTATAGTTTAAGACCTTAATCCTGTAATTACGGTTACAATTACTATGAAAAATACGGGTTATTAAAAACTTTTACAATTTAAAGTAATACAACATAAAGTGATTTAGTTCATCATTTAAGAATAACAACGAAACTACTTGCGGAAGCTTCATTTTCGTGTGTTCGGTCCTTTGTCATCGGTTGATCTCCATCCGGGTACACTTGATATCACCTATGATCAAAACCAACATAAAAGTTAGTTTTGATAACTTAAATATAAGTTTAAACAAGCTCTACACATCAAATAATCAACAAAATAATTATTTCCAACTTTGATGTATCTCGCGTGTCGCGCGAGACTCATCTCAATGTGTCGCGTGTCGCGACGTCCATCGCGTGTCGCGCCCGAAACAACATTGCCCGTCGCGTGGCGCGAGGGAGACCCTTTGACGGGTGGTCCATTGGACAACCCTTAGTGATGTTAAAAGATGAGTTTATCCTTCACTTAATCGCATAATTATCTTGAATTAGATAACTGCAGTTGCTTATGTTTCAGGTATGTTTTGGGAGCTAAAAGAGGAGAAAACGCAGCTTTGGACGGTTTGGAGATGAACGTGTCGTGCGTGGAAGGAACAAAGTAACAAAACATAACATTCAGGGTGCCACTGTAAATTACGGTGGCCACCGTAATTTACGGTGGCCCTGAAATCCACATATCTCTCCACCGTAACTCAGTCTTGTTCCACCGTAACACTTTGAAGACCACCGTAAATTACGGTGGCACCGTAATTTACGGTGGAAGCTGCGGACAGATTTGTAACTGCTCATTAAAACGGTTTTGATGGTGTCTTTTGGGGTTTATCTCATCATTGGACAGTTTCTCTGCACTTTGGGGGCGATTTTGGCTGATTCTTGTTGGTTCTAAACAATTCTAAACTTTTGGTTCTTGTTTTTGATTCGTATGAACTTGACTTTTAATGTTATGATGATCAACCAAACAATGTCCGGCTAAACTTGTGGTGATCATCTTAGGTGAAGGTTTCTCTAAACTTCTGTGTGTTTGTTCCATTATTTCTAGAATGATAAGTTGTGTTTGCTTGATTATCATGGTGTATGCATAATTGTTTGTAGCTTGTTAATTGATATAGCAATTTCTAGTCTTAATCGTACGTTCTTGGTGCCGTTGGCAATCGAGATATCACAGGAA
The DNA here is from genome assembly GCA_030545235.1 of Helianthus tuberosus. Lineage (NCBI taxonomy): Eukaryota > Viridiplantae > Streptophyta > Magnoliopsida > Asterales > Asteraceae > Helianthus > Helianthus tuberosus. Next base: position 64,674,672 of record CM060369.1, read on the forward strand.
GGGTTAGGGTTGGATATTGATTGATTGATCATCGGGAAACAACCTCGCATTCATATAATCTGAGTACTTTGTTCCCTTTCATCACAACAATTATTTATGCATGAGTTATGTCTATGTAACTCTTTCTAGTTGGAATTTCACACATTTGTTAAAAGAAACTGAATCCTAAGGTGGTCATTGTTCTCATAATCTGAATTAAAATCCAATTTTGATTTTGCAATTAGCTAGTAATTTAGTTTTCTAAAACAACAATCCAAATCATCGATCTTTACTTTCTGCAAATTAGGTTAATTTTAGTAAAAGTGCAAAGCTATAAAATCAACACATTTTCCACATACTCCTTGAGTTCGATACCCAATTACCACTGTCTATAGTTGTTATTTGGATTAAATTTGCGTGTACTACAACAGCACGTCAAATTTATACCGGAGGAACTTGAAGATAGAAGCGAAGTTGTTGCTAACAATCTGCATTTTAAATGTCATTCCGCGAAGTGGGGACAAGGAGCCAGTGAGTTACCCGGAAGTACCTGTCCTCTATTCGCTACTTAATGGGTCTCCGCGTTTTCCAATCCGATACTTGATCATGAACCACCTATGGATTTGCCGAAATAAGTTGGGGAGAGATATTGTCCCATATTACCGAATCATCACGGGATTGATGAAGCAACAAAAGGCAATCACGTCCGAAGATAAAGGGGCACCAAAAAGGCATCAGCCTTTTACTTTAGACAAGTTGGGGATTGGTCGGACTGACACGCAATCGGAACGGTACCATAAACTCAAGTCGAAGGGGCAGTGATGGAGAGCATTAAAAGTGGGAGCAAGGGATCTTCTACCGGGAGAAGCAGATGAGCCGGAAAGTGACGTGAAGGCTCCAAGTGGTGATGATGATTATGCGGATGAGCCGCATGGTGGTGAGAATGTGAATATAGGCCAAGGGGGCCAAAGGGGTTATGGTGGTGCTTTTTACGATTATACGGAGCGTTCCTATGTGCCAAATTGGGCTTATGATGGCACAATGCAAGAGGTTATCGAAAACCAACGTCCCCCGACACCCATTTTTGAGTCATGGTCGGGTTCGGAGCGGACGTTATTTGATCAACATACAATGATGAGTGCAAGCATGGATCGGTCTTTGAAACAAAGTTTTGATCGTCAAGAGGCGTGGAATCGCACACACGCGTATTCCCATGAATTGGAAATGAATAATCAATACCATGATGACCAAGCAAGAAGATTACATGCAGATTGGCACGCTGGGCGGCCGGTGGTTGTGGATCCACAACATGTGGATTATGCGTCTCTACCACCATATGATGGTAGTGTTTCGTATCCAACCCCGCCGCTTCATCATTCACAATGGATCGACCCGCGCCAACAAGAAGGAGCTCCTCAACAAGGTGGGAGTAGTAGCGGTTCATTTGCATTTGGAGAATGGAATGACATGATGTCTTCCATTTTTGGGCCTCCGCAGCCACGCTATTACTAGCCAGGTCGTGTTCCTTCCTTGTACATTTTGTGAATATTTGTTAGCTTGTTTTGTTATGGTCAGGTGGTTGGGTGGTGTTAGTTTGAGTTGTGATGTTATGTTGGGTTGGTGCGAGTTGGCGGTGTGATGTTTTTTTTTAAAGAAGAAAAAAATAAAAAAAAAATATAAACTGAAAAATCCAAAAAGAAATTTGTGGTTTGAGTGTTGAGCTTTTGGGTAATGTGAAAGATGTTTAGTGATCAAATCCTCCTAAAACCATACATTGGGGTCAATGTATCCCAAGTGTGTGGATGGGGGGAAATTTTTGAAGATTTTGAAAAAAATTTAAATCAAGCGAAACGATGTGAGAATTTGAACACCCTAGATTAACCCCAATTGATGCACCGGCAACCCTTGATATCCCTTTTATTCTTGGTGAGAGTTAAAGCCACACATGTAAATAAATAATTCTTATCTTTGATGAGAGTGGCTACGGGTGGGGGTGCATTAGAACTTGTGCCTTGATACGGTTTGAGTCCTTAGTTGGACATGAATGCGAAAAGGATAAGGGCATTTAGGTAGCTTCGTTTTTGGTGTGTGTGAGTGTGGGATTTGGGGGGTTAGACCTCATAAGTTATATATATGAGCATGGTTGCGAGAGGGGCGGGGGTTTGGACATTTAGTTGCCCAATTTTGTGACTAAAAGCCTATCGTTTGTTACCCCCTAGCTAGTTACCTAAAAATTTACCCAACTTGACCCGGTTTTATAGTGTTAGTTATTGTTTAGTAGTATGTAATTTTATTTGATGTTATGTTGAAAGTTGTTCAAAAAAAAAAAAAAGCAATGAAAAACGAAAAAAAAAGTGATGTTTAGTTATCTTGTATATAGTAGTTTAGTTTGGTAGTTGTTTGTTCGTTTCTTTGTGTAATAAAAGATCGGGTTAAGTTTTCGCTACTTCATATATATTCCATTTCCTACCCATACACCTAGCCACGTTATAACCTTGAAAGTCCCTATGATTTGCATTCATGTTTGGCACTTGTTAGGAGAAGGATCGATTTAGGTACAAGCCTATAGTTGTGCAACCGCCCGTTAGCCTTTGTGTGTCTAGCTTACAATTGCTAGTGTTTACTTGTTACCGAGAGGAGAGACTTAGCGAGGGGTGCGTTATTTTGGGTGTTAAAAAAGGGTTAGTAAAAGGACTATATGTTTATGCTTGGTTTATATTGATCACTTGTTTTGAAAATGGTTTGATGAGTTGCTTGGGACAAGCAACAGTTGAGTGTGGGGATGTGACGGGTGGTCCATTGGACAACCCTTAATGATGTTAAAAGATGAGTTTATCCTTCACTTAATTGCGTAATTATCTTGAATTAGATAACTGCAGTTGCTTATGTTTCAGGTATGTTTTGGGAGCTAAAAGAGGAGAAAACGCAGCTTTGGACGGTTTGGAGATGAACGGGTCATGCGTGGAAGGAACAAAGGAACAAAACATAACATTCAGGGTGCCACCGTAAATTACGGTGGCCACCATAATTTACGGTGGCCCTGAAATCCACATATCTCTCCACCGTAACTCAGTCTTGTTCCACCGTAACACTTTGAAGACCACCGTAAATTACGGTGGCACCGTAATTTACGGTGGAAGCTGCGGACAGATTTGTAACTGCTCATTAAAACGGTTTTGATGGTGTCTTTTGGGGTTTATCTCATCATTGGACAGTTTCTCTGCACTTTAGGGGCGATTGTGGCTGATTCTTGTTGGTTCTAAACAATTCTAAACATTTGGTTCTTGTTTTTGATTCGTATGAACTTGACTTTTAATGTTATGATGATCAACCGAACAATGTCCGGCTAAACTTGTGGTGATTATCTTAGGTGAAGGTTTCTCTAAACTTTTGTGTGTTTGTTCCATTATTTCTAGAATGATAAGTTGTGTTTGCTTGATTATCATGGTGTATGCATAATTGTTTGTAGCTTGTTAATTGATATAGCAATTTCTAGTCTTAATCGTACGTTCTTGGTGCCGTTGGCAATCAAGATATCACAGGAAGGGTTTGGGTTGGATATTGATTGATTGATCATCGGGAAACAACCTCGCATTCATATAATCCGAGTACTTTGTTCCCTTTCATCACAACAATTGTTTATGCATGAGTTATGTCTATGTAACTCTTTCTAGTTGGAATTTCACACATTTGTTAAAAGAAACTGAATCCTAAGGTGGTCATTGTTCTCATAATCTGAATTAAAATCCAATTTTGATTTTGCAATTAGCTAGTAATTTAGTTTTCTAAAACAACAATCCAAATCATCGATCTTTACTTTCTGCAAATTAGGTTAATTTTAGTTAAAGTGCAAAGCTATAAAATCAACACATTTTCCACATACTCCTTGAGTTCGATACCCATTTACCACTGTCTATAGTTGTTATTTGGATTAAATTTGCGTGTACTACGACAGCACGTCACCCTTTTCCAGCGATTCCAGGTCTGGGAGCTGCATATCTGCCCAGCTATGGTTTTAGTCGAAAAACGAACTTTAAAAGGGCATAACTTTCATTCTACTTACCCGTTTGCGTGATTCTTTTTCCTACGCGTCCGTAATTTAATTACGGACCCGTTTATCTTCTTGTTCACATCAAATTCAGATTTATAAGCTTAAGGCTTATAAATCCCTTTTTATGATTATTCGACCCGTTTAGAGAATTTGAACTTTTAAGTTTATATTTCGCTCATTCTTTTCACCCATCCTTTTTCCCACATTTGTATTATCTACTTACATTCCACCACAACTATTCTTGTGGTGGGTTTAGTATATTTGAACAATTTTTCGGATCCTAGTCTTCGGTTGGTTGTTTTACGGAAAAGACCCGTTTCTAGGCATTTAACCCAAAAAGGCCTATGTTTAAAACCTTTATGTTTATTAAAAGCTCACCTAATTATAATACATATTCCTAAACGACCTTAAAGGGTCATTGCCCAATTTACCCTTCAAGGGCGTTTCGGTCAACTTTAGTCCCTTCTTTTACGACATAGGAATTTAACTAATTATTTAACCAAAAATTGCACTTTTAACTATAAGTCTATATATGCGTACCTGGCGCTTTAATCATCACACAATCTGTGGCGACGCAATTATCCGATTTGCTAATCGCTCTTGTCAATACAAGACTTGACAACCACATTAGTCGCTATTGTCAAATGGCGTTGTCACCACCATTCAACCCGTTTGGCCTATATGCCCAATATTACCCCTTTTTACCATTCATTATGGTTTTCATCACTTTCGCTTATTCCGACCCATTTCAATTTACGTCGGAACATCACATTTCAAATATTAGCTTATCATTTTCATAACCTTTATAATCATTACGCATTCTAAAATAAAAGGGTGTAAGATTCACTTACCTTACATCCATGCCACACTTTTCTTTCCATACTCGCTCCATTTGACCCGCTTCATCCACAAGCTTCCACCTATCTTGTTAAGCGCCAAACTATTATCCAATGTTCACAAGTTGGTTAGATTAACCATAATTTAATATGATCTTCCACCTTACAAATTTCTATGCATTCATCCGAACACTTAATATAATCACGTTTTACACACAACCAAGTAGACCGCGATTTCATTTAGGCATTTCATATCACTGAAAATGGGTTGTTTTTGGTGACTTGTTTAACCTGTTTACAAGTCTTCAAAAATTATGATTTTTTTATGTGGCGTACCTATCGGAGGGTTAGGCCTTGTGTTAAAATTTCAAGATCTAACTCTTTAGCAAAAATTTGTAAAATTCATTTACTAAGCTGCAATCAGATTCGTCACTTCTGACTGCAGCTTACAGAAAAATTCATTTAAAATTCCTCGTTTATCTGATTGACGAAATTCCAATTGGAGATTCTTTTAATCACTTAAAACTATCTACAGTAAAAATTTGAGATCATAACTAAATTTCTAAATTGAGTTATGACATTCGTAATGGGCTGAAAATTCTGCCAGAAAACTCAGTTTGAACCTTCGATACGGAAAAATTCATAAAACGCTCAATTTTCGTCGAAAAAATGTGATTACAGTGGGGTTTTAAAGATATTTCCTGGAATTACATTTTAGACTTAAGAAACACATGTTTTTTGTCTCGTTTTGTCCATGTTACAGCCAATACAAGTCGGCTGTAAATTCTGATCAGGAGCTGTTTGAATTCAGCTTTCAATTAAAGCTTGTTCTTGACATCATAACACTATTTTTTAGCAATCAAAACCCTAAAAACATCTCATACATGAATTTAACATCAACAAAATCTGAATTTACTTGAGTTAAGCATGATTTCAATATATACTTGTCTAGGGTTTACTCCTAAACACTACAATGTTCCTATTTCATCCATATAACAAGCATGCATCAAATTTTTTTGAATTCTCTAGGTTCATCCAGAAATTTAGATGGAAATTTTCTACAAAATTTACATACCTTATGATCCCTTTTCAGAGGAGATCACCAATCTATGCTCAGATTTTGTTTTGGAACCGATTTGTGCCTTCAATTTGTTGATTTTGTTGAAATTAGGGTTAAACCCCTTTTCTCCTGGTCGATCGACCCACACACACCAGTGTGTGTGTGTTTTTTTTTATATAAATCTTTTAATTAAAACACTTTCCTAGTTTCCCACCTTTAGTCCCCCATGTTAGAGGTTTTATAAAAAGGAGTTAGTAATCTTTGATTTTTATTTTTTTACCCATTCTCTTAATTACCCATTTATAACTAAGTTAATTATTTCTAGTTAACTTAGTAGGTTCCGGGAGTTATAATCCGTTTATTTTAAGTCCCGTTAACTCGGGTCCCTTTTTTTTTATTAACTTTGTCTTCTCAAGTCATTTGCTCTCTTTTTATTTATTATTAGGCTTATTTATTTAAATCCTAATAATTTCCGGGTAAACCTTTACCGCTAACGGCATTTTACCCGCTCTTTAGTATTAACGGGGTTTAATTACCAAACCCGTTTTCGGGGTGTTACAATACTCGCAACCCCCTTTTTATGTTTACCACTTTTGGGGTGTAACATGTTTAACTATTAAACTACACTTAAACTTATTCTTTATGCAATGCACGAAAACAATCATTATACATGAATACTATGTTGTTATACTTGATGCTTACGTGGACCATACTTATGTGATATGTTTTAGTCATTAGCTTTCACGAGCCTCCATTTGACATGTATAGCGCTATAGGAGTAACGTACCGCCCGTAGACTAGTGGTCATGTTGAATTATATCATTTTGCGTAAACAGAGGGTTGACTAGAAATATTGCATGCCATGTTAGGTTGATCTTGTATAAACTAAGTTGCCATGTGGATTCGTTTTTAAACTTTTATACTTATACTTATTCATAAACTTGTATACTCGCCTTTGCTTTTGCATTGAATTGTATTTTAAACATGTTACAGGTTGAGGATTGATGATGCTATGAAAATGGACAAGCAAAGATGCCTAGATACCCACTTAGACGTTTAGGTTTAAAGTGTTGTATCAATTTTGTTATGTTATGTTATGTTTGAACAATGTTGTTATTTGAATTTCTTGTAATGTTTTGACAATTTGTTTATGAAATGAAATCGGTTGAATTAAATATTGTCACAAATAGTGTTATGAAGTCTCTTGCAATCTCGTTTTCATCTCACTCTGATGTTTCCGCCATCGGTTGGTGTGTGAGAAAACTGCTCTCCTGAATTCTCAATTAGTCGTGAATATATGACCGAACTTGATCCTGATGTACAAAGTATAATGCGGGATATTATTTATTCAACCGAATACACTTTGAACCGTTTATCTAGTAATAAAGAGGAGCTATCCTTATACAAGGATCATGTTCAATCTTATATGAAGAAGGTTCAAGATATGCAAATTGTTGCTCCTCTTGCTAGTTCTAGGGATAGATTTGCTGAGATAACTGGTCAATATAAAAATGACAAGAATCCGATAAGAGTCCCTGTAGGTTATAAATCCAAAGGTTCTGGTTCTCGAAAGCGCCTGAAATCTAAACAGGAGATAGCAATTGAGAAAAAGAAATCAAAGTCGAAACCCGGGGCCAAAGAAAGACAGTGTCAGAACAGCAAAGCCTATGGACACTACGCCTCAACATGCAAACAGGCCGTAATTAAAAGAAGATCGACAAGGTCTTCGAGAGCCAGTGAAGAGTAGTTTGGCGTTTTGTATTTGTCATTCTTACAGAACACATACAGATGGTCTTTTAGAGCCAGTGTAGAGTAGCTTGGCGTTTTTTTATTTCATTGCTATAGAACACATACATTTCTCAGTTTGGCGTTTTTTTTTGCATCTTTTTCTTTTTTCTATCTCTTTGTTGATAACATGCTACTTCGAAGTTAAATAACAAACAATATAAGATCGGGCAAGGAAATCAAACGCCAAAAAAAAAAAAAACAATAACGCCCCTAAATAAAACTTCCAAAAACTTCTATTTTTTGTCGTGCTAAACTCAATAATGTTTTGCTGAACGAAATGGATAACATTGTTAATCCCCAGTCAAGAAAGATGTGTAACAATCTTATCCATCCCATTTAGCTAAACTTTATAAAAAAACAAAAACAGAATCTCCATTAAATGGCTTTTTGAAGTTTTGTGGTTTTTGTATGTTTTGGCGTTTATATTGAGGAACTTGCTCATTACATAGAGTGAAAGTTTATTGAGAAAATTGTGTATATCAAAGAAACATGGATTTGAATCTTTGATATTTTGGTTTTTTGGCGTTTATAAGATGAATGGTGTAGAGGAAAATATATGTTTTTTGTGGTTTTGGTTTGGATTTTAGTAATTCTGAGAGTTTGTTTATATAGGAAGTTTTTGGAACGTATTTTAGGCGCGATTTTTATTGCAGTAAATGCTAGTAATAAAGTTCCGTCGTTTTAGTATTGTTTGTTCAGCTTTATCGGTTAAAAACAAAGTTTGGCGTTTTATATCTATGGCGTTATATTATGATGAAGTGTGGTATGTGTGTTGAGGCGGGATTTTAATAACGTGAGTTTGACGTTTTATGTTAAGTCAAAAGACCCTTTGACCCTTAATGAAGCGCGCCAGATTAATAAAAGTGATTTTATTTACGAATATGCCACCGCGTCATCTAGTCCATAGATTGTTTTGATCTGATGATCCATAGGCGTTCTCCCCGTTCTCACACTTTTGAGCGTTTTCTCTAAATCCCGACCCTATATATATATATATATATATATATATATGGAGGGCAGTGGCGGATCTTGCCCGTTGAACGTCCTAGGGCCGAAAGCCACAGGCACTAAAAAATAAATTTTGGCTCGATTTTACGGGTCGTTCCGATAGGCAATTCGCCTCGGGTCAGCGGGTCGGGTCGGGTCAATTTCTCGTTTAATAATTCAAATTGTCATTTTCAAACATAACAACGGATTTTGATAACAAAAGACCTAAAATGTTTATAAAGATGCAAAAGAAAACATGAGTACCTGAAATAGAAATTACTTAAGCTCTTTAAACTCATCAATTACGGAGGACGAATCAAACGTGTTAGCAATTTCTCTCTCAATGTAAATCACCAAGTTATTCGCAAGAAATTCATCGGACATTTTATTGCGTAGGCGATTCTTGAATATCTTCATTGTTGAAAAACCTCTCTCTGTTGTTGCGGTAGAAACTGGAAGCGTCAAGATTAGACGAATCACCCTATCAATCAGATAATGTGTTTCACGTTTCCGAGTTTCCACAAGAAATTTGCAAAGGCTAGCAACAGTTGATGCACCACTTAGCCTGGGATTCTCTTTCATGTCAATATTAAAAATATATAATTGACATCTTAAATCAATTCTTTCTTGCTCGATAAAATCTTCCGGATAATACTTCTCAACAAGTAGACAAATCTGTTCAACATTAATCCCATTAGGGTGATCTTTTGGAACCAAAGAAGTGTGACAACCCCCATAAATCCAGGTATCCGTACAATTAATTAATGTTAATTAATGCTTAATGACTGTGCTGAATTACTTAATCGCTTTCCGATTACTGCATCATACTTACATGTGCATCACATATTACATAATGTCACCTTATTATCACATGCAAACTTTATTGACATACATGATGTACAAAGCACGGTTAACACAATTAACGGATAGAACGGGAAGATGCTAACGGGGTTCAGTACATAGAAAGACAGTGTTTTGAGACCCAGTATGGGCCAGGGACAAGGTACTACACTAGTATGGTGTGTAGGGAAGTAAGGACCATAAAACTACGTCACTAGGTGATAGATAAAGTGCCGGAAAGTGCCTAAAACCCACTTATAGTGCAGAATTCTGCATTTTTCAGCAAAATTCAGCTTTTTAACAAGCTAGTTACATGCAAAAATTTGACTAAATGGTCATGAATGCTTTCCTAAGTGTCGGGAATTAAAAGTGTCACAAAAAGTAACATAAAGATCATTAAACAGAATAGCTTGACACTTTAACGAACCGGTATCTAACCGAATAACAGGACACTACCCGAAACACCAAAATTATACTAGAAACATTGTTTAATTATTTCTGAGCTAGTCATGATCCCCGAACACCTTAACACCCACTAAAATATCTAGTAACTAACTTAACTAACTATACACTTGATTTTGAACTAGTAAGTAACCAACTAGTTACAAGTTACACTTAGACCCCCCCCATGCTATAATCGGCTATCACCACCACCATACCTCAAAGATTTGATTTCTTTTTTATATCAGATCTTTTCTTGATCTTGTGGATAAAATATTTAGAAGTATGGTTATAAGTATGGCATATGGATTATAGAGATCATCACATTCCTCACACTTCACAACACCACACCACTCTCTTACTCTCTCCCTCTCCTCTCGGCCTAGCATAGTGCCGCCACCACCACCACCTTACATCCATCATCCATTCATTCCATATACTCTCAAGGGTGTAAGAAGGTGTCTTGTGAAGCTTGGTGCTCTTGAATCTTGAAGAACCTCCATCAATTGCTTTCATCCACCATTTTCATCATCTTCTTCATCAAGTGTTCTTCCCTAGCTTAGAGCTAGTAGTAAGACTCTCACAACCCTTTGATACTTCTATTTTTGATTTGTTAAAAGATGTATTATGTTATAAATCACAAGAACCCTAAAAGACATGAGCATAAATCATGAACATAAAGCTTGCATATGATAAATCTTGTTGAAATAATGTTGTTTAAGTATGTGTATGATACTTGTTGTTGTTTGCTTGAAATTATGATGTTGATCATCACAAGGAGCTTGCTAGATTGTGATTAAACACATGATCTAGCAAGATAGAGGATGATTATGTGTTAACCCAAGAAGATCATCCTCACATATAAACATGAACTTGATGAATAAAAGGATTTCTTGTAAAATGATAAACAAAGTAAGCTAGTAATCCTATGAATCTAAGATTCATGAATGATTTTCCAAGAAAACCAAGTTCAAAATATGATTTTTAGTAGAACCTGATTCTTACTTAAAACTACACTATTTTTGGTGATAAAACAAGTGTAGAGACACTAGATAAACAAGAAGATGTTATGAATAAACATTTTTGTAGAATATGTTTACAAGTTGTAAACACCTAGATTCTTTAAGAATGAGATTTGTAAAGTAATAAACACACTTTAAAGGGTAACTAAACCTACAAAACACCCTACCAAGTTCCTACAAGTTTTAATGAAAGACCAAGTTCATGTTGTTATGTAAATTGTATAGTTTTTGCACTTGGTAAGTGTAGATTGATTATTGATTGTTGTGATGATTTTTGAAAAGAAAATGATATGCTTTAATAGCATGGACACCTCCATTTTTATGGGAAACTATGGCAAAATTTTCTAAAAATATAAACACTAAGAAAAATATTTTCTAACAAGTATTTACAAGTGTATTTTGATCATAAGTTTTCAATATAAACTTTGCCATAATTTTTGTAACAAAAATACAAGTATTGGAGGTTGGTTTTCATAAAATAAAAATGGGTGAATATATATTTAGAATATATATTTATGTTAAAGACACATTGTGTGTGATTATGTGTATACTTTGTGAAATAAGTTATGTTATTTTAGGGTAAAATAATATAACTTAACAAAATACCAAGAATTTACAATCCAAAATAATACCAAAAATCACAAGGAATAAATATATAAGTTACAAACATAATATCGTAAAACCGGACGCAAGAACGTAACTTATAAAATATTCCGGAAAATACATTTACATATATATTTTTGGTAAATATTATTTTGGGAACAAGAAACGAAAATATGATTTTTGTAAATATTACAAAGTTGTATCATATTTTTGGACAATGAGAAATATATTATTGTTGGAAATAAAAATATATTTTCCATGTATATTTAGAAGATATATGATTTTTGGGAAAAATATATATTTTCTGGACAATACATTATTTTTGGGACAAAATGAGTTTACAAATATATTTTCTAAAGTGAGACTTGGAAATATATTATTTCGGAAATTACAAATACAATAATACGAAAATACATGTATAAGATACCCCATCCTTGGGAAGGAAATACGAAGTTAAATACTTGAGAAGTATTAATACATAAATATTGCTTAAACAATTATTCAAAAACCAAATATAATTTAAGTTGAAATATTAATTATTTTGACAAATAATTATAACTTGGAATAATATCATAAACGTAACTCAAACACGAAAATACTAAGCAAAGGCACGACCTGTTCATCTAATAGACGTCAATACAGTATAGGTAGTCGTGTTTGCTGAGGAGTTTTGAGTGCCAGTACTGAAGACGCATTACTGTGAGTTCATGTCCCCCTTTTTCTTTTTAACTATTTTTAGTTTTATACTTCGGGGGTGAAATACATGTTACAATTCTTACAAACGCTTTATACATGGTATGGTTAGCTAAGGAGGGTTACCGCTAGATCATTTGAAGGGTGGGTATAACACTTAAGGCCATTAATCCTCGTCGTGGGACCGAGGGACATGAGTGATAGATCTATTTGGGTGTAGCGAGCCCACACCCATGGGGACCAGGGTGGCCCATAGGGTGACTATGTCTTCCAGCCAGAAGCCCGGTACAAATTTGCTAGGTTTGAGTTTTCCTGCACCATTTCACACATATCAATGGCCTTGCAAACCATTGGTGATCTTTTTTTCCTTATTGATACATACCAGGGACATACACTCATACATACATACTTTAAAGGTTTATTCATACACATACACATGAACTCGCTCAACTTTTGTTGATATTTTTAAACTACATGTATTTCAGGGAACTAAGTGGATCTGGCAGGTATATGCATGTGTTTCAAGCTGCGTTTAAATAAAAGACGTCATCCAAGTCTTTAGAGATTTTGGGAGATGTATCTTACTCCTGGACGAGATACATGGTCCTAAGCTCGGGTTGGTTTAAGTTATGTTGTCGAGTCTTCGTGAACTCATTAAAACATGTTATGGTTTGTAAACTTGAATTTGGTGTCGATGTTTTCAGACAAGTACGTTGTGGTATTTTCTAAACTTAATATTTATGGATGAATGTCTTTTGGTCTTATCATATAGCATTGTTATGATTGAATGCTATGGTATTAAGAAGTCACACCAATAACCACGCTTCCGCAAAAGTCAGGGTATGACAGCTTGGTATCAGAGCTTCGATTGTAGTGAACTAGGATTCTTTCTCGAGTCTAGACTACGATCATTAGGGCTCTCACAAAAATGTTTTCACAAACATGTTTTCATTGCATACACAAAATGTCCAGATCCCGGAAACACACATTTTTACAAAATAAAAGACACAAAATACATTTCAAAGGAATCATTTATATTTCAGTCTGAGAGACTGGGGAGTTAGTCTAAGAGACTAGCTGGGTAATTCAGTCTGAGAGACTGGGGAGTGGGTCTGAGAAACTAACTGGGTAGTTCAGTCTGAGAGACTGGGTAGTCTGAGAGACAAGTTGGGGCAGTCTGAGAGACTGGGAGGTTTAGCCTGAGAGGCTGGGTAGTTCAGTTTGGGAAACTGGGAGGTTTAGCCTGAGAGGCTGGGTAGTTCAGTTTGAGAAACTGGGAGGTTTAGCCTGAGAGGCTAGGTAGTTCAGTTTGGGAAACTAGGAGGTTTAGTCTGAGAGACTAAGTAGTTCAGTCTGAGAGGCTGGGTGGGATAGTCTTGGGAAGGCTAGGATTGCATACATGCTTACATTGTTATTACTTACATACTTATTTGATGATTGTTGATATGTGTGCATATGTTGTGATTGTTTTGTTACAGACATCATGTCCTCTACTGATAGCGGAGTATCAGATACCATAGACCCTATGGCCATAGCTTCGGACGACGAGATGGCCACAGACCCCGAGGTTTTTACATCTGACACTAGGAGTGACGACGGTGATGATTTTCAGCCGTTTGCTTTACCAGATTTTGGAGATGATATACCGCTAGCCGATGGTCTTCCGGGCGAGGATCTACCTCTTGTTCATATCCCTGCTCCTCTTCCTCTTGCTGCATTTCCTCTTGAGGATCTTCCTCTAGACGTTATGTCTGACGACGACATTGATCTTTTTATTGAGGGTCCCCCTGAGGGTGCCCAGGATGGGGGGCTCCAGTCGATGATGTCGTTGTCGTTCCACTTGTTGAGATTCTAGTTGGTGATGTCGTTGCTGTTCCACATGATGAGATTCCTGTTGTCGAGGCTCCTTCTGACCATTCTGGTCCTGATTCATTCGAGTTCGTGTCATCTACTACTTTACACGCACTGGGATTACAGTGTTATCCTGCCGATACTGATTCTGACACAGCTATGTCTGTTGCGCCTGATATTCCACACGGTGTTGATCATGATTTTGAGTTTGATGACGAGTTGGATCCTGTCATTCCTCACGACTTTGACCCTGATCATGAGATTGAGTTTTTCCCCGATGAGCAGCCTTTTGAGGCACCTGTCGTTCCTGACAATCAGTTCTTTGATATACCCGCTGATCTTGAGCTTGCTCCAGCTGACCCTGAGCCTGTGATTGCACCCTAGCCTATACCTACTCACGATCTTCTACCTGTGCATGACCCTGCACCTGCTGACGTTCCAGTTGTTGCACCACCTCTACCTAACCCGATCCCTGTACTTGTTGATCGTGCTCCTTTTGCAGCCCAGATTGACCCCATATATGCATTCACCCACAATGGGTGGATAGAGGACGACGATGACTTACCTCCTTTTGTTAGACCTGTTACTCCCCCACCTGCACCTACACATGCACCAGCTGATATCGCCCCGTTTCACCCACACGTATCTGACATTCATCGCACTGATTTACCAGTCACGTTTTTACAGGATATCCCTCCTCCCCGTCCCGGGTTAGGTCCATCGAGTCAGCCGTCTGGTCATGTACCACCTGTGTCAGCAGCCTTTCCTTTCATGCCATCGTTTGCACCTGCTACACATACTGCTCCTTTTGCTATTACACCATCGGGCGAGCCACTTATATGGTTTCCGCCCAGCACGATGCCTATTTCTGATCCATACCATCCCTTTCACATTTGATACACGAGGGATGATTTGCTTTTGTCGCTGCAGCTCCAGCAGGAGATGCTGTGTAGGAGAGTCATGGAGTTAGAGAGGATCCCGCGTCCTCCGCCTTGTTCTATGGAGCAGCAGGTTAGCTATCTGTTGCGTGCCGTCCATGCTCTCGAGGAGGATTTAGCACATTTGCGCAGGTTGCTTTTCGTTCCTCCACCTCCTCCTCCTCCACCATCAGCATAGCAGTTTTTGGTTTTATGCAGGTAGCATACTTTTGGTGAGAGTGCAGCTATTGAGCCAGATTTCACAGCTTTTTGAAGACCACAATTCTTTTTGAATTTTGATTATTGTAGTTTGATGGATAGTATGGACAAGGGCGATGCGACCCTGTAGTCCTTTTTGGTTGTGATATGGTACATTGTGAAACTTGTAAAACTGTATTTGTGGTCATTTGATATATGAAAGCTCAATCGCAACATTCTCATTATATACGTTGTTGGATACTTGTTTTTGTTATGACATGGGATGTTATGTGTTTACTTGTGTTGATGAATGTTATTACATACGCGTACTACATACTTATGTGCATAAGACCTGACCTATACAATCTTCTTATAGAAGATGCCTCCACGAAGAGAAACTCGATTGCCCACTACTGAGGCCGAGTTACAAGAACGAATTTCACGAGCAATAGCAGAGCACGAGGCCTTACGCGCTGAGACTAGCGGGGGTACCTCAAGAAACAACCCTGCCCATGGTAATGTTTAAGTCGCTTGAGACACATTACGTTACATTTGGATATTCCATGTGCGTTTGCTAATGCTTTCTGTGAATGACGTTACTTGTACAGGTTGTACCTATAAACAGTTTGTAGACTGTAAACCGCAGAATTTCGACGGCACCGGGGGTGCTGTGGCTTTTGTTCGATGGACGGAAAAGACCGATTCTGTGATAAGAATGAGCAAATGCGCACCAGAACAGCAAGTCACCTACATCTCCGGATTGTTCTTAGACGGAGCGCTTTCGTGGTGGAATCTCCAAGTCCAAACTCTGGGAGAGGCAGAAGCATACGCCTTGACTTGGAATGAAATGAAGGAATGCGAAAGAAATACTGCTCCAGGGCTGAAATCCAAAAGTTGGAAACTGAATTCTGGAATCTCAAGATGGATGGCCCGAAAATTGCTGAATATGTGCAGAGATTTCACGACCTATCTCGCGTGGTACCATACATGGTTGATCCAGAATTCAAACGCGTCGAGCGCTTTATTTGGGGGTTGGTACCTCAGATTATGAGTATGGTGACGACGTCAAAACCTGCTACGATCACCGAGGCTATCGACCTGAGTGTAGCACTAACTGAAGAAGCTATCAAGTTAAATAAGTTTTCGATCTCTGACCAGAAGAAGAAAGAGACTCACGTTGAGTCATCGGGTGAGAACAAAAGAAAGTTCTCAAACTTCAAGAAAGGTACCAGCAGTGCTAACAAGAAGGAAGAGGCAAACACACCTGCCAAGGCCAAAACTGGTGCAGAAAACAAAGGAAAAGGGTACATGGGCGCCTTGCCCAAATGCGATGCGTGTCAGTTGCATCACAATGGACGGTGCCGAACTGGAAGATGCGAGTCTTGTGGAAGGATAGGTCACTCGAAGGAGACATGTTGGGTTGGTACCGGGCGTGGTAACAATGGTCAGGGAGGTTATGGCAACAACAACCGTGGTGGGAATGGATACGGAAACCGCCCTCAAGGAGGAAATGGCGGTAACGGAAATCGTGGTAATTTTGCGAATCAAGCTGGTAATGGAAACCGTGGAGCGAATAACAATCTGGGTGGTAATGGGAATGGTAATGGTCGAGGACTAGGATGTTTTAATTGTGGAGACGTGGGGCATTTCAAGAGAGAGTGCCCAAAGTTCAATCAAGCTCATGGAAGGGTTTTCAACATCGGTGCGAGGGAAGCACGCTAAGATCCAAATGTAGTTACTGGTACGTTCCCTATCAATCAACGCTTTGCATCTGTATTGTTTGATACTGGTGCCGATTATAGTTTTGTATCACTAGAATTTAAGAATATACTTGGGTTGGTAGCTAGTAAGCTAGACATTCCATATTCGATAGAACTAGCAAACGGAAAGCTAGTTGAAGCAAATGAAGTTATTAGGGGTTGCGTGATAGAACTAGGTGAGCACGAGTTTACGCTTGATCTGCTGCCAGTCGAGTTGGGAAACTTCGACATGGTAGTAGGGATGGATTGGTTGTCAAGCAACCGAGCAGAGATTGTATGTCACGAGAAGGTCATTCGCATTCCAATGGCGAATGGAGAAACAATTGTGGTAGATGGAGAGAAGCGCGATACACCCCTAAGGATCATCAGTTGTTTGAAGGCTTGAAAGTGTTTACAGAAAGGATGTGTTGCCTTCTTGGCACACATTGTGGACAAAGAAGTCGCTGAGCCAAAGCTAGAAGACATTCCAGTCGTGAAGGAATATCCTGAAGTCTTCCCCGAAGACTTGCCAGGATTGTCGCCGCAGCGACAAGTCGAGTTCCACATTGACTTAGTTCCAGGCGTTGCGCCTGTGGCTAAGGCACCTTATCGACGTGCGCCCTACGAGATGCAAGAACTGTCAACACAACTTCAGAAGCTATTGGATAAGGGATTTATCAGGCCAAGCTTCTCGCCTTGGGGAGCTCCAGTTTTGTTTGTCAAGAAGAAAGATGGTAGTTTACGCATGTGTATCGACTATCAGGAGCTTAACAAGTTGACTATCAAGAATAGATATCCTTTGCCAAGGATTGATAGGTTGACTAAGTCAGCACATTTCCTACCCATTAAGGAGACCTATAGCTCCGACATGTTAGCCCAATTGTACGTAGATAAGATTGTATCTCTACATGGCGTGCCTGTGTCTATTATCTCCGACAGAGATACCAGATACACGTCACATTTTTGGAAAACTTTCCAACAATCTTTGGGCACGCGCTTAAATTTTAGTACGGCTTACCATCCTCAGACGGACGGACAGACTGAGCGTACCATCCAAACTTTGGAAGACATGCTTCGTGCATGTGTGATTGACTTGGGTGGTAGTTGGGATAACCACCTACCATTAATCGAGTTCTCGTATAACAATAGCTATCATACGAGCATCAAGGCTGCGCCTTTCGAAGCCTTGTACGGTAGAAAGTGCAGAACGCCCGTTTGTTGGGCGGAAGTTGGAGATGTCCAGCTGACAGGACCGGAAATAGTCTTTGAAACGACGGACAAGATTGTCCAGATTCGTGACCGCCTGAAAGCTGCCCGAGATAGGCAGAAAAGCTACGCAGATTTAAAGCGTAAACCTTTTAACTTCGAGGTAGGTGACAAGGTGTTGCTTAAAGTATCACCCTGGAAGGGAGTGATGCGATTTGGTAAGAAAGGCAAGTTAATCCCAAGATACATAGGGCCATTCGAGGTCATCGAACGTGTCGGATCAGTTGCCCATAAGTTAAACTTACCTGAAGAGCTCAGTGGTATTCACAAGGTATTCCACATCTGCAATTTGAAGAAGTGTTTCGCTGATGAATCACTAGTCATACCACATACAGATGTGCACATAAAAGAGAGCTTGAAGTTTGTTGAAAAACCTGTGTCGATCGAGGATCGACAGGTTAAGAAGCTTCGAAGGAAGCATGTACCAATCGTAAAGGTTAAATGGGATGCCCGTAGAGGTCCCGAGTACATGTGGGAGGTAGAGTCCACAATGAAAGAAAAGTACCCTCATTTGTTTCGGTAAATCTCGAGGTCGAGATTTCTTTTAAGGGGGTGAGGATGTAACACCTGGAAAATTCACGTCCTATAATGTATTGACACGTGTCATAAGCTTTGAACGTGTGAAAGAATGTTCTAGAAGGACTAAAGTTGACAAACAAGAAAAGTGTGTGAATATAAGGGTTCAAAATGTCAACAATGGATAAATATACTTTACAATAACCCTACACAATGTTTATACCTTCAAACGAATAAATCATGGATCATACGAAGCTAAATATGAAAGAAAGTGAGGGATTACAAACTACAGGGGTTAAATGTGTCAACATATTTAAAGTATACCTCTGGGTGACCTTTTAGCAAACCCGAAGCTTTGTAACGGTAAATTATGCTCACTAGAATACATGATAAAAATTTCATAAAGTTTCGTTATCATATGAGAAAGTTATGATCAAATTCGTATACGAGGGGTTAAAGCGTCAACGTTGAAAATTATGACTTTTCGGGTAAACATAAAGTGACCAAGGACTTAACAAAGTGGGTATAAGTCTTGAAGCCCTTATAGGTAAATGTGAAGGGCTCATAATGCAAGAGATAAGGTTGGATGACCTTTCGAAGGACCAAGAGCCAAGATGCAACAACTAGAAAAGGTTTAAAACTGACAGCGGGACTCAGGCGGGCCGCGTAAGCCTTAACAAGACCTTACGCGGGCCGTGTCCGATCCCCAGATGCAGAAAGTTGGGACAACAGCCTGTTTAAGCGCAATAACCGACTTAAAACAGATATTTCCACTCCATGGGCGACCCCTACATGCTTTTTAGACCTTAGGGAACATCTGTGGATGATCCATGACCAATGGTAGACTTAGTTGTCAATGATCTAGTGAGATTAAGGCACTTTATAAAGGGCCATTAGTTACACCTTTTGATCACACCTTCCATCTGTATTCTTGAAGACTTCTGGAGCTCCAAAGCAGACCCAAGTCATCCCTAGTCGTGCATAGGACTTTGGTAAGTACCCTTGACCATTCTTAATTGAGTTTTTACTTAGTTTTAGCCTAAAAGTCAAACCGTCGTAATTAACGTTTGACTTAGCGATTAATATTTAATGGTCCAGTGATTAGTCGAATTGAAGGTAGTTATAAGTTGGTAATTATGTGGGCATTAAACCCTTAAAAGGGCACCCTCTGATCCCCGCTCTAACTAGACCATTTGTCGGGTCAAAGTTGATTAGAAAAAGTCAACAAAAATGCTAATATTCAAATTAACGCATAATTAACAATGCAGAAGGCATGTAACCTATTTTATCACTCATATAACTTAGTAATAAATGTAAGAACATGTCTAAACATGTTCGACCCGACAATTTTCTGTTTAGACCCGGTTCGGAACCGAAAGTCGCAAAACTTTGACTTTTGCTTTGACTTCAGTTCTGACCCGATTTAGTATGATTTGAATATGACTTAGAGCTTCCTTAGGACCAGGCTACATGTTGGTATAACCCTCTGTGGTTGGTTCATTGATTATCCGATTCGTTTACATGTTTCCGTTAATTGCTTAATGTTGACCATAATGCCCTTTTGACCATAAAACGAGAATTTTGGATATGTGAAAGGAGAATAATCTTTGTTACTGAATTATAAACATGTCCCTAAATTTTCACATCAGTTGGAGGTCTAGATTAGGAGGTATGCTCATTAGCGTAATAAGAACGTCTTTTAGAAATTAAACGGCGTCATTAGCATAAAGCCTATCTAAACCCAATTTTTGACACCAAACCTTTTACCCACTGATGTAATATAATATTTTGGGATTTTAAAAGATTTTTAATTATTTTTAACCTGCTCATAACCTAAGGTTATGACCTGGATTCGGTAAATACCGATTTTACCCTTTTTGGTCATTAAATGAGTTCTACATAATATTTTGACACCAATCCAATTGCTACTGATTTTATATAATAAATAAAATATTTTGAACTTTATAACCTGATCAGAAAACTCAGATTTCCTGTCTAACCCGGAAATCGCTTAAAATGGTTTTTTACGCGTATTAAACGCATAGTTTGGGTTTAAAACCATTTTGTCATAAAAGACTTATTACCAACTGATATGACCTGTTAAAATAAGTGATTTTTCTGATGTATTCAGACCCGAATCTCAGAATTATAAATAATCTCTTTTATAACCTTTAAAATGACCAAAATACCCCTACGGGGCTTAAATTAGGGTTAAACTCGTTTTGGGCATGATGGAAGATATCCTACTGATATCACAACATATTTAAGACATATTAACTTAGGAAACCTGTTAGTAACTCTTACGGTTACCCGTTAAGCTTCTTACGCGTTCGGTTCGGTTTATGTAACTAGTTTGCATAAATTAGCCGAAACGGGTCAAACCTTATCATTTTTATCTCAAAATCCAGAATGTGTTTAGATTACCCATATTATACAAGTCTTCAAAGTTGCCGGGTCTAAATTACATTCTATTCCGGTCTTCGCTTAATCACGCGTTCGAACCGTATCTTTCTTTAAAACTAAGAGGTCTAAGTTTAGGCTTAATTAAAGACCGTTAGGATTCTAATAGGTTATTATAAACCTTCGTTCCAGAATAGGAGACCCGGTAAAAGCTACACGCACTTGCTTATTGTGATTATTCCTTTGCAAAGGTAAATACTTTTAACTTATTTTCCCTATACGGGCTTGGGGTATGGTATATAAAATACCGCTTGGTCGGGCATTGAATCTTTAATCGAATAGAGGTTAAATCATTGATATGCTTCGTTTTGAAATGTTTTGTTTGCTTAAAGCCTTTGGGGGGTTAATGACCATGTCCCGGATATCCTTGGCATCATCTTACGAGATGGCCACGACCGAAGCACGGGGTGTAGGCGTACACCCGTCAGTGCCAAAAATGAATAATGTGGTGTGTCTATTGATCTTTAACCCGGTCTAAGGATCGGGCTACTGAACGCATAAGGAACATGTAATTCTTTTACAAGATTATATTCAAATAATTATCCCAAGTTATAAAGAGTTTGTGCCACGTGCATTCAAATCAATTTTATTAAACCTTTTCAAATGAGTCAGTTAATTGTATTTACCAGTGTAAACTGACGTATTTTCCCAAAAAGGTTAAGTGCGGGTACTACGCGAACTAGGCTGGCTTTCTCCTAGCGTCCACAATAAGTCTCGCAAGCTTGGATGTCAAAACTGTTGAACAATGTTTCCTATTTATTTTTGATCCACATGTGGATTAAATTTCAACTATTTGTGATACTCGATATTACAATATTATTTGGTTGAAATATATCTATCTTTTGCTTCCGCTGTGCATTTAAATATTGTGTTGTTTGACCATGATGATATCAACTACGTCACGATACTCCCCACCGGGCCCACCGGTAATACGTGGAAATATCGGGGTGTGACAGAGACAAGCAAGAAGAAGCATTTCAGTTGTTGAAGAACAAACTTTGCGATGCACCGATCTTATCCCTACCCGAAGGCACTGACGACTTCGTGGTATATTGCGACGCCTCGCGCCAAGGTTTAGGCTGCGTGCTGATGCAGCGACAGAAGGTTATAGCCTATGCTTCATGCCAATTGAAGGTTCATGAGAAAAACTACACCACGCATGACTTGGAATTAGGCGCAGTGGTGTTTGCTTTAAAGATCTGGCGACATTACTTGTATGGCACGCGATGCACAATCTTTACTGATCACAAGAGCCTACAGCATATATTCGATCAGAAAGAGCTTAACATGAGACAGAGATGATGGCTCGAATTGTTGAACGATTATGATTGTGAAATTAAGTATCACCCAGGAAAGGCGAATGTGGTCGCAGACGCCTTGAGTCGGAAAGAAAGGATTAAGCCCATAAGGGTTAGGGCTTTGGAAATGATTGTCCAAACGGATCTCTCATTGCGCATTCGTGTCGCGCAGAGAGAAGCCCTTAAGGAAGAGAATCGTGAGAATGAATATCTCCGTGGGATGGAGAAGCAGTTGGTACCCAATGATGAAGGAACGTTGTGCTTCATGAAACAAATTTGGGTTCCTCTCTTTGGTGGTTTGAGAGACGTTATTTTTGATGAAGCTCATAAGTCACGGTACTCGATGCATCCAGGATCGGATAAAATGTACCAAGATTTAAAGGATTTGTATTGGTGGCCGAGATTAAAAGGTGATGTTGCAACGTATGTTGGCAAATGTTTGACTTGTGCCAAGGTAAAGGCCGAATATCAGAAGCCTTCAGGTCTTCTGCAACAACCTGAAATACCCATGTGGAAATGGGAGCAGATTTCGATGGACTTTATAACGAAGTTACCAAGGACGCCCAGAGGTCACGATACGATTTGGGTAATCGTGGACCGTCTGACCAAATCCGCACACTTTTTGCCAATCAAGGAGAAAGATAATACTAGCAAGCTTGCTGAGCTATACCTGAGAGAGATTGTTGCACGACATGGAGTGCCTCTCTCGATTATCTCTAATAGAGATGGAAGGTTTGTATCAAGGATTTGGCAATCCTTCCAAGAAGCCTTTGGTTCTCAGTTGAATCTGAGCACTGCATTCCATCCGCAGACAGATGGCCAGAGCGAACGAACGATTCAAATGTTGGAAGATATGTTGCGAGCGTGCGTAATGGATTTGGGTGGTAGTTGGGACACTCACTTACCCTTAGTAGAATTCTCGTACAACAACAGCTACCATGCGAGTATCCAAGCTGCACCATTTGAAGCTCTCTATGGACGAAAGTGTCGATCACCGTTATGCTGGGCAGACGCGGGTGATAGACAGCTTGTTGGTCCTGAATTGGTTCAAGAGACGACTGATAAGATTACACAGATCTGAGAGCGCATAAAGGCGGCTCGTGATCGGCAAAAGAGTTACGCGGACTGAAGAAGGAAACCGTTGGAGTTTGCAGTAGGATATATAGTTTTGTTAAAAGTCTCACCCTGGAAGGGTGTAGCACACTTTGGATAGTGTGGGAAGTTGAACCCGCGATACATTGGACCATTCAAAATCCTGGAGAGGATTGGTCTTGTAGCTTACAAGTTGGATTTACCCACGGAACTGAATGGTATTCATGATACATTTCATGTATCTAACCAGAAAAAAGAGTCTAACTCAAGAAACAGTTGTCATACCTGCCGATGAAGTCCACATTGACGACACACTCCACTTTACTGAAGAACCTGTTGATGTTACTGATTGGAAAGTTAACAAGACGCGCAGGAGTAGTGTCAAACTCGTCAAGGTTCGTTGGAACGCGCGACACGGCCCAGAGTTCACTTGGGAGCGTGAGGATCGCATGAAAGCAAAATACCCACATTTGTTCCCCAAGACCCCTGCAACTAGTAGCAGAACTAAAATTTCGGGACGAAATTTTCTTAATAGGGGGAGAATGTGACAACCCTCATAAATCCGGGTATCCGTACAATTAATTAATGTTAATTAATGCTTAATGACTGTGCTGAATTACTTAATCGCTTTCCGATTACTGCATCATACTTACATGTGCATCACATATTACATAATGTCACCTTATTATCACCTGCAAACTTTATTGACATACAAGATGCACAAAGCACGGTTAGCACAATTAACGGATAGAACGGGAAGATGCTGACGGGGTTCAGTACATAGACAGACAGTGTTTTGAGACCCAGTATGGGCCAGGGACAAGGTACTACACTAGTATGGTGTGTAGGGAAGTAAGGACCATAAAACTGCGTCACTAGGTGATAGATAAAGTGCCGGAAATGCCTAAAACCCACTTATAGTGCAGAATTCTGCATTTTTCAGCAAAATTCAGCTTTTTAACAAGCTAGTTACATGCAAAAATTTGACTAAATGGTTCTGAATGCTTTCCTAAGTGTCGGGAATTAAAAGTGTCACAAAAAGTAACATAAAGATCATTAAACAGAATAGCTTGACACTTTAACGAACCGGTATCTAACCGAATAACCGGACACTACCCGAAACACCAAAATTATACTAGAAACATTGTTTAATTATTTCTGAGCTAGTCATGATCCCCGAACACCTTAACACCCACTAAAATATCTAGTAACTAACTTAACTAACTATACACTTGATTTTGAACTAGTAACTAACCAACTAGTTACAAGTTACACTTAGACCCCCCCCCCCTATGCTATAATCGGCCATCACCACCACCATACCTCAAAGATTTGATTTCTTTTTTATATCAGATCTTTTCTTGATCTTGTGGATAAAATATTTAGAAGTATGGTTATAAGTATGGCATATGGATTCTAGAGATCATCACATTCCTCACACTTCACAACACCACACCACTCTCTTACTCTCTCCCTCTCCTCTCGGCCTAGCATAGTGCCGCCACCACCACCACCTTACATCCATCATCCATTCATTCCATATACTCTCAAGGGTGTAAGAAGGTGTCTTGTGAAGCTTGGTGCTCTTGAATCTTGAAGAACCTCCATCAATTGCTTTCATCCACCATTTTCATCATCTTCTTCATCAAGTGTTTTTCCCTAGCTTAGAGCTAGTAGTAAGACTCTCACAACCCTTTGATACTTCTAATTTTGATTTTTTAAAAGATGTATTATGTTATAAATCACAAGAACCCTAAAAGACATGAGCATAAATCATGAACATAAAGCTTGCATATGATGAAATCTTGTTGAAATAATGTTGTTTAAGTATGTGTATGATACTTGTTGTTGTTTGCTTGAAATTATGATGTTGATCATCACAAGGAGCTTGCTAGATTGTGATTAAACACATGATCTAGCAAGTTAGAGGATGATTATGTGTTAACCCAAGAAGATCATCCTCACATATAAACATGAACTTGATGAATAAAATGATTTCTTGTAAAATGATAAACAAAGTAAGCTAGTAATCCTATGAATCTAAGATTCATGAATGATTTTCCAAGAAAACCAAGTTCAAAATATGATTTTTAGTAGAACTTGATTCTTACTTAAAACTACACTATTTTTGGTGATAAAACAAGTGTAGAGACACTAGAGAAACAAGAAGATGTTATGAATAAACATTTTTGTAGAATATGTTTACAAGTTGTAAACACCAAGTTTCTTTAAGAATGAGATTTGTAAAGTAATAAACGCACTTTAAAGGGCAACTAAACCTACTAAACACCCTACCAAGTTCCTACAAGTTTTTAATGAAAGACCAAGTTCATGTTGTTATGTAAATTGTATAGTTTTTGCACTTGGTAAGTGTAGATTGATTATTGGTTGTTGTGATGATTTTTGGAAAGAAAATGATATGCTTTAATAGCATGGACACCTCCATTTTTAGGGGAAACTATGGCAAAATTTTCTAAAAATATAAACACTTAGAAAAATATTTTCTAACAAGTATTTACAAGTGTATTTTGATCATAAGTTTTCAATATAAACTTTGCCATAATTTTTGTAACAAAAATACAAGTATTGAAGGTTGGTTTTCATAAAATAAAAATGGGTGAATATATATTTATGTTAAAGACACATTGTGTGTGATTATGTGTATACTTTGTGAAATAAGTTATGTTATTTTAGGGTAAAATAATATAACTTAACAAAATACCAAGAATTTACAATCCAAAATAATACCAAAAATCACAAGGAATAAATATATAAGTTACACACATAATATCGTGAAACCGGACGCAAGAACGTAACTTATAAAATATTCCGGAAAATACCGTTACATATATATTTTTGGTAAATATTATTTTGGGAACAAGAAACGAAAATATGATTTTTGTAAATATTACAAAGTTGTGTCATATTTTTGGACAAGGAGAAATATATTATTGTTGGAAATAAAAATATATTTTCCTAGTATATTTAGAAGATATATGATTTTTGGGAAAAATATATATTTTCTGGACAATACATTATTTTTGGGACAAAATGAGTTTACAAATATATTTTCTAAAGTGAGACTTGGAAATAGATTATTTCGGAAATTACAAATACAATAATACGAAAAAACATGTATAAGATACCCCATCCTTGGGAAGGAAATACGAAGTTAAATACTTGAGAAATACTAATACAGAAATATTGCTTAAACAATTATTCCAAAACCAAATTTAATTTAAGTTGAAATATTAATTATTTTGACAAATAATTATAACTTGGAATAATATCAGAAACGTAACTCAAACACGAAAATACTAAGCAAAGGCACGACCCGTTCGTCTAATAGACGTCAGTACACTGTAGGTAGTCGTGTTTGCTGAGGAATTTTGAGTGCCAGAACTGAAGACGCATTACTGTGAGTTCATGTCCCCTTTTTTCTTTTTAACTGTTTTCAGTTTTATACTTCGGGGGTGAAATACATGTTATAATTCTTACAAACGCTTTATACATGGTATGGTTAGCTAAGGAGGGTTACCGCTAGATCATGTGAAGGGTGGGTATAACACTTAAGGCCATTAATCCTCGTCGTGGGACCGAGGGACATGAGTGATAGATCTATTTGGGTGTAGCGAGCCCACACCCATGGGGACCAGGGTGGTCCATAGGGTGACTATGTCTTCCAGCCGAAAGCCCGATACAAATTTGCTAGGTTTGAGTTTTCCTGCACCATTTCACACATATCAATGGCCTTGCAAACCATTGGTGATCTCTTTTTCCTTATTGCTACATACCAGGGACATACACTCATACAAACATACTTTAAAGGTTTATTCATACACATACACATGAACTCGCTCAACTTTTGTTGATATTTTTAAACTACATGTATTTCAGGGAACTAAGTGGATCTGGCAGGTGTATGCATGTGTTTCAAGCTGCGTTTAAATAAAAGACGTCATCCAAGTCTTTAGATATTTTGGGAGATGTATCTTACTCCTGGACGAGATACATGGTCCTAAGCTCGGGTTGGTTTAAGTTATGTTGTCGAGTCTTCGTGAACTCATTAAAACATGTTATGGTTTGTAAACTTGAATTTGGTGTCGATGTTTTCAGACAAGTACGTTGTGGTATTTTCTAAACTTAATATTTATGGATGAATGTCTTTTGGTCTTATCATATAGCATTGCTATGATTGAATGCTATGGTATTAAGAAGTCACACCAATAACCACGCTTCCGCAAAAGTCAGGGTGTGACAAGAAGCACTCAGACTGAACAACTCTATCACGTGCTCATTGAATCTACTATTCGATTCTTGTAGTTGCTTGTCCAATGTGGAAGTAAACAAATCCACCCGGTAAAAATGTTCAAAAGTGACATCTCCATCTTTTTTACGAGGCCGGTATCTAGTAGAAGTATATGGAGCACTCATATCCGGCATTTCTACTTGATGATTGTCATAAAAAAAAGCAACTTGTGCAATAATTTACTTAAAAGATGTTAAATAATATGTAAAACCCGTTTGGATCTTTCAATGATATCAAACTTCGACTTATGAAGGTGCGGAAAACAATCATAAGTTGATTCAAGAACTAAGAATTAAATAACACAAGAATAACTAATAAAACACAAACCGAAATCTTGCATTCAATGATTAAACAAAGACTGATACAAGACTTCAATGGAAACTTGGTTCTCTTGTGTCCCTTGTGTCGCCACTTCCTAACTGAACAACAACCTCAACCAATAGGTTGAGGTTTGTTTAAATACAAAACAACCGGACCATAACCTAGGCCCATTGCGACACCAAGTCTACTAACCCAACCCCTACATAATCGGCCCAAATATCAACTAAACAAAACATAGAAACAACCCTTCAACTTTGCTAACCTACATGAATAAACCTTCAGGTTCCAACAATCTCCCCCTAGGTTTATGCATGCAGGTTCTTGACATTTTAACTTTCACGATCACCTTGCAACCGATCCTTAAGACCACCGAAACCCTTTGTACGAATATGAATAGATGATGTAACAACTCTAGTCCAAGCTTTTGCAATTTCTTCATATTTTTCAGTAGCTCTAATTTGATGACGAGCTAACACTTCCAAATCTTCATGAGCAACATTCAGTAAATCAATCTGATCCACCAAGCGAAAACACACATCACCATCACAAACAATCACCGCCTGCCCTAAGCGCTCATCATAAGACCAAAAATGTAAGGACTTTAGAGCACCCTTTGGTATCTTTTCCACCAATGGAATCACCTTCTCTTTGTCAGTCACAGGCCAGCGCACAATCTTCATTCGCTTGTTCGTATATGGATCTCTAATGCCTTTAGCGGGTTTAACAATGGACTCTGCAGTACGCATTGAAGGAAAGCCCTTAAGAACCTCCCTCTTCAACCTTTCGAAAAACAAATATCCAACTCCTCCAGGTTTATCATCTACATAAGGTGCTTTAGACAAGTTTGTCAAGTCCACTTTAGTAAACGACTGAAACTGGCCTGGATGTTTGTACCACTCAACAGGTCCAATTTTCCTTTTTATCCACCATCTTTTGCGATCATGATCATAACCCCAGCTAACTACACCAGAACGATTTCCAACCTTATCATAGAGAGTTTCACCAACATCCATCAAATGATGAGTTGCATGAGCATCATCATCGTCTGGATTTAGATTCCGATTCTTCATAATTACAAACTCTCTTTTCTTCTTGATTCTTTCAGCCTTCTCTTTGTCTGCAACAGGATCAATAATTCTTTTAAAGTATTGTTCCATAGCAGCACTTCTTTCAGCATCATCTTTTTCAAAAGCCTTTTTCCTGTTTTCAACATCAGTTGGATCTGAGAACTCCTGTCCAAATTTCTTCTCCAACTTTCCACGTAAGTCATACACCATGTTAAACAACAAACTAACATCTCCTTGAAGCTGCTCAATCTGTTGATCTTTCTTCACAACCGTATCTTCAAGTTGAATAATCTTCGCATCTTTATGAATTGAATCTTGCTCAAGAATAACCATTCTTTTCTTCATATCTCTCATGCTGATAAACTCATCTTCATCACTCGAATCATCATCAAACGGCATTCTAAATGGCTCTTCAGGTCTTTTACCACTTGAACTGCTAGGCATATCAAGATCAACTCTAGAAGAACCTGCAGCTTCAGTAGCACTAGGTAACGTTGTCTCAACAGTGGTATCAACATCAATACTAGTAACCTGAACATCATCAGTAGTGATATCCATATCAGTTCTTTGAGCGTCAGCATCAAAATCAAAGATGTCTGTAGTAGCAGTGGTGGTATCGGTGACATTCTTCTCAAAATCAAAGTCATAAAGACCTTCATCATCTTCATCAGTAATTACGGGTTGATCTTTGCGATGCTCAACATACATTCCGAGCCGAGGATCCCTCCTTTTCCGCTTCAAGGGCATGGAATCAGAATCCTTTGGGTCTTCACTAGGCTTTTCACTTAACACTGAAAGATCAGAAGGAGGATTTCCCATCTTATCAGTTACAGATTTTAATAACAAAGCCAAACTTTCAGCAGTAATCACGGGTGGAACAGCAGAAACAACAGTATCAACTTCAGCTTCAGGAGGAAGCTCTTCATCTTCCCCAGAATCACACATAATCTCAATGCCTTCATCGTCAGAGTCAATTGTTAAAATCTCTGTCTCAGGCTGATCTTCGGCATCCATTTGAATATCATGTTCTTCAGCAACAATAGCACTTGCAGATACACTATGCACTGAAACAGATTGTGCTATTACCGGATTTTCACTAACATCTTCCGTCTCTGCAAACTGACCAAACTTCTCCAATTTAATCAAACCTTCAAACTTTTTCTCAGTACCCTTCTTTGTAGTAAGAGCACCAAAACATGATGGACCCATTGGCTTCAATTCCAAAGTATTACCAGATCTCTTCAATTCTGGATATCAATCATTCAGAATCATCTGCAAGAATCTTGGATACATCAGAAACTTATCCTTTCGAAGTCCAATTGCATTTCTCTTCATAGCTTCCAAAATATATCTTGAATAATTGAACGGCTCATTAGTAATTACACAAATCACAGCAGCAGACTGAGTAGTATTCAACTGATCAATTCCCCCTCTATTTTCTGTCATGCACAAAAGGAACATATGCAGCAACAGACGCCAGTATGGATGTACAAACTTCTTTACCAAGGGAGGAAACTTTCCTTCGTAGCTTAAACGAGGCAAAATTGCTTCCACTGTTCCAGCTGGAAGTTCCATAGGATCTGTTTCCTGATCATTAAATCTTAACGCTTCTCTGATCATCTGCTCAGTCACTATAACTTTCTTTTCTTGAATTTCAGCAACTATAGCTCCCTTTCCTTCAACAACTTCGACTTTAGCACTCTTCCAAAAATCTTGAATAAGCTCTT
The DNA here is from genome assembly GCA_030545235.1 of Helianthus tuberosus. Classification (NCBI taxonomy): domain Eukaryota; kingdom Viridiplantae; phylum Streptophyta; class Magnoliopsida; order Asterales; family Asteraceae; genus Helianthus; species Helianthus tuberosus. Next base: position 64,705,733 of record CM060369.1, read on the forward strand.
CATAAACAATCGGATTCTCACGAAGAGCATGAACAATCCGGCAGTTATTTAAGCCTTTTATCAATGACATGTACAGCTGCTTATGTTTCTCTGGTGGAGGTGCCAAGTATCCGACTTGATTGTGTGAAGATATAAATTTCAAGTCCATTTTCACATAATCATATAAACTTCATCTTAATGTTCTTGATTGCGAGTCAAAATCTTCAAATCTTCATCGGAAACTTCAAAACTTCATCGAAATCTTCAAATCTTCATCGGAGCCTCTTCAACTATTCATAATTTTCTGCAAAACTTAAATAATAACATCATAATACCTTGATTATCAATGAATCGAAACCACAGATAGCGAGTCGTAACCGGAGATGAATCGGAATCTTCAAAGATCGCCGGAGTATTTGAGAGAGAATGAGACTTGGTTGCGAGTGATGAATTAGGTCTCGACTCGCAACAGACCATTTATACCTCCATTTTGGATCATGGGCCCTTGACAGATTGGGCTTGAGACTTAACCATTGGGCTTAACAGATTTATCAAATATATCTCAACATAAACCCATTAATCTGAATTTCAATTTCAGATTTAATTTTTTTTTTTAAATTATCTGCTAAACCTTTTGAGCAATGTTTGCAAAACAAAAACCTAAAAACAAAAATTAAATAATAAAATATTATTTACAAAAATAAATTAGGAAATTTGCATAGATACTCAGGGATCAAATCACAAGGTTTTGGGCTTGACTTCACTTATCAACACTGATCTACTACTGGATGATCTAGACAATTGCCAGTATATTTGTCCCCTTAAACTCATCTCCCTAGACCTTTTCCATATAACTGCCTGTAACTCATTTTATCATGTTTTGATATTTTAACAATGAACACCCAAACAAATACTAATCAATTCTCGGAATTATGCACAGCACACTCTATCATGCATGTAGTGTCCCTACCACATATTTCACAAGTCCAATCCAAATCTCTGAAATCTTAACTGGGAATAGATTAAGAAGAGAACAGAATAGATCTTAAGCAGAGATGGTGTAATATACAAATCAAATGAGTTTTCTCAATTTGATATAGGTTTCATGGGTTTCTTTTGGGCACTTGAGGGCCTCTTTCGGGTGTTAATTGATCTACAGATCGACAACGTACAACTAGGTCAGCATGTATCTGGATGCAGCAGAAGCTGTCGTTGCCTAGCACCTCCAGGTCAGCATATATCTGGATGCAGCAGAGGAGGTACACGACTTTTTCAGAAAAGATTTCAGAGTCAGACCAAAATTGTGTGTATCGGGACAACATACAGACATTCAAATAGAAATGAGCTAATTCCAAGTGATTTTCTTTTCTGAGGTCATGTACTCTTTTAGTTCTGAACAGAAACAACCAATGTTTCCAGTCTTAAGGATAGAGCCTACCAACACATCATACTAGAGTCAAACTATTTCAATACTGGTCTTACATGAGTCAGCCCTCGACCATAATGTGAAAATTCATTTCATTTCCCAGTCCTGCCACACCTCTTTTTGTATTTTTCAATTTTTTAATGTTTTTGTATTTTTTTAATTTTTAATGTTTTTGTATTTTTCAAAATTTCTCCCCCTAAATTTGAGCATAAATAAAAACTACCTAAGAATAGAAAACTTTATGAACAAATTTACCTACGAAAAACAAAAACATGCTCAGTCAGTAAAGCGGATCATTTTCAGAAAATCCACAAGCACTTTGAATTTTGAGCTGCTGACAGGTTTGGTGAACAAATCGGCAGCATTTGCATCTGTGTCGATTTGTTCAAGTGTAATAAGACCTCTGTCGAAGCAATCTCGTATAAAATGAACTTTTATGTCTATGTGCTTGGTTTTGGAGTGAAAAACAGGATTTCTAACAATTTGTATTGCAGCATCATTATCGCAGTAAATAGTAGTGTTGAGATAAGTCAAACCGTAATCCTGCAATTGATGTTGCATCCACACCACTTGAGAGCAAGATGCAGAAGCAGCAACATACTCAGCTTCAGCTATAGAAATCGCCACCGTTTGTTGTTTCTTACATTGCCAAGAAATGAGCCTGTCACCCAGAAATTGGCATCCAGCTGATGTAGATTTCCTGTCACTATCAGTACCTCCAAAATTGCTGTCAGAAAACGCAAACAGATCAAAATTAGAATCCCTCGGATACCACAGACCAAACCGTGGTCGGCCTTTAAGGTACCGAAAGATTCTCTTAACAGCAATAAGATGAGAAGTTTTAGGATTAGCCTGATATCATGCACAATTACAGACTGCGAACATAATGTCTGGTCGACTAGCTGTCAGATACATCAACGACCCGATCATCGATCTATACTGACGTTGATCCACAGGGGATCCTGTTTCATCTTCAGTCAATAATGGTCTCTCTGCCATTGGCGTTTCAGCTGGTTTCGCGTCTGAAAATTTGAATTTTGCTAACACATCATCCACATACTTCCCTTGATGAATAAGAATTCCTTGAGAATTCTGTTTGACTTGTAAGCCCAAAAACAGTGTCATCTCCCCAAGAGCGCTCATTTCAAACTTCTTTTTCATAACTCCCTCGAACTCTTTGCAAAGCTCCTCACTTGTAGATCCGAAAATGATGTCATCGACATAAATTTGAACTAAGATCTGATCCTTGCCCACTTTCTTGATAAACAGAGTCTGGTCTATTGTGCCACGTGTGTACCCATGAGCCAGTAGATGTTCAGTTAATGTAGCATACCAAGCTCTTGGTGCTTGGTGCAATCCATACAATGCCTTGTCTAACTTATAGGCATATTCTGGATGATCCGGATGTACGAACCCTGGTGGCTGCTCAACAAAGATTTCTTCCTTCACTTTTCCATATAGAAACGCTGTCTTGACATCCATCTGATATACAGTGAACCCCATATATGACGCGTAAGCTAAGAAAATCCGAATGGCCTCAAGTCGAGCTACCGGAGCATATACTTCATCATAATCCAGACCTTCTATTTGTCGAAATCCCTGAACCACCAACCTTGCTTTATTTCGAACAATAACCCCTGCAGAATCTTGCTTGTTTCGAAAAACCCATCGAGTTCCAAGTTTGCGCTTTCCTTGAGGCAACTTGACAAGTTTCCATACTCCAAGCTTCTCAAACTGGTTCAGCTCTTCATGCATAGCATCTACCCAGCCTGGTTCCTGCAAAGCTATATCAACAGTTTTAGGTTCGATTTGAGAAATATAGCAAGAATATAAGCAAGTATTAATGATTCCTGATTGGCTCCTGGTTAACACTCCTGCATTTACAGGACCAATCACATTCTCTATAGGATGATTCCGTTGAACACTTGTGGGTATTGCCAGTTCAGGTACAGTCTCATCTTCAGTGATAGTGTTGCTAGACTCCCCCTCATTAGCTGCTGCAGTATTATGAAAGAATGGTGTGGTAATAATGCAATCTTCAGGAATTGGTTCAGGAAATAGTGCAGATTCAGAACCATTAGATGCAGAATGACTATTTGGAACACCTTCAGAGGATTGATGGGACGTTTGTTGACACGTAGGATGCTGCGTAAACATCATTCCTGGCGGATCAATGGTATGATGTTTGACACTTCCTTCTGTCTGTTCTTCTTCTTCAGTATCCTCAAAAGACAGCGGCTGTTTTGGAATAGACACACCTGCATCTGAAAAATCACTTGACAAAATGTTAAATGACTTAAACAATTCAGCATAATCATATAACCAATCTGGTCCTACTCTAGCGTCCGTAGCATTTTCTTCGAGCCATTCAATGTTGCACGACTCGACGACCTTTTTAGTTACCTTGTTGTATACTCTATAGGCTGACCCTTTAGCATATCCAACAAAGTAACATTCATCCCCCTTGACTTCAAACTTTCCATTAGAGTCCATAAGTAGTAACACACATGGACAACCAAAGATACGAAAGTGTGAAACCGAAGGTTTATGTCCTTCCAGAATCTCATAAGGAGTTTTCATATGCCGTTTGTTTACTAAAGCATGATTCTGGACGTAACAAGCCGTGCTAACAGCTTCGGCCCAAAAGAAACTAGGAAGCTTCGAGTCAGCCAGCATAGTTCGTGCAGCCTCAATAAGAGTACGATTTCTTCTCTCAGCTACTCCATTCTGTTGAGGAGTCCGTGGTGCACTATACTGACGATCAATTCCCTTTTCAGTGCAGAATGCGTCCAGCGTAACGTTCTTGAATTCTGTCCCATTATCAGATCGAATAACCTTCACTTTTGTACTCGCTTGATTTTCAGTCAGAGTGATGAATTGTTTTACTAAGGCTGCAGTTTCATTCTTGTGACTGAGAAAATACACCCAGGTGTAGCGAGAGTAATCATCAACTATTACAAGACAATAGGCTTTCCTGCCAATGCTCAATACATTCACTGGACCAAAAAGATCCATGTGAAGTAATTCGAGTACAGCTTTCGTTGAGGGTGCAGGTTTAGCCTTATGAGGTTTTCGATGAGCTTTTCCTTTTGCACAAGCAACACATTTTTCAACCAACATGAAATCTTTTATCGGAAGATCACGTACTAATTGACCTTTTGCTAGACGGTTCAGATTCTTCATATTCACATGGCCCAGACGACGATGCCACAGCAGACCATCATGCTCTGAAATCTTCGAAAATAGGCAAGTTATTTCTTCACACGGTTTCTTGTTCATATCAATTACATAAGCGTTTCCTCGTCTCTCTGCTGACATTAAAAACCAGTCTTCTGGAATGACAATCCCAGGTTTAAGAACATGACATCCTTTCTTTGTAAAGTGAACTGAATTCCCACGATCACAAATCTGAGAAATGCTCAACAGATTGTGTTTCAGTTCTGGAACATAATTAACATTTTCGAAGCTTAACACCCCATTTCGTACAGTTCCTTTTAACGTGATTCTGCCTGAATCTCCTCCCGCAAATGAGACATATCCACCATTAAACTCTTTGACATTTTCCAGTTGGGATAAGTCTCCTGTCATGTGCCTGGAACAACCACTATCCATGTACCAGAGGCGCACGGTAGTCCTCCACAGCTGTTCCTGCACGATTAGCGGGATTAGTTAGATTTAGGAACCCAGCCCATAGTGGATCTGGGTTTTCCTTGTGCATCAATATAAGTTACTCTCTGCCACACTAAGTTTTCTTTATTCAAAAACTTTGAAGTATTTTGAACGACAAAGTTTCGATGACATATATGAGATGAATTGGATTGCTTGGCCTTAGCTTTAGGTTTCCAATGCTTGTTTGACCAGTTAGAATTGTAGTTACCAAAAGCATTATGTTGAGATCTTCGAAAATCATTTTGTTGTTTTTGGTTTTTGCATTTGGCTGCATTCCAATCCTGATCAGAAGGTTTAGTCTTGCGATAATTATTTTTCATTGTCTTGGTCTTTTCAGTCGTCATTGACTCAGAATAATGATATCGGTTAGACCTGACCCTCTGATCTTGCACTGACTTTTTCTTGTACGATGTCCTTGGGAGTTGACCACAATTTCTGGCAATATGACCAGCAATGCCACAGTTAAAACATATTTGACGCTTCAAATTGTGTGTATTTTGAAAACTTTTGCTCGAATTGCTTGATTTTGAATGATTTGACGTCTTGATTTTCTGAACATGTTGTGTTTGTGGTTGTTCCTTGATTTTCTGAACATGTTGTGTTTGTGATTTTTCTGAGCATTTTGAAGGTTTTTCTTCTAATGACTTCTCACTTATATCAATATCCTTTTCTTTGTTATTTAATTTTGGTTCAGTATTTGAACAAGGAAAAATTTCATCAATATGCGTTTCATCAATGCATTTGTCGTGTGAAACTAATTCAGGTTCATTATCTGAACGTGCAGAAGTCTTATCAATATGCATTTCCTCAACGCATTTATCATGTGAAGACGATTCAGGTTCAATTTCTACTGTAGTTTCCAATGGGGTCCCACTAGATTCAACATTAGGGACACCCACTGAGACAGGTTCAGAAGAACAATCAGGATACTCTTGATTTTCTTGAGAATTCGTTTCAGTGGTTTCACTGAATGCATCCTGAGGGACCTCACCTGTAACATTTTCATTAACTGAGACGTTAGTAGCATTAGAATCACACACATTAACTGAAGAACAATCATCACCACACTTATTGTTCAAATCATCAACACAAACATCATCAGTTTTGCCCAAAACAACAGGCTCACAAGGCGAAACACAAGACGAAACATAAGCAGAAAACGACGCAAATAAAGAACGACTAAAAGCCAAGTCAGATTCAGTTGGTTCAGAATAAGGTTCAAAATAAGGTTCAGAACTATTTGAAATAACGACTGGTTCACTCCCATGAACATCTCCACATTTTACTTCAGAAACAACATCTGCACATGAAGATGAAACGTTAGGATCAATTGAGCCTTTGGAAACAAAACTTATAGAAGTAGATTTCTGTTTCTCAACTTGTCTGTCATGAGAAGATGACTTATTGGTTTTGGAACCAAAAGTCATGTTACTCTCATTCATCATCTCCTCCTCAGTCATTGGCAGATAAGTATAATTATCATTATATGGAGGAGGAGTCTGATTATAACCCAAACCACGCCCTTTATTTTCTTTGTACGCAAGCTGTTGATCGCACAGGTTTTTAACTAGTCTGCTGGAAGAATCAAATTTTTTAATGTTTAGCTCATTTATATGATATCTATCTCTGATATCTTCCAGTTCTTTCGTCAAAATACATACTTTCTCCTGAGCTTCAAGAAAATGGGTTGTTTTTACACTTACATCATCTTTGAGTTTGATGATGTCTTTTCGCTGAGCTTCAATTTTTTCTTTATAAAGTTTTTCATTTTTAGATAATGTGAAGTTTTTATTTTTTATATCTTGATAATCCTGAATTAGCTCAGCATTATGTATTCTGTAAGCTTCAACCCTTTCCCTACACTCAGGAGTACAAAAAACAGAAAGTACCTCTTCTTTGGTGAGACCTTTAACAGGAGCTGAAAGAATTTGAGTCATGAAAGCAAAGTTTTCAGCTGAAGTCTCTTCTTCGGGCTTAGGGTTTTGATCACTTGAAGTCATGAAAGCAATGTTGTTTGAAGCAGCTTGATTTTCTGGAGCAGAGATGTTCAGACGCTCAATCTCAGAAGTCCAATCAAAGTTGATGTTGGGCTGAACCACCAGGGCTTGAGCTAATCCTTGCGGTTGAGGACTTCCAGTAGCAGCAGCATCTGATATACTAGCAGTGGTCACAAGAGCTCTTTCTCTATTAGGTGTCACGGGCTGCGCTGGAGTTTGTTCTCTATTCATCGGTGGTTTTGGGCAATTTCGAGCATAATGTCCTTCCTCATGACAGTTGTAACAGCGCAAATTAAAAGGCACCTTAGCAGCTCCGTTCCAAGCAGTGCCCCATCTGTTTTTACCTGTTTTCTTAATAAACTTTTGTGCTCGAAAAGCAGCCATTGCCATCTGCCAGGTGATGTCTGTTTCTTCAACATCATCAGGATGAATTTGATATAGGTCCTCACTACACCATTTTGGAGGATCAATTTTTCCTGCAACGAAAGCGTTCAAACAATTTATAACAGAGGCTGCAATATCCAAAGTTTCTTTTGACTGTTTAGTGAAGAAAGCTATCATCTCATTGTTCATAGTGGAAGCGGAAGCAGCAGTGGAGGCATTCCCAGCATTTGTAGTGGAAATAGGAGCAACTGGAGGTGCAATTTGATTAGAGGACCCTGAGCAATAGACATTTGCTGAAGTGGGAGCAGTCTGAACTGATGTTGAATTGCGAAACATTTGAAAACCTCCTTGAGACAACAAAGCGGTGTTATTGTTGTTTGATGAAGAAGGAGCAACAGAAAATCCTGCGGCTAACATGCTGTTTTTGTAGTTGGTTTCTCTTTGTTTATCATCTAATTCACAAGCTTTGATATGAGAGATCATCTCTGACAGGCTGCATCTTGCGAGGTCTTTAGTTTTCTTGATCATAGCGACATGATGATCCCAACTCTTTGGCAGTGCATTAAGAAGCTGTCTATTGGTAGATGCATTTGTTGTATGAATTTCTTCCATTTGCATTTGTGTCACCAACTTCACAAACCTCTGAATTTGATTGTCCACAGTTTCACCATAAATATGGTTGAAGTTGTTGAAGTTTTGTTGCAGCAGATTTCTTCGACTCTCCTTCATATCTTCATTTCCTTCATAGACATCGATCAATGATTCCCACAGTTCTTTGGCAGATTTGCAGGTGCGAAATCCAATAGCAATGTCAGGACCCAGACCCATGGTTAAGTATGAAAGAGCTCGGTCATCTTCTTCAACGATAAGCACATCATCTTCGGTATATTGATCTCTAGGTTTCTTTACCTTAACACCTGGTTCAGTGGAACTTTCCATCATAATCTCCCTTGGACCCCTTAAGATGCTTCGCCATAGTTTATAATCTTTGACCTTCAAGTGTTTTTCAAAGCGCCACTTCCACTCAGGAAAATCATTTGCATCAGTCAATCTTGGAATACGTGTTGTGGTTCCAAGCTTTGAATCCAGTTCTTGTTGGGCAGCCAGATCAGCATTATTTGTTGACATTTTAATTAATCAGTTAATTAATTAATTAAATTCTAAGTCCAAATAGTCAACAGGTCAAAAGTCCGTGATCAGTGTCGTTGCGAGTCGCAAGTCAAAACTGGTACTGGTTGCGAGTCGAAATCTTAGATAATTGCGAGTCGAAACCAAAACAAGACGAGCCGAGACTGATCTTGGTTGCGAGTCGAAACCAAATCAGGATGAGTCGAGACTAATGATGGTTGCGAGTCGTAACCAAAGCAGGATGAGCCGAGACCGAACGGTTGCGAGTCGTAATCAAAACAGGATGACCCGAGACCGAACGGTTGCGAGTCGTAACCAAAACAGGATGAGCCGAAACTGGACAGTTGCGAGTCGTAACCTACAAAACAAATAAGAGATAAGATCTGTTGACTCGCAATCCCTATTTTTCAGCACTTTCAAAAATTCAAAGATATCGTAATCTTTGAATCTGTTGACCACCAACTTTCCGAAAATTCAGCAAACAGCTTTTCTGAAATCAACAAACCAAAATCAGCAATTTTTTAAAGAATCGATCAAGAACAAATCGAGTATAGAACTGATTTTCACTGCAAAAGCAAACAACAAAACTGGATCAGTAGCAACACAGGTTCTTGAATCTGAATGATATCAAAACCGAGCCTTGAAAGACTTCAATGGCTCTGATACCAATTGTAAAACCCGTTTGGATCTTTCAATGATATCAAACTTCGACTTATGAAGGTGCGGAAAACAATCATAAGTTGATTCAAGAACTAAGAATTAAATAACACAAGAATAACTAATAAAACACAAACCGAAATCTTGCATTCAATGATTAAACAAAGACTGATACAAGACTTCAATGGAAACTTGGTTCTCTTGTGTCCCTTGTGTCGCCACTTCCTAACTGAACAACAACCTCAACCAATAGGTTGAGGTTTGTTTAAATACAAAACAACCGGACCATAACCTAGGCCCATTGCGACACCAAGTCTACTAACCCAACCCCTACATAATCGGCCCAAATATCAACTAAACAAAACATAGAAACAACCCTTCAACTTTGCTAACCTACATGAATAAACCTTCAGGTTCCAACATAATATAATTAGTTAAATATAATAATATAGAAGTTAAAAAATAAAATTAACCTCTGTAATGAAAGAATCCCATCCATTGTTTCTGAAACTATTTAAACTCTCCTTTGTTGCAGAAACCAACTCCATTGCATTAAGGATATCTTGGGACTTCTTTTGTAGAGCTTTAGAAAGTACATCAGTTTTTCCCATAACTTCCTTTAACAAATGAAGAATAAACACAAATTCAAACGATTGCATTTGAGTATAAGCTGCATCAGCATCTGCACGGTGAGGACCAGTCGCATGTGCATCTATAATTATGCTCTTGAGAACAACACGAGCTGCATCATACATGTTTAGCAAACTTCAAATAGAATAAAAGTGAGAACCCCAACGTGTATCACCGGCTCTTCTTAGTGTCCCAACTTGATTCAATCCTTTTCCTGATTTAATTTCACCAAGCTCCAATAAGTTTTCAATCTCCTTTTCCTTTGCCCTTTGTAAGTCGTCATGACGCTTACTAGAAGCACAAACCACATTAATTATTGAAGCTAAGTGTGAAAAGAATTGGCTCACTGGAATAATTTCTCTTGAAGCTGCAACCAATGTAAGTTGCAATTTGTGAGCAAAGCAATGCACATAATATGCATAAGGACAATCATTAAGAACAAGTGCTTGTAATCCGTTCCATTCTCCTCTCATGTTACTAGCACCATCATAACCTTGCCCACGGATTTTACTAACATCAAATTGATGATGCAATAGGTTTCTCCACAAATGTGTTTTAAGGGTTAAAGACATGGTATCTCTAACATGAACCAAATCTAAGAACCTTTCCCATATGATTCCTTCTGCATCAACAAATCTTAAAACTATAGCCATTTGCTCCTTTTTTGACTTGTCCCGCGACTCATCAACCATGACACAAAAGTATCCATCCCCCACTTCGCTACGAATATACCTTCGGATTTTATTTGCAAGTATACTAAGAATTTGTTTCTGAATATCTCCAGACACATACTTTGCATTATATGGGGCATTCTCTAATACAACCTTTGCAAGATCATCATTATAAGTGGCCAAAAGTTGTAATAGTTCAAGAAAATTACCTTGATTTTTAGAACTTGAACTTTCATTATGTCCTCTCAATGCATAAGCTTGGTATGTCAACCAACGAACCACATCAATTGAAGATTTCAACCTTAAACGGTTTTTCATTATTTCATCATCATTAAACTTCAAGATCTTTTCTTCAATGTGTTGTTTGTGGTTCAACAAGTTCTATGTAAATGCCACAACATTTTTATGATGGTTACTAGCAACATGTTGACGAAATGCACATTGTTTCCCATTAACTTTATTCCAAGCATCAAACCCTTTAACGGTAAATGCATCTTTCCCGTTGTTCAAACTTGATTTATCGTTAAATAAAAAACAATAAAAACAGTAACACTTATGTTCTGTTGGAGAATATTCTAACCAACCAGGGAAAACACCAAACCAAGCGAATTGAAACTTACGCTTATGCTTCTCCGAACCTTTACTTGGATAATTTGTAAGACGTATTTGGTAAGCTCTTAAATTAAGATAAGCTAGTCTTACTTGTTCCCTCAAATTGACAGGATAATCCAAAAGTTGTTTCCGTTTGGCCGGATCTCTTTCTAGTTTGCTAGGTTCCACATCATTGCTAGTTTGTGGTAGTGGAGATTCAGAAAAAAAAAACGATTCTTGTTGATTACTCGCTTCCTCTACTTGGCTAGGACCTGTCTCTTTCTGACGCTTACTCGCTTCCTCTTCATTTGCATTACTCTTTCTTTTGAAAAAAGAATCTATTGTCTTCGGATTTCCCGTGGTAATTTACAACACCACAGCTATCAAACTGAATCAATGAAGCAAAAAACCCAAAATCAAATTCAAGCAATGAAGCAAAAACCCAAATCAAATTGAAGCAATGAAGCAAAAACCCAAATCAAATTGAAGCAATGAAACAATTCAGATTCTAATTCTATCAAATTGAAGCAATATTAGAATTTACAAACCTCTGATGGTTCGAGTTCGAGCAGGCTGCAGGTGTGTTCAAGTTCAAATCGCTGGTTGCAGGTCTTCAAATGGATCAAATGGTTCAAGTTCGAGCAGGCGTCTGGTTCCCTGGCCCCTGGCTCGCTAGTCGCTGCAATGAATCAAATGAAAGTATGGAACCCTAATTCCTAATCGGCAGTGAGTGGGAGGGGGTTAATCATTAATGGGTTATTTTTTTATTGGGCTTATGGAGTTATGGGCTAAATATTGTTACTTCATTTGGGTTGGTTATCAAAGTAAAAAACCACTAACAGTTTATCCAAAATAACATGCCAGGGCCAAACATAGGAGGTATAAAAAATTTCGAACGAACCGCGGAAAATTAGCACTTCTGGCCGAAAAACGTGCCAGGGTCGTGGCCCTGGCACACACCTACTAAAAACCGCCCCTGATGGAGGGTTCATTGGGTAACACTAAAAAAGTGGGGATTGAGGAACATTGTTAAAAATTCAACTTAACATGATAAAAATCAAGTTTTTTCTAATTTTTTCGGCGTTTTTCCTTATAAATACATGTAGAAACATTTTTAATTAAAAAACTAAAAGATATAAAAAAAAAATATTTAAAAACAGTTAAAAAAAATATATCTTATAAAATTAACTTAACCTATTAAAAATCAATTTTAAAATTTTTTTTTCAGCGCTTTTGCTGATAAAATGGGTAGAAACTATTCCAATAAAAATCAGTTTTGTAAAAAAAAAGCCTTTTTTAATTGTTTTTTATATTTTTAGTTTTTGATTTTTTATTAAAATTGCTTCTACAAGTATTTATAAGGAAAAACGCTGAAAATAATTTTAAAAATGATTTTTAACATGTTAAGTTAAATCTTTAAGAATGTTCCCTGGTTCCCCACCTTTTTAGTGTTCACTAATGTAAGATCAAATAAAAAGTTAATTTTCCCTAAGTAGGATGAGAAGTAATCTTAACCATTCATTTTTCAAATCAATGGTTAAGATGAAATGGTATGAGAAAGGGGGAGTGCAAGGGTATCTTGGAAAAATGTTATTTATGAATTTTCTCTCTCCACATGCAAGACACATGCATATTCCACCCCCATTTTTTAAACGTTCATAACTTTTTATACGACATTATTTTTTCATAAAAATTTCACCGTAAAATCGAGCGTTTTTTTTATCTTTAATTTGAGTACCATATTACTATATAAAATATGAAGACTAAAAAAACTCACTTAAATGTATTGTATTTCAATGTTATATAACATTTTTTGTGTTGAATTTTTTTTCTTAATTTTTTTTTTCCTCAATTTTTTGTGCTGAATTTTTTGTACTATATTTTTTTGCTTAATTTTTTGTGCTATATTTTTTGTACTATATTTTTTGTGCTATATTTTTTTTTGTGCTATATTTTTTTGTGCTAGTTTTTTGTGCTAGATTTTTTTGTACTATATTTTTTTGTTGTATTTAAAAAAAACAAAAGATGTGTCACATGTCATTTTCACTCCTATTTATAAAGACCAAAATGTCCTTCATTCCTACTTATTAGGAGTGCCACATGTCATTATCACAATCCTTCTTAGGCTACTTAAGGAAAATCCACTTTTTAGTGGATCCTTCCCCCACTAATGAAACCCACACTATATATATATATATATATAGGGGGCCGCTAGAATGAGAACCACCACGAGTTGTAAGAACCACGAGAACCGCGACCCGCGGGTGGCCGTCGGCGACGAAATTTTTTTTACACCTAGATCCGTATATTTTAGGGGGGGTGTAAAATTTTTGGTTCAAACGGCGCGCCCGAGGGGGTAGTTTTTTACGCCCAAAGTTTGGTAAAAAAATAAAGAAAAATTAAAAAAATTAAAAAAACCCAAACTTTGGGCGTAAAAAACTACCCCCTCGGGCGCGCCGTTTGAACCGAAAATTTTACACCCCCCCTAAAATATACGGATCTAGGTGTAAAAAAAATTTCGTCGCCGACGGCCACCCGCGGGACGCGGTTCTCGTGGTTCTTACAACTCGTGGTGGTTCTCATTCTAGCGATCCCCTATATATATATATATATATATATATATATATATATATATATATAGGGGAAGGTTAAAATGAGAACCACCTCGAGTTGTAAGAACCAGTGAGAACCACCCCCGCGGGTGGTCGTTGACCACGAAATTTTTTTTACAACTAGATGTGTATATTTTAACACCCTACGTAAAGTTTGGGTTCAAACGGCGCGCCCGAGGGGGTAGTTTTTTACGCCCAAAGTTTGGGTTTTTTTAATTTCTTTTAATTTTTCTTTTTTTTTTAACCAAACTTTGGGCGTAAAAAACTACCCCCTCGGGCGCGCCGTTTGAACCCAAACTTTGCGTAGGGTGTTAAAATATACACATCTAGTTGTAAAAAAAAATTCGTGGTCAACGGCCCCCCGCGGGGGTGGTTCTCGCTGGTTCTTACAACTCGAGGTGGTTCTCATTTTAACTTATTCCTAGATATATATATATATATATATATAGGCTAAGGCTAGACAAAAAACCCTTGTGTTTTTAAAAAACCCTAGAAAACCCAACCTCCCGACATTTTTTTTTTGAAAAAAATAACACATGTAATATACATGTTTTTAAGAGTTTTGGGCATAAAAAAACAAAAAAGCGCCGAATGAATGTTTTAAAAAAAATAAACAAATTTCAGCAACTTTCGTGACTAACATGTGTTAGGCAAAAAATGCTGAAACTTGTTTATTTTTTTAAAAAACATTCCTTCGGCATTTTTTTTGTTTTTTTTTTGGCCCAAAACTCTTAAAAACATGTATATTACATGTGTTATTTAAAAAAAAATGTCGGGAGGTTGGGTTTTCTAGGGTTTTTTAAAAACATAAGGGTTTTCTATATAGCCCTCCCCTATATATATATATGTGGGCCGCTAGAATGAGAACCACCTCGAGTTATGAGAACCGCGAGAACCACACCGTACGGGGCGAGGTGGACCAATTTTTTTTTCAAAAACGTAGATGCATGTATTATAAGCACATTCGTAAAAAAAAAAAAAAACGTCGTTCGTGTAGTTTTTTACACCACAAACTTGTGGTGTAAAAAACTACACGAACGGCGTTTTTTTAAAAAAAAAAATTTACGAATGTGTTTATAATACATGCATCTACGTTTTTGGAAAAAAAAATTGGTCCACCTCGCCCCGGATCAAGTAGTTCTCGCGGTTCTCATAACTCAAGGTGGTTCTCATTCTAGCGGTCCCATATATATATATATATATATACCTAATTACACTTTGAACTCATGTAATATAAACAATATCACTATTTGTCCTACCTCTAGCAAGGGTGTAGCTTTGTGGGGCGGGAGTGGGCGGCTGACCTCCTCGAACTTTTCGCTCAGTAGTGGAGAGTAAATAGTTTTTGTGTAGAAATTTTTTGGTATATACGTTTTTAACCCCCAGATTTTATAGAAATTTTTGGTATATATGTTTTCGACCCCCTGGTTGGAAATCTCAAGCTTCGCCACTGACCTCTAGAGGGTGTTTGGGATTACGTTTTGAAGTGATTATTTGATTATTGCGTTTGTAAAACATAAATAATCTAAAAATGTGTTTGGATGAAAAAGTGATTATCTGCCTCCAAAACGCAGTTTTGGAGAAGCATGTACCTACATGCTTTTTCAAAACGACGCAAAATCTATTTTAAAAACGCATAATTTATTTTGATTTTTGAAAACGCAACATCCAACACCCCTACCCCTAGTATCTCTAAACTAAAGCACCAATATTGTAAACTATAGGTTTTATATTTAGAAGAGTAGTTCACTTATGTGTATATGTTCAAAACAATTACAAGTGTATACACGATTCCATGGTCATAATCGATTCTGCATTGTACAATCCGTTTTTTATTAAAACTACTCAATAAGAATATCTTTAAGTACATCATTCACGGATCTCTAGATGATCTGATTCTCTCGTTCTCCAAGTGTTTTGATGTTTTGTTTGAATCTTTTTGTCGATTCGATTCATATTCGAAAGGAGTTGTGTTTGTTCCTTGGGGATGAGGAGGAACTATGACTGTGGCTGTCAATGTGGGCCCATTTCACTTTTGTTGTTTCCTGCCCTATATTTGTCCCTAGATTACACCCCAAGTAATACAACATCCTCTTTTTGACCAATATGTTTGACTCACATATACACTACACACATTTTTATTCAAATAACGTGCATCAAAATAAGTTTTTCTTTCAAACAACACATTTGATTTTTTCAATCTTTGGCTTCTAAAAATACGTTTCTAAAAGGACGTTTCAATGTGGTTGTTTGTGTTATGGTTTAGAAATTTCTATTTTCTACGGATAACTAAGCAGGATAACTTATAATTATTTTATGAAATTTTAAGCGTGAAAGGGATTTTGTTCGTTTGTATTTAATATATGTAATTATACACATAGAGTTTTCTTGACTCGTTTTTAACATCACAAAGTCTGTAAATTTTATGTAAGCGCAAAGAAAAGTAACAGTAATTGGAATGAGAAACGAACCAGTACTCAATGGAAACTTGAAGCCCGAAGCGTTTTGGACAGGTATTCGGGCATGGGACTAGGGTTATAGGACGGGGATGATGTTAGGTTATATTCGGCTCGATTGCCCGGCTCATGCATACCTATTAACCCGAACCTTACCCGTAAGCACTTTATTTTTATTTTCTTTTTGTTTTTAGCTAATTGAATAAATTACTGTTTCACTAATGTTTTCGCTTTACAATTTTAATTTTTACTTGGGTAGTAAGATTATATAAAAATTAAATTAATAAAAAAAATGTGTATAAAAATCCCAAATAGGTATCTGTTAACAAATTAACGGATATAACTGATACCCATAAACATACATGATTTGCAACAGATAATTCGTTGATAGATACCTACTTATGAGACTCGATTTTATACCTGGATATTATATTGAAATTGGCAAATACCAGTCCCCTACACAAGATAGAATGAATTTCTATGATTATAGTTGGTTGGATATTTTCATTAAAATCAATTCTCATTCATTTAATTTTCGAAGTCATCTAAAGATTAATTTTCTTTTTGGAAAATGATTGTTGGACAAAATGTGTATGTTTTTTAGAACAAGAATGCATAATTATTATGCTTTTTATAATAATAAATAATTTGGGTCAAAGATTTAGTCCAAAACCCAGAGGAAAATAGGTTGCTTTGATGATTGCAGTAGTATCAACCATTTCTATCAACCCCTTTCTCTCTTTTATAATCATAACAAAATCTCTAGATTCCCTCTTTATCTTTATCACTAAGACTCTGAGTGTGACCCAGAGACCACCCTGGCATGGACCCCCACCCCCACCCCAAACCAAAACCAAACCTAGCCACTTTGTTTCCCATCACAAGACTGCACCGCGCCGCTGGTCCACTAGCCAACGTCCCCCACCGCTCGTGCCTTAGCCACGGCTAGATCCTTAATATGTTTCCGTTTATTTAGTTATCTAAGGTTCAAAAACATTGGATAACCGAGCAAAAACATAAAAATTAACCTAACCCAATTGTCTTACTAAATTCTTTTTTCTTTTAGGATTGGCTTTAAATACTTTGTAACAATAAATTGAAAAGTCATAATGTAAGAAAAAACGTATTGAAAATTTTAAAATCAGATGATCAGCGTACCATGTATACGTCTTCAGTGGCAGATGCATGAACTTTTTTATTTTTTATTTTCGAAAGCGGGTGTGTTTAAAAATTGGGTTTAGTGAACTTTGGATGCGGCCATATTTAGAGCGGCTCATAAATATTCTTTTTTAAAAGAACTTCTAGTACTAATAGAAGAATAGTTAACATAAACAAATAAAAAAGAAAAATAAATCATCAACTAAACCAAAATAAACTAAAAGAAAAAACATGGTTTAGTTTCTTATTTCTATATACATCCTTCATATGCTTCTAAATTTTCAAACTTCCGTCTCGAAAGCTTTATTCGTAATGAAAACTTTAGAATTCATCGGTGGCGGATGTACTCTATGCAACTGGGGAAGGCCTATAAAATAGTGTAATTTGTAGCAAAAATATCTCAATCGCCTTGCTTAAAAGTTCGATTAAGCCAACAATTGTCCCAAAAAATAAATTATGAGTCCGCTACATGATTTCATATTAGCGAGACTAGCCTCCATCCTATAAGGACGGATTCGCCCATGTTCATATCTACAAGACGATGACATACGGATATAGTTTAGATTAAGGAAAATATATATAATTAGAAGATTAATCAAGGAAATTAAAGAAAGAGATCGTGGTCCTCGTGATCGGAGAAGTGTATCCATGGAAGACTGTTCCCCCTGGTCACGTGGCTTCTTTTGACCATTCCCTAAAAGAACAACCCCCTCAAAACCCTCCCCCTCAATAATACCATTTTGAATCTCCTTTTCTTTTTTACTTATTATTATTATTATTTTATGCAATATATTATATGTTAATTTAAGTAACATGTGGTTATTAACTGTTTTGATGTTGATAGTTTATAAATAAAAAAAATACTTTCAACTACAAAAATTAATTAAGCAAGTAGTTATTATATTAATAAGTATAAATATAATTAACCTGAACAAAAACATATTCAACATGTTGATTTTTTAGATATATAAAATTAGTAAATTACAGAAACTTTATATCAAATAAAATCAATTACAATGTATATATCATCTAGTTTTGTGGCATATATACAAGTGTAGAGGCAAAAGAGTTTATATCTTTTTTAGTAAATGTGGCATTTAATTTAAAACCACCAAAGTTGTTTTTTAGTCAATACAATAGTATTAGGGGATACGGAGTGGTGTGGTATGGGTGATCGGCAAGGGGATTTGCCACGCGGGAACACCGCTACCGACCCTCTTTCGTCGCTCGGTTTCAATCTTGATCGGGGATGAATTGCCGCTCGGGAAAAGTGTTTCAAACGGCTATAATGCCGTTGACATTAATAAAAAAAAAATCAACTTTTAACTTTATAAATTAAACAAATTCATTTCCATTTTCACCAAAAAAACTCAACATCCATATTCACTACATTTCACACTTATTCTTTCAATTTTTTTCAAAAAAATGGAAGGCTCAAACAAAGGTGAAGGCAAGAAAAAAAATGTAGGGTCCGGTTCGAAGGAGAGAACTCAAGATAAACGCGGTGGTTCAGGTGGTTCTAGTGTGCCGTTTGATCCCCAGCTTGGTTAAGACCTCTAATCTAATTGGTTGATTTTTAAGTTTACCACTCTCAAGTGTCTAACCACTCCTTATACCCTTATGTCCTTCAAACGCAACCAACATCAACAATAAAATATTTATTTTAAAAAACTCATTCAAGTTTATATAAAGGGGAAAACATTTATTTCCCCAAAGAACTCGATTAACTCCATGATTATCTTAAAGCTGTTCATTTTCTATTCTCAAACCTATGTAATACATGAGTCTATAAACTAGTACTTTAATAAAATGGGAGAAAATTTCCTTTCACATGTTATAAATTTACATCGAGATAGATGGTAAACGGGCAACAACAAGTTGTACCACTACTCATTTTTTAATAGCAAAACTAAGTTTTTTAACAAAGATTTGGTGAACGATGACTGATTTTCTTTATCAAGTTCACTATTGAAATATATGAAGTATACATTGTAAAAAACATGATCACTCTTCGTAAATTACATATAATTAAGTTACACATAAGAAATGAATGATTATCCAATGCTTTATAATACTAAAAAAAAATAGTCCGAGTTCACTTCGGCAAACTTTTCCCAGATGGATAGTTTGGTTATATTATTTGATAAACAGATCGTGAAACTTAAGATTGAAAAGATACAAAGCTAAAAAGCAATCTATCATATCCATCATTGCACCCTACACTAACTCTATTCTTGTCACCCCTTTAATTTAAAGTATAATTTTCCATTATACGCATTGTTAAGTAAACTATATAATTAAATAAACATATAAGTGTGTTTTAATAATTGAAAATTGTGTAAGGCATTGCCATTAAGAGTTAAAGATTTCATTTGCATGTAAAAGCCTAGATTAATTTAATTATTTCATAAAATACATAAGGGTGTAGGGAGTGGTTACACACTTTGGAGTGGCAAACCAAAAAACCGACCAATCAGAGCGCGCCATATCAACCAGTCAAAAGTGTTTAAACTTTGGTGAAAAGTATTGGCAATGGTTTAGACACTTGGTGAAGTGGTAAACTATTTTTAAAAAAAAAGGAAAAAAATGTGATTGGTTGAGATAGGAATGGACCCCACCCACAATACCCTCTCTCTCTCAATCATCTTCTTCCCGAATCGGCATGCTGTCCGTGATTCCTTTGGTTTGCCGCGTCGGCATTGGGTCGGCGGCGGTGTTTGCCGATCGGCAAACCCGTTTGCCGCCCTTTGCCGACTCCCACACCGTACACCCTAATAGATTTCCATTTCAAAATATAACAACTTAGTGATCACAAGAAAGAAAAAGATAGTTTTAATAAGTACAAATGTTACATAGGTTTTGTTACTAGAAAATATACGATCAACAAAAGAAAAACCAACCCCAACAAAAAAGAAAACCTAAATTTTTAATCGATGCCACGTCCAATGGCGAAGCTTGAGATTTCCGACCAGAGGTTGAAAATGTATATACCCAAAAATTTCTATGAAACCGGGGGTAAAAAACGTATATACCCAAAAAATTGTATACAAAAACTGCATACTCTACGAAAAGTTCAAGGGTTGGCCGGCCTCTCCCGCCCCCACTAAGCTACGCCAATGGCCACGTCAATAAAAAAACCTAGGTAATTTGTAGAGTCAACCGTCGACATATATTTATGTTAGATAAATCTATAATTAGTCTCTTTTTATACATCTCATATCATGTTTTGTATGTGACTTATGTTTTAGAGCATCCTATATTAATTCCTATATTTATAAAATAAAAAATTAAAAGGATTTATGGATCAACCTTGCATGGAACAAAAGAAAACGACAAATAAAACATAGGTGGAAGAATATTCAGTCTGCAACTCACTTCCACTGGACCCACTCGTGTATACCTATATAAACACCCCCAACCCCCCTCATCCTCTCGTTCTCATCATTGGCCCCCACAAATCTACACTTATAGCAACCTACCTACCTTATTGAGTTATTTCATCATCTGCATCGTTACATAAACCATGAATAGGTGCACCGGTTCAACCATGATGGGTCCATGCTCATGTGGTCACTACCATTACCAACCCAACTCCTCCTCATACTCCACCATATTCCCAATGCCTTACGAACAAGAGATGTGTCCTTATGGTTCTTCTTCGCCTTCATCCGTTGATTGTACTTTGTCTTTGGGCACACCTTCCACTCGCTTGACTAACGAATATGAGAAAACGCACCATGAAAAGCGTCGTGGCTCTCATTGGTGGAACATTTTGCAACCATCTAGCCACTCTGCCTCACAGTCGGCTCATAAAGCCAACCGTGCAGGCAGTGGCAACAGCGGTGGTAATGGTTCTGCCACCGCTGCTGATAGTCTCTTTTCGAGGAGATGCTCTAATTGTGACACCACTTCTACTCCACTTTGGAGGAATGGACCTCGTGGCCCTAAGGTAATTTTATTTTTATTAAGTGTAAACAAACAAATTAATGTTTGTGGAACTAATTGTTATTTTCCTCTTTTATTTATTTATTTATTTATACCGTTTTTTTGCCTAGCTTCTTGCTAGTCGCTTTTAATAGATCTCCGTCGTTCTAAAAAAAATTGAAAACTATTTGCAGTCACTATGCAACGCATGTGGAATTCGATACAAGAAGGAAGAGAGGCGTGCGAATGCAGCCGCGGCTTCTTCGGTGGTTACAACTGTTGGCAGTGATGTGACGGATGGTTATCAGCACCAATACATGATGAATAGTAACCAATGGGCTAATGACTACTCACACTCAACGTACAAAACACCGTCATGCTACTCACCGGCGGCGGCTGCGACGAACGAGTTTAGGTTCATGGATGACGTGGACGACAGAGATTCGGCGTTTATGTCGTGGCGGCTCAATGTCACGGACAGACCAGGCCTCGTCCATGACTTTACTTACTAGATGAAAAAAACTAAAAAAGTATACAAATCTAAATTAAATATGACGTGGCAGTCATACCCATGATGACGTGGAAACGTGGGTAGACGTTTTTCTTGTTTAAAATTCTTTACGTTAGAGAGACGAATGTATTAGATCTTGCTTTTTTTTTGTTTTTAATTTTTATTTTTTTAATTTTTAAGCTTTAGATTTAGTAGCAGCAGCCTTTTTTCACTTTTGCCAGTCAAATTGTTTTTGTTTTTATTTTATTTTATTATTTTTTAACTTTAATCTAATGTAAACAACTTTACTCTTCTTCATTCTTTTTGTTCCCCTCCATAATGATTTGCTGTTTATTCATAGACATCTTGCTTTATATTCCAAAAGGAGTAAATATACTTCTTCTATAAGAAAGCGTATAGAACTACAAAAAACAACGTTACATACCCTGATTTCTTGAATACACCTAATATCATATTTAGTGTGAATACTCGCTTTAGCATAGCTTTGATGCCAAGCCCGTGTGAAGTAAATCAATTCTTCTTCGAAAAAACTCATAAGTCAAATTATCCAGTTCATCCTTATGCAAAACATATACAAAAAATTTTAAAGTTAATATCGTTGGTCAGATATGAAAAGAGAAATTGCCAAATATGTGGACCGGTATCAGAAACCTTTTGAGGAATTCCGCTATTTGGAGATCCCTATGTGAAAATGGGACTATGGGAGGATGACATGGTAAATATGGTGACTAATTCTGAGAACAACCAAAGGGTTTGATGTTACATGGGTCGTTGTGAACTAACTTACTAACTTCCTTATCGTTACTATACTAAAAGTCTTCAAGACAGTTAATGTTAATTTTTTTGGAAGAAAGGTTTCTATTTTATAAAAATCTTTTTATGTTTGTTTTACTTGATGCAAAAAGTCGAATGGAGTCAAAGATTTTGAGGCGAAATAATGTGAAAAACTAAGTTGAGAAGATGCTAGGGCAAGTAAGTCAAAGTCTTTAGGGCTAGATGTTATAAGTGTTAATATCCATAAGGACCATAAACTAGAGAGTTGTTAATGTAAAGAGAGGGTGAAGAATTATCTTAATGAAATTCACATAATTAGAAGCCAGGCTCAATTTTTAAACAACTCTTAGTCCCTAGCAAGTGTTCCTAATAGAAATTCCCGTGACGGATCTTGATTTTAGATTTAGAACGTTTGATTCTACCTTCTATCAAATACAACATGCGGAATCCATTGCAAATGACATGATATTGATACACAATAGCTAAATAAATGTTTCTGAAGTTTTATATCAAAATTAACAGAGTTTGGTTACACGATGGAGAGTCACAAATATGAAAAATGGCAAAGACCTATGTTCAGTCGACTTGCACAACTATTTATAGACTTGGTCAATCGATTGCGATCCCAAACAAATGAGCCAATGATTCAATTGAATGAACCATTCGATCGAGTCTGCCATTTGACTGATCATGTCAAACACATCACCCATTCGTTTGACCCACTAAACAAGTCAAACTCTATCTAAATAAACATAAACAAACACAAAACCACATAACGAAAACCTATAGAATGATCTAGACACTTGCCAAAAAGGCTAAAGACAAATTATAAACTAACACTGATGATTCTTAACACACATTTCGGTAATTAAACTCTCTACTGGTTCATAGTATGGGTTTAAGTTGGATTTCTTACCCAAGTAGCTAGGGAAAATAGGTTCTTGGACTAAATCGTGACGTTATAGTCACTTTATTAGATATCTATACTCTATAGCATGCTTCAAGAGTTTGATTTTGAACATGTATGATGCACTCAAGTTTGTAAATAAAGGTTTTTTTTTCTTGAAAATGGGTCATTTTGGCATATGATCGATAAGTTGTTTTTTGCAAAAATGATGTTTTTAATCTTGGCTATGACTTGTAGATCGCTAATACATCAACGAAATGTTTTTGGATAAAAATCCCATTGGCATTGTGCTTATAAGCACTAGATGCTAAAATGGTGATATAGCGTAGTTTAACATAAAAAGTCATATACAAGACTTATTAGTTAGATTTACCAAGTAGGGTTTTGGAAAGCTCCAATGTGACTGTTGAAATAAATAAGATGTTCACGGTTTGGTTTTGAGGGTTTTAGGTAAAACCATGAGTCAGTTCTTTAGTAACAGGTTTTTATTTTTATATTCGTAAATCAAAACCAAGTAAAACCAAACCGTTACTAAATGTGTGGCTTCGGCTCCGTTTCATGGTTTGAGGCTTTGAGTAGTGCCGTCTCCGAGAAGGCGAGAAATCTCGAAACATTTTGGGCCTGGTGCGAGTAAAAATAAATCGGGCCCATATAATATAAACCCAATAATCACACATAAAAAACCATAAATACGGCGAGAATTGTTATAACAATCATCAAAACAAAAGTATCATACCAAAATAATCTAAATTTACCTACTTAAGCGAATCGTGCGGCTCTCCTAGCGTTTTTGGAAGCAAAGCATTCGATCAAGTCATCATAATCCATAGTCTCTAATATGTCATTTTCAATAGATATCATCGCTAATCCCTTGAGTCTTTCTTGGGACATACTCGATCGTAAGTAGGTCTTCAACAACTTCAACTTTGAAAAGCTTCTTTCTGCCGATGCTACTGTTACCGGAATAGTCAACAACACTCTATATGCAATTAATGCATTAGGAAAAACCAATCTGTTTCAGCCTGTTGTAAAGCAACAAAAGGGCTAATAATATGACTAGGTAAAATGCTATTGTTACCGGAATAGTCAACAACACTCTATATGCAATTAAATTACAAAACCATTTATTTTAACAACTGAACTTAATACATAAAATTGACTAAACTAACACTTAATGGAACCACACAATAGAGATGGGCATAATAACCGGTTCCAAACCCGACCCGGTGGAACCGACCTGGACCCGGTTCCGGTTCCTACCCAGCTAATAGTAGAACCGGTTCCGGGTTTAAAAAACCCGTAGGTTCCGACCCGGTTCCTACCCGGACCCGGTGCGTACCCGGAACCCGGTTCCTACCCGGAACCGGTTCCGGGTATTAAAAAAACCCGATATGCTTGTGTAATTGGCGGCCCAATGAGATTTTTGTTGGAAATTGAGATGTCAGCCCACTATACGGATCTTATCATTTTGGTCAGTCATTTGATACATTTAATGTGTTGCATGTGAAGTTTCATATTAGATCAAATAAACATATACATATGTCATACTGTCATAGTGTTGTCGGTTTAGTGGATTTGAAGGCCCAATCAAATTGTGTTGAACAATTAAAAAGGTGTCTGGTTCATTCAAGACTTTGCATGTGACTTGATAAGTTCAAGATAATATTCGACTCATTATTTGATCAATATATTCGGCCCAATGAGAATCAGAGTATCATAGAATTGTCGGCCCGCATGTGATATCGGTTTGTTTTTCAATAAAATGTCAGTTTGCATGAAAATTTGTATTGAAAAACTCAAAAAAACCGGTTTCAAACAATACCCTTACCCGGTTCCAAACAGGACCCGTACCCGGTTCCGTTGTACCCGAAACCGGTTACGCCGGTTCTAAATATATTGACGTGTACCCGGGTTGTACCCGGAACCGGTTCCACAGAGAACCCGGTTCCACTCACTTGTATCCATACCCGGTTCCGGGTTGGAACCGGTTCCGGGTTTTAAGAATACCCGATTATGCCCATCTCTACACAATCACATAAACAAACTATACGTCTACCAAACACAGGACATACCTTAATTCCTTGAAAAAAATTGATTCAATGCCCTGATCGTCGATTTGGTAGTGAGAGCTTCGATTTGAAGATTGGAGCGTTGGTATCGTAGATGATGGCTTGTATGTGACGTGTATTCTCTAATGTGTTTTGATATCGTGCTCATCACTTTTGTTCACAATTCAAGGGCCCAACAGGTTACGGCCCTATAACAATAACTAGGTTAAATTTTTCAAAGGCCCATAACAAATACATAACATATGTATTTTTTTTTAAACTTTGGGCCCTCAGGATATTTGGGCCTGGGTCCATCGCCCTACCTGCCCCTACCCATCACCGGCCCTGGGTTTGAGCTTATTTTTCTTTATAATAAAAAAATACATAAAATACAATCAAGTAGATCAACGACAAAAGTGAAACTTTAAAAACCGAATTTATGTATTGCTTAAGACCGAATTTATGTATTGCATTGTTAAGCAAAGCTCAAATGCTCAATCACGTGTATAGTTTAACCTAATGTAATCAAAGGCCCAAGTAAAATATAAAATGTTACCCCAAAATCCTATGATTTGTGTATAGTAATTAGTAAAGCTCAGTCGAAGTAACATATGATGTAATCAGAGGCCCCCATAAAATATAAAAGGTTACCACCAAATCATACGGTCTGATTTAGTTTATTTCTATTGGTTTCGAGTATAAATCGTATACTAGTCCTCTATTGTTTAAAGAATCCTAATGCAACCAAAATCTAAGAAAAAAACCAATGAGAAACCAAATCAATAAACTGGTTTCATGGTTTCAAATCCATCCGTGACCGCAACTACAAATAATTTTGTGAATAGGTGTGTCTAGCGTTACCGAAAATCTAAGAAAAAAAAAACCCAACGAGAAACCAAATCAATAAACCAGTTTTATGGTTTCAAAGCCATTCATGACCTACAAATAATAGGTGTGTGGGTTTCAATGGAGGGGCCCATCCCAAGTGTGGGAGATGGGCAAGTTTAATAACACCCTATAGATTCTTGTGAGGGGTATGTTGTTGGATATTATGTTCAATTGTCGATTAAAATTCAATGTTGCCGTCAGGGTATGACCCAAAGAGTTACACTTTGGGCAACAAACATGTAACGATGTTTTAATCGTTAATCAGCAGATCACGAAATAATAAGTGTAATAAAATAAACGGGTAATTATTTAGAATAATTACGTAGAGCTGGATAAATATTATAATTAATTTGTTAATTATAATAAATAGAGATAATTGTTTTAATTATGAGATAATTATAAAGAGTTGTAATTAGATTACAAATCTTAATCCTTATATATCTTTAAACTCCATAAGATCTTGATTATTATTATCTATCAAATAGTTGGTAGCTATTAAAAAGGGGATATGGAAGTTTATCTAATAGGATTAAGTAATTAATCTCTAAGTGGGAACTCTCAATTTATATTAGGGGCTGTTTGGTAGCCTCTTAATGACCATTCAGATGCTACCTCTTAATGGTTTAAAACCTCTGAATGAATAAGAGGTAACCTCAAGTCTGAATGGTTAAGAGGTAACCTCTGAATGGTAAATAATCACATGTCACATTCTTCTACCTTCTCATTGGTAAAATTCTTAATGGTTTCATTAAGAGGTAGCCTCTTAATGACCATTCAGAGGCTACCAAACAGCCCCTTAATGTTCCTGGACGTTTTTTTCATGGGGTAAAAAGAAACCAAAGCAAAAAAATTGAGAGGCAGACTTGTTCCCTGTTGACGACAAAAGAAGGAGGTGGTGAAAGTTTTTGTTAACTTCCTTCTCAACCGTGAGGTACAAGTGTACAACCAAAGTTTTTGTTTCTTCGATTACGCAAAAAGGTAAGTAAAGTTTTAGACTTTATTTTCTTTAGATTAATGTTTCCTTTGAAATTGTTTCAAACGAAAAATATGTTTTCGTGGTCAACGATCATCTAGCGAGATCGTTCGTTGAACCAATGTGTCTTTCTTGGATGTCACGATTCTTTAATTTTATTTTAACCTATTTTGATTGTAATGAGATCACTGGTGGAAACTGTTTAGAACCGAACCTCGTGTACATGTTTTCCGCTGCGTTCAGTTTGTTTGACAAACCGACTAAAATTATTTTCTTAAAGTTACACGAAAATTCCAACATATGTTTCATATAAGAAAACTCATACAACGATCTTTTGGTCTAGTGGTTAAGAGGGAGGTGAGAAACTTTGCTTCTCTTCTTTTGGAGGTCTTGGGTTCAAATCCAGGCAATGGGTGTTTTAATACTAACTTGGTAATACTAAGTCCATATGTAGTGGGGCGTTTTTTTTTTTAAATTCAAAAAAAAAAACGCCCGAAAACGCCCAACCTACCATTACACTAGGCGTTATTTTTCAAAAAAATTTCTGAAATTTGGTTTTGGCGTTTTTAATAAAACGCTGCACTTACCCATTTGATTCTTGCATTGGCCAATGGGAGAAGAAGGTTAAATGCATGTGGCCACATGGTGGGGTCCAAGGTTTTGACTACCCAATAAGAATTTAGTTTTTTTTTTTAATCCTTTTGCATGGGGGTTATTGGAATAATGCCCCACTACGTCACTTTTGCTATAATGGCCAACGCTGACTAGGATGCCACGTGTCGAATAATACCCCATGGTGGGGGCATTATTTTTGTTCACCACTACGGGTGGTCTAACTACTAATCCGGTTAGCGATATTCTAATTGTACACCGTTCAAAAAAAATATAAGAAAACTAATGACTTTGAACTTACATGTTTGCCCAATCCTACTGTATTGTCTTTATTTACCTATATATTAATAACACAATATATATTAATAACACAACTGAAGGGGTATGGTCCCAAATATCGCGTCAGCACGACCGCGAATGACCATTACCCTCATCAAAAACCTCCAACAGCAATAAACTCTCCAGTGTCCGCGTGGGCACACGCGAACACTGCGGTCCAATCTATCCATTGATGAGAAGACTTTACCTTAAGGACGGCAACTAATGTTACGCATAGCGATGCGGCCTTGCACCGCATCCTATGAACATTTTCGTCACGACAAGGGATCTGAACAACAGTAACAGTCAGTAGCAGCGATGCGGCCTGGCACCGCATCCCGCGTAAATCATGGATGGAACAACCAATGCGGGAACATCATCAAATGACCGCAAGCAGCGATGCGGCCTGGCACCGCATCCTGCCCTCAAAGCAAGTAGGCCTGACACCACAGTGCAAGTGGCACTACGAACAGTCGCCTACTGGCCCACGTATGTACAACAGTCTGACACCACAGCGGACGTGGCAACACCACAGCAGGACGTGGCATCACCACAGTATCCGACAGGTCTGACACACCTGCAAATAGCTGTGCGATGTCAGGCTAGCTACTCAACTACCCTCCTTCACTCCTCGGCTATAAATACTCACCCCAAACCAGGTTTGAGGTATCACTTCTCAACTCTCTCAATACTACTACTATCATACTTTGCTTCCCAAGCAAATTACTGATTCTCACGCCGGAGAGTGGTAACAAGGAGCACCCCCCCACCCCATCCTCCTTGTTACGAGTCACGGTTTGTTTCCTTGTGCAGGAAACCCACCACCAGACGATCCAGCCAGCGATCATCGGAAAGAAGAGATTAACCCTCTTGACGAGACCAGTGAGTTAACCCTACCCGGTTAACCATTGTTTCATCAACAACCAAATGAACAGTAACCACATATGGATAAATAAATGGTACCGGGTACTGGTATCAAATTTACCAAACCGGATACATTTTTGGTACCGATTTGGTATCGACTTTTGACATTTTTTGTATCGATTCGGTACCGACTTTTGACATTTTCGGTACCGGTTTTTACTCTGAAATACTAGTATCGTACCGTTGCCGTACCATGTATATTCGGTACCGGTACCCACTTTTGGGGGTTTTCGGTATCGAGCTCATCCCTAACATCACCTTTGAGCTCATGCCACGTAGCAACGCAAGTAATTGCACCGTTAAGATTGATTTTCATACACGTGGTACTGGTAAGTAAATTGTATTTCGTTTGAATGAGGTTTTATGTACACAACTTCTTTTGTTTTCTTTTTTGTCTTTTTCTGTAATGAATGAATTGTAACATGTAAATTTAACTTGGATATTTAAATTATTGATGAGCAAATGGTATCAAATCCTGTAAGATTTGAGCCTAAAAGTGTTTATTACAAAAACACTACGTTCGTTTCATGTGTGTATACCGATGTGTTGCATTACTTTAGAACTTATACGTTTTGATACATTTCAAGACCTTGGTTTAGATATTGATACAAGTATAAAAGAGGACTTAGAATCACCTTTTCTGTAAATATTCACCATTACCATTAGATACCACTTTGAGCCTAAAACCATTCGTTTGTTACCTGATAACCGGAATGGATTTTAGATTGATCTTATACGAGAAGATGTAAAAAAGTCAAATACACGCTTCTAATATAGGTAGGGTCTATTAGGCTCAATGCCGAACGATCTATCAGAATTAGAAGTAATATTCGCTACATTGAAAAAGACTTGATTTGCTTCTTCGATAAAATGGTCTTGACGATCTGACCGTAAAAAGAGTCATTATAATGAAAGTGGTTGTGAAAAAAAAAATTCACAATTACGCACCGCTAGTCTCATATTGTAACGGTGCGTGAGATAAGGGCGTGCATAAATAAAGCATGGTAGTAGCCCCCGAGATTCGAACTCGGGTCTGTGCTACCACACTCTTTCGCGCACTTGTCTAACCATTGGACTAAGGCCTAGTGTTGTTAATTTCATTGTTTTCATTTGTATTTATTTCCAATAAACTAACTATGAAACTCTATAGTTAGTCACATCTTTGTAAATAAACAGCCTACCTTTAAACCCCATTTACCCATTTTAAGTCCTCTTTATCTGTATTGATTTCTAACAATTAGGTGGAGATTTGATTGACGTACAAGCTTATAGTAGTAATGCTACATAGTCTGGTTTTTGAGAGTTCACTTGAAATTACATATATATCATCCGAGAGAAGAGTGAATTCAGTGAGAGGTGTTGTTATTACATAATTAATTACTTAAAAGTAAGAAAATTTTGATTAAGTATTCTTGGTTACTCGTTTCATTTTCTTGATTTATTAACCTCTTGAACGTTGTAAGTCTTGTGAAACCTCTGTATTTAAAAATTTTTGTAGTTCATATTTAGATTTGTTTAAAGCATACGTTTCTGTTTAATAATTTAAGTTTGATATGTGTTTAGGATTTTGCTTAGGGACAAGCAAAATGTTAAGTGTGGGGATATTTGATATGTTTAGAATTATACATATCTTTTATATCAGATAACCCCTGTTTCAAATAAATTGTGCGCGTTTATCCGTTGTATTCGTTACTGATTTGATAAAATTATGAATCTGCAGGAATCGGTGAATTATCTGTAGATTATGCGAGAAATCAGTACAAGATCGAAGAAGGAATCGATGCCTCGGGATACGTGCCAAAGAAAAGTCAAAATTTGACCTCAGTCAACGGTAGCGCACCGCTACAGTAAAAACATAACGGTGCGCTAGCCTCATGTACGACAAAAAGAAATTAGGTCAGAAAAGTGGTAGCGCACCGCTACAACCAAAGTGTAACGGTGCGCTAGCCCTTTATGCTCAGTGGGAAAGTTAGGTCATAAAAGGTGTAGCGCACCGCTACCCTTATATTGTAACGGTGCGCTAGGGGTGAACAGGAGCCAAAAATCTCTCCTATAAATAGCCTGCACTTGGTATTCGAAAAGGACACCTTCTACACTTCGAAAACACTCCTCAAGACCGAAAAACTCGGGCCAAATGTAGTCTAAGACAATTCTGGAGCACCAGGGAGCTTCTCGGGAGTCACGGAAGCTTTCGGTTCGAGTCTTAGGTGATCCGGGTTTGTTTATCTTCTATTTTCAGTTTGTATTTGCTTTGTATTATGTTTTCAGTTATTTTCAGAGCTTGTCTAGTTGTAATGTTTAATATTATGTGTAGCTAAACTTTGAAACTATCTAGGTTGTAATGAATGCTTGTTAATATGTGATTTTTACCGGGTATTGTGTGATTATGGTTTGTTCCTGTTAAGTAAAGAATTTAAGTTGCATGTTTGGTGTATATGAATATTTTAACTTGGTTAATATTTTGATCAAATGTTTTACATAATTCCGGTGAATGTATTTTCATAAAAAGAATTAATGTTGTTATTCAAGTCTTCGTAGTTTGGATAATCATGTGGTGATATTGTAAAATAAACCATAAAAATAATGATCAAGAATTAATCCGGTTTTAATGTTCTACTATTTTTAGCGCTGTAAGGTATAAAAATATTAATAGATTAAATATAGTGCATTGCTAAAATTGAGTTTTGTAAGAAATCATTTTAGTTGAATTGTCACTAATTTATCTATTAAACCAAACATAGTTTTCTTAAATTGTTTAGACTTATAACTGTTAAGAAGTAAGTTGCAAGCACTTATCAAAGAACACTAGACAACTGTGAGGAAGTTTAGTAAAAATCGGTAATCAAAATAAATCTTAAAAGTCATATAGTTGCATTCCCGAGAATGATTGGGAATCCTATACGTTGTCTTTTAGGATTTAACATCTAAAGATCCCGGTTTCATATCACACAATTACCCGGTAGAAAGCATGTTATTAACAAGTGGGATTCCAACCTAGATAGTCCTTTATTATTATTAAACCTTTGTTTTAATGTGTTTTTAGTTTATGTTTATTAATTAGTTTTTAATTAATTTACTTTTCAAGTAAAACCCCCCTTTTAAATCAAAAATACAAAAATATAATAAATGTTTAGTGTGGTGTCATTTTTAGTGTAAATAAATTAATTAACGTAATTCAACAGAGTCCTTTGGGTTCGATACTCGGACTTACATCAGCTATACTACACTGATCGGTACACTGCCGGATGTGTGGTTTAGGTTTAGATCGAGTCTAAGTTTATAAATTTAAAGCTTAGAGTGTCTAGATTTAGGGTAATTTTAGTTGTTTTTATTTAACCACTTTTAGCACATCAAGTTTTTGGCGCCGCTGCCGGGGACTCTTTGGCAATTGCGTTGATTACTTTATTTGGACTTAATTGACATCATACGTGCTAGTTGTTTTATTTTGTTTGAGTCGTAGGAGTCTAATTTTAAATAATTTTTTCTTATTTATTTTCTCTTGTTTTTAGTGTCAATCATGTGTTACGATTGTGGTATACCTCACATTTCTATATTTTGTCCATATTTCCCGAGGTACTCCACACACTGTTATGATAACCCCTATGTGCAGCCGCAGCCATATTTTTCACAGGAATATTCCTCATATCAATATGAGGAACCATATCAGTATGAGGAACCATACCAATATGAGGAACCATACCAATATGAGGAACCATATTACCAACCTCAACAGCAAAATTCTGAAGCCTTTGAGCAAGAACAGGTGGATGGATGGAAACTATTCGAAGCTGAATCAGCAAGAATATGGAAAATATTGAACTCACTGGTAGAGCCGGAGACAATAATGGAAGTTGAAGTCCCACCTCCGGTTCAACAGGAACAACAGGTTCAACAGGGTGAACAAGAAGAGAATACTGGTAAGTTCATAATTGATTTTTCTTGTAGTGACGAGGAGGTAGATGCACAGCTGACTGAATATAGGAGTTTACTGGGAGAAGAAGAAGAAGAAGAGATCAATTCATTCACGGAGACGAAAATGGACACTGAAGTCCCACCTCCGGTGCCACAAGTTAGAACATATGATTTCGGAAGTGATTTCGATGATGAAGAAGCTGAAAAAGAGCCACTTTACAAGATGGATGATGAGAATGATGATCATGAACCATCTTGGGAAGAAGAGTTTGGTGATGAGTTGGTAGGTTTACCAATTTATGAAAATGAAGAATTTGACCCAATTGGTGATCTTGCCTATTTAGAAAAATTACTTGAAGGTGAACCGATCATGGAGATCAAACAAATACCAAACAAGAAAGTGGCTGAGGAGTTTGATAGCCGACCCGTAGAAAATTTAACAACACCAACAAGAACATGGGAGAGGGCAAGAAAGAACCTGGAAACCGGAGTAGGTCATGCATCCGGTTAATGCCAGGTAATTTTAAATTTTGGTGGTCTGAACCTGTTAAAATTTTTAAAATATTTTACAATTCCACCAAAATAAATTTGAATGTTTATGTGGACCGGGTGGAATTAAACGGTTTAGACAGGGTCCAGATCAAAGAAAAGCCTCCTGATTAAATTCAAGTGTGGGGAGGTTTTGTTAATTTGTGTTTTTGAGTGATTTATTTTGTTTAGAGTCGGTACTGCTTGGATTTTTGTTTATCTTTGTTTATGCAGGTTTGAATCACACCACCCGTACTCAATCTCCATTCGGGTGATTTCGGAGCTGTATACCAATTTCAAGTAATTTACCAAGAGTGCTAGTCAGAGTCAAAGCCGATCGCGACCGAAATGCTATACGATCGAGCTGGATTGGACAAAAGTTTTGAACTTATACATCATATAACCAGCTAAGTCCTTTCCAATTTATCCTTTGTCTTTTATTTCTTAATTATTTTAGTGTGTTTAAATTGTTTTCCAACCTACATTGAGGTCAATGTAGAATTTAAGTGTGGGGATGGGAAACTATCGTTTGAGTGTCTAGTCAATAATAATAAAAATAAATTAAACTTGTCCCGATCCTTTAAACGCATTGAAAACTTGAAAATTTTTTCGAAAACGTCTGTTTATAACAATTTAAATATGTAATTTACAAAATTTTAAAATACATGTTTCTTTAAGTTGCGGGATAGTAGGTTTTTAAGTCAAGTTTTTGTGAATTTTTTTTTACGAGATACTTAAGATAATTTTTCTAACTTTAAAGTAAATTAACTATGCAATAACAACCTTCAGCCATTACATTACCACATGACGGTAAGATTTGAGCCTAAAAGTGTTTATTACAAAAACACTACGTTCGTTTCATGTGTGTATACCGATGTGTTGCATTACTTTAGAACTTATACGTTTTGATACATTTCAAGACCTTGGTTTAGATATTGATACAAGTATAAAAGAGGACTTAGAATCACCTTTTCTGTAAATATTCACCATTACCATTAGATACCACTTTGAGCCTAAAACCATTCGTTTGTTACCTGATAACCGGAATGGATTTTAGATTGATCTTATACGAGAAGATGTAAAAAAGTCAAATACATGCTTCTAATATAGGTAGGGTCTATTAGGCTCAATGCCGAACGATCTATCAGAATTAGAAGTAATATTCGCTACATTGAAAAAGACTTGATTTGCTTCTTCGATAAAATGGTCTTGACGATCTGACCGTAAAAAGAGTCATTATAATGAAAGTGGTTGTGAAAAAAAAAATTCACAATTACGCACCGCTAGTCTCATATTGTAACGGTGCGTGAGATAAGGGCGTGCATAAATAAAGCATGGTAGTAGCCCCCGAGATTCGAACTCGGGTCTGTGCTACCACACTCTTTCGCGCACTTGTCTAACCATTGGACTAAGGCCTAGTGTTGTTAATTTCATTGTTTTCATTTGTATTTATTTCCAATAAACTAACTATGAAACTCTATAGTTAGTCACATCTTTGTAAATAAACAGCCTACCTTTAAACCCCATTTACCCATTTTAAGTCCTCTTTATCTGTATTGATTTCTAACAATTAGGTGGAGATTTGATTGACGTACAAGCTTATAGTAGTAATGCTACATAGTCTGGTTTTTGAGAGTTCACTTGAAATTACATATATATCATCCGAGAGAAGAGTGAATTCAGTGAGAGGTGTTGTTATTACATAATTAATTACTTAAAAGTAAGAAAATTTTGATTAAGTATTCTTGGTTACTCGTTTCATTTTCTTGATTTATTAACCTCTTGAACGTTGTAAGTCTTGTGAAACCTCTGTATTTAAAAATTTTTGTAGTTCATATTTAGATTTGTTTAAAGCATACGTTTCTGTTTAATAATTTAAGTTTGATATGTGTTTAGGATTTTGCTTAGGGACAAGCAAAAGGTTAAGTGTGGGGATATTTGATATGTTTAGAATTATACATATCTTTTATATCAGATAACCCCTGTTTCAAATAAATTGTGCGCGTTTATCCGTTGTATTCGTTACTGATTTGATAAAATTATGAATCTGCAGGAATCGGTGAATTATCTGTAGATTATGCGAGAAATCAGTACAAGATCGAAGAAGGAATCGATGCCTCGGGATACGTGCCAAAGAAAAGTCAAAATTTGACCTCAGTCAACGGTAGCGCACCGCTACAGTAAAAACATAACGGTGCGCTAGCCTCATGTACGACAAAAAGAAAATTAGGTCAGAAAAGTGGTAGCGCACCGCTACAACCAAAGTGTAACGGTGCGCTAGCCCTTTATGCTCAGTGGGAAAGTTAGGTCATAAAAGGTGTAGCGCACCGCTACCCTTATATTGTAACGGTGCGCTAGGGGTGAACAGGAGCCAAAAATCTCTCCTATAAATAGCCTGCACTTGGTATTCGAAAAGGACACCTTCTACACTTCGAAAACACTCCTCAAGACCGAAAAACTCGGGCCAAATGTAGTCTAAGACAATTCTGGAGCACCAGGGAGCTTCTCGGGAGTCACGGAAGCTTTCGGTTCGAGTCTTAGGTGATCCGGGTTTGTTTATCTTCTATTTTCAGTTTGTATTTGCTTTGTATTATGTTTTCAGTTATTTTCAGAGCTTGTCTAGTTGTAATGAATGCTTGTTAATATGTGATTTTTACCGGGTATTGTGTGATTATGGTTTGTTCCTGTTAAGTAAAGAATTTAAGTTGCATGTTTGGTGTATATGAATATTTTAACTTGGTTAATATTTTGATCAAATGTTTTAGATAATTCCGGTGAATGTATTTTCATAAAAAGAATTAATGTTGTTATTCAAGTCTTCGTAGTTTGGATAATCATGTGGTGATATTGTAAAATAAACCATAAAAATAATGATCAAGAATTAATCCGGTTTTAATGTTCTACTATTTTTAGCGCTGTAAGGTATAAAAATATTAATAGATTAAATATAGTGCATTGCTAAAATTGAGTTTTGTAAGAAATCATTTTAGTTGAATTGTCACTAATTTATCTATTAAACCAAACATAGTTTTCTTAAATTGTTTAGACTTATAACTGTTAAGAAGTAAGTTGCAAGCACTTATCAAAGAACACTAGACAACTGTGAGGAAGTTTAGTAAAAATCGGTAATCAAAATAAATCTTAAAAGTCATATAGTTGCATTCCCGAGAATGATTGGGAATCCTATACGTTGTCTTTTAGGATTTAACATCTAAAGATCCCGGTTTCATATCACACAATTACCCGGTAGAAAGCATGTTATTAACAAGTGGGATTCCAACCTAGATAGTCCTTTATTATTATTAAACCTTTGTTTTAATGTGTTTTTAGTTTATGTTTATTAATTAGTTTTTAATTAATTTACTTTTCAAGTAAAACCCCCCTTTTAAATCAAAAATACAAAAATATAATAAATGTTTAGTGTGGTGTCATTTTTAGTGTAAATAAATTAATTAACGTAATTCAACAGAGTCCTTTGGGTTCGATACTCGGACTTACATCAGCTATACTACACTGATCGGTACACTGCCGGATGTGTGGTTTAGGTTTAGATCGAGTCTAAGTTTATAAATTTAAAGCTTAGAGTGTCTAGATTTAGGGTAATTTTAGTTGTTTTTATCTAACCACTTCTTGCACATCAGCAGCAATAAGCGCAACAGGGACACATGGAATCGCGGCAGCGATCCCAGGCCATATGTCCCCCGGAACAACCAGCCCGACGCAAGGGCTACAATCAACGCCCAACGAGAAAACCGGGCGTCAAAGAAAGAGTCTCGGGACCGCAGCTGGACTGAGATCAACCAGTCGCCAAGCGACGTTCTCCTCACGGATGCGCAATTCCTGAGACCGGCCCAACCAATGAAGTCCAAAAAGAATCAAGATCTCGCACTCTACTGCGAGTATCACAAGGACTCCGGCCACACCACGAACAACTGCATCAGTCTCCGACTGGAGATTGAGCGAGCCCTAAAAGAGGGGAAACTGCAACACCTGTTGACAGGCGCACAAAAAGCTACCAAGCGCATCACTCCCCACAACGAGGGCACCTCCACGGGTAAGAGGGCCATGTACGTGGCCTCTACCCACATGATCAATGGAGGAAAAGGAAGACCGCGTAAGGCGGCGAGAAGACCGGACAATGACTGGAAGGACGAGCAAGTCGTCTTTCCAAAAGTCCGAGGCGGATCGCGCGATAGGCGCGCCGTGGTTATCACAGGGCACCTAGCTCACTACTGCACCGAACGATTATTCATTGACCCGGGCAGTATGTCCGATATTATATACGAGCAGTGCTTCAACCAGTTCGATCAAGAAGACAAAGATCGACTGCAGCCAGCGGACTACCCGTTGGCGGGGTTTTCAGGGGAAACCGTATTCCCCCTGGGACAAATTACCTTCCCTGTGCGCCTTACCAACGGAAGGCACACAAGGACGGAGGAGGTGAACTTCATGGTTTTACCTCACACCTCAAAGTATGACGTAATTCTCGGGAGGGAGTCCCAAGGCGACTTCAATATGATAACATCCGTCCCCCACTCTGCCATCGGTTTTCCAACCGAAACGGGGATCGCGATAATATACGCCCAAAGAGAAGTCATGTCTACGGACGAACTGCGTCCGACGAAGGTAGCAAGGCCCACCCCTAAAACGCAACCAGAAAAATGGGTGCTTAATGCAAGGCACCCAGAACAAACGGTTACGTTGGGCCATGCCTTAACACCTATCATCAGAGCGCGCCTGAAGCAACTACTCTTCAGGAACCAAGATATTTTCGCGTGGACACCCGCAAATATGACAGGGGTACCACGCGAAATTGCGCAACACTTCTTGAATACCATGCCGGGTATCATGCCTGTGATCCAAGGCCAACGCCACCTTGGATCAGCAAAAAACGCGGCGATGGAAGAGCAGGTACAGGAACTGCTCTCCGCAGGCATCCTGCGGGAAGTGAAATACCAGACTTGGCTGTCCAACCCAGTCATGGTAGAAAAACCAAGCGGGGGCTGGCGCATGTGTGTCGATTACAAAGACCTCAATAAGGCCTGCCCCAAGGATTGTTACGCACTTCCAGAGATCGACGAGAAGGTCGATAACCTCGCACCATTTCGATGGAAGTGCTTCCTCGATTGTTACAAAGGCTATCACCAAGTACAAATGGCAATCGACGATGAAGATAAAACGGCATTCCGCACTCCTATCGGGAATTACTGCTACACCAAAATGCCATTCGGGCTGCGCAACGCGGGCGCAACCTATCAAAAGTTGATGAACGACACCTTTCGCGGTCAAATCAGCAAGAGTGTCGAAATCTATATGGACGACCTGGTCGTCATGAGCATGGAGGAAAACACCATGCTCGACGATATCGAAAGAACATTCCAAACTCTGCGAAGCGTCAACATGAAGCTCAACCCAGGGAAATGCTCGTTTGGAATGGAAGAAGGCAAATTCCTTGGATTCATAGTAACCAAAGATGGATTCAAGGTGAACCCGGAGAAAGTTCAGGCGATCGAGCGCATGCCATCGCCTTCTACGATGAAGGAAATGCAACGACTAGCCGGCAGGCTAGCTGCATTGAATAGATTCTT
Organism: Helianthus tuberosus; assembly: GCA_030545235.1. Classification (NCBI taxonomy): domain Eukaryota; kingdom Viridiplantae; phylum Streptophyta; class Magnoliopsida; order Asterales; family Asteraceae; genus Helianthus; species Helianthus tuberosus. The sequence goes on from CM060369.1 coordinate 64,744,998, forward strand.
AGCCAACCATGCAGCTAAGTCTTACCCTTTCATCAAGACCCTGCGGAGCTGTATAAAAAAGGAACAATTCCAATGGACCGCAGAGGCCGAGAAAGCTTTCCAGGAAATGAAAGAGTGTTTGATCCAACTCCCAACTTTAACCGCACCACGAAAAGACGAGCCACTTATCTTATACCTGTCTGCCGCAGACAACGTGGTAGGCGCGGTACTTATAGTGGAGCGAGAAGGAGTCCAAACACCCATCTACTACATCAGCAAAATGCTCAACGACCCAGAGACAAGGTACTCCATCATGGAGAAATTGGTACTGGCACTAGTGCACGCATCGAGACGTTTACGACGTTACTTTGCAAACCACGTCATCACAGTGTTAACCAACTATAGGATCGGCCCGATCCTATCCAAACCCGACATCTCTGGGAGGTTAGCAAAATGGGCAATTGAACTAGGCGCGCTTTCACTGAACTATAAGCCGCGCCCCGCAATCAAAGGCCAGGTCTTGGCTGACTTCGTTGCTGAAGTACCAGCAAACCGCATTCAAGAATGCGAAGAAGAACAGAACCCTGTATCACAACCATCCTCCGCAGAAACCTGGACACTATTCACAGATGGTGCATCCAACGAAGATGGCTCTGGCGCAGGTTTGCGACTTGTTAGCCCCGACGGCCAAGAGCTAACCTACGCAATACGCCTTGATTTCAAAAGCACGAATAACGAAGCGGAGTATGAGGCTCTACTGGCAGGGTTGCGTTTAGCAATTAAACTTGACGTCAAACATTTGGAAGCACACGTCGATTCACTACTAGTTGCAGGGCAGATACGCGGTGACTATGCCGCAAGAGGGGATATCATGATCCTCTACCTCGAACAAGCCTTGCAACTGAAGTCAAAGTTTACCTCCTTCAATATTCGACACATCAACAGGAGTGATAATAAACCTGCGGATGCACTATCAAAACTCGCATCCACCAGCTTCCAACACTTGGCAAAAGAGGTACGCATCGAAATTCTGCAAAATCCCTCGGTACCCCTGCGCCAAGTCAATGTCATCCAGTACGATACAACATCCTGGATGACACCGCTCATTTCATATTTACAATCAGGTGTTACTCCCGAAAACAAAGCAGAGGCACGCAAATTGCAATACAAAGCGTGTCATTACCAAATGGGAGACGGTATCTTATACCGTAAATCATACATGGGGCCACTCCTACGATGCGTTAACCCCCAAGATACCACATACCTTATCAAAGAAATTCACGAAGGGATATGTGGCATACACGCAGGACCACGCATGGTGGTGGCCAAAATCATGAACGCCGGATATTATTGGCCGGGCATGCACCTGGACGCAGTCAAAGTCTTGCGCAAGTGTTTCAATTTTCAGCGACATGCTCCCAAGACCTTGCGTCCCAAGAACAACCTGATCCCCGTCACCACCGCATGGCCATTCCAGAAATGGGCAATTGATGTGGTGGGACCATTTCCAGACGCACCAGGAGCAGTGAAATTTATCATAGTAGCTGTTGATTACTTTACAAAATGGGTAGAGGCAAAGCCACTTGCATCAACCACCGCTATGATAACAAGGAAATTCGTATGGGAACATATCATCTGCCGTTTCGGTCTACCAATGTGCATTGTCACCGATAACGGTACCAACTTCGCTGCCGATGACTTTCAAAAATGGCTAAAAGAGCTAAACATTGAACACATATTCTCCTCAGTGGCGCATCCACAAGGGAACGGCCAAGTCGAGAGTATCAATAAAAGCTTAGTCGAAGGCATCAAAGCACGGTTGGGAACAGCCAGACGCGGCTGGGTCGATGAACTCCCAAGTATTTTATGGGCTCACAGGACAAGCCCAAAAACAAGCAACGGAGAGACCCCCTTCAGCCTGGTCTATGGCACTGAAGCGGTGATCCCCGCGGAAGTAGGCCTCCCCTCACCTAGAATGTTGGCCATCAACAAGATAGACAACAATGAGGAACGCAGGGTTGACTTGGACCTCTTGGAAGAAAGGCGCGAAAACGCTGCCATCAACGAGGCCAAGTACAAAACTAAACTGGAAAAGTACTACAATGCACGCGTTCGCATTTGTACTTTCAACCCGGGAGACTACGTCCTTCGTGACAACGAAGCATCCAACGCGGAACGCCCAGGGAAACTTGCCCCCAAGTGGGAAGGACCGTACCTCATCCAAGAGGTCCTGGGCAAAGGCGCGTATAAACTACAAACAATAGAAGGCGAAACTATCGCACGCACGTGGAACGCACAGCAACTTCGACGCTGTTATATGTAAGCCATGTTTTCTGCATGTAATCTATTGGGCCGCAGGCCATTTGCAAATAAATAAATAGACGATTTAATGCAATATTGTTTATTTATTTCTATTACAAATGCATGTTCCACCCTGAGGTATACACAAAAACATATTAGCAAAATCTTCATTCGTGATACCCACACAGAGTGGTAACCACACGCAACTATTGTAATAGGCCAGCAATGGCAATACTGTTTGTCTAACCAGAGACAAATCTTCATACTTGCATATCACCTAGATATGCAAAAGGCAATACATATTTAGTATTACTCATAGTAACACTAGACGCGTACAAATTCAAACATGCAAGTAGTAAAAATACTTGTAAAAATTGAAACAAAACAATTCTTTATATTCAAAAAATTTCCTACACCCGCGCGGTGCACAAGGAATTTACATAAAGTGTTGTAAGAAAAAAAATAAAAAGGCACGCAGGCCAATCTAATCTTCCTTTGTGCCACTGGGGCCCGCACCATCCTTGCCCTCAACAAATGGTTTTTCTTCGTCGTCTTCATCAGCGTATAAGACTCGCAAGCGGTCCACATAATCCTCCGCTTCTAGACATTTTTCAAGTTCTTCAAGATCTGTGAGGGTTGTATCATTAAACTCCTTAACCGCAGCAGCAAGAAGCGCTTCAGTGTCCACGCCATGAAACCCAGACCGCTCATCAGTAAGCCCACCACGCGCTGCAACGTTCAAATGACTAATACAGCGGTTGTAGCCAGCTTTGAAACCAGCATCCCGGGCACGCTCCCTGATCTCGTTAACACCAGCTACGGTCTCGGGTGCGTCAAGAATGGCGGTAACAATCTGCGAAACATGAATACAATGGTTATAAAAGGCAAACCTACAACAAAAATAACAAGGCAACGGATACTTACATGCCCGATCCCGTGCATACGCATCCATTCATGATCAGCCTTGAGCAACTCAAGTGAAGAAGCGTGGCTATCCCTAGCCTCTTCAGCCTCTCTTGCCCGCACTTCAGCTTCAGCAGCACGGGCAGAGGTTTCCTCAATAGCGACCCCCCGGGTCCGCACTTCAGCCTTTTAAACAAGAAATCAAAAGTATACAAGAATAATCAACAAACTTGTGAGACGCAATTTCAAAGATAGGATAAACTTATACCTGAAGGTCCAAGATAGTTTTGCTCAACTTGGTGCGGTCAACATTTTCCCCTTCAAGAGCCTTTGAAGCACGAGCCTCCGCCTCCTTGGCCTCTTCCAGAGCCTTGGCAAGACGAACCTCTGCTTCCTTGGCCTCTCGAGCAGCCGCAACGGCCTCAGCTTTCTCTTTAGCCAACGCAGAAATCGCTGCCTTGGCATTTATAAGCTCCTGACGAACATGAAAGAGAGTTTCATTCTGTTTACCCCAAGATTCTTTCCAAGTCTTGCGCTCATCAGATAGCGTCTTGCGCTCATTAGAAAGGGTTTCTTTCCAACGATTACGCTCATCAGACAGCAGTTTTGCAAGGGAACGAACCTGTTTAAGCTCAGCAGTTGCAGCCCACTCTTCAGTCTGCTTATGTTTCTCAAACGCAGCTTTATCTCTCTCAAGCTGCTCTGCACCCTCACGTGCAGCCTTCACCAACTCCTCGGCCTCAGCCCGTAAACGCGCATTCTCCTCCTCCTTGCGCCCCTGCACCTTGTACTTTTCCATAATGGCATTTGCCATTATGGAACTCCCCACAAGCATGGAGGAGAGTTGGTTCATCTGGACCTCAGTCGGTAAAGAACGGGCCCGGTTTACCTCAAAAGGAGTGCCCAAACCACTCAAAACCTCCCTACAAGCGGAGTGGTCAACAGTAATGTCATCCCCTTGCAATACAGTCCACGGGGGGGGGGGGGGGGGGCGGTGATAGGCCGTAGCCCGATCTTGAGTATAGGTGCGGTAATAATATTCCAATTCAGACTCTTCAGGCTGAATGGGAGTCTCTACAAAACCCGCACCACCAGAAACGGAACCGGAAGCCTTCTCGGCAGCTGGAGAGTTTGGCTTTCCGGTATAACCGAACTTCAAGTCAAGATCACCAGTATCCTCTGGGGTGATAACATTATCACCCGAATCAACTGTGTCGTAGATTTGGGCCGCGGGACCTTTCCCAGTGTCCACCTCCCGCACAGAGGCTTCAGGAGTAACAACCTTATGAACCCCCGCACCCGCAGCAGTGTCATGCGGAGGAGGGGGAGGAGGAGTATCAAAGATGGAGAACCCTTCATCTTGCGGTTCTGAAATCAAAACAAAAATACTTTAAAGTACAAGTATAAGCACAAAATACTTGTTAAAGAAATGCATCACATACCAGAAACAACCGCAGGCTTCTTTGGTCCAACAAAAGCCCTGCGCCTGGTCTGAATCTTCGGCTTCTTCCCCTTACCAGCATCAGCAGCTTCCTCCGCTTTCCTCTTCTTCTCATCACCAGGTTTGGAACCCGCAGTAGTTCCACCTGTGGCCGCACCAGCACCTGGAACACCCAAGCCCTCAAGGGTGTCAGATACTACCACGTAATCGGTATATCTGCGGAAATGAGAACGAGAGATACCTGCTGCATGTGGCACCAAAGGCGGAACAACATGAGCCTTAGGGTTTTTCTTACCGCGACCCCGCACGGCTTTATCTACGTGTTTCTTCTCAGCATGTTTTTTGGGAGCACCCCTTGACTCAAATTTGCCAAGGTTCCCAAGTGTACCTACACATAGAGAATCAGCAAAGAACCTTATAGAACAATAGCGAAGGTTATGAATCATACCTTTACCCTGCGGCAGGGGTGCGGTCATTACCTCGCGTGAAGCAACGCGGAAGTAAGGGACAATCGACAAGTTAAAACCTTTACCTTCCGCAGTCTTAACAATATCAACCTTGCCAGTAAAGGTTGGATCAAATATCTTCCACACTTCCACAATTTCTGATAATACATATACAAATTAATGACGAACATAGGAATAAAGCAACTGCACAAGAGTGGTAGCACTTACCACCAGTTTTCTCCCGCACAATAGGCATGAAATTCCTATTAGGCCAGGTCAACATCATCCGCAGCACCCACAACTCATCGTTGGTCAGCTGCCTATGCTCAATGGTTTTCAGCCTCGAGAACCACTCCGCATTCTCCGCGGTAGGTATAGCAATATCCTCCGCAGGGATAGGCTCATTGACATTCCGCAGGGTCATATTGACAACAACTGCGGCAGCTTTAACGAAGAAGAACTTGCACTTCCACTTAGTAATACCCTTCGGATGGGTCATCAACTTGGTACTTCCGTACCGTTCCCTGAAAGAAAAGAAACCGGTGTTCACCGTCAACTGATAAAATCCCCGGAAATTATCAACGGTAACCGGCAGACCCAGAGCACGAAAAGTCGATTCAAAATGCCTAATACGGATCATCCCAAAAGGACTCATCTGGGAGATGTGGACCCTGTAGTACTCTAAGACCTCAGCAACAAAAACGGTCAATGGTAAACGAAGGTTACCATCGGTAAAAGAATCAGCCCACATGGTGATATAACCGGCCGGAGCACAGGCACCGGTGTCACCAGTTTGGGGATAAAAAGCCCCAAACTCATGGGGCATCTGGATACTGACCATCAGTTGGTCGAATGAAGCTCTCGTCCACTTCAATGGTGGTAGGCCACCACCAGGAACACTGCCACCATCATCTTCTTCTTCCCCGGCCACCGGAGAAGAAGCTTCAGGGTTTTCACCCTCCACATTATGTGGGTTAGATGGATCAGCCATCAGAAATATGAAGAGAAGTTTCGAGGTACACAAAAACTCAAGAAACTCAGAAGATCACCGGAATAAAGGACAGATTGATCGGAGAAGATGAAGGGAATGCTCTCTCTCTCACCAGAAATTTTTCGAAGAATCTGAACAGTAGGGAAAACCACAAAAAACGGTTGCCCTTTATATACTCATCGCAATAAATGCGATACAGTAAACCGCCTCAACACGTTCAAAGTAAGCGAGTTACAAGGCGACACATGTTCAGCGACCTTTCCGCTGACGGTTATCACACGCGCGTGGCCGCCCACGCGCCTGAGAAGACCTTTCCACTCCCTGCTACAGTGCAGTTATGACCTCGGTCAGTGCAAACGTCTTTTCAAATCAGCACATGTCAGAGTCTTACCAACTTCAACAACCAACACGTGCAATCGTGACGTAGGCAACAGAAAGCGACAACCTTATTCAAACACAAGCGGCATGCGGTTTCTCTGGTTTACCGCACCATAACCCATACCGCATGTCGTTTTTTACATACCCCTCAAAAAAGGCAAAAATATATATCTTTAAATTATATAAAGGGGTATAAATCATAAACCGCACATATCCACGAGCACACGTGGAATATGCGGAGATGACGCACACCAACCCGCACAGGTGTGTCAGATACTCAGAACCAGCACGGTTCTTTGGACTGCGAAAACCGCTTCTCAGGATGCGGTAAACCGCACTCCATGAAAGCTTCTTCAAGCTTCAAAACCCTCGTTTCCGGTTCACAACCACAGAGGGAACGCAAACAGCTTCTCCTTAAGGAAAAGGACAAGTATGCTGAGCAACCGCACATCAGCAACCCTGTTCCCTGAACCTTCAAGAGCTACATCTAGACTACAAAGCTTCTAGAAGCGAGTTCTTTGCTGCAAACCACAACCATTCGTGCGTGGTTACTGCAAACCGCAACTATGCGAACGGTAGCTACGGAAGAGCCACAACTAAGTCACCACGCAGAGGAGCAAAGCTACTTTAAGGAAAACCGCTTTCCAACTAACCGTGAAGGAAAGTGGCTACAAAATGAATGCGGAAGAGTTTCAACCAACTTCCCAAGTATCTAAGGAGATCTCTTCCGGCAACACTACTTACAGGACAACTACTTTCCAACAAAGCGTGAAGGAAAGTAGCTCCAGAACAGCGGTAACAAGTCTGCCTATGACATGTTATCCACTTATGGACCGCATAGAATAAACAATGGTAGGCACAACCCTGCATATGACCATGTTTATCTGCCCATAGTCCAGATTCACATTGTTCGACCAAACACGGCCAACAATAACGCAACTACCCCACGATCCTCAAAGAAACATGGCAAACAAGGTTCGGCAACGAGGTAACCGCAAAGAACGCGCGGTTACTAGTGAGCTAAACCTCTGAGGACGCGCGGTTACTTGAGAGATAAACCGCAGAGGACGTGCGGTTACTAGGAAGCTAACTGGAGAACACGAACACCCCACAAAACAGGGTTCAATATTGCATGTCCAGTTGCTAAACATAGAGCTTGAGCAAAGTACGTACAACTTTGCACTAGCTGAAGCAGAGGTTCCAACTAGACTGAAGAACACATCTTCAGTCACGATCTCAAAGGTTGGTTCGAACCCTGCTAACACCTTCAGTCACCGTCTCAAAGGTTGGTTCGAAACACCAACAGGTGGCTGATGACATCAACAAAAGGCAGACTAAGAGACAAGTCCATGGCTGAGAATTCTGCATCAGACGGAACTTGCTCACCATGCACCCTTCTCAAAGGAAGAAACAATCCACTAGAAAAGCCTACTACTTAAGGAAGGTGCCATCTGCATGGCACAAACTTAACCTTCTAAACAACATAGTCCAGTATCCCTCCCACATGCAACTCGCATACGGAAGGAACACTAGACTGGGGGGACTTGAAGGGGTATGGTCCCAAATATCGCGTCAGCACGACCGCGAATGACCATTACCCTCATCAAAAACCTCCAACAGCAATAAACTCTCCAGTGTCCGCGTGGGCACACGCGAACACTGCGGTCCAATCTGTCCATTGATGAGAAGACTTTACCTTAAGGACGGAAACTAATGTTACGCATAGCGATGCGGCCTTGCACCGCATCCTATGAACATTTTCGTCACGACAAGGGATCTGAACAACAGTAACAGTCAGTAGCAGCGATGCGGCCTGGCACCGCATCCCGCGTAAATCATGGATGGAACAACCAATGCGGGAACATCATCAAATGACCGCAAGCAGCGATGCGGCCTGGCACCGCATCCTGCCCTCAAAGCAAGTAGGCCTGACACCACAGTGCAAGTGGTACTACGAACAGTCGCCTACTGGCCCACGTATGTACAACAGTCTGACACCACAGCAGGACGTGGCATCACCACAGTATCCGACAGGTCTGACACACCTGCAAATAGCTGTGCGATGTCAGGCTAGCTACTCAACTACCCTCCTTCACTCCTCGGCTATAAATACTCACCCCAAACAGGTTTGAGGTATCACTTCTCAACTCTCTCAATACTACTACTATCATACTTTGCTTCCCAAGCAAATTACTGATTCTCACGCCGGAGAGTGGTAACAAGGAGCACCCCCCCACCCCATCCTCCTTGTTACGAGTCACGGTTTGTTTCCTTGTGCAGGAAACCCACCACCAGACGATCCAGCCAGCGATCCTCGGAAAGAAGGGATTAACCCTCTTGACGAGACCAGTGAGTTAACCCTACCCGGTTAACCATTGTTTCATCAACAACCAAATGAACAGTAACCACATATGGATAAATAAATGGTACCGGGTACTGGTATCAAATTTACCAAACCGGATACATTTTCGGTACCGATTTGGTATCGACTTTTTGACATTTTTGGTATCGATTCGGTACCGACTTTTGACATTTTCGGTACCGGTTTTACTCTGAAATACTAGTATCGTACCGTTGCCGTACCATGTATATTCGGTACCGGTACCCACTTTTGGGGGTTTTCGTATCGAGCTCATCCCTAACATCACCTTTGAGCTCATGCCACGTAGCAACGCAAGTAATTGCACCGTTAAGATTGATTTTCATACACGTGGTACTGGTAAGTAAATTGTATTTCGTTTGAATGAGGTTTTATGTACACAACTTCTTTTGTTTTCTTTTTTGTCTTTTTCTGTAATGAATGAATTGTAACATGTAAATTTAACTTGGATATTTAAATTATTGATGAGCAAATGGTATCAAATCCTGTAATCAAACCAATATCGCATTGGTACCAAATTTACTATACCAAATCATTTTCGGTACCAATGTCGTACCCACCTTTTGGCGTTTTCAGAATCATTACTTTCAGTTCGACACCGGTCTAGCACCATACCCGTATTTACTTATTTTTATCTTCAAATACCATACTATATAGTACCGAGCATTTTCGGTGCCGGTACCTAATTTCGATTATTTTTGGGATCGGTACTTTCGGTGCCATTACCGGTACCGAGCTCATCCATATTTTAACGTGTTAGTAACGTCATAACTGAACTGAAAACAACCGAATTTCCAACGTGTAGAACGTGTGAGTCCTACTATTATATATTAGATTTTTTAAAATCGTTTTTAGGACGGAGTAACTATCTTTACTACATCATTTTTATCTATGTTTTGATATTTGGTATTCGCTTGCCGTTGTCGGCATACGTTTTGCAGACATTGGATCCCCGCCGCAACGCGGGGTTGGAAAATCAACTAGTTTATTTAAAAATTAAACCCGTTACCATGATGTTATCATAAACTACTTTTGTGATTATTAGATGGGTCATCCTAAATGCGTACCAATTTTTGTGTATTGTGTTACAAAATAATTTTAAAACTAGGATTACGACCCGCCGCAATGCGGCGGGGATTCTTTAATTATAACTAAGTCGGTCTAGGATCCGCACATTATGTTAAACCTGTCAAACGGGGAAAAAACAGACGATGTAAAACGTTCACCCACACACGTATGTTGCATCGTGTTAACTCGCAAAATTTAGAACGAAACGTAAAAACGTTAAGCCAAAGACACACGTTGCGATGTGTTATGTCACAAAATTTAGAACCAAGCATAAAGCGAAAAATTTGCGGAAAATGAAAACTATAAAGGAACAAAGTTGAAAGTAAAAAAGTTACGAAAATAGATTGCAAAAGGTAAAAAGTTTTGGGTTAAAAGTAAAAAACAAATAGTTTTGGGTTAAAAGTAATTTATGAAATACTTTTGGGTGAAAAGTAAAAAAAAAATAATTTTTTTTTGGAAAACCCCTAAAGCCAACGTTACGACAACCATATGCATAACCATTTTTTCTTTGAAAAACCCACAAAGTACACATCGCGTTGCAACGGGGTGTAAAACGGTGTCAAATAGTACTAATGTTACACAACCGTCATCGACCACCAACACTGACTCGACCTAGGATATGCTTGTTACGATGAAACTGTCAAACATGGAAAAATAGAGGCAAAAACGTTGAACCACATATGTACGTTGCGTCGTATTAACTCGAAAAATTTAGAACTATACGTAAAACGGAAATTTGCGAAAGATGAAAAGTATAAGTGACAAAATTTGTGAAGTTAAATTGCAAATAATGAAAAGTTTTGGGTTAAAGTTAAAAAAATAAATTATATAGGGTTAAAAAAGAAAAGTCAAGTTTTTTTTTTGAAAAATGTGCAAAGCATAAGTTACAACTTGTTATGCATAGAAAAGTTCCTTCTTTATAAGGGTATAATATCCATACAAACTACAACCTTACAGATAGTTTATGGTTTGATGCATCATTATTCCATATATAAATAAGAAACTTTTTCATGCATAACAACTTTTAACTTGTGCTTTAGGGATATTTTAAAAAAAAAACTTGATTTTTTTGTTTTACCCAAAGGTTTTTATTTTTTGCAATTTTAACCTTACAAAATTTGTTTTTTTAACTTTAACTCAAAACTTTTCATTATTTGCAATTTAACTTCACAACTTTTGTCAATTATACTTTTCGTCTTTCATTTAACCTTTTTACGTTTCGATACGTATAGTTCTAAATTTTTCGAGTTAATACGACGCAACGTACGAGTGTGGTTCAAATTTTTTATGTTTTGTTTCAAATTTTGCAAGTTAACACGGCGCAATTTGCATGTGTGGTTCAACGTTTTTACCTCTATTTTTTCATGTTTGACAGGTTCGTCGCAACACGCAGATCCTAGGTCGAGTCAGTGTTGGTGGTCGATCACGGTTGTGTGACATTAGTACTATTTGACACCGTTTTACGCCTCGCCGCAACGCGGGGTGTGCTTTGGGGTTTTTCCAAAGAAAAAATGGTTATGCATATGATTGTCGTAACCTTGGCTTTAGGGGTTTTCCAAAAAAAATTGATTATTTTACTTTTCACACAAAAGTATTTCATAAATTACTTTTAACCCAAAACTATTTGTTTTTTTTTTTACTTTTAACCCAAAACTTTTTATCTTTTGCAATCTATTCTCACAACTTTATTTACTTTTAACTTTGATCCTTTATAGTTTTCATTTTCCGCTTTATGCTTGGTTCTAAATTTTGTGACTTAACACATCGCAACGTGCGTCTTTGGTTTAACGTTTTTACGTGTCGTTCTAAATTTTGTGAGTTAACACGACGCAACGTGCGTGTATGGGTGAACGTTTTTACATCGTCTATTTTTTCCCGTTTGACAGGTTTAACATAACGTGCGAGTCCTATATCGACTTAGTTATAACTAAAGAATTCCCGCCGCATTGCGGCGGGTCTCAATTCTAGTGTTATAGAATTAGAAATTTTATCTTTAATTGGATTCTCTGTAACCGTTAAACATGTGTGTTCATTGTGAAAATATTTGAAATTCAAAGGTAATATTCTCATTGACTCTGAAATTCAAAGGTAATATTCTCATTGACTCAAAAAGATACAAATTTACCTTAGTCCTATGGAAAGTTATAAATTACATTTACAAGAATGTTGACCAAATAAATATAGTAATTATCAAATAAATTAGGCCTGGTCTATTCGCACACGGCCTTTGTCTTTTTGCACACTCGAAGCGCCCCGCTTTGGCCATAGCGGGGCGCTTTGGCCAAGGTCAACAGACAAGGACTGACGGCCTGGTCTATTCGCACACGGCCTTTGTCTTTTTGCACACTCGAAGCGCCCCGCTTTGGCCATAGCGGGGCGCTTTGGCCAAGGTCAACAGACAAGGACTGACTTTGTCAGTCCTTGTCTGTTGACCTTTGTCAAAGCGCCCCGCTATGGCCAAAGCGGGGCGCTTTGAGTGTGCAAAAAGACAAAAAGCGTTGGCTGTTGACTTGTGTTGTTTTTTTTTTTAAATAGGTGGGATGTGGGTTAGTTTGGTAGTGTTTTTTGGAGGAAAAATTGTATTTGAGTTTTATAATGGGTGGCCTTTATAATACGTTGTTTTATAATTACGTTTTTTTACGTCATTATTTTTATAGAATGTATATAATATAAGTGCGTCTTTATAAACTGTTAACCTAGTTTATTTTGTTAAATTAAACGAACACGTTAAATAAATTGTACAGAAAACCATAAGAATTAAACGTAAACAATCCAAAACCAACGTGATGTAAATAGAAGATTAACTGCAATATATATATATATATCAGTTTGTACATACAAAACAAAAAGGTACAACTGACTGCATAATACATAACAAAACACTATACAAACAAACTAAGATACTAATCCTCGTGCGGTGGGTAGGGCTGTTCAAAAAGCTTGCGGCTCGGAGCTCGCTCGGATTTAGCTCGGAAAAAGCTCGCTCGATTTGGCTCGGTTTAAAAGTGAGCCGAGCCGGCTCGGCTCGGTTAGAAAGTGAGCCTAGCTCGGCTCGGCTCGTAACGAGCCGAGCTGGCTTGGTTTGGCTCGCTTTGTAGCTCGGCTCGGTTTAGCTCGAATTATTTTACTTATAATAAGGTTTAATTTTATATACATTATAATATATTACAAAAAACTGATTATTATTTACATGTATATAGGTTTGTAATTTGATATTTATGGCATATTTGAAGATTGATTACCATACTAATGAACTAATATTGTATTTTATTGAAATTAAAACTTATTTTGCGTTGTTAAACTTGATTTTGGTTTGAATTATATTAGGTTGAACTTATTTTGAATATATTCTTTTAAATTATTGAATAATATTTTAGGCTGTTAAATTTTAAGAGGTATATATTAGTTTTTTTTATAAAATCGAGCCAAACCAAGCCGAGCCGAGCTAGCTCGGTTTAAAACCAAGCCGAGCCCGAGCTTAGATTTTTAGCTCGGTTTCAAATCCGAGCCGAGCCAGCTCGGTTTATAATCGAGCCGAGCCCGAGCTTGGCCTGGCTCGGCTCGGCTCGGCTCATGAACAGCCCTAGCGGTGGGGACGGTGGGAGGGGAAGTGGAGGCAACCCAGCGCGCTCTCGTAGAGAAACGAGCGTCTCGATGATCCAGTCCTGGCGTGCGGCCTGGCGTCTGAGGCGCCGGTCGAAGTCCCGAGCCACCTCACGCGCTACCGGAGGCAGGTCAGCGTAAACGTGCTGCGGGTACTGTGGCGGCTCAGGAGCTGGCTGAACTGGTGGTACCGGGATCTCCTCGATATGCTCCTCCTGAGCCGGATCCTCTAATACAGGCTGAGCCTGAGGCTGAGCCTGAGGCTGAGCCTGAGCCTCAGCCTGAGGCTGGCCCGGGAACTCATCGAGTCCCAGAGCCTGTAGCTGAGCCTGCCGAGCGGCCGCCTGAACATCAGGAGGGGCCAACACTCCAGGCCTCACCTCAATAACAACCGGGATGACCTCCGGCACCGGCTCCGGTTGCCAAATCAGCCCGTTTCCGCCCCTAAACCTCAGACCAACATCAAAGCGACGGGTGATCTGCATGCTAGAAACTGACGCGCGGCTCAACCTGGTAGACGGGACCGGATCGGACAGCACCGGATCTCCCTCGGGCACGATCCCGAGCGAGCGTGCGATGGCGGTGATGAATGAGCCAGTGTGCACCCACCCGCGGAGCTGCCGGTGGTATGCTGTGGCAAAGTAATCTGCCAGGCAGGCTGCTAAATCGCAGGGCTGGCGACGCAGTAGGCAGTATAGAAAGAAAAGGTCACTGAGGTTGACCTTCTCCCTGCTGGCACCCCGCGGCACGATAGTTGCCGCGATAACATGCTGCAGGTATCGGAACAAGGGGTCTCTAATGGTGGTGGCCTTTTGCCAGGATCTCCCAAAGGGAACCCTGGAAATGGACCTCCAGAAACTGATAAGCGTCTGCCTGTCCATCATCGTAACCGCCTGCGTATATAAATCAGTATCAAGCTCGGCCTCTGTGTACAAACCTGTACAAACAAATAATATTAAATAAACAAATAACATTAAATAAACAAATAACATTAAATAAACAAATAATAATAATAAACAAATAATATTAAATAAACAAATAATATTAAATAAACAAATAACATTAAATAAACAAATAAAATTAAATAAACAAATGATATTAAATATAAAATAATAAATAATGTTATTTAAACAAACCTGTATGGACAACAAACTGCCGCACATTCGAATAACCTTGTAAGCTCTGTTGACAACCGTAACTGTCGTTTGGACCACACTCCTGCTGTACAAAGCTGTACTCGCCACCGTAACCGAAATTCGAATAACCTTGTTGTGCGTAAGGGTCCTCCACAGGGGTATTCAAATCCAGCGTCACCGTGTTATCACGATAACGAATGCCAGATACAACCTCTGCCTCCCTCAAGTTGGACGAGACCGGTTTCTCATACGAGTCAGAAATAGCGGTCCCCTCGTAAGAATCAGGAACAACTGTCTCGTCAGAATATTGACCGAAAATATAGTTGTTTAACCACGACATCGTTTTTTGTAAACAACAAACAACAAAACACTCGAATACCCACGTATGTTTGTAAACAACGTGAAGAAGAAGACCGAGCTTTGGAGCTTTGAAGCAGAACCTCAATCAGTAGTTTGCATTTTAAAAGTGAAAATTTGGGTCGAAGCGCCGCGCTATGGCCAAAGCGCGACGCTTAGGGTTAACGACAAAACATCATAATCAACTTTATGTCTGTCAAACAGTATCGAATGTTTCAAACGTCAATCGAAGCACGTTTTGTCGATCGAAGCGTCGCGCTTTGGCCATAGCGCGGCGCTTTGGGGTGTGAAAATAATTTTGGACGTGTGCAGCTAGCATGACCCATAAATTATAAAGTCTAATACATTGTTCAACCCGGTTCCGAAAACGAAAATTGAAATTCGAACCAAATACGTTATTATTTTAAGTAAACTTCGTGTTATGAATTTAAATCGAGATACTTCGTAAACGGGCAACAAGCTGCGTCGCTATCACTTTTTGAATAGCAAAACTAAGTCTTTTAAAAACTACGTCCATAGATATTGGGGTCATAACATTACTAATTTGCGATCTCAAAACGAGATCCTAACTGAGCATCAAAATTGAATTTGTTTATATATGCTAAATAAATGCATTTTTAATATTATTATCATCGTTAATTCTCATAATTTGGTTTTTATGAATGGACTTAAATTCGAATAAGTTTTTCGAGTTATAATTTGCAATTTGAATCCGAATTCACTTTAAAAAATAGAAACATTAAAACAACCAAAAAAACTGAAGAACAACTAAGGGTATGTTTGGCAAAAGTAGCTGGTGGCTGGAAATTGGTAGCTGGTAGCTGTTAGCTGTAGCTGTTAGCTAGTAGCTGTTAGCTAGTAGCTGTAGCTTTTTAGATATATTTGGTGTTTGGCAGAGTAGCTGGAGCTTTTAATAAAATGTATAAAATACCAAAATGGACATAACTAAAAGTTTAAAAAGTTTGTGCATTAAAAAGTTCTTTATCTTTAGAGGTTAAAATAATCATATTTTCCCTAAAAGCTTGTAGCTCCTCTAAACGCTACTAGTAGGAGCGTTCAACCAAAAGCTTCAAGCTCCTAACCTAAAAGTTTCAAGCTCCTTCAACCAAACAAAGTTTTTTATTGAGTATTAGCTTTTTCCTAAAAGCTTAAAGCTAGAAGCTCCTAAAAGCTCCTTGCCAAACATACCCTAACTGTCAAAAGAGGATGGGGATTCATTTGATTTTTAACTAGCCACTAAACTCATATTAAAAAAAATTAATATGTATAAGCCTAAATTTCTTAGAACCGCTAACGCACACGCTAATTTTACTCCTAAATCTACATCTTTTTCCACCATGAATACTTGAACCCTCACCACTTGAGTAGAGACGTATTTTTTCAACACAAGGCCAAAGGCCTTTGGTGTTTAAGCTTAATCATCCCACCTAATTCGATCTAACATACGAATTTAAGCTTCGTATATGAAATTGCATGCTATAATCATTCACCTATAATAAGAAATCATTACATTTAAATAAACGTTATCTTACATTCATAAAATTTAACAATGCATACAATATATAAAATCAAGTGACAATATTACCACTAGGTAGGTGAAAGTGAATCACATTATTATTGAATGGTTTACCATTTGATCTAGACTAACATTTGTAGTTAGGAAAAGGAACATTGCCCAACTCAATGCGCCTAAGGTCTTCAATGAGCACTTGATAGTGCCGCTTCACTTCTTCGGCGGTTTTCCCACCAACCGCTCTTGCAACTTTCTGCCACCGGTCAGGGGTGTCTCTGTCATATACTGCGAGAGCGCGCTCAAAAAGTTTGTTTTCTTGGGGGGTCCAGCTGGAGCTTGAATGCAAGGAGCTTGATGCCATTGGGTGATCAAAGAATGACGATTGATCGGTTACAAGTCAAGGGATGCTGGTTTCAAGGATGTTATCTCCTTATAAATAGGAGGGAAAGCTGGTGCAAGAGGGCAAATAATATACACGTCATCATGTTTTTTGAACCACAGACTGAGCATAATATTAGTTAGTAAAAATGGGAGAATCAGTATCAAGGAAAAGCTTCCTGTATTTGCCAAATTGGATAATGATATCTTAGTAACTGGGTTTGGGCTTGGGCTTGGGCCCATACTGAACCCTCATCAGTTAGATAAGTAAGGTTAGAAATTTAGACCCTCACTTAGAGGTGCACAAACCGGTTAATTTTAATAACCGGATCGGTTAACCAGTTATACCGGTTAATTTGACTTTTTGACTTTAACCGGTTAATGCTTTAACCGGTTATTACTTTAACCGGTTATTTTTTTAACTGGTCCGGTTAATTACTTTAACCGGTTCGGTTAATTAACCGGTTATTAACCGGTTTTTTTGCCTTTTTTTTGAATTTTTCGGTTAAAAAACCGGTTTAAAAAAACCGGTTAATAACCGGTTATTATATTAAATGTTGGTTCAGTTCTGTTTGAATATAATGGAAAACATGAAAAACAACATGCCTTTGGTTGCATCAGCACAGGTTAGCAGAGAATCCATTAAGGGTTGACATGATTGTCATCTTGGTCTGGTTCCTCCTTAGGGTGCTGACTTATGATGGTGGCTAAGAAAAACCGATAAGGGAATCGGTATGGAGATGGAGGTCGAATTGATGTTATGTGTTATTAGGGTTGTGTCTAATGTGTAACTGTCTAACCCTTTAACCTCCACATAACTCTCCTTATATAAGCACCCAGGAGGAAACCCTAATTAGTTAATAAGGGTAATATGGTCCATCAACAATTACCAACTAATTATTTAATAGGATTGTTATATATTTTGATCTATATAATGTAAATGATTATAATGGCTACAGATTAAATATTAATACGTAATATATTTAATCTTACATTCTCCCACTTAGCCGAGTAATCATTTACTATGAGTATTAGATAAGCCTGATCAGGAGTTAACACTCATTTTAGCCTTAAACAAGTACTATAGCAGAAAAATACAGCCGTTGAATCATTATGCGACTCAGGACCCCCATTAATCATACTATAGCCTTAATTTAAAACCTAATCGTCATGATCAAAATACGCATAAGCCCTTTGTTTGATTTGTAACTTTATTTGTCTTATATGCCATTATGTCGACTTGACATATTCTTAGAGACGTACAAAATCAAACTGATGAGGAAAATTAACTAATACTTAGTCATTCATAGTACGATATGCAGTTGCGCATGGCCATAAACTAATACCCGTCTATGAGCTCTCTTAATAAGACTTATGGGTAATAGCCATTCAGTTATAGGATCCTTAAGCATATCATGAATGTATTCGATACAAACTTAGTTTCCTCAATTCATTCATAAACGAATAATTAATTGCGTATCGAAATTTAATGCAGCACCTCTTGAACTGTTACTGTTCAAGGAGTTATGGTAGCTGACTTTATCACACTAAGTCTTCAAAACATTATATGGAGTTAATAAACTTATGAGTCCACTGATAAACTTCTAACAACATTTAGTGACCATATTATGTCGTAATAACTTAGGTTGTTAATATCAGTGCATTATGACTCCTCCATGAGATATGTTTTGTCTGCTGACATAAAGATATACCCAAAATTACATTTTATCATCTTTGAATATCACAAAGTTATAATAATAAACCGGTTTTAATTCTCACTTCTTCTTCAAATAATAGCCTCTCGTTTCTTTTAAAGATATTGTAATACTCCATTAGATGCTTCACAATAATCTAGACATATCTAGTGTGTTGCAATGTGAGTAATATCTAAACGAGTATAGACTTGAACTTACATAAGGCTTCCAATTTAATGAAGCGTAAATAAATAATCTCACTTATCCTATTATCCTCTAAAGGAGAGCAATATTTTCTGTTACATGCGTAAGGACCCATTTAATGTTAAACTAATGGAACGGAACTAATATCCCATTGGGTCTATCTCAGTATGTTATGATATCAATCACGTAAGAGATATCTCTGAGATTTATTATATCAAAGTTTGTGTTAACGATACTTTGACTTATGTAACATATACTTGTCAAAAGAATGTCGTCTATATAGACAAGTTTAATTTAGTTGCTCCCACTCATCTTGAGGTAGGTACATTAATCCACTTGGTTGTTGATGAAAATAATTACGTTAGCTTTTCATCACATTATGATGTTTGCATTAAACCCATACATGGATATTATTGGCTTACAAATAAAGTGTTCTTTAACCTTCAGTTTAAAACTTTAGGTTGTTATCTAATGAACATGTAAATGTGTCAGCCATTTGTTATGGAAAATTGTTTATAATGTTCATCTAATGTAGCTTTAAACTATTATAAGCTACTAGAACAATGATGATCCTTAAAGAAATCTTTTGTTAGATATGTAATAAAGATTCTTTAATAATTTATCTCTTCCTAAGTACAACCTTTGACAATCAATCATGCTTCTTCGTGTCTTAACGCTTATATTAGGATTTGGTTTTGTTATGAACACTCTTATGTAATTCAATCAAATCCCAAACGTTATACGAACACATAAAATCAGTTTTACTAGAAAACTGTTTTATTCCATTAAGAATATTGATTGACACTAATGGCTTAATTTGAAGAGATAGGATCAATAAACATTTCCAAAATCCATTTCAACTTCAGTTAGGGAAGTTATGTAATCATCAAAATTAGTAGGCTTTTAAACCTAGATGACCTCCTGAGTTGATTATTGGGTTCATTAGAAGTTTCAGTTTTATGGATTAGCTCTTGATTAGGTTGCTATCATTTTCATGATTCTAAGTTTGTAAGAGTTGGTGCAGTATGGTGTACAAGAGGTGTAATCGGAGTTAAATTCGGAGTGAAATTTAATGACACTCTTCCCCCCGCCTCTTGTATTCCTTGCAAATCATGATAAGGACTTTGACTGCTCCCACCAACCTTAGAAATTCTTAGGAACTCAGCATGCTTAGGGTCAATATATATAACGACCAACTAATTCTAATAGAGAAACGAGTTATTGACGTTAGTCGTTGTAGTTTCTCTTGTTGAGGATTATGTTAGTTTAGGTAAGAAACCTAAGTGTGCCCACAATTAAGCTACAATGAAACTTTTGTAAAAGTAGCATTAGATTTAAGAAGATAAGTTATGATAGAACAATGTCATAATGGAGCAGTGTCTTGTACAAGAGGTGTAAATTGAAGTAATATAAAGTTTTCACTCCCCCACCTCTTGCAACTATTGCAAGTTATTATTAAGACACTTAATGCTCCCACTGATCTTTAATATCTCTAGAATGCTACAAGAGAAGTTTCAATGAGCTACGTGACGTGGGAACCTATCACATATACGTTAGACTTTATTTGATTTCTTTAATGTCCAGATATCATAAGAAACTTTAGGGACATATCTAATAGAAATCTTATTAAGTATATATATGAATAGATTTCTTCTAAGAACGTGTGCCATATGCGACAAAATTTAGATACAAGTTGATAGTCTTTTAAATGATAAATGAATTATGTCTGAATATTCCATTTTGATTAAGTTCCACGAATGTCAATGAATGACTTATGATGGACCCATACTTATTCCTTGAGCCAAGTAATATTTAGGGCTATAACGTCATGATTGAAAATCACGTAGAATGAGATTAGATAAGAAATCATCCTCATTAACCATGTCATGATTTCTCATGAATTAAGGTTATAATGGATGAAGTTTATAAGTCTCATTTTCCTTTTGTCAAATTCTCATTTTCATGATGACAAAAGTTGTGAAAAATGTAAGGTATCATCTAGTTTCATTTTAATAATGTTTCTATCCAGATATTTAGAACAAATAAGATGAGAGTTTAAGATAAGTGTGACTTTATGTTGACTATGCAAACCTTACAACCTTCATGACATAGCCTAAGTAATGATACTGTACTCTGATTAATAATCAGAACATGTAATGTATCAAAAAGCTTTGTTAGAAGACTGCTTATTGTGGTTCTTATAGCGTTAACAATTAATTTTGTCACTAACTCTCATATTAGTTATTTGTCAAGTTCTGGGAAGGAAACGTATGGAACTAGAGTCAACTAATCATGTGTTAATTGGAATATTGAAATTACCAGACTTAAATATCATTAATAAGTGACTATCTAATTAATTTACCCAACTGTTCTTTAGAATAATGGATAGTCTCGTTGCTTATGTCTAGCCTAATGACATAGTTATGCAGTGAGATTTTCCTTTGAAGAACCTTAAAGTTGGAATTAGCACTTGTAATTTGTCTATGGACCTTAGAACAATCCTCTTTAAACGTTTTTAAGTGGTTGTAAGGTGAATAACAACTTATTTTCCAGCTGTAAATATTTATTTCTTTGTACATATGTTGCTTATCAACACACTCGTTATACTTTGGTATTTTTGAGTGTTGTAGTTGATTTGTAATGCATCAAATTTGTACAAGTGAAAATCTTAGTATGTAATGTACTGGAAAAAATGTACTTATTTCCATGCGTAAGCCCTTAACTTTATGGGTCATGGTTTTGTACATTATAATGTATTCACATATACCACTTAACTTTATAGTTTAGAGTTTCAAATTAAGGCATGCATCTTAGGAGTTCTAGTGATTATTCCATAATTATAGATTAGTCTTAGGAAAGACTTAATCTGGAATAACTTTAGTGATAGCATTTACGTTAGAGAGTTCTTGATTATCATAATAGACATCATGGTCGATTTGTCCTATTCATCATGCTCTAATTTTCTTCTTTATAATCTTTATCAGAAGAGAGCAATAGGATTATCGTGTCTTAAGAAATAATCAAGGATTTAATTTAAGAGCTAATTCTAATAGAAACTTTAAATAAAGCAAACATTTTAGGTTTAAACAATTAGAGTGGATTAGATATATATAGAAGAAAATTATAGTGAGTAACATTATGGGTACTAAGAATAAGGCAGACGAAATGATCATAAAAAACTTAATTAAGGATCATTAATCTAAGGATCATTATGTGAAGAGATTGTGATATGTCTATTACTAACATCAAAATAATAGACTTAGCTAAAAAATTCTACTTAAACGAAGACAAAACAACTTTGGCCAGAAGTGTAATCATTTAAGCATATGTGCAAAGTGGTTGTAACAAATCAGCTTTGGCCAGAATTGAAACAATCACTTTAGTTGTGCACTTGTTGAGTATGCCATCTATGAATGAATTAAATCAGCTTTGGCCAGAATTAAGACATTCATGCTTATGATGCATACACAACATAGCTTTTGTAATACTTGAATGATAAGTAGATGTATCAAGTCAGCTTTGGCCAGAAATGATATATCAGAAGCTCATTCAAGTTAAGCTATTTTGGTTTTGTAAAACATTATTTGATCCTTATTAATTAGCTAAGTAATTACAAAACCAATTATTTAATAGCAGTAATGACTTGTGCGATCGGTAATGCACAAGTCTTATGCGATCAATAAGGCCCAAGTCTTGTGCGATCCATAAGGCCCAAGTAGACTTGTGCGATCCATAAGGCCCAAGTAGACTTGTGCGATCCACAAGGCCCAAGTAGACTTGTGCGATCCATAAGGCCCAAGTAAACTCGTGTGATTAATAAGGCCCAAAACTTATGGATCAGTAATGCCTTGTGCGATTAGCAAGGTCTTGTGCGATCCACAAGTCTTGTGCGATCCACTAAGGCCTTGTGCGATCCGTTATGTCTTGTGCGATCAGATCTTTTTTTTTTCTCGATCTGATCTTGTGCGAATGTTAAGGGGCTTGTGCGATCATGAACATTAATGATTTCGAAATCACTGATAAGGCTATTTATTTGTGATAACATAATTGAAATTCGAAAATTATGAGTCTTGATAGAGTTTCCTATTATAACATTGATCTAATTTTATCATAAAATTTCGAAAATCTTAATTGTTTATCTCATTAACAGATTTCGAAACAACTTATTAGATAAAATAAGATCAAATTAGGAAAAACATTACATAATTCAAAACACATTCCAAAACATGAGGGAAATTTCGAATTTTAACTAAGAACATTATGAACCCTAAAAAAATAAAAACATAATTCTGGGTTCCGAAATCTAAATTTTAAGAATTTTTGTTAACAGATTTCGAATATTAGGTTTGTCCATTATGATTTCGAGTCAAAAATTAATTCATTAACTTCCGAAAACAGTGATTTCGGCAACAAAACTCGAAACAGTCGTGACTTTTCAAGGCTTTAACAATTTCGTTTTTCAGATTTTTGATCCCAGAATAATGGATACTAAAACAGAACTGACTAATCAACATATGCTCTGATACCACATGTTGGTTCAGTTCTGTTTGAATATAATGGAAAACATGAAAAACAACATGCCTTTGGTTGCATCAGCACAGGTTAGCAGAGAATCCATTAAGGGTTGACATGATTGTCATCTTGGTCTGGTTCCTCCTTAGGGTGCTGACTGATGATGGTGGCTAAGAAAAACCGATAAGGGAATCGGTATGGAGATGGAGGTCGAATTGATGTTATGTGTTATTAGGGTTGTGTCTAATGTGTAACTGTCTAACCCTTTAACCTCCACATAACTCTCCTTATATAAGCACCCAGGAGGAAACCCTAATTAGTTAATAAGGGTAATATGGTCCATCAACAATTACCAACTAATTATTTAATAGGATTGTTATATATTTTGATCTATATAATGTAAATGATTATAATGGCTACAGATTAAATATTAATACGTAATATATTTAATCTTACACTAAACACTTGTAACCGGTTACTAACCTACGGTTAAATAACCTATTGAACCGGTTATTCCTAAATCGGTTATTAACCGGTTACGGTTTCGGTTAATAACCGGTTACGGTTAATTAACCGGTTATTTTGTGCACCTCTACCCTCACTCAACATCAACAAGTAAAACCTTTGCTTGTATAAATAATAACGAGTCGAGTTTTGGTACCAGTCTCATACCCAAGTGTAAAAACGTATCGTATACACAGTTACATATTCGTAAGGTATCCAATTACTCATTACCCACCGAGTTCGTGAGTTTCCTCGTGGGTATGTGCGTTTGGATTCCCATCACCCGGGGCTTGATCCCAAACTCATCTAAAAAGCTACTTAAAATACCAAATACTACGGGCTATAATAATTTTAAACTTTTGACAATTGAATTTTGTTTTACAACTTTAACAAACTAAAGTTTTTATTTATTATTTATTATTAAAGCCGTTATTGCTCCTAAAATTTTCATAACAACTCGATCAATATTTTTTTGGCTTGAGTTACCTGATTAGTATTACTGGTTGTTTTGGTACAATAACACGCGGTTTAAGTTAGGATATATCCCCATTTCTCTATTGGTTGTTCAAACGATCTTCACGACACAAAGAGGTATTTGCAACGTTGTGTTTCGAAAGTTGGACCCTGTTAGATTGTAGCCCCTCTTGTATAGTGCTCACCCAACTTGCACAAGTTTCTACTTGTGTTAATGGCCTGATTCTTCCATCTTTCATTATTCTATTATAATGTACACCATATAATGAATTCTTGATCAAAAGTAGGATATTTTATATATATGTATCAGGAATCTGTTATATAATCCAAGTTGACATATATAGTATATTGGCACCACCACAGATCCTAATTGGATTTGAAGCACCATCTTTTGGTAGTGAAAGTTGCCCACCATATTGGATCAAGTGAAAAGTAGCTTCTGATGGCTTTGATTTCTAAATTGACCATTAAGTTTCTTCTATATTTGACCATTTAAATGGTATTGGAGCTAAAGTAATTCCAACCTAACACAATGTTCATTTAAAGGGTTTTTTTTTTTTTTTTTTTTTTTTTTAATTCGCTTCAACTATTCTATAGGTGTGAATATCTCTGTTAATAGAAAATTTTATGGATTAGTGGGATCTAATGGTTGCAATCTCTAGCTTTATTTGGGGAACATCTTTTTAAAGAATCTAAAGGAAGAAAACAACAATGGACCAACAATATTTTGCTAGCAAAAGACTAGATTGACTCGCTGTATTGATAAAAGATATGTGGCTTCAAAGGAGAATTTTATTGTAGCATATTGATAGAATATATGAAATTGATGTTCATAGTGAAGCTTTGCTTTAATCTAGTACCGAAGAAATTTGTAAGTTGTGCTAAATTTTACGATGATGCTTTACAAAATAGTAACATACAACTGACACTCTTATTTAGGACGTACTTTGAAAATTAGTAGAAAGAGTAGCATACTTTCATTTTTACCAAAATTATACTCGTCTGCCAATAAAACCAACATACTTTTAAGTAATAGTTGCAAAATGGATGGGTCATTTCTTTATCTAAATACCATATAACCTTGTATTTGCAAGGATTTGAACTCACACCACTTTTGTAGAGACAAACATCATACCGCTAGACCACTTATGTCACGAGTTTATGAAAAATACATACAACCCAATTTGAATTACAATAGATTAGAAACTCAAATTTAATAGTTTTAAAGTTTTAATCAATGTTTTAATTACCGGTATGAACTGGCCGGTTATACCGGTTAAACCGGATATCAGACACGAGCCCGGTATGATAAAGGCCGGTAAAACCCGAATAGGCGAATACGGTATGTCTTATGTACCGGCGGTAAATCCGGTTCTACTGGTTCAAACCGTTGAACCGGTTTGCATTATCTTAAGATTTGATTTCTTAATTTTAATAAAATACGATATTAAGGTAATATTGATCTTCCATATTTCCGGTAATTAACCTAGTGTCTTCTATTCCAATATTTCATCCTGGTTGAAATTGTTACTCACCTCATACAATGCAATATTGTTTATAACTAATAAAAATATTCTTAAAATGCTTAATAGTTTACAATAAAAATATTTATTTTTAGATAAAACTATGATCAGTTACATAAATTCTAGTTGAGATTGGATTGTTTTTTACATGAATTTGTATTTTATGGAATTTATAGGGTTAACTAGTAACCCAGTTCAACCGCCCAATACAACTCAATTCAACCGGTTAAACTATTTTAGAGCCCAACCCGATATGTGTAAGGTCCGCTTTTCCGACTTTATAAAATTACCTACTAATGTAATTTAATAGACATCAAAAATACCAACTTTGTACATAACAAAAATTTTACAAAAATTGGGCATGACCCGTTCGAAACACGAACATGCCCCCTGTTTTAAACTTGATTCACTAAGTAACATTCTACGAACCGTTTGATATAAAAACTACTAAAAACAAAGACAACAAGTTTTACACATGTACGACTACTAACTAAGTTAGACAAAATAACAAGTCATGGACCAAAAGATGCGAATAAGCTAGCGGAAGCGTTCGGTATAACAAGACTTGGACATGTGCTCGCTCCAATCTCCAAATCGCCTAAAGTGAGGATTTACCTACATTCAACCACAAGGTTTTAAAAGTTAGTCATCATACTTGTTAAATTATAACTCCTTCGTTTTAGTTCCATTCGTATATGAACTTTTATCTTTCTTACGCATTCGACTACCCAAGTATTTGGGTTTGGCATAAACACTCTCAATGAGAGTTGAGCATACATATTCAACCCGTTTAATCGGGTTATTTGCTTTCAACATAAATTCTTCTTTCTATCCGTATAACGGATTAAGCTTCTAGCATTTATCATAGCATTCAAAACCACCCGTTCAAAACGGATGGGAGCTTATTCTTGATCGACTTGTTCACTAGAACCGGTCGACTTGCATAGCTTATTATAACTCTCATAACAACCAAACCCGCAAGGGATTTGCTAGTTACTTACTAAACACCATAACATTTTGACAATAATTAATTATGATGTTATAACAAAATTATAAATAAGGTTTTTGTATGCAACGAAACATACCTCGGTCTTGCGTGCCTTCCGTTTTCCTAGTGCTTGTACCTTCTTCCTTCACGCCTACATTACAACATTCATTCATTTAGTTCATCTACTTCATTCTACCATTTTTCCAAGTTGCTCATAATTTCACCTCTTAAGCATTTCATCAAACACTTGGTAGGCATCATAATTAAGGTATAAGGTACAAGTCTCTAAAGCACATCTTTACTAGTTCATCATCACCCAACATTCATATTTATTCGAATTTTGCATAATTAATTCTTCCTACATCAATTTATCTAACATTCAAGCGATACAAACTAGATCATATATCAAGATAACATACAATCAAAATCATTATGATCTTCTTAATCAAAATACAATTTCACAAAGTGGGTTTTCACTACATTCTTTCATGCAACCTAAAATCACACATGATTCTTGTCTTAGGAAGCAATTCTAACTCAGATTTCTCATAATAGATACAAGAAATCGCATTTGGGTTTAACCCCTTACTCTAAAATTCATCTTTTCAGAAAATTAAACTTACCACTTCACTATATATGCATAGATAATCGATAATCTTGAGACATGCAACTGATTTGACTTGAATTTCTTGATCAATTAAGTGATTTAGCAATGGCAAGGGTTTTCACCCTGTTCCTTCTTGTTCGATCGATCCCAGGTACCACCAGGATATGTGTTTTTGTGTTTCTACCTTTTAATTCCCCAATTATTAAGACTTTTCACATTACACCCCTCCAAGTTTAATAACTATCTAATTCAAGCATTTTTCCAACATTAACTTATATCTTATCATAACCCGTCAACTAAGTTAGTTTATTTGTTCCCTTTCATATATTTTAATATTAACCGATTTATGGGGCGTTACAAGTCTACCCCCCTTAAAAGTGGTTTCGTCCCCGAAACCTGGGTACATAACAAATTTAAAGTGCACATACCAAACAGAAAAGGATAGTGCTTCCTCATTTCATCTTCCGCTTCCCATGTGAGTTCCGACCCCTTTCGGTGTTGCCATTGAACCAACACTTGTCTAACAGCTTTATTGCGGAGATTCTTCACCTTGACGTCTTTAATGGCTATTGGTCTTTCGACATAATTTAACCCCTCTTTCAACTCGATGTCATCAAGAGGTACTAATGGGGTTTCGTCCGCAAGACACTTTCTCAACTGTGACACGTGGAAGGTATTATGAATCCCGTCTAGAGTAGGTGGTAATTCTAATCGATATGCAACCCTTCCAACTCGAGCCAAGATTTTGAACGGTCCAATATATCGAGGACCTAATTTGCCCCGTTTGCGAAAACGGATTATACCCTTCCATGGGGATACTTTCAGCAGAACGAAATCTCCGGCTTGAAATTCAATAGGTCGTCTTTTCTTGTTTGCATAAGCTTTTTGCCGATCCTGGGCTGCTTTCAGTCGAGCTCTTACCAATTTTATCTTTTCATTTGTTACTGCTATTAGATCACTTGGCGCAAGCTCTCTTTGCCCCACTTCACCCCAACATATAGGAGTTCTACATTTTCTCCCGTACAGTAGTTCATAAGGAGCCATTTTAATACCACTATGGTAACTATTATTATAAGAGAATTCCACTAGGGGTAGATGGTCATCCCAGCTTCCCCAAAGTCTAATGCACACGCTCTTAGCATATCGACAAGTGTTTGAATGGTTCTTTCTGACTGGCCGTCAGTCTGGGGGTGGTAGGCGGTGCTTATGTGTAACCTCGTGCCCACACTCTCGTGAAACTTTTGCCAGTAGCGGGAGGTAAATCTGGTATCCCGATCCGAGACGATCGACACGGGCACTCCGTGTCGAGATACGATCTCATTCATATATACTTCTGCCATTTTCTCGGAAGAAAATGAGCACTTTTCGTAAGTCGATCTACGATTACCCATATTGTATCGTGCCCCTTTTTCGTTCTAGGAAGCTTGGTTACCAAATCCATCGTTAGTTCCTCCCATTTCCATACCGGGATTTCCAAAGGTTGCAACTCCCCGTATGGTTTTTGATGCTCTGCTTTCACTTGGGAACATGTTAAGCATTTCGCGACATACTTCACGATATCACGTTTCATGCCTGGCCACCAATAATTGGTTTTCAAGTCTTGATACATCTTTGTAGCCCCGGGGTGAACCGAATACCGTGACTTATGAGCTTCTTCAAGTAACGCAGTCTTGACTCCACAGAAACGAGGTATCCAAATTCGGCCGAATCTCGTCTTGAGTCCGATCGAATTTTCTTCTAGTTTATCGGTTACACCTTTCAATCTTTCTTTCTTTACATCTTCCACTCCAAGCGACTTTATTTGGGAATCACGTATCGTCTCGAGTAATCGTGGCGTAACTATCATCTTCATGGATTTTACTTTAATGGGAGACGGATACTCTTTTCGGCTTAACGCGTCGGCTACCACATTCGCTTTTCCCGGGTGATAAATGATATCACAATCGTAATCTTTGATAAGTTCTAACCACCTCCGTTGCCTCATATTTAAGTCTTTCTGCTCAAAGTAATATTTAAGGCTTTTGTGATCTGAGTAAATTGTGCATTTCACGCCATATAGATAATGCCTCCAAATTTTTAAGGCAAATACTACCGCTGCTAGTTCCAAATCGTGTGTTGGGTAGTTTACTTCATGCAGCTTCAGTTGTCGTGAAGCATATGCGATAACCCTTCCTCTTTGCATCAAAACACAACCTAAACCCTGGTGTGACGCGTCTGAATAGACCACCAAGTCTTCAGTCCCATCCGGTAATGTCAAGACCGGTGGACATGATAACTTCTCTTTTAATACTCGAAAGGCTTCCTCCTGTTCTTTACCCCACACAAACTTCTCTTTCTTCCTCGTCAGCTTTGTTAAGGGTAAAGCTATCTTCGAAAAATCCTGTATGAACCTTCTGTAATATCCCGCGAGGCCTAGAAAACTTCTTATTTCAGTCGGGTTCTTCGGAGGAACCCATTTCATTACGGCATCAATCTTTGACGGATCTACTAAGACACCCTCCGAATTGATCACATGACCCAGAAACTGCACCTCTCTGAGCCAAAAGGCGCATTTTGAAAATTTCGCGTAAAGTTTCTCCTTACGGAGAACTTCAAGTACTTCACGCAAGTGTCTTGCATGTTCGGCCTTGCTTCGCGAGTAGACTAGAATATCATCTATGAACACGATCACAGATTTATCTAACATGGGTCGGCATACCCGGTTCATAAGATCCATAAATGCAGCCGGCGCATTCGTCAATCCGAAAGACATGACTAAAAATTCATAATGCCCATAACGGGTTCTGAATGCGGTTTTCGGAATATCTTCTTCCCGTACTCTAACTTGATGGTACCCCGAACGCAGATCTATCTTGGAGAACCAACTCGCCCCTTGCAGTTGATCGAAAAGATCGTCAATTCTAGGTAAAGGGTAGCGGTTCTTGACGGTTAGCTTATTTAATTCTCTGTAGTCAATGCACATACGCATTGACCCGTCTTTCTTCTTAACAAATAAAACAGGCGCTCCCCAAGGTGACACACTCGGACGTATAAAGCCCTTATCTAACAAGTCTTGTAATTGTGTCATTAGCTCCCGCATCTCGGTGGGAGCCAATCTATAAGGAGCCTTCGCAACCGGATTCAGTTCGATGCGAAACTGTATTTCTCTTTCGGGGGGAAGTCCCGGCAATTCCTCCGGAAATACATCCGGAAATTCATTCACGATCTCTACGTCTTCAAGCTTCGGAAAATCTCGTTGAGCATCAACCACGTAAGCTAGGTATGCCCTACCCCCGTTAAGTGTATACTTAGCGGCTTGAACAAGGGTACAAAGTTTCGCTTCCATCCTTCTCTCGCCTTGTATAGTTATTCGTTTCCCACTTGGGGACTAGACATGTACTGTTTTGGTTTCACAATTAATTCCCGCTCGGTGTCGGGTCATCCAATCCTTACCCACAATCATTTTGAATTCCCCCAAAACCATAGGTATGAGGTCGATATCGAATTCTTCATCTTCTATGGTAAATTTGCAATTTTTACAAATCTCGTGTAACATATAAATCTTACTATCAGCTATTTCTACTTCTAAAGGCATCGGCATTCGTTCGATCTTAAATGAAGGATGTTGTATGATTTCATTTGAAATAAACGACATAGTGGCCCCGATATCAAACAAAACATAAACCGGTATGGAGTTTAATTGAAAGATACCTGAAACCACATTCGGATGAGACTTAGCTTCTTCGGAGGTGATTTGGAACATCCTCCCCTTCGCTTTAGAGCTTTCTTCGTTCTTTCCCTCCTTCTTTGATCCTTGTTGGAGTTTTGGACATTCCGATTTAACATGCCCCTTTTCGAAACAGTTGAAACAAGTCTTCGGGTTATTTGGACATTGATAAGATGAATGCCCCTCCTTACCACATTTGTAGCACCCCTTCTTGCCTAACAGACACTCCCCAGTATGAAGCTTTCCACAAGTCTTACAAGGAGTCATACCACCCTTCGACTTATCTTTCCTTCCTTGCTCTTGATACTTTCCCTTTTTGGATGGACTCGAACTTGCACCTTTCTCGCTTGATCTCTTTTCCCCACGTTCTTCTTGCCTCTTAATTTCGATTTCTCTATCCCGCGCCAGATTGATGAGCTCATCAAGGGTCTCACATTTCGAGGGAGTAATGAACTCCCTAAATTCTGCCTTTAGCACCCCGTAAAAGCGATTGATCTTCATCCTTTCAGTCTTCACAAAATCCCCACAGAACTTCATCTTATCCATGAAAGTATTTGATATTTCATTTATCGACTCGTTTTTCTGTCGGAGACGCAAGAAATCTTCCTGGATCTTATCAATAGCCGATTGAGGGCAATGGTATCTCATAAAAGGGTTCTTTAAATTCTTGCCAAGTCATCACTTGGAGTCTATCCTCCCCTATTTCTTTACTGTGCGCATCCCACCAATCCTTCGCCTGAAGAGTGAGTTGGCCAGTAGCGAACATCACCTTATCTTCATTATCACAACGACTTCGAATAAATACTGCTTCTATATTTGAAATCCATCTTTGGCATGCGATCGGGTCGATTTTACCATCATACGTTGCGGGATGGCACGCCATGAAGTCTTTATACGTGCACCGTCGTTCTTTGCTTTTGCTTTTAGATCCCTCTATCAGTTCTTTCAGTTCTTCAATCTTGCTAGTCATCATGGCATCCACAACTCCCAACACCCGACTTTCTACTTCTTGAGCTAATCGTGGAAGATTAGCTTGCATAACCCCTTCAGCCACTTCCGTGACTTTATTGTAAAATGCTTCTTGACGAGCCGTATCATCATCATCATTAACGTTGCTTGGTTCAGCCATCTACACAATGTCATGTTTTCGTTTAATACAAATCATAAGCTTTCAACATATCATAGTTCATTAGTCCGTATTACTTATTCACATTCTTACATTTCGAGCTTCACTTCTTACATTCGTCATTTGTTTCGTACCATTACACACAACCAATTGTTATCAATTTGTCCTATCCCTACACGGCTCATTTTGTCTCATAAGAACTCGATGGAATCGCGAATCGTGCTTTCGGGATGGACGGTTAGTTAAAATTATGAAATTTGAAAAAATTCAGCGGACTGAATTTATGTAACCCGTCGGCGACGGGCCCTTAATAAGGGCGTCGGCCCAGTTTCCCCGTCGACAGGAACTTAGGGCGTCAGATGGGGGGTGGTCGTCGGCGACGGGTGGGTAACCCGTCGGCGACGGGCTTCCGTTAAGCAAAACGCTGCATATTGATTTTTAACGTTTTAATTCTTTCTCGGGTTCGTTTTCCAGCCGTACGGTACCTGGAATTCACGTTTTGCTACTCATAATGATTACTTCACATTCTTAACTTAACTTTACATCTCAACTCATTACATATACTAATATTCATCGGGAACTTAAATTATTACCTCTTTGGCGATCTCGGAGCGAGCACTCTTTCGAACGAGCCATCGGTTTGAGTTCAAGCATCGCGTTTAACGCTCGAATCCCTCAAACCTTGGCTCTGATACCAACTTGCAAGGTCCGCTTTTCCGACTTTATAAAATTACCTACTAATGTAATTTAATAGACATCAAAAATACCAACTTTGTACATAACAAAAATTTTACAAAAATTGGGCATGACCCGTTCGAAACACGAACATGCCCCCTGTTTTAAACTTGATTCACTAAGTAACATTCTACGAACCGTTTGATATAAAAACTACTAAAAACAAAGACAACAAGTTTTACACATGTACGACTACTAACTAAGTTAAACAAAATAACAAGTCATGGACCAAAAGATGCGAATAAGCTAGCGGAAGCGTTCGGTATAACAAGACTTGGACATGTGCTCGCTCCAATCTCCAAATCGCCTAAAGTGAGGATTTACCTACATTCAACCACAAGGTTTTAAAAGTTAGTCATCAGACTTGTTAAATTATAACTCCTTCGTTTTAGTTCCATTCGTATATGAACTTTTATCTTTCTTACGCATTCGACTACCCAAGTATTTGGGTTTGGCATAAACACTCTCAATGAGAGTTGAGCATACATATTCAACCCGTTTAATCGGGTTATTTGCTTTCAACATAAATTCTTCTTTCTATCCGTATAACGGATTAAGCTTCTAGCATTTATCATAGCATTCAAAACCACCCGTTCAAAACGGATGGGAGCTTATTCTTGATCGACTTGTTCACTAGAACCGGTCGACTTGCATAGCTTATTATAACTCTCATAACAACCAAACCCGCAAGGGATTTGCTAGTTACTTACTAAACACCATAACATTTTGACAATAATTAATTATGATGTTATAACAAAATTATAAATAAGGTTTTTGTATGCAACGAAACATACCTCGGTCTTGCGTGCCTTCCGTTTTCCTAGTGCTTGTACCTTCTTCCTTCACGCCTACATTACAACATTCATTCATTTAGTTCATCTACTTCATTCTACCATTTTTCCAAGTTGCTCATAATTTCACCTCTTAAGCATTTCATCAAACACTTGGTAGGCATCATAATTAAGGTATAAGGTACAAGTCTCTAAAGCACATCTTTACTAGTTCATCATCACCCAACATTCATATTTATTCGAATTTTGCATAATTAATTCTTCCTACATCAATTTATCTAACATTCAAGCGATACAAACTAGATCATATATCAAGATAACATACAATCAAAATCATTATGATCTTCTTAATCAAAATACAATTTCACAAAGTGGGTTTTCACTACATTCTTTCATGCAACCTAAAATCACACATGATTCTTGTCTTAGGAAGCAATTCTAACTCAGATTTCTCACAATAGATACAAGAAATCGCATTTGGGTTTAACCCCTTACTCTAAAATTCATCTTTTCAGAAAATTAAACTTACCACTTCACTATATATGCATAGATAATCGATAATCTTGAGACATGCAACTGATTTGACTTGAATTTCTTGATCAATTAAGTGATTTAGCAATGGCAAGGGTTTTCACCCTGTTCCTTCTTGTTCGATCGATCCCAGGTACCACCAGGATATGTGTTTTTGTGTTTCTACCTTTTAATTCCCCAATTATTAAGACTTTTCACATTACACCCCTCCAAGTTTAATAACTATCTAATTCAAGCATTTTTCCAACATTAACTTATATCTTATCATAACCCGTCAACTAAGTTAGTTTATTTGTTCCCTTTCATATATTTTAATATTAACCGATTTATGGGGCGTTACAATATGGCTTAAAAACCGGTTTTTAAACATTGGTTTTAGTAAAGTAATATCCTGATATTTGCTATGGTTTGGGCTTTGGGTCCATTCTAGGTTTCTAAAGCATTCATTATTTTGTTTATCCTAAATGTCATTTTGGTTCCTGTCTTTATTAGTTTAATAATAATTATATATGGTCCACCTGAGTGCTTTATTGATTCATCAACTTCAACCACTTTTGCATATCGTTAATATGAACCAAAATGAAGAAGATCAATTCAAACCAATAAGATGGATGAAAGTCAAAGATGAATAGTTAATTAATTAACATTTCTAAACCCTATTATTTTATTTTATCTTATTTTACACGAAATGTTGGATTTAGAAGTCAATATGAAAAGTCAAAGATATAAAAATGTCAAAGTTGCAAATCTAAGACTCTAATCCAGTGATTATTTGGTACACAAATGGCAATCCGGTCCCATCCTATTTGAAGGAGTCAAAACACTGTTAGTATGAAGTCCAAAACAATTAGCAATTGACCATTTATTATTATTATTATTATTATTATTATTATTATTATTATTATTATTATTATTATTATTATTATTATTATTATTATTTCCCTAAAATGCCATGTGAGGCAAGACCTTACTAGTTGTACTAGTCCTTTGCATGTTATTCATGTTGATATGCGAAGAGCGTACTCTAACAACTTGTGCCACATTATCACATATAAAGAAGGTCGATAAAGATTCTAAGTTGGGGAGTTTGTTAAGAATCTTACAAGGTCAAAGTTGTAGGCTATTGACACTACTACATGAGGGTAAATAGAGCATGGTTATATTAGAAAATACAACCTGAAAGAGCAACCGAGTTCTATCCAAGGGGGACTTTTCAAAATACAAATAGACCTAAATAAGGTAATTTGGGATTTGATAGGTCGGTGGTGCAACCGTGCAAGGTTTCTCCTGTTTCTTTTGGATCTGTTGAAGATATTCTAAGACGTCACAGTATATTCTCGCTTGCAATGTTAAGATCTCTAACAACAAGGTCGCATCTCCCTCGAATGAGAGATCAAATGTAATGTTTTCATATGATTAAAAGAATAGTGCAAGGTGTCCCATGTTAGATTGGTCTAGATGGTATAGTTTTAAAATAAAATTACAGAAAACGTCATTTATGTTTACATAAAATTGCATGTTTCATCATTTATCTTTAAAAGTCACGCTCAGCATCCTTTATATAAAATAAGAGTGATTAGATAATAAAAGAAAAAAGGTAAATAAAGAAAAAAATAAGTAACTTTTAAAGATAAAGGATGAAATATGCTACGACTATAAATGTAAGGGACATTTATGTAATTTTGTCTAGTGTCAATTTCTCAATATTTTTATTTGTGGCAAGTTTTCAATTGCTCCCAGCCCTTGCAATCTTTTAAAATAGTTAATTACTGATTTACTCTTTGTGGTTTGATCGTTTTAACGGTTTTGTCCCAATGATTAAAAAAGTGTCATTTTGCTCCAATAGTTTACTACGTTTTTTTTCAAATCAGCTTCCCGACTCTTAACTCACTTAAACCATTCAATTAATGGTAGGGGTATTTCGGTAATTTTATATATAAAGTTTGATGTTAAAGAAAAGTAATACTTAATAACTAGAAACAATTGGGCCGGGCCATATATACAAGATGAATCAAAGCCTCGGCTCTATAGGTCTTGAACCTATTCGGTCTATTTATTTTTATAAATCTTCCACTTCAAGGAATGATTGTAATAACGGGTCAGGTAGAAAACGATAGGTAATCTTATTTACATTAAATTAAATTAAATTCTAAATAAAAATATGATTGGGTGGACTTGAGGTAAGCAGATACACCATGAGGTTTTTAACTCTTGACTCGTTAAACAAACAATAGAAGGTAGGTAAGAATCAGACAACGAGGATGGATATGATTGGGTGGTTCCGCTGGTGGCACCGCTGGTGGCACGATGATACTCCAGTGGTCCGTCAGTGATCCAAATTTGCCGTTCAAAAAAAAAGGTAAGAATCAGACAACGAGGGAGTAATAGCAACAACTTTTCGAATAAGCACATGAACACTAGACCCTGTTATTTAGATTGAATATTAATATTTCACATAATAGTAACCAAGTTTTAAAAGTGTTATAATTAGGTCACTGATGTTGTTTTTGTCCCAATTAGATAACTTAACATTCAAATCGAGTCATGTCCTTTTTTCCATGTGTCAAGAAAAAATGGAGTATAAGATGCTGGGTCGAATTATTTTAATATATGAAATTATATTTATTAAAAATAAAAACCATTTAATTACATTAAAAATTTTAAAATAAAGTTACAATCCACGTCATCACTCGACGTTAGCATCAAATAAAAGAGAAAAAAAATCCACATCACCACGGTTACCTATGAAATGGATTAAAAAACCCTTAATTTTACTGAAGAATGAATGTTGAGTGACCTGATTGTAACACTTTTGAAATTTGAGTGACCTAATTGGAACACTTTTAAAACTTGGTTACTATTCTACAAAGTTACCCATATATAAAATGATGACAAATTACATGTATGTATTGGTTAAAGAGTTATCAGAACTTAATAAGGGCTAGAGGTATTAGAAAAACCGGTTTTTTTAAACCCGAACCCGACTCTACCCGTAGGTAGGGACCGGGTATGCATATTATATTCAATACCCGAACCCGGGTTTTTTCATACCTAGTTTGTACCCGGGTTTTCGTAATACCCATAACCGGGTTTTCATAATACCCGGATCCATTGTGTATAACAACTTTTTTTGAACGTTTAGAGCTTGTGTGAGGCATTTTTTGGGCAAATTTCAAGGCATACAATATGTAAATATAAAGGTTTCCATTATATTTTTATGTTTTATGCCAATAAAATGAATCGGAAAATCCGATCTATACCAGAACCCGAACCATACCCGATCAATACCCGAACCCTACCCGAACCCTACCCGACCAATACCCGAACCCTACCCGGACCCGGAAATAGGGTATTCTAATACCCGGGGTATTGAAAACACAAACCCGAGTACACAGGGTATAGATTTTCTGGGCAAAACCCGGACCAGAACCCGATCCGGGTATGACCAATACCCGAAAAGTCAAAACCCGGTCATACCCGTACCCGGGTATATACCAGAACCCGGATATTAGAAAAAATCCGTTTTGTGCACCTCTACTAAGGGCTAGTATATTATCTTTATTTGATTCGGCCTTTTCTAATCCAAAAGCCCTAATTAAAGATATATTGCATAAGGTATGTAAACGAGTCGAGTCGCACATTAAAACCGCTCAAGGAACAGCTCGCTAAAAACTTTAATCAAGTTAAGTTTAAACGATCTTAAGCCCTAGCTTACCGATTAGGCTAACCAGACATATTATTAATATAAACTAGCAGTTTTCCACCGTGCTACGCGGTGGGAATTCAGTTGGTTTCAGTCCTGTTTGTTTCGGTAACGGCACTCGCTATAACAATTTACATAAAGCCCTGATATGCCCAAACGGACATTGACACGTGTTTATATCCATTAAAAACCATAAAAAAGAATACTGGTCCGATACTACCAATATCGGTACCGATTGTTCGGTTGAAATCGGTTCGGTTCATAACGTATCAATATTCATGTAGTTAACAATACAAAAAATACGTTTTTTAATATTGTCATCAGCACACGTATAGTTTTAAGATATAAAAATTAATTACTATTCATTGTTGGTTTCTGTTCGATTTGGTACGATAGCGGCACGATATCTATGTTCAACAAAAGAAAAATTATCGCAGTGTTGGAAAAAAAATTAACATAATTATGGAGTTAGATTTATATATTATTATAAAATTAACGTGTACAAATTATTCAAAGAATCAAATTAATTAATGAGTAATATATATTCTTATTAAAAATTAACGTACCCAAATTATTAAAAGATTCAAATTAATTAATAAGTAATATATATTATTAATAAGTTTAACAGAATATTTAAATTGTTCATCGTTAGTTCAAATTCATATAGTTAAATAACTAAAAAGAATACTTTAACATCAAATTAAAAAAGAATATACTTTCATATAGATAACTAGTTAAAAAGAATACTTTAAAAATCAAACTAAAAAGAATATTTAAAAAATCTTATCACTATTCATCGTCAATTTAAATTCATATA
The DNA here is from genome assembly GCA_030545235.1 of Helianthus tuberosus. Classification (NCBI taxonomy): domain Eukaryota; kingdom Viridiplantae; phylum Streptophyta; class Magnoliopsida; order Asterales; family Asteraceae; genus Helianthus; species Helianthus tuberosus. Next base: position 64,783,787 of record CM060369.1, read on the forward strand.
GATAACTAGTAATATTCCCCGCGTGTTGTGGCGGGTCTACGGTTAGTATCGGTTCGCTTTATGACAAGATCGATATGGTTTCAGCACTCGGTATAGTAACTAAAAGATACAACCAAAAAATAAAAGTATTGATATAACCAAAATGACGTTGACACATGTTTTACAATGCTTGAAAACCATAAAAACGAATAGTGGTTCCAATAATAACGATACAGTACCATTGTTGTTCGGTCGAAATCGACAGGGCATTGATGTTGCTAAGACGGTGTCAGTTTAGTTAGTCATGGTAGTACCAACACTTGCTATAGCTTACAATGTATAAAATATATTATATACTGCTACCGAAGTTGTGCACATGGTATTGGTTCATTTCGTCACAATAAAAAACAAAAAAAAAATCAATTAGATTTCACTCGTTCGATTCAAACAAAACTTATATTGAAATATAAATAAAAATAAGTATGTCGCAACGCTATTTTCTAAATTTTATAAGGCATTACTTATATTATTAAAATAATGTAAAGGATAAACAGTGTCGACATATAAAAAAAATACTAAATGTAGATAAAAAACAGACACGTCGTAACTGCATACTAAAAAAATTTATAAAATATCGTTTTGATAAAAGTTATAATAGAAAAACAAAATATGTTTAATTAATATAATAAAATAATTCAAAGGTAGAAAAAATATAAAAATAAATAAAAATTTGTTTACTGTTCATGAGCACTTTCTTTTAACAGTTATAATTATAATACTTACTACTAATATATATATATCTATACTACTTTAATAAGCATATAGCAAGGACAGAAATGGTCATTTGCCACTTTACAACCATTTGAAGCCCATTGTACAACCTTTTAAGCACAAAGGTGTTGAAAAAACCTTCAACACACGCGGAGCAGCTCATACAAACTAACCGGATCTCTTTGACCCGTTTTACCCAAATGGATCCAATATATACCTTCTTTCACTCAATCTAAACCCTAATATTCATTTCTTTTCACATCCGCCCCCCATCCTACTACTTCTCTCTCTCTCTCACCAGACGCGGTTCTAGGGTTTCAAAACCAGGCGCTCCAAGATCAAGATCTAGGGTTTCTCTGTGATGAATCTCTTTACATCCGACACCAGATCGACTTCCTCATTATCATCACCACCATTTCTAGGGTTTCTTTACCAGTCGCTTCAAGATATACGCTTCCTCAGCGATGAATCTCTCTAGATCCAACACCAGAACGACTGGTTTGACCGCTCGATATCTTTCTTTTTACAGTATCTTTTTTTTGGTTATTTGAATCGGATATGTGTAACATTTCAGAGATGCCACCATTTCTAGGGTTTCTTTACCAGTCGCTTCAAGATATACGCTTCCTCAGCGATGAATCTCTCTAGATCCAACACCAGATCGACTGGTTTGACCGCTCGGTATCTTTCTTTTTACAGTATCTTTTTTTTGGTTATTTGAATCGGATATGTGTAACATTTCAGAGATGCCGTTGAGTTGTTCGTGTTAGGGTGCACAGGAATAACCAGATGTGGTATGTGTTCTGTAGTTTAGTTTTTTTTTCTTTAAAAAAGTTTGTATTTTTAATTTGAAGTTGATTATTGATTATTGTGTTTATCTTGCAAGGTATTGTTTGAGCCGTAGCTTTTTTATTCTGCGAAATGTTTGTTTGTTTACTACTGGATAACCAGATGTGGTATGTGTTCTTTACTTTAGGTTTTTTTGAAGCCCATTGTACAACCTTTAAAGCACAAAGGTGTTGAAAAATCCTTCAACAACACGCGGACCAGCTCATATAAACTAACCGGATGCATTTGACCCGTTTTAATCAAATGGATGCAATATATACTTTCTTTCACTAAATCTAAACCCTAATTTCATTTCATTCACATCCGCCCCCATGCTCATATAAACTAACTGGTATGTTTGTTACAAATCTGGTATGTTTGTAGCTGATTTACATGCTTATGTTACTGATTATGTTTGTTACAGATCTGGTATGTTTGTAGCTGATTATGTTTGTAGCTGATTATGTTTGTTATAGATCTAATGTTACTGATAAGATTCAGTTTTGCTTTTACAGTTGTCGGAGGGTGGTAAAGGAGTTGTGTACTCCGGATTTTGTGTTCTTATTCTGTCTGAACTGAAAGTGTTTGAGGCTGTGATGCACAAGCTGAGCTTGTGTTCTTAATTTGTCTGAACTGAAAGTGTTTGAGGCTGTGATGCAAAAGCTGAGCTTGTGTTCTTAATCTGTCTGAACTGAAAGTGTTTGAGGCTGTGATGCAAAAGCTGAGCTTGTGTTCTTAATCTGTCTGAACTGAAAGTGTTTGAGGCTGTGATGCAAAAGCTGAGCTTGTGTTCTTAATCTGTGTGAACTGAAAGTAACAATTGTTTTAAAGTAATGAATCAGGTTAAAACTCTAAACAACTTTGCACTTGCATCAAATTATAACTCTTTTTAGTAAACTTTTTGAATTTAAAGTGTTTGAGGCTGTGATGCAAAAGCTGAGCTTGTATTCTTAATCTGTCTGAACTGAAAGTGTTTGAGGCTGTGATGCAAAAGCTGAGCTTGTGTTCTTAATCTGTCTGAACTGAAAGTGTTGAGTCTATGATGCATAAGCTGAGCTTGTGTTCTTAATCTGTCTGAACTGAAAGTGTTCGAGGCTGTGATGCAAAAGCTGAGCTTGTGTTCTTAATCTGTCTGAACTGAAAGTGTTCGAGGCTGTGATGCAAAAGCTGAGCTTGTGTTCTTAATCTGTCTGAACTGAAAGTGTTTGAGGCTGTGATGCAAAAGCTGAGCTTGTGTTCTTAATCTGTCTGAACTGAAAGTGTTGAGGCTATGATGCATAAGCTGAGCCTGTGAGGTTACATATGTGTTTAAAACACTTGTACATCATGCTTTAAAGGTTGTTTAAGTTTAGTGGCAAATTACTCTTGTACATCATGCTTTAAAGAGAGGTTACATAACACAATAGACTGTGGTGATGATTGTATTTTGAGGGTACATAGAAGATCCGAGTAGCATCTTGGCGGGGCAATATCCAGGTTGCATAGTTCTCACTCTGCAACCGTGTGTTGCAGCCATGGCTTTAACCGTAGTTGTATTCATCTCTCAATTACATGTCTGAGTCTTCCAGATGTTTTGAAAGAAAGTATATATTGGATCCATTTGGGTAAAACGGGTCAAATGCATCCGGTTAGTTTGTATGAGCTGGTCCGCGTGTGTTGAAGGATTTTTCAACACCTTTGTGCTTAAAAGGTTGTACAATGGGCTTCAAATGGTTGTAAAGTGGCAAATGGCCATTTCTGTCCTTGCTATAAGCTTATTAAAGTAGTATAGTATGCTTATTAAAGTAGTATAGATATAGAAGTATAGATATAGATAGAAGTATAGATATAGAGTATAGAGTATAGATATAGATATAGATATAGATATAGATAGATAGATAGATAATGTGCTTAAAATGATTTTAGCCTTTATGTTTGTTACAGATCTGGTATGTTTGTAGCTGATTTACATGCTTATGTTACTGAAGGTTTTAGTATCTAAGTTGAGTGCTTGTAGAGTTGTGATGAATTGTGATGAATGTAGTTGAATTTATAGACTTCCAAGCATGCTTCCTTTCTGACAAATCCGAACAGTGTTTGCTTTTACAGCTGTATTTGAACAGTCATCGTCAGTAAAAGAATTCAAAAAGGATGGCAGTAAAATATTTTGGATTCTGAAAGGTTGTCAACTGTTTGAAGACTTTTTGTGAAAAGTCTTTGATAGGTTGTCAACTGTTAAACTGTTCAACTGTAAAATCAGGAGTTAGGTTTCTGAAAAAGGTTTCGAAAGTCTTTCTGACAGGTTACTGTTCAATTTTTTGGTCATAAAAAATTACTAAATCAATTTTTACTTTAAATTTAAAAAGAGTTATAAATTGATTCAAGTGCAAAGCTGTTTAGAGTTTTAACCTTATTCATTACTTTAAATCAATTGTTACTTTAAGTTGCAAAAGCTGAGCTTGTGTTCTTAATCTGTTTGAACTGAAAGCATGATGTACTATGATGCAAAAGCTGAGCTTGTGTTCTTAATCTGTCTGAACTGAAAGTGTTGAGGCTATGATGCATAAGCTGAGCCTGTGAGGTTACATATGTGTTTAAAACACTTGTACATCATGCTTTAAAGGTTGTTTAAGTTTAGTGGCAAATTACTCTTGTACATCATGCTTTAAAGCGAGGTTACATAACACAATAGACTGTGATGATGATTGTATTTTGAGGGTACATAGAAGATCCGAGTAGCATCTTGGCGGGGCAATATCCAGGTTGCATAGTTCTCACTCTACAACCGTGTGTTGCAGCCATGGCTTTAACCGTAGTTGTGTTCATCTCTCAATTACATGTCTGAGTCTTCCAGATGTTTTGATAAGCAAATGAGCAGGTTATGATGCATAATATGCCTACCTAATCAAGTCTTTCTTACCTTCAAGCAATCAACTATGCACTGTCGACACCTCTCACAATGTCACTCATCCCTCGGCTAATATTATGTAATTTTGGGTGAACTCTCAAAACCGAACTATGAAGCATACTATAATAAGCTTGTACGTCAATCAGATTTCCACCTAATTGTTAAAACTCGACATGGATCAAAAGGACTTCAACGGGTAGGTAAGGGATAAAGGTAGGGTTTTTATTATTTTTTTTTATTTTTTTTACATTTTGGGAATATATGGCTAAACACGTAAACACACGAAAAACCGGACCGGATATGCACGAAACAAAATACTACCATATTGGTCATTTTGACTTACAACTTTATTTCCTTTTTTTTTTCATCTCTTTTTTTTTCAATTTTTTTTTCTTCACAAATATAATAATCACGTAACACGATCCGGTTATCAAATCACAAACGGGTAACAAATGAATGGCTAGGCTCAAAGTGGTATCTAAGGGTAGTGATGAAACGGGTCAAACACAAAGGCTACAAAAACAAGGTGATCCTAATGCCTCTATCATATCCATGCCAAATCCTAACCGAAGGTCTCAAACTGTATCAAAACGCACAAGTTCTAAAGTAATACAACAAGTCGGTAAACACACATGAAACGAAAGTAGTGAACAAATAAATATGTCACATGTAAAGGCTCAAATCTCACTATCATGTGGTGAATAAAGGCTACCGATATCGACAATGCACAATCAAATTACTTTCGGCTCCATCCACTATCCTAGGCATCCCAAAACCTTTTACTCCCAAAAACCGATTCAGTCAACCTACTATCCCGCAACTTAAAGAAACATGTGCTTTCCAACTCGTAAATTCGACAATTAAACCGTTTTTTACCGACGTTTTGAAAAGGTTCTTGTTTTCTACGCGCTAAAGGACCGGGACTCGCAACAAACTTTTTTTTTTTTTAGACTCAAGACCCTACTAACTAGACACTAAATAATAGTTCCCATCCCCACACTTAAACTTTACATTGCCCTCAATGTAGGATGGAAACCGACTCAAAAACTAAAAATAAATAAGAAAATAAAAGAAAAGGGCTAATTGGAAAGGACTTAGCTGGTAATATAACGCGTATGCTCCAAATCTCTCGTCCAATCCAGCTCGATCGTATAGCATTTCGTTCACGATCGGCTTGACACTGACTCTGACATGCTTGATAAATGCCTTGAAATTCGATCAGCAGCTCCAAAATCACCCGAATGGAGATTGAGTACGGGTGGTACATATTCGAACCTGCATCAACAAAAACAAGCAAAATACCAAAGCAATACCGACTCGAAACACAAAAAGACTCAAAAACTACTAACTTAGACGCATGGTACAAAATAAAAGACTCAAATTACACCACCAAATTACCATCTTACCCCCTCCCGGCACTTTGTTCGCCCTCGAACAACCCAAGTGCCAAACCTAACCAAGTGTGGATGCAACGGATACGGGTCGAATGTTTAGTGAAAAATCACAATTTAACGCCTTAAAAATATGCAACCCGTTTCCCCACACTTAAGATGGAAATAAACCCGGTAACAAATTGTCACGGCCCATGACCCGGTTTGACCCGTTTCAGGAGCCGCGGGACAGAAAATACTGCGGTATTTATTTAATTGAGTTTTACAGCGGAAGTTTTCATCAGGATCTTTTAAAATGTAAATATTTCCCGATTATTTTATTTCACAACGCGGAATAAACCCGGTAATTTACAATAGTTTGATTTCATAAAGAAATCTTTTATTTTACAAAACATGTTTCTTTATTTTATATTGAGCCACTTCCTTGAGCTTGTAGTGCTATATGGCACTTTTCCTAGATCATATGTGATCACCTGAAACATGTTTGAAAAAGGTTTTGTCAGCGGGAAATACTGAGTGAATCATTCTATTTTGCATAATGATGCATAGTTATTAATTACAGCATAAGAGCGATTACAATGGCTTCTATCTTATTTTTATCTGGCATTCTGTCACAATGGTGACAAGTCACAATGGTGACGATGGTCATACCACTATTTAGATCAATGAACCTAAATAGTGATGATTATCCCTGTAGGTCAATGAACCTAACAGTGATTGTCCCAAGTAGGTCAATGAACCTAACTGGGTGAGAATTAGTAATGTGCACAATACCCCACTAACCAATAATTCAAGATATCCACGACTTAGTCCCTGTAATTATAACCTTGAAAATAATTTGGAGTATTGTAAAATATTTGATAGAAAGATAATGACTCACAAACTGTGAGAAAGGTTTTATAAAGCAATTTGATAAAAAGAGAGAATGACTCACAAACTGTGAGAAAAGAAGAATGACTCACAAACTGTGAGAAAAGAAGAATGACTCACATTGCAGATTTATACGGGCAGAGTTTGGCCTACTGATTTAGCCTTTTATCCTAAATTTAATAACAAGCACACAATTTGGGGTTAGTCATCAATCCAGCATTTACGATAACTCACGAGATCAAATTCTCACAACGAACGACAAAGTGCAATACTTCATCCATCGAATTAACGATGATCCGTCGAATTAACAACGAACGACAAAGTATAATACTTTATCCATCGAATTAACGATGATCCGTCGAATTAACAACGAACGATAAAGTATAACCCTAATGTGGGCGGCACTTAAACATTCATTGGATATATTGATCGATCGGACAATGAATCGTAGCAGCGATTGTGCTAATACCCTGATTACGGCATCAATTAGGGACATGTGTGTGTTAATTGAAGTATACAGAGCATAACTCAGCGTATTTTTCGAATTTCTTCGTCGTTTCAACTCCCAGAATCAAGTCCCAAACTCCTCTATTTATAGCCAAAATTTTACCCTTACGCGGCCCGCTTTAGTTTTGGCTTATCCTCACGCGGGCCGCGTGAGACCTATTTTTTTCTATAGGGTTGCCACGTGTGGGACTAGCTCAGCTGAGTCGACGAATTTCATTAATTCAACTTGGACAGCACGTAATTTAGATAATTGTCAACTAGGGTTTACCCCCCCCTGAGTTTTAGGGGCCCTGATCCTGATTCTGAAAATTATGAAAATTTTAAGGTTTGCGCAGAATCACTTGGGTGTCTCAATTAGGGTTTCTTATTGGTCAAATTAATTTAATAATTATGACTTTTGATGAGAGTCGTTACATTCTCCCCACCTTAAGAAAAATCTCGTCCTCGAGATTTACTGGAATAATTAAGGATACTTTCTCTTCAAATTCCAGTTTCCAAGTGTATTAAGGTCCTATCTTTGAATCTCACTTTACTTGAACTAACACTTATTGGTTTACCTTTATATCTTGCAGAGGTACTACCAGTGATTCATTTGATGAATATTTCTTGAGATTGGATACATGAAATACATCATGTATTCCAACTAACTTTCTTGGTAGTTTGTAAATGATAAGCAACTAGTCCTATATGTTGGATTACTGAAATGGTCCTATGTATCTTGGACTTAGCTTTCCTTTCTTCCCGAATCTAACAACTCCTTTCCAAGGAGATACTTCCAATTATATTTTGTCTCCAACTCGAACTCCAACGGCTTTCATTTATTATCGGTATAACTTTTCTGACGATCTCTAGCCGTTTTCAGCCTTTCCCTCGTGATACTGAATATCACAGTCGTAATCACTTAGGATTTTCATTCATCTCCTTTGCCTTAAATTCTTTTTGCCCAAAAATATATATCTTAAATTCTTATAATCCATATAGATAGTACCCTTACTTCCATACAGATTATGTCTCTAAATCTTAAAAAAAAAATTATGGTTCTAATTCTAACTCATGAGCGGTATAGTTCCTTCGTACCTTTTTCAATTGTCTTGAGGCATATGCAATTTCCTTTTCGCGTTGCATTAAGGAATATCCAAATCCTAGCTTTGAAGCATTACCATATACTTCAAAATCTTCTGTTCCTTCTGGTAAAACTAGGATTTATATTTTAATATCCTAAAAACTTCTTCTTGTTTAGATCTCTAATCAAACTTAACTATTTTACAGGTTAACTTAGTTAATGGTATAGCTATTTTGAAAATTCCTTAATGTCTATAATACTAAACCTACAAAATTCCTAAATTCCATTGCGGTTTACAGAATATTCCATTTGGTAATTACTGCTATCTTAGCAGAATTTATGTGAATACCTTCATGATTCACCATATGACCTAAAATTGCACTTCTAGCAGCCAAAATTCATTCTTCGAAAATTTGGCGTAAAGCTTTTCTTTTCTTAACAAAATTAAGAGTACATGCCAGTGCTGTCAATATTCTTCCTGATTTTTGGAATAAATAAGTATATCGTCATTTGAAGACAATTACCAATTTATTCAAATATGGTTTACAGATCCTATTTATCATGTCCATGAATGCTGCAGGTGCCTTCTTTAATTCGAAGGGCAGGACTGTAAACTAGTAATGACCATTCCTAGTTCTGAAAACAGTCTTAGGTACATCTTCCTCTGATATTTTTAATTGATAATATCCGTAACGTATGTCGATCTTAGAAAAATATCTATTTCCCTGGATTTGATCGAATAGATCATTAATGCTAAGTAATGAGTATTGATTCTTAATTATAACCTTATTCAATTTTCTCTAATCAATACATATTCTTATCGAACCATACTTTTTCTTAACAACCAATATTGTGCTAACCGATAAGGTTCCTTGGCTTATTGGTAAAATTCCTGGAATTTAGATGAATCTTAAATTTTATCTTCATATCTGGTGGTAATCCAGGTAAATCTTCTGGAAATACATCTGGGTATTCTGAAATTACAGAAATTTCCTTAAATTCTGTATCTTTAGTATTAATGATTACTGAAATCATATATACTATTCCTTGCTTTCGTTCATAATTAGCAATTTCCATTACTGATATGAACTTCATAGGCTTACATGGTTTATCTCCTGTAATCATAATTACTTCTCCGATGGTTGATTGAATTTCTAAGAAATTCTGATCACAGATAATGATCACAACATCGATTTCAACTAATTTCATAGATAATAGGATTGCAGAAAACTTATAACTTATTTCTATGTTCTACATAACCTTATTTATTTTAACTGAATTCCCATCTGCCGTTTCTAATATAGAAATTCATCTAATGCTGGTTAATGGTAAGTTAAGAGTTTGGCAGAGTAAAGTATTTATAAAACTTTGGTTTGCACCAGAGTCAAATAATACTGTTGTGTAAACGTTGTAGGCTAAGAACATACCGGCTATCACATCTGGAATCATCTCGACTTCATGAGTAGTCAGCTGAAAAGCTCTCGCATTCCTTTTTGCTCCTTCTGCTGGTTTGACTTGATTGTCAAATGATTTATTCAGTTTTGGACAATCTGGCCTAAGATGTCCAGTTTCTCTACAGTTGTAGCAAACTGAAAATTCCTTCCTCCTACAGTCTTCTTCTTGATGCCCTGGAATCTTGCAAAAATTGCAATATCCTTTGCATCTTCCAAAATGCTTCCTTTTGCAAAAATTGCAAAATGGACTAATAGAAGATTGCCCATTCCCTCCTTTCTTGAATTTGTTATGGTTACCCGAACTGAATTCTTGGGTAATCTTTTGGGCTACTTCCTTCCTTCTATTTTCTTCTCTTGTTCGTACTAGCTCATCAGTCATAGTATTAGCTAATTCTACTGCATCATCAATCGTGCGAGGTTTCGCAGCTTTGATGATATTACGGATTTCGGAAATTAATCCCCAAATATAACGAGAAATAAGTACCGGCTCTGGCGAAGCCAGGGTTGGTACCACTCTAGCATATTCGAAGAATATCGTAGTATACCCTCGACAATCTACATCCACCATCCGATGGGTTAGAAACTTATTTGCCATTTGATCTTTTTCATATTCAGGACATAATTTTCTTTCTACAAGACTCTTAAATTCTTCCCAGTTCATAGCATACGCCATCCTTCTTCCTTTTGCCTGTAACATCGTATTCCACCATTCTAGCGCTACTTCTTTGAAAAGATTTGATGCATACATGACCTGATCATCCTGAGCACATTTACTTATGGCAATTACTGCCTCGGTTTTCTCTAACCAACGCAGTGCTGCAGTCGCTCCTTCATTGCCTGCAAACTCAGTGGGTTTACAAGCAAGAAATTCTTTGTAAGTGCAACCAGGCGTTGCAATTTTCCTTTTCTTAGGGAGCGGAGCTTGCCGTGGTTCATTATCATGATTAACATGATTACCGCCTCCATTTACGCTATTACTGAAATTATCTTCAGAAATGCGTTTACTAGGAACAACTTGTTGCGGTTCGATTGGATTTTTAACAGCAGCAATGATTGCTGGAATAGCATTGGCTATCCCTTGAGCAACTATTCCTGGAATAGTGTTGGCTATCTCTTGAGCAATGATATTTTCTATATCTTGCCTAGTCACATATTGGTTCCCCGATTGTTGCTCAGATTGATTATCCTCATTGACTGGTTCATTATTAACGTTTTCCATCTGATATCTATTTTATGGATACATAATTAGTATAAAGGAAATAATTCAATGTCACAATTTAGTTGCACATAATCACATAAACGAATATACAACAAAATTTGTAACTTTTCTAATATTTCATTATATCATGCTTCTATATACACCTGTTTTATTATTTAATTTACACATACCGATTTTACTATTATAATTACACAACCATATTTCATAATTCCCTATCCTTTATCAGGTGATGTTCTAGTAACGGCGTTTCTTCTCATCGTATTTCCAGGAGATCTGTCCCAAAGTCTCTTGGATCCTATTCCCAGCATCCATGTTGTCAAAATGATGGAGTTCAGTCCAATTCTCGTTACTTATTGGTAAATTTGGTAAAGGTTCTGGATTGTTCTTAGGAAAAAGCCTATAAGGATGGTTTTGTAACAGTATTTCATTATCCAACCATTCGTCTATATTCCAGTGATTAGAAGAGTTTGGAATAGATGGTTCTAAGTTCATAAAATTATTTTCATTAACAGGCTCAATAGTATCATCTGTTGCTATTATAAAATCTAATTCTTCTTGAGATGGTAACTCTTCAATTTGCCTAGAACTTTCCCCAATTTCCATTTTCTTAGGCTTAGGTTTCTCGAGAGGTAAAACGTTAAATTCTATAGGTTCTTCTATGTCTGGAATATACCTATTAAAATCTCTGGAAACTTCTATTCTTACTGGATAGAGATTTAAATTCTGAAGGGCTTCTGACAGATCACTCATACTGTTTAAAATACACATAATTTACTAAGTCATAATAAAATTTTATAGAACAACTTTTTAAATAGTATTTCATACTACCAAACCAACTGAAAATTAAAACATACTAGGTTTTATTTGTAATTTATTTATAAATTTTCTAGACTGTAGATAATAAAAATACTAAACTTTAAATCAGAATATTTAAAGATTTATATTTATTATTACAGTAGTTAACATATAAAAATCTATTAAATAAGTATAATGACTTAATTTACATATATTAACTAGTCATTATCATGGTGGATATTGGTTAGTGCTGCCTTGTTTAAGCATAGGTGATCAGTCCATGCCTAACTAAGGCTAGGTTATCCAATATCTGCCTCTGATAATAACCCTAGTATTTAAAAATAATCTTAATACTACTACTATTAATATATTATTATTAATAATAAAAGTATTAATAATAAATAACTAAACAATAATTTTAGATAAGAATATACTTCAATCATAAAAATATAATTTCTTTACCACAATATAGTAATACTATATTTGTAATTTAGGTAATTCCATATATAATTAAGTAAATTTATATATAAGGTTTTTCGATTAACGATGATAGAGCAATAAATATTACAATATATATAAAAAAAATCTGCCCATACTATTCAAAATTAGTCAAATAATTGAAACATATAATCACAAAATAGTAATTAATAAAAATTATTAAGTATTTTCTAAATACTTAATTGGCTTAAATCAGTGGCTTGAGAAGTGGCTCTGATACCACCTTTTTCTGTCACGGCCCATGACCCGGTTTGACCCGTTTCAGGAGCCGCGGGACAGAAAATACTGCGGTATTTATTTAATTGAGTTTTACAGCGGAAGTTTTCACCAGGATCTTTTAAAATGTAAATATTTCCCGATTATTTTATTTCACAACGCGGAATAAACCCGGTAATTTACAATAGTTTGATTTCATAAAGAAATCTTTTATTTTACAAAACATGTTTCTTTATTTTATATTGAGCCACTTCCTTGAGCTTGTAGTGCTATATGGCACTTTTCCTAGATCATATGTGATCACCTGAAACATGTTTGAAAAAGGTTTTGTCAGCGGGAAATACTGAGTGAATCATTCTATTTTGCATAATGATGCATAGTTATTAATTACAGCATAAGAGCGATTACAATGGCTTCTATCTTATTTTTATCTGGCATTCTGTCACAATGGTGACAAGTCACAATGGTGACGATGGTCATACCACTATTTAGATCAATGAACCTAAATAGTGATGATTATCCCTGTAGGTCAATGAACCTAACAGTGATTGTCCCAAGTAGGTCAATGAACCTAACTGGGTGAGAATTAGTAATGTGCACAATACCCCACTAACCAATAATTCAAGATATCCACGACTTAGTCCCTGTAATTATAACCTTGAAAATAATTTGGAGTATTGTAAAATATTTGATAGAAAGATAATGACTCACAAACTGTGAGAAAGGTTTTATAAAGCAATTTGATAAAAAGAGAGAATGACTCACAAACTGTGAGAAAAGAAGAATGACTCACAAACTGTGAGAAAAGAAGAATGACTCACATTGCAGATTTATACGGGCAGAGTTTGGCCTACTGATTTAGCCTTTTATCCTAAATTTAATAACAAGCACACAATTTGGGGTTAGTCATCAATCCAGCATTTACGATAACTCACGAGATCAAATTCTCACAACGAACGACAAAGTGCAATACTTCATCCATCGAATTAACGATGATCCGTCGAATTAACAACGAACGACAAAGTATAATACTTTATCCATCGAATTAACGATGATCCGTCGAATTAACAACGAACGATAAAGTATAACCCTAATGTGGGCGGCACTTAAACATTCATTGGATATATTGATCGATCGGACAATGAATCGTAGCAGCGATTGTGCTAATACCCTGATTACGGCATCAATTAGGGACCTGTGTGTGTTAATTGAAGTATACAGAGCATAACTCAGCGTATTTTTCGAATTTCTTCGTCGTTTCAACTCCCAGAATCAAGTCCCAAACTCCTCTATTTATAGCCAAAATTTTACCCTTACGCGGCCCGCTTTAGTTTTGGCTTATCCTCACGCGGGCCGCGTGAGACCTATTTTTTTCTATAGGGTTGCCACGTGTGGGACTAGCTCAGCTGAGTCGACGAATTTCATTAATTCAACTTGGACAGCACGTAATTTAGATAATCGTCAACTAGGGTTTACCCCCCCTGAGTTTTAGGGGCCCTGATCCTGATTCTGAAAATTATGAAAATTTTAAGGTTTGCGCAGAATCACTTGGGTGTCTCAATTAGGGTTTCTTATTGGTCAAATTAATTTAATAATTATGACTTTTGATGAGAGTCGTTACACAAATGACTCAAATACAACAACAACAAAATGCAGGAACACATACCTGAACGTCGATTCGAACCAGCCCGAACAATGATGGTGATAGATGGATGAAGGTGGTTCGAAAATATGGAACTTGGATCAACCAGCTGAACCTATTGGGCCTGAACAGTCAGTTGTCGTGTGTATTGGGCTCGCGGCCCGCATTAGATGTGTAATAAGTTGAAGTGGGCCGCCTCAACTTAAACTTCCGGCAACAATATTAGCATCCGCGCGGCCCGCATTAGATGTGTGTTTAGTGTAGGCGGGCCGCCTGAACTGCAAACAGCAACGGTTTTACTTGCAGCAACAGCAGATATGTGCAGAAACCATTTTCCTTTATTCCCAAACTGCCCCTGCACTCGTTTTTGTCGTTTTTATCTTTTACGAAACCTGTGATGCTGCTCGGGTGTCGTTCTCGGCCACGTAAAGGCGATGCAACCTGCAAAACACTAGACAAAACACACAAAAGACGCAAAAACACGAAAGAAACGCAAAAGACGCTAAAACACACCCATACTAAACTAAAGACACGACGCGAACTACGACTCAAAATACAAACTCTACACTTGAGTTTTCACTCAAGAACCTACGCGGTGGTATCCGGAAGATCTTCGAGAGGAGTTTCCTCCTTCTCGACGTCGTCAATAGGCCCTCCTAAATAATGCTTCAAACGATGGCCATTCACTTTCCACGACTCCTCATTCTCTTTATTGTATAGCTCGATCGCACCGTGCGGAAACACTTCCCTCACTACATATGGTCCCGTCCACTTCAACTTCCCGGGAAACAACTTAAACCTCGAATTGTAAAGAAGCACCTTATCACCAACCTTGAACTCCTTCAACCCCTTAAGCTTTCGATCATGCAACGCCTTCGTCTTTTCTTTAATACTCCACGAACGCTCATACGCTGCATCCCTAAGGGCTTCTAATTCATGAATTTGGAAGTATCTTCTCCTAGCGGCCTCGGTCAAATCTAAATTCACCGTTTTGAGTGCCCAAAGAGCCCGATGCTCTAACTCGACCGGTAAATGGCACGCTTTCCCATACACAATCATAAACGGCGTCGTACCTAATGGCGTCTTATAGGCGGTGCGGAACGCCCATAACGCATCGTCCAACTTGTCGGACCAATCCTTCCTACTCTTCCCCACCGTCTTCTCTAAAATCCTCTTTACACCTCGATTCGCGTTCTCCACTTGACCGCTCGCTTGCGGATGGTACGCGGTAGCCAAGCGGTGTGTAACTCCATATCTCTCCAACGCCTTCTCCATAACCGCATTGCAAAAATGCGAACCGCGATCACTAATAATGGCTCTAGGAGTACCAAATCGCGTAAACAACTTCTTCAAAAACCTCACCACCACTCGTGCATCGTTAGTAGGCAAAGCTTGAGCTTCCACCCACTTCAAAACATAGTCTATCGCAACGAGGATGTACCTATTCCCACTCGAAGGAGGGAAAGGTCCCATGAAATCAATACCCCAAACGTCAAAGATTTCCAACACCTGAATAGGATTCTGGGGCATCTCATTCCTGAATGAGATATTACCAGTACGCTGGCATGCATCACAAGCCCTAACAAAATCCTGAGCATCCTCAAACACCGTAGGCCAAAAGAAACCGTAGTCGAAGACTTTTTGCGCGGTCATGTGTGCTCCATGATGACCTCCTGTCAAACCCTCATGCACGTGCCTCAGAATATCAACACCTTCTCTCCTACTAACACACCTCCTAAGTACCCGGTCGCTTCCTATCCTAAACAGGTAAGGGTCATCCCATATGTACTTCCTAGCATCCCTCACCAACTTCTTCTTTTCCTGCGCACTCATCGTCTCCATCACAAACCCGTCAGCCAAATAATTGGCTATATTGCCATACCACGGGAGATCCCTGGCTCCTGCAATGACAACATCTATAGACTCGAGAGGGAATCTGTCCCCTATCGCCTCCTCACGAATCTCCTCTCTCTTTGGATCCTCTAAACGAGACAAGTGGTCCGCCGCCACATTCTCTGCCCCTTTCTTATCCCTAATTTCAATGTCAAACTCGGAAAAAGTAGAATCCATCGTATAAGGCGCGGCTTCGCGTCCTTCTTCTGAAACAGGTAACGCAGAGCAGAATGGTCCGTAAACACAATGGTTTTCGACAAGACAAGGTACGAACGGAATTTATCGAACGCGAACACCACTGCTAGCAACTCCTTCTCCGTGGTGGTGTAATTCTCCTGGGCATCATTCAAAGTTTTACTCGCGTAGTAAATCGGGTGAAAATGCTTCTCCCGTCTCTGCCCTAACACCGCACCAACTGCGTAATCGCTCGCGTCGCACATCAGCTTGAATGGTAAGCTCCAATCAGGTGACACGAGGATCGGTGCACTCACTAACTTCTCCTTCAGAAACTCAAACGCTCGAAGGCACTCCTCGTCAAAGACGAAAGGAACGTCCTTCTCCAACAATCGCGTCATGGGGCGTGTGATTTTGGAAAAGTCCCTAATAAAACGCCTATAAAATCCCGCATGACCGAGAAAACTACGAACCGACTTGACACTAGTCGGCGGAGGAAGCTGGCTGATCGTATCTATCTTCGCTCTATCTACCTCGATGCCAGCTCTCGAAATCTTGTGCCCTAGCACAATACCCTCAGTCACCATGAAGTGACACTTCTCCCAATTCAACATCAACTTCGTCTCCACACATCTCTTCAACATCTTCTCCAAATTCACCAAGCACTGATCGAACGAACTACCATAGACCGAGAAATCATCCATAAACACCTCCATCGAACTCTCGACCATATCCTGAAAAATCGCGATCATACAACGCTGGAAAGTAGCAGGAGCGTTACATAGACCAAACGGCATGCGTCGGTACGCGTACGTGCCATATGGACATGTAAAAGTGGTTTTCTCCTGATCCTCTGGTGCAATAGGAATCTGGAAATAACCAGAAAACCCGTCAAGAAAGCAATAGAACTGCTGACCCGCGAGACGCTCAAGCATCTGATCAATAAATGGGAGCGGAAAATGATCTTTACGAGTGGCGTCATTTAACTTTCGATAGTCAATGCACACACGCCAACCCATAACAGTACGAGACGGAATAAGCTCATCCTTCGCATTCAGAACAACCGTCATCCCCCCTTTCTTCGGGACGACCTGCGTAGGACTCACCCAAGCTGAATCGGAAATAGGATAGATCAAACCAGACTCTAACAACTTCTTCACCTCCTTCTTCACTACCTCCTGCATATTCGGATTCAAACGACGTTGCGGCTGCACTACAGGCTTGTAAACATCCTCCATCAGAATGCGATGCGTGCAAAAAGTAGGGCTGATGCCCTTGATATCAGATATCCTCCAGGCAATCGCATCACTGTGTTCTCTCAACACCTCAATCAACCTCAACTTCTCCTCCGCAGACTCCTCAATAACTCCCTCGCCCACCAAATCAGCTCCACTAATATACTCGAAACACGTGTCGACACAAGATATGAAAGACTGTAGGAAGTAAACTGAATGACACGGTCCACTAACGTCGTCTCCACCCCCAGGGTGCTGCATCGCCCTATCTATCTCGAATGTGACAACCTCGTCACCAGCACGAAGAGAAATCTTACCGTCAAAGACGTCGATGATCGCCTTTGCGGTTCGAAGGAATGGACGGCCCAGAATAATAGGAACCCTCTCATCGGCCTCCATGTCAAGCACAACGAAATCTACTGGAAACACAAACTTATCCACCTTCACCAACAAATTCTCCACTATCCCACGAGGATACTTGACTGATCGGTCAGCCAAAGACAATGACATACGCGTGGGCGTCAACTCTCCTAAACCAAGCCTCTCATACAACGAAAACGGCATCAGATTTATGCTGGCCCCTAAATCGGCTAGAGCGTGAGCGGGGGAAACGGCTCCCCCAAAGAAACAAGGAATGGTGAATGTACCAGGATCAGTCAACTTCTCTGGCAGCTTATTCAAGACTACCGCGGAACAACCTCCTGTCAATGGAATATTCGACAACTCTCCAATCCTCTCCTTGCGCTTCAAAAGATCCTTGAGAAATTTGGCATACTTAGGCATTGACTGAAGTGCCTCGACAAACGGAAGATTGATTTTCAACTGAGTAAACATCTCGAGGAATTTCCCGTACTCCTGAGCATATTTCTGCTGCCTAGCTCGAGCGGGAAACGGAAGGCGGGAATAATCAATCACTGGTGATGGCCGAACCTTCGTCGGCTGCTTCTCCACTTTCTTCTCCACTGGTGACTCCTCGGCGTGTGCGGTACTTGCTGGGGCTAGCCTCGTGTGCACCTTGCCTAGAGCCTCCATCTCTATCACCTCATCTACCTCATCATCACTCTCTACCTCACCATTCTTTCTCACAACCTCTCCCAAACTCTTCCCACTACGGGTCGTAATAGCCTTCGCTGAATGATTCGCGGGATTCGTGAAGGTATTTCCCGAGAACTGACCCGGGGGATGCTCCTGTAACTGCTTAGCAATTCCACCGACTGTCCTCTGGAGATCTAACAGTGTGGATTGCTGACTCTTCAGCTGAAGCTCGTGTTTTTTATTGATCTGCTCTTGATTCTTAGCTACATTCTGATTATGCGTCATCATCTGAGCAAACATCTCCTCTAACCTACTCAAACTACCCTGTAAAGCCTTTTCACTACCCTGACTCTCCTGATTCGACCCTCCACTCGCAAACTGACCTCCTGCACCACTATACTGACCACTCTGACCCGAACCACCACTCGTGTAAAGACCTGGCCCCCTATTTTGATACTGACCAGATGGGAATCCAGGGGGATTACCAGAAGAACGATAACTGCTGTTGTTGCCACTACCGCGCCAGTTGGAATTGTAATTGGAATTGAAAGGATTCGTGGGACCCCTAGACTGACCGGCTATGTACTCTACCTGCTCTAACGTAAGTGTGGGACACTCGAGCGTGTCGTGACCTCCCCTACAAAGCTCACACCTATCAACTTTCTTCTTTAACTCATCAATCTCTCGCTTCAAAATCTCGACTTCAGCAACTACCGACGAATCCGAGCTAACTCGGTTTACCCCTCGACCGGCCGAGGAGGTACGAACAGGAATGGAAGTCCTGCTGGTAGAGCTGTAGTCCATATCAGAATGTGCAAAACTCTCAAACAAATCATTGCACTCAACCACCGTCTTCTTTCCCATAAGCTGTCCTCCTGCTGAAGTATCGAATCGCGCTCTAATCTCAGGAGTAAGTCCGTTATAGAACTTTTCAACTAACGCCCAGTCGGACAAACCATGCTGTGAGCAACGAGAGAGAAGCGTCTGGAAACGCTCCCAAGCTAAATGATATGGCTCATCAGGCTCCATACGGAAGGAGTGGATCTGATCTCGAAGACGAGACGCCTTGGCTGGCGGAAAATACTTGGCTAAGAATGCATCGCGAAGACCTGCCCAAGTAGTGAAAGTGCCTGCGGGCTGAGAATCGAACCAGACGGCTGCGCGTCCAACGAGAGAGAATGGGAACACCTGAAGGTACCTAGCATCAAGATTGACACCCTCTATGGAGTAGGTGCCACAAAGACGAGTGATGCGATTGATATGAGCGGGTGCATCCTCCTCGTCACGACCATGGAACTGGCAAGAATTGGTAATGGCCGTCATGATGTAGGAAGGAATCTGCCAGGACCTATCATTCGCGATGTTCGGAAGGGTGATGGGTGAAGTGGCACCGGTGAAACCGGTGGTCGCCTGCTGGTAAACGGTGCGGTTCTCCATTCGAACTACGGGTGGAGGACTAGGTGTACGAGAACGGGAGGGTGGTGGGGAGAACGTGTGGTGAAACGTGAGGTGATGACTTGGGTGTGAAATCAAAAGCGGGGGTGGGCTGTGAAAACGAAGAGGAACTAGAAGAACTGACCTCGGACGCAGAAGACGAGAAGGAAGACTTGATCGTAAACGGAAGCGGCGGAGGTCCCTGCGAACGCGTATGGGGCATCAACTGAAAAACCGAATACGAACAAGTAAGAAGACTCTGACAAAGACTCACTAATCTAGAAAAGACACTAAAGCGAATATTTTTTTTTGGGTTTTTAAAATTTTTAGACTCCTACGACTCAAATAACACAAATAGCACGTATGATGTCAAACAAGTCCAAACAAAGTAATCAACGCAATCGCCAAATGGGTCAACTAAATTAACTAAATTTACCCTAATTCTAGACTCTCTAAGCTTTAAATTTATAAAACTAAGACTCGCTAAACCCTAAACCACACAATCGGCAAGTGTACCGATCAATGTAGTATAGCCTAAAGAAGTCCGAGTATCGAACCCAAGAGACTCTACTGACTACACTACTGACTCTATCTACACTAAAACTGACACGACTTAACCATTTGTTTATTTAGGGGGGGGGGGTTTCTAAAAATCCTAATAATGCAAATAATGAAAACTAGCTAGACTAGACGAACTAGACACGAACTCTCACGAAGACTGAACTCAAGGATGATGAGGGAACTACCTAGACAGGAATCCTGATTGCTTTTAGTTATGATTATAATTGGAAGTTGTCTGCTATGGGACCGGGATCTTGAAATTCTCACCTATCGGGAAATCTAAGGACCCCTATCAAGAGCACGCTAAGATCCCTTAAAGGTTGTTAAACTACCGGTTATTAGACTCCTTTACAAGACACCTAATGGCGTTTATAAAAGTATCATACAAGGTTCACTCCCTTACGAGACCTAAACCTAGGATAGGTTTGTTTTCTCAGTTAGACTTGTTAGACAACAGCAAATAGGTTAACTTTCTAAGAAGGACCCACCTTGCGGTTTAATCACTTAGACCTAACAATAATCTCGCACCTTACAGCTATTGACGATTAGTAGAACACTTGATTTTATAAAATTACCAATTATTACTTCTAAGGTTTATTGGCCAATTTAACCCTAAAGATTCAAGATTTATTACGTGATATAGACAGTCACCAAAATCTAAAACCTAGCACGACTCTATTATGTGATAAAGACCGTCACCAAGATTCATGCGAAGCAATAATCAACAATTAAATACCATCAAGCAAGCAAACACATCTAACCGATAGAACAAACCGTTTACAATTTATAAACAATCCATAGCTTCCAAAATCCAATAATAATCAAAACACAAACGCAATCAATCATCCATGATCTTGGGAGTTAGGAGAGATATTGGGAGTTGGGAGAGCTGTTGATGATGATAATAATGAAACTAGAGGTCGGCTATTAAGTGTAAATTGTCGCCACACTGGGACCTGTTTGCACAAAACAAAACCGTAGCATACCAATTTTAATCCGAATTCAACCAATTCAAATAACATGCGTTACCTTTTCTAACACATAAAATTAATAAAGTTGAGCCATGATGCATGTGTGTTAGTATGTGTATTCATAATTCATAGTACCATGTATATGCATTTAAATTTATGCCTGAATCATACGTGTTTATGCTATTAAACGAGTTTACCGAGTTACATATTTGTTGCAACTTATGTTGACGTTCTTGAACACCCTCAAGTCGACACTTTGAATGTCAAATATAGATCATAAATTATAGGCGGATTGGTTTGAATAGTTTTGAGCTTATGGTTGTGCTTTTGTTGGCTTGGCGCAATTCGATTTGTTTACATCCTTGTAAACCTCTTTAAATCCCCATCACTAGTTTTGAAGTACCTTAACTGAAAATTTAGATTTTAGTTATGACCCATCTGAACTGAACCTTCTCATGCACACCCTTAGAATTACTAAGAAGTGATTTGTTTTCCTTTGCATCGCGAATTTGGTTTTGGTTATGGCTCAAAACCGAACTGCCCTAAGATAGCCCTAAACTCACTAACCTAAGTGATATGTTTCCCGCCGCATCGCGCGGGTAAAAAACTAGTATATATATATTAAACTATTGAATAGAATATAATTACACTATATGTGTGGAGTAAGGTTTCGGTAAATGGGTCTTAACATACAAATAGGCTTAACATGAGAAATGAAGGAGGCAATTATTTATTTTATTTTTGTTGAAATTTTTTTCCCATCTTATTAAGCACGCATTTTAATCCCGAATCTAAAAAAAAATTGTGTATTTACACTAGCAGAGTAATTATAATTACTCTACTAGAGTAAATACATGATTTTTTACAATAAAGTAATTACACATAATTACTCTACTATTTCATACTTATATTATTATTATATAGAGTAAATTACCGTTTTGGCCCCTGTGGTTTACCAAGTTTAACCGTTTTAACCTAAAAATGAATATTTTAACATATCGGACCCCGAGGTTGCATTTCATAATGGTTTTGGCCCTTGACACTAACTTTGTTACTTTTTTGCAGTTAAGTGTAAGGGTAATAAGGTCATTATATACCTTAGGGGCTGTTTTAGATAATTACAAAGTTCTTTTTAATATTTAAGAGATTATTAATGCAATTACTCTAAGTTTTTTTATTATTCCGTTATTTTCACGATTATTATTTAACAAAATACGTTTTAAATATACAAATAAATATGTATTTTCATTAACCGTTTGTTTTTATAAAAGTCGTTTTAAAAAAATAATTTGTTTTTTTACATTTTGTTTAAACCATCTATCGTTTTTAAAATTGTTCCTTTTTAAACCATTTGTTTTTTAAAATCGTTCTTTTTATGTCGTTTGTATTTTAAACTACCGGTTATTAGACTCCTTTACAAGACACCTAATGGGGTTTATAAAAGTATCCTACAAGGTTCACTCCCTTATGAGACCTAAACCTAGGATAGGTTTGTTTTCTCAGTTAGACTTGTTAGACAGCAGCAAATAGGTTAACTTTCTAAGAAGGACCCACCTTGCGGTTTAATCACTTAGACCTAACAATAATCTCGCACCTTACAGCTATTGACGATTAGTAGAACACTTGATTTTATAAAATTACCAATTATTACTTCTAAGGTTTATTGGCCAATTTAACCCTAAAGATTCAAGATTTATTACGTGATATAGACAGTCACCAAAATCTAAAACCTAGCACGACTCTATTATGTGATAAAGACCGTCACCAAGATTCATGCGAAGCAATAATCAACAATTAAATACCATCAAGCACGCAAACACATCTAACCGATAGAACAAACCGTTTACAATTTATAAACAATCCATAGCTTCCAAAATCCAATAATAATCAAAACACAAACGCAATCAATCATCCATGTCTAGGTAGTAATAAAGATTTAGCCGCTAAACATAATCCAAAACAAGTTCATAATCCAAGTAATAATAGAATTCATCATTAAACAAGTAAAACAAACAAGAAACGAAGAAACAAGATTGTGTAACCCGTTAACTTCAATCCCGAATGCTCCCCAATGCTCTCCGATGATTCCTAGCAGTCCCGAGCCTTCAAAACGCCTTAAAACAGCCTCTATGATCGCCTGAAGTTCGTCCAAATTCGTAATTGTGTTGTTAAACCCGGCTGTTATCGATAATGATCATTATATAACAATAAAACCCTAATCTGCTTGCTGATCACGATTCTGCGCCGACATAAGGTCTTCTCGCGGCCCGCTTGAAGTTTGGTGTAAGTATACGCGGGCCGCCCGCCTTCAAATTACCGGAAACAATAACTTAAGTTGATGCGGCCCGCCTGATGGTTAAGCTTAAGTTAATGCGGGCCGCTTTAGACCTTCAGAGCTGCACTTTCGCTTCATTCCACTCCCGAGCTCCTCGATTTCCGTGCCAATCTTTCCCCTGTCCAGATTTTATCTCGTATCTGTTCCTTTTGCTGCAAAAACCTGGAAAACACAAGACAATCAAAAGTATGTACATTCTATCTAAAACCGACACTAAAACTAACTAAAACCGAACAAACCTAGACGCGAATAAAGATGTATTTTACAATACATCAGTTAGGTTTTTGAAAAAGGTTTCGAAAGTCTTTCTGACAGGTTACTGTTCAATTTTTTGGTCATAAAAAATTACTAAATCAATTTTTACTTTAAATTTAAAAAGAGTTATAAATTGATTCAAGTGCAAAGCTGTTTAGAGTTTTAACCTTATTCATTACTTTAAATCAATTGTTACTTTAAATTGCAAAAGCTGAGCTTGTGTTCTTAATCTGTTTGAACTGAAAGCATGATGTACTATGATGCAAAAGCTGAGCTTGTGTTCTTAATCTGTCTGAACTGAAAGTGTTGAGGCTATGATGCATAAGCTGAGCCTGTGAGGTTACATATGTGTTTAAAACACTTGTACATCATGCTTTAAAGGTTGTTTAAGTTTAGTGGCAAATTACTCTTGTACATCATGCTTTAAAGCGAGGTTAGATAACACAATAGACTGTGATGATGATTGTATTTTGAGGGTACATAGAAGATCCGAGTAGCATCTTGGCGGGGCAATATCCAGGTTGCATAGTTCTCACTCTGCAACCGTGTGTTGCAGCCATGGCTTTAACCGTAGTTGTGTTCATCTCTCAATTACATGTCTGAGTCTTCCAGATGTTTTGATAAGCAAATGAGCAGGTTATGATGCATAATATGTCTGAACTGAAAGTGTTGAGGCTATGATGCATAAGCTGAGCCTGTGAGGTTATGATGCATAATATGTCTGAACTGAAAGTGTTGAGGCTATGATGCATAAGCTGAGCCTGTGAGGTTACATATGTGTTTCTTGTGCTTAAAACACTGGTATGTTTGTAGCTGATTTTCATGCTTATGTTACTGATTTGAATCCCATTGTACAAGCATTTAAGCATGAATGTGTTAAAACTTTCTTCAACACGCGGAGCAGCACATGGATCCTAACCGGATCTCTTTGACCCGTTTTACTCAAATGGATCCAATATAAACTTTGTTTCACTCAATCTAAATCCTAAATTCATAAGCTGAGCTGAAAGTTTTGAGGCTATGATGTTCAGGCTATGATGCATAAGCTGAGCCTGTGAGGTTATGATGCATAATATGTCTGAACTGAAAGTGTTGAGGCTATGATGCATAACCTGAGCCTGTGAGGTTATGATGCATAAGCTGAGCCTAGCGGGGCAATATCAAGGTTGCATAGTTCTCACTCTGCAACCGTGTGTTTGCAGCCATGGCTTAACCCGGTTTGTAGCTGTGTTCATCTCTCAATTATATGCCTGAGTCTTCCAGATGTTTTGATAAGCAAATGAGCAGGTGGTGTATCGAAATCAATCTTCCTCTTAGGCGATTTAGCCCGCCGCAAGGATTCGGTTTGGCAGGAGTTTTCTTGTTATACGGTTGTGGACCATCTCAATGTGAATGCTAGAGTACATTAGAAGTCAAGTTGGGTCCAAGGCTTGGAAGAAGGTGTGAGTTGTGGCTTACGCTACGATATGGAGACTTTAGACGAGTAGAAACGAGAAAGAATTTAATGGCAACAACATTCCGATCGCTAAAGTGTACCAGTTTTGTTTTGATAGTCATTATGTATGATTTCAGAAGCTTTGACCATGTTGATATGTGTATTTTAATTTGTTGTATTTATGAACACATATTATATTAAGAAAAAAAGAAAGTTATTTTTGTATTGTGTAATCATCATCTTCTTAGAGTTTTGGCGTGGTTTGATTTCATTCTTTGATGCGCAATGGAAAGAATCTTACTTTCACTTATACTTGTAGCATTCATACACGAAAACTGAAAACTGACAGGTGTCGCCTTTAGACAAAATGTATATTTTCAAAGCAAAACAAACATGAAGAACCCTCTGTTTTTTCACAAGCAAAACAAACATTAAGAACCCAAAATACCCAAATACCCAAATAACATGATGAAACCCTCTGTTTTTTCATCGAATCAAACCATAAATCAAAATGAGGAACACATCCAAACCATCTATTTTTTCATCGAATCAAACCAAAAATCAATGAGGAACACATCAATCCGAAATTGATCCGATCAGTTCTTTTTAAACAGTTCTCAAACAACCAGGGGTAAGACCGTCTTTTGGCATGAGTGAAATATCAACCTGAGCCCCTACATTCATTTTTTGCTTTTTTTCTTATGAAATCTAAATCAAAATGAGGAACACATCCAAACCATCTTTTTTCTTATGAAATCTAATAATTCAAATTAACTCTTTTATTTTTAAATGTATAACAAATTATTAAAGCCTAAACTGTATATTAAATGTAAACTTTTAATACATACAATACAGAGACAAAATGTCATACCAACTTAGTAGATTTGACGGAACTTACAGACTCGATAACAAAAGACCGTAACATACAATACAGAGACAAAACGTCAAAGATCCACAAGTCATGCAATCAAACTAAAAATCAATATGATGAACACACAAGAATCAAAACCAAAACACAATGAAAACCACTGATCCGATTAGTTCTTAATATGAGGAACCCAAATCATGCAATCAAACCAAAAATCAATATGATGAACACACAAGAATCAAAACCAAAACACATTGAAAACCACTGATCCGATCAGTTCTTTATATGAGGACCCCAAATCATGGAATCAAACCAAAAATCAATATGATGAACACACAAGAATCAAAACCAAAACACATTGAAAACCACTTATCCGATCAGTTCTTAATATGAGGAACCCAAATCATGGAATCAAACCAAAAATCAATATGATGAACACACAAGAATCAAAACCAAAACACATTGAAAACCTCTGTTTTAATACCCTAAACCCTAAACCCACAAGAATCAAAACCAAAACACATTGAAAACCTCTGTTTTGATGCATTTTGAACAATATACTCAGTTGATACTGTAGGATCGTGAAACGACCTAACGAGTCGATCAGAAGAGTGCTCAGACAGAATCAGAGGCGGAATTCATTGATTCTGTCTTTGTTTAGCTTGGATTCACTATTAATTGTCTCGTTTATTAATCTCTGAACGTTTACAAGACTGGAGACACCTCGACAGCACCTCGGCGTCAGAAATCAGAGTCTTACAAATGAAGTCGTTTGAAGGCTATTTAAAGGGAGGACCCTTCCGTTTGAAAGTGATATGATCATTTCAAACGGAACCCTTCAAACGGAACCTATCTTCAAACCGTAGCATCTACAAACGGTCAACCTCAAACTATTACAATTTCAAACGGTTTCTTTCAAACTTAATGACTTTTGTTTTGTCTTCTAGTTTCATGATGCAATGATGATGTAAGCATGATGATGTCATCATCAATAATAATGACCTCATGCTTGTACAAATCAGCAACGAACCCGATACTCGACATAAGACGAAGACGACAGATGAATGCACCAACAGACTCCCCCTCAGATGTTGACGAGTCTTAAGTGTCGAGTCTTCGCATCTTTAGTCTTTATCAGTCTCTTTTCTTTCTTATCATATACCAGGATCTTCTCTTTGGCTCTAACCTCGTCAGACTCCCCCTCTCATCATGATGGGATCGCTGTCTGGAATTAGCTATCACCTTGAGATCAATCCCTGGCTTTATCTCTGTTTAAGCTCATCTCCTGCACAATCTTCTCACAAACACATAAGTTTTTACATAAATCAATAAGAAAAACTTACTAGTAATAGTTATATCAAGTTCAAATTAATGACCCTGATTAACTAATCAAACTTTTCTTTTTACAAAAACAAATTTCTTCTTTTAAACGCACACTCCCAAACCAGTTCATCATGTTCAGCACTTGAAATTTTGAAAATCAGCTCTTCAACATCAGTTGTCGAAAATCTTTTTGTATTTTTGATAACAAAGGAATGCAGTAAAGAAATATATACAAACAATATTTTTGTGAGTTTGTGTAAGAGGATCATATCAGTTTATGTGACCAATCACTAGCACCGTTAAGCTTTAAACATTTTCAGTTCTAAACGATTCACGTTGATTGACGATATTGTTGTCCACTTAAACTCAAAACTAAAAACTTTCAATCTGCTTACCGATACTTTAAGGTATATTAAGATAGCACTAAGTTCTTATGGACCCCACGATCTCAGCATATTCCCTCATCATGCAATACACTGACTCAAGTAATGCCTTTAAACTTTATCAACTGTGATTTGTGCGAAAACAAAGCAGAATGTTTAAACATTAACAATCAGGTCGATACTTCCGTATACGCAGAGAAAGTCCAATGTTTAAACAAAATAAGAAAATAAAAACAAGTTGAAGTTGTTTAGGCTTTAACCACCAGGTCGATACTTCCGTATACGCAGAGGAGGTCCAAAGCTTAAACGAAACACCAAAGAAAATAAAGCAGAACGTTTAGGCAACAACATCCAGGTCGATACTCACGTATACGCAGAGGATGTCCGATGCTTAAACAAAATAAATAAATAAAACAAGTTTAAATCTTTTCAAAATGAAATGCACAATCACAGTGACTTTTCAGCAAAGTTGTGAAGGTTCACAAACTTAACCAGTTTTATGTCTTTCGACAATCAGCGATTACTGAGTAGGCACACAATCAAGAAGGACAAAACTAAGTACTATGCTTTTGACCATGTTTCCCACTAGAACTAGGCTTTTTCATTTAAGTTTGTATCGTTATCGCAAATCTACTAGTCTAGCTGAGCCTACCGTCACATCTTTAGTAAGATCGTTTATCACATTTTGACTTTACATTTCTTTAGCATGCTGTGACAGTCCAACTGATCTACTATCATTTCCTCTTTTTCACAACAAAACTCATTTTTAAAATTTTTCATGTTTTTGACATTTTCAAATTTTATAATTTTTATAAAATTTTTACTCCCCCTAAAATCAAAATATGTCTCAATTTTGATTTTCTGGGAAAATTTGAAAACAAGCTGTACAAGAAATGTGACAACATGATGAGAATCATTCAATTCTCCATTCACTTGGCTTGAACAATCAGAACTCCCCCTGACAACAAACTATTTTCCCATAGTGATTTCAAAACACTTAAGTTTGTTTTAATCAAAATGGTTTTTCCGGAAAATAAGTTTTGCGTGTCTTTTCACAAATTCGGGGATCTCTCATCACCTTGTTCTCTTCAACCACTTGTAAAAACTAACATTTTTAAGATCAATCCACAAACATCACTTGTAGAAAATCAAGTACAACTTAATGTCCTTGATTTACCACTTGTAAGTCGAAATCACTTTCGTGAATTTCTCAAGAAATGTGCCGATTCATGTTCCACGCTTACCAACCTGGGAACTCCGGCAAGTCAGGTTTTTCATTTAAACAGATTCACCCAAGCCTGACGGTCCTTGGGTGATTTTGAATTCTTGTTCAACAATGGTGGAAAATTTGCCTCATCCATTGTTAAACCAGAATTCTCAGTTTTTACCACAACAACTGGCTCTTCTGGCTTTACCACACCAGATTCATTGCCTGAATGTGGCTTGTCTGACTTTGATGAGCCAGATTCATCGCCAACAACTTTCTTCTTCTTCTTTCGTCCTCAGATTTGTATCTGATGAATGCGTTTTGCTTGATTTGTCATTCTTTGGAGAGCAAGACGATTTATCAGAACTCTTATTCGATCTATCCGGTGAACCCGAGGACAAAATCTTTTCCAGATACTCTCTGGCCTTCTTCCTCTTCTTCCCCAGTCTGTCTTTTTGCCCCTGTGAAAGCGTCACTTTCGTTTCTTGAACTTTAGGTTCTTGAACCTTCTGTTCTTTGGGCTTGACAGAGACTGGTTTTTTCACCTGCTTCTGAGATTCAACCCTCGATCTTCTCATTGATCTCATTGAGCAATCTCTAGCAATGTGGCCAATAATGTTGCAGTTAAAGCATCTTCTCGTCTCATAACTCCAACCTTGGCAGTTAACAGCAATGTGTCCTTGATAACCACATCGGTAACACACTCTATTATCGTACCAATCACCATTTTCAGTCCAAACATTCAGATCAAAGCACTGTTTGGCTTGGTGATAATCCTTGCTCCTCTTGTTTGCTTGATTTGACTTTTGAGCACTGTGGTCCAACCTGCACCACTTATTACCAACAATTTTAGAGTTTTCATTTTTTACTTTTTGTGGTTTTTGATTGCGATTGGATGATCGATCTGATGAGCTGTTATTCTCTTTTTGAACATTTTTCAAATTTTTAATTTTTTGTTTCTGTTCCACTTTCTTCTTCAAAGGTTTTTGCTTAGAGCATTCTCCTTTTTCGGTTGATTGTGGAACAGTTTCTTGAAATTTTTCTTTTAACTTCAAAAATAAATTCTTTTTGTCAATTTTTTCATTTTCATCATCAGATTTCTCATCACAATCTTCAACTTTGACTTTGTCAAAGTTTGTGACATTGTCACTTATTGGCACTGAATTAATAGGTTTTGGACAAGGAATAATTGAAGTATTCACAAAAACCTTCAACTTTTGTTCCCATTCCTTGATTTTCTTTTGAGCACACTCAGCTTCCTTTTCAACTTGAATAATCTTTTCAAGATGAGAATTGATTGCAATCTGTTTTTCAAGATTGTTTTTACCAAATAAATCTCTCTCATCTTCTAAAATTTTTATTTGACTTTGAAAATCTTTCTCAATCTTTGATTTTTCATTTTCAAAACTTTTAATTTTTTCTTCAAAAATTTTGTTTTCTGATGTCAAACTGTTCAAATCATTTAACAGTTTAACATTTTCAGCTTTCAGCTTTTCACAATTTCCCTGTAAATCCAGAATCTTTTTTACATCAGTTTGCTTCTCATCTTTCAACTTCTCGACTTCCGATTTCAAACTTTCCGCATCCTTCAAGAGTTTGTCATTGTCAGTCTTAAAATTGTCACATTTGGAGCACACCGAGTCAGAACTTGAAGATTCAATCTTCACAGATTCTTCATTCTTTTGAACTTGCTCTGTCTCCATCTTGTATGTTCCTGCACAAAAAATTTTAACGAAGTCAAGAGGATTCATATTCTCATCAATATAACAACCCCTCTTCATATCATATTTCATCACATCTTTTGCACTAAGACACACACAGACTCTTTTATTCAGTTCTACAACCACATCCAAACTTAATTTTTTCAAATTATTTTCTATCCTATTCAACAACTCTTTCTTTTTGTCTTCATTATCATATCTATGTGTTGTAAGTTTACTGATGAATTTACTCAAAGATAATTTTGAAAAACTAGAATTCTTTCTTAGATTTTCCAAAAAATCATCCCATTCGGCTGGTAATCCATTAGCAAACTTTGATACTATTTCAGCTTCTGATATCATTATCTTGTTTTCTTTCAAGTGGTCAATCAAACGATCAAATCGCTTCTCCAGATCATCTAATTTTTCATCTTTCTTACACAGAAAACAATCGAACCGGAGAACCCAAAAATTCTTGGACAAACCTTGATAATGACTACTGAAATACCCTCGATACCAATCATTTATCCTTTCAAGATCATGGTTTTCTTTTTCATCAAATACCACTTCCATTTCTCAAACACAAACTGTTCAAACAATCCGATCAATTACTGAATATGTTTAACGAATGAATGGGCCTATCAAGATAAATGGATCGTCTAATGATTTAATGTTTTAACTATTGATAATATTCAACAATCTCAAGTATCCAATGACTATGATTGGGCCGCGAAAATCCACTAACCCGACAAACAAACAAGTAACAAGATAAGATGATTGGACCAAAAAGAATCAATTGTGAATATCAATATTTCTTGGGCCAAACAAATCTAAGAATCACGTGATGGTCTTTAAAACTTGTATCAAAAAGGTTCACAAGATATAATCAGTTCACATGCAAACTGACACATAACTAGATAAGTTCACATGATGATGCTTGACCAACAACTTTAATAATCACGTTCAATTATTTAACAAAAGCAACTGACACACTTCTATTAAAGTATCACACAATTCGATGTAATATTCAAGCGGTGAACTTTTCAAACAGTAACCATTTTTCAAACTGTCACGATGGCAATTTTCAAACGGTCACGATGCTTTCAAACGGACAAGTTATGGTTCAAACGGCCAGGTGCAATTTCAAACTTTCAGGTGCAATTTCAAACGGACAAGGACAATTTCAAACGGACAGGTGTTGATTTCAAACGGCCAGACCAATTTTTCAAACGGTCAGTCTCAATTTCAAACTGTCAGGCACGCCTCGTTCAAACGGTCACCAATTGTTACGCCATTTTTACCAGTTTTACTTCGAATTTAGAGCTGAAACTTTCAAGGGTTTGTTAAAATGCACTTTTACACATTCTGTGAAAGTTATAGCCGATTTTAACCGTGAAAATTTGTTTAGTTTTGAAAAGAAGGTGTAGAAATCAGAATATTCCAGCGAAAACGAACTAAACGGTAAGAACTTTTCCTCCTGAGCTCTGATACCACTTGTAGGATCGTGAAACGACCTAACGAGTCGATCAGAAGAGTGCTCAGACAGAATCAGAGGCGGAATTCATTGATTCTGTCTTTGTTTAGCTTGGATTCACTATTAATTGTC
Source organism: Helianthus tuberosus (assembly GCA_030545235.1). Lineage (NCBI taxonomy): Eukaryota > Viridiplantae > Streptophyta > Magnoliopsida > Asterales > Asteraceae > Helianthus > Helianthus tuberosus. Next base: position 64,816,322 of record CM060369.1, read on the forward strand.
TCGTTTATTAATCTCTGAACGTTTACAAGACTGGAGACACCTCGACAGCACCTCGGCGTCGGAAATCAGAATCTAACAAATGAAGTCGTTTGAAGGCTATTTAAAGGAAGGACCCTTCCGTTTGAAAGTGATATGATTATTTCAAACGGAACTCTTCAAACGGAACCTATCTTCAAACCGTAGCATCTACAAACGTTCAACCTCAAACTATTACAATTTCAAACGGTTTCTTTCAAACTTAATGACTTTAGTTTTGTCTTATAGTTTCATGATGCAATGATGATGTAAGCATGATGATGTCATCATCAATAATAATGACCTCATGCTTGTACAAATCAGCAACGAACCCGATACTCGATATAAGACGAAGACGACAGATGAATGCACCAACAGATACATCAACCCTCTGTTTTTTCAAAATCAACCCTCTGTTTTTTCAAAATCAACCCAAAATCATCGAATGGATACCAAAATCAACCCTCTGTTTTTTCAAAATCAACCCAAAATAATCGAATGGAACCCAAAATCAAAATAAAAATCATCGAATGGAACCCAAAATCAACCCTATGTTTTATCAAAATTAACCTAAAATCATCTAATGGAACCCAAAATCATCGAATGGAACCCAAAATCAAACGAATGGAACCCAAAATCAACCCTCTGTTTTTTCAAAATCAACCAAAAATCATCGAATGGAACCCAAAATCATCGAATGGAACCCAAAATCAACAATCTGTTTTTTTCACAATATAAACACATTCAAATCATCGAATCAAACCAAAAATCAATATGAGGATGAAGATGAACCTGATCTGTTCGATGAAGAAGATGTTCGATGAAGATGATGAAGATGATTTGTTGATCTGTTCGATGAAGATGATGATGATGATCTTGGGAGTTAGGAGAGATATTGGGAGTTGGGAGAGCTGTTGATGATGATAATAATGAAACTGGAGGTCGGCTATTAAGTGTAAATTGTCGCCACACTGGGACCTGTTTGCACAAAATAAAACCGTAGCATACCAATTTTAATCCGAATTCAACCAATTCAAATAACATGCGTTACCTTTTCTAACACATAAAATTAATAAAGTTGAGCCATGATGCATGTGTGTTAGTATGTGTATTCATAATTCATAGTACCATGTATATGCATTTAAATTTATGTCTGAATCATACGTGTTTATGCTATTAAACGAGTTTACCGAGTTACATATTTGTTGCAACTTATGTTGATGTTCTTGAACACCCTCAAGTCGACGCTTTGAATGTCAAATATAGATCAGAAATTATAGGCGGATTGGTTTGAATAGTTTTGAGCTTATGGTTGTGCTTTTGTTGGCTTGGCGCAATTCGATTTGTTTACATCCTTGTAAACCTCTTTAAATCCCCATCACCAGTTTTGAAGTACCTTAACTGAAAATTTAGATTTTAGTTATGACCCATCTGAACTGAACCTTCTCATGCACACCCTTAGAATTACTAAGAAGTGATTTGTTTTCCTTTGCATCGCGAATTTGGTTTTGGTTATGGCTCAAAACCGAACTGCCCTAAGATAGCCCTAAACTCACAAACCTAAGTGATATGTTTCCCGCCGCATCGTGCGGGACTATTGAATAGAATATAATTACACTATATGTGTGGAGTAAGGTTTCGGTAAATGGGTCTTAACATACAAATAGGCTTAACATGAGAACTGAAGGAGACAATTATTTATTTTATTTTTGTTGAAATTTTTTTCCCATCTTATTAAGCACGCATTTTAATCCCGAATCTAAAAAAAATTGTGTATTTACACTAGCAGAGTAATTATAATTACTCTACTAGAGTAAATACATGATTTTTTACAATAAAGTAATTACACATAATTACTCTACTATTTCATACTTATATTATTATATAGAGTAAATTACCGTTTTGGCCCCTGTGGTTTACCAAGTTTAACCGTTTTAACCTAAAAATGAATATTTTAACATATCGGACCCCGAGGTTGCATTTCATAATGGTTTTGGCCCTTGACACTAACTTTGTTACTTTTTTGCAGTTAAGTGTAAGGGTAATAAGGTCATTATATACCTTAGGGGCTGTTTTAGATAATTACAAAGTTCTTTTTAATATTTAAGAGATTATTAATGCAATTACTCTAAGTTTTTTTATTATTCCGTTATTTTCACGATTATTATTTAACAAAATACGTTTTAAATATACAAATAAATATGCATTTTCATTAACCGTTTGTTTTTATAAAAGTCGTTTTAAAAAAATAATTTGTTTTTTTACATTTTGTTTAAACCATCTATCGTTTTTAAAATTGTTCCTTTTTAAACCATTTGTTTTTTAAAATCGTTCTTTTTATGTCGTTTGTATTTTAAACTACCGGTTATTAGACTCCTTTACAAGACACCTAATGGGGTTTATAAAAGTATCCTACAAGGTTCACTCCCTTACGAGACCTAAACCTAGGATAGGTTTGTTTTCTCAGTTAGACTTGTTAGACAGCAGCAAATAGGTTAACTTTCTAAGAAGGACCCACCTTGCGGTTTAATCACTTAGACCTAACAATAATCTCGCACCTTACAGCTATTGACGATTAGTAGAACACTTGATTTTATAAAATTACCAATTATTACTTCTAAGGTTTATTGGCCAATTTAACCCTAAAGATTCAAGATTTATTACGTGATATAGACAGTCACCAAAATCTAAAACCTAGCACGACTCTATTATGTGATAAAGACCGTCACCAAGATTCATGCGAAGCAATAATCAACAATTAAATACCATCAAGCACGCAAACACATCTAACCGATAGAACAAACCGTTTACAATTTATAAACAATCCATAGCTTCCAAAATCCAATAATAATCAAAACACAAACGCAATCAATCATCCATGTCTAGGTAGTAATAAAGATTTAGCCGCTAAACATAATCCAAAACAGGTTCATAATCCAAGTAATAATAGAATTCATCATTAAACAAGTAAAACAAACAAGAAACGAAGAAACAAGATTGTGTAACCCGTTAACTTCAATCCCGAATGCTCCCCAATGCTCTCCGATGATTCCCAGCAGTCCCGAGCCTTCAAAACGCCTTAAAACAGCCTCTATGATCGCCTGAAGTTCGTCCAAATTCGTAATTGTGTTGTTAAACCCGGCTGTTATCGATAATGATCATTATATAACAATAAAACCCTAATCTGCTTGCTGATCACTATTCTGCGCCGACATAAGGTCTTCTCGCGGCCCGCTTGAAGTTTGGTGTAAGTATACGCGGGCCGCCCGCCTTCAAATTACCGGAAACAATAACTTAAGTTGATGCGGCCCGCCTGATGGTTAAGCTTAAGTTAATGCGGGCCGCTTTAGACCTTCAGAGCTGCACTTTCGCTTCATTCCACTCCCGAGCTCCTCGATTTCCGTGCCAATCTTTCCCCTGTCCAGATTTTATCTCGTATCTGTTCCTTTTGCTGCAAAAACCTGGAAAACACAAGACAATCAAAAGTATGTACATTCTATCTAAAACCGACACTAAAACTAACTAAAACCGAACAAACCTAGACGCGAATAAAGATGTATTTTACAATACATCAGTTAGGTTTCTGAAAAAGGTTTCGAAAGTCTTTCTGACAGGTTACTGTTCAATTTTTTGGTCATAAAAAATTACTAAATCAATTTTTACTTTAAATTTAAAAAGAGTTATAAATTGATTCAAGTGCAAAGCTGTTTAGAGTTTTAACCTTATTCATTACTTTAAATCAATTGTTACTTTAAATTGCAAAAGCTGAGCTTGTGTTCTTAATCTGTTTGAACTGAAAGCATGATGTACTATGATGCAAAAGCTGAGCTTGTGTTCTTAATCTGTCTGAACTGAAAGTGTTGAGGCTATGATGCATAAGCTGAGCCTGTGAGGTTACATATGTGTTTAAAACACTTGTACATCATGCTTTAAAGGTTGTTTAAGTTTAGTGGCAAATTACTCTTGTACATCATGCTTTAAAGCGAGGTTAGATAACACAATAGACTGTGATGATGATTGTATTTTGAGGGTACATAGAAGATCCGAGTAGCATCTTGGCGGGGCAATATCCAGGTTGCATAGTTCTCACTCTGCAACCGTGTGTTGCAGCCATGGCTTTAACCGTAGTTGTGTTCATCTCTCAATTACATGTCTGAGTCTTCCAGATGTTTTGATAAGCAAATGAGCAGGTTATGATGCATAATATGTCTGAACTGAAAGTGTTGAGGCTATGATGCATAAGCTGAGCCTGTGAGGTTATGATGCATAATATGTCTGAACTGAAAGTGTTGAGGCTATGATGCATAAGCTGAGCCTGTGAGGTTACATATGTGTTTCTTGTGCTTAAAACACTGGTATGTTTGTAGCTGATTTTCATGCTTATGTTACTGATTTGAATCCCATTGTACAAGCATTTAAGCATGAATGTGTTAAAACTTTCTTCAACACGCGGAGCAGCACATGGATCCTAACCGGATCTCTTTGACCCGTTTTACTCAAATGGATCCAATATAAACTTTGTTTCACTCAATCTAAATCCTAAATTCATAAGCTGAGCTGAAAGTTTTGAGGCTATGATGTTCAGGCTATGATGCATAAGCTGAGCCTGTGAGGTTATGATGCATAATATGTCTGAACTGAAAGTGTTGAGGCTATGATGCATAACCTGAGCCTGTGAGGTTATGATGCATAAGCTGAGCCTGGCGGGGCAATATCAAGGTTGCATAGTTCTCACTCTGCAACCGTGTGTTTGCAGCCATGGCTTAACCCGGTTTGTAGCTGTGTTCATCTCTCAATTATATGCCTGAGTCTTCCAGATGTTTTGATAAGCAAATGAGCAGGTGGTGTATCGAAATCAATCTTCCTCTTAGGCGATTTAGCCCGCCGCAAGGATTCGGTTTGGCAGGAGTTTTCTTGTTATACGGTTGTGGACCATCTCAATGTGAATGCTAGAGTACATTAGAAGTCAAGTTGGGTCCAAGGCTTGGAAGAAGGTGTGAGTTGTGGCTTACGCTACGATATGGAGACTTTGGACGAGTAGAAACGAGAAATAATTTAATGGCAACAACATTCCGATCGCTAAAGTGTACCAGTTTTGTTTTGATAGTCATTATGTCTGATTTCAGAAGCTTTGACCATGTTGATATGTGTATTTTAATTTGTTGTATTTATGAACACATATTATATTAAGAAAAAAAGAAAGTTATTTTTGTATTGTGTAATCATCATCTTCTTAGAGTTTTGGCGTGGTTTGATTTCATTCTTTGATGCGCAATGGAAAGAATCTTACTTTCACTTATACTTGTAGCATTCATACACGAAAACTGAAAACTGACAGGTGTCGCCTTTAGACAAAATGTATATTTTCAAAGCAAAACAAACATGAAGAACCCTCTGTTTTTTCACAAGCAAAACAAACATTAAGAACCCAAAATACCCAAATACCCAAATAACATGATGAAACCCTCTGTTTTTTCATCGAATCAAACCATAAATCAAAATGAGGAACACATCCAAACCATCTATTTTTTCATCGAATCAAACCAAAAATCAATGAGGAACACATCAATCCGAAATTGATCCGATCAGTTCTTTTTAAACAGTTCTCAAACAACCAGGGGTAAGACCGTCTTTTGGCATGAGTGAAATATCAACCTGAGCCCCTACATTCATTTTTTGCTTTTTTTCTTATGAAATCTAAATCAAAATGAGGAACACATCCAAACCATCTTTTTTCTTATGAAATCTAATAATTCAAATTAACTCTTTTATTTTTAAATGTATAACAAATTATTAAAGCCTAAACTGTATATTAAATGTAAACTTTTAATACATACAATACAGAGACAAAATGTCATACCAACTTAGTAGATTTGACGGAACTTACAGACTCGATAACAAAAGACCGTAACATACAATACAGAGACAAAACGTCAAAGATCCACAAGTCATGCAATCAAACTAAAAATCAATATGATGAACACACAAGAATCAAAACCAAAACACAATGAAAACCACTGATCCGATTAGTTCTTAATATGAGGAACCCAAATCATGCAATCAAACCAAAAATCAATATGATGAACACACAAGAATCAAAACCAAAACACATTGAAAACCACTGATCCGATCAGTTCTTTATATGAGGACCCCAAATCATGGAATCAAACCAAAAATCAATATGATGAACACACAAGAATCAAAACCAAAACACATTGAAAACCACTTATCCGATCAGTTCTTAATATGAGGAACCCAAATCATGGAATCAAACCAAAAATCAATATGATGAACACACAAGAATCAAAACCAAAACACATTGAAAACCTCTGTTTTAATACCCTAAACCCTAAACCCACAAGAATCAAAACCAAAACACATTGAAAACCTCTGTTTTGATGCATTTTGAACAATATACTCAGTTGATACTGTAGGATCGTGAAACGACCTAACGAGTCGATCAGAAGAGTGCTCAGACAGAATCAGAGGCGGAATTCATTGATTCTGTCTTTGTTTAGCTTGGATTCACTATTAATTGTCTCGTTTATTAATCTCTGAACGTTTACAAGACTGGAGACACCTCGACAGCACCTCGGCGTCGGAAATCAGAGTCTTACAAATGAAGTCGTTTGAAGGCTATTTAAAGGGAGGACCCTTCCGTTTGAAAGTGATATGATCATTTCAAACGGAACCCTTCAAACGGAACCTATCTTCAAACCGTAGCATCTACAAACGGTCAACCTCAAACTATTACAATTTCAAACGGTTTCTTTCAAACTTAATGACTTTTGTTTTGTCTTCTAGTTTCATGATGCAATGATGATGTAAGCATGATGATGTCATCATCAATAATAATGACCTCATGCTTGTACAAATCAGCAACGAACCCGATACTCGACATAAGACGAAGACGACAGATGAATGCACCAACAGACTCCCCCTCAGATGTTGACGAGTCTTAAGTGTCGAGTCTTCGCATCTTCAGTCTTTATCAGTCTCTTTTCTTTCTTATCATATACCAGGATCTTCTCTTTGGCTCTAACCTCGTCAGACTCCCCCTCTCATCATGATGGGATCGCTGTCTGGAATTAGCTATCACCTTGAGATCAATCCCTGGCTTTATCTCTGTTTAAGCTCATCTCCTGCACAATCTTCTCACAAACACATAAGTTTTTACATAAATCAATAAGAAAAACTTACTAGTAATAGTTATATCAAGTTCAAATTAATGACCCTGATTAACTAATCAAACTTTTCTTTTTACAAAAACAAATTTCTTCTTTTAAACGCACACTCCCAAACCAGTTCATCATGTTCAGCACTTGAAATTTTGAAAATCAGCTCTTCAACATCAGTTGTCGAAAATCTTTTTGTATTTTTGATAACAAAGGAATGCAGTAAAGAAATATATACAAACAATATTTTTGTGAGTTTGTGTAAGAGGATCATATCAGTTTATGTGACCAATCACTAGCACCGTTAAGCTTTAAACATTTTCAGTTCTAAACGATTCACGTTGATTGACGATATTGTTGTCCACTTAAACTCAAAACTAAAAACTTTCAATCTGCTTACCGATACTTTAAGGTATATTAAGATAGCACTAAGTTCTTATGGACCCCACGATCTCAGCATATTCCCTCATCATGCAATACACTGACTCAAGTAATGCCTTTAAACTTTATCAACTGTGATTTGTGCGAAAACAAAGCAGAATGTTTAAACATTAACAATCAGGTCGATACTTCCGTATACGCAGAGAAAGTCCAATGTTTAAACAAAATAAGAAAATAAAAACAAGTTGAAGTTGTTTAGGCTTTAACCACCAGGTCGATACTTCCGTATACGCAGAGGAGGTCCAAAGCTTAAACGAAACACCAAAGAAAATAAAGCAGAACGTTTAGGCAACAACATCCAGGTCGATACTCACGTATACGCAGAGGATGTCCGATGCTTAAACAAAATAAAGAAATAAAACAAGTTTAAATCTTTTCAAAATGAAATGCACAATCACAGTGACTTTTCAGCAAAGTTGTGAAGGTTCACAAACTTAACCAGTTTTATGTCTTTCGACAATCAGCGATTACTGAGTAGGCACACAATCAAGAAGGACAAAACTAAGTACTATGCTTTTGACCATGTTTCCCACTAGAACTAGGCTTTTTCATTTAAGTTTGTATCGTTATCGCAAATCTACTAGTCTAGCTGAGCCTACCGTCACATCTTTAGTAAGATCGTTTATCACATTTTGACTTTACATTTCTTTAGCATGCTGTGACAGTCCAACTGATCTACTATCATTTCCTCTTTTTCACAACAAAACTCATTTTTAAAATTTTTCATGTTTTTGACATTTTCAAATTTTATAATTTTTATAAAATTTTTACTCCCCCTAAAATCAAAATATGTCTCAATTTTGATTTTCTGGGAAAATTTGAAAACAAGCTGTACAAGAAATGTGACAACATGATGAGAATCACTTCAATTCTCCATTCACTTGGCTTGAACAATCAGAACTCCCCCTGACAACAAACTATTTTCCCATAGTGATTTCAAAACACTTAAGTTTGTTTTAATCAAAATGGTTTTTCCGGAAAATAAGTTTTGCGTGTCTTTTCACAAATTCGGGGATCTCTCATCACCTTGTTCTCTTCAACCACTTGTAAAAACTAACATTTTTAAGATCAATCCACAAACATCACTTGTAGAAAATCAAGTACAACTTAATGTCCTTGATTTACCACTTGTAAGTCGAAATCACTTTCGTGAATTTCTCAAGAAATGTGCCGATTCATGTTCCACGCTTACCAACCTGGGAACTCCGGCAAGTCAGGTTTTTCATTTAAACAGATTCACCCAAGCCTGACGGTCCTTGGGTGATTTTGAATTCTTGTTCAACAATGGTGGAAAATTTGCCTCATCCATTGTTAAACCAGAATTCTCAGTTTTTACCACAACAACTGGCTCTTCTGGCTTTACCACACCAGATTCATTGCCTGAATGTGGCTTGTCTGACTTTGATGAGCCAGATTCATCGCCAACAACTTTCTTCTTCTTCTTTCGTCCTCAGATTTGTATCTGATGAATGCGTTTTGCTTGATTTGTCATTCTTTGGAGAGCAAGACGATTTATCAGAACTCTTATTCGATCTATCCGGTGAACCCGAGGACAAAATCTTTTCCAGATACTCTCTGGCCTTCTTCCTCTTCTTCCTCAGTCTGTCTTTTTGCCCCTGTGAAAGCGTCACTTTCGTTTCTTGAACTTTAGGTTCTTGAACCTTCTGTTCTTTGGGCTTGACAGAGACTGGTTTTTTCACCTGCTTCTGAGATTCAACCCTCGATCTTCTCATTGATCTCATTGAGCAATCTCTAGCAATGTGGCCAATAATGTTGCAGTTAAAGCATCTTCTCGTCTCATAACTCCAACCTTGGCAGTTAACAGCAATGTGTCCTTGATAACCACATCGGTAACACACTCTATTATCGTACCAATCACCATTTTCAGTCCAAACATTCAGATCAAAGCACTGTTTGGCTTGGTGATAATCCTTGCTCCTCTTGTTTGCTTGATTTGACTTTTGAGCACTGTGGTCCAACCTGCACCACTTATTACCAACAATTTTAGAGTTTTCATTTTTTACTTTTTGTGGTTTTTGATTGCGATGGGATGATCGATCTGATGAGCTGTTATTCTCTTTTTGAACATTTTTCAAATTTTTAATTTTTTGTTTCTGTTCCACTTTCTTCTTCAAAGGTTTTTGCTTAGAGCATTCTCCTTTTTCGGTTGATTGTGGAACAGTTTCTTGAAATTTTTCTTTTAACTTCAAAAATAAATTCTTTTTGTCAATTTTTTCATTTTCATCATCAGATTTCTCATCACAATCTTCAACTTTGACTTTGTCAAAGTTTGTGACATTGTCACTTATTGGCACTGAATTAATAGGTTTTGGACAAGGAATAATTGAAGTATTCACAAAAACCTTCAACTTTTGTTCCCATTCCTTGATTTTCTTTTGAGCACACTCAGCTTCCTTTTCAACTTGAATAATCTTTTCAAGATGAGAATTGATTGCAATATGTTTTTCAAGATTGTTTTTACCAAATAAATCTCTCTCATCTTCTAAAATTTTTATTTGACTTTGAAAATCTTTCTCAATCTTTGATTTTTCATTTTCAAAACTTTTAATTTTTTCTTCAAAAATTTTGTTTTCTGATGTCAAACTGTTCAAATCATTTAACAGTTTAACATTTTCAGCTTTCAGCTTTTCACAATTTCCCTGTAAATCCAGAATCTTTTTTACATCAGTTTGCTTCTCATCTTTCAACTTCTCGACTTCCGATTTCAAACTTTCCGCATCCTTCAAGAGTTTGTCATTGTCAGTCTTAATATTGTCACATTTGGAGCACACCGAGTCAGAACTTGAAGATTCAATCTTCACAGATTCTTCATTCTTTTGAACTTGCTCTGTCTCCATCTTGTATGTTCCTGCACAAAAAATTTTAACAAAGTCAAGAGGATTCATATTCTCATCAATATAACAACCCCTCTTCATATCATATTTCATCACATCTTTTGCACTAAGACACACACAGACTCTTTTATTCAGTTCTACAACCACATCCAAACTTAATTTTTTCAAATTATTTTCTATCCTATTCAACAACTCTTTCTTTTTGTCTTCATTATCATATCTATGTGTTGTAAGTTTACTGATGAATTTACTCAAAGATAATTTTGAAAAACTAGAATTCTTTCTTAGATTTTCCAAAAAATCATCCCATTCGGCTGGTAATCCATTAGCAAACTTTGATACTATTTCAGCTTCTGATATCATTATCTTGTTTTCTTTCAAGTGGTCAATCAAACGATCAAATCGCTTCTCCAGATCATCTAATTTTTCATCTTTCTTACACAGAAAACAATCGAACCGGTTAACCCAAACATTCTTGGACAAACCTTGATAATGACTACTGAAATACCCTCGATACCAATCATTTATCCTTTCAAGATCATGGTTTTCTTTTTCATCAAATACCACTTCCATTTCTCAAACACAAACTGTTCAAACAATCCGATCAATTACTGAATATGTTTAACGAATGAATGGGCCTATCAAGATAAATGGATCGTCTAATGATTTAATGTTTTAACTATTGATAATATTCAACAATCTCAAGTATCCAATGACTATGATTGGGCCGCGAAAATCCACTAACCCGACAAACAAACAAGTAACAAGATAAGATGATTGGACCAAAAAGAATCAATTGTGAATATCAATATTTCTTGGGCCAAACAAATCTAAGAATCACGTGATGGTCTTTAAAACTTGTATAAAAAAGGTTCACAAGATATAATCAGTTCACATGCAAACTGACACATAACTAGATAAGTTCACATGATGATGCTTGACCAACAACTTTAATAATCACGTTCAATTATTTAACAAAAGCAACTGACACACTTCTATTAAAGTATCACACAATTCGATGTAATATTCAAGCGGTGAACTTTTCAAACAGTAACCATTTTTCAAACTGTCACGATGGCAATTTTCAAACGGTCACGATGCTTTCAAACGGACAAGTTATGGTTCAAACGGCCAGGTGCAATTTCAAACTTTCAGGTGCAATTTCAAACGGACAAGGACAATTTCAAACGGACAGGTGTTGATTTCAAACGGCCAGACCAATTTTTCAAACGGTCAGTCTCAATTTCAAACTGTCAGGCACGCCTCGTTCAAACGGTCACCAATTGTTACGCCATTTTTACCAGTTTTACTTCGAATTTAGAGCTGAAACTTTCAAGGGTTTGTTAAAATGCACTTTTACACATTCTGTGAAAGTTATAGCCGATTTTAACCGTGAAAATTTGTTTAGTTTTGAAAAGAAGGTGTAGAAATCAGAATATTCCAGCGAAAACGAACTAAACGGTAAGAACTTTTCCTCCTGAGCTCTGATACCACTTGTAGGATCGTGAAACGACCTAACGAGTCGATCAGAAGAGTGCTCAGACAGAATCAGAGGCGGAATTCATTGATTCTGTCTTTGTTTAGCTTGGATTCACTATTAATTGTCTCGTTTATTAATCTCTGAACGTTTACAAGACTGGAGACACCTCGACAGCACCTCGGCGTCGGAAATCAGAATCTAACAAATGAAGTCGTTTGAAGGCTATTTAAAGGGAGGACCCTTCCGTTTGAAAGTAATATGATCATTTCAAACGGAACCCTTCAAACGGAACCTATCTTCAAACCGTAGCATCTACAAACGTTCAACCTCAAACTATTACAATTTCAAACGGTTTCTTTCAAACTTAATGACTTTAGTTTTGTCTTATAGTTTCGTGATGCAATGATGATGTAAGCATGATGATGTCATCATCAATAATAATGACCTCATGCTTGTACAAATCAGCAACGAACCCGATACTCGATATAAGACGAAGACGACAGATGAATGCAACAACAGATACATCAACCCTCTGTTTTTTCAAAATCAACCCTCTGTTTTTTCAAAATCAACCCAAAATCATCGAATGGATACCAAAATCAACCCTCTGTTTTTTCAAAATCAACCCAAAATAATCGAATGGAACCCAAAATCAAAATAAAAATCATCGAATGGAACCCAAAATCATCGAATGGAACCCAAAATCAACCCTATGTTTTATCAAAATTAACCTAAAATCATCTAATGGAACCCAAAATCATCGAATGGAACCCAAAATCAAACGAATGGAACCCAAAATCAACCCTCTGTTTTTTCAAAATCAACCAAAAATCATCGAATGGAACCCAAAATCATCGAATGGAACCCAAAATCAAACCCAGAATCAACAATCTGTTTTTTTCACAATATAAACACATTCAAATCATCGAATCAAACCAAAAATCAATATGAGGATGAAGATGAACCTGATCTGTTCGATGATGAAGATGTTCGATGAAGATGATGAAGATGATTTGTTGATCTGTTCGATGAAGATGATGATGATGATCTTGGGAGTTAGGAGAGATATTGGGAGTTGGGAGAGCTGTTGATGATGATAATAATGAAACTGGAGGTCGGCTATTAAGTGTAAATTGTCGCCACACTGGGACCTGTTTGCACAAAATAAAACCGTAGCATACCAATTTTAATCCGAATTCAACCAATTCAAATAACATGCGTTACCTTTTCTAACACATAAAATTAATAAAGTTGAGCCATGATGCATGTGTGTTAGTATGTGTATTCATAATTCATAGTACCATGTATATGCATTTAAATTTATGTCTGAATCATACGTGTTTATGCTATTAAACGAGTTTACCGAGTTACATATTTGTTGCAACTTATGTTGATGTTCTTGAACACCCTCAAGTCGACGCTTTGAATGTCAAATATAGATCAGAAATTATAGGCGGATTGGTTTGAATAGTTTTGAGCTTATGGTTGTGCTTTTGTTGGCTTGGCGCAATTCGATTTGTTTACATCCTTGTAAACCTCTTTAAATCCCCATCACCAGTTTTGAAGTACCTTAACTGAAAATTTAGATTTTAGTTATGACCCATCTGAACTGAACCTTCTCATGCACACCCTTAGAATTACTAAGAAGTGATTTGTTTTCCTTTGCATCGCGAATTTGGTTTTGGTTATGGCTCAAAACCGAACTGCCCTAAGATAGCCCTAAACTCACTAACCTAAGTGATATGTTTCCCGCCGCATCGTGCGGGTAAAAAACTAGTATATATATATTAAACTATTGAATAGAATATAATTACACTATATGTGTGGAGTAAGGTTTCGGTAAATGGGTCTTAACATACAAATAGGCTTAACATGAGAACTGAAGGAGACAATTATGTATTTTATTTTTGTTGAAATTTTTTTCCCATCTTATTAAGCACGCATTTTAATCCCGAATCTAAAAAAAATTGTGTATTTACACTAGCAGAGTAATTATAATTACTCTACTAGAGTAAATACATGATTTTTTACAATAAAGTAATTACACATAATTACTCTACTATTTCATACTTATATTATTATATAGAGTAAATTACCGTTTTGGCCCCTGTGGTTTACCAAGTTTAACCGTTTTAACCTAAAAATGAATATTTTAACATATCGGACCCCGAGGTTGCATTTCATAATGGTTTTGGCCCTTGACACTAACTTTGTTACTTTTTTGCAGTTAAGTGTAAGGGTAATAAGGTCATTATATACCTTAGGGGCTGTTTTAGATAATTACAAAGTTCTTTTTAATATTTAAGAGATTATTAATGCAATTACTCTAAGTTTTTTTATTATTCCGTTATTTTCACGATTATTATTTAACAAAATACGTTTTAAATATACAAATAAATATGCATTTTCATTAACCGTTTGTTTTTATAAAAGTCGTTTTAAAAAAATAATTTGTTTTTTTACATTTTGTTTAAACCATCTATCGTTTTTAAAATTGTTCCTTTTTAAACCATTTGTTTTTTAAAATCGTTCTTTTTATGTCGTTTGTATTTTAAACTACCGGTTATTAGACTCCTTTACAAGACACCTAATGGGGTTTATAAAAGTATCCTACAAGGTTAACTCCCTTACGAGACCTAAACCTAGGATAGGTTTGTTTTCTCAGTTAGACTTGTTAGACAGCAGCAAATAGGTTAACTTTCTAAGAAGGACCCACCTTGCGGTTTAATCACTTAGACCTAACAATAATCTCGCACCTTACAGCTATTGACGATTAGTAGAACACTTGATTTTATAAAATTACCAATTATTACTTCTAAGGTTTATTGGCCAATTTAACCCTAAAGATTCAAGATTTATTACGTGATATAGACAGTCACCAAAATCTAAAACCTAGCACGACTCTATTATGTGATAAAGACCGTCACCAAGATTCATGCGAAGCAATAATCAACAATTAAATACCATCAAGCACGCAAACACATCTAACCGATAGAACAAACCGTTTACAATTTATAAACAATCCATAGCTTCCAAAATCCAATAATAATCAAAACACAAACGCAATCAATCATCCATGTCTAGGTAGTAATAAAGATTTAGCCGCTAAACATAATCCAAAACAGGTTCATAATCCAAGTAATAATAGAATTCATCATTAAACAAGTAAAACAAACAAGAAACGAAGAAACAAGATTGTGTAACCCATTAACTTCAATCCCGAATGCTCCCCAATGCTCTCCGATGATTCCCAGCAGTCCCGAGCCTTCAAAACGCCTTAAAACAGCCTCTATGATCGCCTGAAGTTCGTCCAAATTCGTAATTGTGTTGTTAAACCCGGCTGTTATCGATAATGATCATTATATAACAATAAAACCCTCATCTGCTTGCTGATCACGATTCTGCGCCGACATAAGGTCTTCTCGCGGCCCGCTTGAAGTTTGGTGTAAGTATACGCGGGCCGCCCGCCTTCAAATTACCGGAAACAATAACTTAAGTTGATGCGGCCCGCCTGATGGTTAAGCTTAAGTTAATGTGGGCCGCTTTAGACCTTCAGAGCTGCACTTTCGCTTCATTCCACTCCCGAGCTCCTCGATTTCCGTGCCAATCTTTCCCCTGTCCAGATTTTATCTCGTATCTGTTCCTTTTGCTGCAAAAACCTGGAAAACACAAGACAATCAAAAGTATGTACATTCTATCTAAAACCGACACTAAAACTAACTAAAACCGAACAAACCTAGACGCGAATAAAGATGTATTTTACAATACATCAGTTAGGTTTCTGAAAAAGGTTTCGAAAGTCTTTCTGACAGGTTACTGTTCAATTTTTTGGTCATAAAAAATTACTAAATCAATTTTTACTTTAAATTTAAAAAGAGTTATAAATTGATTCAAGTGCAAAGCTGTTTAGAGTTTTAACCTTATTCATTACTTTAAATCAATTGTTACTTTAAATTGCAAAAGCTGAGCTTGTGTTCTTAATCTGTTTGAACTGAAAGCATGATGTACTATGATGCAAAAGCTGAGCTTGTGTTCTTAATCTGTCTGAACTGAAAGTGTTGAGGCTATGATGCATAAGCTGAGCCTGTGAGGTTACATATGTGTTTAAAACACTTGTACATCATGCTTTAAAGGTTGTTTAAGTTTAGTGGCAAATTACTCTTGTACATCATGCTTTAAAGCGAGGTTAGATAACACAATAGACTGTGATGATGATTGTATTTTGAGGGTACATAGAAGATCCGAGTAGCATCTTGGCGGGGCAATATCCAGGTTGCATAGTTCTCACTCTGCAACCGTGTGTTGCAGCCATGGCTTTAACCGTAGTTGTGTTCATCTCTCAATTACATGTCTGAGTCTTCCAGATGTTTTGATAAGCAAATGAGCAGGTTATGATGCATAATATGTCTGAACTGAAAGTGTTGAGGCTATGATGCATAAGCTGAGCCTGTGAGGTTATGATGCATAATATGTCTGAACTGAAAGTGTTGAGGCTATGATGCATAAGCTGAGCCTGTGAGGTTACATATGTGTTTCTTGTGCTTAAAACACTGGTATGTTTGTAGCTGATTTTCATGCTTATGTTACTGATTTGAATCCCATTGTACAAGCATTTAAGCATGAATGTGTTAAAACTTTCTTCAACACGCGGAGCAGCACATGGATCCTAACCGGATCTCTTTGACCCGTTTTACTCAAATGGATCCAATATAAACTTTGTTTCACTCAATCTAAATCCTAAATTCATAAGCTGAGCTGAAAGTTTTGAGGCTATGATGTTCAGGCTATGATGCATAAGCTGAGCCTGTGAGGTTATGATGCATAATATGTCTGAACTGAAAGTGTTGAGGCTATGATGCATAACCTGAGCCTGTGAGGTTATGATGCATAAGCTGAGCCTGGCGGGGCAATATCAAGGTTGCATAGTTCTCACTCTACAACCGTGTGTTTGCAGCCATGGCTTAACCCGGTTTGTAGCTGTGTTCATCTCTCAATTATATGCCTGAGTCTTCCAGATGTTTTGATAAGCAAATGAGCAGGTGGTGTATCGAAATCAATCTTCCTCTTAGGCGATTTAGCCCGCCGCAAGGATTCGGTTTGGCAGGAGTTTTCTTGTTATACGGTTGTGGACCATCTCAATGTGAATGCTAGAGTACATTAGAAGTCAAGTTGGGTCCAAGGCTTGGAAGAAGGTGTGAGTTGTGGCTTACGCTACGATATGGAGACTTTGGACGAGTAGAAACGAGAAATAATTTAATGGCAACAACATTCTGATCGCTAAAGTGTACCAGTTTTGTTTTGATAGTCATTATGTCTGATTTCAGAAGCTTTGACCATGTTGATATGTGTATTTTAATTTGTTGTATTTATGAACACATATTATATTAAGAAAAAAAGAAAGTTATTTTTGTATTGTGTAATCATCATCTTCTTAGAGTTTTGGCGTGGTTTGATTTCATTCTTTGATGCGCAATGGAAAGAATCTTACTTTCACTTATACTTGTAGCATTCATACACGAAAACTGAAAACTGACAGGTGTCGCCTTTAGACAAAATGTATATTTTCAAAGCAAAACAAACATGAAGAACCCTCTGTTTTTTCACAAGCAAAACAAACATTAAGAACCCAAAATACCCAAATACCCAAATAACATGATGAAACCCTCTGTTTTTTCATCGAATCAAACCATAAATCAAAATGAGGAACACATCCAAACCATCTATTTTTTCATCGAATCAAACCAAAAATCAATGAGGAACACATCAATCCGAAATTGATCCGATCAGTTCTTTTTAAACAGTTCTCAAACAACCAGGGGTAAGACCGTCTTTTGGCATGAGTGAAATATCAACCTGAGCCCCTACATTCATTTTTTGCTTTTTTTCTTATGAAATCTAAATCAAAATGAGGAACACATCCAAACCATCTTTTTTCTTATGAAATCTAATAATTCAAATTAACTCTTTTATTTTTAAATGTATAACAAATTATTAAAGCCTAAACTGTATATTAAATGTAAACTTTTAATACATACAATACAGAGACAAAATGTTATACCAACTTAGTAGATTTGACGGAACTTACAGACTCGATAACAAAAGACCGTAACATACAATACAGAGACAAAACGTCAAAGATCCACAAGTCATGCAATCAAACTAAAAATCAATATGATGAACACACAAGAATCAAAACCAAAACACAATGAAAACCACTGATCCGATTAGTTCTTAATATGAGGAACCCAAATCATGCAATCAAACCAAAAATCAATATGATGAACACACAAGAATCAAAACCAAAACACATTGAAAACCACTGATCCGATCAGTTCTTTATATGAGGACCCCAAATCATGGAATCAAACCAAAAATCAATATGATGAACACACAAGAATCAAAACCAAAACACATTGAAAACCACTTATCCGATCAGTTCTTAATATGAGGAACCCAAATCATGGAATCAAACCAAAAATCAATATGATGAACACACAAGAATCAAAACCAAAACACATTGAAAACCTCTGTTTTAATACCCTAAACCCTAAACCCACAAGAATCAAAACCAAAACACATTGAAAACCTCTGTTTTGATGCATTTTGAACAATATACTCAGTTGATACTGTAGGATCGTGAAACGACCTAACGAGTCGATCAGAAGAGTGCTCAGACAGAATCAGAGGCGGAATTCATTGATTCTGTCTTTGTTTAGCTTGGATTCACTATTAATTGTCTCGTTTATTAATCTCTGAACGTTTACAAGACTGGAGACACCTCGACAGTACCTCGGCGTCGGAAATCAGAGTCTTACAAATGAAGTCGTTTGAAGGCTATTTAAAGGGAGGACCCTTCCATTTGAAAGTGATATGATCATTTCAAACGGAACCCTTCAAACGGAACCTATCTTCAAACCGTAGCATCTACAAACGGTCAACCTCAAACTATTACAATTTCAAACGGTTTCTTTCAAACTTAATGACTTTTGTTTTGTCTTCTAGTTTCATGATGCAATGATGATGTAAGCATGATGATGTCATCATCAATAATAATGACCTCATGCTTGTACAAATCAGCAACGAACCCGATACTCGACATAAGACGAAGACGACAGATGAATGCACCAACAGACTCCCCCTCAGATGTTGACGAGTCTTAAGTGTCGAGTCTTCGCATCTTCAGTCTTTATCAGTCTCTTTTCTTTCTTATCATATACCAGGATCTTCTCTTTGGCTCTAACCTCGTCAGACTCCCCCTCTCATCATGATGGGATCGCTGTCTGGAATTAGCTATCACCTTGAGATCAATCCCTGGCTTTATCTCTGTTTAAGCTCATCTCCTGCACAATCTTCTCACAAACACATAAGTTTTTACATAAATCAATAAGAAAAACTTACTAGTAATAGTTATATCAAGTTCAAATTAATGACCCTGATTAACTAATCAAACTTTTCTTTTTACAAAAACAAATTTCTTCTTTTAAACGCACACTCCCAAACCAGTTCATCATGTTCAGCACTTGAAATTTTGAAAATCAGCTCTTCAACATCAGTTGTCGAAAATCTTTTTGTATTTTTGATAACAAAGGAATGCAGTAAAGAAATATATACAAACAATATTTTTGTGAGTTTGTGTAAGAGGATCATATCAGTTTATGTGACCAATCACTAGCACCGTTAAGCTTTAAACATTTTCAGTTCTAAACGATTCACGTTGATTGACGATATTGTTGTCCACTTAAACTCAAAACTAAAAACTTTCAATCTGCTTACCGATACTTTAAGGTATATTAAGATAGCACTAAGTTCTTATGGACCCCACGATCTCAGCATATTCCCTCATCATGCAATACACTGACTCAAGTAATGCCTTTAAACTTTATCAACTGTGATTTGTGCGAAAACAAAGCAGAATGTTTAAACATTAACAATCAGGTCGATACTTCCGTATACGCAGAGAAAGTCCAATGTTTAAACAAAATAAGAAAATAAAAACAAGTTGAAGTTGTTTAGGCTTTAACCACCAGGTCGATACTTCCGTATACGCAGAGGAGGTCCAAAGCTTAAACGAAACACCAAAGAAAATAAAGCAGAACGTTTAGGCAACAACATCCAGGTCGATACTCACGTATACGCAGAGGATGTCCGATGCTTAAACAAAATAAAGAAATAAAACAAGTTTAAATCTTTTCAAAATGAAATGCACAATCACAGTGACTTTTCAGCAAAGTTGTGAAGGTTCACAAACTTAACCAGTTTTATGTCTTTCGACAATCAGCGATTACTGAGTAGGCACACAATCAAGAAGGACAAAACTAAGTACTATGCTTTTGACCATGTTTCCCACTAGAACTAGGCTTTTTCATTTAAGTTTGTATCGTTATCGCAAATCTACTAGTCTAGCTGAGCCTACCGTCACATCTTTAGTAAGATCGTTTATCACATTTTGACTTTACATTTCTTTAGCATGCTGTGACAGTCCAACTGATCTACTATCATTTCCTCTTTTTCACAACAAAACTCATTTTTAAAATTTTTCATGTTTTTGACATTTTCAAATTTTATAATTTTTATAAAATTTTTACTCCCCCTAAAATCAAAATATGTCTCAATTTTGATTTTCTGGGAAAATTTGAAAACAAGCTGTACAAGAAATGTGACAACATGATGAGAATCACTTCAATTCTCCATTCACTTGGCTTGAACAATCAGAACTCCCCCTGACAACAAACTATTTTCCCATAGTGATTTCAAAACACTTAAGTTTGTTTTAATCAAAATGGTTTTTCCGGAAAATAAGTTTTGCGTGTCTTTTCACAAATTCGGGGATCTCTCATCACCTTGTTCTCTTCAACCACTTGTAAAAACTAACATTTTTAAGATCAATCCACAAACATCACTTGTAGAAAATCAAGTACAACTTAATGTCCTTGATTTACCACTTGTAAGTCGAAATCACTTTCGTGAATTTCTCAAGAAATGTGCCGATTCATGTTCCACGCTTACCAACCTGGGAACTCCGGCAAGTCAGGTTTTTCATTTAAACAGATTCACCCAAGCCTGACGGTCCTTGGGTGATTTTGAAGGATCGTGAAACGACCTAATGAGTCGATCAGAAGAGTGCTCAGACAGAATCAGAGGCGGAATTCATTGATTCTGTCTTTGTTTAGCTTGGATTCACTATTAATTGTCTCGTTTATTAATCTCTGAACGTTTACAAGACTGGAGACACCTCGACAGCACCTCGGCGTCGGAAATCAGAATCTAACAAATGAAGTCGTTTGAAGGCTATTTAAAGGGAGGACCCTTCCGTTTGAAAGTGATATGATCATTTCAAACGGAACCCTTCAAACGGAACCTATCTTCAAACCGTAGCATCTACAAACGTTCAACCTCAAACTATTACAATTTCAAACGGTTTCTTTCAAACTTAATGACTTTAGTTTTGTCTTCTAGTTTCATGATGCAATGATGATGTAAGCATGATGATGTCATCATCAATAATAATGACCTCATGCTTGTACAAATCAGCAACGAACCCGATACTCGATATAAGACGAAGACGACAGATGAATGCACCAACAGATACATCAACCCTCTGTTTTTTCAAAATCAACCCTCTGTTTTTTCAAAATCAACCCAAAATCATCTAATGGATACCCAAAATCATCGAATGGAACCCAAAATCAAACGAATGGAACCCAAAATCAACCCTCTGTTTTTTCAAAATCAACCAAAAATCATCGAATGGAACCTAAAATCATCGAATGGAACCCAAAATCAAACCCAGAATCAACAATCTGTTTTTTTCACAATATAAACACATTCAAATCATCGAATCAAACCAAAAATCAATATGAGGATGAAGATGAACCTGATCTGTTCGATGATGAAGATGTTCGATGAAGATGATTTGTTGATCTGTTCGATGAAGATGATGATGACGATCTTGGGAGTTAGGAGAGATATTGGGAGTTGGGAGAGCTGTTGATGATGATAATAATGAAACTGGAGGTCGGCTATTAAGTGTAAATTGTCGCCACACTGGGACCTGTTTGCACAAAACAAAACCGTAGCATACCAATTTTAATCCGAATTCAACCAATTCAAATAACATGCGTTACCTTTTCTAACACATAAAATTAATAAAGTTGAGCCATGATGCATGTGTGTTAGTATGTGTATTCATAATTCATAGTACCATGTATATGCATTTAAATTTATGTCTGAATCATACGTGTTTATGCTATTAAACGAGTTTACCGAGTTACATATTTGTTGCAACTTATGTTGATGTTCTTGAACACCCTCAAGTCGACGCTTTGAATGTCAAATATAGATCAGAAATTATAGGCGGATTGGTTTGAATAGTTTTGAGCTTATGGTTGTGCTTTTGTTGGCTTGGCGCAATTCGATTTGTTTACATCCTTGTAAACCTCTTTAAATCCCCATCACCAGTTTTAAAGTACCTTAACTGAAAATTTAGATTTTAGTTATGACCCATCTGAACTGAACCTTCTCATGCACACCCTTAGAATTACTAAGAAGTGATTTGTTTTCCTTTGCATCGCGAATTTGGTTTTGGTTATGGCTCAAAACCGAACTGCCCTAAGATAGCCCTAAACTCACTAACCTAAGTGATATGTTTCCCGCCGCATCGTGCGGGTAAAAAACTAGTATATATATATTAAACTATTGAATAGAATATAATTACACTATATGTGTGGAGTAAGGTTTCGGTAAATGGGTCTTAACATACAAATAGGCTTAACATGAGAACTGAAGGAGACAATTATTTATTTTATTTTTGTTGAAATTTTTTTCCCATCTTATTAAGCACGCATTTTAATCCCGAATCTAAAAAAAATTGTGTATTTACACTAGCAGAGTAATTATAATTACTCTACTAGAGTAAATACATGATTTTTTACAATAAAGTAATTACACATAATTACTCTACTATTTCATACTTATATTATTATTATATAGAGTAAATTACCGTTTTGGCCCCTGTGGTTTACCAAGTTTAACCGTTTTAACTTAAAAATGAATATTTTAACATATCGGACCCCGAGGTTGCATTTCATAATGGTTTTGGCCCTTGACACTAACTTTGTTACTTTTTTGCAGTTAAGTGTAAGGGTAATAAGGTCATTATATACCTTAGGGGCTGTTTTAGATAATTACAAAGTTCTTTTTAATATTTAAGAGATTATTAATGCAATTACTCTAAGTTTTTTTATTATTCCGTTATTTTCACGATTATTATTTAACAAAATACGTTTTAAATATACAAATAAATATGTATTTTCATTAACCGTTTGTTTTTATAAAAGTCGTTTTAAAAAAATAATTTGTTTTTTTACATTTTGTTTAAACCATCTATCGTTTTTAAAATTGTTCCTTTTTAAACCATTTGTTTTTTAAAATCGTTCTTTTTATGTCGTTTGTATTTTAAACTACCGGTTATTAGACTCCTTTACAAGACACCTAATGGGGTTTATAAAAGTATCCTACAAGGTTCACTCCCTTACGAGACCTAAACCTAGGATAGGTTTGTTTTCTCAGTTAGACTTGTTAGACAGCAGCAAATAGGTTAACTTTCTAAGAAGGACCCACCTTGCGGTTTAATCACTTAGACCTAACAATAATCTCGCACCTTACAGCTATTGACGATTAGTAGAACACTTGATTTTATAAAATTACCAATTATTACTTCTAAGGTTTATTGGCCAATTTAACCCTAAAGATTCAAGATTTATTACGTGATATAGACAGTCACCAAAATCTAAAACCTAGCACGACTCTATTATGTGATAAAGACCGTCACCAAGATTCATGCGAAGCAATAATCAACAATTAAATACCATCAAGCACGCAAACACATCTAACCGATAGAACAAACCGTTTACAATTTATAAACAATCCATAGCTTCCAAAATCCAATAATAATCAAAACACAAACGCAATCAATCATCCATGTCTAGGTAGTAATAAAGATTTAGCCGCTAAACATAATCCAAAACAGGTTCATAATCCAAGTAATAATAGAATTCATCATTAAACAAGTAAAACAAACAAGAAACGAAGAAACAAGATTGTGTAACCCGTTAACTTCAATCCCGAATGCTCCCCAATGCTCTCCGATGATTCCCAGCAGTCCCGAGCCTTCAAAACGCCTTAAAACAGCCTCTATGATCGCCTGAAGTTCGTCCAAATTCGTAATTGTGTTGTTAAACCCGGCTGTTATCGATAATGATCATTATATAACAATAAAACCCTAATCTGCTTGCTGATCACGATTCTGCGCCGACATAAGGTCTTCTCGCGGCCCGCTTGAAGTTTGGTGTAAGTATACGCGGGCCGCCCGCCTTCAAATTACCGGAAACAATAACTTAAGTTGATGCGGCCCGCCTGATGGTTAAGCTTAAGTTAATGCGGGCCGCTTTAGACCTTCAGAGCTGCACTTTCGCTTCATTCCACTCCCGAGCTCCTCGATTTCCGTGCCAATCTTTCCCCTGTCCAGATTTTATCTCGTATCTGTTCCTTTTGCTGCAAAAACCTGGAAAACACAAGACAATCAAAAGTATGTACATTCTATCTAAAACCGACACTAAAACTAACTAAAACCGAACAAACCTAGACGCGAATAAAGATGTATTTTACAATACATCAGTTAGGTTTCTGAAAAAGGTTTCGAAAGTCTTTCTGACAGGTTACTGTTCAATTTTTTGGTCATAAAAAATTACTAAATCAATTTTTACTTTAAATTTAAAAAGAGTTATAAATTGATTCAAGTGCAAAGCTGTTTAGAGTTTTAACCTTATTCATTACTTTAAATCAATTGTTACTTTAAATTGCAAAAGCTGAGCTTGTGTTCTTAATCTGTTTGAACTGAAAGCATGATGTACTATGATGCAAAAGCAGAGCTTGTGTTCTTAATCTGTCTGAACTGAAAGTGTTGAGGCTATGATGCATAAGCTGAGCCTGTGAGGTTACATATGTGTTTAAAACACTTGTACATCATGCTTTAAAGGTTGTTTAAGTTTAGTGGCAAATTACTCTTGTACATCATGCTTTAAAGCGAGGTTATGTCACACCCCGACCGCGTAAAACAACAAATCACGGCGGAAACATCGGGGCGTGTTGCAACAGAATTAATGTTTCATAACCATGGATACCAAAAAGTGTTTCGTTTTATTAAACATTGAATAATTACATTGTCTGGAAATCTAAATACACAAATTAAACATAGTCTATCATTGTTATTGAGTCACTAAGGCCTTGTCCAGTCCTATGTGAGCATGCATCTTATCAATCGATATCATTCAACAATACCTGAAACATATGTGAAAACGAGGTCAGCAAAGAAATGCTGGCGAGTACATAGGTTTTGTGAAAATAAGATTCATGACTTCTGTTTAAGAAAATGTTTAGTCATGAACCTTGTAATTTGCTTTGCCTTTGTAAATCATTTGAAAAATAATAAGTTCAGGTGATATGTATAATAAGAGAATAATGCATGATTAAATGAATAACCATGTAAAATGAGTTTGTATAAGATAAGTTGTTTGTAAATAAATGTCTTGTGAAAAGTATGTTACTTGTATAAAATGTTCTATGTCTCAAACTGAAATGATTCAAATAACACTACAATATGTAATACCATACAAACACTAATATATAGGAAGTACCAGCGGCGTATCCACCATGCTTGTATCATATTACACACGCATTGTTACTTAATCACTTAATCAAACCAAACCACCAAAGTAATGTTCATGCCCAATGTAAATCATGTAATATGTAACCAAAACCCAATCGTATATCGCTTTGAAGCCAATCGTTTACCCAATCGTTAAAACATCGTGTGAAAACCAATCGTTTACCCAATCGTTAAATTCGTTTTAGGTCGTGAAACTACTTAAATGGTCGTCTCGCTAATAACATTCAAACCTTCTTGACTCGCATTAATAAACCCTTACCAAAGGATAGATTAATAATTCGCATTAATAAACCCTTACCAAAGGATAGATTAACATCTCGCATTAATAAACCCTTACCAAAGAGTAAATTAACAATTACAGATTCAGTCGCTACCCACAACACCCACACATAACTACGGGTGTAGTAACTAACGGGATTTGTCAGATCCTATGGTACCATAACCTAATACTGGTCGGCTTGATCATTGCTAATGAATGTCATTTGTTATGTAACTACAACCAACAAGTTTGTTCACTTTTTGAAATCGTTATTAGTTTTGTATAAATCGTCTTAATTGTTTTTGAAACCATTGTTATAACATCGAAAACATTTAGCACATATGAGTCACCCCAAAACAATTGAAAGCAGTAAAATAGGGGAATAATGTACTCGCCTGAGAATGCTTAGAGGTCTTGAACAACAACCAAACAAAGCTAGAGGGAGCACGGAATCAGTCGGCAATCTAACACTATATAAATAAACTGGACTTTAATCGGGAGATCGGATAGAATGAGGCTTGGTAAACCAAATGAGTATTGGAACTCATATGATATGGTTTAACAAGGCCTACATACTACATTGAGACTAACCTAAGTGCTTTCGACCCATCGCGACCCATTAAGGTAGCTTATGCTACTTTAACGCGTCGTGCGCGTGAAACGCGTTCGGACCGCCTAACTAGTTCTACGACAAGTGTTATATGCCTAAACATGTTACATAATCAATTATGTGACAAAAGTTTAGGTTACATATGCTTAATTACCAATTATACTTGAAAAGGGTATTCTGGTAATTTACCTAAGGCATATAAACTACCTATCATACAACTACTTAAACGATGTGACCATAGGGTATAACCTCGGAAGGTTATTCCCTACCTACTATGGTCACCTAATGTATTTGGTCGGATCCTAATGATCGACCAAATGGGTCGAGTTCGAAGGTATAGGCGATTTATCAGATTGCCTACCCTACGACCCTAGACAACGTGGTAATCAGTGGGCATAGTCCCAAGGGACTATGACCAACGTGATTACAATCACGTTGCGAAGTTCAAACGAACTTCGCATTGACCATAAGCTGGTCAACGCTGAAAGTCAAACAAAGTTTGACTTTCTGACTCTAAAAGCAATAAAATAAAGAAAAGAACGAAAGAATACTTACGAAGGGTCCCCGAATGCTAATCCCGATTCAAGAATCTCAGGTATGAAACAATGGTTTCAACTTAGAGGTTCTCAAATCAGAATTCTTGTAATTTTGAAGCATGGGGGGTGGGGTATTTATAGTAAAAGGTCCACCGTTAAGATCGTTTCATGGAAAATGTGCCATGATCCAAGGCGTACACTTGTCGGAAACTCATGGTGGCTAAAAGTGATCCTTATCAGCTGACTAAGCGAAAGAGAATGTGTGGTTGTGAACGAAACAGCTGGAAACTGCTGTTAGATTCGATTAATCTGGTCAGAAGGGGCCTCGCGGGCCGCCTAGGAGTCACAGATGTAACACCTGTGCCTCCACGGCCATCAAACAAATACCAAACCAATGAAATATTATATTTCATACTTGGGATTTGTAAAATTATGTGTATCTTTTACACATATCAACTCTTGTTTGATTTTAAGCTTTAAATCGCTTTCTGGAGGGTTATACGCGCTCTGATGCGTAAATATAACCAGTTTAATCCAACGAACACTCCGGAATAGTGAAATAGGCTTAACATACCTTAAATAACCTTTACATAACTTAGATATAAGTTTTGGAAGGTTTGGTGTAGTGAAATCAAAGTTTAATCACTTACAGGGACTAAAGTTGACAAACTGCGAAAGTATGCCAATTTGAACTGTAACAGACATTCCGGAACATGACCATAAGTTAAACATACCATAAATATCCTTTACATAGCTTAGAAATAGGCTTTGAGGGGTTCGGTGTGCTAAAATAAACTTTTGTGTCATTCAGGGACTAAAAGTGTCAAAAAGTGCACAAGTTTGCATTTTCGCGCATAACCTACGTTCTGAATACATCTGGACATCCAAAAATTTATGTAAGCATGACTACATTATATTTTAGTGTTCGCTATAAGAAAAATCCATTCGTCGCGTCATTTGGATCGTTTTTCGCGCTTATGCGCATTCCGTCGTAATTAAGCGAACATCGCGATCGTACGGCCAAACGAACCGACATCGGAGATATTTTGGAGCATGTTTTGAGTTCCCTATACTTTAACTTCATTTTAGAGCCTTGAAATGAGGTTAACGGGGTTCAAACGCATCAAAAATCGCTTAAACAAGGTGCAGGGACCATTTCTGCAAAATCTGCCAAAACAGGGGCCTAGCGTGACGCGACGGGCCTTAGCGTCACGCGAGCCCCCTTCTGGACCAGATTCCATGTTTTTAACAGCGGGTCCCAGCTGTTCGATTCTCAACCACACATTCCCATGAGTCTAGTCAGATGATAAGGATGGATTTTTAGCCACCATAAGGTCCCGACAAGTGTACGGTTCCGATTAAGGCACGTTATTCAAGAAACGATCTTAACAGTTACCTGAAATCTATAAATACCCCACCCCCCTTTACTTCATTTCTCACAAATCTGATCATTTGGGCTCTAAGTTGGAACCTTCGTTTCATACCTGAGCTATTTTGATCTGGGTTAGCATTCGGGGACCCTTCGTAAGTATTCTTTCGTTCTTTTCCTTATTTTATTGCTTTTCGAGTCAGAAAGTCAAACTTTGTTTGACTTTCAGCATTGACCAGTAATGGTCAATGCGAAGTTCGTTTGAACTTCGCAACGTGAGTGTAATCACGTTGGTCATAGTCCCTTGGGACTATGCCACTGATTACCACGTTGTCTAGGGTCGTAGGGTAGGCGATCTAATAAATCGCCTATACCTTCGAACTCGACCCATTTGGTCGATCATTAGGATCCGACCAAATACATTAGGTGACCATAGTAGGTAGGGAATAACCTTCCGAGGTTATACCCTATGGTCACATCGTTTAAGTAGTTGTATGATAGGTAGTTTATATGCCTTAGGTAAATTACCAGAATACCCTTTTCATGTATAATTGGTAATTAAGCATATGTAACCTAAACTTTTGTCACATAACTGATTATGTAACATGTCTAGGCATATAACACTTGTCATAGGACTAGTTAGACGGTCCGAACGCGTTTCACGCACACGACGCGTTAAAGTAGCATAAGTTACCTTAATGGGTCGCGATGGGTCGATAATACTTAGGTTAAGTTTCATTTAGTATGTAGGCTTTGTTAAACCATATCATATGAGTTCCTACACTCATGTGGTTTACAAACCCTCCTGCTACCCAGTCTTCCGATTTAGGTCCAGGTTATTTATGTAATTACCTATATTAGGTACCGTTTGATTTCCGGGACTCCTCTAAGCTTTCTTGGTAGTTGTTCAAGACTCCTAAGCACTCCCAGGCGAGTACATTCTGCCCCTATTTTACTGTTTTCAATTGTTTTGGGGTGACTCATATGTGCTAAATGTTTTCGATGTTATAACGATGGTTTCAAAAACAACTAAGGCGATTTATACAAAACTAATAACGATTTCATAAAGTGAACAAACTTGTTGGTTGTGTTTACATAACAAATGACATTCATTAGCGATGATCAAGCCGACCAGTATTAGGTTATGGTACCATAGGATCTGACTAATCCCGTTATTTACTATACCCGTGGTTATGTGTGGGTATGGTAGGTAGCGACTGAATCTGTAATTGTTAACTTACCCTATGGAGGTTTGTTAATACGAAAACGAGAAGCGACGAAAACGAGAAGCGACGAGAGTCACGAAGGTTTGAATGTTATTAGCGAGACGACCATATAAGTAGTTTCACGACCTAAAACGAATTAAACAATTTACGATTGGGTTTCACACGATGTTTTAACGATTGGGTAACGATTGGGTTTCACACGATGTTTTAACGATTGGGTAACGATTGGGTTTTCACACGATGTTTTAACGATTGGGTAAACATTTGTACATGATTTACATTGGGCATGAACATTACTTGGGTGGTTTGGTTTGGATTAAGTGATTAAGTAACAATGCGTGTGGAATATGATACAAGCATGGTGGATACGCCGCTGGTACTTCCTATATATAAGTGTTTGTATGGTATTACATATTGTAGCGTTATTTGAATCATTTCAGCTCGAGACATAGAACATTTTATACAAGTAACATACTTTTCACAAGACATTTATTTACAAACAACTTATCTTATACAAACTCATTTTTCATGGTTATTCATTTAATCATGCATTATTTTCTTATTTATACATATCACCTGAACTTATCATTGTTTTTCAAATAAATTACTAAAACAAATGTTTTTGGGTTAAGAGTCATGGCTACGAGGTTTTACAAATTATAACCCGCTTGATTTGAGTTGGTTAATTAAGTTGCAATATTATACTCTTTTCAAAAACAAGGTTTTTAAATAAAGTATTGCAACGTCTAAACTAGCCATGATTTCGACACTCCTACAAAACCTATGTACTCGCCAGCATTTCTTTGCTGACCTCGTTTTCACATATGTTTCAGGTATTGTTGGATGATATCGATTGATAAGATGCATGCTCACATAGGACTGGACAAGGCCTTAGTGACTCAATAACAATGATAGACTATGTTTAAATAGTGTATTTAGATTTCCAGACAATGAAATTGCTCTATGTATAATAAAACGAAACACTTTTGATATCCATGGTTATGAAACATTAATTCTGTTGCAACACGCCCCGATGTTTCCGCCGCGATTTGTTGTTTTACGCGGTCGGGGTGTGACAGAAAAGATGGTATCAGAGCCAATGGTTATAGGGAATTAGGTTATTAGTAATGCTTTGACCTAGTCTATAACTTTCTTAGGACCCTAACGCGAGTTTACTTGCGTTTAGTCATAAAACAATACCGTCACCTATCCTTAGGTGACGACCACAACAAGAACATATATTTCAAAACCGCTTTGAAAATTAATCATCTGTTCTAGGATGATTGATTACTAGGTTTTGAACCCTCTATTGTAAGGTTTTGAACTCTCTATTATATGGTTATGAACCTCTTTGAGTTTTCAAAATCTCGTCAAGGTTTTAGGTTTTAAATAATGTGAACACGTGCAAACTGGAAGGGTGAATGCCTGTATTCTGAGTTTTCTGTCTAGGCAAGCACTTCGTATACATCTCATCAGACGCGAGACCAGTTGTGCTTACCTGGGAATTCTTGGGATGAGTGTTCACTTATAGGCGAGCATGTCTTCGCGATACATTATTTTGACCCATTTACTTTGATTTGTCACCATCTCATTTGTTTGCCTTAGGTAACAAACAAATGATCACAATTTTCATTCGTTACCATTCTGTATTGATTAATCAATAACCTTTCACTCGTTTCTTCCTCTGTCTTTCATTTTCTTCTAGAATGTCTATTCCTCTTGGCACTGGTCAAATGCCCGAGCGAACAGCCAAATTTGTCCAGCAAATTGGCGAAGTGATTCAGAGGACTGTGGATTTAGGCATTGCCATGTCTCGTCTCAACAATGAAGCCACTCGAGAAGCATCGAAAGAAGTAAAAGCCAAGCCTTCAAAAAGGTCAAGGAAGCGTAAGGCTCCAAAGGATCCGGTAACCGTTGCACCAAATCAATCAAAACCTAGCAAGGTGGCAGCGCCACCAGCCAAGAAGCCGTACTTGGGAACTGCTCCCTTGTGCAATCAATGCAATGGCCATCACCCAGTCCAAACGCCATGTTTCAAATGTGCCCACTGTGGACGATGGGGACATTTGGTCAGAACATGCCATTTTGCGATCAGGAATAAAACTGTTGCAGATTCTACTGCTGTTCAAGTCAACCTAACTCAAGCTCGTTTTCCATGTGGTACTTGCTACAACTGTGGCGAGATGGGCCATTTTCGAAGAAATTGCCCAAAGATTTCTAATGCGAATCCAACCCACGGGTGAGCAGTTGACTGAGTAGAAGATGTTGCTATCTCATGCTTTTGTTTCTTTCGTTTTCTTGTAATGTGAAACAATCTGATTTGTTTATAAATAAATTATTGTTCACAAATCCTGATATACGAGTATAATTACATGTGTGTATGACTTTTCCTATAATACCTGCACTAAGGAACTATGTTCCTTACAAACTACTCTTGTGATTCTCTCTTTCAAGTGATCGCTCATGATTTCCTCGAAAGTTCTAAGTACTCGTTTCATTCTAAGAAACGAAGTACAGGAAATAAAGTGAAATTATGAGTAATCGTGCTTTTTGCACATCTGTATTTTTGAATCCTTGGTTGGATAACTAAGGATATTTTCAAATCTCATACCCATTACGTTTTGATTTTTTTCAACATTCACAGTACAAGTATTTCAAAACAATCTTCATGATCTCAAAATATTTCATATAGTTTGAAAACAATTTTTCTAGATGCATTGTCTATGTTATTTCAAAAACATTGGCCATGTTATCAAAACCAACCTTTCTAATTTCAAAATATTTCATATAGTCTGAAGACAATATTAACACAATACATTTTCTGATCAAGTGCATGATTTCGAAAAGCATCATTCATGTCTTTCAAAAACCTTATACATAATTTCAAAATTCATCCCGCATGATTTTAAAAACATTTTTTGTAAATATATCTACCTAATACACCTACTTTATTTCAAAAGTATTATATATAAGGTTTCAAAAACGTTAAACACCTTTTTCTTAAAAGAACCCCATGCATAGTTTTCAAAAATATTTTCCTCATACATTGACTTAACCTTCAAAATTCTGCTTCATATGTCGCCTTGACATATCAAGCATCTCAACTTCATAAGCATTTTACATCATGTTTTGACCTAAGCACATCCCGTGCAAGGTCTCAAAACATCTTCAACTTCTAAAATTCATATGGGATCTTTTTATCTTTACAATTAGATCCTTGTGGATGATTATCATTCAAATCAGAGTCCTTAATTGGATTCCTTATGTACCTTAATTCGAACACTTCGGTTCCTAATAATCGAAATCGAATTTTCTTTTTGAATCTTTCTATCTTTATGGTTTGATTCTTGGTAATGTTTAAAGTACCAAATGAAATCCACGGAATGGATTCCTAGTATGCTTTAAATACCCATGTCCAAAGATAACAAATTAAACGATTATACGATTATACGATTATGCGATTATGTGTTTATGTGTTATGTATTCTCCTCTATGTTTTTGTGTGATCCAATTTTCAAATCCTCATAGAATCTTTCGTATCTTTATATGAGGGATTCATAGTAGGATATTCAAAAGGTACTACCTTAAATCCTTATGGGCTTCTACCTGGTAGTTAAGACCCTTGGGTTATATAGTACCATTCCATGATTCGATAAGAGACCCTCTTAGTAGTCTAGTCAAAAAGATTGATTCACAATTTGGTTAGAGAACGACATCTAGTGATGTAGCTGGATAGACTCCTTGATAGTCTATTTAGATCATTTATTGATTTAATTATAAGGACTCTATGGCGGTCTAGTTACACTCATCACAGGTTTGTTCATTTGGTTTTACCCTACACATTATAAAATAGACTGTGTGAACTGTGCAAGGAATTGTCTAATTATGGACGCGTACATAATTATGAAATTTAGTGCATAGGAACCCAGTAAGATTTATTATGTGTAAGAACCGATAGTGACAAAAATAACGAAATGAGAACGATGTAATGGAGGTACGGTGGACGCACCAATGACGCTTCATATACTTGTATATAAGTATCCCTCTTACATTGCAATCATGATGTTATTAAAGATTACTAGAAGTTCAGAACCCTAACCAATGTTGTTTGATCTTTTCAATTTCATGTTCTCAAGCTCTCACAAGTTTCCTCTAAATAAATTTCGAGACGAAATTTCCTAAAGTAGGGGAGACTGTAACACCTGTGCCTCCACGGCCATCAAACAAATACCAAACCAATGAAATATTATATTTCATACTTGGGATTTGTAAAATTATGTGTATCTTTTACACATATCAACTCTTGTTTGATTTTAAGCTTTAAATCGCTTTCTGGAGGGTTATACGCGCTCTGATGCGTAAATATAACCAGTTTAATCCAACGAACACTCCGGAATAGTGAAATAGGCTTAACATACCTTAAATAACCTTTACATAACTTAGATATAAGTTTTGGAAGGTTTGGTGTAGTGAAATCAAAGTTTAATCACTTACAGGGACTAAAGTTGACAAACTGCGAAAGTATGCCAATTTGAACTGTAACAGACATTCCGGAACATGACCATAAGTTAAACATACCATAAATATCCTTTACATAGCTTAGAAATAGGCTTTGAGGGGTTCGGTGTGCTAAAATAAACTTTTGTGTCATTCAGGGACTAAAAGTGTCAAAAAGTGCACAAGTTTGCATTTTCGCGCATAACCTACGTTCTGAATACATCTGGACATCCAAAAATTTATGTAAGCATGACTACATTATATTTTAGTGTTCGCTATAAGAAAAATCCATTCGTCGCGTCATTTGGATCGTTTTTCGCGCTTATGCGCATTCCGTCGTAATTAAGCGAACATCGCGATCGTACGGCCAAACGAACCGACATCGGAGATATTTTTGAGCATGTTTTGAGTTCCCTATACTTTAACTTCATTTTAGAGCCTTGAAATGAGGTTAACGGGGTCCAAACGCATCAAAAATCGCTTAAACAAGGTGCAGGGACCATTTCTGCAAAATCTGCCAAAACAGGGGCCTAGCGTGACGCGACGGGCCTTAGCGTCACGCGAGCCCCCTTCTGGACCAGATTCCATGTTTTTAACAGCGGGTCCCAGCTGTTCGATTCTCAACCACACATTCCCATGAGTCTAGTCAGATGATAAGGATGGATTTTTAGCCACCATAAGGTCCCGACAAGTGTACGGTTCCGATTAAGGCACGTTATTCAAGAAACGATCTTAACAGTTACCTGAAATCTATAAATACCCCACCCCCTTTACTTCATTTCTCACAAATCTGATCATTTGGGCTCTAAGTTGGAACCTTCGTTTCATACCTGAGCTATTTTGATCTGGGTTAGCATTCGGGGACCCTTCGTAAGTATTCTTTCGTTCTTTTCCTTATTTTATTGCTTTTCGAGTCAGAAAGTCAAACTTTGTTTGACTTTCAGCATTGACCAGTAATGGTCAATGCGAAGTTCGTTTGAACTTCGCAACGTGAGTGTAATCACGTTGGTCATAGTCCCTTGGGACTATGCCACTGATTACCACGTTGTCTAGGGTCGTAGGGTAGGCGATCTAATAAATCGCCTATACCTTCGAACTCGACCCATTTGGTCGATCATTAGGATCCGACCAAATACATTAGGTGACCATAGTAGGTAGGGAATAACCTTCCGAGGTTATACCCTATGGTCACATCGTTTAAGTAGTTGTATGATAGGTAGTTTATATGCCTTAGGTAAATTACCAGAATACCCTTTTCATGTATAATTGGTAATTAAGCATATGTAACCTAAACTTTTGTCACATAACTGATTATGTAACATGTCTAGGCATATAACACTTGTCATAGGACTAGTTAGACGGTCCGAACGCGTTTCACGCACACGACGCGTTAAAGTAGCATAAGTTACCTTAATGGGTCGCGATGGGTCGATAATACTTAGGTTAAGTTTCATTTAGTATGTAGGCTTTGTTAAACCATATCATATGAGTTCCTACACTCATGTGGTTTACAAACCCTCCTGCTACCCAGTCTTCCGATTTAGGTCCAGGTTATTTATGTAATTACCTATATTAGGTACCGTTTGATTTCCGGGACTCCTCTAAGCTTTCTTGGTAGTTGTTCAAGACTCCTAAGCACTCCCAGGCGAGTACATTCTGCCCCTATTTTACTGTTTTCAATTGTTTTGGGGTGACTCATATGTGCTAAATGTTTTCGATGTTATAACGATGGTTTCAAAAACAACTAAGGCGATTTATACAAAACTAATAACGATTTCATAAAGTGAACAAACTTGTTGGTTGTGTTTACATAACAAATGACATTCATTAGCGATGATCAAGCCGACCAGTATTAGGTTATGGTACCATAGGATCTGACTAATCCCGTTATTTACTATACCCGTGGTTATGTGTGGGTATGGTAGGTAGCGACTGAATCTGTAATTGTTAACTTACCCTATGGAGGTTTGTTAATACGAAAACGAGAAGCGACGAAAACGAGAAGCGACGAGAGTCACGAAGGTTTGAATGTTATTAGCGAGACGACCATATAAGTAGTTTCACGACCTAAAACGAATTAAACAATTTACGATTGGGTTTCACACGATGTTTTAACGATTGGGTAACGATTGGGTTTCACACGATGTTTTAACGATTGGGTAACGATTGGGTTTTCACACGATGTTTTAACGATTGGGTAAACATTTGTACATGATTTACATTGGGCATGAACATTACTTGGGTGGTTTGGTTTGGATTAAGTGATTAAGTAACAATGCGTGTGGAATATGATACAAGCATGGTGGATACGTCGCTGGTACTTCCTATATATAAGTGTTTGTATGGTATTACATATTGTAGCGTTATTTGAATCATTTCAGCTCGAGACATAGAACATTTTATACAAGTAACATACTTTTCACAAGACATTTATTTACAAACAACTTATCTTATACAAACTCATTTTTCATGGTTATTCATTTAATCATGCATTATTTTCTTATTTATACATATCACCTGAACTTATCATTGTTTTTCAAATAAATTACTAAAACAAATGTTTTTGGGTTAAGAGTCATGGCTACGAGGTTTTACAAATTATAACCCGCTTGATTTGAGTTGGTTAATTAAGTTGCAATATTATACTCTTTTCAAAAACAAGGTTTTTAAATAAAGTATTGCAACGTCTAAACTAGCCATGATTTCGACACTCCTACAAAACCTATGTACTCGCCAGCATTTCTTTGCTGACCTCGTTTTCACATATGTTTCAGGTATTGTTGGATGATATCGATTGATAAGATGCATGCTCACATAGGACTGGACAAGGCCTTAGTGACTCAATAACAATGATAGACTATGTTTAAATAGTGTATTTAGATTTCCAGACAATGAAATTGCTCTATGTATAATAAAACGAAACACTTTTGATATCCATGGTTATGAAACATTAATTCTGTTGCAACACGCCCCGATGTTTCCGCCGCGATTTGTTGTTTTACGCGGTCGGGGTGTGACAACAGATCAGAACAAAGTTTCAGAAATGTCAGTTTCAGTCCCTGCACGTGTTTAAGGCCATTTCCGACACTTATAAGGCCCGTAAAGCCAACTTTAAGGCCCTAAAATGTTGCCTAAACATTGAGGACATGAAACATGCTCAAAAATATGCCGGGTGTTGGTTCGTTTGGTCGTACGAACGCGATGTTCGCTTAATTACGACGGAATGCGCATAAGCGCGAAAAACGATCCAAATGACGCGACGAATGGATTTTTGGCAAGCCAAAAACTAAAGTATAATATAGTCATGCTTACATAAATTTTTGGATGTCCGGATGTATTCAGAACGTAAGTTATGCGCGAAAATGCAAACTTGTGCACTTTTTGACACTTTTAGTCCCTGAATGACACAAAAGTTTATTTTAGCATACCGAACACCTCAAAGCCTATTTCTAAGCTATGTGAAGGATATTTATGGTATGTTTAACTTATGGTCATGCTCCGGAATGTCTGTTACAGTTCAAATTGGCATACTTTCGCAGTTTGTCAAATTTAGTCCCTGTAAGCGATTTAACTTGATTTTGCCATACCAAAGCCTTTAAAACTTATTTCTAAGTTATGTAAAGGTTATTTAAGGTATGTTAAGCCTATGTCACTATTCCGGAGTGTTTGTTGCATTAAACTGGTTATATTTACGCATCGGTGCGCGTATAACCTTCCAGAAAGCGATTTAGAGTTTGAAATTGAACAAGAATTGATATGTGCAAATGATACACATATTTTTACAAATCCCAAGTATGAAATATAATATTTCATTGGTTCGGTATTTGTTTGATGGCCATGGAGGCACAGGTGTTACAGGTTAAATAACACAATAGACTATGATGATGATTGTATTTTGAGGGTACATAGAAGATCCGAGTAGCATCTTGGCGGGGCAATATCCAGGTTGCATAGTTCTCACTCTGCAACCGTGTGTTGCAGCCATGGCTTTAACCGTAGTTGTATTCATCTCTCAATTACATGTCTGAGTCTTCCAGATGTTTTGATAAGCAAATGAGCAGGTTATGATGCATAATATGTCTGAATTGAAAGTGTTGAGGCTATGATGCATAAGCTGAGCCTGTGAGGTTATGATGCATAATATGTCTGAACTGAAAGTGTTGAGGCTATGATGCATAAGCTGAGCCTGTGAGGTTACATATGTGTTTCTTGTGCTTAAAACACTGGTATGTTTGTAGCTGATTTTCATGCTTATGTTACTGATTTGAATCCCATTGTACAAGCATTTAAGCATGAATGTGTTGAAACTTTCTTCAACACGCAGAGCAGCCCATGGATCCTAACCGGATCTCTTTGACCCGTTTTACTCAAATGGATCCAATATAAACTTTCTTTCACTCAATCTAAATCCTAAATTCATAAGCTGAGCTGAAAGTTTTGAGGCTATGATGTTCAGGCTATGATGCATAATCTGAGCCTGTGAGGTTATGATGCATAATATGTCTGAACTGAAAGTGTTGAGGCTATGATGCATAACCTGAGCCTGTGAGGTTATGATGCATAAGCTGAGCCTGGCGGGGCAATATCAAGGTTGCATAGTTCTCACTCTGCAACCGTGTGTTTGCAGCCATGGCTTAACCCGGTTTGTAGCTGTGTTCATCTCTCAATTATATGCCTGAGTCTTCCAGATGTTTTGATAAGCAAATGAGCAGGTGGTGTATCGAAATCAATCTTCCTCTTAGGCGATTTAGCCCGCCGCAAGGATTCGGTTTGGCAGGAGTTTTCTTGTTATACGGTTGTGGACCATCTCAATGTGAATGCTAGAGTACATTAGAAGTCAAGTTGGGTCCAAGGCTTGGAAGAAGGTGGGAGTTGTGGCTTACGCTACGATATGGAGACTTTGGACGAGTAGAAACGAGAAAGAATTTAATGGCAACAACATTCCGATCGCTAAAGTGTACCAGTTTTGTTTTGATAGTCATTATGTATGATTTCAGAAGCTTTGACCATGTTGATATGTGTATTTTAATTTGTTGTATTTATGAACACATATTATATTAAGAAAAAAAGAAAGTTATTTTTGTATTGTGTAATCATCATCTTCTTAGAGTTTTGGCGTGGTTTGATTTCATTCTTTGATGCGCAATGGAAAGAATCTTACTTTCACTTATACTTGTAGCATTCATACACGAAAACTGAAAACTGACAGGTGTCGCCTTTAGACAAAATGTATATTTTCAAAGCAAAACAAACATGAAGAACCCTCTGTTTTTTCACAAGCAAAACAAACATTAAGAACCCAAAATACCCAAATACCCAAATAACATGATGAAACCCTCTGTTTTTTCATCGAATCAAACCATAAATCAAAATGAGGAACACATCCAAACCATCTATTTTTTCATCGAATCAAACCAAAAATCAATGAGGAACACATCAATCCGAAACTGATCCGATCAGTTCTTTTTAAACAGTTCTCAAACAACCAGGGGTAAGACCGTCTTTTGGCATGAGTGAAATATCAACCTGAGCCCCTACATTCATTTTTTGCTTTTTTTCTTATGAAATCTAAATCAAAATGAGGAACACATCCAAACCATCTTTTTTCTTATGAAATCTAATAATTCAAATTAACTCTTTTATTTTTAAATGTATAACAAATTATTAAAGCCTAAACTATATATTAAATGTAAACTTTTAATACATACAATACAGAGACAAAATGTCATACCAACTTAGTAGATTTGACGGAACTTACAGACTCGATAACAAAAGACCGTAACATACAATACAGAGACAAAACGTCAAAGATCCACAAGTCATGCAATCAAATTAAAAATCAATATGATGAACACACAAGAATCAAAACCAAAACACAATGAAAACCACTGATCCGATTAGTTCTTAATATGAGGAACCCAAATCATGCAATCAAACCAAAAATCAATATGATGAACACACAAGAATCAAAACCAAAACACATTGAAAACCACTGATCCGATCAGTTCTTTATATGAGGAACCCAAATCATGGAATCAAACCAAAAATCAATATGATGAACACACAAGAATCAAAACCAAAACACATTGAAAACCACTTATCCGATCAGTTCTTAATATGAGGAACCCAAATCATGAAATCAAACCAAAAATCAATATGATGTACACACAAGAATCAAAACCAAAACACATTGAAAACCTCTGTTTTGATACCTTAAACCCTAAACCCACAAGAATCAAAACCAAAACACATTGAAAACCTCTGTTTTGATGCATTTTGAACAATATACTCAGTTGATACATCAACCCTCTGTTTTTTCAAAATCAACCCTCTGTTTTTTCAAAATCATCCCAAAATCATCGAATGGATACCAAAATCAACCCTCTGTTTTTTCAAAATCAACCCAAAATAATCGAATGGAACCAAAAATCAAAATAAAAATCATCGAATGGAACCCAAAATCATCGAATGGAACCCAAAATCAACCCTATGTTTTATCAAAATTAACCTAAAATCATCTAATGGAACCCAAAATCATCGAATGGAACCCAAAATCAAACGAATGGAACCCAAAATCAACCCTCTGTTTTTTCAAAATCAACCAAAAATCATCGAATGGAACCCAAAATCAAACCCAGAATCAACAATCTGTTTTTTTCACAATATAAACACATTCAAATCATCGAATCAAACCAAAAATCAATATGAGGATGAAGATGAACCTGATCTGTTCGATGATGAAGATGTTCGATGAAGATGATGAAGATGATCTGTTGATCTGTTCGATGAAGATGATGATGATGATCTTGGGAATTAGGAGAGATATTGGGAGTTGGGAGAGCTGTTGATGATGATAATAATGAAACTGGCGGTCGGCTATTAAGTGTAAATTGTCGCCACACTGGGACCTGTTTGCACAAAACAAAACCGTAGCATAC
The DNA here is from genome assembly GCA_030545235.1 of Helianthus tuberosus. Lineage (NCBI taxonomy): Eukaryota > Viridiplantae > Streptophyta > Magnoliopsida > Asterales > Asteraceae > Helianthus > Helianthus tuberosus. The sequence goes on from CM060369.1 coordinate 64,857,449, forward strand.
CAATTTTAATCCGAATTCAACCAATTCAAATAACATGCGTTACCTTTTCTAACACATAAAATTAATAAAGTTGAGCCATGATGCATGTGTGTTAGTATGTGTATTCATAATTCATAGTACCATGTATATGCATTTAAATTTATGCCTGAATCATACGTGTTTATGCTATTAAACGAGTTTACCGAGTTACATATTTGTTGCAACTTATGTTGACGTTCTTGAACACCCTCAAGTCGACGCTTTGAATGTCAAATATAGATCAGAAATTATAGGCGGATTGGTTTGAATAGTTTTGAGCTTATGGTTGTGCTTTTGTTGGCTTGGCGCAATTCGATTTGTTTACATCCTTGTAAACCTCTTTAAATCCCCATCACCAGTTTTGAAGTACCTTAACTGAAAATTTAGATTTTAGTTATAACCCATCTGAACTGAACCTTCTCATGCACACCCTTAGAATTACTAAGAAGTGATTTGTTTTCCTTTGCATCGCGAATTTGGTTTTGGTTATGGCTCAAAACCGAACTGCCCTAAGATAGCCCTAAACTCACTAACCTAAGTGATATGTTTCCCGCCGCATCGCGCGGGTAAAAACTAGTATATATATATATTAAACTATTGAATAGAATATAATTACACTATATGTGTGGAGTAAGGTTTCGGTAAATGGGTCTTAACATACAAATAGGCTTAACATGAGAAATGAAGGAGGCAATTATTTATTTTATTTTTGTTGAAATTTTTTTCCCATCTTATTAAGCACGCATTTTAATCCCGAATCTAAAAAAAAATTGTGTATTTACACTAGCAGAGTAATTATAATTACTCTACTAGAGTAAATACATGATTTTTTACAATAAAGTAATTACACATAATTACTCTACTATTTCATACTTATATTATTATTATATAGAGTAAATTACCGTTTTGGCCCCTGTGGTTTACCAAGTTTAACCGTTTTAACCTAAAAATGAATATTTTAACATATCGGACCCCGAGGTTGCATTTCATAATGGTTTTGGCCCTTGACACTAACTTTGTTACTTTTTTGCAGTTAAGTGTAAGGGTAATAAGGTCATTATATACCTTAGGGGCTGTTTTAGATAATTTCAAAGTTCTTTTTAATATTTAAGAGATTATTAATGCAATTACTCTAAGTTTTTTTATTATTCCGTTATTTTCACGATTATTATTTAACAAAATACGTTTTAAATATACAAATAAATATGTATTTTCATTAACCGTTTGTTTTTATAAAAGTCGTTTTAAAAAAATAATTTGTTTTTTTACATTTTGTTTAAACCATCTATCATTTTTAAAATTGTTCCTTTTTAAACCATTTGTTTTTTAAAATCGTTCTTTTTATGTCGTTTGTATTTTAAAGTTTTTATAAACACATCATTTTATACCGTTCTTGTAACAACCCGCTTTTTGGAAAGTCAAAGTACAAGTCAAAGTCAAAGGAAGAAAATATTGCTAATTGCGATCTGTCACTCCTTACTTGACAATTAGATCGTACTTTTGACTTGTAATCGAATTCTATTATTTAATCGCTTTAGTTGTATTATGTGGAGTATCTATTAATAATCGAGGTTTAATAGCATGTTTTAATCGACTTATCGCTAATCGCTATCGCATTCGCAACTCGAATTATGTGTTCTGGATATTGTGTGTGCTTTTATGTGTTACTTGTGCATGTTATGTTTATATTGAGGTGTTAATCGCAATCGCAGTCGCAATTCTATCGCATCGCAATCTAATCGCAAACGCTAAACAAAAGTTATTTATAGTGATTGTATGCTACATATAGTCGTTGGGTTATTTGTGTGACTATTGGGTAATACTATCGCATCGCTCACTCGAATCGCATCGCAACGCTCAACACGCGAATCGAAACGACAAAACTCAACGTGCCGGACACTTGGATCGAATGGCCAACCGATCGAGTGGCCATCCGATCGGATTGCCATCCGATCGAACCGCCATCCGATCGATGGCCAATCCGACACTTATGCACTTTCCTCTTTTGGAAACCCTATAAATACCCTCCTGTCACATCATTTGTGATGTGACAGCTCTCCCACTCGACCAGCTCGCTCAAGCCCTCCTTTCTCTCGATTCCTCGCGATTCTTGTAAGTTTTCAACTCAAATCTTGTACTTCTATGATCTACACACACTTCTTCATCATTTTCACCTTTGAATCTCAACTTTTAACCATGAAATCACCGGATTTGAGGTGTTTTAGGATGACGTCATCATGGAGTTCTTATGAACTTCAAGATTTGGCTTCATTCCACCAAGAACAACTGAGATCTGAAGGATTTCCACATGATTTCACAACGATTTTGCATAGATCTAAACATTTTCAAGGTTGAAAGGATTGAAAGATGGTTTTCCAACTTTCTTTCAACTATTTTACACTCAATGCACTCAAAACCGGTAGAACCGGAGCTCGTTCTGATCTTCTACTCTTTCTTAGTGATGAGTTGGTTCAAGATCTGGTTACTATCAAGGAGACAACCGATTTCGGGTTAAATAAGAACAACCGTCACGAACCAGTAAACTGATCGAATGTGGGTGATTCCTGTTCGATCGGACGACTTGGGACTTGACGAGGTTCTGTTGTTTAGTACGTTGTCAAATCGTCTCGAACAAACCACAAACTTCCAAAATAATCAAGTTCAAAACGATCAGATGCGTTGGGACGGATTGCACTTGAGGTTCAACACTTAAACAATTTTCAACATGTTCAATGCATAAGTTAGCTCCAACGGATTGTTATCCGATCGGATTGCTATCCGATCGAGTGACCGTCCTGCTGTGAACTTGTTCTCAACTGAGAAGCCTCGCCAATCGGATCGCCACCCGATCGATCGAACTCGTTCGATCGATCAACCTGAAAGGTAGAGATGCTTCTCTATTTTCAAAATACTACAACGAAAACTTCAAAGCCATCATACACAAACACATCCTTACCAAACGAGTGTCAATCCGACCAAATGGCCATCCGATCGGATGACCATCTGACGTGTGCGCGACTATACATATTTTTATCATGAATAAACACACGATTTGGTTTTAAATTTATAAAAGTGATTATTACTTTTACATCAAAACACACACGAAAGAGGCAAGTGTACCCCGTCATATATGTAATAAAGTATTGGTAAGAACCAAGTATCGATCCAAGGAAATGGGCGGAGAAATAATACTAGACCTTTGTCATTAAACTACCGGTAAAAACATAGGTTTGTTTGATTTAAACTAAACTAAAGTAAGCATAAACAAATACATAATAAAAACATAATAGATAATAGATAAAAAGCCTTGCTAAATACACAACCACAGCATGTCAACTAAGTCTGTTTTGGCGCTAGAAGCATTCGGTCAAAATTCCAATTCAAGACAATTAGTATCCCTTTTGGGAATCCTAACATGACAATCATTCGGAAAGTTAAAACGATAAACACACTTTAACCACCTAAAATTGTTCTTTAACGTGCAATTGATAAATGTCTATGAAAATCTCTTAAAAATAAGTTAGTCAGCCGTTAGGATTGTTCTAACCTCACTTAAACAAGGAAAGCGACACCGATAAACACAATGCAACCACCGAGATAAGCATAAACTAGATTAAATCACAACCGAGTTCATTTTACAAATCTTGCACAATAATTCACTAAGATAGCAATTTTGGCCTAAACTACTAACTAAGCTAACAAATCATGGCAAGAATTTATAACGACACCATCTAACCTGTTTAGGTCCTTACGTGACGGCAAGCTCTCTTGATTAACAATAATTACATTTTATTAAATCACTAACCATTTTTAGTATCATGATGCATACATTTAAACCAAGTTAAACTAGTTAACCAAATTCAAAGTTTACTAATACAAGATTAATTAAGCTTCATTTTTCAACTATCTTAACTAACCAAGCATCAATCATCCAACATAATTACTTATAATAAAAAATTCAATATCAATAACAAGGTTGCAAACTAATCATCAAAGATAATCATAGAAAATACTTCAAGTGTCATTACAAACAAAGTTTAACACACTAATGGCAATAATCTAGCAAGGGATTGTTTGTGTTTTTGCCCGAAGGCTACAATAATACATAAACAATAATCTAAGTACTTGAAAGATTAACAAAAACATGGAAAGATTAGAAAATCAAACCATAAACAAGTACTAGACTAAGGATCCGGGTAGTAATCGAGCTAAACGAGACAATGTGGCTTGAATCCGGGTGAAAGCTAATGCCTCCGGAGCCTGAAAATCGCCTGTGAAACTCTCCAAAATTCCAGAATATCGAACAGAAGATTTCTGTTCTGTTTTTATACTTTTTGCTGTTGCACGGTCGTTCTCCATATGGAACGACCGTTCACTTTATGCAATTATTGGGGATGGGTCACCATACTGCATACGTCATCAGATCGTTGACCAGATTCGAAATGGCACGACCGTTCTTTGTGTGGAACGGTCATTCAGTTCCGGGCTACTTGTTGCACGCCGAGTCGCACAGGTCGTTCATCACCGAGACACAGTTGGTTCATCGGATATGCACGGTCGTTCCTCAGATGGAACGTCCGTTCTTCACCGAGCCGCCTTGTTTCCTAGAACGCCCAGTCGCACAGGTCGTTCATCACCGAGATAATCAGCTTTGTCGGAGATGCACGACCGTGCATCAGGTGGAACGGTCGTTCCACAGGCCCAGTTCAGAATCCTTAACAGAATGTCCGCAGCTTCGTCGTTTTGTCCGGAAAGTCCTCGTTTTTGCTATCATCTTGTTTGGTATGCTGTTTTAGGCCTGTAAACATAAATGTAGATAAATAAGTATCCGAATGACGGTTTTACGGCCAAAAACGCATAAAATAGGGGTAAAACGGGGAACTAAAATATGTGTAAATTAACGAATATCAAATCTCCCCACACTTGAACCTTGCTTGTCCTCAAGCAAGCTAAACTAAAAAGCAATAAAAGACATAAACAACCAAGAACGATAATTTACACACTATTTTATTGAAAACTAATATAAACGGTTAGCCGGTTTGTCGAAAGACAACATCAAAAGATTCAAACCCAACAAGCATATGCAATTAAAAAGCGACAACCAAAAAGCCGTGACAAAACATTTAATTGACTCACATGTTAATCTTCACACAACTCACAATGTTCACACACACTCGGTTTTATTTATGAAACATACATAAAATGTGTACGTGCAAACACTCAATGCCTAGTCAATGAAATGCGCAATAACATAAGCTTGTCATAAGATCTCGTCTCCACCAACTAACATGCGAATAAGTGTAAATCAAGAGGTCTTTACGGGTTGTAACGTTAGGCTTGGGCGAGGGGTATGGAAGTGGACATTTAAAGTGGCGAAAATGGTTAAAACTCGGTAGTAGCGTTTAACTAGCAAGACAATAATACAACTATACATACGAACGCCTTAAAAAGGCGACTAAAGCGCAATCGAGCTTATCAACAAAATTTTTAACATTTAAGCATTCAAAATTGCTCGATTTCTATCAACTTCACCCTATTTTAGGGTGTTTTATTTTCTGTTTTTTTTTTAGCAAACTATACAATGAAATAAAAACAATAACAAGCTAGTTAAACTATTATTTTAATCGAGTTTCAACACTAAAAAGGTTTAAAAACATAAAAAGGCTAAATTTAGTTAAGTGGGCGATAATGTGGGTAAACAAAGGTGAACGGGAAGGCTCGACATGGTTAATCCTAAAGGGTAATATAAGGTGAACGGGAAGCACAACACAAAGAACAAGGTACACAACAAAGGGGTTAATCTAAGTGCCTCTATCACGTTTACACAAATCCGCACGTTCATGGTCTTAACAAGCATACTAGTGACAAGTTCTAAATTGCACATAACATCCGGCTCAGTCCTATATCCGTAATGAACAAATATATAACAATCTAGGCTCAAATATGCTCACGTAACGGAAGGAATGGGTAAAAGTGTGAAAACTATCATGTAAGTCTTTCTTTGTTTGTCACGCTTTCCGGTTTCCTTTTTTCAAATATATTTTGCTTGTCGAGTTTTTATCAAGTCCGATACTTTCTAAAACATAACCAACCGGTTTATTTACCAACATATATACAAAACACAAGTATTTTTAAATGATTTTTCTGATTTTCTGTTTTTTTTATTTTTTTTATATATATAAGAGGACAAACAAAGCTAAGTTAACAAAGTTAACCCCCTCCCCACACTTGAACTTCGCATTGTCCCCAATGCGAGACCCGAGATATAGAGAAAACGATAAAAAATACTCCCCTCAAGATGATGTTAGTGCCACGAGACTTCCGAAGCTGTGTCTGGTGCGTGCTCCGGTCCAAGATCCGATAGATAAAACCTGCGAGTATGTCATGTGCACCCAAAATATAACAGAAACAGAAAAATCACAAAACAACCATAATATACATAAGTACTAAAATCCAAACAAAATACAAAGGAAATTGTCTGAAAATACATATCCGGGGTGTTTTAAATAATAGTCAAAATAAACACCCAAATAAAAGCAAAGTACTGAAAGATAAAACACCACCAAATGCTATCACCACCGCCAACTACTCATCATCATCATCATCATCATCATCATGTCTCGTGCCAGATGGGCCCTGATCGCCATAGCCAGGGGGGTTCCACGGTGGGAACTCCGGCGGGTGTTGAAAATAGTCGGGGTATGCGTGATGCATCTCCCCGAAAAGATAAGAAAACCCCGCAGACACCCCCTGGTATAAAGTATCCTGGCGATGCTGAAGCTGGTCATGTGTGGCCCTAATCTCTGCCTGACTGGCCCGAATCTCGTCCTGGCTAGCCCGGATCTGGTCCTGGCTAGATCTAATCTCGCTGAAGTAGGTACCATGCTGCTCCTGTGTCACACGCATATCCTGGAACTGTTGGTAGAAAGTGGGCCAATCCTCATGCTGATGAAATGCATGGTGCTACGGCGAGTGTGGTGGTGTCAGTGGCTGGTGCTGCTCTCCCAACTCAACATCCTCCTCTTCATCTTCCTCCTCATCTGGAGGTAACGGGTCCCAGACCTCGCCATTCAATCCCCTCAACCTATCTCCTCTCTCAAGCTCTACAATCACCCCCATGAACTTCAGAGACCGGATATCAACATGAACCCCCTCAGTAATCAAAGTGAGACCCCTAAGCACCCCCGGCGTCATATAGCGCTCATTGTACGCTATCTCGGTCACATACGAACCACCATGTATCTCACTGTTCGCATGTCGCCCCGAGCACTTGACAAAGTACTCAGCCATTCACGCGGCGAGGTTGATTGGTGCTTTGTCAACCAACGCATATAAAAATAGCAAATCAGGAGTGGGACAGTTACCTTGACTGTCCATGCGTCCGCATATCGAATGGCTGAATACATGGTGCATCACTCGCACCAGAGGGTCTCGGAGTCGCGAGGCTTTTGACATCCTCGGGTTGTAGGGGTCCCCAACGGCATTTTCTGCCCAGAATGCATCCCGCGCTGCATCATTAGGGAAGTTGAACTGATCGTTGAAGACATCGGGATCATCCATGTCCTCCCGCGTATAAATCCCAAGCCGTCTACCTAATCGACCAACCGACCATGTATGCCAACGTCTACATAACCTGAAGGTTACCCGCTCCCTGTAGCGGAAATCAGGCTCTGTATGTGCAACAGGCCTTTCATAGGCATACGATGTGAAGAATTCAATCGTCAACTCCCGGTACACGGGTCGGTTGCAACCGACCAAATTTGCAAGCGTGCAAGTCATCATTTCATCAAGTCGGTCATACTGGTTAAGTTCACGCATAACTTCCCAATCTAACCAGCGGGGGACTCCAAACTGCCCCCGTCTCGCCCACAATGCATCGCGCTTCGGTATGCACAACGCTTCTTTCTCAATGTTGGGGTCAAACTGTAGGAAGGGATGGTTCATCTGTAATGGGGAAAATTGTTAGAAAGACAGAAACAGGAGAGAAATGAGTTGAAAACAAGCGAGCAGCCAATTATGAAGAAACTGTCTAACTGAACTGGGCGAATGGCACGGTCGTTCTTCGGGACGCACGGTCGTGCGTCTCCGAGAACTAACAGACCAAGCCCAGTGATATCGTGAACAAGTCGGCGAGGCACGACCGTTCCACACGAGGAACGACCGTGCAACTCCGTGTCTGCAGATTTCGACCCCCCTGTACTTAGAACAACCTGATTTATGCAAAATTTTAACAAGTATTGGGTCAACAGGGGTCTGAAAGACAACCGGGTGTTCACGATACTTCAATTCAACAAGGGTTAGGGTTTCGATTTGTTTATGAAGAGAACCCTAAAAATTCCTTGAAGAATCGGAAGAAATCTACACTAGAAAACAAGAAAACAAGAAATCTACAACTAGGAACGTACCGAGCGAAGAAAGGTGTTAGATCGTGCGAAAAATCGTGCGATATGGTGAAAAATCGCCCTGGAACGGTCTGCAGCGGCTAGGGTTCGCGAATGAGGGATTTTGCAGCAGATGATGGTATATATAATGTGCAAAATGACAAAATTGCCCTCAGCCTGTGGCACGGTCGTTCCTGGAATGTAACGATCGTGCGTCACCGACATCGTTCAAACCCCACAGCGAGTTCTCGGAAATGCACCGAGGGTGCGATCTACCGTGCCGGCGTGCTCGGAATCGCACGGTCGTGCGACCCGAGGAACGATCGTGCATCAGGTGCAGATCAGAATTTTTCCGCAGAAGCCATTTCCAGCAGCTGTTTCGGCCGTTTTTCGCCGTTTTTTCGACACACCAACTGTTCTAACAATATTGCAATACAGAACCTTCGCCCGGTACGTATGGAAACTAAACAAACTAACGTAAACTACCTAACTAACCTAAATTACGCTAAAACTACAAAAATACAAAAAAGGACTATTTTACCCTTACAGCGCCAAAGACGCTCCTGCTGCATTTTTGTCGGCGAGTCAGCAGCGTAGACTCATGCTAAATTTTTGTCGACGAGTCGATAGCAAGACTCAAAGTTAAAACTAGAAAAACTACTAAAAAGACTATACTACCCCTAAAGCGCAAAATACGCTCTTGCTACATTTTGATCCGCGAGTCAGTAGCGTAGACTCTCTCCTCCCCACACTTATGATGTGTGCGGGGTTTGGAGTTCAATCACCTCCACCGCCGATTCTATCGGCCCGGCAACGTACAACTTCAACCGGTGACCATTTACCTTAAATGTAACGCCATCCGCGTTCTTTACTGCAACAGTACCATACGGAAATACCTCCTTAACCGTGTATGGTCCTGTCCAGCGTGAATGAAGCTTCCCAGGAAATAAGCGCAGCCTAGAATTGTACAGAAGAACAAGATCACCCGCTTGGAATTCTTTATGGTCCTTCAAGCGTTTGTCGTGAAGTTTCCTTCGTGCGCTCTTTGTAGAGTACGGAGCTTTCGTAGGCTTGGTGCCGCAATTCTTCCAATTCATGAATTTGGAGAAACCGGGCTTCACCTCCGGTTTTTAGGTCCAAATTCGCGGTTTTCAAAGCCCACATAGCCTTGTGCTCCAACTCAACCGGTAAATGGCATGCCTTTCCGTATACCAACCTAAAGGGGGTGGTCCCTATAGGGGTCTTATAAGCTGTACGGAATGCCCATAATGTCACACCCTGGCTTTGCGGAAGCGTGGTTAATTTTGGTGTGACTTCTTAATACCATAGCTTAATCATAACAAGCTATATGAATTTAAAAACCATGCAAGTCATCCATTAAGTTTTGAAAATCAAACACATTACCATTGTTTTAACATACAACCATAACCTTGTTCAGTAGACATTACAACTTATAACATAACATAAACGTGGGTTAAGGATTGTGTCTTGTCCAGGAAAGAGACACATCCCCTAAACCCTGATGACTTCATGACAAGTGCAGCGGAAAACGTTCCATACCGTGCCAGATCCGTTTAATTTCCTGAAATACATGTGAGTTGAAAAATCAACAATAATGTTGAGCGAGTTCATGTGCAAGTGAGTAAGTAAAAACACTTGTAAGTATAAAAGTTTCCTGGTATGTAGCAGTGTAAGGGGACTTGTGATCACCAATGGTTTGCAAGGCCATTAGCATGTCGTGAAATGCAAGTAGGAAAGACACACCCTAGCCGATTTTTGCGTTGGGTACCAAGTCACTCCAGGTCCGTTCTGTTGGTCCTCCGAGAGGCCCGTTCTGTTGGCCCTAGAGCTGGGCTCGCTACACCCAAATAGATCTACCGCTCGAGTCCCTCGGTGTTCTAACTACCCATTCACATGATCTAAACCTCCTTACGTAATTCATACCATGTATAAAGTACTCAAAATCATAGTAACATGTATTTCACCCCCGCAGTTATGAAAACTGAAAACAGTTAGAGAAAAGGGGGACATGAACTCACAGTGAATGCGCGTCTCTACCAAGTGTCTCCAATACAGTAAGCTGTGCAACGACCTACAAGTGCTAATTCTATTAGACGGACGGCCGTGCTTTAGCCATATAGTTTAAGTCTTTGGGAAATAGTTAGACAACTATTTCGTGTTTATGTTCCGTATACACTTGGTAGTTATACTTCTTCCCAAGGATGGGGGATACAGTACATGTGCGTAAGTTACGTTTTATCAATCTTGTGGTAATGTAATTACCGGTGTAACTTATATGTTAATGTGGAAGCGTTCGTACAGTTTTGGAATCATTAACGCTTGTAAATATTATTTTTACTCTAAAATAATATTTATGTATTTTCACAAAATAATCATAAACAGTGTTGTGACAAATATACTTATCACGTTAATCTTTGTGAAAATCCCACCTCCGAATATTTAGTAAAATATAGTGCTGGCGAAATTTATGTTTCGAAAGTATGTCCAAAAATAGTTCTAACACTTGTTGTGTAAATAAGCCTAAGTGTTAGGTTTTTAGAAAATTTCGCCAGAGTTTCCTCTGTAACTGGAGGTGGCCACGCTTTCAAGCGTATCATTTTCTTTTAACAAATCAATTCAACAATCTTCTTTATTCAATCAAACAATTTCCGACACAACAAACTAGTCGACAAGTATGTAAATTTGCATAATCGCATGAACTTGTAGTTTTTTTTTCCGAATCTATAGTGTAAATCCCCTTATTTCTTGTAGATCTTTATATAAAGTAACTTTAATCTTGTAAAAACCTTGTGACTAGCGAAATCCGTCTTTACAACTTCTAGTCATTTTTCCCAAAAATAGTTATTTGTCGGATCTTTTCATTTCACAAGTGTCTACGCACTTGTGGTTCATAAAATCATGTTTACTAGTGTAAGATCCACTTTTTAAAGTACATGATTTCTTTATTGTGTGGTTCTTCAAAAATACCACTTGCGGATACGTAGATCCGCTAGTTTTAAACACCATTTTACCGGTTAAATCACTTTTACACAAGTAAAATATTTTCACACAAGTTCATGTATCTTGTGTGGTAGAGTTTCACCTTTAACCCTTGTATTTACTCAAAAACGAGCTTATGTGAAGATACATGATCTTACAAAGTCGGGTTAAACGATGTTCCGAGCTACCACATCATAGATCGGGTCTCAATAAACACATATTTCAAGTCCTACGACTTTTACACAAGTTATATGTCTTTAACCACCATTTTAAGTATTTTTAGTAGACTTTTGATCATCATCTTTCATTTTAACAGGATTCAACCGACATAATTTCTTTTAACCACTTTAGATGAGTGTAAAAACAAGTTTTAAATGATATACCTCTAGCTCAAGGCTAGGGAAGATCTTTGGCGAAAATGAGGTGGATAAAAGCTAACGAAAGAGGTCCTTCGTGTTCCGCTTGCTCCAAGACTCCTTATACGTGACCTCTAACACTTGTATGATGATGGAAATGCAAGATCAAAAACCGAAAGTATGATGGAGGTGAGGGTGGTGTTCGGCCGAGAGGTAGAGAAGAGAAGAGAGAGTAGTTTTTGTTGAGTTTTTGTGATGGTGATTAGTGTGTAGGTTAGTTCTTATTTATAGACAAGATTAGGTGTTATTGTCCAATGGACAATGTGTAGGTTAGATACTAAACCAAAGTGATTAGGAGATCTTGTAAGGTACATGTGTGTCCCCTAGGGGACCGAAATCGTAAGGGGGGGGGTCATTTGGTTAGTTTGTAACTAATCTCCAAGTATTATTTAGGTTATTAGGATTTTAATATTAGTTACTAGAGTGTTATGTATTAACACGGGTGTTAGGGTATACGGGGACCCTAACTGGCTCAGAAAAATAAAAATAGTGAAAATACTAATATTTTCATGTTCCGGGTAAATTCCGGGTGTCCGGTTGGATAGTAATCCGTTAAAGCCTTTTGTAACGCTTTAAAGTGTCGTTATTACATTTTTAGTGACACAATTTGTTTTCCCGACACTTTAGAAAGTGTCTAGTGTTATTTTCTCATTTTCTGGCACTTTATTAGTAAGCTAGAAGCTGGTTTGTTTATTAAAGTGCTGTGTTTGGTACTTAAAGTACGTTTTTGGCACATCCGAATCAGTGTATCTTATTCCTAGAGACGCGGTACCACAACCCTTATATCCCTACACTCACTACCGGTGTAGCCAAAATATATGAGGCTCTTAACAGGCCTTAGAGGCAGTATCTGCCTGATGCTGGTTATATCAGCATGTTCACTGTGTATCCGTTTAGTGCTACTGTGCTTTTTGTGCATCATGTTTGTCACTAGGGTTCAGCATGTAAATAATGTAGTGACAGCAATTAAAGTATGATGCAAGTAAGTGCATGTATCAGTATGCAGGTAGCAGTTTATCAGCTAGTTTCAACAAGCACAGTAATTAAGCAGTAATTAATCATTAATCAAGTTGTACGGATACCTGGTTTAGTGCGGGTTGTCACATTCTCCCCCCGTTAAATAAATTTCGTCCCGAAATTTAAGTTTTGCTTGTAGAAGCAGGGTTCTTGGGAAATAAGTGGGGGTATTTCTCTTTCATCCGGTCCTCACGTTCCCAGGTAAATTCAGGACCATGTCTGGCATTCCAACGTACTTTGACGAGTTTGACACTGCTCCGGCGGGTCTTGTTAACTTTCCAATCCGTGACCTCAACAGGTTCTTCAACGAAGTGGAGCGTGTCGTCAATATGAATCTCGTCGATAGGAATGGCAACGTCAACTTGAGTTGGACTTTTCTTTAGATTGGATACATGAAATGTATCGTGAACACCATTTAGTTCAGCAGGTAGGTCCAACTTGTATGCTACTATTCCAATTCTTTCCAGAATTCTGAAAGGACCAATGTAGTGTGGATTTAACTTCCCACGCTTTCCAAAGCGTGCCACCCCCTTCCAGGGTGAAACTTTCAATAACACCATCTCTCCGACTTGGAAGTCCACGTGCTTCCGGTTTGGATCCGCGTAGGCCTTTTGCCTGTGGCGAGCGGCTTCGATGCGTTTAAGAATTTGCGCGATCTTATCTGTCGTCTCTTGGACGATCTCGGGACCAGCAAGCTGCCTATCACCTGCGTCAGACCAACATAGTGGTGATCGGCACTTGCGTCCGTATAGGGCCTCAAATGGCGCGACACCAATACTGGTGTGGTAGCTGTTGTTGTATGAAAATTCGACCAAAGGTAAGTGTTTATCCCAGCTACCGCCTAAATCCATAACACATGCCCTCAGCATGTCTTCCAAGGTTTGTATCGTTCGCTCGCTTTGGCCGTCAGTTTGCGGATGGAACGCAGTGCTCAGATTCAATTGTGAGCCAAATGATTCTTGGAAAGATTGCCATATTCTTGACACAAATCTTCCGTCTCTATCAGAGATGATCGAGAGTGGTACTCCATGACGTGCTACGATCTCTCTCATGTAAATTTCCGCAAGTTTACTAGTACTGTCTTTCTCCTTGATTGGCAGAAAGTGTGCGGATTTTGTTAGGCGGTCAACAATCACCCAAATCATATCGTGGCCTCTTGGCGTTCTTGGTAATTTTGTAACAAAATCCACTGAGATTTGTTCCCATTTCCACTTGGGAATCTCAGGTTGTTGCAGCAGCCCCGAGGGCTTCTGGTATTCCGCCTTAACCTTCGCGCAAGTTAAACATTTGCTCACGTAGACAGCAACGTCGCCTTTCATCCTAGGCCACCAATAGTAATCCTTAAGATCTTGATACATCTTATCCGATCCAGGGTGGATAGAGTACCGTGACTTGTGCGCTTCGTCGAAAATAACTTCCCTTAATCCACCAAACAGAGGAACCCAAATCCTTTTCTCAAGACATAACGTTCCTTCCTCGTTTGGTACCAAAATCTTCTCCATTCCACGGAGATATTCTTCCTCAAGATTTCCCTCCTTGAGAGCTTCCTTTTGTGCAGCATGAATGCGCAAGGAAAGATCGGTTCGTATAATCATTTCCAAAGCTCTAACCCTTATGGGCTTGATTCTTTCTTTACGACTTAGGGCATCGGCAACTACATTCGCCTTCCCTGGGTGATACTTTATCTCGCAGTCGTAATCGTTCAACAATTCAACCCATCGTCTTTGCCTCATATTTAACTCCTTCTGGTTAAATATATGTTGTAGGCTTTTGTGGTCTGTGAAGATTGTGCACTTCGTACCATACAGGTAGTGTCTCCAGATCTTTAGAGCGAAAACCACTGCGCCAAGCTCTAAATCGTGGGTGGTATAGTTCTTTTCGTGTACTTTCAGTTGGCGCGATGCGTAAGCAATGACCTTTTGGCGTTGCATCAACACACAACCCAGTCCTTGACGCGATGCGTCGCAGTATACCACAAAGTCATCAGTACCTTCTGGTAGAGCTAAGATTGGCGCGTTACAAAGCTTATCCTTCAGTATCTGAAATGCCTCTTCCTGTTTGATTCCCCAATCAAACTTCTTATCTTTCTGGGTCAGGAGCGTCAATGGTTGAGCGATTTTCGAAAAATCCTCGATGAACCTTCGATAGTAGCCAGCCAAACCCAAGAATTGTCGAATCTCGGTTGGCGTTGTAGGCGTCTCCCAATTCTTGATTGCCTCGATCTTTGTGGGATCAACATGAATTCCATCCCCATTAACCACATGTCCAAGAAACTGGACTTCGCGTAGCCAAAACTCGCACTTGGAGAATTTGGCGTACAGCTGTTCCTTCTTTAGCAGCTCCAATATGGTTCTAAGATGTTGTTCGTGTTCAGCCTTCGTCTTTGAGTAAATCAGGATGTCGTCGATGAATACAATCACGAACTTGTCTAAGTATGGCTTGCAAACTCTATTCATTAGATCCATGAATACCGCAGGTGCGTTTGTCAAACCAAATGGCATAACGAGGAACTCGTAGTGTCCATAACGAGTTCGGAAGGCTGTTTTCGGGATACTTCCCTCCTGTATCCTTAGTTGATGGTATCCAGATCGAAGATCGATCTTAGAGTAACAGCTTGAACCTTGAAGTTGATCGAACAGATCGTCGATTCTAGGCAGAGGATACCTGTTCTTGATCGTCAGCTTGTTCAATTCTCTGTAGTCAATACACATGCGGAAACTTCCGTCCTTCTTCTTGACAAACAAGACTGGAGCTCCCCAAGGCGAGAAGCTTGGTCGGATAAAACCCTTGTCTAACAACTCTTGAAGTTGCGTCGACAATTCCTGCATTTCAGACGGAGCAAGTCTGTATGGTGCCTTAGCCACAGGCGCGGCGCCTGGAACTAAGTCAATGTGAAACTCCACTTGCCTCTGAGGTGGCAGTCCAGGTAAGTCTTCTGGGAAGACTTCTGGATACTCCCTTACGACAGGGATGTCTTCGATTCTCGGCTCGGCAGCCTTCTTATCCACGATGTGTGCTAGAAAAGCAACACATCCTTTCTGTAAACACTTCCTTGCTTTCAAGCAGCTGATAAATCTTAGCGGCGTGTCACGCTTCTCTCCGTGAACCACAATTGTCTCACCATCAGCAGTTGGGATACGAACAACTTTCTCGTGACATACTATCTCAGCCTTGTTTCCGGATAACCAATCCATTCCTACCACCACGTCGAAGCTTCCCAATTGGACTGGTAGTAGATCCAGAGTAAACTCGCGTTCTCCCAATTCTATCACACAACCTCTGATTACTTCGTTGGCTCCAACTAACTTTCCATTAGCTAATTCGATTGAGTAGGGAATGTCTAACTTATTAGCAGCTAACCCAAGCATATTCTTAAATTCTAATGATACGAAGCTATAATCGGCACCAGTATCAAATAAAACGGATGCATAGCGTTGATTGATAGGGAACGTACCCGTAACAACATTTGGATCTTGGCGTGCTTCTCTAGCTTCGAGCTGGAACACTCTACCACGGGCTTGATTCAGTGTTGGGCAATTCTTCTTAAAATGCCCGATTTCCCCGCAGTTATAACATCCGAGTCTCTGCCCGTTTCCATCCCCATTTCCAGCTGGGGTGTTGTTCTGGTTGGCATTGCCAGCCTGGTTTGCATTGTTGCCTCGGTTTCTGTTTCCTCCAAAGTTTCCTGGTAGGCGGTTTCCATTTCCACCACGGTTATCATTCCTATATCCATATCCTCCCTGGCCTCCGCGGCCGGCAGGGACCCAACAAGTATCCTTAGAGTGACCACGTTTCCCACACACTTCACATACTTTTAGCCCACATTGACCAGAATGGTGACGCTGGCAGGCGTTACACTTGGGCTGGGTGCCCATATATCCCCTTCCTTTCCTTCCACTGCCAGTCGTACCCTGAGCTGGCGTGTTTGGTGCTCCTCTCTTACCATCACCGCTAACACTTTGTTTGAAGTTCGAAAACTTTCTTTTGTTACTTCCTGACGACTCAACATGAGTCTCTTTCTCCTTTGCCTTAGCATCACCAAACCTGTTTAGACGAATCGCCTCCTCGGTGAGAGCCACGCTCAAATCGATGGCTTCAGTGATAGTCGCTGGTTTGGAGGAGGTTACCATGCTTATTATTTGGGGAGCCAAACCCCAAATGAAGCGCTCGATTCACTTGTATTCAGGCGTAACCATGTAAGGAACCACTTGAGATAAGTCGTGAAACCTCTTGACGTATTCCGCAATCTTTGGTCCATCCATCTTTAAGTGCCAAAATTCAGTCTCCAACCTTTGAATTTCTGCGCGTGAACAGTACTTTTTGCGCATCAGTTCTTTCAATTCGGCCCAAGTCAGGGCGTAGGCGGCAGTTTCGCCTAGAGTTTGTACTTGTAGGTTCCACCAAGATAGGGCTCCATCTAGAAACAGCCCTGAAATGTACGTGACTTGCTGATCCTCTGCACACTTGCTCATGCGTAAAACAGAATCGGTTTTCTCAGCCCAGCGGGTAAAGGCAACTGCACCTCCTGTGCCATCGAAGTTAACTGGTTTGCAGTCTAAGAACTGCTTGTAGGTGCATCCTGCACGTATGTTAAAACATGTGTTTGGCATTAGCATCATTGCTAAAGATGTCCAGCTACGACATGGTAGGTTCGAATGGCGTGGTATTACCGTGAGGTGGATTGTTATTGCCTTGGTTAACACTTCCGCTCGCTCCTGGCTGAGATGCTGCGTACTGTGCTATGGCAGCAGCAATAATCTGCTGGAGTTCTGCCTCATTTGTTGGCATGTTTGGTTCGCGTCTTGGCGGCATCTTCTAAAAGATGGTTTAAGTTGGTTAGGCCATAGTAAGGCTTCGTTGTTATAGTACGTAAATCAGTTCGTAATATAGTGTACGTATATAACGGTAGTAATAGTATAATCACATAACATCTCATGTTATCACATATCACAAATATCAATCACACAACATCCCATGTCATAAAGTATAAGCAAGTAATCAAGCGAATCCAAATATGGTGAGAAAACTGCGATTGCCATATAAATGAGACCACATCGTAAGTGTATACATACAATCATCAATTACTAGGGGCTACATCACCCCTGTCAAAAGCTACATCAGTATCAATACAATATCAAGTACATAACAAAAGTCAAGTCATAACGTAGTCTCCCCAAAATGCTGTGCAGTCAAAAAGCAATCGCCGCCTTCTCACCTCGCCTACCCAAGTGGCACCGATGAGCTCTAAGCAGATGGTGGTGGAGGAGGAGGAAAACGGGTATAAAACAAACGGCGCAACTGTAACCAGTCCGCCTCCATCGCCTGCTGTGTACGAATAATGGAGGCAATCTGCTGCTCCAAAGTAGTAAGACGAGCAGCATAGTCAGGGGGTAATGGTCGTGATGGCTGCAACGGAGAGGGTACCCGGCCATGGCACTGACATGGCTGCAGAGGGGCTCTCTCCAACTCCTGTAGTCGCTGCTCATGCGACTCATGCTGGTATACAAAGGACATCAATACATCCTCAATGGTGTGGCCCACATGGAACCTGTGGTATGGATCGGTGGGTGGCATAGGGGAAAATGGTGCCCACAGCAGTGGCTCACGTGTGGGATCAAAGGGTGCCACACCAAAAGGAGCTGTAGTGGGTGGAACAAAAGGAATCTGAGGCATGAAAGGCATGGGCATCGGTACATGCCCATCAGGGTGAGCTGAAGAACCCTCTCCAGGCCCTGCTGGAGGTATAAACATAGGAACCTGAAACGAAAAGTCAATATGTGGTGCAACAGGAATCTGTGGAGGGAATGGGGGAACGTCCTCGTCTGCCGGTATCCAGCCATGCTGTGCAGACTCATCCGGAGGATCCATACGTGCCGCGAACAGTGCATGTCCGGGCTCTAGGGGAACGGGATCAAATAAGGGAGCAGCAACAGGGTGAACGGGTGCAAGGTGCTCTATAGGGTGGTCAGCAGGTACAGCAACAATGGGTAAAGGACCAATGGGATCAACAGGAACATCTATGTGGTGATCCTCAGCAATGGGCTCAAAAGGTACATCAGCATGCCCAGGGTCATGCTCTGGTAAAGGGTCAAGGGCAGCTGCCTGCTCAGGTGCAATGGCAGGCTCAAGATCATCAAACGCCATGTCAAAATCAACATCAGGATCAATCGGATCAAAAGGGTCAATAGGATCTGCTGGATCCTCCATCAACTCGTCCATCAGGACAAACTCTAAATCACGGTCAGGATCAAATCCTGGTGGGAACACAGGATCGGAATCCCCCTCGTCGTCATGGTCAAAAACAAGTCCAGGTATGGAAGCAACAGAAAAAGCCTGGTCAGAATCGGACCCATGGGAGAAGTGCTGCGCACTATGAGCATGTGTGGGTACAGAAGCCACAGACTCAAAGGAGTCCGCAACTGGGGAATGAGCAGGTGACTCCGCAGCCGGAGCATCTGCGATCAGTAAGGGAGCAACAGCAGGTAGGGCCTCGCCCTGAGCATCCTCCAAAGGCTCCTCCTCAAACATATCGACGTCGTCCTCCTCGTCGTCGATGGGTAAAACAGGGTATGATGCAAGGGGTACTGGAGCAGGGATCACAACGAGTGGTAGATCCCCGGCTGGAAGATCAACTAGGAGCTCATCAACGCCGTCGGGTAAGGCGAATGGCTGAAAGTCATCATCATCCGTGCTGGTGAAGTCTGACGTATAAACCTCGTGCTCCGATGACTCAATGTCGTCTGAAACGATAGGCCTCGGGCCTGTGGTGCCTGAACCACCAGTGTCTGCAGAATCCATGTGTCTGTAACATATACAAACATGCACAAATAGTCAATCACAAATCAAGTAATCACATAAGTCATCAAGTAAGGCATCACATAATCCTCCTAGTCTTACTAGCCAATACTATCCAGTCTACAAGACTGCTCTATCCTTTACTTAAACCAAACCTCGATCCTCCAGATCGATCCTCAGCCCTCCAAGCTGAGCCTTTTCTTCCTAGCCTTGCTATCCCACTACCTCGGTCACCTAGACCGAGCCTCGATCCTCCAGATCGATCCTATAACAAACCAACGTGCTCAACTACCTTAATCACCTCGATCCTCCAGACCGATCCTCAGCCCTCCAAGCTGAGCCTATAATTAATAAAATGTGCTCAACATTTGTTTGTAAAAGTTTTGGATCTGGACTTAAGTGGTATGCAGAAAAATGTTTTCGTGAGAGCCCTAGTGATCATAGTCTAGACTCGAGAAAGAATCCTAGTTCGCTATGATCAGAGCTCTGATACCAAGCTGTCACACCCTGGCTTTGCGGAAGCGTGGTTAATTTTGGTGTGACTTCTTAATACCATAGCTTAATCATAACAAGCTATATGAATTTAAAAACCATGCAAGTCATCCATTAAGTTTTGAAAATCAAACACATTACCATTGTTTTAACATACAACCATAACCTTGTTCAGTAGACATTACAACTTATAACATAACATAAACGTGGGTTAAGGATTGTGTCTTGTCCAGGAAAGAGACACATCCCCTAAACCCTGATGACTTCATGACAAGTGCAGCGGAAAACGTTCCATACCGTGCCAGATCCGTTTAATTTCCTGAAATACATGTGAGTTGAAAAATCAACAATAATGTTGAGCGAGTTCATGTGCAAGTGAGTAAGTAAAAACACTTGTAAGTATAAAAGTTTCCTGGTATGTAGCAGTGTAAGGGGACTTGTGATCACCAATGGTTTGCAAGGCCATTAGCATGTCGTGAAATGCAAGTAGGAAAGACACACCCTAGCCGATTTTTGCGTTGGGTACCAAGTCACTCCAGGTCCGTTCTGTTGGTCCTCCGAGAGGCCCGTTCTGTTGGCCCTAGAGCTGGGCTCGCTACACCCAAATAGATCTACCGCTCGAGTCCCTCGGTGTTCTAACTACCCATTCACATGATCTAAACCTCCTTACGTAATTCATACCATGTATAAAGTACTCAAAATCATAGTAACATGTATTTCACCCCCGCAGTTATGAAAACTGAAAACAGTTAGAGAAAAGGGGGACATGAACTCACAGTGAATGCGCGTCTCTACCAAGTGTCTCCAATACAGTAAGCTGTGCAACGACCTACAAGTGCTAATTCTATTAGACGGACGGCCGTGCTTTAGCCATATAGTTTAAGTCTTTGGGAAATAGTTAGACAACTATTTCGTGTTTATGTTCCGTATACACTTGGTAGTTATACTTCTTCCCAAGGATGGGGGATACAGTACATGTGCGTAAGTTACGTTTTATCAATCTTGTGGTAATGTAATTACCGGTGTAACTTATATGTTAATGTGGAAGCGTTCGTACAGTTTTGGAATCATTAACGCTTGTAAATATTATTTTTACTCTAAAATAATATTTATGTATTTTCACAAAATAATCATAAACAGTGTTGTGACAAATATACTTATCACGTTAATCTTTGTGAAAATCCCACCTCCGAATATTTAGTAAAATATAGTGCTGGCGAAATTTATGTTTCGAAAGTATGTCCAAAAATAGTTCTAACACTTGTTGTGTAAATAAGCCTAAGTGTTAGGTTTTTAGAAAATTTCGCCAGAGTTTCCTCTGTAACTGGAGGTGGCCACGCTTTCAAGCGTATCATTTTCTTTTAACAAATCAATTCAACAATCTTCTTTATTCAATCAAACAATTTCCGACACAACAAACTAGTCGACAAGTATGTAAATTTGCATAATCGCATGAACTTGTAGTTTTTTTTCCGAATCTATAGTGTAAATCCCCTTATTTCTTGTAGATCTTTATATAAAGTAACTTTAATCTTGTAAAAACCTTGTGACTAGCGAAATCCGTCTTTACAACTTCTAGTCATTTTTCCCAAAAATAGTTATTTGTCGGATCTTTTCATTTCACAAGTGTCTACGCACTTGTGGTTCATAAAATCATGTTTACTAGTGTAAGATCCACTTTTTAAAGTACATGATTTCTTTATTGTGTGGTTCTTCAAAAATACCACTTGCGGATACGTAGATCCGCTAGTTTTAAACACCATTTTACCGGTTAAATCACTTTTACACAAGTAAAATATTTTCACACAAGTTCATGTATCTTGTGTGGTAGAGTTTCACCTTTAACCCTTGTATTTACTCAAAAACGAGCTTATGTGAAGATACATGATCTTACAAAGTCGGGTTAAACGATGTTCCGAGCTACCACATCATAGATCGGGTCTCAATAAACACATATTTCAAGTCCTACGACTTTTACACAAGTTATATGTCTTTAACCACCATTTTAAGTATTTTTAGTAGACTTTTGATCATCATCTTTCATTTTAACAGGATTCAACCGACATAATTTCTTTTAACCACTTTAGATGAGTGTAAAAACAAGTTTTAAATGATATACCTCTAGCTCAAGGCTAGGGAAGATCTTTGGCGAAAATGAGGTGGATAAAAGCTAACGAAAGAGGTCCTTCGTGTTCCGCTTGCTCCAAGACTCCTTATACGTGACCTCTAACACTTGTATGATGATGGAAATGCAAGATCAAAAACCGAAAGTATGATGGAGGTGAGGGTGGTGTTCGGCCGAGAGGTAGAGAAGAGAAGAGAGAGTAGTTTTTGTTGAGTTTTTGTGATGGTGATTAGTGTGTAGGTTAGTTCTTATTTATAGACAAGATTAGGTGTTATTGTCCAATGGACAATGTGTAGGTTAGATACTAAACCAAAGTGATTAGGAGATCTTGTAAGGTACATGTGTGTCCCCTAGGGGACCGAAATCGTAAGGGGGGGGGGGTCATTTGGTTAGTTTGTAACTAATCTCCAAGTATTAGTTAGGTTATTAGGATTTTAATATTAGTTACTAGAGTGTTATGTATTAACACGGGTGTTAGGGTATACGGGGACCCTAACTGGCTCAGAAAAATAAAAATAGTGAAAATACTAATATTTTCATGTTCCGGGTAAAGTCCGGGTGTCCGGTTGGATAGTAATCCGTTAAAGCCTTTTGTAACGCTTTAAAGTGTCGTTATTACATTTTTAGTGACACAATTTGTTTTCCCGACACTTTAGAAAGTGTCTAGTGTTATTTTCTCATTTTCTGGCACTTTATTAGTCAGCTAGAAGCTGGTTTGTTTATTAAAGTGCTGTGTTTGGTACTTAAAGTACGTTTTTGGCACATCCGAATCAGTGTATCTTATTCCTAGAGACGCGGTACCACAACCCTTATATCCCTACACTCACTACCGGTGTAGCCAAAATATATGAGGCTCTTAACAGGCCTTAGAGGCAGTATCTGCCTGATGCTGGTTATATCAGCATGTTCACTGTGTATCCGTTTAGTGCTACTGTGCTTTTTGTGCATCATGTTTGTCACTAGGGTTCAGCATGTAAATAATGTAGTGACAGCAATTAAAGTATGATGCAAGTAAGTGCATGTATCAGTATGCAGGTAGCAGTTTATCAGCTAGTTTCAACAAGCACAGTAATTAAGCAGTAATTAATCATTAATCAAGTCGTACGGATACCTGGTTTAGTGCGGGTTGTCACACATAATGCCTCATCAAGCTTGTCCGACCACTCCTTGCGGTTCGCTCCAACAGACCGCTCAAGGATGCGCTTAAGCCCACGGTTCGTGACCTCCACCTGCCCGCTCGTCTGCGGATGATAGGGCGTGGACAAACGGTGATGCACACCGTATCGGGACAAAGCCTTTTCAAGCTGTGTATTACAAAAATGAGTCCCTCGGTCACTAATGAGCGCTTTCGGAGCGCCAAATCGGGCGAACAAACTCTTAAGAAACCTCACAACTACTCTGGCGTCGTTAGTGGGTAAGGCTTGCGCCTCCGCCCACTTTGATACATAGTCAACAGCCACGAGTATGTACTTGTTTCCACGTGAGGGGGGGAATGGTCCCATGAAGTCTATCCCCCAAACATCAAAGACTTCACATACCTGTATCCAGTTCTGGGGCATTTCGTCGTGTGCCGATATGTTCGTCGCCCTCTGACAAGCATCGCATGCCTTCACCCAACCCTGCGCGTCACGGAAAATGGTCGGCCAGTAAAACCCGGAATCCAACACCTTCTTCGCGGTGAAGTTGGCTCCGTGGTGGCCTCCGGTAGGTCCCTCATGACACTGGCGCAGAATGTCGGTCGCCTCAGACCCTGATACACACCTTCTAATCACCTGATCAGCACCCACCTTGAACAAGAAAGGGTCGTCCCATATGTAGTGCTTTAGATCTGAAAAGAATTTTCTCTTTTGCTGGTGAGTCAACCCTTTAATCAGAATTCTACAAGCAAGATAGTTCGCAAAGTCAGCGAACCATGGCGACTCATCACATATCTCAACACTCATCAAAGATTCGTGTGGGAACTTGTCATTGATTGAATCCCAATGCGAATCCTCGATGTCTCCGTGCTCTAACCGAGACAGATGGTCGGCAGCTACATTCAAAGCACCCTTTTTATCTTGTATCTCAATATCAAACTCTTGCAGCAACAGGATCCATCTGATTAGACGCGGTTTAGCGTCCTGTTTGCTGAAGAGGTATCTAATGGCTGCATGATCAGTATATACAACGGTTTTCGAAAGCACTAAATACGATCTAAACTTATCAAATGCGAAAACGACCGCCAAGAGCTCTTTTTCAGTCGTGGTATAATGCTCTTGAGCGTCGTGGAGAGTTTTACTCGCATAGTAGATCGGATGGAAGTGCTTTTCCTTCTTTTGACCCAGAACGGCCCCTATAGCGTAATCACTCGCGTCGCACATGATTTCAAACGGCAAACTCCAGTCCGGTGCGACTAAAATAGGGGCCTCTACCAACTTTTGCTTGAGGAGGTCAAAAACCCTCAAGCAATCATCTCCAAACACGAACGGAGCATCTTTCTCCAACAAACGGGTCATGGGTCTGGCAATTTTTTAAAAATCTTTGATGAATCGCCGATAAAACCCGGCATGACCGAGAAAGCTCCGTATAGCACGAACAGAGGTGGGGGGCGGAAGTCGTGATATAACGTCGACTTTAGCTGGATCGACTTCCATGCCCGCGTGAGAGATTTTGTGTCCCAAAACTATGCCCTCCTTCACCATGAAGTGGCATTTCTCCCAGTTCAGGACCAGATTGGTCTCCTCACACCTCTTCAACATTCTTTTCAAATTTTCCAGACATTGATCAAAGGAATCCCCAAATACCGAAAAATCGTCCATGAACACCTCCATGGCATCCTCAATCATGTCGTGGAAAATTGCGACCATACATCGCTGGAAAGTAGCCGGCGCATTACACAGCCCAAACGGCATACGCCGGTAGGCGAATGTACCGAAGGGACAGGTAAATGTGGTCTTCTCCTGGTCCTCAGGAGCGATAGGAATTTGAAAGTAACCCGAGAACCCATCCAGAAAACAATAATATAACTTCCCTGACAGACGCTCCAACATTTGATCAATGAATGGAAGCGGGAAGTGGTCCTTGCGGGTGGCGTCGTTGAGTTTGCGATAATCAATGCAAACCCGCCATCCAGTGATCGTCGTGGTTGGAATGAGCTCATTCCTATCGTTTGTGACCACAGTCATGCCCCCCTTTTTGTGCACTACCTGCACAGGACTGACCCAAACAGAGTCGGAAATGGGATAGATCATACCAGCATCTAACAACGTAATCACTTCCTTTTTAACGACTTCTTGCATGTTCGGGTTCAGCCGTCTCTGGTGCTGCGCACACGGCTTGAACTGATCCTCCATTAGAATTTTATGTGTACAGAAGGAGGGATTTATACCTTTTATGTCCATGATTTTCCAAGCGATTGCTTTCTTATGAAGTTTCAACACATTAAGCAGTCTGCTCTTCTCTTCTCCCGCCAATCCAGATGAAATAATGACAGGCAAATGACGCTCCTCATCCAGAAATGCGTACTCTAGGTGCGGTGGGAGCTCTTTAAGCTCCAAGGTAGGAGGATCTTCCACTGAAGGCTTCGACTTCACTTCACTCTTGCGATCAATTTCCGTGAAACGATCCAGACTCTGGGGACCATCATCACCAATCTGATAGACTGGCTGCTCTAAATAGTGGCCCTCCTGCGTAATGCCATCTAAGTCCCCACACAACAGATGTGTGTCCGAATCTATCTCCTCGATCGTACCCTGGAAATGCGTGCTCACATAAGTGTCGACGATGTCAACATAATAGAGCGTGTCGTCCTGACTCTGAGGATGCTGCATAGAACGTTTAATGTCAAACGTCACATGCTCATCATCTACTCGGAGTGTGATCTGGCCCGCCGCCACGTCCACAATCGTCCGGGCGGTATTCAAAAACGGGCGTCCGAGTATCAGAGGCACTCTCGAGTCCTCATCCATGTCCAGGATAACAAAATCCACGGGAAATACAAACTTGTCAATCTTAACAAGCATATTCTCTACAAACCCGCGTGGATACTTGACAGAACGATCCGCAAGTCGAATACTCATCCTCGTAGGTGACGGCTCACCTAGATCCAACTTTGTAAAAACCTTATAGGGCATAAGGTTTATACTCGCTCCTAGATCTGCTAACGCATTACTGACAGACAGATTGCCAATGAGGCAAGGAAGCATGAAACTGCCTGGATCTCCCATTTTTGTAGGCAGGCGATTCTGGAGAATAGCAGAGCAGCTTTCATTCATAACCACACAAGACATGTCCTCGAGTTTTTGCTTGTTTGAGAGGATGTCTTTCAGAAACTTCGCATACTTTGGCATCTATGCCAAAGCTTCAACAAACGGTATGTTTATATGCAATTGTTTAAACATTTCGAGAAACTTACCGTTTTGTTCATCCATCTTCTGCTTCTTCAACCTTCCTGGGTAAGGCACTGGAGGCGTGTAACCTGTGACCGGCTCCTGGACTTGTGCTGTACTTGCTGGGCGGAGCCTGGCATGCACCTCATCCGGTGTGTCGGTCGGGACCGCTTCAGTGATCGGTGGTGAGTCCGATATGACGGGTCCGGTAGGTTTTCCACTCCTGGTCATCACCGCATTCACATCTCTGTGCGGGCCCGGGTTTGTCTCAGTATTGCCCGGGAGACCACCCTGGGGTCTCTTTGACATCATCTGTGCCAGCTGACCAACCTGATTCTCTATGTTCTGAATCGAGGCCTTGTGGCTCCTCATTTCTCCCTCATGAGAGAGAAAACGATCCTCGCTCTGCTGATAGCGTTTTTCAGCTAACTGATTCGTGCTCGAGGAGCTAGTAAGAAGCTGGGACATCATCTCCTCCAGCTTAGAACTAGACTGAGGGGCCTGCTGCTGGGAACTACTCCCAGAGCCCTGATTCTGATGCGAGTATGAACGCTGTTGGTAGGATTGGTTGTACTGCTGGAACTGCTGACCCTGACCTTGACCCTGTTGCGCTGGAGCGCGCGGAGTGAATCCCAAAGGATTTTGATTGCCTGTGTTCGCACGCCACCCAAAATTTGGGTGATTTCTCCAACCGGGATTATAGGTGTTACTGTAAGGTTTGTTCTGCGGCCTAACTTGATTACTCACGAAATCTACCTCTTCGTGGCCCTTGTATCCGACTCCCTGAAAACATGCCCCAGGCTCGTGTGACACTCCACACTGGTCATAACCCGAGCCCGCATGCGCAATCATCTGGGACCTGTCGAATCTTGATCCGAGAGCCAAGATTTGTGCAGTAATGGCCGTATAATCGTCTACAGCATGAACTCCTGCGCGGGATCCTGATGATGATGATGATGTAGCCCGACTTCTATCTCCTTCGCGGTGAGAGCTAGACTTCAACGCAGCCTTTTCAATGATATCGTAAGCCTCATTGGGCGTCTTTGTCCCCAAATCGCCTCCTAAATTCATATCTAATCGCTCCTGCGTATTGTAGCTAAGCCCCTGATAGAATGTCAAGACTAACTGTCTCTTGGTGAACCCATGATGTGGAACATCAAGTAACAGATCCTTGAATCTCTCCCAAGCTGCATGCAACGACTCCCCCTCATCCTGACGAAAGGTCACCACTCGGTTCCTTAACTTGGTTGTCTTCTCGGGTGGAAAGTACTTTTTCATAAATAGCTCCGCCAACCCATTCCAGGTCCTGATGGACCCAGCTGGCAGTGACATAAGCCACGCTCTGGCTTTGTCACACAGTGAGAAAGGAAACAACCTTAACCGAATGGCATCCTCCGAAACATCCCTCATCTTAAACGTGGAACACACTTCGAGAAAAGCCGCAATATGTCGTCCGGGATCCTCATGTTCGCGTCCGTCGAACTGCACCGAATTCTGCACCATATTAATTATACTAGATTTAATTTCAAAATTAGGTGCATCTATAGTAGGTCTAAGGATACTCGGCTCCAGGCCTGTCGCTCCAGGCTGATTAGACTCATTCAACGGTCGCTCATCGTCTGCCATGATTATGTTTCCTCCTGAGCCCTCGGCTTCAGTAGGTACCACCGAATCCGGTCCACCACTAGCGAGCAGTAGCCCAACCGCACGCCCTTTCGCGCGAAGACGCCTCCGAAGATCACGTTCGGGTTCGTCTGACGGTTCAACAAGTTCTGGAGCGGGGGTCGAGAACATCAACCTGCAAACGAAAATTCGACACGGTGAATATTTTATTAATTAAATAATTCTGTTTTTTTTTTCAGCTGAATAGAAGCAGAAAGTTATTATAAATGGGCTGAAAATTTTATAAAAATCCGAAAAATGGCCCGAAATTTTATAAAAATTCAACACAATAAATAAATGAATCGATTAAAAATAAAAATGGCTTTAGGGTGCCGAAAACCCAAAGAATAAGTGAATAAATAAATCCGGATCAAATAAATAAATGAAACAAAAATAACGCAAAAATGAATAAATCGAATAAAAACAAGAAATATTAACAAATAAATAATCAAGAATTTATACACAAATATTAACAAGTATATACACCGATAACCAAATGACTCGGGTCGTTCCTAAAACTCGCCATTTCCCCGGCAACGGCGCCAAAAACTTGACGTGTGCGCGACTATACATATTTTTATCATGAATAAACACACGATTTGGTTTTAAATTTATAAAAGTGATTATTACTTTTACATCAAAACACACACGAAAGAGGCAAGTGTACCCCGTCATATATGTAATAAAGTATTGGTAAGAACCAAGTATCGATCCAAGGAAATGGGCGGAGAAATAATACTAGACCTTTGTCATTAAACTACCGGTAAAAACATAGGTTTGTTTGATTTAAACTAAACTAAAGTAAGCATAAACAAATACATAATAAAAACATAATAGATAATAGATAAAAAGCCTTGCTAAATACACAACCACAGCATGTCAACTAAGTCTGTTTTGGCGCTAGAAGCATTCGGTCAATATTCCAATTCAAGACAATTAGTATCCCTTTCGGGAATCCTAACATGACAATCATTCGGAAAGTTAAAACGATAAACACACTTTAACCACCTAAAATTGTTCTTTAACGTGCAATTGATAAATGTCTATGAAAATCTCTTACAAATAAGTTAGTCAGCCGTTAGGATTGTTCTAACCTCAATTAAACAAGGAAAGCGACACCGATAAACACAATGCAACCACCGAGATAAGCATAAACTAGATTAAATCACAACCGAGTTCATTTTACAAATCTTGCACAATAATTCACTAAGATAACAATTTTGGCCTAAACTACTAACTAAGCTAACAAATCATGGCAAGAATTTATAACGACACCATCTAACCCGTTTAGGTCCTTACGTGACGGCAAGCTCTCTTGATTAACAATAATTACATTTTATTAAATCACTAACCATTTCTAGTATCATGATGCATACATTTAAACCAAGTTAAACTAGTTAACCAAATTCAAAGTTTAC
This sequence comes from Helianthus tuberosus, assembly GCA_030545235.1. NCBI lineage: Eukaryota > Viridiplantae > Streptophyta > Magnoliopsida > Asterales > Asteraceae > Helianthus > Helianthus tuberosus. The sequence goes on from CM060369.1 coordinate 64,887,140, forward strand.
TAATACAAGATTAATTAAGCTTCATTTTTCAACTATCTTAACTAACCAAGCATCAATCATCCAACATAATTACTTATAATCAAAAATTCAATATCAATAACAAGGTTGCAAACTAATCATCAAAGATAATCATAGAAAATACTTCAAGTGTCATTACAAACAAAGTTTAACACACTAATGGCAATAATCTAGCAAGGGATTGTTTGTGTTTTTGCCCGAAGGCTACAATAATACATAAACAATAATCTAAGTACTTGAAAGATTAACAAAAACATGGAAAGATTATAAAATCAAACCATAAACAAGTACTAGACTAAGGATCCGGGTAGTAATCGAGCTAAACGAGACAATGTGGCTTGAATCCGGGTGAAAGCTAATGCCTCCGGAGCCTGAAAATCGCCTGTGAAACTCTCCAAAATTCCAGAATATCGAACAGAAGATTTCTGTTCTGTTTTTATACTTTTTGCTGTTGCACGGTCGTTCTCCATATGGAACGACCGTTCACTTTATGCAATTATTGGGGATGGGTCACCATACTGCATACGTCATCAGATCGTTGACCAGATTCGAAATGGCACGACCGTTCTTTGTGTGGAACGGTCGTTCAGTTCCGGGCTACTTGTTGCACGCCGAGTCGCACAGGTCGTTCATCACCGAGACACAGTTGGTTCATCGGATATGCACGGTTGTTCCTCAGATGGAACGTCCGTTCTTCACCGAGCTGCCTTGTTTCCTAGAACGCCCAGTCGCACAGGTCGTTCATCACCGAGATAATCAGCTTTGTCGGAGATGCACGACCGTGCATCAGGTGGAACGGTCGTTCCACAGGCCCAGTTCAGAATCCTTAACAGAATGTCCGCAGCTTCGTCGTTTTGTCCGGAAAGTCCTCGTTTTTGCTATCATCTTGTTTGGTATGCTGTTTTAGGCCTGTAAACATAAATGTAGATAAATAAGTATCCGAATGACGGTTTTACGGCCAAAAACGCATAAAATAGGGGTAAAACGGGGAACTAAAATATGTGTAAATTAACGAATATCACCATCCGAACGGATTGACAACCGATCGAATGACCAACCGATTGGATTGCCATCTGATCGGATTACCATTCGACACTTGGTCCCTTTTCACCGTTTTATGCACCGCACTCCGCTTATGCTATCGTTATCTGTTCAGGCTAATCACGCTAGCGCTCCCTTCAATCCATTTCCATCGCTATGAGTATACTTGATCCCTTTTTGCTTTATGCACTTTTGGGTGTTACATATGTTACTTATTCTAAATCACAATCGAACACACAACGCAAACACTATTTATACGTTGACCGTTATTGCATGTTACTTGTTACTCGATGAATGCTTGTATGTTATGTTAACACAGTGATTGTTGCCTGACGCCTTAGCAACGATAGTACTATGTGTTGGGACTCAACACCTGTCATGGACAGGGGTTGTTAAGGTTACCTCTCACATGTCATGGTGGTGATATGTGTTGCGCATTCTACAACTCGTAGTCTAGTTTGTGCATATTTCATTGTCGATAACCTACTAGCTTTGCATTATACATGTTACATGCTGGTTATGCGTAAACGCAAGCTCTACTATTACTATTAAACTTGTATGCTCACCTTTAAATTATGTGTATTGGCTTTATTTTAACGTATGTGACAGGTGCTTAGGATGCTTGCTTGCTATGTGATGAAATCGAGCTTAGGAGAGTCTAGAAACCAACAGAGACATTTTATTTTTATTTAAATCTGGGTTGTCGGAACATGTTATTCGTCTTTGAGATATCGCTGTCTGCAATAATTGATTTTACTTAATAGGTTATGGTATGGGACATAATATTAACTATTCGGTAAAGTAGTTGTTATGGAATTTGTCTTGGACAATCTGTTTCGCTCAGTGCCACGCCCCGATGTTTCCTTCATCGGTTGGGGTGTGATAGATTGGTATCAGAGCCATAACTATAGGGAATTAGGCGAGACTCGACCTAGTCCGGGTCGATGTCTTAGAAACGACCTAGTCTATAGTCTAAGTACCAACAGACTTACTTGTGCATGCCTAGTATGGGTGTTGTACGAGCTTATTCGCTACTTCTCGCCATACACTACACACTTGCACGAACATCGCATACTACAGTTCCGCGCAAGGTCAGTCTTCCCTAACGCTGAATACACACAAAAATGAATGATCTGGTTAATATTAGGCGTGAAACCCGCAAACTCTCGACCGGATCACTCGTTCGACTCGCTATTTTTACTATAACAAGAGAAATTGCGTTGAAATAGGAGTGAAATCCATACTTCGACGCAGATCTCCTTATCTATCTCGTGATTTCTTCACACAAACAGGGATGTAGTCGCTAAGTTAGGGGTGAAACCCGAATCTTGATGACTTATCCCGCTCTTTATTGTGATTCTGCAAAACTCTCACCAAAGTCTCGACGGACTCCAACAGCTTGGGTCACGCTGTAACTGGAAGGATGCGTGGCGATCGCTCAAATTGAAGCGAGAGCACAGTCCAGAAGGCCAAGGTGTGTACTTGAGGTCCTTGTGAATAGTCGAATCACTTTGGGTAGTCGATGTCTACACACACCCGAGACAATCTCTCCTCGATTTTATGTGTTTCGATTCTGGAATTGCCACCGCTGACGCTGTGATTTATCGATTTTATGTGATTTTATGTGTTTATGCGTTCGATTTTGGTGATTTATTTGCTTTTTGCTGTTCACTTTGATCAACACGCACGACTCGCACTGCACATCTACCTCAAAACGTTAACAAATCGCCTGCTATACTACTCGCTATGCTACTCGCTGTGTACTCGCTGATCGCAATCGCTATACTTAATCGCTATACGCTGCTGTGAAGGATAGGTGAATACGTGAAACATATGTGTTTAGGTTAGTTTATGTGCTTATGTGATTCTGTGATTTTGTGCCTATGTGAATTTTGTGAACGGCTATGTTCCTGAGCTTTATGGTGTATCGCTAGACTATACTAGGGTTAATCGAAAACTGTGTTTGAGTCCATGGCGATGTCTGTTGCAGACAATGTCATCGTTTGGATCATTCCACTCACGCGCAGCCCGCCGAAACCATGATGACAAACACATCGCCACTCTCGTTTCTAAGCAAATGGCGAAAGTCATCCCCCAGATCGTCAGTGAACTGAACGAGAATGCAAGCAAGTCCTCGGAAGAATCCAGGACTAATACTCCTAAGGCTGCTTTTAGCTTCAAGCAGTTCAAAGCATGCAGACCAAAAGAGTTTACCGGTGAAGATGGTCCTACGGCCATGTTTTAATGGTTTGATTCTATCGAAGTCACCCTATGCCAGAGTGGCTGTCCAGAAAACCTACGCACCGTCAATGCTACCGGCGTCTTCCAATCCCACGCTCTTGATTGGTGGACGGCCGAGAGGAACAAACGAGGAAACGATGCAGCTTTCTGATTGTCTTGGGATGAGTTGAAGAACATAATAATGCAAGAGTTCTGTCCTCCCCATGAACTCCAAAAGCTTGAGGATGAATTCTGGCACCTAAAGCAGGATGGTGGAGATAACGCTGGTTTGACTGCCCGCTTCAAGCAGTTGAGTATTATTTGTCCCGGTCAGGTTACTACCCCAGATATCACAATCAAGAAGTATATCCGTGCTCTTCCGGACTGCGTCGCAAATTTTGTTCAGGCTGCAAAGACGACAACGATCGAGGAAACCTACCTGCTCGCTGCAGAGATAAACGATATGCGAGTCAGGGCGGGTTATTTCGACAAAACCTCCAAGAATCTGGATCAAGTCACAGCCGTTGCCACCGCTGAAACCACTGCCGCACCACAGTCATCAAATCTCTCGAGACGCAAGAGGAAGAACAACAGCAGTTCCAGCAACAAGAACTGTGCGATTACCGCAGCTCCGCTCCAAACAGTATCAGCCCCACCGCAACCTTAACACCGCCAAGTAGCGGCACCTGTGGTCAATGCACCACCTGCCAAACGTGCATACACTGGACCACACCCGCTTTGCCATACTTGTACTTATCATCACCCGGTGGGTATCGCATGCCGGTTATGTGTTCATTGCAATATGTACGGCCACTTCATTGCAAACTGCCGTACACATCGACGTCAAGCCCCAGCTCCAGCACAAGGTCAAGCTCCTGCTCAACAAGCTCTACTTCCCGCTCCTCAAGGCCAACAAGCGGCTCCTGCACCCGCTATCCATGTTAGAGCTTGCTTTGCGTGTGGTGATCCCAACCACTTCGCAAACATGTACCCTAATCGAGTGGTGAAGCAAGAGCCACAACAATAGCAGCAGCCTCAACAGCAACCTCAGCAACAGCAGCAACAGTCAGCAGCCCGCGGACGTGCTTTCAACATCAACGCCCGTCAGGCTCAAGAAGAAAACAATGTGGTCAATGGTATGTTCCTTGTGAATGGTATATATGCTTCGTGTTTATTTGATACTAGAGCATATAACTGTTTTGTATCGTTTGAATTCGAAAAGCTCCTCAGTCGTAAGCGCGCCCATCTCCCCTCGACGTTCGATGTTGAAGTTTCCACTGGAAGAACCGTCGCTGTCAATTCTGTTCTACGTGATTGTACGCTTGAACTCAACAATCACGTCTTCCCTATCGATCTTATTCTGATGCCGCTCGGTAGTTTTGACATCATAGTAGGCATGGATTTTCTTCTCGAGAATCGTGCTGAAGTTGTTTGCTTCGATAAGATGATTCGTTTCTCGCTCACTAATGGTGATCAACTTTGTGTATATGGCGAAACTCCTTCGAAATGCCTCAAACTCATGTCATGTGTCCAAGCAAGCAAGTATATCCGCAAGGAATACAGAGCTTTCTTGGCTAACATCGTAGTAGCGGAGAAGGAAAAGAAAGGTAACCCAGAAGTGAAGGATGTTCCTGTTGTTTGTGAATTCCCTAACGTTTTTCTCGACGATTTACCCGGATTACCTCCCACTCGTGATATCGATTTCCGAATCGACCTCATTCCTGGAGCAAATCCTGTTGCTAAAGCGCCTTATCGTCTCGCTCCCTCCGAAATGCGGGAACTCTTGAGTCAGCTCCAGGAACTACTTGATAAAGGCTTTATTCACCCTATCACCTCTCCATGGGGTGCACCTGTCCTTTTCGTTAAAAAGAAGGATGGATCGTTCCGGATGTGCATCGACTATAGGGAGTTGAATAAGATGACAATTAAGAATCGCTATCCCTTGCCTCGAATCGATGATTTGTTTGATCAGTTACAAGGTGCTACGTGTTTTTCTAAGATCGATCTACGCTCAGGCTATCACCAACTACGCATTCAAGAGGATGGTATACCCAAAACCGCTTTTCGAACCCGCTATGGTCACTATGAGTTTGTTGTCATGCCTTTTGGTTTGACCAACGCTCCCGCAGTCTTCATGGATCTAATGAATCGCGTGTGCAAACCCTTTCTTGACCGCTTCATAATCGTGTTCATCGATGATATCCTGATCTATTCCAAGTCAAAAGCCGAACACTCGCAACATCTACGTTTGGTTCTTGAGTTACTCCAGGGAAACCGTCTCTATGCCAAGTTCTCTAAGTGAGAATTTTGGTTGGAGGAGGTCCAATTCTTGGGTCACATTGTCAATAATCAGGGCATTCACGTCGATCCTGTGAAGATCAAAGCTGTTACGAGTTGGGTTACACCCAAGAACCCGTCTGAAGTCCATTCTTTTCTCGGACTGGCAGGCTATTATCGCCGCTTTATCGAAGGTTTCTCTAAAATCGCTGTGCCGCTTACCTCGCTTACACATAAGGACAAACCTTTTGTTTGGGGAACTAAACAAGAGGAAGCCTTTCAAACTCTCAAAGCTATGCTTTGCAATGCTCCCGTGCTCTCACTGCCTGACGGAAACGACGATTTCGTAGTGTACTGCGATGCCTCTAACCTTGGTCTTGGTTGTGTTCTCATGCAACGAGATAAGGTTATCGCGTACGCTTCTCGACATCTCAAGATCCACGAGAAGAACTACACCACACACGACCTCGAGCTTGGCGCAGTTGTTTTTGCGTTAAAGATTTGGCGACACTACCTTTACGGTACCAAGTGTACGATCTTCACCGATCATAGGAGCCTACAACATATCTTTGACCAGAAGGAACTGAATATGCGTCAACGCCGGTGGGTAGAACTACTCAACGATTACGACTGTGAGATCCGTTACCATCCAGGAAAAGCAAACGTCGTTGCTGACACTCTCAATTGACGAAGCTATTTGCATAGCGTTCGTAATATCCAAGCCCAACATCATCTCAAAACGCTTATCCGTGACGCTCAACATGCTTGTTTTACCGAACGAACTTTGAAAAAGGAAAGAATTCTAAACGATGGCGCCCAACTCGAGAATAAATCGAATGGCATCTTTCATTATTTGGACCGAATTTGGATTCCCAAGCGTACCAACTTACAACAACTTCTGATGGACGAGGCCCACAAATCTCGGTATTCTATTCATCCCGGTGCTGACAAGATGTACCAAGATATGCGCTACAAGTACTGGTGGCCGGGCATGAAGAAGGATATCGCTATTTATGTTTCGAAGTGCCTGACTTGTTCCAAAGTCAAGGCCGAACAGCAAAGACCCTCTGGCTTACTCGTTCAACCCGAAATCCTGATGTGGAAATGGGAGATTATAGCTATGGACTTCATAACGAAACTTCCGCGTACTCAATCAGGTCATGACAGTATCTGGGTTGTCGTTGACCATTTGACCAAGTCAACCCACTTCCTACCGATACGATAAGACTTTAAGGTAAAAAAATTAGCCCGAATCTACACCAATGAGATCATTTGTCGACACGGGACGCCTCGCGACATCATCTCTAACCGCGATGGTCAGTTTACCTCGCGTCTCCGGGAAACGTTTCAATCTGCTCTTGGTACTACTCTTAATCTAAGTACCACTTTCCATCCCCAAACCTCGTGTGTCATAAATTTCGGTGGTAATTGGGACGCGTACTTACCTTTGGTCGAATTCTCGTACAATAACAGTTATCATTCTAGCATACAAATGGCACAATTTGAGGCTTTATACGGAAGGAAATATCGATCGCCTATTGTATGGCACGAGATCGGAGACGCACAAATTATCGGTCCTGAGCTGTTGCAAGAAACGACTGACAAAATCCTCCAAATTCGAGACAATCTATTGAAAGCTCGGAGCCGACAGAAAAGTTACGCTGATAGACGCCGCAAGCCCCTTGAATTTGACGTTGGCGATCACGTACTCCTAAAGGTTGCACCTTAGAAGGGAGTGCTCAGATTCGGCAAGAAAGGAAAGCTCGCGCCTCGATATGTTGGACCCTTTAAAATTCTGGAAAGGATTGGAAAAGTGGCCTACAGACTCGAACTACCAGAGGAACTTAGTAACGTCCACCCGACTTTCCACGTTTTGAACCTCAGAAAGTGCTTGGCTGACCAGGAATTACATGTCCCTCTTGAAGATTTACAAGTTGACGAAACATTACACTTCGTGGAAAACCCTGTTGAGATCATGGGACGAGAAACCAAGGTGCTCAGACGCTCATGCATTCCCATTGTGAAGGTTCGCTGGGAAGGCAAACGAGGCGCCGAGTTCACCTGGGAACTTGAAAGTGACATGAAGGCGAAGTAACTGTTTGTTAAGACTACTTCTTAAAATTTCGGGACGAAATTTCCTAAAGTAGGGGAGGCTGTAACAACCCGCTTTTTGGAAAGTCAAAGTCAAAGGAAGAAAAGATTGCTAATTGCAATCTGTCACTCCTTGCTTGACAATTAGATCGTACTTTTGACTTGTAATCGAATTCTATTATTTAATCGCTTTAGTTGTATTATGTGGAGTATCTATTAATAATCGAGGTTTAATCGCATGTTTTAATCGACTTATCGCTAATCGCTATCGCATTCGCAACTCGAATATGTGTTCTGGATATTGTGTGTGCTTTTATGTGTTACTTGTGTATGTTATGTTTATATTGAGGTGTTAATCGCAATCACAATTCTATCGCATCGCAATCTAATCGCAAATGCTAAACGCAAGTTATTTATAGTGATTGTATATTAGATATAGTAGTTGGGTTATTTGTGTGACTATTGGGTAATACTATCCCATCGCTCACTCGAATCGCATCGCAACGCTCAACATGCGAATCGAAACGACAAAACTCAACTCGCAGGACACTTGGATCGAATTGCCAACCGATCGAGTGGCCATCCGATCGGATTGCCATCCGATCGAACCTCCATCCGATCGGTGGCCAATCCGACACTTATGCACTTTCCTCTTTTGGAAACCCTATAAATACCCTCATGTCACATCATTTGTGATGTGACAGCTCTCCCACTCGACCAGCTCGCTCAAGCCCTCTTTTTTCTCGTTTCCTCGCGATTCTTGTAAGTTTTAAACTCAAATCTTGTACTTCTATGATCTACACACACTTCTTCATCATTTTCACCTTTGAATCTCAACTTTTAACCGTGAAATCACCGCATTTGAGGTGTTTTAGGATGACGTCATCATGGAGTTCTTATGAACTTCAAGATTTGGCTTCATTCCACCAATAACAACTGAGATCTGAAGGATTTCCACATGATTTCACAACGATTTTTCATAGATCTAAACATTTTCAAGGTTGAAAGGATTGAAAGATGGTTTCCCAACTTTCTTTCAACTCTTTTAAACTTAATGCACTCAAAACCGGTAGAACCGGAGCTCGTTCTGATCTTCTACTCTTTCTTATTGATGAGTTGGTTCAAGATCTGGTTACTATCAATGAGACAACCAATTTCGGGTTAAACAAGAACAACCTTCACGAACCAGTAAACTGATCGGATGTGGGTGATTCCTGTTCGATTGGACGACTTGGGACTTGACGAGGTTCTGTTGTTTAGTACGTTGTCAAATCGTCTCCAACAAACCGCAAACTTCCAAAATAAGCAAGTTCAAAATGATCAGATGTGTTGGGATGGATTGCCGTCCGATCGGATTGTCATCCGATCGAACTGCAATTCGATCAGATTGCATTTGAAGTTCAACACTTAAACAATTTTCAACATGTTCAATGCATAAGTTAGCTCCAACGGATTGTTATCCAATCGGATTGCTATCCGATCAAGTGACCGTCCTGCTGTGAACTTGTTCTCAACTGAGAAGCCTCGCCAATCGGATCGCCATCCGATCGAACGACCGTTCGATCGATCGACCTGAAAGGTAGAGATGCTTCTCTATTTTCAAAATGCTACAACGAAAACTTCAAAGCCATCATACACAAACACATGCTTACCAAACGAGTGTCAATCCGACCGAATGGCCATCCGATCGGATGACCATCCGAATGAATCGACATCCGATCGAATGACCAACCGATCGGATTGCCATCCGATCGGATTACCATTCGACACTTGGTCCCTTTTCACCGTTTTACGCACCGCACTCCGCTTATGCTATCATTAACTGTTCAGGCTAATCACTCTAGCGTTACCTTCAATCCATTTCCATCGATGTGAGTATACTCGATCCCTTTTTGCTTTATGAACTTTTGGGGGTTACATGCGTTACTTATTCTAAATCACAATCGAACACACAACGCAAACACTATTTATACGCTGACCGTTATTGCATGTTACTCGATGAATGCTTGTATGTTATGTTAACACAGTGATTGTTGCCTAACGCCTTAGCAACGATAGTACTATTTGTTTGGACTCAGCACCTGTCGTGGACAGGGGTTGTTAAGGTTACCTCTCACATGTCACGATGGTGATATGTGTTGCGCATTCTACCACTCGCAGTCTAGTCTGTGCATATTTCATTGTCGATAACCTACTAGCTTCGCATATTTATACATGTTACATGCTGGTTATGCGTAAACGCTTTCGAACTCTACTATTACTATTAAACTTGTATGCTCACCTTTAGACTATGTGTATTGACTTTATTTTAACGTATGTGACAGGTGCTTAGGATGCTTGCTTGCTATGTGATGGAATCGAGCTTAGGAGAGTCTAGAAACCAACAAAGACAATTTATTTTTATTTAAATCTGAGTTGTCGGAACATGTTATTCGTCTTTGAGATATCGTTGTCTGTAATAACTGATTTTGCTTAATAGGTTTTGGTATGGGACATAATATTAACTATTCGGTAAAGTAGTTGTTATGGAATTTCTCTTGGACAATCTGTTTCGCTTAGTGCCGCGCCCCGATATTTCCGTCATCGGTTGGGGTGTGATAGTTCTTTTTAAAATCATTTATTTTAAATATTTTTAAACAACTCGCATTTTTAAGTCGTTTTTTTTTTAATTTTACAAAATGACATGTATAAAAAAACTAAAGAAATGTAAGATTTGAAAAAAAAGAAACATTTTAATAAAATCTTTGCAAAAGATAGTTCATTTTTCAAACTTTTTTAGAATAATTTATTTCTTTTTCAAATCTTCCATTTCATCGAACCATTTGATTATTCAAAATTCGTTATTTTTTAACCTTTCGTTTATTAATTCATGTGTTTTTAGTTCCTTACACTTGTTAACTTATTTTTTTAAGGTTTTGCTTTTTTTTATAAACGTCCTTTTTCAATCTTTTTTTAAACCACTCGTTCGTTTAAAATCGACCATTTTTAAATTCCTTCGATTTTTGAAATCGTTCATTTTCCGAAGTTCTTTTTCCCTAACGTCTATATGTAAACTAAATACAAAGTTTCAAAAATGAATGATTTCAAAAATGGTTTTAAAAGGAACGGTTTAAAAAGAAACGCTTTTAAAAATTAACGACTTAAAAACGATTGTTTAAAAAAGTTAAAAAATTGATTTTAAAAAGAACGGTATAAAATGAATCGTTTAAAAAAACTTTTAAAGACAAACAACTTTAAAATGAACGATTTTAATAAACAACCAATTTAAAAATGATAGACGGTTTAAAAAAGGTTAAAAAACAAATGATTTTAAAAACGATGTTTTTAAAAAACAAACGCTTAATGAAAATACATATTTATTTGTATATATAAAACATATTTTGTTAAATAATAATCGTGAAAATAACAAAATAATTAAAAAAATGAGTAATTGCATTAATAATCTTTTAAATATTAAAATAACTTTATAATTATCAAAAACAACCCCTAAGGTATATAATTACCTAATTACCCTTACATTTAACTGCAAAAAAGTAACAAAATTAAGGTCAGGGGTCAAAATTGTTATAAAATGCAACCTCGGGGTCTGATATGTTAAAATATTTCTTTTGGGGCTGAAAGGGTTAAACTGGCTAAATCATAGGGCCAAAACAGTAATTTACTCTATTATATAATATAAAATTGTTTACAATATATTGGAAGGTTCAAATGAGATTTTTTTTTACGAATAAAAAGAATAAGTTTTAAACTAATAGAAATGCTCTATTTTATTTCATTTAATATGTGTATTTAATGTTATTAATAAAGGCATATAGGTAAATTTCTAATTGTAATTAATTAGCTAACTAATTAAATTTGTAACTCACTTTTATATATAATCTTTCAAGATAAAATAATTTAGGGTGAAGGACAATTTTCGACATGTGTAAGATAAAGTTTAATATATATGTAGAGGATAAATTCTTACATATGTATGATAAATTTAGATATGCGCAGTGGCGGACCCATGATTTTTTTCCAATAGGGTCCAGTTTTTTCGATACTTGGATTTTTTACACCCAAACGATAGAATTTTCGGGTCGGTCGTCGTTTGGGTCGGGTCGGTGTGATTTATTGAGCTTGGAACCTTTAAAAAAAAGATAAATAAATAACAAAACAACACATGTCTCAGCACAAAGGCATAAATTGAGTAAATTTTCATTCATTTTAACATTTTAAAAGTGTATTTTAACAAAAAATCGGTTGGTATTAGACTTGAACCCATGATCTCTTTGTTAGCAAACAAGGGATTAACCACCACAACAGCTTTGGTTTTGATACTATGGGGTCCAACTAAATATTTTTATGGGGTTCATACAAAAATTAATATACCGAATCTACTAATTTTTTAAAAAAGATTGGGGTCCGTGGACCCCGACCCACTCAATGTGGGTCCGCCCCTGGATATGCGTAGGGTAAATTTCGGTAAGTGTAAGATACATGTAGGCTAAATTTTGAAATGTATAGGATAAAATGTTTTTTTCTTTATTAATTAGAGATAACATAATTAATGGGAGGAGTTATAAACTATTTAGTGTTTTACCATTATGCATTTTCTTCTTTTTCTTCTCACATTAAATTTTTTTTTTCTCAAATGAACCTTTCCCTTGATGTATATGTATACAAATAAATAATTAAAAAATAACAAGCTTGTCAAATTCGAGCTTTAGTCATAAAGCCAGAACAGAGACAGCTTAAGTTCTTTGAAGTTAAACAAGTCGAACTCGAGCTTAGCTAGCTTGGAGCAGTTTTTGTTCAATCCCATGCGCTTTTTCTGCTTAACGAAAGCCGAAATGCATATATTTTTAAAAGAAAAACTCAAAATATATGGAAACATAAGTAAATGTCGGTTGTTTAATATGGATTTAAAATTGCACGAAATAAAAATGTGGGATCTTGGACTCTTCTAGAGGTGGCTCGTGGAGCATTTTATAAACAACCTGGTCCGACCGGACCCTAGCTAGTTTCATTTGATGGAGTCAAACCCATTTAAAGTTGACCAAGTTCTTATGTCACTACATTTGGGACCGAGTCTTTTCTCTTTCAAGGTTCAATATTTCATGTGGTCTTACTTGTTCAACCCATAAATGCATTTGGAGCTTTCTTAAGGAACATAAATAGTAATATATGTATACATATCACATCTAATAATAGCATAAATCATAAATTATTGTTTATATTGTTGTCATATTTTTAAACATTGAATATAGTTCTTCATAGCATGCATTTTTAAATCCTAATATTGTTTTTCTTATGTTATGTATAAAATTTGTTCTTTTTGTTGGTCATGACGAATGTCACCTTTATACATAGAATATGTATTTATGTACTTAAATAAAATTACACTAACGGTCCTTGTGATTTGATAAAGTTTTAAGTCTTGTTTGAAAAAACTATACAGACAATTCTTTAGTTGGAAACTTGTTTACCCATAAGTGTTGACCGGCGGAGGAAAACTGATCATGGACACCATCATCACCTCCCTAATAGTGGTATCGCGGAGGACTTCCAAAAACTACCACTTGAATTGGAAATCATTAATCATGATCGATTTTGAATAACTTGACCTTCATTAAGGTTCATTAATTTTCCCACAAATACACACTTAATCACACTCATGAAAGTTCATGTTTTCATCAAATCAAAATTGTAGTTGTAACCAGCATGCATTTGTCCCATTTTCCTTCGACACCTTTGGCTCCCTAGCTCCAGAAGCTATCCGTTTGTTGACTAGGATTCAAAAGGTTGTCCATAATAGTTGCTCATCAACAGGGGGGCAGGGGTTTGTGTTTATTAGGATAAGGTTTGCTATTCAGAAAGGGGTAGAAACGCAACTTGTTGCTCGCTTACCTGCGATATTGATGTAAAGTGCACTTATTATTAATGAAAAAAAAAACGAAATATCAAATTCAAGAAAATAAAACGATCATAATCCGAGTATACTTTCCTATCCTTAACGTTATAAAATTAATATAAGAAGAGGTAGAGAAACAAACCTTAGGCAAAACATAAGAGCTATAAAGTAAGTGAGAGAGTGCTAGGTAACTCTCAGGGCTCTCGATGAATAGAGAGGATTAAGTCTGTAAACGAACTAAACGTTCAGCGAATAGTTCGTAAACCGTTTGACGAGAAGTTTTTTATGTTGGAAATTTCATAAATAATATTATATTATTGAACAATATAATAGTTATTTAGTGGTTAAAGCCAAAATAAATGAGAGATCATAAGCTTTAAGGCTAAAGGGTGTGGGGGTCATGTTTGTTACATGATTCGTCACGTAGAAACATAAATGGAAGGCTACATCACCTCCTTGCCTGATCTATCATGATTCGCAAGGATTAAACCATGACAACCATGGTCTTTTTTTTCCATTTTCCAATATTTCCTTTCATTTTCTTTAGACAAAAATAAATTAAAATGAATAAGGGGATAGTGGTTTGGGTCATAACCACACCCTTAGGGTAGTGGTTTTGGATAGTGGATAAGAGTTGGGTGACATGACGCTGACATGGAGGGTCGTGGTGGTCATAAACGTCATGACCACACCCTATAACCTGCTTGTGTGTTGGAACTTTAATGTGTGAGAAGTTGTGTTTGTCCCACATTGGTGGAGAGATAAATCTTTTGTTGATTTATAATTAGAATTCTCTACAAGAATGTATTCATATGTGACAAGTCACACCCTGTGGCAACTAGCGTGGAGCCCCCAACACGCCCCCGCGCTCGAGGCCAGGACGAGGGCAATGAACGTAATTTGGCGTTTTGATGGTGCCCTTTGCACTTCAGACGCTCGCATCGCCTCTGTAACGCTCCGCATTTTGTGCCTTCTTTATTTAGAAAGTATATTCGTAGTTCTATTTTTGAAACTGTAATCGTACCGTGCTCGTATTTTATTTTCAATCTTGTATCTGAGAGTTTGATCATAATGAAATACTATTTTTATATGTACGTATACATGTTACAATACTTGGGTTATGCGTTATCAATCATGAATGCATACGCGCAACCAATACTCGAAATACTTGTACTCATAACTTATACGTGTTTGATAACTATTAAATATGTGGTTACATTCTGATATAATAATAACTAGAATTAAGTACCCGCGCGTTGCTGCGGGGGCGTAAAAGCATATGTCAAATAGCACCAATGCCACATAACCGTCAGCAACTATCAACGCTGAAGTTGTGGCATGTTAAAATGAAGCGATGGACCGAAATGTAGAACATTTAAAAAATAACTAAGTCAATCTAGGATCCATGTGTTGCGACGAACCTGTCAAATGAGAAAAATAGACCTAAAACATTGAACAACACATGGGCATTGCGTCGTGTTAACTCGCAAAATTATGAACAAAACGTATAAAGGTTGAATCACACACGCATGTTGCGCCGTGTTAACTCGCATAATTTAGTACGAAACGTAAACGAAAATTTGGGATGGATGAAAAGTATAGGAGACCAAAGTTGAAAGTAAAAACGTTATGAGGTTCAATTCCAAAAGATAAACAGTTTTGGGTTAAAAAGGTAAAAAAATATTTTTGTGAGGTTAAAATTGCAAGAAACCGAAAGATAGGACATATAAAAAATAACAAAGTCCATCAATGACTCACGCGTTGCGACAAACCTATGAAATGAAAAACAATAGATGTAAAACCTTGAACTACACATGGATGTTCCAAAATTATGAACAAAACGTAAAAACGTTGAACCACACACACGTTGCTCTGTGGTAACTCACAAAATTTAGTACGAAACTTAAAACGAAAATTTGCGAAAGATGAAAAGTATAAGAGAATAAAGTTGAATATAAAAAAGTTGTAAAGTTAAATTGTAAAATAAGAAAATTTCGACTTTAAAGTAAAATGTTACAATTTTGTAAAGTTAAAATTGTAAAAGATTTAGTTTAAAACTAAAATTCCAACCTTTTTTTTGAAAAGCACCTAAAGCATATAGTACAACACTATATGCATAGAAAAGTTACTTATTTATAGTATAATAATAATAATAATAATAATAATAATAAAATAATAACACTAATAGTAATGAAAAGAAAATTAAAGTGGCTTTTGCCACTTGGGGCTTTCATCCCTCAACCCCCCACACGAAACACATGAGGCCCATTTGCTTCACCCCTTCCTCCTTCGCCTCACTCTCTTTGCCGCGAAACACCCACACGAAGGCACCAAGAGGTGGCCTTCGTGTCCAATAAAACCGTCTTCCGTCTTCGTGTGGGAAGTTTGCAACATATCTGTTATGCGTAAACTTAATAGTAGATATTTTTAAGTTCTGTTTTCACTTTAGTTCAATTGCCAACCACCAACCAACTTTATTAAATGCTTAAACCCTAATTTTAGCCTATAAATACAAGCCTCGTTTCAATATAAATCCTTTCCACTCACCTCAAACTCTCTCAAAACCTCATTTCTCTCAAAGTGATTCAAGCACATCAGTGAACTTCAAGAGTTCATAGTGAGTTCCTAACTCACTATTTTTATCTTTTCTTCATGTTGTTTCCTCTAAACTTCTTGGATAACCTCTAGGAAGGTTTCCACAAGTTTGTCTTGGCAAACTAAAGTGGAAGCTCACCACATTGAGGTCCAAGATAGTTACAAACTTACTATTTTGAATTTACATTCTTATATTTTGTTTATATTAGTTAAAACTTGGTGTAAACTTATACCCACCCAGCTCCCAACTAAGTCTATAGTTGTGGGTTTGTTTTGTGGTTGACTCTTTAAAATTATGCTCATACATGTTCCAAGTGTTGAAACCATCCAAGATTCACCATCTTCAATATGGATGAACTTGTGTTTTGGTAGAAGTGTGAACCGTGGGAGCCTTGGCTTTCCAAACTAGTTCCACTACTTCACTTATGGACTTGTCTATGAACATCCAAGTAGCTTCCAAGACTCAAAGTAACACAACCCCACCGCACCTTCAACATTTACCATGATCGGCATGGAACACCCGGGTTGATCTTACTTGGCTACTTGGTAAAATTAGTTAGTTTATGTTATTCTTATTCATAACCAACCGAGTTTATCAACTATGTTGATAAACTTTGCGCTCTGGTGAATTTATACAAAGAGGTATATATACATCCATACTTGACTTACATGATATCCATGATAATACATGATGGACCAAATACAATAATACTATATAATATAAGATATAACACATATATTTTAGCCGAATTCATGATACTAACCAGTTTATGGTTAGGTGTTATGAATTTAGGTTATTTTATCTTTGTTCTAAATTTCTCGTTTATGATTCTAATGGGCAAGTTAGGACCCATGAAATCACATAAAAACTTAGTGTCAAAACGAGTACTTTGACGAGATATATTTTCGTGTATACACACTTCTTGCACTTGAATTCCAAATCCGAATCCTTCGCCAAAATCCGAATACTCACACACCTACGTTTCCCCCATGTAGGGTAACTTCGGTATTCCCATCTCAACAACTTATCAACTTCTCTGTTTAACTCGGAAAGCTTGCAAAACTGTGAGTGTACATAACCCTTACTATTTAACACTTTTGGGTGCAATACGTATACATTATCAAACTCACACAATCACATACTTTATGCTTAAAACACAAACAAACAATTCGATATACATGTTTAGTATGTTATGCTTGAATTCGTTTATGCTAGACTATTCTTATGCTTTATACTTGTCATTAACTTCGTACAAGCCTTCCTTAACATGTATAGCGCTATAGGAGTAATGCACCGCCCGTATTCTTGAGGTTATGTTAAGTAAAACAAAACGGTCTTATCGTTGCTACGATAAGATTACGCTAGTGGGAATCTTTGGGTTGACATTTATAGTTGCATGCTCGTATCGTACGTTAGTTCTAGATAACCATTATGCCATGTGGATTCGTTTAAACTTTTATACATATGCTAGTACACAAACTTGTATGTTCTCCAATACTTCATGTGTTGACATGTACTTTAATGTGTATTGCAGCAAATTGATGACGACGACGATGAATGAAATCTAGTAGGAACACTAGAAACACACCTTTAACTTTTAGTACTTATGTTGTGTTTATGTTTTGTTGAAATTGTCTTATTTTGCTTCAAATCATGTACTTGAATTTAGTGGTGAAATGAAATATCGATTTTTAAATACTTATCGCAAAGTAGTATTATAAAGTCTTTTGCAATCTCGTTTTCATTTCACTCCGATGTTTCCGCCATCGGTTGGGGTGTGACAGTCGCGAGCCACTTGAAGCCGCCTTTACTATTTTTAGGTGCGCTTTGGCTTGTGTGGACTCTAGTCAGTGACTTGGTGTGGTTGGCTAGAGATTGTTTACATTCCTACCTGCAAAATGATTAGGTCTCATAATTCATTGTGTCATTGAATTCTACAATTTATTTTATTGAATTTACTATTCAATAGAGACTCTTCACTTGGAATTCAAAGCAGATCAAATACAAAGCTTTGTTCTTTGTTCTAGATATACAAAATTAATTTAACAAGAAAATAAAACGTGTGAGAAGTGATAGAGGAGGTAAATATGTTTCATCATTTAGGGATGTATGTGCAAAAAGTGGCATAATACACGAGTGAACCTCTCCTTATACACCCCAATCAAATGACATTGTAGAGCGAAAGAATCGTACATTAAAAGAAATGATGAATGCCATGTTGATAAATGGGATGAGCCAGGACATGTGGGGGAGACCATTTTGTTGGCCAATTTTCTGTTAATTAAAATGCATTTCAAGAATAAGGATGTAACACCTCATAAGTTGTGGTGAGTATATAAATCATCCTATAAATACTTGAAAGTGTAGGGGTGCCTGACCAAATTGATTGTTACACCTCCCAAGGCACTTAGAATAGAGCCCAAAACTGCTGACTGCATTTTCATTGGATATGCCAAAAATGGTAGTTCACATCATTTGCTTGTATATGAATCCAAGAATCCTAATGTGCACAAAGATTCTATCATAGAGACAAGGCCAAGAAATGTGAATTACTTTGAATAAGAGTTTCCAATGTTAGATCAAACTCATGCGAGTTCATCAACAATAAATCGTGCAAGTTCATCAACAATGGTTGATGAGATTGTTCAATAGGAAACTCAAGAAAAATCAGAGGCTGAAGTGGGTGAGCCAAGATGAAGCAAAAGGCAAAGGACTGAGAAATCCTTTAGGCCTGACTTTCTTACACACATGGTTGAGAGTGAGCCTCAAACCTATCGAGAAGCAGTTATCTCTTCAGATGGACCTTAATGAAAAGAAGTCATCAAGAGTGAAATTGATTTTATCTTGCAGAATCATACTTGGGAGCTAGTAGAACTTCCACCAGGATGCAACCACTTAGACATCGATGGATATTCAAGAAAAAGATGAAAGCTGATGGTTGTGTCGACAAGTATACGGCAAGGCTTGTGATCAACATGTTTAGACAAAAGGAAGGTTCTGACTACTTTGATACACACTCGCTAGTAACTAGAGTAACCTCTATTGGTGCTTGCAATTGCATCTTTGAGAAAATACATCAAATGGATGTAAAAACAACATTTCTCAATGGGGAATTAGAGGAAGAGATTTACATGGAGCAATCTGAGGGTTTCTCTGCTCCTGGCCAATAGGGTAAAGTGTGTAAACCTGTCAAGTCATTGTATGGCTTGAAGCAAACTCCAAAATAATAGCATCAAAAGTTTGACCAAGTTATGCTTAACAGTGGTTTAAAATAAATAAGTGCGACAAGTGTGTTTATGTGAAGTAGGATGAGCATGGTACCGGTACCATACAGAACCAGTACCAAAAAAACAAGTATCGAAATTCGTCAAAACTGGGTACCAGTACCAAAATATTCGGTACGATATGGTACGGTACCGAAAGTACCGATACCGAAAAAACTCGGTACAGGAAATTTAGTACCGGTACCCAGTACCAAATGCTCATCCCTAATGTGAAGGACACTTCTAAAGGTTATGTGATCTGATGCCTTTATGTAGATGATATGCTTATCATTGGGAGTGATGATAAGATGATCAGATCTACTAAAGACATATTGAAAGCAATATTTTAAATGAAAGATATGGGCCTAGCTGATGTGATTCTTGGAGTGAAGATCATTTGAAACCAAACTGGTTTGGTGTTATGTCCATCTCATTATGTGGATAAGATCCATGAGAAGTTCAATCCAGAGGACACAAGTGTAGCTCAAACTCCAATTGATATCTCTCAACATTTTTCAAAGAATAAAGGTGAGAATGTTGCTCAATTGGAATACTCAAGGATCATTGGCAGTCTCATGTATCTCATGTCATGTATTCGGCCAGACTTAGCATATGTGTGATGCGTAGGCTAAGTAGATTTACTAGTAATCCTAGTTCTGAGCACTGGAAGAGTATGATGAGATTACTAAGGTATTTGAGATACACGAGGAATTATAGGCTACATTATGGCCAAAATCCAATTGTTGTGGAAGGATTCAGTGATGCCAACTGGATATCCGATATGAAAATTCTAGATCTATAAGTGGTTATGTCTTTACCCTTGGAGAAGCAGCCATATCATGGAATTCGCCCAAACAGACTCTTATAGCTAGATCGACGATGGAATCTGAGTTTATTGCTTTAAATAAAGTTGGAGAAGAGGCAAAGTGGGTACATTAATTCCTAGAATATGTTCCAAGATGGCCTAAGCTTGTGATGACTATTTGCATACATTGTGATTGCCAATCGGCTATTGGTAGAGCTCAAAGTGCAACGTATAATGGCAAATCAAGGCACATACGATGTAGACATAAAACGATACGATAACTGCTCACAACTAGAGTTATCACGACTAACTATGTGAAGTTAAAGGATAACATTGAGGATCCACTTACAAAAGGATTAAGCAGAGAGACAATACATAAGTCATCAATGGGAATGGGACTAAAGCCTTCAGAGTAAGTTTGTACAATGGAAAACCTATCCTAAAAGATTGGAGATCCCTCGATCTAGTCTCAATAGGACCACCTAACTGTACGAACTAGGGTCACTGTGGGGGAGTACCTCAACATACAAAGGGAGTTACAAACGTCCTAGTCCATTCCTACTTAAAATCAATGATATCAAGAGAGGTTTAGCATATAACTTTTAATGATTTATAAATCACCTATCTTAGAGAAAAGTGGATCACTTCGAAGGAATTGGGGGCACAATTCCTAGAGCTCTCGCAGAACCAAGTTAGTGTTCCATGATCGTATTGGACACAACTATGATGGGTTAACCAGATCAGGAAGAGTAATGTGTGATGCGTAATAACGTCTATGTAAAAAAGGGTTGGTTCAAGGACATCGTGTCTACTAACCGGTATGATACTAAGTATATGTCCCAAATGAGGGTTCAACGGGAAACCCACCTATCCTAAATTTCTTAACCGCTGAAATTTTATCATAACATTTGAGTGTAAGGGGCGATCTCCATTCATGTGGGGGATTGTTGGAAATTTTATAAATAATATTATATTATTGAATAATATAATAATTATTTAGTGATTAAAGCCAAAATGAATGAGAGATCATAAGCTTTAATTGTGTGTTGGAACTTTAATGTGTGGGAAGTTGGGTTTGTCCCACATTGGTAGAGAGATAAATCTTTTGTTGATTTATAATTAGAATTCTTTACAGGAATGTATTCCTATGTGACAAGTCACACCCAGTGGTAGCCAAGAGGGTGCGAAGCACCCGACACACACACGCGCCCGGGACCGAGACGAGGGCAATGGGCGTGTGGTGTTTCGATGAAACACTTCGCATGCTCACATCGACGCGAGCCACTTGAAGCCGCCTTTACTATTTTTTAGGTGTGCTTTGGTTCAGTTGGCTCGTGTGGGCTCCAGTTAGTGGCTTGCTGTGGTTGGCTAGAGACTGTTTACATTCCTACCTATCAAAATGATTAAGTCTCGAAATTCATTATGTCATTGAATTCTACAATTTATTTTTATTAAATTATTTATTCAATTGAGACTCTTAACTTAAAATTCAAAACAAATTAAATACAAATCTTTGTGCTTTGTTCTAGATACATAGAACACTGAAAATAGTATGGTTCACACAAGATGAAACGAATTCTCAGATTTCGCATCTCTACGCACTCTTGTTTTGAGTATACTTTTAGGTGCTAGGCTAATCCTGGCAGTACAATCTGCTTAGACCATTGTACCCTGGGAAACAGACGGATTCACCTAGGTAGTCCGAAATCGGTTTTAAGGGAAGCGTTTTAAACGTGCCTCAGCCAAAACCTCGTCTCTTCTCTTGTTTATTTACTTTAGTTGTAATTAGTTTAATGTTCTTTTGTTTCATTCTATCTGTAATTTTTCAGAAGAATTGTAATTTGTTTAGTACGTTCATTCTATTTTTCAGTTGTAATTGGAAATGGAATATAATAAAATTGTATTTTCTTTATTTTGTGAACTCTACAGTTTATGTTCATCGGTTTAATTAATTAATTAATGAATGAACATGAACAAGAATTTTCGTTCGGTTAACTAAATGAACGAACACGAACAGATGTCTCGTTCATTTATTTACGTTTGTGAACGTTCGGCAATATGTTCATGAACATTCGTTCATGTTCGTTTGTCTATGTTGTTCCTTAAGATTTTTTAGTCTTTATTTATTTTATCTAATCTTTTTATATACTTTAATTCTTATTCATCTTATTACCCAAGCATATAATAAAAGGAAACCCTATATCCACCTTGGTTTATGCATCGCTCTACTTTCCTTCTCATTATTCACATTAAAAAATATTATCGACCTTCGTTCAACGATTAGGGCTTTAAGGTCTAGCGTCGCTCCTTCTCACCATCCACCTCTAGTCACCGTCATCTTAACCGATTTTTTTTGTGTTCGTGAACACATTCCTTTCTTTAATGAATGGACACAAACATAAAATCTCGTTCGGTAAATGTTTATGAATTGTTCGTGAATACATTATATCCTTAACGAACGAACATGAACAAGGCCATTGTTCGCGTTCGTTTGGTTCGTTTACAGCCCTAAAGGGGATGGTTGGCAAACTTTTCTTGTGTAACAACACTCGACAAACCTAGGTAGTTTCCTCGAGTTGAGAGGGTTAAGAAGCCAAACGAATTATTCGCAGTGAAAGAATGCTTTTAGTTAAAAGATAGGAGATGATGAACTAGGAATAGTTATGGAATGAAATCAGCTAAAGATGTAATCGGTCATTGTTTTATCTCATAAGTATTAAATTTGACTTTACTAAGTTTTATTGTTGATTTTGAGTCATTGATGAAATATCTAAGAATGTTAATCGGTCTCACAGTTTACGTAAAAGACATGGTTATATCTAAATATCACTGACTCTATAAAACCTTTTGTAAACTATGTATGTCGAATTCATGTGTCTTGCATACAGAAAATAAAAAAATGGATTAAAATGAACATATTATGCAAAACAAAACTATTTGAGTTTGAGCCATAGATAACAATCAATCTTTGTTTATGAAAAAATGCAAACAAACTTTAATAATCTATCCATCATTCGAGATTAATGCATCTTTGCATGTGTTCGCTAACACAACGTTTGTTAACATATGTTAGTGCTTGTTTCAGTAACACAATGTCCACACCTCCACAAATGTTTGACTGATACAAAAAAGTATATAAAGTAAAAAAGAAGAAGATATATTTATACCAAAAATATTAAGCAGTGGGGTTACATTCTTTGTTTCAGAAGAAATATTATTGTATAATTTCATATTACTTTTACTACCATACTTACTAATAAAATCTGTAGAAAACTTTTAATAAAGTCTAGACCATACTACAAATTGATCATTTGTCGGGCGATAATTACATATGATCAAAGACACTACAAGAAAAAGGATCAATAGCGGCGACAGCCAATATGTCGCCGCTATTGGCCTTATCCGCACCCGGTGTCCCACGTTAAACCCTAGCCACACGTTTCTTATCATCATCCAACGGCTGGGGATTGTCCAGGTCAATAGCGGCGACGGGTTTAACCAATAGCGGCGATAGGTTGTCGCCCCTATTGGTCCGACGAATAAAGAACAGAAAAGCGCCATTTCTTCCACTTCCCTCCTTCCACTTTCCCAAAACCTTTCATCTCTCTCACGGGTTCTTCTCCTAATCGGCTTCATCTCTTCATTTTTACTAATTTCTTCTTCAAATCTATTAGTGTTGTTACTTTTATGTTGAATTTCTTGTTTATTTTGTTATATATGTTGTTAATTTCTTGATTCTTGGTGTATGTTCGGGTGTATGCTAGATAATATCTCCGCCGGCGCCACCTCGTCTCCACGGCCACCACCTAATCTCCACCGTCACCATCTCTTCTCCTCCTCCTTCAAAATAAGGTTTGTGTATGTTTTTCACCTTGCTGCTTCTCTTTTTGTGCCCACTGTTGCTTATTTTCATACATCCTAAGGGTGCTTGTTATATTATGGCTGCTGGAAGTTGTATTGTTTATTTTTAAGCTGAGATTAAATTGAGTTGTCCAAACTAAATTATTTTTGTATAATATAAAAAGAAATCTTGTATTTAGTACACAAATAAAAACTTGTATGCGTGTAATAATTAATCTATTTAATAAACTTACCCTAAAACTATTAGAAAAAAAGGAGTTATGATGGAGGATGCATTTGTCCAAGAGACTTTAGTTATTAGGGGAAGGATCCACTAAAAAGTGGATTTTGCCTAAGTAGCCTAAGAAGGAATCTTAACCATTCATTTTTCAAATCAATGGTTAAGATGAAAGGGTAGGAGAAAGGAGGAGTGCAAGGGTATCTTGGGAAAATCCTATTTATGGACTTTCTCTCTCCACATGCAAGTCACATGCATATTCCACCCTCATTTTTTAAACTTTCATAACTTTTTTATACGACATTATTTTTCCATAAAAATTTCACCGTAAAATCGAGCGTCTTTTTATCTTTAATTTGAGTACCATATTGCTATATAAAATATGAAGACTAAAAAAACCTACTAAAATGTGTTGTATTTCTATGTTGTATAACATTTTTTTGTGCTGGATTTTTGTACTATATTTTTGTACTAAATTTTGTGTGCTAAATTTTTTTGTCTTAATTTTTTTTTCTCAATTTTTTGTACTGGATTTTTTTTGTACTACATTTTTTTGGTGAATTTTTTGTGCTATATTTTTTGTACTAAATTTTTTTGTGCTATATTTTTTTACTACATTTTTGTGCTATATTTTTTGTACTAGATTTTTGTGCTATATTTTTTTGTACTAGATTTTTTTTGCTAGATTTTTTTTGTACTAGATTTTTTTTTTGTATTTTTAAAAAACAAAAGGGGTGCCACATGTCATTTTCACTCCTATTTATAAGGACCAAAATGCCCTTGATTCCTACTTATTAGGAGTGCCACATGTCATCATCACAATCCTTCTTAGGCTACTTAGGCAAAATCCACTTTTTAGTGGATCCTTCCCCTAGTTATTAAGTACATATACTAGTTTATATAAATATATATATCTACCTTTTAGTAAAGAGAGGAAAGTGATAGTTTATATTTTATATTCATCCACCTATGATAACAAGTAAGTTCTACGTTGGAAAGCTGATATGTATTCTTATTCTTATTCTTATTCTTATTCTTATTCTTATATTTCGTATAAAGTAAATACTTGGAATCAGACAACAATTTTTTAACTTACTTAAACAACTAAATCTAAAGAGAAAACAATAACTTACTTAAACAACTAAATCTAAAGAAAAAACAATAAGGGATGAACAGATCTTAGTTTAATATCTTTTTTTTTTTTTAATTTCGAAATCTAATAATAATCATTAAAATTTCGGATCATCAAAAAAAAATATATATCAATTATGTATGATTTCATATTTAACTAACACATCTATTAATGTTTGAAAATCATTAAAAAAGAAAAAGTTTGAATAAACTCAAAACTATAATATATATTTTAAATTGATCGTTTTTGCCGGCTAACTTAAGCACCCTCTAATTCTATTTTTAAAAATCTATGCATTTGTTTAATTATTGTGGAACCTCAATCCTCAAACTCACGAAAAGAGGCATTTTTTTCCTACACTTTGGTGCCAACAAGTTACAAGCCTTTGATATCAAGTTAGTCTGGTGATTTTTTTTCATATGATCAAAGAATTGTTAGAAACTAATTTCCAAAATTATAATCTTTTTGTATAGATCAGAAAGTACACACTATAAACTTGTATACGTGTAGCAATTGAATTTATTTAATAAACATACCCTAAAACAATTAGAGAAAAAAAGAATAGAGTAAATTACAAGTTTTGTCCTTTGTGTTTGTCCCAAATTTTAGGTGCTGTCCTTTACCTTTTAAATTGACGAGTTTTGTTCTTAACGTTTCAAAATCCTGCACGTTATGTCATTTCGCCATAACCTAGTTAAATATTTTGGTTAAATCAGATTACACAAGGGCATTTTAGTCTTTTTACCCATTTATTTAATATTATTTTAAAAAAGAAAACAAAATATTTATAAAAATTATTATTACTAAAATTACTGCTCTTTCTCTCCTACTCTCTCTCTAGCACTACCGCCACCATCAACCCACCATCACCATCAACTCTCTCTCGGCTTCACCCACCGCCCCTAACACAACCACCGCCGCCGCCCCTAATCACCTCCCACAACCACCCTAACACAACCACCGCTGCCCCTAATCACCTCCACCTGCTACCCCTAACACAACCACCGCTGCCGCCCCTAATCACCTCCCACAACCATTCGCTCGTTGATTCACCTAAAATTGCAGAAGAAGATGGATGGAATTTCAGATTTTTGAGAGATGAGATGGATGGAATTTCGGATGAGAGAGAGAGAGGAGAGAGGGGGGGGGGAATCAGATGAGAGTGAGAGAAAGAGAAGATACAGTTTATATAAATCCTTTTATTTTTTTATTTTGTACAAAACAGTCCCTCATTAAAAGTTTTTTACACAATACCCCTTAAAAAGGTGAAATGACAAAAGTACTCTCATGTGCAAGGCACATGACCATATTTAACAAAAAGAAACTGACTGAGTTAGGGCTAAAGGACATAACGTGCAGGATTTTGAAACGTTAAGGGCAAAACTCGTCAATTTTAAAGGTAAAGGACGGGGCCTGAAATTTGCTACGAACATAAAGGACAAAACTTGTAATTTACTCAAAAGAATAAGAGTTATGAGGGAATATATTTTTCCAAGAGACTTTAAATATTATGTAATACTAATTTATGTCAATATATCTTTCAACCTTTGATAAGAGGGAAAGTGATAGTTTATAATAGAGTAAAGTACAGTTTCAGTCCTTGAGGTTAACACTCGCTCACAGGTTCAATCTCTATTTTGAAAAAAAAAATCAACATTCCAGTCCCTGACATATTCAATTGCTCACAATTAAAACCTTTGACCATACCGGCGTTGGTTGATTGTTAAATCTTTTAATTCCAGGGAGGGCAAAATGGTAAAATCACTACAGTTAGAAACTTATGCTACTAATACACCCCCAATCTTCTTTTGTAAGCTACAATACACTCCCTCTTCTCCCCCAAACACTCCGGCGACTCCAAAGCTCCGACGAACTTCCCCCGATCATCTTTGAAATGAGGCAATACATAGTCATATTGTTCACATTGCACGTCGTCAGTAAGATTTGACTCAAATTTTGCGTTTTTGAAGTTTGTTTATGTTTGATTCCAGTCGTTCCAGTTGAATGAAACCTGAATTTTGGGTTGTTTATGTTTGATTCCAGTTGGGTTCAGGATGCAGGTGACCAGGACATACGTCAGGATCCAGTATCGGGTCCTGATGAGGAATGGCAGGGGGTTCCGGGTGGAACTCTGCTTCCAACGTCGGGGGTAGATGTGTTGTTGCACCTCTGCTGTAAATATATGATGCATATATAATATATTAACCGTTGTGGGTGATTTGGGTTGGGTTGATCAAATTTTGGGATTCAATGATGAACTAGTAGGTTATGTAGAACAGTTTAAAAAGGTAATTTTGGATAACTGATCATTTTTTGTTACAAAACTTTGTTAAGGGTGACTGAAAGGTGAAATATAATGCTTATTTAAACTGTATCAGTTTAAGACACTGGATATTACTTTGAGATATTAGGACAAAGGATATTAGTTTGAGATGTATCAGTTGAAGTTTGCAGCATATCCGTTGATATTAGGATCAAAGGATATTAGTTTGAGATCACCGGATATTAGTTTATGTTTTATGTGCTTAGGATCAAATGATATTGGTTGAATCAGTGGATGTTTGTTTATGTTTTATGTGCTTAGGATCAGATGATATTATGTGCAACATATAAGTTGAAGTTTGCAGCATATTTATGTTTTATGTGCTTAAGATCAAATGATATTAGTTGAAGTTTGCACATAAGTAGATGATTTGAAGGGTGTTTAGGATAAATGATATTGCTGGACATAAGTAGATGGTATCAAATGACATTGTTGCATGTAAGTAGATGATTAGAAGGGTGTTTTGGATCAAATGACATTGTTGGACATAAGTAGATGGATCAGCTGGACATTGCTAGACACAAGACCTGTAAACAGAATTATTTGTTTGCTGCAAATAAGTAGTTGGATCAGTTGTTGCACATAAGAATTGTTGGTTTGCTGCACATTAAGTTTTTAACTGCACATAAGGCTTTGAACATGAAATGCACAATTGGACTTACTTATAAGTTAAACACATACTGCACGTTAAGTTTTCTAATTGTATGCACAATTGAACTTGGTTATAAGTTGAACAAGCATGATAGACTATGTTTTACACTATTAAGTAGGATTTGTCAATCACTTGAATACGGAGCATACATCTTGGCCGGGATAACATGAACTATATGACCAGATAAAGTCAAATCCAGTTCAACTTATAAGCTGCATTCCAATTCAGGTTACATGTGTTGATCTCTTGTTGTTTGTTGTGTTAGTACCTTGATATTGTTGTTTAATTTTCTAGTTACATGAGGTTTGTTACTAGATTAGGAAAAACGTTTGAAAATGGAGGGAAATTAAGAAATCATACTGCAGGGACTGAAACTGTAAGTAAAGTTTTGGGGGGTATTTTAGTCTTTTCATAGAAATACTAACAGTTAGTTAGTGCCAGGGTTTTAATTGTGCGCAATTGAATACATCAGGGACTAGAGTATTGATTTTTTCAAAATAGGGACTGAACCTGCGAGCGGGTGTTAACCTCAGGGACTGAAACTATACTTTACTCTTTATAATCTATATGAATATTAATCCATCATGTGGAGCATCATGTCATGTGAACTCTCCCTAGAAGTAAAGATTTTAAGTTACTTATGTTGCACTAGTTTAAATCAGTATAATTTTGTGACCGATTTGGTTCACATCATTTTATTTGGGTTGGGCCATGAATGTTAAATTGAATAAAAAGTATATGTAAAAACGTTGAATCATGTACACGTATTGCAGTGTGTTAACTCGTTAAGCTTAGACCGAGACATAAATATTATCGTATGACTGCACTGAAAAACTAACAAATCTTCTAGAAAGATAAAAGAAGGTAAAAGATAAAGAAATGGGTAAATCCACTCTTAGGTATCATTACATCCCGAGAATCCTAAAGAAATGATTGTTCTCGTGTATTATGGAAATTCTTTGAAAGACAAGAATCAAATAATTTTCTGTAGGACAACAAAATATTTCTGATTTCCCCATGTAGATTTTTATTTATTTTTTGTGTGTTTTTATTTAATTGTATGGTTTTTATTTAATATTAAATTTTCTATTTATTTCCTTAAATTTAATTAAAATATATATTATTTTTTGTGATGATAATTTGGCTTATACTACCCGTTTCAAGCAACTCAGCTTGATTGTTCCTCACTTGGTTTCCACTCCTAAGCGAATGATAACCAAGTATCTCAATTGTCTATCTCCTACTATGCGTGATTCTATTGAAGCAGCTTAACTCGGAAATATTGAGGAAGTCTATCGTCTTGCAGCTAGTCTCAACAACAACCGCGTGCGTGATAAACAGTTTGCTAATCCTACTCCCTCCAAGTCTGCACATCAAGTTATCCAGCAGCCAAGTGACAGCAAGAACAAGAGGCGAATGTCTCAGGGTTCGGGATGCAATGCTATTGTTCCGGCTGCGAATCCTGCTGCTAAGCCTGCTCCCTCTGCTGCTACCGTTCAGAACACTGCTGCCCCTGAAGTCAAGAAACAGTACACTTGGTCTTACCCCAAGTGTACCACTTGTAATTTTCATCATCCTGTTGCTTCTTCATGTCGTTTGTGTACCCACTGCAATCGCTATGGTCACACGACTCCCTACTGTCACCAAGCTAATCCTGCTCAACCAGCACAGCAAGCCCCAGCTCAGGCAGCCCTACCAGCACTCCCAGCACCTCCGCAGAATTCCAGCTCATGAGCAATCTGAACGCTTAGTGCTCGCACCCCGATGTTTCCGCCATCGGTTGGGGTGTGACAGATTGGTATCAGAGCCATAACTATAGGGAATTAGGATAAGTAGGAATACTTGCCCTAGTCTATAGTTCTAGGAATCTTGATTCTTATATGTTGTTTAAGACTTATGCTTTCTACCGTATCTGCTTCCTAGCAACACATTTCCTGCTAAGCTTACAATGCATTTCCTAAGGTTGATACAATATACACCTGATACTTTGAAAACACTGTTAACTAGTGTTTGTGTTTTGCATGATATTGCCCTCAAGACAGGAGTGACAACCGAACCTTGATGGAAAATCTCCATATTAATCTAGTAAGTCTTGTCTGCGGATAAGTACCGACATTGTTAGGGTACGATGTTGTCAAGTTAGAGGTGAAACTCAGACCTTGATAACTAGTCCCACTCCTTGATGATTTTATGTCTAACCAAAGTCTCGAAACTTCCATTCAATTGGGTACGCGAAATGACCAAAAGGACGAATATCGTAGGCCTAACATCGATGACGTATTTGTCTAAGTAAATCAAGACGCGTTGCCTCAATTCGAAAGGGGTTCGAATCACTTTGGTTAGTCATCGTTCCTCACCCGGAACACTCTATGTTTTATGAGCCTATCTTTTATGCTATCTCGATTTTTACATGTGGTTTTAGACTTAGTTATTCGTTTATTTTGAGACTTTTACACAAATCGCACTTATGTCCGCAATCTAAGA
Source organism: Helianthus tuberosus (assembly GCA_030545235.1). Taxonomy (NCBI): domain Eukaryota; kingdom Viridiplantae; phylum Streptophyta; class Magnoliopsida; order Asterales; family Asteraceae; genus Helianthus; species Helianthus tuberosus. The sequence continues at coordinate 64,918,013 of CM060369.1, forward strand.
CCTTAAATCTAATCTCAGAATCAAACTAAATTTATGAAGCTTTATTTTATCATGATGGCCTATGTGGGAATCTTGATCGACTATGACACTGTGTGAAACTATCTGATGAATCTATGTGTCGTTGTGGTTGTAAGGCACTAAATGTAACATGGCATGGAAACACGAGGGAGAAGTGACGTGTCTGAAGCATGGTGGATACGCCGCTGGTACTTCCTATATATAAGTGTTTCAGACATGTTACCAACTTTCGTACTAAGTGCCATGCGAAACTTAGTGTTTTGTAGACCGGTGGTGAGTTGTGAAATCTAATCCATGGAAGACTACTTAAGTAATCTACGAGGAATCTATGTGTAATCTATGTGTACTCTAGCATAATCTACTTGTAATCTAAGTATGTGTTGTTTTGAGAGACAAAATGCGAAACGTAGCCTAGCACCGAAGACGAGGAGGACGTGGCATGTCCGAAGCATGGTGGATACGCCGCTGGTACTTCCTATATATAAGTGTTTCTGGCATGTTACCGAGTCTTCGTACCACGCGCTAAGTGAAGTTCGTAGTTTTGTAGGCTCGGGATTGAAGTTGTGAAGTCTATTTGGGTTAATCTATGTTGTTGAAATTATTTGGTCAATCTATGTGGAGATCTTGTGATGAATTCTAATGTTGTGATTAACGAAGCATGACACCGATGACGAGACGGACGTGGCATGATTGAAGCATGGTGGATACGCCGCTGGTACTTCCTATATATAAGTGCTTCCGTCATGTTGCTGAACTTTCGTAGCACGTGCCATGCGGGATTTCGTTGTTGGTGGATTGTTAACACTAATCTATTGAAATCTATGGAAAACTATGACATCTATTGAAGCCTATTTGAATCTATTAAAGTCTATCGAAGTCCATTGAAGTCTATTGGATCTATTGAAGACTATTTGAAATCTATCGTAATCTATTGATGTCTATGTGAATCTATGATAATGATGATGAGTGTGTTTGCGACACGTAACATGACACCGAGTACGGGGTCGAAGCGATTGTGCCAGAAGCGTGGTGGATACGCCGCAGGTACTTCCTATATATAAGCGTTTCTAACACGTCTCCAAACTTCGTACAACATGCCATGCGAAGGTCGTGGGTTGCGGTATCTATGTGGATCGTGAGTCTTAGTCTATCGGGTGCGAATCTATATTAATCTAGACTTATATGATCCTCTTATTGGATCTCTAGGATGTCTACTCGAAGGCACTCCGACACTCTCAAGAGATCCAGGGAAAAGTCTCAGAAAAAGATGATGTCCTTCATGGCCGACCAGATCGCTCGAGTCATGCCAAAGATCGTCTCTGAGATTTAAGGATCGAACACTCCACCCTCTTCTGTTGACTCTAAGACGGAGAAAGAAAAGTCTACCAAGTTCACCTATAAACATTTTGTCTCTTGCAACCCTGAGTCCTTCAAGGGCAGTGATGGGGTGACTGCTATGCTCGAGTGGTTTGACAACATCGAGGTTACCTTCATCAACAGTGAATGCCCAGAGCATCTAAAGACTAGGAGCACAACGGGAATGTTTCAAGGCAGGGCGTTAGAGTGGTGGACAAATGAGAGAAACATTCGATCAAACGAAGAGGCCTTTGCTCTTCCATGGGCTGAGGTGCGAGAATTGATGATGCTTGAATTCGGCCCTCCTCATGAACAACTGAAGCTCGAAGAAGAATTCTGGCACTTGAAGTAGATTGGTGATGATAATCTGGCTTATACTACCCGTTTCAAGCAACTCAGCTTGATTGTTCCTCACTTGGTTTCCACTCCTAAGAGAATGATAACCAAGTATCTCAATGGTCTACCTCCTGCTATACGTGATTCTATTGAAGCAGCTTAACTCAGAAATATTGAGGAAGTCTATCGCCTTGCAGCTAGTCTCAACAACAACCGTGTACGTGATAAACAGTTTGCTAATCCTGCTCCATCCAAGTCTGCACATCAAGTTACCCAGCAGCCAAGTGGCAGCAAGAACAAGAGCCGAAAGTCTCAGGGTTCGGGATGCAATGCTATTGTTCCGGCTGCGAATCCTACTGCTAAGCCTGCTCCCCCTGCTGCTACCATTCAGAACACTGATGCCCCTGAAGTCAAGAAACTAACCCCAGGTGTACCACTTGTAATTTTCATCATCCTGTTGCTTCTGCATGTCGTTTGTGTACCCACTGCAATCGCTATGGTCACACGACTCCCTACTGTCGTCAAGCTAATCCTGCTCAACCAGCACAGCAAGCCGCAACTCAGGCAGCCCTACCATCACTCCCAGTACCTCCGCAGAATCCTAAGCCAGTCAACGCTGTTCGTGCATGCTACAAATGTGGAGATACTACTCATCTTCGTAACCAGTGTCCTCAGCTGAACCAGGATCAACAGCCAGCTGCTCGTGGACGAGCGTTCAATCTTAATGCCAACCAAGCTCGTAACGACAATTATGTCGTCAATGGTACGTTTCTTGTGAATATCCTTTATGCTTCGATACTATTCGATACTGGTGCCGACAGAAGCTTTGTGTCCGTAGAATTTGAATCTTTGCTAAACTGTGCACGCTCTATGTTAACTAAGTCGTTTTCGGTAGAGATTGCCGATGGAAAGTCCGTTCTAGTTGATTCTATCCTTCGTGGTTGTTCCTTGATTCTTAACGACCACGTGTTTACTGTTGATCTAATACCCATGCAATTGTGTAGTTTTGATGTCATTATCGGTATGGATTGGTTGCGTAAGAACCATGCCGAGATCGCTTGTCACGAAAAGTTTGTTCGTCTACCTTTACCGTCTGGTGATATCTTGCATGTCTATGGAGACCGACCTTTGAAAGGGCTAAGGCTGATGTCGTGCACACAAGCGAGCAGGTGCTTACGTAAATAGAACCTTGCTTTCTTGGCCCACGTGGTGGAACAAAAGAGCAAGGGGAAGAACATAAGCGACGTTCCAGTGGTGTGTGACTTCCCCGATGTCTTTCCCGAAGATCTTCCTGGTCTTCCTCCTCCTAGATCTGTTGATTTTCGTATTGATCTCGTACCTGGTGTGACTCCTGTCGCCAAGGCTCCCTATCGTCTTGCACCTTTCGAGATGCAAGAATTATCTAGTCAGCTTCAGGAACTACTCGACAATGGATTTATTCGTCCAAGTGCCTCCCCTTGGGGTGCTCCCGTGCTATTCGTCAAGAAGAAAGATGGTTCGCTCCGTATGTGTATCGACTACCGTGAACTTAATAAGCTTACCATTAAGAATCGTTATCCTCTTCCCCGTATTGACGATCTATTTGACCAACTACAAGGCGCGTCATGTTTCTCGAAAATCGATCTTCATTCTGGTTATCATTAGCTTCGAGTTCTCGAAGATGATATACCCAAAACCGCATTTCGTACCCGTTATGGACACTATGAGTTCGCGGTCAAGCCTTTTGGATTGACCAACGCACCCGCTGTGTTCATGGATCTAATGAACCGTGTTTGTAAGTCGTATCTTGATCATTTCGTGATAGTCTTTATTGGTGATATTCTTATTTACTCTAAAACTAAAGCTGATCATGCTCGACATTTACGCTTGATGCTTGAACTCTTACATGGTGAACGTTTGTATGCTAAATTTTCTAAGTGTGAGTTTTGGATTAATGAAGTGCAATTTCTTGGTCACGTCGTTAGTAAGCAAGGTATTCATGTTGACCCGTAAAAAATCGAGGCTGTGAAGAATTGGAGTACGCCTAAATCTGCATCTGAGATTTGTTCCTTCTTAGGATTGGTGGGCTATTACCGCCGATTCATTTCGGACTTCTCTAAGATCATTGTACCTCTCACTTCGTTGACTCAGAAAGAGAGACCTTTTTCTTGGGGTCCCGAGCAAGAGAAATCTTTTCAAACTCTTAAGACTCTTTTGTGCAATGCTCCTGTTCTAACTCTCCTCGATGGGAATGATGACTTCGTGGTATATTGCGATGCCTCGAACCGTGGCTTGGGCTGTGTGCTCAGCAACGAGACAAGGTTATTGCTTATGCCTCCCGTCAACTCAAAGTGCATGAGAAAAACTATACTACTCACGATCTGGATCTTGGTGCAGTTGTGCTTGCGTTAAAGATATGGCGACACTACTTGTATGGTACTAAGTGTGTAGTTTTCACTGACCATAGAAGCCTTCAACATATCTTTGACCAAAAAGAGCTGAACATGCGACATAGACGTTGGGTGGAATTGCTTAATGACTACGACTGCGAAATTCGATACCATCCTGGCAAGGCGAATGTAGTGGCCGATGCTCTTAGTCGTAAAACTCATGTGAATGCTATTCGTATCTCTAATGATCTCCATGTGTCACACCTCAACCGATGGCGGAAACATCGGAGTGAGACGAAATAGATTGCAAGAGACTTCATAACACTATTTGTGACAAGTATTTAAATGATAAATTTTCATTTCATTTCTAAAGAGTCAATTACAAGGACTTGAAACAAATACAACATGAATAATGAAATACAATACAAATAAAATACAAAATTTAAAGTGTGTATCTAAGCATCCTACTAGATTCCATGCATCATCAACATCATCGCTAAACCTGCAACATGTTTTAAAAGTGTAGTTCAATACAAAAGTATTGGCGCGCATACAAGTTTGGTACGTAGTATATAAGTATAAAAACGATAAGGAACATTCCACATGGTAAACCTAGTTATCAAGATTAACGTATAAACTGGCATGCGATTAACAAGTCAACCCCCTGTTTACGCAAGTATGAAAGAATAAACCTAACATGACCTCTCGTTCACGGGTGGTGTGTTACTCCTATAGCGCTATACATGTTAAGTGGAGGCTTGTACGAAGCTAATGACAAGTTCATCACATAAGAATCACCCAGAAAGCACGAATCAAGCATAACAAATACTAAGCATGTATTGGATTGTTTGTTTATGTATTTGCATAAGCGTATGTATACCAAGTGTGTTTTGTATATAAAAACATGTTACACCCAAAAGTGTGAAAACGGTAAAATGGGTCAAGTATACTCACAAAGTTGCATATGCTTTCCGATTATCCCATGTGACGAAGTTGTTGAGACTAGGAAGTTGAATGTGTTCGATTTGGAGTTTAAGAGGTGTTTACATATGGTTCTAGGGATTTGGAGTTTAAATAACATGAAAAATAAACATATGAAAATAATCATCTAACACCTATGACACTTGTTCTTGACACTATGAAACTCTAAAAGAGTTTAAATGTTTTCATGGAACAAAGTTCCATTAGAATCGTGACAAGTTGTCATGGCCTAAGATGATACAATCTACTAGCTTGGCGAATGTCCATTAGTTCATCACCAAGAGTTCGATTATTTGGTTGTTACACAAGTATTACATAGTGTATATTATATCATATAAGTCAAGCATGAGGTAGAAGATTAAATTCTTCATTTAGGCACCTCTAAGTATCATGGAATTCATATATGAGGTAGGAAGAACAAAGCTTCCATTTAGGTACCTCTATTGTTCACCACTACACTAGTTGTTATGAACAACAAGGAGGGTCATGAACTTACAAGAAACAATAGAATATGAACAACTAATCTATGAGAAAACATCAAGCAATGTGTGGATTTTCAAGTAGGTTAGCCCAAGCTAATCCTAAATCACACAATCATCAAGTCTTGAACTTAAGCATCACTTATGGGTTAAAACCCGTGAACAAACCAGAAATTTTGTGAGGTTTATACCTCTGATTTTGAATGTCTCAACCTTGTTTTTAAGCCTAACTAACCATAGAAGTGGTTACAAGCATAAGGACATAGGTTTGAGATGAGTTTCCTCAAGTTTAAACAAGTTTATCAAAGTTTGAAACAAGAAAAGAAAAATCAGTCCACTTTGGAGCCCTTTTAGCAACATTCCAGGCTCTGGTTTTCCAGGGAAAACCCATGGAAACATAGCTAAGGTCAATACAAAGTAGTAGGAAAAAGAATCGAGTGAATCAGATAAGAATTGAGTGAGTTATGCTCACTTTAGTGAAGTGGTATAAATCTGCTCGAACTTCTGCAATCAGCTACGGTTTGGAGTGTTTGAGAGTGAATGGAGAGTGTTTATGTCACACCCTGGCTTTGCAGAAGCGTGGTTATTTTGGTGTGACTTCTTAATACCATAGCTTAACCATAACAAAGCTATATGAAATAAAATCATGCAAGATCATCCATTCGATTAAGTTTTAAAACCAGAGTAACACAACATTGTCTTAGAGACTTACAACCTCATAACATAAAACATTGTCTTGAATAACATAAACACCGACATGAAATAAACGCAGTTTAAGATTTGTGACTTGTCCAGGAAAGAGTCACATTTCCTAAACTGGGATGACCTTGGAACCCTTATGCAGCGGGAAAACATAACATACCGCGCCAGATCTTTAATTTCCTGAAATACATGTAAGTTGAAAAATCAACAATAATGTTGAGCGAGTTCATGTGTAAGTGAGTAAGTAAACCTTCGTGAGTATAAAAATAGTCTTGGTATGTAGCAAATAAGGAAAAAGAGATCACCAATGGTTTGCAAGGCCATTGATATATGTGAAGTGCAAGTAGGAAGACTCAAACCTAGCAGATTTAGCGTTGGGTACAAAGTCACTCCAAGGTCCGTTCTGTTGGGCCTTCCAGAGGTCCGTTCTGTTGGGCCTAGAGTTGGGCTCGCTACACCCAGATAGATCTACCGCTTACGTCCCTCGGTCCTACAATGAGGATTAATGGCCTCCAGTTTCTGCCTACCCACTCACATGATCTAATTAATATACCTCCTTACGCTAACCATACCGTGTATAAAGTACTTGTAAACAAAGTAACATGTATTTCACCCCCGCAGTTAAGAAAACTGAAAACAGTTAGAAAAAAGGGGGACATGAACTCACAGTGGTGCGTCTCTACCAAGTATGCTTCCAAATCAATCAGCTGTATGACGACCTACACGTGCTAACTCTATTAGACGGATGGCCGTGCCTTAGCTTTATGGTTTAAGTTTTTGGGAAATAGTTAGGCAACTATTTCGTGTTTACGTTCTGTATACTTGGTAGTTATTTTCCTTCCCAAGGATGGGGATTTAATACATGTGTTTTCGTAACATTCAGAATTCACTATTAAGTCTCACTTAATATATTTTATTTCCTCTTCAAAATATGAATATTCTTCTCAAAAATATTATATTTTCATACGTGTGATTTTCCCCAAAATAATACTTAGTAATATTATTTTTACTCTAAAAATAATATTTACGTAGTTCACAAAATAATCATAAACACTTATACAAGTGATGTTGTGAAAAATATATACTAAATATATTTATGTATCACGTTTTATTTTGTGAAAATCCCACCTCCGATGCTTTGTTAATATAGTCGTGGCGAAACTTATATTTTGAAAACTAGTCAAAATGTCTTTCTAACACTTATAGTGAAAATATTTCTAAGTGTTAGGTTTTTGGAAAAATTTCGCCAGAGTTTCCTCTGTAACTGGAGGTGGCCACGCTTTCAAGCGTATCATTTTCTTTTATAAATCAACCAACAATTTTCTCAATCAACCAAAACAACGTTCAAATCACAAACTAGTCAAAATATGTATATAAATCGCATAAATTTCATGAACTTGTGATTTATCCAAAGTATGAAGTAAACCTCATTACTTTTAGTGGATCTTTATATAAAATAATCCGATTCTGTGAAAACCTCGTTTTTATGGAAGTTCCGTCTTTACAACTTCTCGTCAACTTTTACAAAAATAGTTATTTTGTCGAAACTTTGTGTTACACAAGTGTTTACACACTTGTGTGTTCTAAAAACCATTCTTGTTAGTGTAAGATCCATTTTTAGAAAGCATGATTTCTTTAACGCTTGGTCCTTTGAAAATACCGCTTGTAGATATGTAGATCTACTAGTTTTAAATACTATTTCACAAGCAAAATCGCTTTTACACAAGTTCATGATATGTGTGTGGTAGAGTTTCGTCCTTTAACCCTTGTTACTTCCAAAACAACCTTATGTCATGATCCATGATCGTGACCAACCCGGGTTAAATGACGATCCGAGCTACCACAACATAGATCGGGTCCAAATAATCACACAAATCAATTACTACAAGTTTTACACAACATATGAGCTTTTAACCATCACTTATAGCATTTTTAGTAGACTTTAAAGTATCATCTTGTAAGATTACTAGTTTTAACCATTACAAATCGTTTTAACCACTTTAGAATAGTTTGAGAAGGTGTTCTAAGCAACATACCACTAGCTCAAGGCTAGGGAAGAATCTTGACGAAAATGGCGTGGATAAAAGCAAGATAAAGAGGTCCTTCACGTTCCGTTTTCTCCAAGACTCCTTGTATACGACCCTTAACACTTGTAGGTGATTGGAATGGCTAGAACAAAATCGAAAATGGATGGGTGGGGGTTGGTTGTTCTCGGCCGTAAGCTCCAAGAGAGGGAGAGAGTAGTGTTGTGTAGTGTTGAGTGATGGATGATTATGTTGTGTTTAGTGTTAAACTTATAGACAAATCAAGTGAGTATTATCCAATGGTTAGTGTGTCATTTAGATATTAGACAATCAAGGATTATAATAATCAAAATGGTACAAGTGTGTCCCCTCTTAGTTGGGGACGGTTAGAGAGGGGGGGGGGGGGTCCTAGTCCGAAACCAACTAGTAGTTAGGTTAAATAGTTAGGTTAAGTATAGTTAATTAAGCGCTTAACCCGGTTAGTGGTGTGTCACGCGTTACAAAGGGTGTTAGGGTAATCAGGGACCCTAACTGGCTCAGAAAAAGATAAATAATGAAAATAACAATATTTTCATGTTCCGGGTATAGTCCGGTTGTTCGGTTGGATAGTAATCCGTTAAAGTGCTTAACAAAGCTTAAAGTGTCGTTAATACCCTTTTTAGTGACACAACTCATTTCTGACACTTTGGAAGGTGTCTAGTAATATTTTTCTCATGTTTTGGCACTTTATTAGTTAGCCAAAAGTTGAAGTGTTATGTAAAGTGCTGAATTTTGTACTTAGAGTACGTTTTAGGCACATCCAGTCATTGTGACTTATTCCTAGAGACGCAGTTCTACAACCCTTATATCCCTACACTCACCACTAGTGTAGCAAAATATTTCTGGCTCATACAGGCCTTAGAGGCAGTGTCTGCCTGATGCTGGCTTTATCAGCATGTTCAATAGGTTATCCGTCATAGTGCTACTGTGCTTTTTGTGCATCATGTTTGTCACTAAGGTTCAGTCATGTAAATAATGTAGTGACAGCAAGTAAGTACATGTATCAGTGTTCAAGTAGCAGTTTATTCACAAGTTCAAGCAAGCACAGTAATTAAGCAATAATTAATTATTAATCAAGTTGTACGGATACCTGGTTTAGTGAGGGTTGTCACATTCTCCCCCCGTTAAATAAATTTCGTCCCGAAATTTAAGTTCTGCTTGTAGATGCAGGGTTCTTAGGAAAAAGGTGGGGGTATTTCTCTTTCATCCGGTCCTCACGCTCCCAGGTGTACTCAGGACCGTGTCTGGCATTCCAACGAACTTTGACGAGCTTGACACTGCTCCGGCGGGTCTTGTTTATTTTCCAATCCGTAACCTCCACCGGTTCTTCAACGAAATGGAGCGTGTCGTCAACATGGATCTCGTCGATGGGAATGGCAATGTCATCTTGAGTTGGACTTTTCTTCAGGTTGGATACATGAAATGTATCGTGAACAGAATGGAGTTCAGCAGGTAGGTCCAACTTGTATGCTACTAGTCCTATTCTTTCCAAAACTCTGAAAGGACCAATGTAGCGCGGATTTAACTTCCCACGCTTTCCGAAGCGTGCCACACCCTTCCAGGGTGAAACTTTCAATAACACCATTTCTCCAACTTGGAATTCCACATGTTTCCGGTTTGGATCCGCATAGGCCTTCTGTCTGTGGCGAGCTGCTTCGATGCGTTTAAGAATCTGCGCAATCTTGTCTGTCGTCTCTTGGACGATTTCGGGACCAGCAAGCTGCCTATCACCTGCGTCAGCCCAACATAAGGGTGATCGGCACTTGCGTCCGTAAAGGGCTTCAAATGGCGCGACACCAATACTGGTGTGGTAGCTGTTGTTGTATGAAAATTCGACCAAAGGCAAATGTTTGTCCCAGCTACCGCCCAAATCCATAACACACGCTCTCAGCATGTCTTCCAAAGTCTGATCGTTCGCTCGCTCTGACCGTCAGTTTGCGGATGAAACGCAGTGCTCAGATTCAATTGTGAGCCAAAGGCTTCTTGGAAGGATTGACATATCCTTGACACAAACCTTCCGTCTCTATCAGAAATGATTGAGAGAGGCACTCCATGACGTGCGACGATCTCTCTCATGTATATTTCGGCCAACTTGCTCGTATTATCCTTCTCTCTGATAGGTAAGAAGTGTGCTGACTTTGTTAATCGATCCACTATTACCCAAATAGTGTCATGGCCTCTTGGCGTTCTTGGCAATTTCGTAATAAAATCCATTGAGATTTGTTCCCATTTCCACTTGGGAATCTCAGGTTGTTGCAGAAGTCCTGAAGGCTTCTGGTATTCCGCTTTAACCTTAGCGCATGTTAAACATTTGCTCACATAAACAGCAACATCGCCTTTCAACCTAGGCCACCAATAATAATTCTTGAGATCCTGGTACATCTTATCCGCTCCAGGGTGGATAGAGTACCGCGACTTGTGAGCTTCATCGAAAATAACCTTCCTTAAACCTCCAAACAAAGGAACCCAAATCCTTTTCTCGAAGCATAACGTTCCTTCCTCGTTTGGTACCAGTAGCTTCTCCATCCCACGGAGATATTCTTCTTCAAGGTTTCCTTCCTTGAGAGCTTCTTTCTGCGCGGCACGAATGCGCAAGGAAAGATCGGTTCGGATAATCATTTCTAAAGCCCTAACCCTTATGGGCTTGATCCTCTCCTTTCGACTTAGGGCATCGGCGACCACATTCGCCTTCCCTGGATGATACTTTATCTCGCAGTCGTAATCGTTTAGCAACTCAACCCATCGTCTCTGCCTCATATTCAGCTCCTTCTGGTTGAATATGTGTTGTAGGCTCTTGTGATCTGTGAAGATTGTACACTTTGTACCATAAAGGTAGTGTCTCCAGATCTTTAGTGCAAATACCACTGCGCCAAGTTCCAAATCATGTGTGGTATAGTTCTTTTCGTGCACTTTCAGTTGACGCGATGCGTAAGCAATAACCTTTTGGCGTTGCATCAACACGCAACCCAATCCTTGGCGTGAAGCGTCACAGTATACCACGAAATCATCTGTACCTTCTGGTAGTGCTAAGATTGGCGCGTTGCAGAGCTTATCCTTCAATATCTGGAATGCTTCCTCCTGTTTGATTTCCCAATCAAACTTCTTATCTTTCTGCGTGAGGAGCGTCAATGGTTGAGCGATCTTCGAAAAGTCCTCAATGAACCTTCGATAGTAGCCAGCCAAACCCAAGAATTGTCGAATCTCGGTTGGCGTCTTTGGCGTTTCCCAATTCTTGATCGCTTCGATCTTGGTTGGATCCACGTGGATTCCATCTCCATTTACCACGTGTCCAAGAAATTGAACTTCACGTAGCCAAAATTCGCACTTGGAGAATTTGGCATACAACTGTTCCTTCTTTAGCAGCTCCAAAATAGCTCTTAGATGCTGTTCGTGCTCGGCCTTTGTTCTTGAATAGATCAAGATGTCGTCGATAAACACAATCACGAACTTGTCCAAGTACGGCTTGCAAACTCTATTCATCAAATCCATAAAGACTGCAGGTGCGTTTGTCAAACCAAACGGCATAACAAGGAACTCGTAGTGTCCATAACGAGTTCTGAAGGCTGTCTTTGGGATACTCTCCTCTTGTATCCTTAACTGATGGTATCCAGATCGAAGATCGATCTTTGAATAAAAGCTTGAGCCTTGCAGTTGATCGAATAGATCATCGATTCTTGGCAGAGGATATCTATTCTTGATCGTCAGCTTGTTCAGCTCCCGGTAGTCGATGCACATACGAAAACTACCGTCCTTCTTCTTGACAAACAGGACCGGAGCTCCCCAAGGCGAGAAGCTTGGTCGGATAAAACCCTTGTCTAACAGCTCTTGGAGTTGTGTCGACAGTTCCTGCATCTCATACGGAGCAAGTCTATACGGTGCCTTAGCCACAGGCGCGGCGCCTGGAACTAAGTCAATGTGAAACTCTACTTGCCTCTGAGGTGGCAGTCCAGGTAAGTCTTCTGGGAAGACTTCTGGGTATTCCCTCACGACAGGGATGTCTTCGATTCTTGGCTCAGCAGCCTTCTTATCCACAATGTGTGCCAGGAAGGCAGCACATCCTTTCTGCAAACTCTTTCGCGCTTTCAGGCAGCTGATAATTCTTAACGGCGTATCACGCTTCTCTCCGTGAACCACAATTGTTTCGCAATCTTCGGTTGGGATACGAACGATATTTTCCTGACAAACTATCTCAGCCTTGTTGCCTGATAACCAATCCATTCCTACTACTACGTCAAAGCTTCCCAACTGAACTGGTAGTAGGTCCAAAGCAAACTCACGCTCTCCCAATTCAATCACACAACCTCTGATGACTTCGTTGGCTTCTACTAACTTCCCATTAGCCAATTCGATTGAGTACGGAATATCTAACTTATTTGCGGCTAAACCAAGCATATTCTTAAACTCTAACGACACGAAGCTATAATCTGCACCAGTATCAAATAAAACGGATGCATAGCGTTGATTTACAGGGAACGTACCAGTAACGACATTGGGGTCCTGGCGTGCTTCCCTTGCTTCGATTTGGAACACCCTTCCACGGGCTTGGTTCAACTCTGGGCAATTCCTTTTAAAATACCCAATATCACCGCAGTTAAAGCATCCAAGTCTTTGCCTGTTTCCACCAGCTTGATCATTCCTCTGATTACGATTCACGGCGCCCGCTTGGTTAGCATTGTTGCCTCGATTCTCGTTACCTCCATAGTTTCCTTGTGGGCGATTTCCATTCCCACCCCGGTTGTAATTTCTGTTTCCGAATCCTCCCTGGCCTCCCTGACCAGCAGTGGCCCAACAAGTGTCCTTCGAGTGGCCACGTTTCCCACATGCTTTGCATACTTTCGGCCCGCAACGACCAGAATGGTGGCGTTGCCCATGTATCCTTTTCCTTTCTTCCCTCTACCAGCTGTAACCTGAGCTGGCGTGTCTGATCCTCCTTTCTTAACCACCACACTGGCGCCCTGCTTGAAGTTCGAGAACTTCCGTTTGTTACCTCCTGATGACTCGACGTGAGTCTCTGCCTTCTTCGTCTTAATCTCATCAAACTTGTTCAGGCGAATAGCCTCCTCAGTGAGAGCTACGCTCAAATCGATCGCCTCAGTAATGGTCGCAGGCTTGGATGAGGTTACCATGCTTATGATTTGAGGAGCTAATCCCCAAATGAAACGTTCAATCCGCTTGAACTCCGGAGTGACCATGTAGGGTACCACATGCGATAAGTCATGGAACACGTTCAAAGGTTTCAGGGGTAAAGCAGATGAAGGCATCTTCTAAAAGATGGTTTACGTTGGTCAGGCCATAGTGTAGCGTACGTATATAATGATAGTAATAGTACATAACATCTCATGTTATAATCATATCAATCACCAAAACATCAATCACACAACATCCCATGTCATAGAATATAGATAATCAAATCAAGCATCAAGTATGATGAGAATACTGCGATTGCCATATATCGAGACCACATAGTAAGCGTACAAGTACATCACAGTGTCATACAACATCAGTCGACTAAGGGCTACATCACCCTAGTCCAAAAAAACTATATCGAATCAGTGTCAATACATTCAATACATGTCAACAAAAGTCAGAATCAAATGTAGTCTCCAAAAATGATGTGCAGTCAAAAGCATTCGCCGTCTTCTCACCAATGTCTACCTATACGGTACTGAAGAGCTCTACACGGATGGCGGTGGAGGAGGGGGAAAGTGAGTGTAAAACAAGCGGCGCAAATGGAGCCAGTCCTCCTACATGGCTCTCTGGGTGCGTAAGAATGAAGCAACCTGCTGCTCCAGGGCAAAAAGGCGTGCATCATAGTCTGGTGGAACAGGTCGAGAGGGCTGCAACGGAGAGTGGGTCTGACCCTGGCACTGACACGGCGGCGGCCGGGCTCTCTCAAGCTCCTGTATGCGCTGCGTGTGTGCCTCGTGCTGGGCGACAAAAGACATCAAAACGTCCTCAATAGTATACCCCATGTGGAAAGAATGGTAGGGGTCAGTAGGTGGCATAGCAGAGTGTGGTGCCCAAAGGAACGGCTCACTGGTGGGATCAAAAGGTTCCACATGAAATGGAGAAACAGTGGGAAAAGTAGCAGATGATGGTATAGCAGGGATAGATACTGGTACATGCCCAAAAGGGTGTGCCGAAGAACCTTCTCCAGGTCGCGCTGGAGGTGTAAACCGAGGAAATGAAAAAGAGGTATCAATGTGACGGGTATCAGTGATCTGAGGGGGAATAGGTGGGACCTCGTCATCAGCCGGAATCCACCCACACTGGGCGTGCTCGTCTCGGGGGTCGATCCGTGCCTCAAAAAGCGCACGATCAAACTGGGCTGGCATAGGATCATGGGGAGGTACAACAAGGGGGTCAACTGGTGCATCGGCAAAAAGTGGGGGATCAACGTGATCAGCAACAAGGACATGATCGCCCTCCAATAATGGAGCATCTATTGTTCACCACTACACTTGTTGTTATGAACAACAAGGAGGGTCATGAACTTACAAGAAACAATAGAATATGAACAACTAATCTATGAGAAAACATCAAGCAATGTGTGGATTTTCAAGTAGGTTAGCCCAAGCTAATCCTAAATCACACAATCATCAAGTCTTGAACTTAAGCATCACTTATGGGTTAAAACCCGTGAACAAACCAGAAAGTTTGTGAGGTTTATACCTCTGATTTTGAATGTCTCAACCTTGTTTTTAAGCCTAACTAACCATAGAAGTGGTTACAAGCATAAGGACATAGGTTTGAGATGAGTTTCCTCAAGTTTAAACAAGTTTATCAAAGTTTGAAACAATAAAAGAAAAATCAGTCCACTTTGGAGCCCTTTTAGCAACATTCCAGGCTCTGGTTTTCCAGGGAAAACCCATGGAAACATAGCTAAGGTCAATACAAAGTAGTAGGAAAAAGAATCGAGTGAATCGGATAAGAATTGAGTGAGTTATGCTCACTTTAGTGAAGTGGTATAAATCTGCTCGAACTTCTGCAATCAGCTACGGTTTGGAGTGTTTGAGAGTGAATGGAGAGTGTTTATGTCACACCCTGGCTTTGCGGAAGCGTGGTTATTTTGGTGTGACTTCTTAATACCATAGCTTAACCATAACAAAGCTATATGAAATAAAATCATGCAAGATCATCCATTCGATTAAGTTTTAAAACCAGAGTAACACAACATTGTCTTAGAGACTTACAACCTCATAACATAAAACATTGTCTTGAATAACATAAACACCGACATGAAATAAACGCAGTTTAAGATTTGTGACTTGTCCAGGAAAGAGTCACATTTCCTAAACTGGGATGACCTTGGAACCCTTATGCAGCGGGAAAACATAACATGCCGCGCCAGATCTTTAATTTCCTGAAATACATGTAAGTTGAAAAATCAACAATAATGTTGAGCGAGTTCATGTGTAAGTGAGTAAGTAAACCTTCGTGAGTATAAAAATAGTCTTGGTATGTAGCAAATAAGGAAAAAGAGATCACCAATGGTTTGCAAGGCCATTGATATATGTGAAGTGCAAGTAGGAAGACTCAAACCTAGCAGATTTAGCGTTGGGTACAAAGTCACTCCAAGGTCCGTTCTGTTGGGCCTTCCAGAGGTCCGTTCTGTTGGGCCTAGAGTTGGGCTCGCTACACCCAGATAGATCTACCGCTTACGTCCCTCGGTCCTACAATGAGGATTAATGGCCTCCAGTTTCTGCCTACCCACTCACATGATCTAAGTAATATACCTCCTTACGCTAACCATACCGTGTATAAAGTACTTGTAAACAAAGTAACATGTATTTCACCCCCGCAGTTAAGAAAACTGAAAACAGTTAGAGAAAAGGGGGACATGAACTCACAGTGGTGCGTCTCTACCAAGTATGCTTCCAAATCAATCAGTTGTATGACGACCTACACGTGCCAACTCTATTAGACGGATGGCCGTGCCTTAGCTTTATGGTTTAAGTTTTTGGGAAATAGTTAGGCAACTATTTCGTGTTTACGTTCTGTATACTTGGTAGTTATTTTCCTTCCCAAGGATGGGGATTTAATACATGTGTTTTCGTAACATTCAGATTTCACTATTAAGTCTCACTTAATATATTTTATTTCCTCTTCAAAATATGAATATTCTTCTCAAAAATATTATATTTTCATACGTGTGATTTTCCCCAAAATAATACTTAGTAATATTATTTTTACTCTAAAAATAATATTTACGTAGTTCACAAAATAATCATAAACACTTATACAAGTGATGTTGTGAAAAATATATACTAAATATATTTATGTATCACGTTTTATTTTGTGAAAATCCCACATCCGATGCTTTGTTAATATAGTCATGGCGAAACTTATATTTTGAAAACTAGTCAAAATGTCTTTCTAACACTTATAGTGAAAATATTTCTAAGTGTTAGGTTTTTGGAAAAATTTCGCCAGAGTTTCCTCTGTAACTGGAGGTGGCCACGCTTTCAAGCGTATCATTTTCTTTTATAAATCAACCAACAATTTTCTCAATCAACCAAAACAACGTTCAAATCACAAACTAGTCAAAATATGTATATAAATCGCATAAATTTCATGAACTTGTGATTTATCCAAAGTATGAAGTAAACCTCATTACTTTTAGTGGATCTTTATATAAAATAATCCGATTCTGTGAAAACCTCGTTTTTATGGAAGTTCCGTCTTTACAACTTCTCGTCAACTTTTACAAAAATAGTTATTTTGTCGAAACTTTGTGTTACACAAGTGTTTACACACTTGTGTGTTCTAAAAACCATTCTTGTTAGTGTAAGATCCATTTTTAGAAAGCATGATTTCTTTAACGCTTGGTCCTTTGAAAATACCGTTTGTAGATATGTAGATCTACTAGTTTTAAATACTATTTCACAAGCAAAATCGCTTTTACACAAGTTCATGATATGTGTGTGGTAGAGTTTCGTCCTTTAACCCTTGTTACTTCCAAAACAACCTTATGTCATGATCCTTGATCGTGACCAACCCGGGTTAAATGACGATCCGAGCTACCACAACATAGATCGGGTCCAAATAATCACACAAATCAATTACTACAAGTTTTACACAACATATGAGCTTTTAACCATCACTTATAGCATTTTTAGTAGACTTTAAAGTATCATCTTGTAAGATTACTAGTTTTAACCATTACAAATCGTTTTAACCACTTTAGAATAGTTTGAGAAGGTGTTCTAAGCAACATACCACTAGCTCGAGGCTAGGGAAGAATCTTGACGAAAATGGCGTGGATAAAAGCAAGATAAAGAGGTCCTTCGCGTTCCGTTTGCTCCAAGACTCCTTGTATACGACCCTTAACACTTGTAGGTGATTGGAATGGCTAGAACAAAATCGAAAATGGATGGGTGGGGGTTGGTTGTTCTCGGCCGTAAGCTCCAAGAGAGGGAGAGAGTAGTGTTGTGTAGTGTTGAGTGATGGATGATTATGTTGTGTTTAGTGTTAAACTTATAGACAAATCAAGTGAGTATTATCCAATGGTTAGTGTGTCATTTAGATATTAGACAATCAAGGATTATAATAATCAAAATGGTACAAGTGTGTCCCCTCTTAGTTGGGGACGGTTAGAGAGGGGGGGGTCCTAGTCCGAAACCAACTAGTAGTTAGGTTAAATAGTTAGGTTAAGTATAGTTAATTAAGCGCTTAACCCGGTTAGTGGTGTGTCACGCGTTACAAAGGGTGTTAGGGTAATCAGGGACCCTAACTGGCTCAGAAAAAGATAAATAATGAAAATAACAATATTTTCATGTTCCGGGTATAGTCCGGTTGTTCGGTTGGATAGTAATCCGTTAAAGTGCTTAACAAAGCTTAAAGTGTCGTTAATACCCTTTTTAGTGACACAACTCATTTCTGACACTTTGGAAGGTGTCTAGTAATATTTTTCTCATGTTTTGGCACTTTATTAGTTAGCCAAAAGCTGAAGTGTTATGTAAAGTGCTGAATTTTGTACTTAGAGTACGTTTTAGGCACATCCAGTCATTGTGACTTATTCCTAGAGACGCAGTTCTACAACCCTTATATCCCTACACTCACCACTAGTGTAGCAAAATATTTCTGGCTCATACAGGCCTTAGAGGCAGTGTCTGCCTGATGCTGGCTTTATCAGCATGTTCAATAGGTTATCCGTCATAGTGCTACTGTGCTTTTTGTGCATCATGTTTGTCACTAAGGTTCAGTCATGTAAATAATGTAGTGACAGCAAGTAAAGTATGATGCAAGTAAGTACATGTATCAGTGTTCAAGTAGCAGTTTATTCACAAGTTCAAGCAAGCACAGTAATTAAGCAATAATTAATTATTAATCAAGTTGTACGGATACCTAGTTTAGTGAGGGTTGTCACAGTTTAGAAAGTGAAAAATGCTTGGAGGAGCCTTGGGTTATATAGGGGATGGATTAGGGTTTCATTGGGTTGGGCTTTGGAAGTGTTTAGTGGGCTAAAAAACTCAAAACAAGGAAATTAAGTGGTCTGATGCAAGGTTGTTAACAAACCTATAATTTTTATTTTATTTTATTTTTTTGACATTAGAAGGTATATATTTGATGTTTAATAAAGTGTTACATGGGTCTAGTATGTATGTAACTTGTAACAAGGTCCAGAATGCATAAATGACGTGTTTTAATTTAGCAAAAAATGTGATAACATAGGTGTGTATAACACATGAAATGTAACAAGTATGTATGGTTTATAGTTTGGTATGATCAAGTAAAAAAAACATACAACTTAATCTTATAATCGAATAATTAAGTGTTTAAATGTATGAAGATTTAAGGATTACGAATGCACGATCATTGTTTACAAGTTAAGCTTACGTTTATACGAATTACGAACCATGTATCAAACGAGTGCACGTATCAATGTATAAACATGTATAAACGATGTATAAAAGATTCGTTTCATTACGATCAAAGTCTCGGATTTTACAACGATACAACGAAATACGATTACAAGGAATACAAGATTTCCAAAAAAATAGAATTTCAAGCAATGGTTTCTAAATATGGAAAGTATGAAAACGCAGGGCGTTACACCATGCGTGTATTCGTGACGCTCAGTATTCGTCAGCAAATGAAGGATGTCTAGAAGTGGAAATCCAAGACGCTAAGATTGATCAACTTGAAACTAAACCGAATGGGCTCCAATACTACCTCCATCGCATCTGGGTTCCGGATCGCGATAACCTCCGTGAGCCCATTATGAACGAGGCTCATAAGTCCCACTACTCTATTCACCCAGGCGCTGACAAGATGTACCGTGATTTGCATACAACTTATTGGTGGCCCGGCATGAAGAGGGACATTGCTGTATATGTTTCTAAATGCCTTACTTGTACGAAAGTTAAGGCTGAACATCAACGTCCTTCAGGACTCTTAGAACAACCTGAAATCCTAGTTTGGAAGTGGGATAGCATCGTTATGGACCTTATTACTAAGTTACCTCGAACACCTTCTGGTCACGATAGTATCTGGGTGATCATTGATCGTTTGACCAAATCCGCCCACTTTCTTCCTATTCGCGAAGATTATAAAGTGGAGAAACTTGCTCGCATCTATACTGATGAGGTTATATGGCTTCATGGCATACCTCTTGACATAATCTCGGACCGTGATGGTCGTTTTACTTCACGTCTTTGGCAAACCTTTCAATCCGCTATGGGTACTCGTTTGAATCTCAGCACGGCCTTTCATCCTCAAACGGATGGACAGGCCGAGCGTACTATTTAGACCCTAGAGGATATGCTCCGTTCTTGTGTCATCGACTTTGGTGGTAACTGGGATGTACATTTACCATTGATTGAGTTCTCGTACAACAACAACTATCATTCCAGTATTCAGATGGCTCCTTTCGAAGCTTTGTATGGCCGCAAGTGCCGATCTCCTCTCAGCTGGCATGAGATTGGTGACAAGCAGTTTACTGGCCCTGAAATCATTCAAGAGACAATGGATAAGATTCTTCAGATCTGTGATAACTTGATCAAGGCTAAGAGCAGACAAAAGAGCTATGCTGATAATAGGCGTAAACCGCTGGAATTTGATGTTGGTGACCGAGTTCTTCTCAAGGTATCTCCCTGGAAGGGAGTAGTTCGTTTTGGTAAGAAGGGAAAGCTCGCTCCTCGCTATGTGGGTCCTTTCAAAATACTCGAAAGGATTAGCAAGGTAGCGTACAGACTCGACCTGCGATAAGAACTAAACAACGTACATCCAGTGTTCCACGTATCCAATCTACGTAAATGCCTAGCCGACGAGGAACTGCAGGTTCCCCTCGAAGACTTGTAAATAAAAGAAGTTGTACACTTTGTGGAGAAACCGGTCGAAATCATGGATCAAGGAGTCAAGCGATTAAGGCGCAGCAAAATTCCCATTGTCAAGGTTCGATGGGAAGGAAAGCGTGGCGTCGAATTCACTTGGGAATTGAAAAGTGAGATGAAGACCAAGTATCTGCAGCTCTTCGAGCAGTCTTCCACTAAGATTTTGGGGACGAAATCTCCTAAAGGAGGGGAGACTGTAATGCCCTGCGTCCCTAAACTTTAAACTTTTGGCAAGGTTCGATGGGAAGGAAAGCGTGGCGTCGAATTCACTTGGGAATTGAAAAGTGAGATGAAGACCAAGTATCTGCAGCTCTTCGAGCAGTCTTCCACTAAGATTTTGTGGACGAAATCTCCTAAAGGAGGGGAGACTGTAACGCCCTGAGCTATGTAGTCATTAATACTTTTGGTACTTGGTGAATTCTATGCTATATACTAAATACTTGGAATGTCTAAATCTAAATACTTGGAATGCCTAATTCTATATACTTGAAATGTCTAAATACTTGGAATGCCTAATTCTATATACTGAAAATGTCTAAATCTATGTACTTGAAATGCCTAATTCTATACACTTAAAATGTCTAAATCTATTACTTGAAATGTCTAATTCTATATGATTGGAATGCCTAATTCTAGATACTTTGGTGCTTGACTCTTGAGGCTCGTGCAACTTGAGACTTGGTGGAACGAGGGACTGGAGTCTTGTCACTGGCGGAAATTATGAAACTTTGAAGACTTTTGTGTTATTGCTATAATCTAGTTATACTATTACCCAATAATACGCAACGCTTAATCTAACTCGCAAATCGAATCGAAGACGTGAAACGGAAAAGATGGGATTGATCGAGTGGCAATCCGATTGGATGACCATCCGATCGGATGACCACCCGATCGGATGGCCACTCGATCAGACCGCCATCCGATCCGTGCACACCACCTCTCTTCACCTTCTCACACTATAAATAGGCCTGTCACATCACCATTCTCACTGATGTGACAGCCTCACTCGACCAAACGCACGCACTCCTATTTTCCTCCGTTTCTTGGCGATTTCAGTACGTTTTACACTAGATTCTTGCACATCTTTGATCTACACATCATTCTTTACGAGATTCTCCTTTGAAATCTCACTTTTCACCATGAAATCTCTTAGATCTGAGTTCTTAAGGATGATGTCATCATGGTGGTTTGTACAAACTATTATATGATGTCATTCCTGATAGAATCTAGCTTAGATCTAAGGAATTTCATGCGTTTTACACTAAATCTATGCTAGATCTAATTATTTCAAGCTAAAACCTAGGTTTATCTTCATCTTTTCTTCAACTTTTCACTTTAAACGGTGGAATCTGGGTCTGAACGGACTGTAGATTTGGTTTGGAAATGGATTGTTGCCAGAGAAGACGACCATAGTACGGATTCCGACATAAACCCGTTACGAACAGACGACCGAGCGGACTGGGGTGATTCCCACCCGATCGGATCGGCTGTACACTGAGGGGTTCACTGTTGTCGTAGTACGTACCACGTCGTCGTTGCTTTAAAAGAAACTTAGAATTTTACAAAATTAAGAAAGGGACAAGGTAACCCGATCGAGTGGCAATCCGATCGGATAGCCATCCGATCGAACAGCCACCCGATCGAGTGACACCTGCCCTTAACCCTAAACATCCTTGAAACTTGAAGTCATAATCGTCGGGTGCCAACTCGATCGGATAGCCATCCGATCGAACAACCATCCGATCGAGGCAACTTTGGATCTTGAACTTGGACTGAGTGGCGACCTGATCGGATAGCCATCCGATCGGACAACCATCCGTTCTCTTCACACTTTGGTCAATATTGAATTGAGTGGCAACCCGATTGGATAGCCATCCGATCGGGCAGCCATCCGTCCCTTTCGCACACGTGTCACCTCCATCGAATGGCAATCTGATCGGACAGCCATCCGATCGGACAGCCATCCGATCGGACAGCCATCCGATCAGGTTGACTGATCCGGCACTTAGTTAAAATCTCGTTATTCTGTCCGACACTTATCCGCTGTAATCTAATCAGGCTAATTCTAAAGAGCTCCCTTTGATCCAATAACAGTAGAATTGTTAAGCAATCACTGTCTTTTGCTTTAAACTTTGGGATGTAACATGTATTCTACTAAACTACGATACTTGAGACTTTTGCAAACTAAACTCTATCCAACGTGTTTGTGAAACTTGTGATTCTTGTATTCTATTTGTGTTATGTGAACGTTTAATCCAGGGTGTGTAGTTCCGCCTTAACAATAGTAGCGCTATAGGAGATGCACCTCCCCATTATTCTCGGGGGTATTGTTAGGAGGATTCTAGTTTTCCTTAAGACTTGGGTGTCACACCCCAACCGATGGCGGAATCATCGGGGCATGGCACTGAGCGAAACAGATTGTCCAGAAGTTTCCATAACAACTATCATTACCATTTAATTAAAGCAATACGTCCCATACCGTATCCTAAATAGTCAAACAAGTTATTACAGATAACATCAAAACAAATATTCTGTTCCGACAACTCAGATTTAACATAACTAGTTTATTCGTTGGTTTCTAGACTCCAGTTCCTAGCTTCAAGTTCATCACAGCCCGAGAAGCATATAAACAGCCTAGGCACCTGTCACATACGTTAAAATAAAGTCAATACATAAAATGTAAAGGTGAGCATACAAGTTTGATAATAGCATAATAGAGTTCGAATTCGTTTACGCATAACCAGCACGTACACATAGTGAAATGAAGCACGTTAGTTATCGACATAGACCCATCGATACCAATGACTGCGGGTTGACTGCCCGAGGTAGTTCGCAATACATGATTACCACCGTAATCAATGCAAGTAAAAGATCCTTAACAACCCCCGTGTGAACGGGTGCTGAGTCCAAACTATAGTACTATCGTTGCTAAGGCAGGTAGACAGCATTCCATGTGTAAACATAACAAACAAGCATTCATAAGCCACGTATAACATGCGTAAATGGTTTAGCGTTAAAATAGCTTGAGTAGTGTGATTGTTGTAGTTTGATTATTCGTAACGTATGTAACACCCAAAAGTGCTAAAAGCAAAAAGGGTTCGAGTATACTCACAGCGATTATGGATTGAAGGGAGCGCTTTTGCAGCGAGTACGGTTAGCCTGAATAGATTCGATAACGTAACGTTAAGTGGCACGTAAAACAGTACCAAGTGAGAGTGGGTGGGATAACTAATCGTGCGGATCAGTTATCCGTGAAAGGAAGTCATCCGTGCGCATGACCTATCCATGCGGATGGTGATGCGTGCGGATGGTGATCCATCCGGATAAGCTATCCGTGCGTACGGGCTGTCCGTGCAGATGGTAATCCGTGCGGATTAGTTGTGCGTGCGGATGGCTTATCCGTGCGGACAAGTTGTCTGTGCGGATAAATGTTCAAGTGGATTGTTTCTTCCTAAGTGTGAGATATGTTTGTGTATGATGGCTTGTGCTTTGGAGTTTTCGTTGTAGTATTTAGAAAACACATAAGTGTTTCTACCTTTCAAGCCGGTCGCGCGGACGGCAATCCGTGCGTATGGTAGTCCGTGCGGACAGCGGTGATCCGTGCGGGCAGTCTGTGCGCGCGGGCAGAGGCAATTCGTCCGGATAGCCTGTCCGTGCGGACGACTTGACCGTGCGGATGAACACTGTTTGAATTTGTTTTAAGGCTTTAGTATCTCATGATCCGAAGAGTGGTCCATTCAGAGGTCGTCCGTCCGGATTGCTCATTCGTCGATACTCAAACCTTGTTTGGAAAGTGGGTCCCAAGGGTAGCTCGTCCGGGTGACAGCCCGTCCGGATGACAGCTTGTCCGTGCGGACAGCTGGTCCGTGCGGACAGCCCCTGGTCTGATTGTTCTGTTCCTCTACTCTGGGTTCTGTCGTCGTTTATCGAGACGTTCTGATTTCGTGGCAACCACTTGGAATTGTATTCTCACCCGCTTGACTAGACCGGCCAGGAACCACCCTAACTCGGCCTGTCGGCGACTCAGAACGGTCATTCCGGTTGACCCCGAAATCAGGTGTCTGATGGGTAAAATCCAGATCTAGGACTAGTGCATCACTATGGACGAGTAGAACACTAGAACCGATCAGATTCGTACCGATTTTAAGGGTAAAAGAAGGAGGGAACTTAGGTTTATTTCTTTCAACTCTTTTATCCTTAGAAAAGTTTAGATTTAGGTGAGGTTCTTGTGAAAACTTGTAGAAATCGTTTAGATCTGAGTTATTCTTGGTGGAATGAGGTCAAGCTTGAAGTTCATAAGAACTTCATGATGACGTAACCCGAGAATACCTTAAATCCGGATGATTTCATGGTTAAAAGTGAAGATTTGAAAGATAGAAATGTGTAGAATTGTGTAGTGATCAAGAATGTACAAGAATTAGTGCAAGATCTTACCTGGATTGAGAGAAATCTGAGGAAAAGTGAAGAATGCGTGCGGTTCGGACGTCACTTGCCAAAAGTGGAAAAGTTAGAGAGTGACCAGTGTATTTATAGGATGCCAAAAAAGGAAAGGGGTGAGCCATGCGCATGGCACATACCCGGATAGGCTATCTGCGCGGATCGGTCATCCGTGCGGATTGGCAATCCGTGCGGATGGCAATCCGTGCGGATTGGCCATCCGTGCGGATGCCGCCTGCTTTGGTGCGTTCGGTGCGATGTTGCTTCGGTTTCGATTTGCAAGCGATTCGATAGGGTTTCCTAGTCAAATTACTTTCAGCCCCAACTACTTCTTATACGGTTCGACTCGGAATTCGGGTTCGGGTTCGCTTACATTCGAGTTAGACTTCGAGTTCGATTGAGTTCGCTTGATTGTCACAACATAACATAAAATAAAATAAACATGCACAGGTAACACGTAAGGCACACACACACGTATAATCAATAAGTAAAATACACAGTTCGAGTTTGATTCGATGTCGATTTGATTAGCATAGCTTGATTAACTCTATCGCATTGTTACTGCCTATGCTTCACAGTCGTAGGTCGATTGAAATACGATTAACACGAGTCGATTATTGCAATGTACGAAATTTACTCCACATAATATAAATAAAATAAAAACATTTCTACGAGTCAAGTCACGCGAAATCGGTCGTTGGCTTTGACCTTGACTTTGACTTTCACTCGTGAAAACACGGGGTGTTACAGCCTCCCCTTGTTTAGGGAATTTCGTCCCGAAATTAAGCCGAAAGCTGTAACCAGGTCGTGAATCACGTGTGAGAATTGCTGATTTTTGGACATGATATGCGAAAATATTTGATCTAAAAGCCTATAAAGTTTCAGATCTTCATTCGAAGCCGTTTGGGAGAAATCTTAATTTTTTGTTAAAAAGATGTTGAATGTTGCTGTTGATGTTCACCGCACGCATGACATATCCGTGCGGATAACATATACGTATTGACTATTGTTGACTATGAATCGTGCGGAGTCCGTGAACGTGTGTGACTAAACATAATCGTAACGGAGTCAAAACCGATCCTACAAGTGGTATCTGAGCAGGTGATCGATTGCGAGGATCAAACGCACTCAAATTTGATCAAGTTCTTCATCTTTCATCTCTGTCACGTTTTTCTCTGCAAATCGCTAAATTAAACGTATACAATAACCGTGATTCTATTGATTATGATGACGTATACAAAGCCGAGAATCACGTAGAGAGATCTTTCTCTTTCTAAGCACCAAGCTCCAAACTCTCTAAAATGGCAAAAGTCTCCAAAGCTAACCCTAAGGGTTCTATTTATAGGCCAAGGATATAAGGAGACTCTCCTTATTTACAAGTATGCCACCTTGCCTTTCTTAACCGGACATTACTCATTCGTTAAACAACTGTGGATACTTTGCCTTCATGTCGCTTTCGAGTTCCCAAGTGAACTCCGCGCCTCGTTTACCTTCCCATCGGACTTTCACAATGGGAATGCGTGAGCGCCTGAGTTCTTTGGTCTGGCGATCCATGATTTTGACAGGCTTTTCCACGAAGTGTAATGTTTCGTTCACTTGTAGATCATCTAGAGGAACATGTAGGTCGTGGTCGGCGATGCACTTTCGGAGGTTTGACACGTGGAAAGTCGGATGGACATTGCTAAGTTCCTCCGGTAATTCGAGTCTGTAGGCGACTTTTCCGATCCTTCCCAGAATCTTAAAAGGTCCAACATATCGAGGCGCGAGCTTCCCCTTTTTGCCGAATCGGACTACACCCTTCCAAGGTGATACCTTTAGGAGTACGTAGTCACCAACGCCATATTCACGGGGCTTGCGCTTTTTATCGGCGTAAACTTTCTGTCGATCCCGAGCTTTCGCTAGGTTGTCTCGAATTTGGAAAATTTTGTCTGTCGTTTCTTGTAGCAGCTCCGGGCCGGTTAGTTGCGAGTGACCGATCTCGTGCCACACAATAGGCGATCGACATCTTCTTCCGTATAAGGCCTCGAAAGGTGCCATCTGGATGCTAGCCTGGTAGCTGTTGTTATACGAGAATTCGACTAACGGAAGGTGTCTATCCCAATTACCACCGAAGTCTAGAACACACGAACGGAGCATGTCTTCAAGCGTACGAATCGTTCTTTCAGTCTGACCGTCGGTTTGTGGGTGGAACGCAGTACTTAGATTAAGCGTTGTACCGAGTGCCGTTTGAAATGTTTCCCACAATCGCGAAGTAAACCGAGCATCACGATCAGAGATGATGTCACGAGGCGTCCCATGTCGACAAATGATCTCGTCGGTGTAGATTCGGGCTAATCGTTCTACCTTGTAGTCTTCTCGTATTGGTAGGAAGTGAGCTGATTTAGTCAAACGGTCAATAACAACCCAAATGCTGTCGTGACCTGATGACGTGGTTGGAAGCTTGGTTACGAAATCCATAGCTATGCTCTCCCACTTCCACATGGGAATTGGTGGTTGTTCGAGCAAGCCAGAGGGTCTTTGATGTTCAGCCTTGATCCTAGCACCGGTTAGGCATTTTCCGACGTAGAGAGCGATATCCCGTTTCATACCCGGCCACCAGTACCTGTAGCGAAGATCGTGGTACATTTTGTCAGCACCGGGATTAATAGAGTATCGAGATTTGTGGGCTTCATCCATGATAATCTGTCGCAGGTTGCTTCGCTTGGGAATCCAAATCCGGTCTAAGAAATAGAACATCCCATTTGATTTGCTCACAAGCTGGGCTCCATCGTGGTAGATTCTTTCTTTCTTCAAAGTGCGTTCGTTGAAACATGCATGCTGGGCGTCGCGAATGAGAGCTTCGAGGTTGTGCTGGGCTTGAACATTACGAGTGCTAAGCAGATAGCTCCGTCTGCTTAGTGCGTCGGCAACAACATTTGCCTTGCCTGGGTGATAACGAATCTCACAGTCGTAATTGTTGAGAAGTTCTACCCATCGGCGTTGACGCATATTTAGTTCCTTCTGATTAAAGATGTGTTGTAGGCTCTTGTGATCGGTGAAGATCGTACACCTTGTACCATACAGGTAGTGTCGCCAAATCTTTAATGCAAAAACAACTGCGCCTAGCTCGAGATCGTGGGTTGTATAGTTCTTCTCGTGGACTTTGAGCTGACGAGATGCGTAAGCTATGACCTTGTCTCGTTGCATTAGGACACAACCGAGGCCAAGGTTGGAAGCATCACAGTAGACAATGAAATTATCGTTTCCGTCGGGTAGTGTGAGAACAGGAGCATTGCAAAGCATGTGTTTGAGGGTTCGAAAGGCAGACTCTTGTTTGGTTCCCCAGACAAAAGGCTGGTCCTTATGAGTGAGAGAGGTAAGTGGTACAGCAATCTTCAAGAATCCTTCGATGAATCGTCGATAATAGCCCGCTAGCCCGAGAAAGAGCGGACTTCAGTCGGGTTCTTAGGCGTAACCCAGCTCTTAACAGCTTCGATCTTCGCAGGATCGACATGAATACCCTGACTATTTACGATGTGACCCAGAAATTGAACCTCCCCTAACCAAAACTCGCACTTGGAGAATTTGGCGTAGAGTTGGTTCCCCTGGAGTAACTCGAGAACCAAACGTAGATGTTGCGCATGTTCGGCTCTCGTTTTGGAATAGATCAAGACATCGTCGATGAACACGATGACGAAACGGTCGAGATATGGTTTACACACTCGATTCATCAGATCCATGAAAACTGTTGGTGCGTTGGTTAGGCCAAATGGCATGACAACGAATTCGTAATGGTCGTAACGAGTACGAAATGCGGTTTTGGGTATATCCTCCTCTTGTATACGCAGCTGGTGATATCCTGAACGCAGATCGATCTTCTAGAAACACGTAGCGCCTTGTAGTTGGTCAAACAAATCGTCGATTCGAGGCAGAGGATAGCGGTTCTTGATAGTCAACTTATTCAATTCCCGGTAGTCGATGCACATCCGGAACGACCCGTCCTTCTTTTTGACGAAAAGGACTGGTGCGCCCCAAGGAGAGGTGCTCGGGCGAATAAAGCCTTTTTCAAGTAATTCCTGGAGTTGGGTTGAGAGTTCGCGCATTTAGGACGGCGCGAGTCGATAAGGAGCTCTGGCGATAGGATTAGCTCCAAGAATGAGATCAATGCGAAAATCAATATCGCGCTTTGGAGGTAGTCCGGGAAGATCCTCTGGAAAAACTTGAGGAAATTCTTGAACCACAGGGATGTCTTTCACTTCCTTCTTCTCTTTCTTTTCCTTCTTCGCTGCTACAATGTTAGCCAAGAAAGCTCTGTATTCCTTGCGGAGATACTTGCTAGCTTGTAGGCATGACATAAGCTTGAGACCCTTCGAAGTAGTATCACCATAAATACACAACGAATCACCGTTTGCGAGCGAAAAACGAATCATTTTATCAAAGCACACAACTTCGGCATGGTTTTCGCGAAGAAAGTCCATGCCTACTATGACGTCGAAACTTCCGAGTTGCATCGGAATGAGGTCGATTGAGAAGATGTGATTGTTGAGCTCGAGAGTGCAATCACGAATAACAGAGTTTACAGCGACGGTTCTTCCGGTAGCGACTTCAACATCGAATGCAGAGGAGAGTCGGGAACGTTTACGACTAAGGAATTTCTCAAATTCGAGTGACACAAAGCAATTATCGGCTCCAGTATCAAACAAACATGAAGCATAAATACCATTCACAAGGAACGTACCATTGACCACGTTGTTGTCGGCCTGGGCTTGACGCACATTGAGATTGAAAGTTCTGGCGCGTGCTGCCTGTTGTTGCTGTTGCTGCTGCGGTGGCTGCTGCTGTTGCGGTTCTTGTTTCACTACCCTGTTCGGGCACATGTTGGCGAAATGATTCGGGTCGCCACACGTGAAGCATGCTCTGGATTTGACTGCGGGTGCCAGAGGAGCTTGTTGACCCTGTGGGGCAGCGAGTAGAGCTTGATTGGCAGGAGCTTGGCGAATACGGCAGTTGGCAGTAAAGTGGCCGTAGACGTTGCAATGAGCACAGAAACGGCATTGAATAGCTGTCGGGTGATGATAGGTGCAAGTAGGGCAGAGCGGGTGTGGTCCAGTATATGCACGCTTTGCAGGCGGTGCATTGGCCACAGGCGTCGCTACTTGACGTTGTTGGGCAGGTACAGCTTGAATCGGTGCAGCAGAAATCGCACAGTTCTTGTTGGTGGAGTTCTTCCTTCTCTTGTTCTTTCTCTTGTTGCTCGACGAGGTGGTTTCAGTAGTTGGTGCAGCAGTAGTGGCTTGATGCAGATGCTTGGAGGTCTTATCCCACACCCCAGCCTTAACCCTTTTGTCATTGATTTCAGCGGCCAGTAGATAGGTTTCCTCGATCGTGGCAGTCTTAGCCGCTTGCACGAAATCAGCAACGCAGTCGGGCAAAGCTCGGATGTACTTCTTGATGGTCATCTCAGGAGTCTTGACCTGGTCAGGACAGATAATGCTGAGCTGTTTGAAGCGAGCAGTGAGACCAGCATTGTCTCCATCCTTCTGATGTATGTGCCAAAATTCATCTTCAAGCTTTTGACGCTCGTGGGGAGGGCAGAATTCCTCAAGCATGACTTCCTTGAGCTCGTCCCACGACAAACCGTAAGCTGCATCATTCCCTCTCTTGTTCCTCTCGGCCGTCCACCAGTCCAAAGCACGGGACTGAAAGACGCCGATAGCGTTCAGAGTTCGAAGGTCATCAGGGCAACCACTTTGTCGCAGAGTAACCTCGATTGAGTCAAACCAGTGGAATAGTGCAGTAGGGCCTCCTTCGCCTGTGAATTCTTTCGGCCCACATGACTTGAATTGTTTGAAACTGAAAGGTCTTGCGACAGCTCTAGGACCTTCAGTCCTCGATTCCTCGGATGATTTGCTGGCATTCTCATAGGCATCGCTCACCGCCTTTGCTACAGCTTTCGCAACGATGGAAGCAAGGCGTCTGTCCTTCTTTTCCTGGCGAGAGAGTGGATGGCGGGATCCAGGCGACATTGTCTGCAATAGACATCGCCATGGAACTCAACACATGTATTCGAATCTCACCTCACACGTCTACTACTATTAAAGCTCAGTAACACGTACCATGTAAACGCATATAGTCACAAAACCACAGAATTGCACAAAATCACATAAACACATAGAGCATATAATCACAATATTCCTAAACACGTAAGCATAACAGCAAGAAACACGTATAACTTAATCACTAAAGCAGTCAGAAATCAGAAACCTAGTATTCAGAGTTCGTGAGTGTTCGAAAGCAGTGTAGCGCGAGCGATTTGTCAATGTCGTGTCGTGTGAGTTTTGTGTTTTTAGCAGAAGCAATAGTGTTGGGTCGAAACCAATAGTACCTCAAAACGTTAACAAATAACAGAATAACACATAAAATCTTCATAAAGGTCGACACATCAAAAGTAGATTGTCTGCGGCTAATAGACTTCGACTAACCAAAGTGGCTCGACTATTCGCAAGGATCTTGTGTGCACAATTACCTCCAGGACTATGCCTTTGCCTCGATTCTTGGGCGTTGGCGCAATTCCCATTGGTTATATTGTGTCTTTAGATCGTTGGAGTCCCTCGAACTTTGGTGAGAGTTTTTGTATAAAAGCAGGACGAGTCGTCAAGGTTAGGGTTTCACCCCTATCTTGCAACTTCCGTCCTCGTTTTTGATAAAAAATTGAGGAGATTATTCATCAAAATATGGATTTCACTCCTGATTTGGTATGATTCTCCTCATTTGTAACTAAAATGTAAGTTGATTAGGCAACTTTAGTCGAGAGTTTACGGTTTTCACACCTATTCTCGGCCTCATTACCTGTTCACAACTTGAGAATTCGAGTGCAGTGATAGGAAAGAGTGAGTGATAGTGGCGAGTTTACGCATACGCGTGAGTTGGTCTGTTGGCTCTTAACTATAGACTAGGTCTCTAAGACTTCGACCCGGACTAGGTCGAGTCTTGCCTAATTCCCTATAGTTATGGCTCTGATACCAATCTGTCACACCCCAACCGATGGCGGAATCATCGGGGCATGGCACTGAGCGAAACAGATTGTCCAGAAGTTTCCATAACAACTATCATTACCATTTAATTAAAGCAATACGTCCCATACCGTATCCTAAATAGTCAAACAAGTTATTACAGATAACATCAAAACAAATATTCTGTTCCGACAACTCAGATTTAACATAACTAGTTTATTCGTTGGTTTCTAGACTCCAGTTCCTAGCTTCAAGTTCATCACAGCCCGAGAAGCATATAAACAACCTAGGCACCTGTCACATACGTTAAAATAAAGTCAATACATAAAATGTAAAGGTGAGCATACAAGTTTGATAATAGCATAATAGAGTTCGAATTCGTTTACGCATAACCTGCACGTACACATAGTGAAATGAAGCACGTTAGTTATCGACATAGACCCATCGATACCAATGACTGCGGGTTGACTGCCCGAGGTAGTTCGCAATACATGATTGCCACCGTAATCAATGCAAGTAAAAGATCCTTAACAACCCCCGTGTGAACGGGTGCTGAGTCCAAACTATAGTACTATCGTTGCTAAGGCAGGTAGACAGCATTCCATGTGTAAACATAACAAACAAGCATTCATAAGCCACGTATAACATGCGTAAATGGTTTAGCGTTAAAATAGCTTGAGTAGTGTGATTGTTGTAGTTTGATTATTCGTAACGTATGTAACACCCAAAAGTGCTAAAAGCAAAAAGAGTTCGAGTATACTCACAGCGATTATGGATTGAAGGGAGCGCTTTTACAGCGAGTACGGTTAGCCTGAATAGATTCGATAACGTAACGTTAAGTGGCACGTAAAACAGTACCAAGTGAGAGTGGGTGGGATAACTGATCGTGCGGATCAGTTATCCGTGAAAGGAAGTCATCCGTGCGCATGACCTATCCGTGCGGATGGTGATGTGTGCGGATGGTGATCCATCCGGATAAGCTATCCGTGCGTACGGGCTGTCCGTGCGGATGGTAATCCGTGCGGATTAGTTGTGCGTGCGGATGGCTTATCCGTGCGGACAAGTTGTCTGTGCGGATAAACGTTCAAGTGGATTGTTTCTTCCTAAGTGTGAGATGTGTTTGTGTATGATGGCTTGTGCTTTGGAGTTTTCGTTGTAGTATTTAGAAAACACATAAGTGTTTCTACCTTTCAAGCCGGTCGCGCAGACGGCAATCCGTGCGTATGGTAGTCCGTGCGGACAGCGGTGATCCGTGCGGACGACTTGACCGTGCGGATGAACACTGTTTGAATTTGTTTTAAGGCTTTAGTATCTCATGATCCGAAGAGTGGTCCATTCAGAGGTCGTCCGTCCGGATTGCTCATTCGTCGATGCTCAAACCTTGTTTGGAAAGTGGGTCCCAAGGGTAGCTCGTCCGGGTGACAGCCCGTCCGGATGACCTGTGCGTGCGGATGGTAATCCGTGCGCACAGCTTGTCCGTGCGGACAGCTTGTCCGTGCGGACAACTGGTCCGTGCGGACAGCCCCTGGTCTGATTGTTCCGTTCGTCTACTCTGGGTTCTGTCGTCGTTTATCGAGACGTTCTGATTTCGTGGCAACCACTTGGAATTGTATTCTCACCCGCTTGACTAGACCGGCCAGGAACCACCCTAACTTGGCCTGTCGGCGACTCAGAACGGTCATTCCGGTTGACCCCGAAATCAGGTGTCTGATGGGTAAAATCCAGATCTAGGACTAGTGCATCACTATGGACGAGTAGAACACTAGAACCGATCAGATTCGTACCGATTTTAAGGGTAAAAGAAGGAAGGAACTTAGGTTTATTTCTTTCAACTCTTTTATCCTTAGAAAAGTTTAGATTTAGGTGAGGTTCTTGTGAAAACTTGTAGAAATCGTTTAGATCTGAGTTATTCTTGGTGGAATGAGGTCAAGCTTGAAGTTCATAAGAACTTCATGATGACGTCACCCGAGAATACCTCAAATCCGGATGATTTCATGGTTAAAAGTGAAGATTTGAAAGATAGAAATGTGTAGAATTGTGTAGTGATCAAGAATGTACAAGAATTAGTGCAAGATCTTACCTGGATTGAGAGAAATCTGAGGAAAAGTGAAGAATGCGTGCGGTTCGGACGTCACTTGCCAAAAGTGGAAAAGTTGGAGAGTGACCAGTGTATTTATAGGATGCCAAAAAGGGAAAGGGGTGAGCCGTGCGCATGGCACGTACCCGGATAGGTCATCCGTGCGGATTGGCAATCCGTGCGGATGGCAATCCGTGCGGATTGGCCATCCGTGCGGATGCCGCCTGCTTTGGTGCGTTCGGTGCGATGTTGCTTCGGTTTCGATTTTCTAGCGATTCGATAGGGTTTCCTAGTCAAATTACTTTCAGTCCCAACTACTTCTTATACGGTTCGACTCGGAATTCGGGTTCGGGTTCGCTTACATTCGAGTTAGACTTCGAGTTCGATTGAGTTCGCTTGATTGTCACAACATAACATAAAATAAAATAAACATGCACAGGTAACACGTAAGGCACACACACACGTATAATCAACAAGTAAAATACACAGTTCGAGTTCGATTCGATGTCGATTTGATTAGCATAGCTTGATTAACTTTATCGCATTGTTACTGCCTATGCTTCACAGTCGTAGGTCGATCGAAATATGATTAACACGAGTCGATTATTGCAATGTACGACATTTACTCCACATAATATAAATAAAATAAAAACATTTCTACGAGTCAAGTCGCGCGAAATCGGTCGTTGGCTTTGACCTTGACTTTGACTTTCACTCGTGAAAACACGGGGTGTTACATTGGGAAAACAACAAAGCATCGGGATACTTGGGCTATCACTTGTTGGATTGCGAACACTAGCATGGCTGAAACTATTTTGTTACACTTACATACAGATACGAGTTGTTTTAATCTATTATACTATTACTCAAACTTGTATACTCGCCAGTACATTTTTGTACTGACTCTATTTTAATACATGTTGCAGGCTGATAGATGCTGGAACTATGGAAAACAAGCTAGGATTGACGCTTAGAAACTCGCCTAGTTTAAATTCTAACAACTTTTGAAAACAATGGTTATGTTTGATTCAGTTGATACTATGCCTTTGGTGAATGATGTTTGTTTAGACAATTGTTTGAATTTAGTCTAATTTATATTGAAACTATCTAGTGTTATGGATACTCATGAGCAATCTGAACACTGAGTGCTCGCACCCCGATGTTTCCGCCATCGGTTGGATGTGACATTGAAAGGGTATACCACATCGTATTATTGAAGATAAATTCAACTTTGAGTGAAAACTTAAATGGCCAACAAGTAATTCAAAATTGAAGGTAAATGCCACAATTCTGGTCATGTATGGCTGTATATATATATATATATATATATGTGTGTGTGTGTGTGTGTGTGTGTGTGTGTGTGTGTGTGTTAAGTTTCTAGAGTGAACACTAGTGTATTTGCGAACTGAGTGAACAAATAATGGCCATTGATCTACACACGTGTGTGGCTAGGATTTCATCATCAAATCCTGGCCATTGATTTACACACGTGTATGGCCAGAATTAGTTCGCTCAGTTTGCAAATACACTAGTGTTCACTCTTGAACCTAATCCTATATATATGTGTGTGTGTGTGTGTGTGTGTGTGTGTGTGTGTGTGTGTGTGTGTGTGTGTGTGTGTTTGATAGAAGTGAACGTTACCACTTTGTTTGGTTATCAGCTACAATTGAAGGTAATTGCCACAATTCTTTGTAGGTCGAGAAAGCTCAAAATGTTTATCTCTATTGTGTTGATTGGAACCCAATTGATAAGAACATGATTTTGGCAGGGTAAAATGCATATATGTTATATTATGATGATCTATTTATTGCATTTGGAGCATATTGACAATAAATTATCTCCTGAGCTTGTTTTATTCAATTTTCAGGTTGGCTGATAACACTGTTCGTTTGTTTGATCGTTGAAATCTCACTTCAAATGGGGTTGGATCACCGGTCCACATATTTAGTAATCAGAACGCCGTTGTTCTTTGCGTACATGTATTTAACATTTTGGGGCCTTTTTTCCCTTTTAATATTGTTTGCACTATTGTAGATTAATCATGGTTATTCACTTAGTTAAATGTATTTCAGTGGTCTCTTGACAAATCGTTCATATTTTGAAGTTTAACAGAGGATGGTGTCTTGAATATCTGGAATCACAATAAGGTGGGAAGTTATATAACCCCTCATGGTTTAATTAAGTTTAATTTTAGGTCCTCAAACATATGAAGGATAAAAAAGAAAATATTGCTAAAGTAAATTTCACATACACATCCATTTGATTTGCATAATATAATGTTTACTTGTTTAAACACTAAGAATATCTACTTATTTTATAGTTATAAATAAGATTATTTACTTATAATGTTATTAGAATATAATCAGTTATCTTTATAACTAATTTTATAGTTATAATAAAAATGTTGTTTTATTGAATACACACGGAAAAATAATGTTATTACCATTAGTAATCTCAATGCATAATGTGAATTCTTCGGCGTGTACTCTATTGTTGAATTCTTCGTCGTATACTCTATTGTTTCATTAGCTCTATTTTTAGGTCACGTAAACTTGTTTTTTGATATTTAGATTGGTGAACGCTTTGGCCTAGCCTCAAAATTTGCATCAGGCTTATTGTTCCGTCACTCTGGGTACAAGTACGAAATTCTGTTTTTTTAGTATCTGATAGAGATTGCAAAACGGGTTTGTTAGGTAATGGTTCGAAACAAGTTGATATTAAGTTCGGGTCAAAACATGGTAAATATTAAGTTCGGGTCAAAATAGTTAAGTAATGGGGTTAAAACATATAGACATTAAGTTCGAGTTAAAACAGTTCGAACCAAGTTGACCCACCCAATGCTTTTCCAATTCCTTGGGTTGCACAATAATTAAACATTTTTTATGATATTAATATCTATGTTTACTAATGTTTAATTGTAACAGTTGGATTATATAGAGTACAAATCAAGCTCCATATTGTCTTATTTCAATATAATACTTGCAATAGCATTTATACAAATCAAATGAATGGTGTTTGATGGAACACTATTGCTGCTAGACAAGCACTCAGAGAATTAAGATCCATTGAACCGATACAAGGGCCGACCGTTTTGGCTAGACTAGAAACGGTTAAAGAAGCTTCATGGTCATGCATACAATTAGCTAGACCAGAAACGGTCAAGGAAGCTTCATGGTCATGCATACTATACCCACCAGCTCACTCTTTGGTGACAAAAGTTGGAGATATTTTGATACGAGTATCTGACCTTTAGGAAGATATACTATTTGTAATCAGACAATATCATCCTTGGAAATTAATTCGACCGAGTTTGACCTTTTTTCAAGTAGGTCAACGAGCTAAAGTGATGAGGTCAACCCTTCCTAGCTGGCTGGTCAACTTCAAGAAGCGGTCTGAGCCTACATATGAAGCGAAACGATATCCTCTCATGAGCATCAATATTGAAATTGCTTTTAGTTTTTGTGGTATTACGTGAGGATTTGGGAGTATCTTTAAGGTGAGATGGATAGAAATCAATTTTTGATTTTGAATCAGAAGAACTTTTAGCAACACGGGCATGGTTATAATAATCGTCTATATACGGAAAAGAAGCAACTTAGACAAGCTAACTAGCTTAGAAAATAACTTGAATGAGACCCTTCAACCTAACATGTAATTTTCACAATATAATAACATATGCTTCAAAAAAACTCAATTGAGAAACTATGATCGCAACTGACAAGGTGGCCAAAACAGCATACGTACCTGTGGAAACGCGCGGGCATTCCTACTAGTTTGATTATGTATAGTTTTGTGGTTAAAATACACGTTCACTTATACACACACCCATCCATTTTCCTTCAAGACCCACTCGTCACTTATAATATGTGATTATGTAAACTCCCATGGTTAACATACAAGTTCCCTTATATACATACCCATCCATTCCTTCAAGACCCACCCGCCACTTATAAGCTTTGTATAGGTCTCGTATAGTTTTATACGCACGTATAGCCTTTTCAATTTTTAATAAAGATTACCGCTCTCAAATCATGATAAGGACTGGGCTATAGGCCTCGTATATGTTTTATAAAAATTCAATTATACATCTTTATTTTATTTTTTTAGATAAAAACATTGTTAATTTAACAACTTTAGTATCGTATAGTTAAGTCCTATACTAGACCCTATTTTATGTGTAGTAAAGGGTGTCCAAACCAAATTTGGGGATGATAAAGCGCTAGTTTTGGACGGGTTCAACTTTTGCTTGATTAAGCGTTATTAGAAGATTCTCGGCCCACATGTTTGTGGAGGCGATGGAGCTTTTTTATGTGTAGGAAAAAATCTCGTGAAGTTGTTCCTGTTCATTTATCTCTTTATTTCCCAAAGTTAACGACTTATCAGGCCTTCATAAATTCTAGCCTATCAATCTAATTGGGGCGATTAGCAAAGTAATCTCAAAGCTATTCAACTCAAAAGGTGATAAATTCAGTTATTTCGGACACGCAATCGGCTTTTTTAAAAGATAGGAATATATAGGCGATGAGCTCTTAATAATTAATAAAATGCTAGCTTTGGCAAAAAAGAAAAAAAAGAGAAAGCCCTCCTTTACAAAATCGACTTTGAAAAAGCTTTCGACAATATAAGTTGGAATTATCTCGTGTCTATTATGGAGCAATTTAGTTTCCCGTTAAAATGGAGAAGGTGGGTTTTGGGGGTTATGTCATCGGCTTGATCTTTGGTCCTAGTCAATGGATCTCTCACCTTTGAGTTTGCTTTCTAAAAGGGCATTCGTCAAGGGGATCCACTTTCGCCTTTTCTTTTTATAATTGGTATAGAAGGATTTGCTAGTATGTTTGAAAAGGCGCCAGAGCTTGGCATCTTTAAAGGCTTTACTTGTCAGAATAATGGGCCTTTCATTTCCCATTTTATTTTGCGGATGGTGCTCTTTTAATTGGGGAATGGTTTATGGAAAACGTGTTAAATATGGTGAAGATTTCGAGATGTTTTCATTTAGTGTCGGGACTCAAGATAAACTACTCAATATCTAAGTTTTTTGGTGTGGGAGTGGAGGTCGATGTTGCGCTTTTCTTTGCTAATGCTATTGGGTGAAAAAAGGGTGATTTTCCATGTTCTTTCCTTGGTCTTACTATTGGAACCAACATGAATATAATCATAAATTGGAAACTGATGTTGGATGCTTTTGAAAATGGCCTTCCCTTTGGAAAGCGTTAGTCTTATGAATGGGGTAGATTAACACTTCTAAAATCTGTGATGGAAAAATTACCTACGTATTGCTTCTCTTTATTTAAGGCCCCCGCAAAAATTATTGAGCAACTTGAAGCTAAAACGCATAATATTTTTTTTTGGGTGGAATGAAGGCAAATATAAGATTAACTAGGTGAGTTGGAAAAAGATTACTACCCGATATAAGCGGGGGTTTGGGGTTAACTCCTCTTAAGGAGGCCAATATTGCGCTACTAACAAAGTGGTGGTGGAGATTTAAAAATGAACCCTTAGCTTTATGGAGAAAAGTAATTGATGCGCGTGAAGTGTCGTATATTTTAGGTGTATATTTTAAGCCCTTTTTAACACTTATTTTTGCCAAGTTTTAAATTTATAAAACACGATATTTCACTAACACTAAACACACATATGGGCAAGTGCACCCATCGTTGAGTGTAGTATAGCGTTGGTAAGATACCGAGGTCGTCCAAGGACACAAGAGTTTTTAGTACCGGTTTATCCTCAACGTCTAACCAAAATAAAAGTTTAGAAAAATGTTTTAAACTAAGAAAAATAAAACTAACTAAAATGCTGAAAATAAAAAATAAAAATAAAAACAGATAGACAAGATGAATCACTTGGTTCCGACTCGTATCTAGTATAACCTTTGATTATTTCCGCACTTTTGCACATAATTAAGAGATTATCTTAGTTATTGTAGTAGGCCCCTCTTTTGAAGGTGACGTTACCCTCACCCCAGTAGTTTGAGTCAGCAGGGATACAATCCTAAAGGGGTGGATTATTGGAAGATAATGAATTAAGTTATTAATGCAGTATTGTGGTAGGCCACGCTTTTGGCGGTGACGTTACCCTCGGCTAAGTAGTCTGAGTCAGCAGGGATACAGTCCTAAGTAGCCGGGTTATAGTATTAATAGTAGTTAGCTTATGAGGGGATCAAAGAGTTTGGACCCCCGCCATCCAATACCGTGAAGTATTGAAGGAGATCCTACTAAATTTGACCCAGGTCCATTGCAGGACCTCTAAACGCTGAACAATGGCAAGACCTTTACCAAACCGTTCCCTTAACCCCCTACCAGGTAGCCAACATACCTCCATATAGACCGTGGAGATATGAATGGTGAAAATCCTTTATTTTATATAGACAGTAAAATAACGCCAAGACACCACGGACAAACGATAAGGAAAGATCACCTTCAACATAAGTAACTAGTTATTAAAGTCATTAATACAAAACCAAATAAAAAGTGCAAAAGATTAGAAATAAAAAGTATTATACTAGACACTTTGTCTTCACCAAGTGATGTAAGAGACTTAGGCAAACATGGCCTTGATTGTCAAGAACTCTTACGATCAATCTTGGATCCCGAGACGACTCACACACTCTACGATGGACAATGGATGATGGTGGTGGATGATGGTGTTGTGATGGTGGTGGATGAAGTGTGAGAGAGGTGGTGTGCCCTGGGATGAGATGAAATGAATCCAAGCACTCCTATTTATAGGCTGAACAGAGAGCTGGACACGGCCCCGTGTCCGTCTGACACTCTCTCTCCTCATTAATTGTAATTCGCAATTACAATAAATGCGCCTGCTGTACTTTCGACACGCCCCCGTGTCCGCTGAGCACGGCCCCGTGGTGGGCAATAGAAGCTTCTATAGATTTGTCTTTTCTGCTGCTTCTTGGGCACGGCCCCGTGCTGGCTGAGCACGGGGCGTGTTCAGCCTTCTGTTTTCTCTATTTTGCTTTGGAAGGTGCCGTTGAGGGTTCGGGCAGTCCACTAATGTTCCTTTTCTTGTATTTATGTTGGATTTAGCTGTCTTTTTGCTTCTTTTGCGTTTTTGAGCTCATTTAATCCTGAAAATACAAAAGGAAGACAAAAACACTCTTTTTCCAATATTAGTACTAAAAAAGGGTTAGTTTTATGCCTCATTTGATGTAATTTATATGTTGCATTTTACACACATCAAATACCCCCACACTTGAACTTTTGCTTGTCCTCAAGCAAAACTCTTTAATATGTGGCTTACACTCCCAAATGGAATAGGTAGAAGAGAAGGTTTTGGGCTTGTCGTAGAGTGTCGGGATTTCCAAGATCTTTTTGGGTTTTATTTTTATTTATTTACACTCCTATTCGTAATGATTTATTTAGAACTGTTCATAAAAGAAATTACTTATTTGGGCATAACATGCCTTTTTAAAATTCTATTTATATACAAGTTCACATACCTCGCGGGGAATTCACTCACACTCGGCCGAAGGTGTATTTTTAATGAATCACTCGAGAGCGGCATGGAACTTATTCCTACCATAGGCTTGCCAAGAAATCAATCCTCCTCCTTTTTAACTTTTATACCTTTGTAGATATCAAGAGGACTTTGTGGGTTAAGGGTTGGCTAGGGTTAAAGGTAGGTGGTTGGGTTAGTGGTTAGTAGAAAAAGGGCTAAAAGCGTAACAAGTGTCGGTTTTCGTATTTTTGCAACTTTTTATTTTGATGAAGCTTTTATTCAAACAAAGTTATTTTTTTGATTACTTTTTTTGTTTATTTTTTTTTTTTTTTTTTTGCTTCATCATCATCACAAAAATATATATTTTTTTTTTTAATTATTTTTTTTTTACGAAGAACCGAACTTGTTACTAAAATAAAGGGTTAAAAAATGAAAAAGGGTTTTGGTGGTTGAAAGGGTTTTTGTTTGGGTGATGAAACGAAAAGGTTTAGGCTCAAAAGGGCTAACTAGGGGGATTTTTGGGTAGGTGGTAAAAGAAAAAGAAAAATAATGGTGTAGAAATGAAAAAGGTTAGTCCTAATGCCTCCATCATTTACTTACTCGGGTTTAAGTTGATAAGGACCGGGAATGTATTGTCATGGCAAGTTCTAGAGTCGTAAGAACCAAGCGGCTATTCACACAAGAAACGAAAAATGAGCATTTAGTCAAATGATATGTAATTGTGTGCTCAATAAAGGCTCAAAACTCACTTTTGTGGGAATGGGTTTTTATGTGATCAAGTATATATAATCAAATTTTAAATAAGTTTGTCATGCCTTGTCATAATTTTCTTATGTTGGTTCTTTTTATCACTACGCTATCGGTTGTAAATTTGTAAAAATATAACCTTTTTGAGAACTTGAATTTCCCGAGTTAAACCTAGACAAGTAAAAAAAATGAAAATTTTTTTTTGAAAAAATTTGGGGTGATTAGCGGTTCCAATAGAGTTTTGTGTAAGGCTTTTATTTAGGACTTGCAAAATTCAAGGTTTTAGCATCCCCCCACACTTAAATTACACATTGTCCTCAATGTGTCCCAAAAATAAATTTTTAGGTTGATTAGATGTGTAAAATAGTGTTTAAAAAGCAAAAATTTGTGTTACTGGGCACTGAACACGGCCCCGTGTTATCCGGGCACGGCCCCGTGTTCAAGTGCCAGTAACAAAATTGAAATAAGAGAAACAGAAGTCTGGACACGGGGGCGTGTTGGGTGAACACGGCCCGTGTCCAGTTACCTGTACTGGGCGTTTTCTGCAGGTGGTTCGACACGGGGCCGTGTTGGTTGGGCACGGCCCGTGTTGAACCTTCTGAAATGGAGAAAATTGTCGGGTTGCCTCGTTCTTGTGCATGGGATCATTTTTCTCGTTCCCCTTTTCATCCTTTACCACCATGAGTGTGTTTTATTCCTGAAAATTAAACTAACTAGAAAATATAAAAACTAATCTAAATTAAACTAAGGATAGTTCCGTGGAATGCCTCCATGGTGCGCCACGTTTATAAGGGTCCTTGGCTAGACCCAAAGCCTGGTCATATGTTACCCAAGTGGGATGTGTTGCATCCCATGTTACACCGTCGGAGAGCGTCATCCAAGCTTGAGTCTATGACCTTCATGTAGTTGACCGGATCTTCTTCCTCTACTCTCTTTCCACATTCAAATTTCACTTCCTCATCCCCAAACTTCAATGTTAGAGTTCCGTCATTCATATCCACCAATGCTTGAGCGGTGGCTAGGAATGGCCTCCCGAGGATGAGAGGGACCTCGGTGTCTTCTTCCATGTCTAGGATAACAAAGTCGGTTGGAAAAACGAATTTGTCGACCTTGACTAGCAGATTTTCGGCGACCCCATGTGGGAATTTGACGGACCTGTCGGCGAGTTGTATGCTCATCTTTGTAGGGCTTGTTGTTCCTAGGCCGAGTCGCTTGAACATTGAGGTGGGCATGAGGTTGATGCTAGCCCCAAGATCGGCTAAAGCATTTCGG
Source organism: Helianthus tuberosus (assembly GCA_030545235.1). Lineage (NCBI taxonomy): Eukaryota > Viridiplantae > Streptophyta > Magnoliopsida > Asterales > Asteraceae > Helianthus > Helianthus tuberosus. The sequence goes on from CM060369.1 coordinate 64,961,629, forward strand.
ACGGGGGACTTCCCAATTGAACAAGGGATTGTGAAGCTCCCGGGGTCGATTTTCTTTTGTGGAAGTTTGTTGAGTACTAGAGCTGAGCATTCTTCGCCTAGGTTAACTAATTGCAATGATTCAATTTTCTTTTTGTGAGTGAGGAAATCCCTCATGAATTTTGCATATTTAGGCATTTGGGTTAAGACCTCAATAAAAGGAATATTAACATGCAATTGTTTTAGTAAACTTTCGAACTTTGCGAATTGCTCATCGGTCTTTTGACGATTTAACCTACCGGGGTACGGGATTGGAGGAGTCTTGGTGGGCTCTTGATTTAGTGTAGAAACCTTTTCTGGCGCAGGAGGAGTCACCGGCTGGCTAGAATGGTTTCTTTCATTTGGCGGCAATGGAGCATCCTCGGGACCCACGGTTCGATTTCTTAATGTGATAAGATGGACTTGTGCCTTTGGGTTTGGTTCGGTATTACTGGGTAATGCGCCTTGTGGTCTCTCGGAGAAATTTTGAGCTAGCTGATTTAATTGTTTTTCAACGTTTTAAATGCTAGCTTGTTGATTTCTGAAATTCGATTCCAATTGCTGAAATCGATCCGAGTTTTTCTTTTCAGTGTCAGAGATGAGGCGAGATACAGTATCTTCAAGCCTTTCTCTTCCACCTTGTTGTTGAGGAAAATTTTGTGGTTGTTGAAAATTAGTTCGTTGGTTTTGTTGGTTACTACTATTTCCGGGATCTCTCCAACCAAGATTTGGGTGGTTACGCCATCCTTGGTTGTAGGTACCCGTTGGAGGACCCGACGGCCTAGGTCTATTATCCATGTAGTTTACCGTTTCAGTTTGTTCATCTAATTCTTTCATACAACTCCAATTTTCATGTGACCCACCACACCCTTCACAAGCCATTACCGAGGCTGTTTTTGTCATTTCTAGCCTTTTGATTTTTGAAGAGAGGGCCTCGATTTGGGCTTGTAAAGCGGTGCTTTCATCAACCTTATGGGCGCCCGGGGCAATAGATTTATTACCTCGGGGAGTGTGCCATTGAAAATTGGTTTGAGCAATTTCCTCAATTTGGTTATATATTTCATTTGGGCGACGATTACCTAAGAGTCCCCCGGAGCTTGAATCAAGTGTTTGTCTGGTGTGTGGCAACAATCCATTGTAGAAAGTGGATACTTGTTGCCACACCGCTAGACCATGGTGAGGACACTTTCTTAGAAGCTCCTTGAACCTTTCCCAAGTTTCATATAAGGATTCCCCGTCCTCTTGTGAGTATGTATTAATTTCAGTCATTAATTTAGCCGTTTTAGCAGGAGGGAAATACTTATACAAAAACTTTTGGGCGAGTTCATCCCAGGTGTTTACCGATCCAGCTGGGAGGGTGTTAAGCCAAGCCTTAGCTCGGTCTTTTAGTGAAAAAGGAAACATTCGAAGGCGGATGGCGTCATTTGATGCTCCATTGATCCGAAAGGTATCACATATTTCTAAGAAGTTAGTAATATGTAGATGGGGATCCTCGTCCGCAAGCCCGTGGAAGGTTGCGGAGTTTTGGAGCATTTGTATCAAATGCGGCCGAAGTTCGAAGTTGTTGGCCTCGACATTCGGGGCATTGATAGCAGCGCCAAGATTGCCTACGGTAGGCCGTAAGTAATCCATGAGGGTACGTTGGTCCGCCATTGGAAGTGGGTCCCCCGAAGCTTTCTCTTGATTTTTAGCCTTTAGTCTTTTTCTGAGAAAGCGCTCGGGTTCTTCTAGGGGCTCTTTTATGTCTCTACTAGAACTGGAGCTCATGCACTACGTAGGAGGTTCAAATGTGGCGCTTGGGTTCCAAGTCCTGCAACAAAAACAGAAAAGAACGCTGGTCAGAATGTTCACCACGGCCCCGTGCTCAACGAACACGGCCCGTGTTCAGAGGCACAGTAATTGATTTCTGGATCCCTGTTACTGGGAGTTGGACACGACCCCGTGTTGCACCGACACGGCCCCGTGTTCAGCTCTCTGTAACTCAGAAAATAAAAACTGCCAGTGATGATTGCTGGGCACGGCCCGTGTCTGACCGGGCACGGCCCGTGCTGAGAGCTGCAGAAGCTGAAAAACTAAGAAAATCCTAAAAAAAATAAAAAAGAAAAAAAATAAAAGATGATTAGGCCGTTGATTCCTAACTTTCTTAAAATCCTTGTGTCCCCGGCAACGGCGCCAAAAACTTGATGTGCGTGAAGTGTCGTATATTTTAGGTGTATATTTTAAGCCCTTTTTAACACTTATTTTTGCCAAGTTTTAAATTTATAAAACACGATATTTCACTAACACTAAACACACATATGGGCAAGTGCACCCATCGTTGAGTGTAGTATAGCGTTGGTAAGATACCGAGGTCGTCCAAGGACACAAGAGCTTTTAGTACCGGTTTATCCTCAACGTCTAACCAAAATAAAAGTTTAGAAAAATGTTTTAAACTAAGAAAAATAAAACTAACTAAAATGCTGAAAATAAAAAATAAAAATAAAAACAGATAGACAAGATGAATCACTTGGTTCCGACTCGTATCTAGTATAACCTTTGATTATTTCCGCACTTTTGCACATAATTAAGAGATTATCTTAGTTATTGTAGTAGGCCCCTCTTTTGAAGGTGACGTTACCCTCACCCCAGTAGTTTGAGTCAGCAGGGATACAATCCTAAAGGGGTGGATTATTGGAAGATAATGAATTAAGTTATTAATGCAGTATTGTGGTAGGCCCCGCTTTTGGCGGTGACGTTACCCTCGGCTAAGTAGTCTGAGTCAGCAGGGATACAGTCCTAAGTAGCCGGGTTATAGTATTAATAGTAGTTAGCTTATGAGGGGATCAAAGAGTTTGGACCCCCGCCATCCAATACCGTGAAGTATTGAAGGAGATCCTACTAAATTTGACCCATGTCCATTGCAGGACCTCTAAACGCTGAACAATGGCAAGACCTTTACCAAACCGTTCCCTTAACCCCCTACCAGGTAGCCAACATACCTCCATATAGACCATGGAGATATGAATGGTGAAAATCCTTTATTTTATATAGACAGTAAAATAACGCCAAGACACCACGGACAAACGATAAGGAAAGATCACCTTCAACATAAGTAACTAGTTATTAAAGTCATTAATACAAAACCAAATAAAAAGTGCAAAAGATTAGAAATAAAAAGTATTATACTAGACACTTTGTCTTCACCAAGTGATGTAAGAGACTTAGGCAAACATGGCCTTGATTGTCAAGAACTCTTACGATCAATCTTGGATCCCGAGACGACTCACACACTCTACGATGGACAATGGATGATGGTGGTGGATGATGGTGTTGTGATGGTGGTGGATGAAGTGTGAGAGAGGTGGTGTGCCAAGGGATGAGATGAAATGAATCCAAGCACTCCTATTTATAGGCTGAACAGAGAGCTGGACACGGCCCCGTGTCCGCTGGACACGGCCCCGTGTCCGTCTGACACTCTCTCTCCTCATTAATTGTAATTCGCAATTACAATAAATGCGCCTGCTGTACTTTCGACACGCCCCCGTGTCCGCTGAGCACGGCCCCGTGGTGGGCAATAGAAGCTTCTATAGATTTGTCTTTTCTGCTGCTTCTTGGGCACGGCCCCGTGCTGGCTGAGCACGGGGCGTGTTCAGCCTTCTGTTTTCTCTATTTTGCTTTGGAAGGTGCCGTTGAGGGTTCGGGCAGTCCACTAATGTTCCTTTTCTTGTATTTATGTTGGATTTAGCTGTCTTTTTGCTTCTTTTGCGTTTTTGAGCTCATTTAATCCTGAAAATACAAAAGGAAGACAAAAACACTCTTTTTCCAATATTAGTACTAAAAAAGGGTTAGTTTTATGCCTCATTTGATGTAATTTATATGTTGCATTTTACACACATCAGTAATCATTTCTATGCATAGATCCAATTGTTCTTGGCCTACTCTTCCCTGTTTTAAGAGTTTATCAAGTACGTGGAGCACCATTTCCAAGCTTGAAACCATCTCGCTCATTCGAATGTGAATCTGGGCTGCCTTTTTTAAAGGTGAACTGGGTAGGGGAGATAGAATTCGTTTTTGGTTGGACCCTAGGGTTTCCTCATAATTGTTACGAGCTACTTGCCCAAATCTGTTCCAGCTGGAAAAGGACAAATGCTACCACATTTGTAATGTTTCGTATTTTTCTGATTCTTTCCCAATTATTTGGAATTCGTATTGTCATTTCAATCCTTGTAATTCAAGAGTTGATCATAATAGAAATCACATGTTATAGCATACTTGCTTAACCATGCATGCACAATATGTAAACAATCACGAAATACACGTATTATTTAAAAATCGAGCCATGTGTTAAGAATATATTTTATTGGAATGATAATCATACATGCTTATACATTACACATACTTATATACGCCTTAAAAGGTCCAAAACATGTTTAAATATGCGTTTGTGGCCCCAAATAACAACCAAACCTAACCTCAAGCACCAAAATGATTTTTTGGCATTAGTCTAGGTCCTTATGGACCGCAAGCCAAAACCTATTTGGTCCATAAGTACCTGGTCTGGCAGAATGTTTGAAATGTCGCGAATTTTGGTCTTTTTTCCCTCTTTTCAACCTCTAACCACCTCATTTAACTCCCAAACCCTAATCCCAACTATAAATACAACCTCTTACCACCTCCTAAACACTTTCCACACTCCAAACACTCTCTCTAACATCCTAAAATCATTGAATTTCTGAAGTTTGGGCATATTTTTCCAAGTTCAAAATAATGAGTGTGAACTTGTTTTTACACTTTTTCTTCATGTTTTTATTCTTCCCCTTCCTCGGATAACGTCTAGGAATATTACCACATGTTTACCTTGGTAAATAAAGATGGTATATCACCATTTTGAGGTCCAAAGTTAGGATTTGTCTTAAAGGTTTGTTAAAACTTTTGAACATGCTCATCTTGCTTCATCTTTGGAACATCTTCAAGTTGCCAACAAATCCATATGTTGGATAGGTTTGGACAAATTTTGTTCCAGAAATCTTGTGTTATATATGTTTACATTTCATACATTCTAAGTTACCAAATAACTTCCAAGTAAACAAAGTGGACAAACTACACCAAGTCTCCAGCCATAATAATTTTGGAAGCACTCGTCTAGTTATACCCACTTGGTTACTTAGTGAATTAGATTAGTTTATTTTGTTTTCTTCATACTTGTATTCATGACCAACCGAATCATACATGTGATGATTTGTGCATTGGTGAATTCTTGAGGTTAAAGGATTTATCCTACCTATGCATGACAATACTTGACTAACACTTGATTAACACATGACTATATACATGATAATATATATTATATAAATCTCTAAAACCTAACCATGATATTAACCAAACTCATGGTTGAATATTATGAAACAAGGTGGAAAATATCTTAGTTTTGGATTCCTTATTTCGGACTTCTAATGAGTGACTTGGTACCCATGAAAAACACAACTAAAAATAGTGTCCAAGTAAGTGTCCAAGAAAGATATGTTTTATGTACTTTCATACTTATAATTCCATTTACTTTCTAACTTCCAAATTCATATACTCATACACATTTGTTTACCATTTTAGGGTAAACATTGGTGACTCCATCCTTCGATACCGATTACTCTCTTGTGTGGAAATCTTCGCAAACTGTGAGTTCATACTTGACTCATTTTACGCTTTAAACAATATTTGGGTTGCAACATGTATCCGTATAAAAATCACAATCACACGTACAATCAATCTTATGCAAAGACTAAATCCTTAAACATGCTATTTGTTATGCTACTTGTTTATACATACCAGGACAACCTTATGCAAGCTATATATCATTAATTTGAAAAACCCCCCCTTAACATTTATAGCGCTATAGGATTTGCACATCGCCCCGTTTATTGGGTCGTTATTAAGTATTCAATTAATGCAGTCTTATTCACCTCGGTGATAAGATTACGCTAGTGGACACTTTGGATTTTTAGCTTATACATGCTAGTATGATTTATATAACTTACTATACAATTAACATGTGGATTTGAGACTTTATTCATACTTATGCTATGTAGGCGAACTTGTATGCTCACCGACATAATTTTTGTTGACGAATATTTTACATACATATTGCAGGAAATGTATGATGACGATATCACACGAAATCTATTTAGGGTGGACTAGAAACTCACCAAGTTTTATTTATGCATTTTTTGTGTTCTAGTTGTGAAATTTGCAAAATGTTGTAGATTCCTTTAGAAACAATGTATCGTATGATTTGAATTAATGGAAATGAAATTTTAAGTTTTAATTATTGTCGCAATGCTTTTGAGCAACCTATTACGTCTCGTATCGGTGTTTCCGTCACCGATTGGGGTGTGACATCATTAATGATTGCTATGAGGGTGTAAACGGGATGATTACATGGAAATTGAGGTGAAAACGTGCAACTTTGATTGGATGGAACTAATAGAGTTGGGTGATTGCCTTAGAATGGTAAATCATTTTCATCCAGAAGAGAAGACGGATAAGTGGTGTTGGTTGGGAGATTCATTTGGGGAATTTTGGTTTCATCCATGAAGACGGTTTTGTTCAATTCTTAAGTAATGTGGGTGTTTTTGTATTAAAGTGGAATAAGTGGGTCCCCAGAAAGGCGAATATCTTCATGTGGAAAGCGGGTCAAAATAGGTTACCTATCGAGCGTAGAAAAAGGAATGTGGTGGTGGGCTTTGCGGAGTGTAAAATGTGTTCGGATATGGAGGAAACAAACGAGCATTTGCTACTCAACTGCAACCTCACTTCTCAGTTCTAGACTAGTATCTCCACGTGGTGCGGCATACCGACAATCTATGTTTCTTCTCTTCCAGATCTGTTCAAGGTAAATCAATATCATAGCCTCCGCAAGAAGAAATATGAGATGTTGTATGTGATTATTTTAACTTCCTACTAGTGCCTGTAGAAAAGTAGAAACAATTTGGTGTTCTCTTCTAAACACCTGATAATTACCAATGTTGTTGAGGAATTCAAACCGCTAAGTTTTTACTGGTTTAAAAACTAATCCTCTTTGTTTTCTATAGTGTGGCGGGATTGGGTCATAGGCCAATTGTAATTCTTTGTATTGTTTGTATGTATGTTGATTCTCGATTTTTAGTGCCTTGCCAGTTAGGTAATGATAGTCGCCGTTTAAAAAGAAAATAAATGTGAGGTTGAAATCTCAGATGCCTAAAATTTATAACTTTAATTTCATTTGTTTTTTTTATTGATGGGACGTATAATTACTTCCTGCCATAGGTTTGCTTTTTGAAACCAATGCTGCCCCGCATGTCTAAATCAAGCTTATGGAGTGCTTCAAAGGAAAATTTACATTTCTCTCTTTTTTATTAGTGCTCATATATTTAAAATATGTATTTAAACTTATTCTTTTGAACATTAACGCTTACTACGTTGTCCATGAAAAAAAAAACCGTGCTTTACCTTCTTCTTTTCCAGTTAACCTTTGTAGAACAATAATCAAATAATCAAGTTTTAAAAGTGTTTTAATTAGATAAACTCAAGTTTCAAAAATGTTCCAATCACTTCACTCAACATTCATTTTTCATTAAAGTTAACGATTTTTTCATCCATTTCATGGGTAAGTGTGGTGATGTGGATTTTTGTTTTTTTCCCTTTTATTTGATGCTAACGTCGAGTGATGACGTGGATTATAACTTGTTTTTTTTAATGTAATTAAAGTGTTTTTATTTTTAATAAATATAATTTCATATATTAAAATAATTCGACCCCAACATCTTATGCTAAATTATTATTTTCTTGACACATGAAAAAAAGGACATGGCTCGATTTGAATGAAAAGTAATCTAATTGGGACAAAAACGATACGAGTGACCTAATTAGAATACTTTTAAAACTTGTTTACTTAATCTATGACATTTTCTCTTTTCTTAAACTATTTTGTCTTTTAATCTAGAATATCTTTAAAATGTTATAACTTAAATAAAAAAATAGCAATCAGAAACAATCATTTTAGTGAACACGGGTTATTATAGAAAAAACAAATTAGTAAAACGTTAAAAATATCTTTCTATACTAATAAATAAAAATCTTTTTTGGACACGTGTCACTCTCTGGTGCTTTCTCACCTTATTTTCTTATTTATCTCGCATATCCAATAATAATAATTTTAAACAAAATACTAGATAAGAATAAATATTTAGATAGGGCTGTAAACGAACCGAACGTTCGACGAACCGTTCGGCGGGAAGTTCGTTTATGTTCGTTCGATTAGCTTAACGAACAAACACGAACAAAAAATTTCGTTCGGTTAGCTTAGCGAACGAACATGAACACATGTCTCGTTCGTTCGACTGCGTTCGTGAACGTTCGGTAATATGTTCGTTTGATTATATTAAAAAAATAATAAATAATAAACTTTTTATCTAAACATATTGAAAACTTGAAACCCTATATTTTTCTAAGTTAGCTAAAATTTGGACATTCTAAGACATTTTTTGGGATAATTATCTCTAAGTTAGTTAAACTTTATTCATCGTTTGGTGGTGTGATAGACTTCTTGTGTTTTGATTTATCATTTGATGGTTGTATTTAACTACTTATATCCAATGTTTAAGGATAACAATGTTTTCAATTTTTTTTTCAAGTTAAATGTTCATTTGCGTTCATTTTTATTTGCTTGCGTTCGTTTGTGTTCGAGAGCAGTGTTCACGAACTGTTCGTGAACAATTGAATTTCATGAACGAACACGAACATAAACTTATGTTCGGTATGCGTTCGTGAACAGTTCGCGAACATGTTAATTTCCTTAATGAACGAACACGAACATGGCCTTGTTCTTGTTCGTGTTCGTTCGGTTCGTTTACAGCCCTATATTTAGATAAGGATAAACGCTTGTTTTTATTATGATCATATTAAATAATAATAATAATAATAATAATAATAATAATAATAATAATATTACATTATATTTTATTCAACACGTGCAATATACGAGTTTTTTAAAGATATATCTTTTTTATTATTTATTATATACAATTACATTTATGCAAAATAAAAAAACAAAGTAAAATGTTATAATAAGTAAATAGTACATCAATGTTCATTTTTAAATGATAAATCTTGATGACTATTTATCTTAACATTTGACATTATATTTTATTCAACACGTGCAATATACGAGTTTTTTTAAAGTTATATCTTTTTTATTATTTATTATATAAAATTACATTTATGCAACCCGTGTAATATACGGGAATCTAACCTAATATATATTATATATGGTATAGGGACGATATTCGAAACTTAATTTAATAAAAGTGTATATTATATATAGTCTGGGAAGTAAACTGAAATTTTCAAAAATTAACAACAATAAAATCTTTATTCCTCAAAGTTTTGTTTTAATCCATAGAGTAATAATTGTTAGTTAGGATTAGATAATAAGAATTTTCTTTCATGCAAAGTTGAAAAGTCATGTTTATGCACTTGATAACATAAAACAATATAAGCATAAGGGTGTTAGGAGTGGTTAAACACTTGAGAGTGACAAACTAAAAAATCAACCAATCAGAGTGCGCCACGTCAATCAGTGAAAAGTGTTTAAACTTTGGTGAAAAGTGTTGGCAATGGTTTAGACATTTGGTGAAGTGGTAAACTTAAAAAAAAAAGAAAAATGTGTGATTGGTTGAGATTGGAATGGACCCCACCCCACACTACCATCTCTCTCTCCTTCCTCTCCTTCACCGCAACGGCATGCCTTCCCCGCACCATTCATGTCACCGCCTCGGCAAAGGGTTGGCGGCGGTGTTTGCCGCGCGGCAACCCGCTTTGCCGCACCCTTTGCCGACTCCACTCCTAACACCCTAAACCATCATGGAAAGTCATTTGCCTTTTAGAGGTGAGGTCTTAGTTCAAATCTGGATTAAAAAAATGAATTAAAGATTATTAAAGTAGTAAAGTAGAAACAAGCGTTGTCATTAAAAAAAACCCGTCATATACATAACCATATTAATTAAAGCATCATGAAGATTGAATGAAGAATTATATATTTTGCCAAAGAAATAACACCTTAAGTCTTCTAGTAGTAATAATAATTGTCTAGTGTCGCACAACGCCCATAATGTCCGTTTACTGACTGGAATAACACATGTCACATAATGCCTATAAGTGAGGGCATTATTCATGTGTAGCACTCTACATGTTCTTAGACTGCGGGGTATGGGGCGGGAGTTTGGGCGTGGGTAGGGGGAAAACGCCCAAGCCACCACCCCGGGTGGGCATGGGTTTCGGCGTGGCCCTTGAGGCATGGGTTTCAAGCCGGGCGTGGGGCGGTTTGGCCATCCTAGTTGGCTGAATATCATTGGCTCACCCGCCACGTCATAGCGGGCCATCCCAAAGGTTTTGAATTTTTAAATTCAAACCGTTGGCTTGGCCAAGCGGTCACCCCAACCGGTCACCCAAACCCCAACATCCCCTATAAATACCCCCAAACCCCAACCGGGTGGTCCATCCCAACCCCCACCGTGGTCCCAAACATTCGATATCCCCACCCGCTGCCCCAGCCGGTCACCACAAACCCAACATCCCACGAACCCGCTATGGCATCCTGGACCCACAACGAAGAACTTGCCCTAGTCACAAGCGTCGTTGACGCTATGAAGGGGCGGCCACCGGGCCAAACCAAATATTGGCCGGAAGCTTTCGCGGCCTACCGACTAAACGTCGGTAACGACCGCCACAACATGAACGCGTGCCAACATAAATGGCGCGAGCTACGTCCCAAGCTCGAGCGTTTCAAGGCTTACTACGAAGCCGTTCCCGGGGGCGAGTTAAGCCACGAGGACCGGGTGGCGGTGGCGAACATAGAGTTTTGCGGCAAGGAAAAAAATGCGTTCGACAAGATCGACCTTTTTGAAATTTATTTAACGCTTTAGGTTTCTTATTTTGTAATTTTTAGGTTTATGTAATTTTATAAATATTAATGAAGTTGTATGTTTTTTTTTTATAAATGTTTGTGTGATTTTTTAAAATTTTGTATATTTTTTTTTTAAACTACCTGCCACGCGGTGCACCCAACCCAAGCCTAACCCACGCCCCACCATACCCCGCGGACACGTACCAGGCAGTGGGGGGGCTCCCATTCCACGTGTCAGCACCCGCCCCAACTCACGCCCAACCCAAGCCCCACCATACCCCGCAGTCTTAGAGTTAGTATCAAATAAGATAATAAATGCTTGTGGATAGAGAATTTAATGTTTTATCCACATGTCAGGAGCATGTCAGGAGCATTAATAGCGACTGCTAACGTTGTTTTAACTAAGGGCCTATTTGTTTCAACTATTAACGACATGTGTATTTATAAAGTACTTTAGCGGGCAATGTTTTAAAAACCGGTTTTTAAATCAAACCGGATTAGGCTGAAAAGTGGTTCAACCGGTTGAACCAGGTTGTACCGAGCGGTTCAACCGGGTTGACTAGTTAACTCTATAATTTCATAAATTACAACATCAACTCAAAAGTTAATCCAAAAATACATGATTACATATTAAAAAATGATCCATAATAAAAAAAAAAATCCAAAAGATAATCGAAAATCATTCAATTTTCCAACAAGCCCTTTTAAAAAAAAGTGTACGATATGTTTAAGCCATTTGAGTGTTGAATACATCAAGTTCACGATCGCATAAAAGATGAAATTCACTATTATCGCCATCCTCGTCAACTAGAGGATAACTATTTTCATTTCATACAATATTAAATAAGAACTTTTAGTTACGATTATAATCATAATATATAAAAATTACATAAGATAAGTAACATATATAATAAAAATAAGTAACAACCCAAATTAAAATAACCCTAGGCCGGTACTGGTACTACGTTTCAAACCGGTATACCGGATTTTACCGTCGGTACAAACCTTATGCCATTTCACTTATTTACCGGGGTGTTTCGTGCCGGATTTACATCTAGAAACGGTAATACCGGTATAACCGACCGGTATTTACCGGTTTTTAAAACATTGTTAGCGGGCGTTATAACACAAATGGTGAAAAAGCGCAAGAGAGGATTTTACGCGGCTTTATATCATAAGAGGGTGTAGTGGTAAGGGAGTTATATAACCCTTCAATTATACATACATATGTGTGTGAGTGGGGGAGGTTATGCCACGGCGTGATAATTTTCGTATGGAATCAAAAATCAAACCCCATAGCGCCAGTCGTAATGGTGTTGCTGGGCGCTATGGGGCGCTATACCCCTCTCCAGCGTGATATGCAGCCCACTACGGAGGGCCTAATGGTAAATACATTTTACTGGTTCAACACTTAATGGTTTAGACTGTTTGTTTCGCAAGCAGATGTTTAAATGGTTCAGACATTTTGCTTCTGAATGATTAAGCATTATATTGGCTCTTAATAGTTTTGACATGTTACTGGTTCAACACTTAATGTTTTAGACTTCTTACTGATTCAACACTTAGCCATTCAAAAGTAGCCAAACAGCCCTTAGTCGGATTCGGATATGTCATGTGATTCTTAAGGTAGTGTATCCTTTTATATGATCTGGACGTGTTATCTTATATTATATTTTGATGCATAACACAATGTTATTCAGTTTTGATTTAAATTAAGCATTATGGAGTGTCAATACCATCATTGGTCCAAACATGAAGGTATGATTCCTCTTGCACAACGTCGGTTGCAGATGGTAGGGCAAGTTTAACATCAATGAATGTTGCTTCATATCATATTTGGTTGGTTATATAATAACTCATTTACTTGAAAGCATTTTTTTCATGGGAAATATAAACACACTATTTCTACAATAAATTACACTTTGTGCCCTTTAATTTTAGGTTAGCTTGCAGGTTGTAGGCTGGTTTACTTAATTTCAGTCATTACCCTGAGTGTTTTTATTTTATAAAATTGTCCCGCTTTCTATCGCTTTCACTAACTGGTGTTAAATTTTTTCTGTTAGTTTTTAAAAGACAATTTTGTCCTTCCAAGTTGAAAGTTCCAATTAAAGAATAAAGTACGTAATTTTCATAATTTTTTTTATTTTCTTTATTTTATACTTTTCATTTTTTTTAATCACTATAAATTTGTAACTCTTTAATTCTCATTTATCGTTATTTTTGTAATTATTATTACTAATACTACTACTAATATTACTATTATCATATCTCAAACAAACTAATTAATCATTTTAGAGGAGTAAACAAGCCTAGCTTAGCCGAGCATCATCTTGTCTACGCTTGATCTCGATTCTCGGCTCATTTAAAACATCATGCTCGACTCACCAGTAGGTAAATGATTTAATAGATAAATACACAAAAATATTATAAGAATAATCATAAAGATATGATAAATATTTTATTGATATGTATAAGTTTATATTTTTTCATTAATAGTATAAACGAAAAGTTCACGAACCATTCGTTTATTTCGTTTATACTATTAAGGATAAATTACACTTTTCGTCCTTTATGTTTGTATCAGATTGCAATGGATGTCCTTTAACTTTGATAATTACAGTCACAGTCCTTTATATAGAAAACACATTACACCCTACGTCCTTTAACACTAACCTAGTTAAAATTTTCAGTTAAGTGTAACATGTGGATTGCACATGAGAGGGTATGTTAGTAATTTTACTTCTATATATAAATATCTTTTTCTCCAGTAAATCACAGCCTCACACAAGCAAAACCTTATCCTCTTTCTTCTCTCTCATGTCACTCTAGAAAATTCCGGCCACCACCACCCTTGTGGCGGAGCCACGGCGGCAGCGCCACCCTCACAATACCGCCGGTGTCAAGTCTCTTCTCTTTCTCTTCTCAGAACTCTCCTCTTTCTCTCTCTCTAACTAAAACCCTAACTTTACCCCACCCACTGGCACCAAGCAAACACCGTCGCCATTTTCCACTGCCGGAAAATTAAACGCCACCAAAGACCAGAAAACATAACCTACCTCCGTGGCTTCCCGCTTTCATTTTGTGGTTGTCGGAAATCAGTGTTCTTAGACACTGGCCGACATCATTGTTCGTTGGCTTCATCGATCCCCATCGTCGCCATATACCGCTGATTACATCAGATTTGTTGCCCAAACACTGTCGTTTCTCACACAAACCCAAAACCCTAGAAATCTTCATTGTAAGCAGATCTGTAGTGCACCGACTGCATGTTTTGTTATTTCTGTTTCATATCGATTAGATCTGATTTGCTTCTCGCTAACAAACCCAGAACCCTATAACTCGGTGGTGGTCAGGGGTTTCCGACGTGGTGGTTTTATGCGCCAGTGGTTGCGAATATGGTGGTGGTTTCCGGCAGTGCTGGATGCAAAGATGGCGGTGGCACTCATGGCTGCTGGATGAATATTTGGTGGTGGATGAAAAGGTGGAGAGGGAGAAGAAATAGAAGAGATAGTGTGTGTTCTGTTTATAGAGAGAGAGGTGGGTTTCAATCTGGCAGGGATGAATATTTGGGGCTTTTTCTTTGAAGTTAGATTTTGAATTTTTTATAAATATAAATACACTTTAAAATAAAAGGACATGGCAAAATGACTAAAATACCCCTATGTGTCTTGCACATAACTAAACTTAACTGATAATTTTAACTAGGTTAGTGTTAAAGGACGTAGGGTGTAATGATTTTACAAAAAAAGGACTGTGACTGTAATTATCGAAGTTAAAGGACATCCATTGCAATCTGATACAAACATAAAGGACGAAAAGTGTAATTTATCCTACTATTAATATACGAACATAAACACATATCGACAAAACAAATATAAGTAATATAATGTTTATCAACCTTTTAAGATTATCTAATATTTTATAACATTTTGGGTATTTATATATTAAATCATTTACCTATTCACGAATCAAGCTCGATATCTCTTAAACTAAACTAGGATTTTGCCTGCCGCGCGTTGCGGCGGCGCGCGACGGGTGGAAACATATAGTAAGACAAAACACGATTCGTAAAACGCAGTGCGTAAAAGACAATTACAAAAAAAAAGTGTAAATCACAAAGATAGACACAAAGTGTACAACACAATGCATAAGACATTTCGTAAAACACAATGCATTGGCATTTGCAAAAGTAGGAGTTGTAGTCTAGGGGTTACAATTGCAATTTTTTAAAAGTTGGGTGGGGGTAAAAATAGAGTAATAGTGTAAGGGGTAAAAAAGCAAAGTCTAAAAAAGACAAAGTTTAAAAGTATAGGGGTGGTAGTGGAAATGTGTAAAAGATGAGGTGGAGGTTTAGGAACTAAATTTGTCATTTTGTGAAACTTTGAAGATACCAAAGTCAAAGGGCTAAAATTGCAACATCGTGAAAGTACGGGGACAGGGAGGCAAAGCCGGTGGGAAACCCACCGACTTTCTCCTTTAAGATTGTAGTAGTATTTTGCCCGCCACGCGTTGCGGCCGCGCGCGACGGGTGGAAACATATAATAAGACAAAACATGATTCGTAGAACGCAGTGCGTAAAAGACAATTAAAAAAGGTGTAAAACATAAAGGTAGACACAAAATTTAAAACACGATGCCTAAGACATTTCGTAAAACACAATGAATTGGCATTTGAAAAAGTAGGAGTTGTAGTTTAGGGGGTTACAATTGCAATTTTTTAAACGTTGGGCATGTGTAAAAATGGAGTAATAGTCCAATGGGTAAAAAATCAAAGTCTAAAAAAAACAAAGTGTAAAAGTTTAGGGGTGGTGGCGGAAATGTGTAAAAGATGAGGGGGTGTTGGTAGAAATGTAAAAGAAGATGGTTGGTGGCGTAACTATGTAAGAGCTAAGGGGTTGATGGTGAAAAACCAAAGTAGAGGGTTGGTGCTGGTAAAGTTTGAAAGATGAGATTGTGGTTTTAGAAATTCAAGTAGGAGGTTTAGAGGCTAAATTTGTTATTTTATAAAAGTTTAAAGACAAAGTAAAGGGCTAAAATAGCAAAATTATTAAAGTGAGGGGGACATGGAGCAAAGACAAAGTAAAGGGCTAAAATTGCAAAATGATTAAAGTGAGGGGGGCATGGAGCAAAGCCGGTGGGATTTCCCACCGACTTTGTCCTTTAAGTCTTTAGGGTAATGAGCCGTTCTAGCGTAGGCAATGTCGGGCTTGGCCCAACTAAGCTTATTTACATCCTTAAAATGATTAATTACTTTGTCTGAAATATAATAATACATAGAAATGTGAATCTCTTAAAATGATTAATTACTTTGTCTGAAATATAATAATACATAGAAATGTGAATAACTTAATAAAAAACGGAAATTGTTAATTTATATTAAAAGTATAGATTTATTAAATATCTAAGTTGATCAATCAATTGATGGATCTATAAAAATTTTAAAAATATAATATTATAATTATAAAAAATGTAAAAATTATTGAAAAGTGTAACTTATAGAAAAGTATAAGGGGCTGGTTGGTAGCCTCTTAATAACCATTCAGATGCTACCTCTTAATGGTTTAAAACATCTGAATGAATAAGAGGTAACCTCAAGTCTGAATGGTTAAGAGGTAACCTGTGAATGGTAAATCATCACATGTCACATTCTTCTACCTTCTCATTGGTAAAATTCTTAATGGTTCCATAAAAATGTAGCCTCTTAATGACCATTCAGAGGCTACCAAACAGCCCCTAAATTTATTATACATCCCTGTGCTTTCAATGATATAGAAAGGTATAAAATATTTAAAAAAACTTTTTAGCACTTAAAGTATATCAAATTCATTTTTAGCGGGACCCAAACCCTTAACATCAAGGGAGTAGCGCTTTAACTCTAAACCCTTACGTAGTGGAGCGCGATAAAAGGGGTTATGTTACCCATAGCGCCGGGAACACCGCCCCCTCGCTGCCATAGGTTGTTGAAATCGGTCCCCGCGATAAGTATAACGACGCTACACATTGGTTTCTCTCTCTCTCACACACACACATACATATATATAATTGAAGGGGTTATTACAAAACTAACCACTACACAGTCAAATTATATAACCCTCATTTCTTACACATTTGCCACGTATCGTATAACACCACATCTACATAATCCCCCACTACACATGGCCTAAGGCTGGGTGGTGTGGTCTCAAACCCCTAGGGGCTTTATCACACCACTTAAGCGTCACGTAGACAACACATAAGCGGGAGACTTTTTCATTAACTTGCACGGTGTGGAATAATGCCCCTTATAAAGCCCTTTTAACTATATTAAAAAAAAAGAAAAAAAATAATAAACTGAAATCTGATTGGTTCAAGTAGTGCGCTCCATCCCCTTCTTCCTCTTCACACACGCTATGGCTTTGGCGGAGGCAAGGTGGTTTAGGGACGCCAAAATGGGTGAGGTGACAGGGAACGTGAGACTACACCATCCAACCTAATAATTTTGCCCGTTAAACCTAACCCCCAAAAATATATAAATGTCTAAGTTGATAATTATTCAATTAGTAAAAACATTAGAAAGTGTAAGTTATAACGCGCATATATACATTTCGAAATCGACAAGAGGTGACTAGAAGCAATAAAATTCCAATTCAATGAGCCCAATTGTAGTTTGTCTGCATGCGTTTGACCAAATAAACATTTTTGTTTTTTCTTCAAGACGAGTGGCTTTTATTAGTTTAAAAACAAATTACATAAATGGACCCTATAGTGTCTATGTTTTAAGCTTCTTTCTTAAATTACAAATATGATTCTTATTGTTGCTTAAACTATAATATATTTGGTCTTATAATCGGAAAATGTTAAAAAAATCTATTTTTAACGACATAATAGATCTATTAAATCTATATATAGTTAAAGAACATAAAGTGTAATTTTCTCATTTCTATATTTGTATAAATAAATTATATCTTAATTAGTAAAAACATTAGAATCCGTATACGTGTTTATAGCACCCATATATAAATTTCGAAAATTCACAAGAGGTGGACAGGATTAGGAGCTCCCAATTGTAGTTTGTATGCATGTGTTTGACCAACTAAACATTTTTATTTTTCTTCAAGTCTAATTGTTTTTATTAGTTTAAAAACAAATTTAAACTTTTTTTTTCTTCAAGTCAAATTGTTTTTATTAGTTTAAAAACAAATTTAAACATTTTTATTTTTTCTTCATGTCAAACTGTTTTTATTAGTTTAAAACAAATTACATAGATGGCCCTATAGTGTGTATGTTTTTGAACTTCTATTTTTTTAATTATTTTTATTTTTCTTCAAGTCAAATTGTTTTTATTAGTTTAAAACAGATTTAAACATTTTTTATTTTTTCTTCAAGTCAAACTGTTTTTATTAGTTTAAAACAAATTACATAGATGGCCCTATAGTGTGTATGTTTTAAACTTCTATTTTTTTTAAATTACAAATATTTCTTAAAAAATATAATGTCTTTGGACTAATCATCGAAAAATGTTAAAAATCTATTTTTTACGATATTGCAAAACTATTAAATCCATGTTAAATAAACTATTTTACCCCTCTTCTTAAAAAGAATCCCACATCCCCCTTTTTATTCTTCGTCTCCCATCCCGTCATAACCACCAAGACATCCAGGGGCGGAACCAGAGGGGGGTCAAGAGGGTCCGTTGACCCTCCGATCACCGGAACTTTTTGAATTTTTATTTATAAATTTTGAGTTTTTTAAGAACAAACTTAGAGATGGACCCCCTAATTTGAACCAGTATAGAATATAAGCTTATGATGACCCCCTAACTAGATCATTCTGGTTCCGCCACTGAAGACATCTTCCCATCATAGTTCGTCACTTTTATATCTGATCTCGTATTTGGCCCCACTTTGCATCTCTTCTCATAGTCTTAGACATGATCTCCTATGGTACTAAATGGTGTTAACCTCTTGTTCGTAAATCAAACTTTATAAAAGCAGTAGTGTTTGAAAGTTAGAATCCACATATTGGTGGGTTACATGTTGAACAAAACCATAAAGGGTACATAATTGTATGATAAAATGATGCCTTAGTACAATGCCCTAATTGATAGTCAAAACCCAAAAAATGTAAAAAAAAAAAAAAAAAACTAAAGCATTAGATATCAACAAATTACAAATTATAAGATGAATTATGTCACTATTAACGGTGCTTGGAGCCAAGACAAGCAAAATGAAAACCATCGTGTGAACACCCTATTTTTATTTTTTTCTATTCCATTAGACAAAAAATAATCCTTTCACAACTTCATTATGTCATTATTAACGGTGCTTGGAGCCAAGGCAAGCAAAATCAAAACCACCGTGTGAACACCCTATTTTTGTTTCTTTCTATTCCATTAGACAAAAATAATCCTTTCATCATCATCATCATACTCAGTAAATCCCACCAATAGCAAAGCTAAGGTAGGGTCTGAGGAGGGTAAGATGTAGACAACCTTACCTCTACCCCGTAGGAATAGAGAGGCTGCTTCCAGTGAGACCCCCGGCTCAATAGTAGCTTTGCATCAAGCCTTGGACATACGGCACATGACACTCAGCAACCGGGACAAAGGCCGATTAGTGCATGTATCCCCATGTCTTTTGGCTATCAACGCCACCACACGATGCATGATTAACCGTCCGTCGCTTTTAACGTTATTTTCACGAAATTAGTAAAATAACGTTAAAATTAGTGCAATTTCACTTTTGCTCCCCAAACGCCCACACATATATACATTATATGCACAAAAATAATCCTTTCACAACTTCGTAAATAAGAACAGAAGTGTATAGATATTGTGTATGTTACCAGGTTTAATTTTGTTCCTCTAACTTTGGCAAAGACTATAATGGCATCGACGTTTAACCCCGAGATAAGAAGATTATTTCGACAGATCTAGATGGACATGTAAGAGAATGATTAGAAGTTGGCAACGAAGTTTAGTAAAAGGGTATAACAATCATTCCATATCGCCTGAGAGTGTTAATAACCAAACACGTTACAATTTACCCAATAATTGTACCAAAATATCTAAAAGTTAAAAGAAAAGATTATAATCATAAAAGTTACATAACCATAAGGACCCATATGGACCATATGTTCAAAATAACTCTTATTTTCAACTTATGGTGTTGTGTCAACCTCTATATACTTTTCCTCTGTTTGAGACTAATATCTATCTATCTATCCAAGCTCAAGGTGGTAGACGGTAGACCCACATCACATCCCCCCCACCTTCAATCCCTTTAAGATACCAATATTAATAGCTGACCCCATGAAAAGACTCTCTCTAGTTTCTTTGTGAAGCTTTTCACCATCTTGTGCTATTTTGCTACTAAAAAATATTATTCTTTTACCTTCTTTTCTGGGTACCTTTAGCTACACAACAACTTTCTTGATGTTTCTAGGGTTCTTCTTCTTCTTCTTCTTCACCAACTCTTAGATTTTGTTGACCTTTCTGGGATTGTTTGCTTTGACCATGCCACTTGTGGTCTAATCCCTTGAGGGTTTTGTTTGGCAGGAAAAAAAAAATTCAAATTGGGGGTGTTTGGATAAGGAAAAAGGGGTTAAATTTCTGATTTAGCAGCCTATTTATGATCAAGAAAGCTTCTTGTGTACTGTTTCTTGATTTTCTTTGAAAAAATTCAAGATTCCCATGAGGGTTTTTAATAAAGATTGAAACTTTTACATCTTTGGTGCTATTCTGAATTGGGGGTTTTCAGTTTTTTCTCATCTTTGTTAAAGAAGAATTTATAGGGTTTTTAGTGCATCCAGCTAATCAGAATTTTGGTGATCACAATCAATAGGTAAGATTCTTCAGTTTATGGTTTTTTTTTTTTTTTTTTTTTTTTTTTTTTGGTTGTGGAGGGTGTGAGTATCATTGACAAAAACAACAAATTACAATGAAGTGTTTCTTATTTCTTATGCTCATGAGGGTTTATAATTTAATATTTTTGTTATTTCTTATACTCAAGAACTGCTATAGAGACAGGTCTTATGTTTAAACTCACTCTTGCAGATTCTTGTATTTCAATTGGATTATCACTTAGATTTTGTTAATTTTATATTGGTTCATATATTGTTTTATGCCCATAAAGCACAATCAATTCATTTTAATATTCTTTTTCCCAATTTTGGTGAAAAACTTATGTTTTAACTTTCAATATCTTTGCAGGATTAAGAATTAAGATATCTATTTTATACTAATGGGGACTGATGTTACTGAAGTTGTGGAGAAATTGCCATCACCGAGTGACATTAAGGTACAAATCTCTTACTAGTTATGAACTTATGATAAGTTATTTAATTTACTGTTATATTACCGCATTCAGAGCTCATATGTTATATCATATATTGGTGAGATCAGGTGCATAAGGTTATGTGCACGGAGTTGCTAAAGATTGTCGATCGTGTCGATAAGATTTTCCCCGAAATAGAAGCTGCGAGGCCTCGGTGCTCGTCGGGGATCCAGTCACTTTGCTTGTTAACTAAGGCCATCGATAAAGCCAAATCGTTGATTCGAGACTGCTGTGAGTCGAGTAAGCTCTACTTGGTATGTGTGTTAAATAGATTATTATTTTTTGAATGATATGTCAGTTGGGATTTTCTTATTTTGACATTTAATTTTCTGATCTTGGATGCGTGCAGGCGTTGACGGGAAGTACGGTTTTGTCGAGATGTAAAATATCCAAGAATTTGCTGGAACAGAGTTTGAGCCAGATCCAAAGCATGGTTCCTGTGATGCTTGCATCAAAGGTTGGTTGATTTATGTGATATTTAGTTTGTATATAATATAAGGTATATCGCTAACAACGTTCATGGAACGAGATTATGGCAAACGCATGTTAATTCCGTAGTTTGGGCTTGTGATTTTATTTCCGTCATATTCCAAGATTTGATCTTTTATTATGTTCCATTTGTTGATGTTGATTGTTTTTTTTTAAAAGTTTATTATATGCAGTGTTGTAAGAATCGCTAGGCACTAGACCGCTAGTCGACCGGTAGGGTACCGGCTAGTGGTTAATCGGCATTAATAGGGATTAATCGGATTGGGATTTTATATTTAATTTTCGGTTTTATATGTATATACACACTTTTATATGTATTTTTTAAGCAGACATGTTTTAACACCTCCGACCCATATTTTTAAGTAGATATGATTAATTGCCGGAATTCACAGGTTTTTGTCAAGATTCTGGCCGGAATCGCTAGACTGCCACCGATTTTTGCCAATTAGGACTGTCTTTGACCACTGTTGACCATCTACAATTAACCGATTAGATAAAAATTACCCGCTGAACCTCCGACTAGCGATTAATATGCGACTAATCGGAGGCTAGTCGATTTTTACAACCATGCTTATATGTTATTGAAAATAAGTTGTTATATATAAATATATAGTTTTAATAATATAAAGGGAGTGTTCCTTTGGGTCATTTATTTTGTTAGTTAAACACTTGAACATATCCAAACGATCCATATGAAATATTTTTCGATCTAAAATGCGTGTCTCACTTTTGTGTAAAACTGTTGCGTGCAGATATCTCATATCATTGGGGAGCTTCGGAGGGTCAAACTTAACTTAGATCCATCAGAAGAAGAAGCCGGGAAAGCCGTAAGATCATTACTCGAAGCATACCGAACGAGAAACCTTTCAGAAGATAGATCTGACAGCGAGTGGATTCAAATAGCTACGCAAAAGCTTCAAATTACATCGCAAAAGGCACTTTTAATCGAACGAAGATCTATGAAAAAACTCGTAAGAGAAATTACTGAAGGAAACAACAAACAACAAAAGAAGCAGATTTTATTACACCTTTTAGATTTGCTTAATAAGTACGGAAAGTCAATCGCATATGGACGCGTAGAGACCGATAACAATGTACAAGATCAAGATTACGATTCTCAAACGGTTGACTTTCATGTTGACCGTGAAAAGAGTGAAAAGGATATGTTCGGTGCACCGCCAGAAGAGTTTAAGTGTCCGATTTCTCTCAAGATAATGTACGATCCGGTTATTATTAGTTCGGGTCAAACGTTTGAAAGAATGTGGATACAGAAATGGTTTGACGAAGGTCACGACGTATGTCCAAAAACGAAAAGGAAATTATTGAATTATTCAATGATACCGAACACTGCCATGAAGGATTTAATCTTGAAATGGTGTGACACGTACGGAATCACAGTCCCGGATCCGTTTATTCAGCTGCCGAATCATGTTAACACGTGGGAACATTCTACTACTTCGGTTAATAGTTTGAGTTCCATGTATAGTCTTCAACTTCCGGTTGATTACAGTAGTGTTTCACTGAGTTCTTTAGATAACAGCCGGGTAATTGAAGTTGTTGAAAATAGTCGTGAATTTGATGTTGAATTATGTCAAGAAATTGATGATGCGCTTCCGTGGGAGTTTCAATGCAAGTTTGTACAAGATCTCGTAGCCCGTTTGAAAGATGATGATCAAGCTTGTAGCTTTATTATGTGTGAGAGTTTGGTTGGATCACTTGTGAAATTTTTGATGGTCGCACGTGATGAAAATGATGTGAAAGCTCAGAGGAGTGGATGTTTGTTGCTGCTAATTTTGGTTACCAAATGCAGGTAGTACTAATGCTTCCTGATAAAATTTAGAGTAAAATGCCATTTTCATCCCTGAGGTTTAACTAGTATTGCGATTTTCTTCCAAAGGTTTGTTTATCCAAAAGGTTTGAAATCTTGCCATTTTCATCCGGCTCGTTAACTCCATTCATTTTTCTTTGATAAGTCAGGGGTATTTTCGTCTTTTTTGTTAACTTAAAGGGCAATTCGGTCTTTTTACATTTTATATAAAAAGACTGAATTGCCTTGTAAGTTAGCAAAAAAGATGGAAATAACCCTGAATTAACGGAGAAAAATGGATGGAGTTAACGAGCCGGATGAAATTAGCAAGATGCGGAAAAACAAACCTTTGGATGAAAGTCGCAAAATTGGCCAAACCTCAGGGACGAAATGATATTTTACTCTAAAAATTATTTGCTTTTTCTTTTGGGTGTTTTGTAATTAGAAAATAAAAATGTTAATTCTTTTTTTCCGCTTTTTCTTCTTTGCAGGAGTATAAAATACTTGAGCAAAGATGCATACCAGTTAATATCCGAGTTTCTTGAATCAGAAGTAACCGAAGAAGCTCTTGCCATTACCGAAGAGTTGTCGTCCCACGAAAATTGCCGATCCGAAATTGCATCCTCGGGTTCTCTCGCTTATATTTTCAAGATTCTTGATACCCAACCGAGAGAAATTCAAACGCGGGCCCTCAAGATTCTCTATAACTTGACTTCAACTAGAAACGTCCGTAATTTAATCGTTTCTTCAGAACTAATCCCTAAACTGGTCACGCTTTCTGAAGACGATGATTCAGTTTCAATATACTGCATAGCGATCTTGACGAACTTATGTGGAAATCCGGATAATAAAAGCATTATTGCGGAGACAAAGGGGTGCATATCGTTAGTCGCTAAAGTTCTCGAGAGTGAAGGGTGTAAGGAACAAGAACAGGCGTCGGAGATTCTTCTTTCGTTATGCTCTCAAAGAATTCAATATTGTCGGTTGGTGATGGACGAAGGGGTGATTCCTTCGTTGGTTTCGATTTCGATTAATGGAAATGATAAAGGGAAAGCTAAAGCACTTGAACTGCTTCGGCTTTTGAGAGATGCGGAGCTTGAAGATTATGTGGAAGAACCGGTTGTCGCTACGGTTTACGATGGTTCAAAGGATTCGTACGGTTTGCATGCGGAGAAGAAGACATCGTCTAAAGCTTCACGGATTATATCCAAGTTTCCGTTTATTTCAAGAACGCAAAAGAGGAAAGTATAGGTAAGAATAAGTTTTTACTTTTTAATAATTCAAATCGGTTCATCGCTTAGGGTGCTAAATGGGTCGTGTTCGCGGGTTCAACCTGAACACGGAAATTTTAGACTAACCCGAACACGGCCCGAACCTGAAAATCGTGTCATACATATGAACCTGAACACTCCCCGAATATGCGCGGGTTGACCCGAACATGACCCGTTCAACCCAATTTTTTTTTTAACTTTTTTTCACAAATTAATGTATGAAAACTAAAACTTTACAACAAAAAAAAACACATGTATATAATACAATTACATTTTAATTAAAAAATCTTATGTCAAGTTCTCTTTTTAAGTTATAATTATGGCATAAATTACACACTTAGTTTAATTTATGACATAAAACATATTGTACAAAAATAAAATAAAATATAATATAAATGGGTTAAACGGGTCAACCTGCCAACCTGACCGGGTTGACCCGAACCCGACCCATTTAGGTAACTGGGTTTGCGGGTTCAACCTGAAACTGACCCTAACCCGTTTAGACTAAACCCAAACCCACGAATTTCGTATTAGGTTCGTGTTGTGTTAGAAATTCACACCCCTAGATAAAACCATGTTTGTCTGATCAAGAACCACCATTTTTTTTTTTTGCAGGTTTTGCAGTTGTTTGTCGTGTAATAAAACGGGTAGTGTCACATGGTTTGATCCAAGAACTCCCAGTTTTGTTCAGGTTTGTAAATTAAAATCATTTGTGCATACATATATATCGCGTTATAGAATCCCACTTGAGTTCAGATCAACCGTGTTGATTCATTCTGCTGATAGAAAGTAAAATAGATTTGTACATAGTAAACCGTTGTTTAGTTGGTTGGTTTCTATAGTTTTTATACATAACTTTTGCTGATTGTTCATTTGTAATATTTTTGGAGGAGTGGCATGAAGATGAACATTTTTATTTATTTTTTGATCTTGTTAACATTTTAGGTTTATTATCATTTTCAATGGTGTGGTACTTGTGGGCAAGATTTATGTTTTGTGGTATTCATGAAACAAAAGTTATATGTCATTCTCATTTAATTGTTTCTAGACATCCGACCTCTTAGTATCATTCAATATTGTGTGTTACTAGACATTGTCATAGGCTGCGCGTTGCTGCGGCGGCGGCGACGTCTTAGTTGTTTATAGTTTGAGGCATGTTATGTCCGTTAACCATATGAAAACGCGTGTTTTGATGTAACCGATATAAAGCATTGCGGTTACAGAAGAAAGAGAATCGAACACAGGTTGGTACGTTTAGTGAGGGTTCCACCTAACCACTATACCACGCTTTACCTTTGCATCAAGACTTAGCGGAGTCAAAACACACAATAACTCGAATTTTATACTGTCAAACGAAAATATATTATATTTGACATGCCTCATTTCCGAACAAATTTTACGTGAAAACGTAGAGCAACTGAAGACGTATGCATAAATAAACATGAAAATGTATTATATTTGACAAGACTCGTTTCCAAAAAAAATTATGTCGAAACATGAATTTATATCATTTTCGATGAAACGAGAATTTATACCGACACGTACATTAAAATGTTAAAACGTAGGTCAACTGAAAACGTACATAAAATAAGCATGAAAACACATTATATTTAATCACTCATTTCTGAAAAAATTTACGTCGAAACGCGAATTTAGACCGACGCGTACATAAAAATAATCATGAGAGAAAATAACTTTTTTTCCTGAGTAAACTGCCAAAATGGCCCCTGAGTTTTGATCACTTTTGCCATTTTAATACAAAACTCAAATCTTTTGAATTTGGGTCCCTGTGGTTTCAATTTTGTTGCCATTTTCATCTAAAATCAAAATCTGGTCAGAATTTTCAGTTAACATCTAGCTTTTTTGTCTTTTTCCCCTTGTTAATGAAGGGCAAAATGATCTTTTAACGTTTATTATAACAAATTTAAAAAATCTGACCATTTTGCTTTTCATTAAAAAAGAGGAAAAAGCCAAAAAAAACTAGATGTTAACTGAAAAATTTGACCAGATTTTGTTTTTGGATGAAAATGACAACAAAATTGAAACCACATGGACTCATATTCAAAAGGTTTGAGTTCTGAGCTAAAGTGATAAAAGTGACCAAACCTCAGGAACTATTTTGGCAGTTTACTCTTTTTTTTTCCTTTTAAATTAAATAATGAAAATGTGGAGGGTAAATTTGAAAGTTAGAACACAAGAGGGTGAAATGAGATTTTATAAAGTTTTACGAAATTGTAGGGGTGTAGATCTCAATTTAGGGACTATTTTTATCATTTTTTAAATTTGGTAGGTTTTTTTTTTGGGTAATCTTGTGGTGGCAAAGCACCGACCATTCATATTAAGGGTAAATTTGAAAGTTAGAACTCAGGGGTGAAATGACATTTTATAAAGTTGTAAGAAATTGTAGGGGTGTAAATCTCAAGTTTAAAACTCTAGAGATTCTCTGTACCATTTTTGAAATTTGGTAGGGTTTTTTTTTTGTAATCTTGTGGTGGCAAAACACCGACCATTCACTTTAGGGTATGTTTGGCAAAAGTAGCTGGTGGCTGCTAGCTGGAAGCTGTAAGCTGGTAGCTGGTGGCTGGAAGCTGGTAGCTGTAGCTGGTAGTTAGTAGCTGTAGCTTTTTAGATATATTTGGTGTTTGGTAGAGTAGCTGGAGCTTTTAATAAAATGTATAAAATGACCAAAATGGACATAACTAAAAATTTAGAAAGTTGATACATTAAAAAGTTTCCTATTTTTAGAGGTTAAAATAGTCATTTTTTCCCTAAAAGCTTGTAGCTCCTTCTAAACGCTACTAGTAGTAGCGTTCAACCAAAAGCTTCAAGCTCATAACCTAAAAGCTTAAAGCTCCTTCAACCAAACAAGACTTTTTATTGAGTAGGAGCTTTTTCTTAAAAGCTTAAAGCTAGAAGCTCCTAAAAGCTCCATGCCAAACACACCCTTAATAGATATAGAAATGTTTATTGAAAGCTCACGACTTTGTTTTGGTTATCCAAAACTAGAACGCCTATAATGAGTCATTGATATTTTAGGCTAGACATTATATGTTTACATAGTCACTCATTGTGACGTTTGTGTTGTGGTTCCAACCGGTATCGATTACCAAAGAAAATAGTGAGAAAACCAGACAAATTTTAGTGAGAATTCTTTTGATAATTTTTCTACATAATGAAAAGAGCATTCCTTTAAAAAGGATTACAATGACCCTTTTGGAATAAATACAAGATATGAATTTAATACTTCTATTTGAGAAAACTGGACTTTAGTCCCTTTTGTAACTATGTATTACACGAATACTATGAAGTAATACATACTACTAAATTATCTGCCAAATTGTCAGTGAATTACTATAAATAATGTGTTATACTACAAGTAATTTATAATCATTGTTTGAAAAATAAGAACTAGAGGAAGCTTTTGTGATAATTAAGAAATTTGCCTAGGGGTTGAAATAAATCCGCAACTGAAATAATCGAAAAAAAACGAACCCAAACAAAAACTAACAGTTCGGTTTTGTATTCCATAAAACTGATTTGGTTTTATATTTTCTGAAACCGAAGAAGACATTTTGTTTTATTATGTTTGTTATTGAAATTATGGATTATAATTTTTATTTTGAATGTTTAAGTGAGAGTAAATTACGATTTTAGCTCCTGTGGTTATATCACTTTTACCATTTTAGCCTAAAAATAATCTTTTAACATCTGAGCCCCCAACGTCTTTTCTTTTCTAACCCTTTTGGCCCCTAACACTAACCCCATCCATTTATTTTTAGGGGCCAAAAGAGTTAGAAAAAAAGATGTTGGGTGCTCAGATATTAAAAGATTCCTTTTTAGGCTAAAAGGGTAAAAGTGATATGACCACATGGGCCAAAATCGTAATTTACTCTTTTTAAGTAATTTAGAAACGTTAAAAAAAGTGTAGCCGAAAAAAATTAGAGCCAAATGTGTAATTATCAATTAATCATTAACTAAAAATGTAAGCCCACTTATTTAAATCCAAATTCATTATCTTGGGCTATTTCTTTCGTCCTAAATATTTTAAACCCCAATGGTCAAACCAAACCAAATCCATTGTAAAAAACCAAAAAAATCTGAAACCTAAATTGAAAGTCTACTTAGAGATGGGCATAAAAACCAGTTGCTACCCGATTCCAGTGGACCCGACCCGGACCCAGTTCTGGTTCCTACCCGATGCTCAGAGGAATCGTCCCAGGTTTAAAAAACCCGACGAGTATTACCCGGTTCCCATATTCTGTAAAAAAAACTACCCGTACCCGGTTCCTTACCCGTACCCGGTTCCTGCGTGCCCGGTTCCTATCAGTACCCGGTATACATTACCGTTGGAACCGATCCCAAGTGACCATTGGAACCGAATCTTGAGTATCAAAACACATTTAATGCAAATAAGACCGTTGGAACCGGTTCCTTTATGACCGTTGGAACCGATTACAGTATATATATGTTGTACTTTTCCCATTTTTTATTCACAAATCCTCTTCTTCTTCTATCTATTTCTTCTCCTTCTTTACATATTTTTAATGGCTTCAAAGAACTCTAAAACCACAAATTCTCCATCCGTCAATAATGTTCCACAAGGTTCAAATGCTCCATTTGTAGTTGGAACATTATCGCATAGCCGCAATATGGATGTTTGGTGCAATTGGGATTTAGTCGAGATGAGCGATGGTTCGCAAAAGGCCCAATGCAAGCATTGTGGCTCCTTGTTAAGCAAGGACTCTAATTCCACTTTAACGAAGCATGCCAAAAAGTATTGCAAAGCTCTAAAAGATTTGACACCCGGTCAAGTTCTACTTTCAAAAGATGGTACGATTTTCCGCTACGAACAAAAGATAACTCGTGATAGGATGGCGAAGTTGGTCATCAAAAAAACGTTGCCTTTTGGACACTTTGACGACCCCGATCTCACTAAGCTAAAACCATAACAACTCCTTCTTCCGATGCCATAGGTTCTTGTTCTTTCAATGAGTTTAGAGAAGAAGATGGATCATGGATTGAATGAAATGAGCCGAAACCGATTTTTATATTAAATAATCGGTTCCTAACGGTACTATACCCGTTGGAACCGGTTCCGGACAGTAGAAAAGTTAAAAAATCAGCTTTAATCGAGTGAATACAGAAGGAATCGGTTTCAAACAGTATGTAGACAGCTTTTTATTGAAAAACTCAAAATAACCGGTTCCAAACAGTACCCGTACCCGGTTCCAAACAGTACCCGTACCCGGTTCCATTGAACTCGTAACCGGTTACGCTGGTTCTATTTTTATTTACGTGTACCTGGGTTGTACCCGGACCCGGTTTCCCGAGAACCCGGTTCCACTCAGTTGTATCCATACCCGGTTCCAGGTTGGAACCGGTTCTGGGTTTTAAGAATACCCGATTTTGCCCATCTCTAACTCTACTAGAGATGAGAAATTTTATTCTTGAAACTTTGAGATTCATGATAAATGTTTAGCAAAAACACTAGTTGACTTCTTAAAAAAAAATTCAAAACCTATAATACGGGTACTGGCATCAAAGTAATGTATTGTGATGACAAAGAAACTAAGATTTGAGCATTCGATGTAAACAACCGATGCTTGGATGGGGTTGGGTCGTTCTAGAGGATAAATTATGAAATTAGGAATTACAAGAATGCATTCTAGTGAAAAAATCATTAACAGGGGTTTGGAAAACAATAGTTGGTGCGGAAGAAGATTTCTCAAAGGTTGGCATCGACGTAAGTAGGAGTCTCAGAAGCAAAGTCGGTTCTGGGAACAAAACACTATTTTGGTTAGACACATGGGCCACCAGCGGTCCGCTAAAGGATGAATTTCCGCTAATGTACGGCTTAGCGAAAAATAAGAAGAATCTGGTGCAACAAAATTACAAAATAAATCAAGGGGGTGTGCTATGGGATTGGAAATGGTGTAGGCTACCAACCAGTCTTGAAGAGAAGGAAGAATGGGAAGTTTTAAGTACAATGTTACTTCAACAAACAGTGGGGCGTAACCAAGACATGTGGAGATGGAAAGAAAACACGGCAACTGGGTTTTCGGTGAAAGATATCAGAAAGGAGATAGCTGGGATTATTGATGTCAACATGGATCCGTGTGGTTTTGAATGGAGCAAAATTGCGACAGCGAAAGTAAACTTATTCGGCTGGAGGGCGGCTGAAGGTAGAATCCCAACAAAGGTAGCGCTGGCGAGAAGAGGTTTGCAGGTTGGATCGACGGACTGCAAAGTTTGCGGGGCTGCTCCAGAATCGGCAGATCATATCACCATTCAGTGTCCGATTGCTAAAGAGGTGTGGCTGCTAATATGGTCTTGGATGTATATTCCAAGGAGGAATCATAATGAGAGTTTAAAAACTAGACTACTGGAGAAACATGATTGGCCCAGGAGGAAAGAAAAAATCATTTATGCCATTCACCTCTTGGCCGTATGGATATTATGGAAGAATAGAAATAACAAAGTATTCAATGATTCTAGCACAAATCCCTCAAAGCTAGTGGAAGACATCAAGGAAGAAGCTTTTGACTGGGTAAAACTAAGAACAAAGATATCCGGGATAACTTGGGAAGAGTGGAAAAATTTTCGCTTTTAGGAGTTAAGAGCCTTGATTGTACTTTTTATTTTTTCTTGTTTTTGTTTTGGCCTAGTGATCGATATAGATCTGTTTCTTGATTGTATGCCTTGAGGATGATTGTATCGGCTGCATAGCATCTTGCTATGTGTCGGTTTTCGGCCTTGATGAATAAAATGCTTCGTTGTTGCTGTTCAAAAAAAAAAAAAACAAGAATGCATTAATCTAAATCATACAAGTACGTGTGGTGCGTATTGAGTGCCGTCTCCAAAAAATCTCAAAACATTTTGGGCCTGGTGTGAGTAAAAATAAATCGGGCCCATATAATATAAATTCAATAATCATACATAAAAAACCATAATGTGGCAAGAATTGTTATAACAATCATCAAAACAAAAGTATCATACCAAAATAATCTAAATTTACCTACTTAAGTGAATCGTGCGGCTCTCCTAGCGTTTTCTTCCTTTCTTTTTTCTTCCTCTATTTTCTTCCTTTTACGTTTTTGACAACCAGATGGATGTTTGTATTTAGGAGGCATATTTCTGAAGGGAAAAAATGAAAGTTTAAACGATTGAAACAAACATAACTTAAAAGTTTAAATGTTCAAGAATCAACATTTAACAATACCTAACGACTCCAACCCACATAAATTACAACCCGAAAGAAAGGCGAAAACCACTTACAAAATTGAGTATATATGAACAATTTAAAAGAATAAACTTCAAATCAGAATCACACATGGCCAACCATGAATTTCATACTTGCGATTTAGTAATTTACAAATCAACATTACACATAACAAAAATTAAATTACAAAACCATTTATGTTAACAACTTAATTTAATACATAAAATTGACTAAACTAACACTTAATGGAACCACACAATCACATAAACAAACTATACGTCTACCAAACGCAAGACATACCTTGATTCCTTGAAAAAAAAAAGAATTGATTCAATGCCCTGATTGTCGATTTGGTCGCTAGACGAGTGAGAGCTTCGATTTGAAGATTGGAGCTCTGGTATCGTAAATGATGGCTTGTACGTGACGTTGTGTATTAGCTGATATGTTTTGATATCCTACTTGTCACTTTTGTTTACAATTCAAGGGCCCAACAGGTTACAACCCTATAACAATAACTAGGTTAATTTTTTCAAAGGCCCACAACAAATACATAACATATAGATTTTTTGTTGGTGCACTACGTCTGTCGACTACGTCTTACATCGAGTCTCAGTCTCGTTGCGGATATGATTCAGCATGATGTTATGATGACATCATCAAGATGATATCATCTATGACATCATTACACTAGAAGACAAAATACATGGTAGATTAAATTGAAATCAGAATGTTGAAGACATGAATTTCGCTTGAATAGTAGTTTGAGGATTTCGCTTGAACAAATATGTCAGGTTTCAAGCGAAACCTATCCTCTATATATAGGCTAGCATGTCATTTCTTTTGTAACAATTTTCAGAGATTCTTCCAGTTTGCAACGAAGTGCTGCCGAAGTGTTGTCAGGTTGTAAACGTCATACAAATCAATAGAAACAACAGTTTAAAGTGTATACTCGCTGAATTGACCTCGGTTTCTTAGTTTCCGCCTCTGAAACTGAGATAAACTCTTCTGAACGACTCGTTCGGGTCCGCAAACGATCCTACAAGTGGTATCAGAGCTCAGGAGGAAGAGTTCATACCAATTCAGCCATTATTTCTGATTTTCTACACCTTCTTTCAAAATTAATCAACTTTTTACGGATAAAATCGGTTCAAATTCTCACATATTGTGCGAAAACATGTTTTAACAAAGCCTTGAAAGTTTCAGAACGTATTTCGATCATTTACTCGTTCAATCGGACCTAAATCAGTTCGTTATTGCTGATGTCATAGATTTCGCTTGAAATTTGTGTTAGATTTCGCTTGAGAGTTTACATTTCATCATAGATTCCGCTTGAAAAACATGGTTTTTGCTTGGAGTTCATGTAGATTTCGCTTGAGTGTTGACATTTTGATCAGATTTAGCTTGAAACTTACTTGTTGATTTCGCTTGTATTCACAAATATCATGATTTCGCTTGAATCAATACACGTAATCTAGCTTGAAGTGATTGTTTTCTGATTACATCAGAACTGTGTTCACGTGATTAATTCAGTTGTTCGATAACAAGTATGCATTGAAACAAGAGTTTGTTAGTCGCGCATAAACAAACACGTGTGAATCACTGCAGTTTCATGTGATAGTATTTGATACATTTGAAGGTCACGTGTTATAGCTGGTAGTTCTATTTGTGTCAGTCTCTAATAGATATAGGCCCAATCACAAAATTGAAAATCATTTTGCATGTGATTTGATCAAAAGTTGTCAGTAAATTGAAAATTGAAATCACATGTTTGTATTAGTTTGAAAGTGATTCTTGAGATTAGTATTAATCGGTTCAAGTTTTATTTGTGTTAAAAGTCTTTGTCTGCCATTGAGTTCAAGTACCGAGATATTGTATGTGATATTGAAGTTGAAGTAATAGATAATATTGCATGAAAAATTGACAGGATTCATGTGAATACATTGGGTTTTGTGATTTTTTATTGCATGTGACAGTGATTGTTGGTCATATTCAGATTTCATGTGTTAAATTTGCAGGTGACACATTTAATTGATTAACACATTTTATTAGTTGTCGGCAATTTAAAAAAAAAATTTTGGTCCAATCATCTTATCTTGTTACTTGTTGTTGTAGAGTTAGTGGATTTTGAGGACAAATTAATTTTGATCTGAATTGGAAATTGTCGTCGGCAAAATCAAATTTAAGTGGTCACATTAATTGTTGATATGTTGCTGGCAAATGTTCTTCCATATTAAAGTTTGAATATTTGATGGATATTAAATATGGTTTCACGTGACTGATTTGTTTTGCATATGAATGTAATTTCCAAGAAACATTGAAATTTGTTGTGATTGCATGTGAATGTGTCAGCCATATACAATATATTAAAAACACATGTGATCAGTTTAGATAAATGGCCTAATAGAAAGTGTTATAGTTATCGTTTCATGTGATATTGTATCTGTATGCAAGTGTGTATGAGTTGTCAGGTCACAAAATTTGGAGTTTAGTCGGTTCGCACGGTTGGTTCAGTACGTTTGTCAGTCAAGTCGTATAGTGTGGTCAAATTGAGTAATAAAGTCCAGTTCGTATAATTTGGAGTTCAAAGGATTAAAAGGGTCAAATTGTTTGAATTCGATTCGAGTCAGAGCAGTCCGCACAATTGGTCAACGTTCAGTCCGCACAGAAGATCATCAGTTCGAGTATCAGTATTATTCAGTTAATTGATAAGTGATTTAACTGATTGTGTTTGTTCTGTTGTGTTGTCAGGTTTGTCAGGTATTTTCCAAGGTGGTACAGCTTATTTGAAAATTCGAAACATGGAGAACGAGTTCTATAATGCTTTTGCTAGTCCTATTACAATTACTCAGAGTACATTGCTTGAGAATGAAACGGGGACGTCTCAGAAACCGCCTAAACTCATGGATATTGATGATTACAATGGATGGTCCGAACGGTTTGGAAATTGGGTTGAGGCGTATCATTTGGATGCTTGGGAACACACTGAAGAACCATATGTTAAACCCACAACAAATGGTGTGCAGCAAACAATTCGAGAAATGAGTACGGAAGATAAAAAGAAATATCGAGATGAAAAATTGATGGTGAGTCTGCTTCAGCAAGCGATAAAAGAAGATATCTTGATACTGCTTCAACATGATGGAACTGCTTATTCAATTTGGACAGAATTGGAAGCAAAATTTGTTGGAAGTGATGATATGCTCAAAAACAAAATGTCTCTCATGAAGAAAGAATTCGATTTGTTCCGTGGTTTGAGATCTGAAAACACCAAGCAAATAATTGATAGATATTGTAACTTGGTGAGAAATATGAAAAAACTTGGAATTAAGAAAGATACTGATGAATTGATTGAAAAACTTGCAGATGCACTACCTCATGAAACTTGGGGAACGTTTCTGATGATGCTGAGATCCAACAGAAAAGATTACAAAAATATGACACTGGGAGATTTTATCAAACACCTGGAAGCTCAAGAGATGGAACAGAGGAAGATTGCCAGGATGAAAAACTACGATGGAGAACAAGATATCAGCTTGTATTACAAAGGTGGTGTCAACGAAAAGTCAAATTATTCTCCAAAAATTGAAACTGCTTACAGTGTGAAAGATTCTTCTGAAAAGAAATCATCCCAGGGATCAAGCAGAACAAGATTTTCATCATTTGATCCAAACATTTCTGCAACAAAGAATGGAAGAAAACTTCAATGCAATATTGTATTAAATCTTGAAAGTGATCAAGATTATTCTGAAGAAGTTGCCAAAAATCAAATGTCTTTGTTGGGAATGGTGTTAGAATCATATAGTAGTTTTGTGGCCGGAAAGATCGGTAATCCAATGCTCACGAAAGAGGATTACGATCAAATCGATGCTGAGGAAATGGAATTGATGGATATTAAATGGTGCATGGCCAGTGTAATGAGAAGAGCTGAGAAGTTTAAACAAATTACGGGAAGAAATGATTTTCTTGATGCAAGTGTTTCAAATTTAGGCTTTGATAAGTCCAAAGTTACATGTTTTCGTTGCAGGGAAAAGGGGCATTTCAAGAGAGAGTGCAAAAATCGTGAAGCTACTGGAGCTCAGAATCCTTTTGGAAACAACGATTATCACAAAAAGGCGATTTATCATCAAATAACACCAGCACTGCATCAGGCACAAACTGCACATGGAATGATAGAGATTAAAGAGTCAAAGAAAGCTTGTCTGGGAAAAGATGGTAAATTTAGTTGGGATAATTACATTCCAACAAACAGCAAAGTGTGTTTGGCAGAACAAGATGATGAAAAGTTAGCTGAAGGTTTCAATTGGGACAATTTTTGTCCAGATCAAGAATTTATGGCCAAAGAGATGTCCAAAGACACTTCAAATGCTAAAGCTTTCATTGCAAATGCTTATGATTTGAAATGTGCTGAAAGGTGCAGAAAAGTCATGGAAGCTGCTGAAGCAAGAAGAAGAAAGCTTGAAGAAGAGGAAGAAGAGGAAGAGAGATTAAAAGCTGAAGCTAAAGCTGAGAAAAAGAGAAGAGCTGAATTTTTACAATCAAACCGAACAGTCAAAGAGATTCCTGAATTTGAAGTCAAAGTTGATGCTGAACCTGTTAAAGTTCCTGAAAAGTGCATGAATTGTGATTCTTTAATCAAGCAGAACAATGAGTTACTGCATAACATAAACAGATTGAAAGAATCATATGATACAATGAACAGAGAAATCAACAAGTATACTGATTCAAATGGTGAACAAGTTGTGGCAATGAATACGCTGAAGATAGCATACCTGAGACAGCTGGATGAGGTCAACTTTCACATAAAGAAATGTGCTGATCTGGAGTTGAAGTTGGCAACACAAAAGATAGAAACTGAAAGAGTCAACAAATTATTAGAAAGTTACTCATGTTCTACTTTTGTTGTTGACAGGATTTATCCGGTTGTGGAGAATTTGAAGACGTTTGAAGAAGTGAAGACGTCCGAAGAAAAGAAATCTGTGACAAAAGATGAAGTGAAGACTTCTGGTAAGAAACCAAGTGTGGTTTACAATAAGTGTCCGCCCCCGGTCGAAAATGGATTTTTACCTCGAAATCCAAATTCCGAGAGAGTCGAAAAGGCAATAAACTTACAATGGGAGTCTGGGCCGTCGGATAACTTGCCAGAAAATATTGATGTCACATACATGTCATCCGACACTGATCATGAGTCAAAGTTGATAAAAAGTGTGGTCGATCAGGTGTTAGATAAAGATGACATAGAGGAGTCAAAACCGGAGTCCAAATCCAAGTCAAAGTCTGAGTCAGATGCGTCAAAGTCAACAGTCAAAAAGGACAAACGGGTTTATGATAAAGAGTTTTTTATATCAAAATCTAATTTGAATGATGAATCATTCAAAGTGGCATATACTTTGAAAGATTCTGACAAATTATATTCTGATGAGACTTTTCCAATAAGAAGTGTCAGATTTGAAATGATTCAAAAGGTTTTCAAAATTACAGAAATTAATATTTCTGAAATAATAGATTTAAATCTTATTGGAAAACCTAAACAATACACTTCAAGAGATCAACAAAGAATTAACAAGAAAATGGGTTACAATTGTGGTTACAGTTTCCAAAAGAAACCAAACCATAATTGTAATTTTAAAAAGAAAGGTCTTGGATTTAATCAACCGAAAAACTATAAAAATGAAAAAATGTATAAACCAAAAACTGTGTTTGTTTCAGGGAAAACGACAGAGGCCGAGAAAGAACAAGTATTCAGAAAACAGACAAATCAAGAATTCCTTGACAAGAAGCAAGAAGAACTGAAGAAGAATGTTGTTCCAAAGAAGATTGAAAAGAGAACATGTTTTCAGTGTAAAACTGTTGGTCATGTTGCTAGGGACTGTCCGAAGATATTCAAACCAAAACAGGAAGTCTCTGGTAAATTGAAAGAGAAAGTTGTGGAGAAAACTGAACTTATAACCAAAACATTTACAGGCTTTGAAAATTCAATCTTTGAGAAGGGAGAATGTTCAAAGAGTGTTTTGAAAGGAAAAGAAAATGTAATAAATCAAAAATGGGTTGTGAAAGGTTCAGGTAACAATTCTGGTGATGAATCTGATTCCACAAAATCAGAGGAGCCAAAGGTTGTTATAGAAAAAGTTGAAAAATCAGTTCCAACTATGAACGATGAAAATTTCCCACCTTTGCGTGCTGAAAATTTCAAAAGGAAAGTTGGTAAAGTTGAGATATCAAATCAATTTTATAATGACAAAAAGGTTTTTGATGTTGACAAGGCCTTTAACCCTACTGTAAAACATATTTTTGGAAAAATGATTGATCGAAAAGTCAAAGGGGTTAAAGAGTTCTACGAGAAGAAGAGGGGAGGTAAGAAACCGAGTGATGATGACTCGGTAACACCCAAGGAAGGTCAGGCTTGGGTGGACATATTCTTCAAAGAGTAAAAAC
Organism: Helianthus tuberosus; assembly: GCA_030545235.1. Classification (NCBI taxonomy): domain Eukaryota; kingdom Viridiplantae; phylum Streptophyta; class Magnoliopsida; order Asterales; family Asteraceae; genus Helianthus; species Helianthus tuberosus. Next base: position 65,000,091 of record CM060369.1, read on the forward strand.
CTGACTTGCCGGAGCTCCCAAGTTGGTAATCGTGGAGCATGAATCGGCATCATTCTTATGTTGTTTGTTTGAAAATTGAAAATTTTTGGAAATTTATATTGCAGGAATTGCCGGAACTCCCAGGTTTGTAAGTGAGGAGTAGTAATCGGCACCTTGAGAATTCAACTAACAGATGATGTTTGGTTGAAAATGTTTGATTGGATTGATCTTAAAAGTGGTAAATCAGGGACATTAAGTTGTATCTGATTTTCTACAAGTGGTTGAAAAACAATGTGATGATTTAATCCCCAATTTTACAAGTGGTAAAATCAACAAAACTTATTTTCCGGAAAAACCATTTGATTAAAACAAACTTAAGTGTTTTGAAATCAATGGGAAAATAGTTTGTTGTGAGGGGGAGTTCTGATTGTTTATGCCAAGTGGATGGCGAATTGAAGTGATTCGATATCAGTTGTCACGTTGTTATATAGTTTGTTTTCAAATTTCCTAAAATGTGTTTGCATTTTAGGGGGAGTAAGATTTTTTAGAAAATTCAAAAAAATTTGAAAATTTGAAAAAGTAAAAAACATGATAAAATGAAAAATGAGTTTTTGTTGCATAAAAGAGGAAATGATAGTACATCAGTGGACGATCACAACATGCTAAAGAATTGGAAAGTTAAAAAGTAATAAACGGTCTCACTGATGATGTGCCAGTAGGTGTTTGCACATTTAGTAGATTGTGACGAGATATAAACCTAAATTTCAAACTTGCTTATATCGTGGGGATACATCTCTCGGATATATGGGTAACCCCCGAAATCTCGTTTGAAAGGTCTCGTATTCTGATATACTAGGTCTTTATACTCAATGATGTCTGGGGTATTATTCCGGGACTTCTGCTGAACGATGGTTCTGACCTAGTCCTCGAATAATACTTTCTGCAAATGCTTGAAACATAGCATCACCCTCAGCATATATGATAAGACAATAAAATTGCTTAGCAATGCTGTTGTAAAAAAGATCCTCTAAAGGGGACACACCCTAAAGTTGAGTCATGATATCTCTGCTGAACGGTAGTTCTGACCTGAGCTCTCATGATTCTTCATAATTTATTAACCCCTACATATATCATTTGTGTCATAATTACCTGTAAGACTGAATATTGGGATCTGGATACGGGAGTATATTCTGAGGTGGGACACGCGATTGAGTTTAAGTTCTTAAGACACTAATTGCATATCTCGAAGCAGTTGAACTTTGTGTGAAAATTTAAGTGGACAAGTATACTGACAATCTAAGTGAATCGTTTAGAGCTTAAAATGAAATGAAGCTTAACGGTGTTGGTGATTGGTCTCAAAAACTGATATGATCCTCTTGCACGGACTCACAAAAATATTGTTTGTAAATATTTCATTTACCGCTTTTCAGTACTTTCAAAAATCCAAAAAGATTTTAGTGTGTTTTAGCATAAATTTTGAATAATTCAAAAAGATTTTCGACAACTGGTGTTGGAAAGCTGATTTTCAAAATTCCGAGTGCTAAACATGAAGAACAAATGGTTTGGGTGAAAGTGTTTGAAGAATATTGTTGTCACACCCCAAATTTCCACGTGTTACCGGTGGGCCCGGTAGGGGAGTAACGTGACGTGGTTGGCAACATCATAGTCAAACAATACAATATATAAATGCACAGCGGAAGCAAAAGGATATATATTACAATCCGTAATAGTGTAACATCAAAGTATTACAACGGAAGTAAAGGATCCACAGGCGGATCTTAAAACATAAACTTTATTCAACAGACTTTAGGCACCTAGAACTTTCAAGATTCCTTAGAAACGCCCTGAGCTTCCAGCCAATTACGTTCAGTACCTGTCACTTAACCCTTTTGGAAAATACGTCAGTTTTCACTGGTAAATACACTCAACCGACTCATTTTGTAAATGTTTATGAAAATTTGTTTAGGTGCACAAGACATGCAAATATTTCGACACTTGGATTAAAATGCATAGAGGCAAAATTAATCTTTTTAACTTGGGACAATTATATTTATAACCTTGTATACAGATTTACATGTTCGTTGTACGTTCAGGGCCCGATGTAGAAATCGAGTCAGATTAACAGACACGCCACAAGTATAGGCCCACAAGAGAGTGAGATACCGTTATCTCTTAAGCACTGTCAGGTGTATGCCTACACCCCGTGCTTAAGACGTGGCCATTTTATAATACAATGATGTCACTAGGATATCCGGGACATGGTCATTAACCCCTAAAGGTCTTTGTTTCAAACAATACAGATTAAACCGGGTTACCTCAATGATTTAACCATAATAATATTAAAGATTCAATACCCGACCAAGCGGTATTATTATACCGTATCCCAAGCCCGTATAGGGAAAATAAGTTAAGAGTATTTACCTGAGCTAGCTCCTGTCTTAAATAGCAGAAATTAATAACTCAGCCGTGTTCACTTAAGTAAGCGTAGGTACAATTTACCGGAAATCTCTAGTCTGGAATGATGGTATAAAAACCAATTAGAATGCTAACGGGCCTTTAATTAAGCCTAGGCTTAGACCGGCTAGTCTTATAGAAAGATACGGTTCAAACGCACGATAAGGCGAAGACCGGAATAGAATGGGATTTAGACCCGACAAGTTTGAAGACTTGTATAATATGGGAAATCTAAACACCTTCTGGATTTTGAGATAAAACCGATAAGGTTTGACCCGTTTCGGCTAACTTATATAAACCAGTTATATAAACCGATCCGAACGCGAATAACGCGTAACGGGTAACCGAATAGGTCACGAACAGGTTTCCTAAGTTAATATGCTTAAAATATGTTGTGATATCATAATGATACCTTCCATAATGCCCAAAACGAGTTAAATCCTTAATTATGCCCCGTAGGGGTATTTTGGTCATTTTAACGATTATAAAAGGGGTTTAACGTAACCCTGATGTTCGGGACTGAAGTAATCAGTAAACAACTTATTTTTAACAGATTATATTAGTTAATAATAATCCGGATGTCTCAAAATAGTTTTAAGCCTAAACTACGCGTATAATACACGTATAAACCCGTTTCTAGCCACGTATGATTAAAATACTATTCTGGGTTTTCTTATCAGTTAAACAGGCTCAAAACACTATATTTATTATTTAAAATCAGTAGCAATTGGATTCGCGTCAAAATTCCTTGTAGAAATCATTTTATGACCGAAAAGGGTAAATTCGTTATTAACCGAATTAAGGCGATAAGCCTAGCTTAAGATCAGTTTAAAAATAATTAAAAATCTTCAAAAATCCCAAAATATTATTTAACATCAGTGGGTAAAAAGTTTGGTGCCGAAAATCGGGTTTAGATAGGCTATGCGCTAATCGCGCCGATTAATTAATAAAAAGCTTACTATTTACGCTAATGCGCATATCTCCTAATCTGGACCTCAAATTGATGTCAAATTTGGAGAGCATGTTTATAATTCAGTAGACAAGGGTCTTGTCCACTTACATTACCAAAAATCTCGTTTTATAACCGAAAGGGCATTACGGTCAATTTTAAGCATTTAACGGAAACGCGCGAACGAATCGGATAATCAACGAAACAAGTACAGAGGCTTATACCAACATGTAACCCTACTCTAATGAAGCACTAAGGCATCATCGAATCAAACTAAAACGGGTCAGAACCGAAGTCAAAGCAAAAGTCAAGGTTTTGCGCCTTTCGGTTCCGAACCGGGTTTAAACAGAAATTTGTCGAGTCGGGCAAGCGTAGACAAGTTTTTATACTTATTACCAAGTTACATTAATGTTAAAACAGGTTACACGGCTCGCGGATTGCTAATCGTGCTTTAAATCGCATTTTGCAATTCTGTTGACTTTTTCGGTCAACGTTTGACCCGACAAACGACCTAGTTAGGTCTGGATTCGGTGCGTGCCCTTATAAGGGTTTAATACCCATGTAATTGCCTATCTAACGGTACTTTTAATTCGACATACGACTGAGCTATCGTTAACTAATCCCGAAGTCAACCGTTTATTACGATATGTTGACCTTTAAGCTATTTACTAAGCTAAACATAATTAAGAAAGGACTAATAGACTTACAAGTGTTTAATGATGATTAGGGATGCTTTGTATCAGCTTTGAAGGCTCCTCAAATGATCAGATTGTTTGCAATTGATGTGAGGAATGTTTGTGACATGAATGGGTCTTTATATAATGGGTTTACACACCACAAAGTATTGACACAAGGGTCTATGATCAGCCACAAATGATAAACACATGTCTCTAGCATGTAGGGGAGTCTAAGGGTCCTTCACATGCAAGAAAAACCGACCAAGAGGGTCACAATTGCACACAACAGCCGATAGCAGGTTATTCTGGTCGCTGGGCACCCCTCGCGTAGCGCGAGGGGCCGTCGCGCTACGCGACGCCTTAAGCTGATCAGAATTGTTTTGTTTGTTGAAGGTTTGAAAGGGCATCAACTTGCACGACTTTGGGACTTTGTTTTGGCAACAAGGGACCTCTATTATGGGTCTAGTACAGTTCCTTACCCTACCAATATCCTTTGTTTCAAATGATTGTATTTACAAGACCCGTAAACAACGGTTTACCATTCATTTTCTTCTTGGGATCAATCATGCTTTTCAACATCCATTATTGTGAACCCAACTTCTGAATTGAGAGTGTAATAGATGTGTAAATTATTATATCGGGTCTTGGGATTTATAATTGAGGTCGTTCAGAGGTAACGATTTAACATGACGCCACTTTAAATCCTACCGAAACATCTTTATTAAATCCGGGTTTCCAACGCGTTTTTGTCTTACATGACACGTGTCGTTTTAATATTAAATCCGAAATTTGCGAGGTGTTACATCCTCACCCCCTTAAAATAAATCTCGACCCGAGATTTACTGAAACAAATAAGGGTATTTTTCTTTCATGGTGGATTCCAACTCTCACGTATACTCGGGGCCTCTTCGGGCATCCCATTTGACCTTTACAAAAGGTATGTGCTTTCTTCGAAGCTTCCTTACCTGTCGATCTTCAATCGACAAAGGTTTTTCTACAAACGTTAAGCTCTTATCTATTTGCACCTCTGTATGTGGCATGACATGCGAATCGTCAGCGGAACACTTCTTTAGATTGCAGATGTGGAACACATTGTGAATTCCACTGAGCTCTTCTGATAAGTTCAACTTGTAGGCAACTGACCCGACACGTTCGATAACCTCGAAAGGCCCTATGTAACTCGGGCTTATCTTGCCTTTCTTACCAAAACGCATCACTCTTTTCCAGGGTGATATCTATTGTTGAATCTTATTCTTTAATAAGAATTTAGGAGGTTTGCTATTTTCATAATCCTTAATTTTCTGCCGAATACTGGCATCTTACTGATGATTATGAATTTGCATGATCTTATTTGTTGTTTCTAATGCAACTTTCAGATCCTGAATATTGGACTTACCAATCTATTGTCCTAACAACAGATGTTTAACCTTTCATCTATACAAGGTCTCCAAAGGAGTAGCCTTAATACTTACATATCAATTATTAAAGAAAAGCTTATCTTAAGGTGGTTATTCCAACCATTACTTAACTAGTATTAAGGAATAGCTAATCCTTGTCGTTAGTCGAACAATTCGACGATCCTGGGTAGCTGATGGCAAATTCTTAATCGTTGCCTATTTAGGGTTGCGGCATGCATGCATAAGCAATATGAACCGTCTTTCTTATTTATTAATATAACACCCTCAGAATATTGAGTCTGGCTATATGAGCCTACGTCTTAAAATCTACTTACTCAAGGTTTCGTTTATTCCATAATTAATATGGAGTTTTCACAATACTCCAGCCCACGGCGGGCGACAAATCTTAATTCTACCTGTCTTCCAGGAGGTAAGCAGGGATATCTTTTGAGAAGATAATTAAGATACAAGGAGGCTACAGAGATTTTCCATATCTCAGGTTCCAATTCATCCATCCTTGTCCGTGTCAAATGAGTGACACCTTTATGTTATAAGTCCTCGAATTCCTTAATCGGGAACATTTACTTGGGAAGAAAAATTCCATTTTTGGATATCTTCTTTGAATACTACTAGTCGACTTTAGTACAATATGATCATTGGGATATCTTAGGGGTTCCATGTATTAAACCTCCATGTTGATCAGACATGGAAACAATCTATGGGACACACTAGGATACACCAATCCTCATATGACACTTTTATCATACATAGTTTGGCATTCGCAGGCGATAGAAAACAATGAGAAAATAATTAAAATAATATACGTTGTCGTACTCTATGCAAAGAAAGAGTGCTCTTAGATTTTCGGAACGATTCCTTGCCGATTTATACGAATCGGTTACTATGGTCTCCTTGGTAGTTATACCTTGTGGATGATAATAAAATTTTGCTAAGTTTATGGTTCATGAAGATTTATTATTGCCTGTATTAAAAACAGGACACTTAGCAGACATTATTATTGCTAAATGATAAGGAAGTTTATTGTACAAGTGCTTATATTTAAATTAGAATGGAGATTTTCACAAACTAGGCACCTAGCTCAGTTGGCTAGGCGCGCGAAAGGGTGCGGCCGGCCTAGACCCGGGTTCGATTCCGGGGACGGTCAGTTCCACCATTTTTTTTTAATTAATCGTACGGACACGTGTAATTACGAGGGTTGTCTCATAAGGAGTTTTGATAATTAATTGCTTCTTATCACTCACAATATGGACTTGAATTTTTAAGGCAACCAATCGATTTTTATCACTATATTGAGTCCTTAAGTATGCAACCAAAAGTTTGCTATAAGGATATTAGAAAAATGATTTCTAATAGATATTAATATCAATATAGGATTTGTTGGAGCATTTTCGACGTAACATCGTCACTTTCTACCGGGCATTGAATGACCGGAGTCTTAATCAGGTGGGGACAACAGTTCTCAACCTTTATCATTCATAATATATTTATACGTGCCAGTATTAAATAAGTTTCTACATAAACTGCTTGATAACGAAAGGTACATATTATACTATTATTATTCTGCCCCATCTCTTGGGCGTTCATCCTGACAACTCGTGCGTTTGTTATCTTGGCCTACTCGGGCTTCTTCTGATTCCTAGGGCAGTTGGTCTTGATATGCCCCTTCTCGTTGCAACCATAACAGGTTGCATCTTTCAACTTCTCGCAATCCAGGGTTTTATGTTCCTTAGATTTGCAAATTCCACACGGCCGAGGCCGAGATTCAAATCTGCATTTCCCGAGGTGGTATTTCCTACAGGTTTTGCACCTGATCTTCTCACCCGGCTGCTGGCTGTCTTTCTTAAACCCGGAACTCTTCTTATCCTCAGAGTTCCTCTTTGTCTCCCTATCAGAGCGATGAGAAATTTCATCCTCCCTTTTTCGCTTTCCTTCTTCAGAGACTTTGGCAGCCTTGTTTCTGACCACATCGAGTGTGAGAGATAGCGACAGATCGGCCGCTGACCTGAATGAAATAGGTCTTGAAGCCTTAACACTGGCTTTGATTTCTGGGGCTAAACCCCCAATGAAGCGAGCAATTCGCTTTGGTTCCGGTGTGATCAAATAAGGAACCAATCGAGACTTGGTATTGAAATTTGTAAGGTATGCTTGACAATCTAAGTTTTCCATGACCAATGTCAAGAATTCAGTCTCAATTTTCTCAACTTCATGTTGAGGACAGTAATTTTCTTTGATAAGAGCAACGAACTGCTCCCAAGTCATGTTGTACAAAGGAATCTTCCCCGTAGCTTGGATCAGTGACCTCCACCAAGCTAGAGCTTCTCCTTTAAAAGATTGTGAAACAAATTTCACAACATCTTGCTCTGCACAACCGCTGATGTCAACAACAGCGTCCATCTCATCGAGCCACGTCATGCAATCGATGGCCCCTTTTTCTCCTGTAAAGTCTCTAGGCTTGCAGGAGACAAAATATTTATATGAACAGGTCTTAACTGGTGTCTCTTGATGGAACACAACCTGTCTAAACGGAATACTCCTTTGATTTGACAAGTCATGAACATCGTCTTCTCTTGACTCAAGTATTTTAGAAGGGGGCTTACTACGAGCCACAGATAGAGTCTTAGAATGGGTATCATTTGATTCATCATACTGTCTGTCAAGAGCTCGAGTAACAGCATAATCTATTATTGCCTGCAGTTCCGCTCCAGTTACATTGATTCTGGTAGCATCATTGTCCTCCTTCATGTGGCTGTTAACTTCATCTAATCCAGCCATGTAGCTTGATTGCTTCATAAACATTGACAATGATTTATCCAGAGGTCATTATGAAATTATCATTTTTGATAATTTATTAACCATGGTAATATAAACCATATGGGTTAATTTGTTAGTTATACTTAGTTAATATTTTTCATTATAACTTATCCTAGTTATAAAACATCAAGTATATTAAAGTGTCGTAAAAAGCCTGGTCCCAAGGACAGTTTTAAATTTTATAAGCCATGATTCCTATTGATCAATTACGTTAAATAAGGTATTTGGAAAAATTCCTAATATAAGAATGACAAGTGTGATTTTTATAGCATCACGGTTGTCGGGAGTGTTAACACATTTTCGGGTGTTAACAAGGATCTGAATCTCTTTTTTTTGAACAGATTTTACCATCTTAGCTAGGTCTTCAACGACATTCAAGCTAGGTCAAACCATTTAAGATTCTCTTTTAATAATTATTCTGGCAGGAAAGGAATGATATTTATTTTTATTCAGGATTTTTATCATAATCCTAATTTATAAGTTAATAATAGCACAAATGGCCTAGTCGCGTAGACAAGTTTAATTTATACGCCATGATTTCAGAGAATCAAAGCATGAAGGTATACTAGCACAATAGGCCTAGTCACAAGGACGTTTATAATTTATAAGCTATGATTTCAGAGAATCAAAGCATGAAGGTTTGAACCTAGTTCATTACCTTTATATGACAGGGAGTCGTTGCTACTACTGTCTTTTGGTTCATATGGAAATGAACAGGGCCTGTAGGTGCTATATTACCACGTATGGTCAAAATGGGATCATCTCAAGTGATGATCTAAACCCATGATTCAGAGATCATTACATTGGGTTAGGAATCTTTTGAAGAATCCATCAATAAGAATGACGTGTGATTTTAATGAATCACGTCTGTCAGGAGTGTTAACATATTTACAGATGTTAACAGGGATTCGAATCTTTTAAACAGGTCTTACCATCATGGCCCGACCTTAAAATGACCCGAAGGCTAGGTTTCACTCTTAAGATTCTTATTAATATTAACGCAGAACAATCCTAAATTGAGGTGTTAAATATGGATCTGAATCTAATTATGGAACTACCATCTTTGCCCTGCCTCAAAATAATGCGTGACTAGGTCTTGTCCTTTTTTAGATTTTGCCATTTTATATAAAGGTAGATCTTATAAAAGGAATGTCTGAAAGAAAATTTAAAGTTAATTATTCCACTATAAAATTAAACAATACAGATGTGCCCTAGACGGGACTTGAAAGGAATAATGTTGTCCTCGAAGGAACTGAAAGGTAATTATGTCCTTATAAGGACTATTAAGGAAACGATTTTTCGCAAAGGGAGTTTCTTCTTCATTTTATTTCTGAATGCCTTCTCCTTGTTTGCATGTTTCGTCCTAGCCGTTGTACGAAGGTCAGCAATTTAAGGCTCCTGGTGTGGAGAATTATTATTATGGCTTCTTCGCTCGGCGACGTATCCAATATATAAAAATTTTGGAAGCAGAATTTCCAGATAAGGATTGAGAATATTCCTATGTTAAGTCTAGACTCAGAAGATTTAGAAATGTGCAATTGTGTCATTGAGATTAAACACAAAAAGGCTAGTGTTTAATTCACTCCATGTTGGCTCTGATACCAACCTGTCACACCCCAAATTTCCACGTGTTACCGGTGGGCCCGGTAGGGGAGTAACGTGACGTGGTTGGCAACATCATAGTCAAACAACACAATATATAAATGCACAGCGGAAGCAAAAGGATATATATTACAATCCGTAATAGTGTAACATCAAAGTATTACAACGGAAGTAAAGGATCCACAGGCGGATCTTAAAACATAAACTTTATTCAACAGACTTTAGGCACCTAGAACTTTCAAGATTCCTTAGAAACGCCCTGAGCTTCCAGCCAATTACGTTCAGTACCTGTCACTTAACCCTTTTGGAAAATACGTCAGTTTTCACTGGTAAATACACTCAACCGACTCATTTTGTAAATGTTTATGAAAATTTGTTTAGGTGCACAAGACATGCAAATATTTCGACACTTGGATTAAAATGCATAGAGGCAAAATTAATCTTTTTAACTTGGGACAATTATATTTATAACCTTGTATACAGATTTACATGTTCGTTGTACGTTCAGGGCCCGATGTAGAAATCGAGTTAGATTAACAGACACGCCACAAGTATAGGCCCACAAGAGAGTGAGATACCGTTATCTCTTAAGCACTGTCAGGTGTATGCCTACACCCCGTGCTTAAGACGTGGCCATTTTATAATACAATGATGTCACTAGGATATCCGGGACATGGTCATTAACCCCTAAAGGTCTTTGTTTCAAACAATACAGATTAAACCGGGTTACCTCAATGATTTAACCATAATAAGATTAAAGATTCAATACCCGACCAAGCGGTATTATTATACCGTATCCCAAGCCCGTATAGGGAAAATAAGTTAAGAGTATTTACCTGAGCTAGCTCCTGTCTTAAATAGCAGAAATTAATAACTCAGTCGTGTTCACTTAAGTAAGCGTAGGTACAATTTACCGGAAATCTCTAGTCTGGAATGATGGTATAAAAACCAATTAGAATGCTAACGGGCCTTTAATTAAGCCTAGGCTTAGACCGGCTAGTCTTATAGAAAGATACGGTTCAAACGCACGATAAGGCGAAGACCGGAATAGAATGGGATTTAGACCCGACAAGTTTGAAGACTTGTATAATATGGGAAATCTAAACACCTTCTGGATTTTGAGATAAAACCGATAAGGTTTGACCCGTTTCGGCTAACTTATATAAACCAGTTATATAAACCGATCCGAACGCGAATAACGCGTAACGGGTAACCGAATAGGTCACGAACAGGTTTCCTAAGTTAATATGCTTAAAATATGTTGTGATATCATAATGATACCTTCCATAATGCCCAAAACGAGTTAAATCCTTAATTATGCCCCGTAGGGGTATTTTGGTCATTTTAACGATTATAAAAGGGGTTTAACGTAACCCTGATGTTCGGGACTGAAGTAATCAGTAAACAACTTATTTTTAACAGATTATATTAGTTAATAATAATCCGGATGTCTCAAAATAGTTTTAAGCCTAAACTACGCGTATAATACACGTATAAACCCGTTTTTAGCCACGTATGATTAAAATACTATTCTGGGTTTTCTGATCAGTTAAACAGGCTCAAAACACTATATTTATTATTTAAAATCAGTAGCAATTGGATTCGCGTCAAAATTCCTTGTAGAAATCATTTTATGACCGAAAAGGGTAAATTCGTTATTAACCGAATTCAGGCGATAAGCCTAGCTTAAGATCAGTTTAAAAATAATTAAAAATCTTCAAAAATCCCAAAATATTATTTAACATCAGTGAGTAAAAAGTTTGGTGCCGAAAATCGGGTTTAGATAGGCTATGCGCTAATCGCGCCGATTAATTAATAAAAAGCTTACTATTTACGCTAATGCGCATATCTCCTAATCTGGACCTCAAATTGATGTCAAATTTGGAGAGCATGTTTATAATTCAGTAGACAAGGGTCTTGTCCACTTACATTACCAAAAAGCTCGTTTTATAACCGAAAGGGCATTACGGTCAATTTTAAGCATTTAACGGAAACGCGCGAACGAATCGGATAATCAACGAAACAAGTACAGAGGCTTATACCAACATGTAACCCTACTCTAATGAAGCACTAAGGCATCATCGAATCAAACTAAAACGGGTCAGAACCGAAGTCAAAGCAAAAGTCAAGGTTTTGCGCCTTTCGGTTCCGAACCGGGTTTAAACAGAAATTTGTCGAGTCGGGAAAGCGTAGACAAGTTTTTATACTTATTACCAAGTTACATTAATGTTAAAACAGGTTACACGGCTCGCGGATTGCTAATCGTGCTTTAAATCGCATTTTGCAATTCTGTTGACTTTTTCGGTCAACGTTTGACCCGACAAACGACCTAGTTAGGTCTGGATTCGGTACGTGCCCTTATAAGGGTTTAATACCCATGTAATTGCCTATCTAACGGTACTTTTAATTCGACATACGACTGAGCTATCGTTAACTAATCCCGAAGTCAACCGTTTATTACGATATGTTGACCTTTAAGCTATTTACTAAGCTAAACATAATTAAGAAAGGACTAATAGACTTACAAGTGTTTAATGATGATTAGGGATGCTTTGTATCAGCTTTGAAGGCTCCTCAAATGATCAGATTGTTTGCAATTGATGTGAGGAATGTTTGTGACATGAATGGGTCTTTATATAATGGGTTTACACACCACAAAGTATTGACACAAGGGTCTATGATCAGCCACAAATGATAAACACATGTCTCTAGCATGTAGGGGAGTCTAAGGGTCCTTCACATGCAAGAAAAACCGACCAAGAGGGTCACAATTGCACACAACAGCCGATAGCAGGTTATTCTGGTCGCTGGGCACCCCTCGCGTAGCGCGAGGGGCCGTCGCGCTACGCGACGCCTTAAGCTGATCAGAATTGTTTTGTTTGTTGAAGGTTTGAAAGGGCATCAACTTGCACGACTTTGGGACTTTGTTTTGGCAACAAGGGACCTCTATTATGGGTCTAGTACAGTTCCTTACCCTACCAATATCCTTTGTTTCAAATGATTGTATTTACAAGACCCGTAAACAACGGTTTACCATTCATTTTCTTCTTGGGATCAATCATGCTTTTCAACATCCATTATTGTGAACCCAACTTCTGAATTGAGAGTGTAATAGATGTGTAAATTATTATATCGGGTCTTGGGATTTATAATTGAGGTCGTTCAGAGGTAACGATTTAACATGACGCCACTTTAAATCCTACCGAAACATCTTTATTAAATCCGGGTTTCCAACGCGTTTTTGTCTTACATGACACGTGTCGTTTTAATATTAAATCCGAAATTTGCGAGGTGTTACAATTGTAATGCAATGAGAAAATGGTTTTCAATAAAAAAGTTATTCCTGCAAGTGATTGATTAGATTTGAAAATTTTATCCACGAATTGTTATCAGAAAACTTATTTTTGGGTAGAGTTTTGCAGGTTAACCAGGTTCCGAACCCTGAGTTTGATAGAGTGCCAGATTACAATCTAAGAATCTGTGGAAAGTGAATTCCAGACTGCGATCCCAGCTTAGCAAAAGGGGGAGTCTGAGGACATCGAGAGGGAGTCTGAAGATAGTAGAGCCAGACTCAGATTCTGAAGATTACGAGAAAGAGTAAGAGATTGATTGAGGATTCTTGCAATGACAAATACTTCAGAGGAAGATCGAAGATCGATAAAGATCGTAGATTGACAATTGAAGACTCGACACTGAAGACTCCGTCAACATCCGAGGGGGAGTTTGTTGGTGCACTACGTCTGTCGACTACGTCTTACATCGAGTCTCAGTCTCGTTGCGGATATGATTCAGCATGATGTTATGATGACATCATCAAGATGATATCATCAAGATGATATCATCTATGACATCATTACACTAGAAGACAAAATACATGGTAGATTAAATTGAAATCAGAATGTTGAAGACATGAATTTCGCTTGAATAGTAGTTTGAGGATTTCGCTTGAACAAATATGTCAGGTTTCAAGCGAAACCTATCCTCTATATATAGGCTAGCATGTCATTTCTTTTGTAACAATTTTCAGAGATTCTTCCGGTTTGCAACGAAGTGCTGCCGAAGTGTTGTCAGGTTGTAAACGTCATACAAATCAATAGAAACAACAGTTTAAAGTGTATACTCGCTGAATTGACCTCGGTTTCTTAGTTTCCGCCTCTGAAACTGAGATAAACTCTTCTGAACGACTCGTTCGGGTCCGCAAACGATCCTACAATTTTTTTAAACTTTGGGCCCTCAGGATATTTGGGCCTGGGTCCAACGCCCTACTTGCCCCTACCCATCACCAGCCCTGTGTGTATTCGTAATAAATACATGGTTTGTACCAATATGATGACTTGTAGTAAATACTGGTATCGATGTTGTTCGAACATAATCGGTTTGGTTCGTCACAACACAGGTACCGTAGCGGCACTCGTTAGCTTGGTTTTGATTGAAATTTATATCGAGATGTAGACACCAATAAGCACGCCACAACGATATACTCATAATTTTATAGTATATCATATTTAAAAAGTTGAGAAAATAAAATAATGTTCAAATTTAATTTAATTTAATTATATAATAATAGATTAAAGAAAACTCTGAATTGGAACTCTAAATTTCGATGAGTAGTGATTTAAAATAAATTTAAGGATTGTGCTCAGGTGGTATACATGGATAAAAGTTTATATTGTCTAAGTAGGATAAAAAAGAATTTTAACATTTCATTTCTCAAATTAATAGTTAAGATGAAATGTAAGAAAAAATAGGAGTGTAAGGATATCATTGGAAAATCCTATTTATTAACTTTCTCTCTCCGCATGGAAAGCACGGGTTAAGTTATTTTACAAAGACCCCTAATCGTAAAAAGTGTAAGGAGTTTATAGAGTGACAAGTATCCAATAACCTAAAACCTAAACCCACTACATCATCACCCACCCAAAAGGACCAAAACCTAAACACCCACCCCACCCCACCCTACCCCACCCTAAAACATAAACCCATTTTTTAAAAGTTCATACTTTTTCATAAGACATTATTTTTTTCATAAAAGTTTCACCATAAAATCAAGCGTCTTTTATCTTTAGTTTGAGTACCATATTGATATATAAAATATGATAACTAAAAATCCCACAAAAATGTGTTGTATTTCTAAGTTGTATAACATTTTTTTGTGCTGGATTTTTATACTACATTTTTGTGCCGGATTTTTTTGAGTTAATTACACTGTTAGTCCCTGTGGTTTATGGAAAGTAACAATCTTGGGTACTAATAGTTTAAAGTAACAATCTAAGGTTTTAACTTTTGATTTTGTAATATCCTAAGGCCTTAAGGCTAACACTTGTTAAATACTAATTGAAAACTTAGGGTATTTTTGTCAATTAAGAACTTAGTACTAACCTTGTTTCTTTGGAGAAACCACAGGGACTAAGCTCGCAACTAACTCTGATAGTATTTAAAACACAAATTTTATTATTTCTCTTTTTCTTTAACTAAGCTTTTTTTATTATTTAACTAAAAAATATAAAAAAAATGAGGACAAACCAAAGCACGCTAATTTATAAAATCCGAAATGGTCAATATGAGTATAAAAACTTCTCGAAACCATGGAATAAGTCACTTTTAATTCTAAGCCTTTTTACACATAATTCAATTTTAGTAAAAAAAAATAGTTAAAGTTTATATCCATCAAGAACTAAATTCAACTTTATTAAAAAACTGCACATCGTTGATCAATATGAAGTTTAGTTTGAAGGTGGTCATCAAACAATAAAGCAACTATGAAGTTTATATCCATCATATACCAATCCATTCATCACAATTTACTTTGAACTAGATTTTTATGAAGTTTAGCATATCTTTATTCTCATCCATTCATCACTTTATATCCATCAATAACTAAATTCTCATGTGCATGGTGGTCACCAAAAATGGTTGGATGGTTCCACGACATGGTGCCGGTGGTGGTTCCACGGTACGGTGGTGGTGCGGCATGATGATGCGACAGTGTTGGGTGGTGCAACGATTCGATGGTGCGACAGTTGGATGCTACGCTGGCTGACGGTTGGGTGGTACAGTGGTTTGATGGCACAGTGGTGGTTCAACGGTTAGGTGGTGGTGCGACAGTACTGAATGATCACAATGTGTATCTATTTTTTATTTGATTAACTTTATTTTTCTCTTTTATTAAATAAATAAATGTCACAAAAGATAGTTTACCTCCCATTTAGGTTAATTATAGAGGATTAGCAAATAAAATAAACTTTATTGAGTTAATTAGAACAATTTCTTTATGAGTGATCTAATTGAAACACTTCTAAAACTTGGCTATCATTTTGTGAAATATTCTCGTTAATTTACTTGTAAGCTAATTACGAAGTGGCTTCAAATTAGCTTTAATACGTCAATTACGTATAATTATTTAGTAAATGGTTTACTTACATAATTAAAAATGTTTAACTAAATAATAAAAGAAAAAGAAAAAACGTGTTTTATATATTACAAGAGTTAATTTTGTGGTTAGCCCTTGCGGTTTCTTCAAAGTTCAAGGTTAGGTACTATGTTCTCAGTTAGTTTTTAACGGCCGTTAGCCTTCAGGCCCTGAGATGTTACAAAATCAAAAGTTAAAACCTTAGATTGTTACTTTGAACTATTAGTACCTGAATTTGTTACTTTCCATAAACCACAGGGACTAACGGTGTAATCAACTCTTTTTTTTACTAAATTTTTTTATGCTGGAATTTTTATACTATATTTTTTTTGTGGTGAATTTTTTGTAATAGACTTTTTGTACTAGATTTTTTGTGCTATATTTTTGTACTAGATTTTTTTTGCTGTATTTTATAGAAAACAAAAGGGGTGTCATGTGTCATTTTCACACTCATACTTATAAGGACCAAAATGTTTTAGTACCGAAATGCCCTCCCTTCGTACTTTTAAGGAGTGCCACATGACATCATCACAATCATTCTTAGACTACTTAAGCAAAACTCACTTTTTAGTGGATATTTCCCTTATTGATCACTACCCACATAGTTGCTTTTTAATGTAAAACTAGTTGACTTTTCTCGCGCATTGCGGCGAGAAGCCGTTCGGTATATTAGTTCTATTCAATAAGGTGTCGGTACCATTATCAGCTCTATGTATAATGATCAAAAGATAAACTTATAAAAATAAAATCATGACAAGCCCAAAAGGATATTTACATATGTTTTTTATTGATAAAAAATGAATATTGATAAAGATTTATTGGGTACTGATGTTTGGTTGAAATCGACGTGGTATCGATGTTTTTCGAACAATATTAGTTTTGTTCGTCACCAACACTCACTATAGCTTATGATATAAAAATATATTATATACCGCTACTAAAGTTGTTCGAATAGTATTGGTTCGGTTTGTCACAATAAAGAACAAAAAAATCAATTATAATCGACTCGATATAGCAATCGAAAGAAACAACGAATATATGGGTGAATACGACTCCGTCTTCGACTAAACTTATACCGGTATGAATTGTAATTCCGGTAGGATCGAATCGTTTCATCATGACGAGAAAAACATAAAAAAGGAATATCAGTATCTATGTTGTTAGTATGATATCATTCGATTCGTAACGGTAAGGAAAAACTCAATTCTATGTGTAACTTATTTTTAAATTAAAGGAAAAATATACGTTCAAGAATCACTAAATTGAAACTCAAAGTAAAAAAAAAGGATAACACATCATTACTTGTTATTCATAACTATATAATTTAATATTTAATATTATTTAATAATTAATTTGTGGTTGGCACTATTAATCAAGAGTTGCAGTTGCAATTCATATGTATAATATAATTTGGCATAGCTATGGTTTCCCTTTTCATAATAGAAAGATCCTATTTTTATAGAGTTGTATGGGAATGTATTTTGGAGATTTTATTAACACGGTTCAAGTACCCCTAACATCCAAAAGCTAATATTTGTGTGAGAGCATGTGACCATGCACTTAGATATCGATGTAATACATGTTTATACTACTTGATAGATGTGCAGTGAGAGGAATATTCTAAGTGGGATGATTGTTCAATCACTAAAACGAGTAAGCACATTTGTGAAAAATGAATATACACATACTACATACAATATATGGGTCGTTATGCAGCAGGATCATAGTCTAGCTTACCTAGAGCCGACAATATATAGTGAATGGCACACCCGCGACTAAATCAATTGAGGGCTCACACCTACGCCCCCATGCGCGCGAGAGGGCTCACACCTATGCCCTGGCGCCCACCTGTAGTGGTGTTGACGCCCACGTTACCAGCTTGGAAGGGGCTCACGTCCTCTTCACATCTCCCACAACACACCGTCTAAACTTCACACTTAAAAACTCTCACTTTGAAGTTGATCCTATGTTCGTTTCTATAGGCATAGGTTTACTTGACCAACAACATTCAAATCTAAATCCTTGTCAGAATTATTAAGCATATTTTTTGATTTCGTAACATTGATTTTCACCTAGTCCCTAGACATAGACAAACTAGTTTATCATAGGACCTGACCCGGCTATGAATATTAAACAAAATCGCGCTAAGTGAAAAAAAACACAAATTTTAAATAACAAAACACATGTTCACCATAACTACAAAGAGTAACTACTCCTCTTGCATCCAAAGTTTTATCAAATTTTACAGAAATACAACACTGACCTGACACGATAACTCACAAGATTCATGTCATTCGCAAGCCGGTTTTGTATCAAAGCTGCTAAGGCAGATCGCAAACGCATGGTAGGCAGAAATCGGGTACCGATAATCCATCGTAAATATATCTTGTCCAATTTTCCCAAACTGTAAAATCACCTTATTTTGCTCCGCATCCGACACATTATCAGAAGAACCAACAGAAGCTACCAACTGAAAATTCTTCACCGAAGCCACCGTAACACGTCCTTTGAAATTCAAACACCAACACTGTAATTGTTCATGCCACCTTGGCGATTTGTTCTTAAGGACCAAATAGTCATTACAAGCGTCACCAGGTAACGGTTTTTCTTTCACTAAAGGTGATGATAATGGTAATGATAATGATGATGATAATGAGGACGACGTTGAGGGAAGAAGATTTTCTTGCGGAAATGATTTTGGAGTCGGGGCGGTGCCGCCTTCTTGAATTGACGAAATGGGTATGTAATGCAATGAACAATTCATTCTTCTTGGCCCACGCGTGCGTAGTACATTCAGCTCGTAGGAGATAGTGGCAATGTTGTAATTACATGCTGGTAGTCGAGGAGATACTTGCTTTGTGTGAAATCTTCGACTTGAACGGCTGTGATTAGCTTGAAACGCTTCATCGTTTGGAGGTTGGCTATCGTAGATGCTGAATTTGGTTCCGAGAAAATTAGACCTGTTAAAGAAATAAGATTTTGATTATCATGATTTGAACTTCTAACCTTTTAATAATTATGTATTTATCAAATATGTAAAACCCATTTATATTATAAGATAGATTTAAATTCAGCAGTAACTTCAACTTCAAAGGTATATATATATAGGGTGAGAATCCGTTAGGAACTAGCATTTATGGCAAGTTGTGAGAACTTAGAGAACTCGGCCTTACAAAAGGTTTTTTTCAAAAAATTATTTTATCAAGAATCCTAAAAAATAACTTTCAAAAAAAAAAAAAGTTTTGGTTGATTTACACCACCCGTAAAAAACGCTTACAAGTGGTGCAAATTCTGATGTCAGTAGCTTTTTACAGCAGCGTAAAAAAGATGAAAACGCCACTTCGATTTTTTTACAGTTGTGTTTGTAACATTTTAATCTAGGTGTGCAAAGAATGAAGGCAAAACTCACACGGAAAGTCGGAGTTCTCTAAGTTCTCACAACTCAAGGGGGTTTTCTCTTGATCTTGATCCTATCCACAAACGCACACACACACACACACACACAGGGGAGGGTTATCTTGAGAACGCTAAATATTGCGCGAACCGTGAGAACGAATGAAACAACCAATCAAAACCATTTTTTTGATACAAATCTCATTGTAATTAAAGTACAACACCAAAAAAGAATTTACAACATCAAATAGTTCATTTCTCCTCTCAAAATCGCTCTTATTAGATTTTTTACACATGGGTAAATATAACAAATTTACAAGTGTAAATGACAAACTTACACGTGTAAATTTTCTTTATTTACGAATTCACGTAAATTTAAACGTGTAAATTAAATTTCTAACATTGTATTCAAATAATAATGATAAGTGATTTTTTTTTTTTTTTTGAATTGTTTTTGACCAAGTTCTCGCGGTTTTTTCATTCGTTCTCACAATATTTAGCGTTCTCATTTAAACCTTCCCCTATATATACATAATGATCTTATGATTGCGAAAACTTGCCTCAGTTTCCCGACATATGTAGAACTAGCGCGGGAAAAATCATCCGCCACTAACGAGATCAAGAATTCTGTACTTGTTGCCCTACGGATTCTTTTAGCAGCCAACAATAACTTATCACTCTCGTCTTCAGCTATAAATCAAGTACCAAATAAATATAATTTAGTTTGTGTATGAAAGATCATCTAAATACAATATATTCAAAGCAAACACAGAGTTCTTAACTCTTAAGCACATTATACACTTAAAAAAGGATAATTACTAACATGGAGTCAGCCCGTAGTACAAACGAAAAGTGGAAGTTGCTCGATCTCTTTTTATGTAGCACTGAATTGGAGAATCACGAGGACCGGGCTATTTCAGAAGTTAAAAGGATAAAACATTTAGTAACCTAAACATCAAAATCATCAAAACAACAGCTTTAACATTCTAACCTGCTTCAACGAAATAGGAAACGTTAACCTCCCGCATTCTTCCGGAGTCTTAACAATCTCCTTCGTAACATCTCTCCACGGCTTACAAACCGACGCACAATAAACAACCGTCGTCCGTGCCGGCCACGACGTCTCACTCTCTTCAACCCTACGGATTATATCCAACAACAATTCAGGAGGCAAGTGAGCCCACCTACCTTCGGTAGTACACTCCGGCGCAACCAAATCAGGTACAACATGCGCTCGAGTACAATTCCGCCACTGCTTCTGCTTCCCTTCACCCCCTCTCCTTCTCGACATACTCCCAATACCATCCGTTGTCATCTCTTTCAACTCGCGCACAATGTTCTTAAACGACATCTTTATCTCAATTTGAAACCCTAGAAATGAATCAATAACTTTTAATCATTATCATTATATATTAATATATAACAATACTAATAAGCATATAATAGATCTCATCCTAGGGTTTCTTAGCACACAGAATTGGAAAGCTTATCATAATGTGTGAACATAGAAAAGTGCCATATTTGACCAAATTTCCACCAATAATAATATTAATAATAAAATTCAAAACCTAAAGTCCAATATTACTTTGAATCAGTCTCTATTCACACGTTACCACAGACTCAGCTACTGATAACGACTCAATGCAACAAAATCAAACTAAAACATCAATAAATTCATACGTAATCAGCAATCGGATGAAATTAGGGGTAAATATGCAACGAATTCAAAGTAAAATATCATAAATTGCATACCTAATCAGCAATCGGATGAAATTAGGGCTAAATCGGAAGAATTGATGTGTGGATAGTAGTGTTTGATCGGATGAGTAGATCCGGTTGTTTGCATACTTTTTATTGAGATCGCCGTGATATCCGGCGTGATCGCCGCCGTAGTCTCCGGTGAGGTGTGTTGGATGAAGTGAAAGGGTTGAAGGTAAAATATGATCCGCACAGTGTAGTGTAGTGAGATGATATTCTTGTGAAATGTATGGCCTACCAGACCACTTATGTAAATCATTACATATATGTCGCGTGCTTATGTGTGTGAGTATGATACTCATGTCTTATTATTATTGTTTGGATAGGTGTGATTAAAGTTGTTAACGTATTATTTGGGTCATAGAGATGTTGATAAACCCTTAACCTTGACAGAACGGAAGAAAGTTGGCTGGTTTGGCCGGTCTGTTAATATTTGTGTTTCACGGTTTAAGGTTTGGTTTGGTTTACGGTTTAAAATTTGAAACCGGTCATGGAACTAGACCAACTATTTATGTCACACCCCGATATTTCCACGTATTACCGGTGGGTCCGGTGGGGAGTATCGTGACGTAGTTGATATTATCATAGACAATTTATCACAGTTTAATACACAGCGGAAGTCGAAAGATAATAACACTACAAACCGAATGAAAGTAATATCAATTATTACAAAAACGGTTGTAAGGGATCCACAGGTGGATCAAAGTTAAAAGGAACATTGTTCAACAGATTTATAAACATCTAAGCTTGCAAGACTCTTTATTGATGCTAGGAGTAGTCAGCCCATTTCGATTAGTACCTGCACTTAACCTTTTTGAAAAATACGTCAGTTTTCACTGGTAAATACAATTAACCGACTCATTTTGAAAATGTTTAAGAAAATTGATTTGAATGCGCAAGGCACAAAATATCTTTTATAACTTGGGATAGTTATTTAAAAATAAACTTGTTAAAGAATTACATGTTTATTATACGTTCAGTAGCCCGGGGTTGAATACCGGGTTAAAGATTAATAGACACACCACATAAATAAACCCACGGCGAGTTATTCTCGAACAGGTGGGCATATCATTTTACATAGGCACCGACAGGTGTATGCCTACACCCCGTGCTTAAGTCGTGCCCATTTCAATGAATGAGCCGAGGATATCCAGGACATGGTCATTAACCCCCTGAAGAAACACTGGTTAAATGACCGGGATCAAATTATCCAGGGGGTTAGGTTCTGCATAAAAGGGTGGTTTTCTCTCGTTTGATTTGAAGGGACAAGTCTTCTTCTCCAGTGAATACTGCAAAGCAGAACACTGTTAGCGTCGTTACGGGGAGAAGGGAGGTTCTCTCCGTAACCCGACTCCGGCGTGAGAATAAATATGTGTTTATGAAGAAGAAGAAGCATTGATGAAGTGAGTGTAACTTGAAGTTCATACCTGAATTACTCTCATATTTATAGCCGGGAGTTTGGGCGGGAAAACCTGTTATTGAAATGTTGACGGAAGATGCTAAGTCCGTAAGCGGTTATTTCTCCTTCCGTTAATCTTCTTGATCTGATGTGGGAGCACACGGATCACTGTTTAGATCAACGGGTGGGGAATTGCCACGTGGAAAGTGGGCAAGTAGAGGTTTCACTCCAATTCCATGCCATCATCGTCTTTTCAGGGTGACCTGGGATGATGACACGTGTCCCAGCCGGTTATAACCGTCTGGTGGTGCACGATTGAGTCTTCTAGAATATTATTGCCATAATCCGGTGTAACTCCTTTTCGTGTGGTATCAATATAGTAAATAATATCCAAGTCTGGGTATTATTTAGGCGGAAGTGTTAAACTAGGATTTCCATCCTTGTTTGTTATGGGGAAAGGCGCAAGGGTTCATGTATTTCCTTTTAGCGCGCAAGTGTTGTCTTCTGCCTTTCTTTCAAACTCTTTGTAGGACCAGTGCGCGGCCGCGCAAGGTCTAAAGAGGTTTAAAGGATGAGGTTACGGTATGGTCTCAAGTACTTGATATGAGGTTTTTGGGACCTTACCCCTACACCCCCAAAGGCTTAGAATAAACAAAACAGATTAAATGGGTTATCTCAATGATTTAACCTTCATACGATTAAAAATTCAATACCCGACCAAGCGGTATTTATATACCGTACCCCAAGCCCGTATAAGGGAAAATAAGTTAAAAGTATTTACCTGAGCAAATTATACAAATTTATCCCAGCCGTACAAATCAGCAAGTGCAAGTATCTTTCACTGGTCTCCTAAATCTGGAACGAAGGTTTTAATTAACCTATTAGATTCCTAACGGGTCTTACTTAAGTTTAAACTTAGACCGGTTAGTTTTAAAGAAAGGTATACGGTTCAAAACGCATGATTAAGCGAAGACCGGATTAGAATGTGGTTTAGACCCGACAAGTATGAAGACTTGTATAATATGCGTAAACTAAACACATTCTGGATTTTGAAGTGAAAATGGTAAGGTTTGACCCGTTTCGGTTAATTTATGCAAACTAGTTACATAACCCGTACCGAACGCGATAAATGCATAACGGGTGACCAAATGAGTCATGAACATGTTTCATAAGTTAATATGCCTTAATTATGTTGTGATATCAGTAGGATACCTTCCATTATGCCCAAAACGAATTTAAAGTCATGAACATGTTTCATAAGTTAATATGCCTTAATTATTTTGGTCATTTTAAGGACTATAAAAGAGGTTAAATAATAAACTGAGGTTCTGGTCTAAAATGATCAGTAAAAATAATTAATTTAATAAGTTATATCAGTAGGGTATTGCATATATGTGAAATTTATCATTTATAACCAAACTATGCACCGTAGGGGCATTTTGGTAATTTCACATAAGCTTTAAAGGTCAAATTTGGAAATCTGAGTTCAAAACTATTTCTTAGTGTTAAAGTATAAAAATTTAATTAAAACATCAGTAGGTATTAAGTCTTATATGCCCAAAATAGTTTTAACCCATACTATGCGTTTAAAACGCGTAAAAGTCGGTTTTAAGCGATTTTCGGGTTATAATAGGAAATCTGAGTTTTTGATGAGTTTATAAAGTTCAAAATATTTTATTTATCATGTAAAATCAGTAGCAAAAAGTTTGGTATCAAAATGTTATGTAAAACTCATTTTATTAGCAAAAAGGGTATAACCGACAATTACCGAATTAAAGCAAGAACCCTATGTTATGCTCAGTTTAAAAATAAATAAAAATCTTCAAAAATCCCAAAATATTATATTACATCATTGGATAAAAGGTTTGGTGTCAAAATTTGGGTTTAGATAGGCTTTATGCAAATAATGCCATTTAATTAATAAAAAGCTTTCAAATTACGATATTGAGCATAACTCCTAATTTAGACCTCAAACTGATGTCAAATTTTTAGGACATGTTTATAAATCAGTAATAAAGGTTTTTGTCCTCTCACATTTTCAAAAATCTCATTTTAAGATCAAAAGGGCATAATGGTCAACATTTAAGCAATTAGCGGAAACATGCAAATGAATCGGATTAATTAGGAACCAAGTTGTATAATCTCAGAGGGTTGTACTAACCTATAACCTGGTCCTAATGGAACTCTAAGGCATGTCTAAACTAAGCTAAATCGGGTCAGAACTGAAAGTCAAAGCAAAAGTCTACTTTTGCGACTTTCGGTTCCGAACCGAGCCTAAACTCAAAATTGTCGGATTGAACATGCTTAGACATGTTCTTACATTAATTACCAAGTTATATAAGTGTTAAAACAGGTTTCATAGCTTCTAAATTGTTAATTATGTATTTATTTGCAAAATAACTTTCTGTTGACTTTTTATAATTAAGTTTGACCCGACAATTGACCTAGTTAGAGTGGAAATCAGAGGGTGCCCTTTTAAGGGTTTATTACCCACATAATTAGCAACTCATAGCCACTTTCAATTCGAAAAATGACTGGACCATTAGTGTTTAATCACTAAGTCAAAGCTTAATTACGACGGCTTTGACTTTTGGTCATTAAGCTAATGAAACTTGAATTAGAGAGGATAAGAACACTCACAATGGTCCTTAGCACGAATTAAGAGCTGATGGAAGCTTGCTTGAAGTCCAGAGAGCTCCAGAGAGGGGTTTGAAATGATTTTGAAATGAGCAAGTTTATGGTTGCAACATAGAGTTCTTATATAGGAAATTTAATTGCACAAGATCATTCCACACGAGTCTATCATTGATCCCTGATGAATCCAAGTGTCCCCTATGCATGAAAAACCACTGGTGCAGTTCCTGATTTCGAAAACCAGGCCTTTAAGGCGGTGCAACCTGTTGTAACAGGAAACTGCCCAATTTTTCTACATCTGCGGGTTCTAGGCGGCCCGCGTAAGTTTTGGGGGAGGGTCTACGCGGCCCGCGTAGAGGTCAGCTCCGGTCACAACTTTGTCAGCTTTGCACATTTGGTCCCTGTTCCTTCTAAACTTGATTTTAACTTGTTTTTATTGCACTTTTAACCCCCAAACTTGACTTTTAAGGACTCTAAGTCATAAACAAACTTTGTTAAGCTCCCGGTTAGTTATACGATCACCGAAAAGTCCTAAATTTCAACGTTGACGCTTTTAACCCCTCACTTACGAATGTTAACGTATTTTCTTCATACGATGTCGAAACCTTGTGAAATTTTTATCACTTATTCTTGGGAGCATAATTAATCATTACAAAGCTTCGGGTTCGTTAAAAGGTCACTCAGAGGTATAAATTAAACATGTTGACACATTTAACCCTTGCAGTTTGCAAACTTTCACTTTCTTTCACATTCGGTTTCATATGATTCATAATTCATTCGTTTAAGGGTTTAAACATCGTGTAGGGTTGTTGAAAGGTATAATTATCAAATGTTGACACTTTGAATCCTTTTACACACATACTTTCTTTGTTTGTCAACTTTAGTGCCTCTGAAATAATTCCTTATATGTTTACAGTCCATGACACGTGTCGATATCATATTGGACATGATTTTGCGAGGTGTTACATCCTCACCCCCTTAAAATAAATCTCGACCTAGAGATTTACTGAAATAAATGAGGGTACTTCTGTTTCATTGTGGACTCTACCTCCCACGTATACTCTGGGCCTCTTCGGGCATCCCATTTAAACTTCATAATTGGCACGTGCTTCTTCCGAAGTTTCTTAACCTGTCGATCCTCGATCGACAAAGGTTTTTCAACAAATTTCAAGCTCTCATCTATATGCACATCCGTATGTGGCATGACTAGTGATTCATTAGCTGGACATTTCTTCAGATTACAGATGTGAAAGACATTATGAATCCCACTGAGCTCTTCAGGCATGTTTAACTTGTAAGCTACGGTTCCGACACATTCGATGATCTCGAATGGTCCTATGTATCTTGGGCTTAACTTGCCTTTCTTGCCAAATCACATTACCCCTTTCTAGGGTGATACCTTAAGTAACACTTTGTCACCTACCTCAAATTTTAGAGGCTTACGTCTTTTATCTGCGTAGCTCTTCTGCCTATCCCTAGCAGCTTTGAGACGATCGCGTATCTGCACAATCTTATCTGTCATCTCCAGGACTATATCAGGTCCTGTTAGCTGGACATC
The DNA here is from genome assembly GCA_030545235.1 of Helianthus tuberosus. Taxonomy (NCBI): domain Eukaryota; kingdom Viridiplantae; phylum Streptophyta; class Magnoliopsida; order Asterales; family Asteraceae; genus Helianthus; species Helianthus tuberosus. Next base: position 65,027,132 of record CM060369.1, read on the forward strand.
TCCAACTTCCACCCAACAAACTGGCGTCCTGCACTTTCTTCCATACAAAGCTTCAAAAGGTGCAGCTTGAATACTCGAATGATAGCTATTATTATACGAAAATTCGATCAGTGGAAGATAATCATCCCAACTTCCACCTAGATCAATAACACAAGCCCTTAGCATATCTTCCAGTGTTTGAATTGTACGCTCACTCTGACCATCCGTCTGAGGATGATATGCAGTGCTGAAGTTTAATCGAGTGCCCTAGGATTGCTGAAAGCTTTTCCAAAAGCGCGATGTATATCTCGTATCTCTATCAGAGATAATAGACACTGGCACTCCGTGGAGAGATACAATCTCATCCATGTACAGCTGAGCTAACTTATCTGAGCTGTGTGTTTCCTTAATAGGTAAGAAGTGGGATGACTTGGTCAATCTGTCGATTATAACCCAAATAGTATCATTTCCTCGCTTTGTCTTTGGTAACTTTGTGATGAAATCCATAATTACCATTTCCCACTTCCAGGTGGGAAGTTCAGGCTGTTGTAGCAAACCTGACGGCTTCTGGTGTTCTGCTATACCTTGGGCACACGTCAGACATTTGGCCACATAAGTGGCTATAGACTTCTTCAAGCCTATCCACCAATAATTTGCCTTCAAATCCTAGTACATCTTATCACAGCCAGAATGAACAGAATACTTGGAGTTATGGGCTTCTTGAAGAATAACGTCCCTAAGTCCTCCATAAATTGGAACCCATATTCGTCCATTCAATCTTAGGATTCCATCCTTTCCATACAATAACTGCTCAGCAGTTACGCCCAATTTTTCATTCGGATAGTTGGCTTCTAGGACAGCTTCCTTCTGAGCGGCTAACAATCTCTCATTCAAGCTGTTTTTCACTTCAATGCTCTTGGCATTGATCCTAATGGGTTTAACCCTTTCCTTTCCGCTGAGAGCGTCCGCTACAACATTCGTTTTTCCTGGATGAAAGCGAATTTCACAATCATAATCATTTAAAGTCTCCATCCATCGACGCTGTCTCATGTTTAGATCCTTCTGATTGAACAGATGCTGAAGGCTCTTATGATCAGAATAAATCACACACTTGGTATCATATAAATAATGCCTCCACAGTTTTAGTGCAAACACAACGACACCCAACTCCAAATCATGGGTGGTGTAATTCTTCTCGTGCACTTTTAATTTTTGGGAAGCATAGGCAATAACCTTTCCTTTTTGCATGAGCACACATCCCATCCCTGTGTGCGATGCGTCGCAGTATACCACAAACTCTTCTATTCCCTCAGGCAATGTTAACACATGAGCATTGCTCAACTTTTGCTTAAGAATCTCAAAGGATTCTTGTTGCTTAGGACCCCAATCAAACTTTATATTCTTCCTAGTCAATGAAGTTAGGGGTGCAACAATCCTTGAGAAATTTTCAATAAAACGCCTGTAGTATCCTGCCAGACCTAAAAAGCTCCGAATCTCTGTAGGCGTCTTCGGCTCTTGCCAATTCATGATAGCTTCAATCTTAGCGGGATCCACCTGGATATCACGCTCGCTAACCATATGTCCAAGAAATTGGACTTCACGAAGCCAAAACTCACATTTTGAAAACTTGGCGTAGAGATTTTCTTGTTGAAGAAGCTTAAGAATACAACGTAGATGCTTCTCATGATCAGCCTGATTTTTCGAATAAATAAGAATGCCATCATGAAGACAATGACAAACTTGTCCAAGTAGGGTTTGCGAACGCGATTCATGAGGTCCATGAATGCTGCTGGTGCATTAGTGAGCCCGAACGGCATCACTAAGAACTCGTAGTGACCATAGCGAGTTCTGAATGCAGTCTTGTGCACATCTTCATCTCTAACCTTTAGCTGATGATAACCTGATCTCAAGTCAATCTTGGAGAAGTAACTTGCTCCTTGAAGTTGATCGAACAGATCGTCGATCCTGGGCAATGGATATCTATTCTTGATTGTAACCTTGTTCAGCTCTCGATAATCAATGCATAAACGCATTGATCCATACTTTTTCTTCATAAACAGGATCGGTGCTCCCCAAGGAGATGAGCTAGGCCTAATAAATCCTTTTGCCAACAAATCATCCAACCGAGTTCTCAACTCTTTCATCTCAGTTGGGGCCAATCGGTAAGGTTCTCTTGCAACAGGTGCTGCTCCAGGTATAACGTCGATTCTGAACTCCACTTGCCTGTCTGGGGGTAAACCAGGTAGCTCTTCAGGGAATACATCAGGTTATTCAGAAAAGATGGGAATGTCTTCGATCTTGGGCTTTGGTTCATCAATAGTCACTTGTGCCATATAAATGACACAACCTTTCTTCATGCACCTTGATGCCTTAAGCATAGACATTTGCTTAGGCAACCCATGCTGAGTGTCTCCTTGTATGGTAAGTGGCTCACCATACGGAGTCTTGATAACCACTTGTTTCTTGTCACAAACGATCTGAGCTTGGTTATGAGATAACCAATCCATGCCTATTACTATGTCGAATCCAGCTAGTTTCAAGGGAAGCAAAGACAATGGAAAAGAGTGGTTCCTAATGGATATAAAGCATCCATCTAACACGGTTGAAGAGGTTTCTATGGTACCATCGGCCAATTCTACTTCATACTTTATGCTTAGGGTTTTAACAGGCAGATCTAATAACTTACAAAACTTATTATCTACAAATGACTTATCTGCACCCGAATCAAATAATACCCTTGCATAAACATCATTGATAAGGAAGGTACCTGTTATCACGTTGTCATTCTGGATTGCTTCTTGTGCATTCATTTGGAAGACCCGAGCATTGGTCTTCTTGCCTTCTTCAGGCTTCTTCGCATACTTTGGGCAGTTGGACTTGACATGCCCCTTCTCGTTACCATTGTAACAAGTCGCATCCTTTATCTTCTTACAATCCAACGTCTTATGCTCACTAGATTTACAGATCCCACAAGCCCTAGGCTGCAATTGAGATTTTGATTCATACCTGCACTTTCCCAGATGGCGCTTCTTGCAGGTCTTGCATTTGGGCTTCTCACCCGACTGTTGGCCATCTTTCTTGAACCCTGAACTCTTCTTGTGTTCAGAGTTCCCCTTGTGCTTCTTATCTGAACGGTGTGAGTTATCATCCTCACGTTTTCTCTTCCCAACATCAGAATTCCTAAGCGATCTCTGCCTGACTGCATCAAGAGTAAGAGATAATGACAAATCAGCTACTGACCTAAACGTAGTAGGTCTTGATGCTTTCACACTCACTTTGATCTCTGGGGCTAAACCCCCAATGAAACGGGCTATACGCTTTAGTTCCGGTGTCACCAAGTATGGAACCAATCGAGACATGGTATTAAAGCTCGTGAGATACGCCTGACAGTCTAAATTCTTCATAACCAATGTCAGAAAGTCAGTCTCGATCTTCTCAACTTCATGTTGAGGACATAAATTCTCTTTGATTAAAGCAACAATCTGATCCCATGTCAGGTTATACAATGGGATCTTACCAGTAGCTTGGATCAATGACCTCCACCAAGCTAGAGCTTCTCCTTTAAACGATTGTGACACAAACTTCACGACGTCTTGTTCTGCACAACCACTAATATCAACCACAGTGTCCATCTCATCGAGCCACGTCATACAATCGATGGCTCCTTTCTCCCCTATGAAATCCCTGGGCTTGTAGGAGACAAAATACTTATAAGAACAGCCCTTAACACGTGGCTCTTGATTGAGCACAACTTTCCTAGATGGAACACTCCTCTGATTCGATGAGTGATGAGAATCACTCTTGCGAGCTGTACGAGTCTTGGAGGGTGGTTTTGAATGAGGTACTGACTGAGTTCTAACGCGAGTTTCACTCGATTCATTAAATTGTATGTTAAGAGCTCGGGTAACGGCATTATCTATTAATGCCTGCAATTCCGCGCCCGCTACGTTAACTTTGGAAGTATCATGATTCTCCCTCGGGTGACTGTTGACTTCGTCTGACCCAGCCATGTAGCTTGATTACTACATAAAATAATGACAATGATTTATTCAGAAGTCTATATCAGAATTGTCTTCTTGTTAATTTTATTAACCATGGTATTAATAAACCTTATTGGTTAATTTATTAAGTATTTTCATTCAGGATTATAATTATCCTCAGTCATAATTTATTAACATATTATAATGGCACAAAAGGCCAAGTCACAGGGACAATTTAAATTATAAGCCATGATCTTATAGGATCGAGGCATTAAGGCTTGAATCGTAGTTCATTACCTTTCTTGACAGGGAGTCATAGACTACAACTGTCTTTTGTCTTATATGGCAATGAATATGGCCCGCAGGCATTACATCACTAATGGATGTTTAATAAAAGAAGGAATTGGAAGGATCCAATATAAGGATGACTTATGTGATTTTATCGAATCACATTTGCCAGGAGTGTTAACATGTTTTCAGATGTTAACAAGGGTTTTGAATCTTACAAGGAATTGGAACCATCATGGCCCTGTCTTAAATGACACATGGCTAGGTTTTGCCTTTAAGATTTTCTTTTATATTTAATGGCAGATTAATTTAAAAGGAATGATATTTTGTTTTATTTTATATTATATCTATTCATATAATGATAATTGAAATTTTAACTTCAACACATTCCATAATTAAATAAAAAGAGTACATAAATGCCCTAAACGGGAGTTTAACAGAAACAACTTGCCCATGCAGGGGCTAAACTGAAAATACAAGTCCTCGCAGGGACTGAATACTTAAATAGATGTCCACGCAGGGACTTGATTGAAACAAGGAAATTACAATACAAATAAATAAATAAGGAATCTTCAAAAATCCCTCTTCTTCTTTCCCTTGATTAGATTCGCCAATCCTTTGAAGAATCCCCTGTTGCTGCGGAGGTTGAAGTGGTGGCGGGTATTGGTACCCATATGTCGGGTACCCAGTCTGATATGGGACTCCATAGGGCCCCTCGGGATGAAGAGCATTGTAGTTCGCTGCTACAAGGTATGGGTCAACTTTGGCGTAGTTGTAGTGAGTATGGGCTAGCTGCTCAAAAGCGTTGTACGCCGCTGCACTGGCGTATGAAGGAACTGGGTTATCATAACCCACTGGTGGCGGTGCAACTGGCGCAGAGTCCACCTTGGAAACAGGGTTCGAAGGCCCACCCATCTGTGGGTCTTCATATAGTGGCGGGTAATAACTGCCACTTGAATGTTGAGGGGTGCTGAAATAGAAATCCCCTCCTCGCACGGACATCCGTGCGCCTGATCTCCTACGCCTCGGTGGCTCCGGAGGCGGTTGTTGCACTGGTGGCGGTGGCGGTGGAGTGACCGCTACAAAACGTGAATCCTCCGAGAGATCCTGCTGCTGCTGCTGAGACGGATTGTAAGAGGGAGTAAACACCCAGTCGTATTGGGCAATATAACAACCCTAAAGAAAACCGACACCCTCATAAATTTTTCCGACACCCTAAAAATATTTAAAATATCCCAAAATGTCCCTAAAAACACCCCATACGTGAAAACGGACCCCGAATACCTTTAATTTTATTAAAAATAATTAAAAATCAAATTTTTGGGTTTGACGCGGGTGCATAGACCCCTTAGGGATCTTACGCAGGCCGCGGGAGATCGAAAATGTGGCGCAGCCCGGTGCTGCCACATGGCCCAACACCCGCCGACCCTATGTGCATGACCCGGATCAGCTACAGCCCTAGCCACCTAGTACGCGGGCCACGTAGGCCTTAGTCTACTCTTACGCGGGCCGCGTAAATGTCAAATCAGCCCCTATATAATGGGAGCTCGGGCTTCAGTCTCAAATCGCCCACATCTTTCTCTCTCACTCGAATTTTCTGATAGTAGGCATTATACTCGGGTCTAATACCCCCTAAATAATGAAGTTCTGCTCCGTTGTAAGTATCATAACCCCTGGATACGTATTAGATACTCTGCCCGATTGATCTAGGGTTCCGTAACGGCTGTCGTGGTTCTGCCCGACGTAGTCGTTGGAATGCCGTCTCGGGGAGGGTATTACTAATGTTAAAATGGGTTATTATACTATCACGTGCACATTTGTGTAATTTATAGATAATTCCCAGGGAACCCTTACTGAAAACCTAAGACAGCAATGTGAGTAATCTCCTTTTTGTAAACAGTTTTTACAAAACCTTAACTATTTTACAATGCAATTTAGCAGTGATTGAGTCTTTGTAATTCTACGATTACTGCCGGTATGTTGGGGTTTTGTATACAAAATGTGAGACACGCTACCATTGGACGAAGAGTTAGCCAATGTGTAATATGACCCACCAGTCAGGATTGACAGTACTGAATGATTAATTGGGTAGATATAAACATTGTAATCGCTCTCAATACTGTTTAAATTAAATTAACCTTTCTTGATTAAACTGGGATTCACTCACCAGTATTTCCCCACTGACAAATGTTTTTAAAACGCTTTTCAGGTAACACAATGTGAAAGCCAATTAGAACCCAGCTGGACAGCACTGAAGGCTTGGAAAAGTGGCTATAAAAGTTACCTAAATAAAAGAAGGCGTGTATTTCAATAAAATGGGATTTATCCCTATAAATCATTTTGTAATGAAAACTTGGGTTTTATCCCAATGTGTTTATATATATAAAATGTGGTATTTTACTTTGCTAAAATATTTCCTAACTACGGTCCTGATGAAATTTCCGCTGCCAAAATTAGACAATACTAGATACCATCGAAACTGGCTCGCGGCCGCCTGTTCCTGTATTTGCATAGGGATCGGGGGTTGTGACCGAAGGTGGTATCAGAGCTAAGCCACTGATTCAGCCACAAAAGTGTTCTGCTGACACCAAAATTCAATTTGTTAGGAAATAAATTACGGGAATACATGCATAATTTTATTTTCTTGTTATGTGTTATTTGACTATTTGTTAGTTTACAGTATGAGCGACCAAGGACCAACTGACGCGTACCGTCAATTGTCTGGTTCGCCTAGAAGTGAAGGTGCCTCTTCTTAGCCTACCCTCTGAGGGTACTCTGCTGATACTGAAGAAGGAATATTCGTGTTTAAGGCTCAGTCTGAAGAGCCATTCCCTTAGAAAAAGAGAGGATGGTTCAGTAGGGGAGCACATGAGCGTAGAAAGCGTATGAAAAAGTTACAAGACCAGAGAGCACTAGCAGCAGCCAAAAGAGAAACTGATGCCTATGCCCAGGAAATGATTAATAGGGGTATAGCCAACATCCGCATCCTAGCAACCACTACAGCTGACCCTAACCTGGAACAAACGATAGCACTCCAACCACAATCACCAATTCCTGACCAACCGATGGAGATAGAAAACCCTGAAAATCAAGTAGAAATGCATGATTTTAACCCGGAGGATATACCTAGGGTACCAGCACCTAACCCCTTAAACCCAAATTATGACCCGTGGTGGGATGACAATAGGGACTATGTGCAACGTTACCCGATACACGAAGACATACCCATGCCGAACCTAGGAGCCTACCCAGGGTTAGATCCTCTAGATCCCTATTACAATAATGATGTATTCATTAGGGAGATTCTAGAAAATCCTTACTCATACCAGGCACCTATACCTCCGTACCAGGAACCCGCACCACAGTTTCCAAACCCAGTCCTAGAACCTGCCCCCCCAATGAGTGTAGAAAACGTACAAGAACTTAGGACATTTGGTGAGGAAATTTTAGAAAATAGTGAAAGGATGAGACAGGTGGGAGAGCGACTCGTCTGGAAGTACGACGAGCGCAATATGGATTTCTGGATGAATCCATATCCGTAGAAGTGATGGTGGAGAAGGTTATAATAATAATAATAAAATATGTGTGTATGTGTATGAAAAAAAATACGGATGCCTACTATTAGTAGTATAACTTTAAATTTCAGTCAGTATTGTAATTTTAATTTTTGTACTGGTGTGTAATAGATGCATATTATATGAATAGAGTAAAGTCGCAATGATAGATGCTTTTGACCAAAATGCGTGTCATGTGATTGGCTATATTAAATATTATTTTGTGATATTAATACATGGTAAATGTTTAAAATTCAGATGGCCGACGAAGGGAATCAGGAAAATCTGAATAACGATAACCAGAGTAACGTTAACTTGGTTAATGAGAATCCGAACAACAACAATAACAATGGAAACCAAGTGGATAATAGTGCCATCCAACACATAGTGGCACAAGGAATTATAGATGCAATGCCATATATTCTTCAAACTGTTAAGGATGCGAAAAATAAAAGTAAGCATAGCAGTAAGAGACCAACTGAACCAGAACACAGCGTAAACAATGGACCCGTACTTCAAGTGCCCATCCCCAAAAGAAGAAGAACCATGCCTTATGGTTGTTCTTACAAAGAATTCTGGTCCTGCAAACCAATAGAATTCTAGGGCAATGAAGGACCCATTGCAGCCCTACGCTGGATAGAAAAGACTGAGGCTGTTTTAAAAATAAGCAAATGTTCTGAAGAAGATAAGATAATGTTTGCCTCAAATCTGTTTAAAAACTCAGCTTTAGAATGGTGGAACACTATCCTCCAGTCAAGAGGAAGTGATAGGGTTTACAATATGGAATGTGAGGAATTAAAAAATATGGTGGAAAGGAAATTCTGCCTTCCCAATGAAAAGGAACAGATAGCGAATAAGTTTCTAAACCTTAGGATGACCGGAGTAGATAGTAAGGGTTATACTACCACATTTTTTGAATATGCTAGAATAGTACCAACCCTTGCATCACCTGAGCCAGTATTAATCTCCCATTACATCTGGGGACTAATCGGGGAGATTAGGCATGTCGTCAAGGCAGCTAGACCCCAAATTATAGAAGAAGCTGTAGAACTAGCAAAAACCTTGACAGATGAATTAATTCGTACTAGAGAAGAAGACCAGAGGAGAAACCTAGCTCAAAGACTTACCCAGGAATTCCGATCTGGAAATTCCAACTGTGGGAAAAATGTAGGTTCTACATCTGCAACTTATTGCAAGTATTGCAAAAGGAAGCATTCTGGAAGATGCTCCATATATTGCAATTTCTGAAAAATATCAGGACACATGGAAGAAGACTGCAGGAAGAAAGCCAACAACAGGATATGCTACAATTGCGGAGAACAAGGACACATCAAGCCGAACTGTCTGAAATTGGCTCCAGCTGCAAACAACAAGAACACTAAAAATGCTAGAGCATTTGTTCTGACTGCAGATGAAGCCAAGATGATTCCGGACGTGATAGCCGGTACGTTTTTAGTTAATGATGTTTTTGCTAAAGTATTATTTGACTCTGGTGCAAACCAAAGTTTTATCAATGCTTCATTTTGCAAACTTCTCAATCAACCATTAACTAAACTCTCACAAGAATGTCTAGTCGAGACAGCGAATGGAGAGACGGTTAGGATTTTTGAAATCTTGCAGGGAGCAAGAATAGAGTTTTTAAATCAAAAGTTTATTGCAAACCTTTACCCAATGAATCTGGCAGGATTTGATATTGTATTAGGAATGGATTGGTTAATAGCCAATAAAGCCAGTATTTTATTTGATCAAAAGTCAATCCAAGTAAATTCACCAAGAGGTGAAAAGATCACAATTAAAGGTGATAAACCATCTAGATCCACAAAATTCATCTCTGTAATGAAAACTGCAAGTTATATAAGAAAATGATCCATAGTGTATTTGATTTCTATAATTACTAACACCAAAGGAAAAGAACTAAAAGACATTCCAGTAGTGTCTCAGTTTTTAGATGTATTTCCAGAAGAATTGCCAGGGCTACCACCAAACAAAGAAGTCGAATTCAGAATCCATCTGCTACCCGGAATAGCACCAATTGCCAAAGCACCCTACCGTTTGGCACCCGCCGAAATGCAGGAACTAAAGAAACAGTTAGATGAATTATTAGAGAAGGGATTCATACAGCCAAGCTCATCGCCTTGGGGAGCATCGATTTTATTCGTTAAAAAGAAGGACGGATCAATGCGTATGTGCATTGACTACCGTGAATTAAACAAGGTCACGATTAAGAACCGGTACCCATTACCGAGAATTGATGATTTGTTCGATCAATTGCAAGGAGCTCGATTCTTCTCTAAAATCGATTTAAGATCAGGATATAATCAATTAAAGGTATAGGAAGAGGACATTCCTAAAACCGCATTTAGAACAAGGTATGGCCATTATGAATTTACTGTCATGCCATTTGGTTTAACCAATGCCCCAGCCGCATTTATGGACATGATGAACCGAATATGTAAACCACATTTGGATAAATTCATAATTGTCTTTATAGATGATATTCTTGTCTATTCTAAAGGTAAAGAGGAGCATGTAAAGCATTTGCGCACACTTCTAAGCTTACTAAGAAAGGAAAAGCTTTATGCTAAGTTTTCAAAGTGCGAGTTTTGGTTAGAACAGGTACAGTTTCTTGGACATTTAGTCAACCATGAAGGAATTCATGTGGATCCAACAAAGATCGAGGCGATTATCAAATGGAAAACCCCTGAGTCACCAACCAAGGTTAGAAGTTTCTTAGGATTGGCAGGTTATTATAGAAGATTTATTCAAGATTTTTCTAGAATAGCCATTCCCTTAACTAAGTTAACCTGTAAATCCATTAAGTTTGAATGGGGACCAAAACAAGAAGAAGCATTTAGAATTCTTAAGCAAAGATTAACCCACGCACCTATACTAGCGTTACCAGAGGAAACTGAAGATTTTGTAATTTATTGTGACGCTTCTAAGTTAGGTTATGGATGTGTATTAATGCAACGTCAAAAGGTTATAGCTTACGCATCTAGGCAACTTAAGAATCATGAAGAGAATTATTCAACCCATGATCTAGAGTTAGGAGCTATAATTTTTGCCCTTAAGATTTGGAGACATTACCTTTATGGTAGTAAGTTTACTATATTCACTGATCATAAAAGTTTAAGGTATGTTTTCGGGCAAAAAGAGTTAAATATGAGACAAAGACGTTGGATGGAAATTCTTAGTGATTATGATTGTAATATCCAGTATCATACAGGAAAGGCAAATGTAGTGGCTGATGCTTTAAGCCAAAAGTATCATGAAAAACCAAAAAGGGTACGTTCTCTTAAATTAAATCTACAAGTAGATTTAAATGGTCAAATTAGAAAAGCACAAGAATCAGTAATCAAGGATGTTACTGAAAAATTAAAAGGAATGATTAAGGAATTAGAACAAGGAACAGATGGAATTCGGAGATTTCATAAAAAGAGAATGTGGATACCTAAATTAGGGAACCTGCGCCATCGTATATTAGAAGAAGCCCATAAGTCCAAATATACGATGCATCCAGGAAGTGATAAAATGTATCATGATTTAAGAAAGAATTTTTGGTGGATATGAATGAAAAAGGATATAGCAGCCTATGTTTCCAAAAGTTTAACCTGTTCACACGTTAAAGCTAAACACCAGAAACCCTCAGGATTGCTGCAACAATTGGAGATGCCAGTGTGGAAATGGGAATTTATAACAATGGATTTTGTTACTAAATTACCCACAACAAGGAAAGGTAATGATACAATCTGGGTGATTGTAGATAGACTAACCAAGTCAGCTCATTTTCTACCAATGAAAGAAACATTTGGTATGGAACAATTAGCTAAATTATATGTAAATGAAATTGTTTCATTACATGGAATACCTTTATCAATTTTAATTCTGATAGGGACAGTCGTTTTACCTCTCATTTTTGGGCAAGTTTCCAAAAAGCAATGGGAACCAAACTAAATCTAAGCACAGCATATCATCCTCAAATAGACGGACAAAGCGAAAGGATAATTCAGACAATGGAAGACATGCTTAGAGCTTGTGTAATTGATTTCGGAGGTAATTGGGACGACCACTTACCTTTAATAGAATTTTCTTATTATAACAGTTATCACACAAGTATCAATGCTGCACCATTCGAAGCACTTTATGGACGAAAGTGCCGAACCCCAGTCTGTTGGGCAGAAATTGGGGAAAAGCAACTATCTGGACCTGAGATAGTGCAAGAAACAACTGACAAGATCATTCAAGTCAAGGAACGACTGAAAACAGCACGTGATCGACAGAAAAGCTATGCTGATAACCGTCGCAAACCGTTGGAATTTCAAATAGGAGATAAAGTATTGTTAAAAGTCTCTCCTTGGAAAGGAGTGGCAAGATTCATCAAAAGAGGAAAGCTAAGTCCCAGGTATGTTGGACCTTTTGAAATTATTAGAAGAATAGGACCTGTAGCCTATCAGCTACAATTGCCAGATGAAATGGCAGGAATACATGATGTATTTCATGTATCTAATCTCAAGAAATGCCTAGCTGATGAATCACTTGTAGTGCCTCTTAAGGATATAGAGGTAAATGAACAACTCAAATTTGTAGAAAGGCCTTTATAGATTGAAGACAGGAAGGTTAAGAATCTCAAGCACAAGAGATTAGTTCTGGTCAAAGTAAAATGGGACTCCAAAAGAGGACCAGAATACACATGGGAGCTTGAAACAGAAATGCAAAGGAAATATCCAAACCTGTTCCAGTAGACCTCGAGGACGAGCTCTAAAACAAGGTGGGGAGGATATAACAACCCTAAAGAAAACCGACACCCTCATAAATTTTTCCGACACCTTAAAAATATTTAAAATATCCCAAAATGTCCCTAAAAACACACCATACGTGAAAACGGACCCCAAATACCTTTAATATTATTAAAAATAATTAAAAATCAAACTTTTGAGTTTGACGCGGGGCGCGTAGACCCCTTAGGGATCTTACGCGGGCCGCGAGAGATAAAAAATGTGGCACAGCCCGGTGCTGCCACGTGTCCCAACACCCGTCGACCCTATGTGCATGACCCGGATCAGCTACAGCCCTAGCCCCCTAGTACGCGGGTCGCGTAGGCCTTAGCCTACTCTTACGCGGGCCGCATAAATGTCAAAATCATCCCCTATATAATGGGAGCTCGGGCTTCAGTCTCAAATCGCCCACATCTTTCTCTCTCACTCGAATTTTCTGATAGTAGGCATTATACTCGGGTCTAATACCCCCTAAATAACGAAGTTCTGCTCCGTTGTAAGTATCATAGCCCCTGTATACGTATTAGATACTCTGCCTGATTGATCTAGGGTTCCGTAACGGCTGTCGTGGTTCTACCCAACGTAGTCATTGTAATGCCGTCTCGGGGAGGGTACTAATGTTAAAATGGGTTATTATACTAACACGTGCACATTTGTGTAATTTATAGATAATTCCCAGGGAACCCTTACTGAAAACCTAAGACAGCAATGTGAGTAATCTCCTTTTTGTAAACAGTTTTTACAAAACCTTAACTATTTTACAATGCAATTTAGCAGTGATTGAGTCTCTGTAATTCTACGATTACTACCGGTATGTTGGGGTTTTGTATACTAAATGTGAGACACGTTACCATTGGACGAAGAGTTAGCCAATGTGTAATATGACCCACCAGTCAGGATTGACAGTACTGAATGAGTAATTGGGTAGATATAAACATTGTAATCGCTCTCAATACTGTTTAAATTAAATTAACCTTTCTTGATTAAACTGGGATTCACTCACCAGTATTTCCACACCGACAAATGTTTTTAAAACGCGTTTCAGGTAACACAATGTGAAAGCCAATTAGAAGCCAGCTGGACAGCACTGAAGGCTCGGAAAAGTGGCCATAAAAGTTACCTAAATAAAAAAAGATGTGTACTTCAATAAAATGGGATTTATCCCTATAAATCAGTTTGTAATGAAAACTTGGGTTTTATCCTAATGTGTTTATTTATATAAAATGTGGTATTTTACTCTGATAAAATATTTCCTAACTATGGTCCTGATGAAATTTCCGCTGCCAAAATTAGACAATACTAGATACCACCGAAACTGGCTCGCGGCCGCCCGTTCCTGTATTTGCATAGGGACCGGGGGTTGCGACAGAAAAACCTTGCCTCATAGCTGTCTGGACCACGATAAGGTGATCCATGAAAAGACGACCCATCCGAAATCTCGATGGGGTGAGTAGGTGTCCCAGATGGTGGTTCGGCGGGATCCGGGTCATCATCCATCTCGGGATCCGGGTCATCATCCATCTCCATGTCCTGAACTTCTGGGAAATTGTCTTCGGGGCGCAATGGGTTATGACCCATTGGTTCTTCAATCTGATTTGCTAGGTTAAACCGGCTCTGGAAATATGGGGTCGGGTCTTGAAACGCTCGGTGTGACCCCGACCGCTGCAGTGGTAGGTAAGAGTGGTGCGAAACGTTGGGCTCGTTTTCCGATTGCGGACAAAAAGAATGATGGTAAGAGGGTGATGAACTTAGCGAGACAGATCACCTCGCGGGCTCCAAATATGTCCTCCAATCCTCTTGAGGACTTGTGCTCATTGTTGCAGACAGAGTTCGCCGGTGGGAAAGTCCGGTCTCATGATCGTTGGGGGCGTTGAATGGCCCCTTTCCTCGTCCTCCTCTTCGAAACCTTGGTGGCATTTTGTAACAACTCTCATTAAAAGTCATATTTATTAAATTAATTTGTCCAATAGGAAACCCTAATTAAGACACCCAAGTGATTCTACACGAACCCTAAAATATTCAGAACAATCAGAATCAGGATCAGGGCCCCTAAAACTCAGGGGGGGTATTCCCTACTCGACGATTATCCATATATATTGCTGTCTAATTCGAAATTTCTCAAACGGTCGACTCAGCTAGGAAAGAAACACACGTGGCAAGCCTATAGTGAAAAGGTGTCCCTTACGGACCGTAAGGGAGAAGGCTTACGGTCCGTAAGCATGTCAATTTTTGTGTATAAATAGCAGACATTGGGACTTGATTTCCTGCGTTCGTTCGACGTTCAAATTCATTTCGTACGTCCAGATATTATAGTTTACTACCAGAAACACACACAACATGAAACGCTGCCGCAATAACAGGGTATTAACTCGATCGCTGCTACGATTCAATGTCCGATCGATTGAAACTATCCGACAGGATGTTTAAGCGCTATCCTTTGTCATTAGTCGTGATTCTGACAGGATATTTGAGTACCACCCAAACTCGGGGAGTACTCTGTCATTCGTTGTGAATCCGATGGATGTTTAAGTGATTGCACTTTGTCATTCGTTGTGAGGGTTTTAATCTCGTGAGTTATCGTAATTGCTGTATTAAGTTACTTACCTAGTTAGTGTGCACTAGGTTACAAGGCTAAATCAATAGGCTAAGCTCTGCCTGTATAAATCTGCAATATATCAAGGCTTATCTGTAGACTAAACTTTGGCCGTATGAATCTGCATGTTTATAATGCGAGTCATTCTCTTTTTATCAAATTACTTTTAAAATCATGTTTATTTTCAAAGTTATAATTACAGTGATTAAGTTTATGTAATCACCAAATTACAGCCGGTATGTGGGGTTTTGTATACATTACTTGATAATCGTCACTATTGGACAACGAGTTAGCCAATGAGTGATATGACCATAGTCACAGACTCCATTGGACGAAGAGGTTACCGATGGATGGTCGAGTGACAAATACTGTGGGTAGTTGGTTGATATCAGAAACATTGTAATCTCTCTTAATACTGTAAATTATAACAAACGTGTCGTTTTAGCAAAATGAATGAACTCACCAGTATTTCCTGCTGACAAAACCTTTTTAAAACGCGTTTCAGGTAATTATAGTAGATTGGAGTAAGAGTTGGATCCGGCACTGAAGGCTTCAAGAAGTGGCTTATTTTATTATTTTAATCAAATTAAAAATATTGTTTTATGTAATCAAATTTATCTTTATTAAAGCTACCATTGTAAAACACGGGTTTATCCCATCTATTTAATAAATAAAATCCGGTGTTTTCTAAACTCTGATATTTTTCCTAACTCACGGTGCTGATGAAATTTCCGCTGCAACGTTTTCAAAATAATCACCGGTACCACGTGGCTGTTCGCGGCTCCCGATTCCGTCCAGGGTGGGTCGGGGGTCGTGACACATTTTGTTGGACCTGTCAAAACAAACAAAAGAAACAACAAAGGAAAACAATAAAGGACAAAATAAAATGGATTAGGATTAGTCCTAAGTTCTTTGTCTAGACTCGGAAGTCGAGGAATGTGCAAACTGTGTCATTGAGATTAAACACAAAAGGCTAGTGTTTAATTCACTCAATGTTGGCTCTGATACCAACCTGTCACACCCCGATGTTTCCACGTATTACCGGTGGGCCCGATGGGGAGTATCTTGACGTAGTTGATATCATCATAGACAATTTATCACAGTTTAATACACAGCGGAAGTCGAAAGATAATAACATTACAAACCGAATGAAAGTAATATCAATTATTACAAAAACGGTTGTAAGGGATCCACAGGCGGATCAAAGTTAAAAGGAACATTGTTCAACAGATTTATAAACATCTAAGCTTCCAAGACTCTTTATTGATGCTAGGAGTAGCCAGCCCATTTCGATTAGTACATGCACTTAACCTTTTTGGAAAATACGTCAGTTTTCACTGGTAAATACAATTAACCGACTCATTTTGAAAATGTTTAAGAAAATTGATTTGAATGCACAAGGCATAAAATATCTTTTATAACTTGGGATAATTATTTAAAAATAAACTTGTTAAAGAATTACATGTTTATTATACGTTCAGTAGCCCGGATTGAATATCGGGTTAAAGATTAATAGACACACCACATAAATAAACCCACGGCGAGTTATTCTCGAATAGGTGGGCATATCATTTTACATACGCACCGGCAGGTGTATGCCTACACCCTGTGCTTAAGTCGTGACCATTTCAATGAATGAGCCGAGGATATCCAGGACATGGTCATTAACCCCCCAAAGGCTTAGAATAAACAAAACAGATTAAACGGGTTATCTCAATGATTTAACCTTCATACGATTAAAAATTCAATACCCGACCAAGCGGTATTTTATATACCGTACTCCAAGCCCGTATAAGGGAAAATAAGTTAAAAGTATTTACCTGAGCAAATTATACAAATTTATCCCAGCCGTACAAATCAACAAGTGCAAGTATCTTTTACTGGTCTCCTAAATCTGGAACGAAGGTTTTAATTAACCTATTAGATTCCTAACGGGTCTTACTTAAGTTTAAACTTAGACCGGTTAGTTTTAAAGAAAGGTATACGATTCAAAACGCATGATTAAGCGAAGACCAGATTAGGATGTGGCTTAGACCCGACAAGTATGAAGACTTGTATAATATGGGTAAACTAAACACATTCTGGATTTTGAAGTGAAAATGGTAAGGTTTGACGCGTTTCGGTTAATTTATGCAAACTAGTTACAAAACCCGTACCGAACGCGATAAATGGATAACGGGTAACCAAATGAGTCATGAATAGGTTTCCTAAGTTAATATGCCTTAATTATGTTGTGATATCAGTAGGATACCTTCCATTATGCCCAAAACGAATTTAAAGTTAATTTAAGCCCCGTAGGGGTATTTTGGTCATTTTAAGGATTATAAAAGAGGTTAAATAATAAACTAAGGTTCTGGTCTAAAATGATCAGTAAAAATAATTAATTTAATAAGTTATATCAGTAGGGTATTGCATATATGTGAAATTTATCATTTATAACCAAACTATGCACCGTAGGGGCATTTTGGTAATGTCACATAAGCTTTAAGGGTCAAATTTGGAAATCTGAGTTCAAAACTATTTCTTACTATTAAAGTATAAAAATTTACTTAAAACATCAGTAGGTATTAAGTCTTATATGCCCAAAATAGTTTTAACCCATACTATGCGTTTAAAACGCGTAAAAGTCGGTTTTAAGCTATTTTCGGGTTATAATAGGAAATCTGAGTTTTTGATCAGTTTATAAAGTTTAAAATATTTTATTTATCATATAAAATCAGTAGAAAAAGTTTGGTATCAAAATTTTATGTAAAACTCATTTTATTAGCAAAAAGGGTATAATCGACAATTACCGAATTAAAGCAAGAACCCTATGTTATGCTCAGTTTAAAAATAAATAAAAATCTTCAAAATCCCAAAATATTATATTACATCAGTGGGTAAAAATTTTGGTGTCAAAATTTGGGTTTAGATAGGCTTTATGCTAATAATGCCATTTAATTAATAAAAATCTTTCAAATTACGATATTGAGCATAACTCCTAATTTAGACCTCAAACTGATGTCAAATTTTTAGGACATTTTTATAAATTAGTAATAAAGGTTTTTGTCCTCTCACATTTTCAAAATCTCATTTTAAGGTCAAAAGGGCATAATGGTCAACATTTAAGCAATTAACGGAAACATGCAAACGAATCGGATTAATTAAGAACCAAGTTGTATAATCTCAAAGGGTTATACTAACCTATAACCTGGTCCTAATAGAACTCTAAGGCATGTCTAAACTAAGCTAAATTGGGTCAGAACTGAAAGTCAAAAAAGTCTACTTTTGCGACTTTCAGTTCCGAACCGAGCCTAAACTCAAAATTGTCGGATTGAACATGCTTAGACATGTTCTTACATTAATTACCAAGTTAGATAAGAGTTAAAACAGGTTTCATAGCTTCTACATTGCTAATTATGTATTTATTTGCAAAATATTCTGTTGACTTTTTATAATTAAGATGGACCCGACAATTGACCTAGTTAGAGTGGAAATCAGAGGGTGCCTTTTTAAGGGTTTATTACCCACATAATTAACAACTCATAGCCACTTTCAATTCAAAAAATGACTGGACCATTAGTGTTTAATCACTAAGTCAAAGCTTAATTACGACGGCTTTGACTTTTGGTCATTAAGCTAATGAAACTTGAATTAGAGAGGATAAGAACACTCACAATGGTCCTTAGAACGAATTAAGAGCTGATGGAAGCTTTCTTGAAGTCCAGAGAGCTCCAGAAGGGGGTTTGAAATGATTTTGAAATGAGCAAGTTTATGGTTACAACATAGAGTTCTTATATAGGAAATTTAATTACACAAGATCATTCCACATGAGTCTACCATTGATCCCTGATGAATCCAAGTGTCCCTTATGCATGAAAAACCACTGGTGCAGGTCCTGAGTTCGAAAACCAGGCCTTTAAGGTGGTGCAACCTGCTGTAACAGGCAACTGTCCAATTTTTCTGCATCTACAGGTTCTAGGCGGCCCACGTAAGTTTTGGGGGAGGGTCTACGCGACCCGCGTAGAGGTCAGCTCCGGTCACAACTTTGTCAGCTTTGCACATTTGGTCCCTGGTCCTTCTAAACTTGATTTTAACTTGTTGTTATTGCACTTTTAACCCCCAAACTTGACTTTTAAGGACTCTAAGTCATAAACAAACTTTGTTAAGCTCCCGGTTAGTTATACGATCACCGAAAAGTCCTGAATTTCAACGTTGATGCTTTTAACCCCTCACTTACGAATGTTAACGTATTTTCTTCATACGATGTCGAAACCTTGTGAAATTTTTATCACTTACTCTTGGGAGCATAATTAATCATTACGAAGCTTCGGGTTCGTTAAAAGGTTACTCAGAGGTATAAATTAAACATGTTGACACATTTAACCCTTGCGGTTTGTAAACTTTCACTTTCTTTCACAATCGGTTTCATATGATTCATAATTCATTCGTTTAAGGGTTTAAACATCGTTTAGGGTTGTTGAAAGGTATAATTATCAAATGTTGACACTTTGAATCCTTTTACACACATACTTTCTTTGTTTGTCAACTTTAGTGCCTCTGAAATAATTCCTTATATGTTTACAGTCCATGACACGTGTCGATATCATATTGGACATGATTTTGCGAGGTGTTACAATTTAATAGTTATGAGCAATTCATACTTTTTTTAATTTGATATATAAGTATGCTTTTTAGAAAATAAAATATGTTGGTCTAAAACTGTAAATCCGACAAAATCGAAATGTGAAACTGTAAAACCATTAAAATCAACCAATTGGCCAACACAACCCAACCGGTTTTGTATGTATTTTTTTTTTCAAAATTATAGTTATCAGTTCCGCCCAAAAGTTCTGTCAAATCAATTGAACCTAGTGGTGAGCAAAAAACCGATTAACACAAACCAAACCAAACCAAATCATTCGACAAAACCAAACCATGCAAAAAACCAACGGTTTGATTTTTTATTTTTGAAAAATGAGGTTTACAGCTCGGTTTTGGTTTTGTATTTTTAGAAATCAAATCGAACTGGATAACCGAAAAGAGCCTTTAGATTTTACTGTTTGTTATTGGATTTTTGGATTCTAACTTTTAGTTTTGAATGTTAAGTAATTTACAATAGAATAACAAATGGTCAAATGGTATAGTCGAAAATTTTAGACCCGAATGCGCAAAAAAATAATCTTTAACTAACAAAAACACTTAGGCCCAAAAACTTCAAACCAAATGTCAAAACCAGAAAATCTTAAAACCAAACGATTTTAGAAACCCAAAAACTAATTTTTTGGTTTTAAGTTCAGTTTAAAACGAAAATCGACTCATAGACGCCCTTAGTCAAACCTTAACTATGAACACCTCTAATTTGGGATAGTGCAATTAAATGGACAACATTTTTCTTTATTTGTAATTATATTTCTAATTCTAGTATGAGAATTTATATATAGAGAGGCTGGTTGACGTGCAAGACCCTTTATCATGTGGGGCGTACGCGATAACCACAACCACACGATCTGATACAATCTTATCTTGATTATATGCGGTGGCACTATCGTAATAAGCAAAGATTGACATACAAATTGAATAGAAAAGGACATAATTGTCATTTGCAAATCTCTAATTTATCCCGGTAACTTAATTGCGAGATTCAGAAACTGAATGCCATCTTAGGAGCGGAATTCTAGCCCTAAAATCTCACATTTACTTCTTCTGAATCAACACACATGTCTTATCGATTCCGATTCTACACACAAAAAAGTTGATCCTGACGATAACACAAGGCGGAGGTAATCTTTTCAATTAAGTGCATATGTTATTTGTTTTTATTTCGAATGATAATTTCCCAAAATTGAGCCTTCTACTTAACTGAATATCAGCACACGGAGCAAAGGAAACAATGACAGGCTACACGCAAAGAAGATGAATCCAGGTTCATCCTAAAATCCCATAGTTAGGGTCATGATAACGTGCGTTTGTCTTCTTATAACATGTGTTTGTTCTTTATTTAGGGTTTTGATAACATGTGGTTCTTGTTCTATAACACGCGCCTAACAATTGTACAAATCAAATCTGTAACATGCAACTAATGTCTTGATAATGTGCGGCTGTTTAGATTTATAGTGTGCGTCTGCTTCCTATTTAGGGATTTGATAACATGCGGCTAACAATTGTACAACCAAATCTATAACATCTGGCTAATGTTTTTGTAACGTGCATCTATTAACATTTATAACATACGTCTGTTTTTCGTGTAGATATTCCTGATGATGATGATGATGACTTTGAATAGCCAGTTAAGAAGTTGAAATTTCAAAAATCTAATAAGAAGCAAAAAAGGTCCATAAACAAACTGATGATGATGACTTTGAAAAGCCGGTTAAGCATAAAAACAAAGAGTCCAAAAACAAAAAATAGTTAATAAACCAGAGCCAAATAGGAAGGAACCTAGGCCTTTTGTTGAATATCATCATGAAACATTGATGCTAGGGTTGGCACCTTTGGTTTTCATGGAGGCCATAGGAAAAATTACACCAACACAAGTTGCAGATGTGAAGAGCATAGGGTTTGGATCTGTTCTAGATATGAAAAATTATGAGTTGTTACCTTTGAGATGTTATTGGCTTTTCCTTTGTGAAAGGGGTTGTGATTTATATGTTAATTTTTCTTAGCCTATGGCGTACTATTATAAACCATAATACATTGTGTGTTGTTGATTTTGTTAGTTTGTTGTTTTGTCATACGGCTTGGGAAACGTTTTGCAGCCATGACAGAATTATGAGTTGTTACTCTTGAAATGCTTTTTGGGTTTTGCTTTGTGAATGAGAGTGTGATTTATATGTTAATTATTCTGACCTAATGTGCTAAACATGGTCTATAAAAACTAACTAATTTTAACCCTAAACTAGACATTTTAAGTTTTATATTTATAACTAAGACTCTCTAAAAACCTAGATCACACAATCGACAAGTGTACCGGTCAATGTAGTAAAGCTTAAGTAAGTCCAAGTATCGAATCCACGAGACTCTATTAACTATGTTTACTAAACTTGACTAAATTACTCGACTGACTCGACTTAAATTTTTTAAAGTAAACTGCTAAAATATTCCCCAGGGTTTGGATAATTTTGCCAAATCCATCCAAAAATGTTTTTTTTCCTCTCATTTGGATCACTGAGGTTTGTAATTTCTTGTCAAATCCAACCAAATCTCTAACACCACTAAAATTCAATGTTAAATGGGGGGGGGGGGGTATTTTTGTCATTCTCATTATTTATTTAATATTTCTATTTTTTATTATTTACTACTATTATTTGATTTTCACATTATTGTATAAAAATATTGTAATAATAATAATATTAAACTTATATCTCTACTATAATAAAGGAAAACTTTACAATCCTATGTGGCAATCTCCCAAGCCCCCCCCCCCCCCCCCCCCCCTAATTACATCCTATGTGTAATTTTAATAGATTTTTCGTTTTTTTAATAATCATTGGTTTGTGTTGAACAATTTTTGGCCTACCAGATCTTGGATTTAATTTTGAATTCTCGCTCCACATCCCCAAAACGCATTTCTGCCTCCTTCTTTTCATTGGTAGAGAGAGAACGAGAGAAAAAAGAAAGTTAGAGAGAGAAAAAGGGTGAGAGTCTCTAGAGAGAAGAAAGCCCAAGGTTCTGGTCAGCGATTAGAGAGACATGGAAAGAGAGAAGGGAGAGAGTCTCTAGGCAAGATGATGCTCCTGATTTGGTTTTACGAAGCCTACACATGGTGGAATACATCGGTGTATCAAAAAATTAGATGAAGATCAATTGTGGGGGTAATGCATCCGGGCCGTCTGTTTCTAATCTACGGTACAGATCTACTCCCCTTCTCTCTCTGCTTCTCTGGGTTGAACGAGGAAGATGAAGACAACAGCGGTGAAGACATCGCTCTCACCATCGCACTTCGCGTACGTAATCTCTCACCCATCTCCAGAATCTTTTCTTTTCTCTCTGAAATTTTGTTCCGATCCATCACCAAAACCTGTTCTCTCTAAAAAAAATTGTTCTGATCTATCAGTTTTGATATTCAGTGTCGATTATTGTTGGTGGTAGTGATGGTGGTTTATGGTCTCTGGTTCTCGGTGTTAGCAACGACGGCTAGGGTTTTCAAGGGAGATGTTAATGACGTTTGTTCCAGTTAGAGTCAGACGATCAACGACGTTGTGGCGTGCTCAGATTGCAGAGATGAGGGTTAAAAGGTGAAAAGACCAACTCATTTAGTTTGTTGCCAACCAGGTTTATCTAAACACCTTCACTGCCTCTGGGTGGCAATTGGACGGGTTAAACCAAGATTTATGGTAATAACCTAATTTTTTTCTGTTAATGTTTCATTTATTGACATTCTGTGACTGTATATAACTTAACGTAGTTGATTTGTTTCCTCAAGATTTTTTCTTAATGTTTGGTCAACTCTTTCGACCAAACCGTGTACGGGTGAAAACGAAATGTTTTAAAAATTGGCTCATTTTTTTTGGGTCAGAACATGTTCAGACCATAAGTCTAGCTAACGGGCTAGCAGGTTTGGGTCTGAATGGGTCGTGACTAATCTGGTTACGGGTCAAAATGAGCTGTTTTTAAAAGTGGTCATTTTGGGTTGGGACTATCATTATGAAACAAGAGCATCATTTACAAACCAAGATCTCTTTGATATGTAAATATTGTTATAAGTATTTGATTTACATAAACGAACAATTGATGTTTCAATCAAATTCAACATGTTACAACCTGATGATTTAAGTTAGAACACAGTTTTCATAATTTAGCCATTACAAGCTTGAAGTTTTTTTTGCAGGCATTGTTTATATTATCTGTTAAAAAAAGCTAACAACTAATACAATAAAAAACGATTAACACAAGTGACAGTTAATGGTTAAGCTGGTGTTAAAATTATGGATTCGAGTTCGTAGCTGACTTGGGATGAGTCTGAGTACTATCAAACCTGGATAGTCGAGTCAAATCCTACTTATTCAGGTACGATCACCCATTCAAATTGGGGATGAGTCTGACTATTCTCAAACATGTGTTTGACCCAAGCACTTTTTAGTCAATTTTTAAACTTTTTAAAAGTAATTAATATGTCGAGTATGAGTTTTTGTGATTTGACCCAAAGCACATCTGCCTAACTCCCCTATCAATTAGTTTTTGTGATTTGACCCGTTTGAGACATAACACAATGGTGAATCTTTTGTAAATTGGTGTGTTGTTTGCTGCCATTAGAGTTCAATTCATTTGATTTATAAAGATTTAACATTTGTAGTTTGTTAATGATTCTTGAGGCAAAGGAAGTTTGGTGAGGTTTTAGTATTTTTATTGTTTGGATCATTGTATGTGGGACAGAAAGAAAGAAGAAACCAGCGAGTCTTAGGTAATATTGGAAATCTTGCTCCCACCATTGTTGTCGAAACAGGAGGTTTGCGACTTTCGTCCAAAGGTTTTTTTGCTCGCATTTGGATCCAAAAGGTTTGAAATCTTGCCATTTTCATCCAGCTCATGAGGGGCATTTCCGTCTTTTTATACATTTTTTGTTTAAAATAAAGACACTATAAGAAATAAAGATTCACTGATTTTTCCCGTCCAAATCCTTTAATCATCACAAAAAATGTCTATTTTGTAAGCAATGCAGGTTTTTTCTTGCGGATGCTATTTTTGTTAGCGAGGAGCAGATGTATGCTGTTTGTTTCTTTCGTTATTAACCACCAGTGTTTTTAGGATCATAAATCACAATCTCTTATTTGTTAAGCATCTACACTAATCTACATATCTTGACTGATATCATAATTTCGGGCAGCGAAACAGAAGAATGGCCATATAAATTATAAATGTTGAAGCTGAGATAAGTAGATATTACATTATTACCCACTGCGAACTGATTTTGTTGCTGTTGTTTTAGAGGGTGCAAATTTGGCGGGTTGGGTAACATGTAAAGGACGGTATGGGTTTAGTTAATCTGCCCACCCATTTTTTTTCAACATCGATTACAAGATAATATTATCACAATAGTATTCTAAATCTTCAAATTTTAAAAGTTCAAGAGTTGTATGCATTAAAATTAGACGTTTTACTAATTTCGATTACCAGGTAATAATATATGCTATCAAATTCAATCTACAATACCAAAATGTCATTTTCGTCCCCCGAGGTTTGCGACTTTCGTTCAAAGGTTTGTTTTCTCGCATTTGGATCCAAAAGGTTTGAAATCTTGCCATTTTCATCCAACTCATCAACTCCGTCCATTTTTCTCCGTTAGTGTCACACCCCAACCGATGGTGGAAACATCGAGGCATGGCACTGAGCGAAACAGATTGTCCAGAAGTTTCCATAACAATTATCATTACCAATCAATTTAAAGTAACATGTCCCATACAATGTCTCAAAAGGTAAACAAATTATTACAGACAAAAATCTAGGCAAATAGTTCTGTTCCGACAACTCAGATTTTAAAATAGAGCAATTGTTTATCTGCTTCTAGAGACTCTTGATTTAATTTGTACATACAACTATTTGTTGGCCTCTAGAGCCTTATTCTAGCCTCGATTCCTAGCAGATGTGCATCCTAAGCACCTGTCACATACGTTAAAATAAAGTCAATACATATAATGTAAAGGTGAGCATACAAGTTTGATAATAGCATATAGAGTTCGAAATTGATTTACGCATAACCAGCACGTACACATAGAGAAATGAAGCATGTTAGTTATCGACATAGATCCATCGATACCAATGACTGCAGGTTGACTGCCTGAGGCAGTTCGCAATACATGATTACCACCGTAATCCATGCAAGTAATTGTCCTTAACAACCCCTGCGAACAGGCGCTGAGTCCAAACTATAGTACTATCGTTGCTAAGGCAGGTAGACAACATTCCATGTGTAAACATAACAAACAAGCATTCATAAGCCACGTATAACATGCATTAATGGTTAGCGTTCAAATAGTATTGAGTAGTGTGTTTATTGTGATTTGAATATTCGTAACGTATGTAACACCCAAAAGTGCGTAAAGCAAAAAGGGATCGAGTATACTCACAGCGATGGATGGATTGAAGGGAGCGCTAGAGAGTAAGGTTAGCCTGAACAGATTGATAGCATAACGATAAGTGACGCGTACAACGATGCAAGGTGTAAGTGGCTCGGACAGCAGTTCAGTCGGATGGTAATCCGACCGGATGGTCCAGTCGTGTGGATGACAATCCATTCTGATGGTCATCCTGTCGGACAGGTTGTCCGGTCGGATGACTATTCGAGCGGATTGTTTCTTCCTTTGGGAAGGATGTGTTTGTGTATGATGGCTTGTCATGTGAAGTTTTCGTTGTAGCATTTTGAAAACATTGAAGTATCTCTACCTTTCAGGTCGGTCCATCCGACGGTCAGCAGTTCGGACGACAATCCGCTCGGATGATTTATCCGGTCGGACGGCGACTCGAGTGGCGAGGTTACTCAGTGAGAACAAATTCACAGCAGGTTGTCACTCGATCGGACAACAGTCCGGTCGGGTGGCATCCTTAGTGCATTGAACACGTTGAAAATTGTTTAAGTCCAAGTATCTCATGATATGAAGAGTAATTCGGTCAATACTCAAACTTCAGTTAAAGTTGATTAAGTGTGGGACCTAAGGTGTAAGCCGTTCGGATGACCTAGCCGCTCAGATGGCTTATCCGTTCGGACAGTAGTCTGGTCGGATAGCACTCCGTGCTGGTCGTTCCGTTCGTCTTTCACTTGGCCGTCTTGATTGTTTGTTGCTTTTATCCAGACGTTTTGACAACGTGCCAACCAACAGAACCCCATCTTGACCCAAGTGACCCGATCAAACAGGAATCACCCTAGTTCGACCAGTTAACCGGTTCAAGACGGTTGTTCTTGGTTAACCCGAAATCGGTGGTCTCGCGAGTAGAATCCAGATCTTGAGCTAACACAACACTAAGAATAATCAGAAGACTAGAACAAGGTCCGATCCTATCGGTTTTGAGTGCATTGAGTGTAAAAGAGTTGAAAGAAAGTTAGAACCATCTTTCAATCCTTTTTTCACCATGAATGTGTTTAGATCTATGCCAGAGCTTTGTTTATTTGTGTGGAAATTGATTAGATCTAAGTTGTTCTTGGTGGATTGAGGTCAAAACATGAAGTTCTTCAAGAACACATGATGACGTCATCCTAGAACACCTCAAATCTAGTGATTTCACGGTTAAAATTTAAGATTCAAACGATAGAAAGGTGTAGGAGTGCGTGTAGATCAAGGAAGTACAAGATTTAGGACGAGATCTTACCGGAATCGAGAGAAATTGAAGAAAAGGGTGAGGAGCACGGGCTGTTCGGACGTCAGATGCCAAAAGTAGAAAGTTTGAGAGTGACATGGCGTATTTATAGGGTTACCCAAAGAGGAAAGGGTGGGTCTATCGGATGGCATCTCGCCCGGATGACAATCCGGTCGGATGTCATCTCGGTCGGATGACATATGGCACCAGATCAAGTGACAGCCCGGTCGGATGGCAATCCGGCCGGATGGCACTTGGTTCGGGTGTTCGGTGCGACGATTTTTGCTGTTTCGGTTTCGATTACGAGCGATGCGAATGCGATAGAGTTTCCTATTCAAATTACTTTTAATCCCAACTATTCATATCTGGCACTATCTATTCTCCACCAATTATCATATTTCGATTTGCGATTAAGTTCGAGTGCGATTTGAGTTTCGATTGATTACCACAACATAACATAAATAAACATGCACAAGTAACACATAAGGCACACACACACGTATAACAATAACTAAAATGCATATTTCGAGTTGCGATTCGATGTCGATTAGATTAGATTGATTGGCGCTTAATTGACTTTATCACATTGTTACTTCCTATGGTTCACAGTCGTAAGTCGATTAAATAGCGAATAAAATATGTCGATTATTGTAATTATTGACACTTACTCCACATAATACAACTAAAATAAACACATAAAAGAAATTCACTACAAATCAAGTTGCGAAATCGATCGTTGACTTTGACCTTAACTTTGACTTTGACTTTCGAAAACATGGGGTGTTACAGCCTCCCCTTGTTTAGGGAATTTCGTCCTGAAATTAGGCCGAAGCCATAACAAACAACTGCGGGTACTTCACCTTCATGTCGCTTTTGAGTTCCCAAGTGAACTCTGCGCCTCGTTTGCCTTCCCATCGGACTTTCACAATAGGAATGCGCGAGCGTCTGATCTGCTTGGTTTGGCGGTCCATGATTTCGACAGGCTTCTCCACGAAGTGTAGTGTTTCGTTTACTTGATGGTCATCGAGAGGTACAATTAAATCATGCTCAACCAGGCACTTTCGGAGGTTTGACACGTGGAAAGTCAGGTGGACGTTACTAAGTTCCTTCGGTAGTTCGATTCTGTAGGCGACTTTTCCGATCCTTTCCAGAATCTTAAAAAGGTCCAACATATCGAGGCGCTAATTTCCCTTTCTTGTCGAATCTGACCACACCCTTCCAAGGTGATACCTTTAGGAGTATGTAGTAGCCAACGTCAAATTCAAGGGGCTTGCGTCGTCTATCGGCGTAACTTTTCTGTCTACTTCGAGCTTTCAACAAGTTGTCTTGAATTTGGAGGACTTTGTCAGTCGTTTCTTGCAATAGCTTAGGACCGGTTAATTGCGAGTGACCGACCTCGTGCCACACAATAGGCGATCGACATTTACTTCCGTATAAAGCCTCGAATGGTGCCATTTGAATGCTCGAATGATAACTGTTGTTATACGAGAATTCGTCTAGCGGCAGGTATTTATCCCAATTACCACTGAAATCTATGACACACGAATGGAGCATGTCTTCAAGAGTACGGATCGTTCTTTCAGTCTGACCGTCGGTTTGAGGGTGGAACGCGGTACTTAGATTAAGCGATGTACCGAGAGCCGTTTGAAATGTTTCCCACAGTCGCGAGGTAAACCGAGTATCACGATCAGAGATGATGTCGCGAGGCGTCTCATGATTACAAATGATCTCGTCGGTGTAGATTGGGGCTAATTATTCTACCTTGTAGTCTTCCCGTATTGGCAAAAAGTGAGCATATTTGGTCAGACGGTCAACAACAACCCAGATGCTGTCGTGACCTGATGACGTGTGCGGAAGTTTTGTTATGAAGTCCATAGCTATACTCTCCCACTTCCACATAGGGAGAGGCGGTTGTTCGAGTAAGCCAGAGGGTCTTTGATGTTCAGCCTTGACTTTTGCATAAGTCAGGCACTTTCCGACGTAGAGAGCAATATCCCTTTTCATGCCCGGCCACCAGTACTTGTAGCGAAGATCCTGGTACATTTTGTCGGCACCGGGATGAATAGAATACCGGGATTTGTGGGCTTCGTCCATCAAAATCTGTCGCAAATCGGTCTGCTTAGGGATCCAAATTCGGTCCAGAAAGTGGAATATCCCATTCGACTTATTCACAAGCTGGGCTCCATCGTGGTAGATTCTTTCCTTCTTCAGAATGCGTTCATTAAAACATGCATGCTGAGCTACGCGGATGAGGGTTTCGAGGTCGTATTGGGCTTGAACGTTATGAGTGCTAAGCAGATAGCTCCGTCTGCTGAGTGCGTCGGCAACAACATTTGCTTTGCCTGGGTGATAACGAATCTCACAGTCGTAATCGTTGAGAAGTTCTACCCATCGGCGTTGACGCATATTAAGTTCCTTCTGATTAAAGATATGTTGTAGGCTCCTATGATCGGTGAAGATCGTACACTTTGTACCATACAGGTAGTGTCGCCAAATATTTAACGCAAAAACAATTGCGCCTAGCTCGAGATCATGGGTTGTATAGTTCTTCTCGTGGATCTTGAGCTGACGAGATGTGTACGCTATAACCTTGTCCCGCTGCATAAGGACACAACCAAGACCGAGGTTAGAAGCATCACAATAGACAATGAAATCATCGTTTGAGGATAGGAGCATTACAAAGCATGTGCTTGAGGGTTTGGAAAGCAGACTCTTGTTCAGTTCCCGAAACAAAAGGCTTGTCTTTATGCGTGAGAGCGGTAAGTGGTACTGCGATCTTTGAGAATCCTTCGATAAATCGTCGGTAATAGCCTGCTATTCCGAGAAAAGAACGGACTTCAGACGGGTTCTTAGGTGTAATCCAACTCTTGACTGCTTCAATCTTCCCTGGATCGACGTGAATACCCTGATTATTGACAATATGACCCAGAAACTGAACTTCCTCCAGCCAAAATTCACACTTGGAGAACTTGGCATAGAGTTGGTTCCCCTGGAGTAGCTCGAGTACCAAACGTAGATGTTGCGTGTGTTCGGATTTCGATTTGGAATAGATCAAGACATCATCGATGAATACGATGACGAGACGGTCGAGATATGGTTTACACACGCGATTCATCAGATCCATGAAAACCGCGAGTGCGTTGGTTAAACCAAAGGGCATAACAACGAATTCGTAGTGGCCATATCAGGTGCGAAACACGGTTTTGGGTATATCCTCCTCTTGAATGCGTAGTTGGTGATAACCTGAGCGTAGATCGATCTTCGAGAAACACGTAGCACCTTGTAGTTGATCAAAAAAATCGTCAATGCGAGGTAGGGGATAGCGGTTCTTGATAGTTAACTTATTCAATTACCGATAGTCAATGCACATCCTGAACGACCCATCCTTCTTTTTGATGAAAAGGACTGGCGCGCCCCAAGGAGAGGTGCTCGAGCGAATGAAGCCTTTCTCAAGTAATTCCTGAAGCTGATTCGATAGTTCACGCATTTCGGACGATGCGAGTCGGTAAGGAGCTTTGGCAACAGGGTTGGCTCCAGGAATGAGGTCGATACGAAAGTCGATATCACGACTTGGTGGTAGGCCGGGAAGGTCGTCAGGAAACACATTAGGAAATTCACGAACCACAAGAACGTCCTTCACTTCTGTCTTTCCTTTCTTTTCCTTCTCCGCTACTACAATGTTAGCCAAGAAAGCTCTTTATTCCTTGCGGAGATACTTGCTAGCTTGGACACATGACATGAGTTTGAGACCTTTCGAAGCAGTTTCACCATAAACACACAATAAATCACCATTCGCGAGCGAGAATCGAATCATCTTGTTGAAGCACACAACTTCAGCATGGTTTTCGCGAAGAAAGTCCATGCCTACTATGACATCAAAACTTCCGAGTTGCATCGGAATAAGGTCGATTGGGAAGATGTGATTGTTGAGCTCAAGGTTACAATCACGGAGAACAGAATTAACGGCGACAGTTCTTCCGGTAGCGACTTCAACATCGAACGTCGAGGAGAGTTGGGAGCGCTTACGACTAAGGAGCTTCTCAAATTCGAATGACACAAAGTAATTATCGGCTCCAGTATCAAATAAACACGAAGCATAAATACCATTCACAAGGAACGTACCATTGACCACGTTGTTGTCGGCTTGGACTTGGCGCACGTTGATGTTGAAAGTTCGTGCGCATGCTGCTTGCTGTTGCTACTGCTACTGAGTCTGCTGCTGCTGGGGCTCTTGTTTCACCACCCTGTTTGGGCACATGTTGGCGAAATGGTTAGGATCGCCACATGCGAAGCAGGCTCTGGCGTTGACCGCGGGTGCCGGAGGAGCTTGTTGACCCTGAGGGGCGGTGAGTAGAGCTTGATGAGCAAGAGCTTGTCGAGCACGGCAGTTGGTAGTGAAATGCCCGTACATATTGCAATGAGCACAAAAACGGCAAGCGATGGTAGTCGGGTGGTGGTAGGTACAAGTAGGGCAAAGCGGGTGTGGCCCAGTGTATGCACGCTTAGTAGGCGGTGCATTAGCCACAGGCGCCGCTACTTGACGTTGTTGGGCTGGTACAGCTTGTATCGGTGCAGCAGTGATCACACAGTTCTTGTTGCTGGACCTGTTCTTTCTCTTGTTCTTCCTCTTGTTGCTCGATGCGGTGGTGGTTTCAGCAGTTGGTGCGGCGGTGGTAGCTTGATGCAGGTGCTTTGAAGTTTTATCCCAGACACCAGCCTTGACCCGCTTGTCGTTGATTTCAGCGGCCAGTAGGTAAGTCTCTTCGATCATCTTAGTCTTAGCTGCTTGCACGAAATCTGCAACACAGTCAGGCAGGGCTCGGATATACTTCTTGATTGCCATGTCTGAAGTTTTGACTTGGTCAGGGCAGATGATGCTGAGCTGTTTGAAGCGAGCAGTGAGAGCAGCATTTTCACCTTCCTTCTGCTTTATGTGCCAGAATTCATCTTCTAACTTTTGGCGCTCATGAGGAGGGCAGAATTCTTCCAGCATGACCTCCTTGAGTTTGTCCCACGACAGACCGTAGGCTGCATCGTTCCCTCGTTTGTTCCTCTCGGCCGTCCACCAGTCTAGTGTGCGGGACTGGAAGACGCCGGTAGCATTTAGAGTGCGGAGATCGTCTGGGCAACCGCTCTGTCGTAGAGTGACCTCAATGGAATCAAACCATTGGAACAACGCTGTAGGGCCTTCCTCGCCAGTGAATTCCTTTGGCCTACAAGACTTGAACTGCTTGAAATTGAAGGAAGCTTTGGGGGGTAGCTTTAGGAATCTCGGTTCTCGACTCCTCAGATGATTTGCTGACGTTCTCGTAGACATCACTCACGGCTTTTGCTTCTTGTTTAGCGATGATAGCAGCAAGATGTTTGTCTCTCTTTTCTTGATGAGAAAGTGATGGGTGGCGGGATCCAGATGACATTGTCTGCAACAGACATCGTCTCAGGACTCAATACAATGAACTCGAATCTCACCTCACACGTCTACTACTTACTAAAGCTTAGGAACACGCAATGTAACATGTATCACATAAACACATAGACATGTAGTCACATAACCACAGAATCACATAAGCACGTAGAGCACAAAATCACATAAACATACAAATCACAGAATCATAGACACACTTAAGCATGAGAGGCAGTCAGAATACAAAAACCTATCATCCAAAGTTCGCGAGCGTTCGAATATAGCGATCGCGTTTTGGTATATCGAGTCGCGTAGTATAAGCGTACAACGTAGCATAAAGTCGTCCACAATTCAGCGATTTGTTAACATTTTGAGATAGGAATGCAGTGCGAGTCGTGCGTGTCGATCGAAGAAAAAGCAAAAATCAAAGAAGTCTCCAAAATTTAAACACATAAACAGGTAAACACACATACAAGCACATAAAATCGACGAATCGTCAGAGTCAGCAGTTGCGGGCTCAGAATCGAAACACATAAAAATCGAGAGATAGATCGTCTGCGGCTATTAAACATTGACTAACCAAAGTGGTTCGACTATTCACAAGGATGCACAACAAGTCCTTGTTAACCTAGTAGACTGTGCTCTATCACCGTCATGCGGTGAATGGCACACGTCCTTTCGGTTGTTTAAGAACTCGAGTCCTTGGAATCCATCAAAACTTTGGTGAGAGTTTTGGAAGAAAAACAAATAAGAGTCGGAAATAGTCGTCAAGGTTAGGGTTTCACCCCTAGCTTAACAACTTCGTTCCGGTTTTTTATAAAATAGAGGAGATTATTCATCAAAATGTGGATTTCCCTCCTGATTTGGCATAATTCTCCCCGTTCGTAAATAAAATGCTGGTTGATCAAGCTATTTATTCAAGAGTTTGCGGTTTTCACACCTAATCTCGACTTAATTGCTCATTCATAGCTGGAAATTCGAGTGCAGTGATAGTGTAGCATAAGCGAGAATAGCGAGAAATAGTAGTAAACCCATACACAATCCCTACTGGACATGCACGAGTCGGTCTGTTGGTTCCTAACTATAGACTAGGTCTCTAAGACATCGACCCGGACTAGGTCGTGTCTTGCCTAATTCCCTATAGTTATGGCTCTGATACCAATCTGTCACACCCCAACCGATGGCGGAAACATCGGGGCATGGCACTGAGCGAAACAGATTGTCCAGAAATTTCCATAGCAATTATCATTACTAATCAATTTAAAGTAATATGTCCCATACCATGTCTCAAAAGGTAAACAAATTATTACAGATAAAAATCTAGGCAAATAGTTCTGTTCCGACAACTCAGATTTTAAAATAGTGCAATTGTTTATCTGCTTCTAGAGACTCTTGATTTAATTTGTACAGACAACTATTTGTTGGCCTCTAGAGCCTTATTCTAGCCTCGATTTCCTAGAAGATGTGCATCCGAAGCACCTGTCACATACGTTAAAATAAAGTCAATACATATAATGTAAAGGTGAGCATACAAGTTTGATAATAGCATATAGAGTTCGAAATTCGTTTACGCATAACCAGCACGTACACATAGAGAAATGAAGCACATTAGTTATCGACATAGATCCATCGATACCAATGACTGCGGGTTGACTGCCTGAGGCAGTTCGCAATACATGATTTCCACCGTAATCCATGCAAGTAATTGTCCTTAACAACCCCTGCGAACAGGCGCTGAGTCCAAACTATAGTACTATCATTGCTAAGGCAGGTAGACAACATTCCATGTGTAAACATAACAAACAAGCATTCATAAGCCACGTATAACATGCATTAATGGTTAGCGTTCAAATAGTATTGAGTAGTGTGTTTATTGTGATTTGAATATTCGTAACGTATGTAACACCCAAAAGTGAGTAAAGCAAAAAGGGATCGAGTATACTCACAGCGATGGATGGATTGAAGGGAGCGCTAGAGAGTAAGGTTAGCCTGAACAGATTGATAGCATAACGATAAGTGATGCGTAAAACGATGCAAGGTGTAAGTGGCTCGGACTGTAGTTCGGTCGGATGGTCCAGTCGTGTGGATGACAATCCGTTCGGATGGTCATCCGGTCGGACAGGTTGTCCGGTCGGATGACTATTCGAGCGGATTGTTTCTTCCTTTGGGAAGGATGTGTTTGTGTATGATGACTTGTCCTTTGAAGTTTTCGTTGTAACATTTTGAAAACATTGAAGTATCTCTACCTTTCAGGTCGGTCGATCGGACGGTCAGCCATGCGGACGACAATCCGCTCGGATGATTTATCAGGTCAGACAACGACTCGAGTGACGAGGTTACTCAGTGAGAACAAATTCACAGCAGGTTGTCACTCGATCAGGACAGCAGTCCGGTCGGGTGGCATCCTTAGTGCATTGAACACATTGAAAATTGTTTAAGTCCAAGTATCTCATGATACGAAGAGTAATTCGGTCGGATGGTAGTCCGATCGAATAGCAATTTGTTCAATACTCAAACTTCAGATAAAGTTGATTAAGTGTGGGACCCAAGGTGTAAGCCGTTCGGATGACCTAGCCGCTTGACGTGACCGTGTCGTCCCGATCAGTCAAAAACCCAATTAAACCTAGGTAGCTAGGGTTAGTCGGGTATCGAATCCATGAAGAGCATGTGGTCAGTATCGCACGACCTGTTCGACTAGTTAAACTATTTACAAAAATGTACAATGTGATTATGAAGATTGCTAATTTTTTATAAGTTTATTTGGTTGGAAAATAAATCGGAGTGACCCGACAATTGGTATTATCTAAAACACTTGTGATTAACTAAAATTGCAACTAAATTACTAAATGGTTAAAACAAGAAATTAGAGACAAGTTCCACACCCGGTTCGATTATTGCAAGACCTAGGGTTCCTACATGTTTTAACTTGATTCAATTGCATATAGTGATTAACGGATTACTATCACGAAGCTTAGGTGCCAATTGCTATCGACGTCATAGACAACGGACCGTAATGCACTTCGTTACCTCGGACATGTAAATCCTAACCTACGATAAGGCATAAGTGCACAAATTCATTTCGCAAAGTCAAATTTTATAATCATTCGACAATTCACAAATTCTATTCAAATGCACGACAATTATCAAAGGTTTCAAATACTAAACAATTTGTCACAAAATCAAATGAAAATACAAATGCATAAACCCTAGGAATTCTTACAACAATCTATACCGGGGTGAAACCGAAGAGACTAGCCGTTCATGGTCGAAGAGGCACGATCACCGGAGGATGAATACGAGCACCGAACCATAATCTTGAGTCTTGAAGGAGAGTTGAGGGTTAGGGGTTAGGGTTTGGATGGTGGAGAATGGATGAAGATGAAGTGGTTTTTTTTTCAAACAATGGGAGTTGAAGGAATAACAAAGTGTAACTCCCACTTTTTCAAAATTGAATTTTTCTCTAAAAAAACCTTGTTTTTACCAATCAGCCAGTGTGCAGCAGATAATGCGAAAATTTCTGGCCATCAGAGTGAAAAATAGCAGTTGTTGGATTTCAACTAAGAAATTGTTTTATTGGTATTAGGAACCAATATCGAGTATGGCAAACTCGGATAAGACAACAGTCAATCGCGCCATTGATGATGCAACGCATGCTAATGATGCTGAAATTGTAAACCTTAGAATTTCCAAAGATGTTCTTCAAACTATGATAAACGCAGCCGTTGGAAAAGCTGTGAAGAAGGCTGTGAAAAAGTTAAAGGAGCCCCATGCTGCTCGGTCCAAATTTTATCTAGGACCACATTTCCTTACTCTTAAGGAGGATCTCGTTCATGCCTCTGATGCAAAGAATGAACTAAAAAGGAAAAGGGAGGTAGATAACTCCCATAGTTCTAAGAAAAAGAACAAACAAAAGTCCGACCAGAAACCAGTATGTGAGACCTGCAAGAAGCGCCATTATGGGAAATGCAGGTTCGAACCAAAATCCAAATCGCAGCCCAGGGCTTGTGGGATCTGCAAGTCGAAGGGACATAAAACGTTGGACTGTAAGGACATGAAGAATGCAGTCTGTTTCGGCTGTAATGAGAAAGGCCACATCAAGACTACGTGCCCTAAATCTGTCAAAGGAAATGCGGCGGAGGAAGTAGAGCCTAAAATTGAAAGCGCCTAAAATGCCTGAGCTAGTCCATAAATAATGGCATCAGGTACATTCCTTGGCATTTTATCAGTAATTTAAACACTAAGAGTTTTTATTTTGGTTCGGATACCAGTAAATCCTTCATAAACTATAAGTATAACAAATTTAAAAAAAAATGGTGGAAACCGGCCGTCCCCGGAATCGAACCTGGGTCTAGGCCACACCCTTTCGCGCGCCTAGCCAACCGAGCTAGGTGCCTAGTTTGTGAAAATTTCCATTCTAATTAAATATAAGCACATATAGTTGATATCTCTTTAATCTCTATCGATTCCAAATACCAAATGGTACGACAAAAGCGCTATATGAGGATTGGTGTATCTTAATAAGTTCCATAGATTGCTTCCATGCCTGATCAGTATGGAGGTTTAATGCATGGAACCACAAAGATATCCCAATGATCATATGGTACTAAAGTCAACTAATAGTATTCAAAGAAGATATCCAGAATAGAATTGTCCAAATAAATATTCCCTGGTAACGGAATATGTGGACTCATAACATAAATGTGTCACTTATTTGACACGAGCAATGATGAGTGAACTGGAGTCTGAGATATGGAAATCTCTGTAACCTCCTTGTACCTTGATTATCTTCTCCTAAGATTACCCTGTTTACCCCTGGGAGGCAAGTAGAGTTAAGTTTAATATCCCATTTAGGGCTGCATTATTATGAAATCCCCAAGACAACTAGTACCATATTGGCAGAATCGAAAACCCTGGTTAAGTAAGTTTTAAAGATATAGATTCATAAAGCCAAACTCAATACCCTGAGAATTCGGTATAGTAAATTATGAAAGACGGTTCATTTTGCTAAGGCATTGTTTACCGCAACCCTAATTAGGCAACGATTAAGAATCGCCATCAACTACCCAGGATCGTCGATTTGTTCGACTAACTGTAAAGATTAGCTATTCCGTAAGATTAATTTTGAGCAATGGTTGGCATAACCATCTCACCTTAAGATAAGCTTTTCTATAATAACTGCTATATAAGTATCAAGGTGGCTCATTGGAGACCTTGTATAAATGGCATGTTAAACATCTATTGTTAGGACAATAGATAGGTAAGTTCGATTATCAGGATCTGAAAGTTGCAGTGGAAACAACAAAGCAGATCACACAAATCCCTAATTATTTGTAAGATGCCAATATTCGGCAGAAAATCAAGGATTAATGAAAATAGCAAACCTCCTAAATTCTTGTTAAGAAATAAGGTTCAACAATAGGTATCACCCTGGAAAGGAGTGATGCAATTTGGTAAGAAAGGCAAGCTAAGCCCGAGATACATAGGACCTTTCGAGGTTATCGAACGTGTCGGTTCAGTTGCCTATAAGCTAAACTTACCTGAAGAGCTCAGTGGAATTCACAATGTGTTCCACATCTGCAATCTGAAGAAGTGTTTCACTGACGAATCACTGGTTATACCACATACAGATGTGCATATAGATGAGAGCTGAAAATTTGTGGAAAAACCTTTGTCGATTGAAGATCGACAGGTTAAGAAGCTTTGAAGGAAGCATGCACCTATTGTAAAGGTCAAATGGGATGCCCGTAGAGGTCCCGAATTCACATGGGAGGTTGAATCCACGATGAAAGAAAAATACCCTTATTTATTTTAAGGGGGTGAGGATGTAATACCTCGAAAATTCACGTCCTATAATGTGTAGACACGTGTCAAATGTTTAAACGTGTGGAAGAATGTTATAAAAGGACTAAAGTTGACAATCATGGAAAGTATGTGTAAATGCGGGTTCTAAATGTCAACCGTGAATAAATATAGTGTACATTAACCCTACATGATGTTTATAACGTCAAATGAATAAATCATGGATCATGCGAAGCTAAAAGTGAGAGATTACAAACTACAGGTGTTAAATGTGTCAACATGTTTAAGTTATACCTCTGAATGACCTTTTGACAAACTCGAAGCTTTATAACGGTTAATTATGCTCACTAGAATGCACGATTTAAATTTCATAAAGTTTCGTTATCATATGAGAAAGTTATGATCAAATTCGTATGCGAGGGGTTAAAAGCGTTAACGTTGAAAGTTATGACTTTTCGGGTAATAACCGAGTGGCCAAGGACTTAGAAAAGTGGGTACAAGTTCTAAAGCCCTTGTAGGTAAATAATAAGGGGTCAAATTGCAAAGTAATAATGCTAGTTGACCTTCCGAAGAGCCAAGGGACAAGATGTGGAAACTAAAAAAATGAAAAAGCTGATCAGAAGGCCCATGCGGCCCGCTTTAGCACCTCAAGCGGGCCGCCTCAGCCT
Organism: Helianthus tuberosus; assembly: GCA_030545235.1. Classification (NCBI taxonomy): domain Eukaryota; kingdom Viridiplantae; phylum Streptophyta; class Magnoliopsida; order Asterales; family Asteraceae; genus Helianthus; species Helianthus tuberosus. The sequence continues at coordinate 65,066,442 of CM060369.1, forward strand.
CCCAGATGCAGAAACTCGCTTTTTTAACCTGTTCAGCCTTCTAAACGCCATATGTTGCCCTTAAACCCTTCCAAGAGCCCCCTAAACAACCCCTAAACACTTAGGGACACTTGTTGAAGAGTTGTGGTCATTGATAGACTTAGATGTCAAAAAGTTATGGTGATCTAAACACTATAAATAAGACCATTAGTTGCAACATTTGATCATCCACCTTCATCTGCATTTGTGGAGCATTTCTGGAGCTTAGGAGCAGATCCAAGACATCCCTACACGTGCATAGGACCCTTGTAAGTACCCTTGACCTTCCTCGATTAAGTTTTAGCCTAGTTTTAGCTTAAAAGTCAAACCGTCGTAATTAACGGTTGACTTAAGATTAATCACAAATGGTCCAGTGATTAGCCGAATCAAGAGTAGTTATAAGTTGGTAATTATGTGGGTAATAAAACCTCAAAAGGGTTCCCCCTGATTCCCACTCTAACCAGGTCAAAAGTCGGGTCAAACTTACATTTTTAAAAAGTCAACATGAAGTTTAAAATGCCATTTATGCATAATTAACATTGTAGATCATATACAACCTGTTGGATCATTGTTATAACTTAGTAATAAGTGTAAGAACATGTCTAAACATGTTCAACCCGACAATTTCCTGTTTAGACCCGGTTCGGAACCGAAAGTCACATAGTTTGACTTTCACTTTGACTTTCAGTTCTGACCCGCTTTAGTATGATTTGAAAATGTCTTAGAGCTTCTTTAGGACCAGGCTACATGTTAGCACAACCCTCTGTGGTTGGTTCATTGATTGACCCATTCGTTTACGCGTTTCCGTTAATTGCTCATATGTTGACCATTATGCCCTTATTACCTTAAAACGTGATTTATGAAAATGTAAAAGAGTAGAAACTTTAATTACTGATATATAAACTTGTATGCAAAGTTTGACATCAGTTTGAGGTGTAGATTAAGAGTTATGCTCATTAGCGTAAAATGAACGCTTTATGTTAATAAAACGACGAAATTAGCGTATAGCCTAGTTAAGCCTACTTTTTGGTATCAAACTTAATACCCACTGATGTAATATATTATTTTGGGATTTTTGAAGATTTTTAATTAATTTTAGGCTGAGCATAACTAGTAGTCGTAGGCTTAATCCGGTAATTGTCGGTTTTGCCCTTACGGGCCATAAAATGAGTTTTACATATCTAAACGACTCCAAACCTTTTGCTACTGATCACATATGATAAATAAATTATTTTAAACCTTATGGAAAAATAAAAATATCAGATTTAAGTATCGAACCCGGAAATGGCCTTTAATCGCCTTATTAAGCGTTTTTAACGCATAGTATGTATTAAAATTATATTGAACATACCCGGGTTTATACCTACTGATATTTTAGGCAAATTAGAATGTTTTAACAGTAAGCAAAGGCTGATTAACTCAGACTTCGGTTTTGAGCTTTTCGGCTTATGTGAAATTACCAAAATGCCCCTACGGTGCATAGTTGGTTATAAATGATAGAATTCACACATATACTTTATCCTACTGTTATAACTTATAAAAATAAGTATTTTTGCTGATTATATCAGACCTGTAACTCAGGTAAATATTTAAACTCTTTTATAACCTTTTAAATGACCAAACTACCCCTACGAGGCCTAGTTTGTGTTTAAATACGTTTTGGGCATAATGAAAGACAACTTACTGATGTCACAACATATTAGGAGCATATTCACTTAGGAAACCTGTAAATGGCTCATATGAATAACCGTTACGCTTATTACGCGTTCGGTTCGGTTTATGTAACTAGTTTGCATAAATTAGCCGAAACGGGTCAAACGTTATCGTTTGTATCTCAAAATCCAGAATGTGTTTAGTTTACCCATAATATACAAGTCTCCAAACTTGTCGGGTCTAAATCACATCCTATCCCGGTCTTCGCTTAATCATGCGTTTTGAACCGTAAACCTTTCCTTAAAACTAACCGGTCTAAGTTACGACTTAAATAAGACCCGTTAGGAATTTAATAGGTTAATAAAACCTTCGTTCCAGATTGAGAGCCCCAGTAGAAGTACTTGTGCTTGCTGATTAGAATATACGGCTGAGTATAAATTGCATTGCTAGCTCAGGTAAATACTTTTAACTTATTTTCCCTTATACGGGCTTGGGATACGGTATTATAAAAATATCGCTTGGTCGGGTGTAGAAACCTTTTAATCGGAGATGATTAAATTGCATAATCCCGTTTTAATCTGTATTGATTGATAACAAATAACATTGGGGGTTAATGACCGTGTCCTGGATATCCTTGGCTCATTTTAAAAAGTGAATGGCCAGCACAAGGTGTAGGCAAAACACCTCCTGTTGCATATGTATAACGTATACTCACTCGTAAGGGTATCTTCTTGTGAGATTATATTTGTGGTGTGTCGATTAATCTTGTCCGGCTTGTATTGTATAATCACCGGCCCTAAATGTTGGACAACCATGTAAATCGGATACAAGATCTTTATTAATAAAATTGTCCCAAGTATAAAAGATTAATTTTGCCTCTGTGCATTTTAATCCAGTTATAAAAGATATTTTGTGCCTCGTGCATTCAAATCAATTTTTTAACTCTTTTCCAAAATGAGTCAGTTAATTGTATTTACCAGTGTAAACTGACGTATTTTCCAAAAGGTTAAGTGACAGGTACTATGCGTAATTGGCTGGGAGCTCAGGGCGTCACTAGGGAATCTTGCAAATTCTAGATGCCTAAAGTCTGTTGAACAGTTTTCTTTTATTGATCCACCTGTGGATCCTTTACCTTCCGTTGTAATACTTTGACATTACTTATATTCGGAATGTAATATATTTATCTTTTGCTTCCGCTGTGCATTATTATGTTGTGTTGTTTGACTATTATGTTGCCAACCACGTCACGATACTCCCCCACCGGGCCCACCGGTGACACGTGGAAAATCGGGGTGTGACAGGTTGGTATCAGAGCCAACATTGAGTGAATTAAACACTAGCCTTATGTGTTTAATCTCAATGACACAGTAGCACATTCTTTGACCTTCTGAGTCTAGACTTAACATAGGAATACTTTCAATCCTAATCTGGAAATTCTTACTTCCAAATTTTTATATATATTGGATACGTCGCCAAGCGAAGAAGCTGTATTAGAAATTCTCCACAATCTGGAGCCCTGAAATGCTGAGCTTCGTACCGCGGCTAGAATGAAACGAGCATCCAAGGAGAAAGCATTCAGAAATAACTTGAAGAAGAAACTCCTTTTGCTGAAAATCGTTCCTTAATAGTCCTCATAAGGACATATTTATCTTTCAGTCCCTTTAGGGACACATTATTCCTTTCAAAGACCCGCTTAGGGCAACTCTGTACTTTTATTTTCATATAATGGATTGATTAAGTTAAGTTTTCATTCTAAACATGAAATATGAAATAAATGGAAAATAACATCCCTTAGAAGGGAAGTGCCTACGGGCTATAATTAACGTCCTCTGAGATTAAAGACGGTGGTAGCCTACAACTCTCTGTCAAGGAAAAGTAATGAACTTTGATTCACACCTAAATGCCTCTATCCCAAACGATCATGGCTTATAAATTAAACTTGTCCACGTGACTAAGCCTTTTGTGCTATTACTAACTTATAAATTTGCCTCGATCCCAAATGATTATGGCTTATAAATTAAATTGTCTACGCGACTAGGCCATTTGTGCTATTATTAACTTATAAATTAGGATTTATGATAAAAATCCTGAATAAAATAAATATCCTTTCTTCACTGCCAGTAGGCATTTTAAAAAGAATCTTAAAAGTGAAACCTAGCCTACGCGGCCAAGATGGTGAAACCTACCCAAGGGATTCAGATCCTTGTTAACACCTAAGAACGTGTTAGCACTCCTGACAAATGTGATTCGATAAAATCACAACAGTCGTCCTTATATTGGATTCTTCCAATTTTCTTATCTAGCCTAGTGTTCTAGAAATCATGGCTTGTGTCATCCTATAAGATGATCACATTATAAACATCCGAAAGTGATGAAGTGCCTACGGGCTAAACTTGTTGTCCGATAAGACAACGACAGTGGTGGTCTGTGACCTCCTGTCTAAAAGTGTTGGACCAGGTCCAAGCATAATAGTCGGTAGGATCCATACGATCTCGACTAATAGCATCTGAGAAGATGATCATATTATAACCATCCCTCAGAAAGGAAATGCCCACGGGCTATATCTATTGTCCTAAAAGACAAAAGACAGTTGAAGTCTACAACTCCCTGTCAAGAAAAGGTAATGAACGTGATTCAAACCTTAATGCCTCGATTCTCTGAAATCATGGCTTATAAAATTTAGAACTGTCCTTGTGACTAGGCCTTTTGCGCCACTTTAATATCCTTAATGTTTTATAACTAGGATAAATTATAATGGAAAATACTAATAACTAACAAGTTAACCAATATGGTTTATATTACCATGGTTGATAAATCGTCAAAGATGATGATTCCATAATAATCTCTGAATAAATCATTGTTAATATGTATGTAGCAATCAAGCTACATGGCTGGATTAGATGAAGTTAACAGTCACTTAAAGGAGAGCAATGATACTACCAGAATTAATGTAACTGGAGCAGAACTGCAGGCAATAATAGATTATGCTGTTACTTGAGCTCTTGATCGACAGTATGATGAATCAAATGATACCCACTCCAAGACTCTATCTATGGCTCGTAGTAAGCCCCCTCCTAAAACACATGAGTCAAGGGAGGACGATGTTCATGACTTGTCAAATCAAAGGAGTATTCCGTCTAGACAAGTTGTGTTTCATCAAGAGGCATCAGTTAAGACCTGTTCATATAAATATTTTGTCTCCTGCAAGCCCAGAGACTTTACAGGAGAAAATGGGGCCATCGATTGCATGACATGGCTCGATGAGATGGACGCTGTTGTTGACATCAGTGGTTGTGCGAAGCAAGATGTTGTGAAATTTGTTTCACAATCATTCAAAGGAGAAGCGTTGGCATGGTGGAGATCATTGCTCCAAGCCATGGGAAAAGTTCTACTCTACAACTTATCTTGGGATCAATTTGTTGCATTAGTCAAAGAAAACTATTGCCCCCAGCATGAGGTAGAAAATATAGAATCAGACTTCTTGACTCTAGTCATGGAGGATTTGGATTGTCAGGCGTATGTGACAAGTTTCAACACTATGTCCCGCCTAGTTCCTTATTTAGTCACCCCTGAACCTAAACGCATAGCGCGTTTCATTGGAGGCCTAGCACCAGAAATAAAAGGAAGTGTTAAAGCATCTAGGCCAACCACATATAGGTCCGCGGTGGACTTATCCTTATCTCTCACCTTAGATGCAATCAGAATTAAGTCGGTTAAGGCTTCTAGCGAGGGAAGAAGAGAAAGAGAGGAGGAAAACTCTCATCAATATAACAAGAAGAAGAAGGGAAATTCTGAGCGCGGGAAGGATTACGAGTTTAGGAAGAACTCGAGTCAGTCTGATAATAGACCCAAATGCAGTAACTGCAAAAAGCAACATTTTGGAAAATGTACAATCGACCCACGTGCTAAATTGTGTGGAATTTGCAAGACCAAGGGTCACAAAACCTTAGATTGCAAGGGGTTAAAGAACGCCACATGTTACAATTGTAACAAGGAAGGGCACATCAAAACCAACTGCCCAAAGCTTATAAAGAAGCCGGGAGAGGCCAGGAAAATAAACGCATGAGTCTTCCGGATGAATGCCAGGAAATGGTGCAGAAGGATAACTATATAACAGGTACCTTTCCTTATCAAGCAGTTTATGCAGAAATTTACTTGATACTGGCACATATGATTCAATATTGAACAATAACTATAGGGAACTGTTGTCTCCGCCTGATTAGGACTTCGGTCATTTAATACGAGGTAGAAATTGGCCGATGATACTTTAGTAAATGCTCCAACAAACCTTAGATGGATATTTTATATCTAATAGGAATCACTCTTTTCTTATATTCCTATGGCAAGCTTTCAAGCTACCTAAATTCTTTAATATAATAAAGACAGATGTGGCGTTTTGATCCTCTGTCAGAAAAGTGATGGACTAGGTCCAAATCTTTAATGCCATTGATGGTCTTTTGCGACCTAGGCTAAGTAATATTAATATATTTTAAATAACGTTCATTAAGAATGTTAGTGCAATAATAGCCTGTATAGGTGATTGACACCATGGTTAGTATATATTAAGGCCATCAGAGTGAAAAATAGCAGTTGTTGGATTTCAACTAAGAAATTGTTTTATTGGTATTAGGAACCAATATCGAGTATGGCAAACTCGGATAAGACAACAGTCAATCGCGCCATTGATGACGCGACGCATGCTAATGATGCTGAAATTGTAAACCTTAGAATTTCCAAAGATGTTCTTCAAACTATGATAAACGCAACCGTTGGAAAAGCTGTGAAGAAGGCTGTGAAAAAGTTAAAGGAGCCCCATGCTGCTCGGTCCAAATTTTATCAAGGACCACATTTCCTTACTCTTAAGGAGGATCTCGTTCATGCCTCTGATGCAAAGGATGAACTAAAAAGGAAAAGGGAGGTAGATAACTCCCAGAGTTCTAAGAAAAAGAACAAACAAAAGTCCGACCAGAAACCAGTATGTGAGACCTGCAAGAAGCGCCATTATGGGAAATGCAGGTTCGAACCAAAATCCAAATTGCAGCCCAGGGCTTGTGGGATCTGCAAGTCGAAGGGATATAAAACATTGGACTGTAAGGACATGAAGAATGCAGTCTGTTTCGGCTGTAATGAGAAAGGCCACATCAAGACTACGTGCCCTAAATCTGTCAAAGGAAATGCGGCGGAGGAAGTAAAGCCTAAAATTGAAAGCGCCTAAAATGCCTGAGCTAGTCCATAAATAATGGCATCAGGTACATTCCTTGGCATTTTATCGGTAATTTAAATACTAAGAGTTTTTATTTTGGTTCGGATACCAGTAAATCCTTCATAAACTATAAGTATAACAAGTTTAAAAAAAATGGTGGAAACCGGCCGTCCCCGGAATCGAACCTGGGTCTAGGCCACACCCTTTCGCGCGCCTAGCCAACCGAGCTAGGTGCCTAGTTTGTGAAAATTTCCATTCTAATTAAATATAAGCACATATACTTGATATCTCTTTAATCTCTATCGATTACAAATACCAAATGGTATGACAAAAGCGCTATATGAGGATTGGTGTATCTTAATAAGTTCCATAGATTGCTTCCATGCCTGATCAGTATGGAGGTTTAATGCATGGAACCACAAAGATATCCCAATGATCATATGGTACTAAAGTCAACTAATAGTATTCAAAGAAGATATCCAGAATAGAATTGTCCAAATAAACATTCCCTGGTAACGGAATATGTGGACTCATAACATAAATGTGTCACTTATTTGACACGAGCAATGATGAGTGAACTGGAGCCTGAGATATGGAAATCTCTGTAACCTCCTTGTACCTTGATTATCTTCTCCTAAGATTACCCTGTTTACCCCTGGGAGGCAAGTAGAGTTAAGTTTAATATCCCATTTAGGGCTGCATTATTATGAAATCCCCAAGACAACTAGTACCATATTGGCAGAATCGAAAACCCTGGTTAAGTAAGTTTTAAAGATATAGATTCATAAAGCCAAACTCAATACCCTGAGAATTCGGTATAGTAAATTATGAAAGACGGTTCATTTTGCTAAGACATTGTTTACCGCAACCCTAATTAGGCAACGATTAAGAATCGCCATCAACTACCCAGGATCGTCGATTTGTTCGACTAACTGTAAAGATTAGCTATTCCGTAAGATTAATTTTGAGCAATGGTTGGAATAACCATCTCACCTTAAGATAAGCTTTTCTATAATAACTGCTATATAAGTATCAAGGTGGCTCCTTGGAGACCTTGTATAAATGGCATGTTAAACATCTATTGTTAGGACAATAGATAGGTAAGTTCGATTATCAGGATCTGAAAGTTGCAGTGGAAACAACAAAGCAGATCACACAAATCCCTAATTATTTGTAAGATGCCAATATTCGGCAGAAAATCAAGGATTAATGAAAATAGGAAACCTCCTAAATTCTTGTTAAGAAATAAGGTTCAACAATAGGTATCACCCTGGAAAGGGGTGATGCAATTTGGTAAGAAAGGCAAGCTAAGCCCGAGATACATAGGACCTTTCGAGGTTATCGAACGTGTCGGTTCAGTTGCCTATAAGCTAAACTTACCTGAAGAGCTCAGTGGAATTCACAATGTGTTCTACATCTGCAATCTGAAGAAGTGTTTCACTGACGAATCACTGGTTATACCACATACAGATGTGCATATAGATGAGAGCTGAAAATTTGTGGAAAAACTTTTGTCGATTGAAGATCGACAGGTTAAGAAGCTTCGAAGGAAGCATGCACCTATTGTAAAGGTCAAATGGGATGCCCGTAGAGGTCCCGAATTCACGTGGGAGGTTGAATCCACGATGAAAGAAAAATACCCTTATTTATTTCAGTAAATCTCAGGTCGAGATTTATTTTAAGGGGGTGAGGATGTAACACCTCGAAAATTCACGTCCTATAATGTGTAGACACGTGTCAAATGTTTAAACGTGTGGAAGAATGTTATAAAAGGACTAAAGTTGACAATCATGGAAAGTATGTGTAAATACGGGTTCTAAATGTCAACCGTGAATAAATATAGTGTACATTAACCCTACATGATGTTTATAACGTCAAACGAATAAATCATGGATCATGCGAAGCTAAAAGTGAGAGATTACAAACTACAGGGGTTAAATGTGTCAACATGTTTAAGTTATACCTCTGAATGACCTTTTGACAAACCCGAAGCTTTGTAACGGTTAATTATGCTCACTAGAATGCACGATTTAAATTTCATAAAGTTTCGTTATCATATGAGAAAGTTATGATCAAATTCGTATGCGAGGGGTTAAAAGCGTTAACGTTGAAAGTTATGACTTTTCGGGTAATAACCGAGTGGCCAAGGACTTAGAAAAGTGGGTAGAAGTTCTAAAGCCCTTGTAGGTAAATAATAAGGGGTCAAATTGCAAAGTAATAATGCTAGTTGACCTTCCGAAGAGCCAAGGGACAAGATGTGGAAACTAAAAAAATGAAAAAGCTGATCAGAAGGCCCATGCGGCCCGCTTTAGCACCTCAAGCGGGCCGCCTCAGCCTCCCAGATGCAGAAACTCGTTTTTTTCACCTGTTCAGCCTTCTAAACGCCATGTGTTGCCCTTAAACCCTTCCAAGAGCCCGCTAAACAACCCCTAAACACTTAGGGACACTTGTTGAAGAGTTGTGGTCATTGATAGACTTAGATGTCAACAAGTTATGGTGATCTAAACACTATAAATAAGACCATTAGTTGCAACATTTGATCATCCACCTTCATCTGCATTTGTGGAGCATTTCTGGAGCTTAGGAGCAGATCCAAGACATCCCTACACGTGCATAGGACCCTTGTAAGTACCCTTGACCTTCCTCGATTAAGTTTTAGCTTAAAAGTCAAACCGTCGTAATTAACGGTTGACTTTAAGATTAATCACAAATGGTCCAGTGATTAGCCGAATCAAGAGTAGTTATAAGTTGGTAATTATGTGGGTAATAAAACCTCAAAAGGGTTCCCCCTGATTCCCACTCTAACCAGGTCAAAAGTCGGGTCAAACTTATATTTAAAAAGTCAACATGAAGTCTAAAATGCCATTTATGCATAATTAACATTGTAGATCATATACAACCTGTTGGATCATTGTTATAACTTAGTAATAAGTGTAAGAACATGTCTAAACATGTTCAACCCGACAATTTCCTGTTTAGACCCGGTTCGGAACCGAAAGTCACATAGTTTGACTTTCAGTTCTGACCCGCTTTAGTATGATTTGAAAATGTCTTAGAGCTTCTTTAGGACCAGGCTACATGTTAGCACAACCCTCTGTGGTTGGTTCAATGATTGACCCATTCGTTTACGCGTTTCCGTTAATTGCTCAAATGTTGACCATTATGCCCTTATTACCTTAAAACGTGATTTATGAAAATGTAAAAGAGTAGAAACTTTAATTACTGATATATAAACTTTTATGCAAAGTTTGACATCAGTTTGAGGTGTAGATTAAGAGTTATGCTCATTAGCGTAAAATGAACGCTTTATGTTAATAAAACGACGAAATTAGCGTATAGCCTAGTTAAGCCTACTTTTTGGTATCAAACTTAATACCCACTGATGTAATATATTATTTTGGGATTTTTGAAGATTTTGAATTAATTTTAGGCTGAGCATAACTAGTAGTCGTAGGCTTAATCCGGTAATTGTCGGTTTTGCCCTTACGGGCCATAAAATGAGTTTTACATATCTAAACGACTCCAAACCTTTTGCTACTGATCACATATGATAAATAAATTATTTTAAACCTTCTGGAAAAATAAAAATATCAGATTTAAGTATCGAACCCGGAAATGGCCTTTAATCGCCTTATTAAGCGTTTTTAACGCATAGTATGTATTAAAATTATGAGTAAAATGCACGGATAGTCCCTGTGGTTTTGCAAAGTTTCAGCTATAGTCCCCAGATTTTGGAAATTACACTCATAGTCCCTGTGGTTTGACAGTTTGTTACGCTGATAGTCCCTGGAGTGGATGTGGGTTAGTTTTCTCAGTTAAGTCCATGTGAAATTACAAAATTACCCTTGCTTTTATTATATTCATCAACATCATCATCATTCAACAGACTCATCCCCTTTCTACTCTCTCTCTCTCTCTCTCTCACTAAAAACCACTTAAACTTGAAGATAATCATTTACAGAGCAATATCTCTACGTATACACACTTAACTGTACTAAATCGTCCTCGTGATTTACACACAAAAACCCTAGAAATTACAGAGAATCAAAACATATATACAAAACTAATAGAATCACGGTAAGAACAGTAATCTGAAAACCCTAACTATGCAATGCGAACACGTAATGTATGAAAATGAGGAAATTAATGAAGGAAGTGAAGAGATACCGACTACAGCTTCAATGTACGGAAACGCCATGAGTGTGCCGGAGAATGTTGATCGGTGGAAGTACGAAAGAAGTGAAGTGAATTAACACAAGATATGGAGTAGAAGAAGAAGAAGAAATAGGGCAGAATGTGTAGTGATATTGTTCAACAACAAGAAGAAGAAGAAATAGAGAAATCACAGAGAAACAGATTCTGTTATAAAACTGTTGATGTGGCTCCAAAGTTTGAAATTTCTTGACCCGTTTGTTTGACTCTTTTGATTTCTTATTGGGCTCTTTCTGGGCTATTGCTGTCTGGTGAAGATGATAGGGTGGTGGGGTTGGTGAAGGTGACAGGGTGGTGGGGTTGGTGTAGAGAAGATGACAGGGTGGTGTAGAGAAGATGACAGGGTGGTGGGGTTGGTGAAGGCGACAGGGTGAGGTGGATAGGGGTGGTTGATTTGGGGATGGGTGGTTGATGGTGGAGGCGGGTATGGGTTTAGGAGGTGGAGGTGTGGTGGTGGAAGGGGATGGCGGTGGTGGGGAGTGGTGATGGCGGCAGGGGAGGTGACGGTGGTGGTGGTTTTTAGTGAGAGAGAGAGAGAGAGAGTAGAAAGGGGATGTCTGTTGAATGATGATGATGTTGATGAATATAATAAAAGCAAGGGTAATTTTATAATTTCACATGGACTTAACTGAGAAAACTAACCCACATCCACTCCAGGGACTATCAGCGTAACAAACTGTCAAACCACAGGAACTATGAGTGTAATTTCCAAAATCTGGGGACTATAGCTGAAACTTTGCAAAACCACAGGGACTATCCGTGCATTTTACTCTAAAATTATATTGAACATACCCGGGTTGATACCTACTGATATTTTAGGCAAATTAGAATGTTTTAACAGTAAGCAAAGGCTGATTAACTCAGACTTCGGTTTTGAGCTTTTCGGCTTATGTGAAATTACCAAAATGCCCCTACGGTGCATAGTTTGTTATAAATGATAGATTTCACACATATACTTTATCCTACTGTTATAACTTATAAAAATAAGTATTTTTGCTGATTATATCAGACCTGTAACTCAGGTAAATATTTAAACTCTTTTATAACCTTTTAAATGACCAAACTACCCCTACGAGGCCTAGTTTGTGTTTAAATACGTTTTGGGCATAATGAAAGACAACTTACTGATGTCACAACATATTAGGAGCATATTCACTTAGGAAACCTGTAAATGGCTCATATGAATAACCGTTACGCTTATTACGCGTTCGGTTCGGTTTATGTAACTAGTTTGCATAAATTAGCCGAAACGGGTCAAACGTTATCGTTTGTATCTCAAAATCCAGAATGTGTTTAGTTTACCCATAATATACAAGTCTCCAAACTTGTCGGGTCTAAATCACATCCTATCCCGGTCTTCGCTTAATCATGCGTTTTGAACCGTAAACCTTTCCTTAAAACTAACCGGTCTAAGTTACGACTTAAATAAGACCCGTTAGGAATTTAATAGGTTAATAAAACCTTCGTTCCAGATTGAGAGCCCCAGTAGAAGTACTTGTGCTTGCTGATTAGAATATACGGCTGAGTATAAATTGCATTGCTAGCTCAGGTAAATACTTTTAACTTATTTTCCCTTATACGGGCTTGGGATACGGTATTATAAAAATACCGCTTGGTCGGGTGTAGAAACCTTTTAATCGTAGATGATTAAATTGCATAATCCCGTTTTAATCTGTATTGATTGATAACAAATAACATTGGGGGTTAATGACCGTGTCCTGGATATCCTTGGCTCATTTTAAAAAGTGAATGGCCACGACGTAAGCACAAGGTGTAGGCAAAACACCTCCTGTTGCATATGTATAACGTATACTCACTCGTAAGGGTATCTTCTTGTGAGATTATATTTGTGGTGTGTCGATTAATCTTGTCTGGCTTGTATTGTATAATCACCGGCCCTAAATGTTGGACAACCATGTAAATCGGATACAAGATCTTTATTAATAAAATTGTCCCAAGTATAAAAGATTAATTTTGCCTCTGTGCATTTTAATCAAGTTATAAAAGATATTTTGTGCCTCGTGCATTCAAATCAATTTTTAAACTCTTTTCCAAAATGAGTCAGTTAATTGTATTTACCAGTGTAAACTGACGTATTTTCCAAAAGGTTAAGTGACAGGTACTATGCGTAATTGGCTGGGAGCTCAGGGCGTCACTAGGGAATCTTGCAAATTCTAGATGCCTAAAGTCTGTTGAACAGTTTTCTTTTATTGATCCGCCTGTGGATCCTTTACCTTCCGTTGTAATACTTTGACATTACTTATATTCGGAATGTAATATATTTATCTTTTGCTTCCGCTGTGCATTATTATGTTGTGTTGTTTGACTATTATGTTGCCAACCACGTCACGATACTCCCCCACCAGGCCCACCGGTGACACGTGGAAAATCGGGGTGTGACAGATTTGTCTCGTCGAGCTACCCCAAATGCATATATTATATGCCCCGAAACTCATTTTCTAGCTCAGGATAAGCCAAAATGAAGTTTGGACTATTTCTGGCGCAGAGTTCAGCTCAGTTTTGCCTCTTTTTGCATTTTCTTCAATTATGTTCTCTCTAGCATCCGCCCAAAGCTTCAGTAAATCTCTAAAATGCACCTTAAACCCGTCAATGCCTGCAAAACACAAACCATATCAAAGTAGTGTATTCTAGAAAGTAACTTCGTGTAATTAACCGAAATTAAAACCATTAAGCTATGGAATTTTACCAGCCCATCACATCCCCACACTTGTCTTTTGCTTGCCCTCAAGCAAATCTGTTTTTCACTTTCACGTGGGTCGCACGAGAAACACACTCCCCATTCCCGAGACAAAGGTTAAGGTCTAATGTCATGCTCTGTTCAAACTTTTTTACAATTTTCGACATATTTAGCAATAAATGATTAATCATGTAAAAGTGGTTATCCAAGAATAACCCTCCTAAAAAACTCGCAATTCATACATATCCCTCACAATGTTCACTCCACTCAGTTTGCAAGTTGGCTAATTTTAATAATGTATTAGCACTTTTTAAAGTAATCACTCAAAACCGATTAGAACACGTACCCGCATAGGCTTGCAACTCAATCATTCTCCACCACCGATCATGAATACTAAGCACAAGTCATAAGGTCTTTGTAAGGGTTGTAACGGGGCGAGGCTAAGGGTAGGAAATAGGATATTTAAAGTGGCTAAGATGATGAAAGTTAGATTTTTATTACAAACGACTATGCTAAACAAAACTAACTATAAACATCAACTACAAGGCAACAACTTTAGCCTTTTATTTCACAACTACTAACTTATAGTTTTGTGTTTTTCTCAACAATTTTTTTTTACTTTTTTTTTCACAACTTTTCTGATTTTTTTTGAATAAATAAATCACAACTATACAAACATATACTCATACAATCGAATTTTCATCACACGGGTTTAAAAAAAAAAGGTTTAAGGTTATGGGCTAACTGGGTTGTCAAACGAAAGGATTAGGCTCAAAGTGGGCTACTAGGGGATTCATTTGGGTAAGGATAGATAAATGGTTTTAAAAGAAAAGGTTCACCTAATGCCTTAATCATTCTCGTGCTTGTATTCGGTCTATGGTCTCAAACGTATCAAAAGTCACAAGTTCTACAATACATGACTAATGGTCCACTCAAACAAAGAAACATAAATATGTAATTCTATGATGTAAAAGTGGCTCAAAGCCTCACATATATAAAGGGTATGGTATGTGACATGCATGATTTGCTAGTTCCTTAGGCGAATTATTCCCAAATAACCACCCGCTAAATACCCGTCATGCTATTAATTCGAACTTGACCATGACAAAAGACCAAATGGGTTGTGCCATCCCTCGTTGACTTAGTTACTTGTGCTTTAAAGATCGCTTTTGGAACAAGAATTTTTGAAAAATTTTTGAAATTTCCCCCCATCCCCACACTTGAGGTAAACATTGTCCTCAATGTGTAGTATTTAAATGAACGGGTCAAAATCGAAAACTTTTAATACTCCCCCATCCCCACACTTGAGGTAACCATTGTCCTCAATGTGTAAGAACTAGAGTTTTAAAATGCACAAGGGATGTGACACGGCTAACCTTCCCAAAATTTCACCCCGGAAAGATAAAATACAAAATACAATCCACTTATTACTAAACTAAGAATCAAAGTAAAAAGGAAACGCATGCACCTGATTTTTGTTGCTTGATGCCCATATCTTCTTCTTCTATTCATAAAAACGGTTGTCCCGCGAACATGTTGTACCTACAAATTCTAACCCTTGTGTAGAAGCATGCTTCTCACAACCATCAAAATTTGTTAGTTACCTAGTTCTACCACTTTTATGAAAATATTACCAAGTCATGCGTTACTTCACTTTGATTTATGTGGAAAATAATTTACAACAACAACAAACCTAACTCACTTTCGTAGGAATCACGGTTGCATTTAGCTTATGCAACAAGCCCTTTTAAACCCCCCAATAGCTTGGGAGGACGAGAGGTCTCGTGAGGGTTATATAGGGAACACACCCACAACGTTCATTTAACTAGGCAAAAATAAAATAAAACGAAAATAATACAAACTCTACAACAATCATACCTGATTTACCTCTCATGGTGGTCGAAGTGCACATTTTCCTACCAAGTTTCCAACATACGCTCGGTAGTTGGCATGCCGAATCCACTCTCTTTTTCTTCTATTCGGCATGCGTAATGTACAACTTCGGGGTCGCTTCTTACCGAACTGGCTAATGTCTTGCAATGCTACCCTTCGAATCCTTATACCCGAACCATCATCCCCAACTTTGTTGGTTGGAGTGATAAGTATGGGAGAAGGATAGGCATGAATGTGGGCTTCTTTCGTATCCGATTCGTCTTGCGGTGTCATGTCTTCCGCTCGGTTCAAACATTCGATTACTTGCTCCAGAAGTTCCATAACCTCTTCCACCACATCACCATTCACCATTATATCACTAGCCAACACCTCTTGATCTCGTCTAAGTTGAGCCAATTCTTCGACGAGTTGACTCACTTTCTTTGCCAAGGCTTCATTAGTTTTATCCTTCGCCTCAAGTTCCTTCTTCAGTTCCATCTTAATCTCTTGGTTTGAAATAATGATAGCATTCATGATTGCATCGAGCTTGGAACTTGTTGAATCTTGAGGTTCCTCGTATGCCGGATGAGGGTATTCATAATAATAATCGTCATACTCCTCCAGGTAACTTGGGAAACGTGGCATCTCGGGTTCATAACTATCATAATCCCATTTTGGATCATAATTGTTGTTGACATTTGACTGATAATATCCCTGATATGAAGGTGGCTTGTAACCGGACTTTATTTTTTCTTTCCAAAACACTGGGCAATCTTCATGTATGTGAACTTTGCCACAACAAGGGCATGACCGGTAAGCTTCGCTTTCTTGCTCTGGTGGTGGAGGTGGTCTAGTGTATGGATAATGTGAGGATGGACCATTGAAATCTTCATAATCCGCCCTCCTATAATCATACAATCCGCTGAGGAAGTCTTCCCGATCCTTGTTGGCTTGAACTTTTTCGTAGAAAATAGAGCAATCCTCTAAATAATGCTCTCCGCTTCCGCAATACTCACACGGATCATCATCTACCCAATTCATATCGAAAGATGATACCTGCAAAACATGTACCTGCACAAACAAGCTCGACCACCCAAAGTAAAATCACAAAAATAAAAGAAAGAAAAACTAAACTAAAATCGAACAAGCAATGAAATACTAAGCGCACTAGCTCCCCGGCAACGACGCCATTTTGACGTGACCGTGTCGTCCCGATCAGTCAAAAACCCAATTAAACCTAAGTAGCTAGGGTAAGTCGGGTATCGAATCCACAAAGAGCATGTGGTCAGTATCGCACGACCTGTTCGACTAGTTAAACTATTTACAAAAATGTACAATGTGATTATGAAGATTGCTAATTTTTTTATAAGTTTATTTGGTTGGAAAATAAATCGGAGTGACCCGACAATTGGTATTATCTAAAACACTTGTGATTAACTAAAAGTGCAACTAAATTACTAAATGATTAAAACAATAAATTAGAGACAAGTTCCACACCCGGTTCGATTATTGCAAGACCTAGGGTTCCTACATGTTTTAACTTGATTCAATTGCATATAGTGATTAACGGATTATGAGTGTTTCCAAATCAAGACAAGTGCCCCCTATGCATGAAATACCATTGGGGCAGCCCCTGGTATGTAAAACAAGAGTTCTAAGTCGGTTTAACAGCTTTAACAGGCAGCTGTGCGAGTTTTCTGTCGCTGGCGCTTGTTCCCGGGCCGCGAAGGGTCCCTCGCGGGGCGCCTAAAACTGGTGCAACAGGCCAAACAAGTTTCATAAATTACATTTCAGTCCCTGGTCCTTCTATACGTGGTTTTAAGTGTTTTTTGCACTTTTGGCCCTCTAACTTGATTTTTAAGGACCTTAAGACTTTTACAAACTTGGTTAAGTCCTTGGTTAACTTTGTGCTTACCCAAAAAGTCACAAATTTCAACGTTGACGCTTTTAACCCCTCGTACGAATATTGTCATAACTTTCTCATACGATATCGAAACTTGGTGAAATTTTTACCACATATTCTAGTGAGTATAATTTATCGTTACAATGCTTCGGGTTTGATAAAAGGTCACTCAGAGGTATACTTTCAACATGTTGACACATTTAACCCCCGTAGTTTGAAATCTCTCACTTTCTTCCACGATTTGGTTCGTATGATCCATGATTTATTCGTTTAACGGTATAAACATCATGTAGGGCTATTGTAGAGTATATTTATCCATTGTTGACATTTTGAACCCTTGTATTCACATATTTTTTTTGTTTGTCAACTTTAGTCCTTCTAAAGCATTCTTTCACACGTTCAAAGCTTATGACACGTGTCAATACATTATTGGACTTAAATTTTTTCGAGGTGTTACATCCTCACCCCCTTGAAAGAAATCTCGACCTCGAGATTTACTGAAACAAATGAGGGTACTTTTCTTTCATCGTGGACTCTACCTCCCATGTGTATTCGGGACCTCTGCCCGCATCCCATTTGACCTTTACAATAGGCACATGCTTCCTCCGAAGCTTCTTAACCCGTCGATCCTCAATCGACAAAGGTGTTTCAACAAACTTTAAGCTCTCGTCAATGTGCACATCTGTATGCGGTATGACTAGCGATTCATCAGCTAGACATTTCTTTAAGTTGCAGATGTGGAATACATTATGAATACCACTGAGCTCTTCAGGCAAATTCAATTTATGAATACCTTGGGCTTAACTTACCTTTCTTACCAAACCACATCACTCCCTTCCAGGGTGATACTTTAAGCAACACTTTATCACCTACCTTGAATTTCCGAGGTTTACGCTTTAAATCCGCGTAGCTTTTCTGCCTATCTCTGGCAGCTTTCAGGCGATCACGAATCTGGACAATTTTGTACGTTGTTTCAAAGACCAAGTCAGGTCCTCATAATTGAACTTCTCCTACTTCCTCCCAACAAATAGGTGTTCTGCATTTCCTACCATATAGTGCCTCAAAAGGCGCAGCCTTAATGCTGGTATGATAGCTATTGTTATAAGAGAACTCGATTAGTGGCAGGTGGTTATCCCAACTACCACCTAGATCAATTACACATGCACGAAGCATGTCTTCCAAAGTTTGGATTGTACGCTCACTTTACCCATCTGTCTATGGATGGTAAGCCGTACTAAAATTTAAGCGCGTGCCCGAAGACTGTTGGAAACTTTTCCAAAAATGTGATGTGTATCTCGTATCTCTGTCAGAGATAATTGACACTGGAATGCCATGCAGAGATACAATTTTTGTCTACGTACAATTGGGCTAACATGCCAGAGCTATAAGTCTCCTTAATGGGTAAGAAATGTGCTGATTTAGTCAGTCTATCTACTATCACCCATATAGTATCATTTCCCTTCCTTGTTTTTGGCAACTTGGTGATGAAATCCATTGTCACCATCTCCCACTTCCATGTGGGAAGTTCAGGCTGTTGTAGCAAACGTGACGACTTCTGATGTTCAGCTTTGACTTGCGCACACGTCAAACATTTAGCTACATAGGCGGCTACAGACTTTTTCAAGCCTATCCACCAATAGTTTGCCCTTAGATCCTGGTACATCTTATCAGCTCCAGGATGAATAGAATATTTGGAACTGTGGGCTTCCTGGAGGATAACATCCCGAAGTCCTCCATAAACTGGAACCCATATTCGTCCATTTAACCTTAGGATTCCATCCTTGTCATAGGATAACTGCTCTTTAGTCACTCCTAGCTTTTCTTCAGGATAGTTAGCTTCCAACACAGCTTCCTTCTATGCAGCTAACAACCTTTCGTTCAAACTATTCTTTATCTCAATGCTCTTGGCATTGATCCTTATAGGCTTCACTCTTTCCTTCCTGCTTAAGGCGTCAGCAACCACATTTGCTTTGCCTGGATGGTATCTTATCTCACAGTCATAATCATTCAAAGTTTCCATCCATCGTCATTGCCTCATGTTTAAATCCTTCTGATTAAACAAGTGTTGAAGGCTTTTGTGATCTGAATAGATCACACACTTGGTTCCATACAAGTAGTGCCTCAATAGCTTTAGCGCAAATACAACGGCACCCAGCTCCAAGTCATGGGTGGTGTAGTTCTTCTCATGCACCTTTAACTGTCGTGAAGCATAGGCAATGACTTTGCCTTTCTGCATAAGCACACAGCCCATACCGGTGTGTGATGCATCACAATATACTACAAACTCATCAATTCCATCAGGCAATGTCAATACAGGAGTGTTGCTCAACTTCTGCTTCAGAATATCAAAAGACTCTTGCTGCTTAGGCCCCCAGTCAAACTTTCTTTTCTTGCGATTGAGTAAAGTCAGGGGTGCTGCAATTCTTGAGAAGTTTTCGATAAATCGCCTATAGTATCCAGCTAGTCCTAGAAAGCTGCGAATCTCAGTAGGCGTCTTTGGCTCTTGCCAATTCATAACTACTTCTACCTTAGCGGGATCTACTTGGATACCACGCTCACTAACCACATGTCCAAGGAATTGGACTTCTCGAAGCCAAAATTCGCACTTCGAAAATTTGGTGTAGAGTTTCTCATGATGTAGAAGTTTAAGAATACAGCGAAGGTGTTTCTCATGGTCAGCTTGGCTCTTCGAGTAGATGAGGATGTCGTCAATGAAGACGATGACAAATTTATCCAAGTAAGGCTTGCAGACGCGATTCATGAGATCCATGAATACGGCAGGTGCATTAGTGAGCCCAAAAGGCATCACTAGAAACTCGTAATGACCATAACGAGTCCTAAATGCAGTCTTGTGCACATCTTCATCTTTAACCTTCAATTGATGATAACCTGACCTCAAATCGATCTTAGAGAAGTAGCTTGCCCCTTGTAATTGATCTAACAGATCGTCAATCCTGGGCAAAGGATACCTATTCTTGATAGTGACTTTATTAAGCTCACAGTAATCGATGCACAAATGCATCGATCCATCCTTCTTCTTGACAAACAAGATCGGCGCTCCCCAAGGAGACGAACTAGGTCTAATGAAACCTTTGGCTAGCAGATCATCTAACTGCGTCCTTAACTCCTTCATCTCTGTTGGTGCCAACCTATAAGGTGCTCTAGCTACAGGTGCTGCTCCGGGGATGATGTCAATTCGGAATTCCACTTGCCTATCTGGTGGTAAACCAGGTAGTTCTTCAGGAAAAACTTCAGGGTATTCAGAAATGACGGGGATATCTTCAATCTTAGGTTTCGGCTCATCGATAGTCACTTGTGCCATGTAGATGACACATCCTTCTTCAAACACCTAGAGGCCTTGAGCATAGACACTTGCTCAGGCAGCCCATACTGGGTATCTCCCTGAATGGTAAGTGACTCACCAGACGGAGTTTTGACTACCACTTGCTTTCTGTTGCACACTATCTGGGCTTGGTTATGCGATAACCAATCCATACCTATCACTATATCAAAACCGGCTAGCTTAAAAGGAAGTAAGGACAAAGGAAAAGAGTGGTTCCTAATGGATCACATCCATCTAAAACAGTTGAGGCGGTTTCTATGGTTCCATCAGCTAATTCCACTTCATACTTCACACTTAAGGCTTTTACAGGCAATTTCAACAACTCACAAAACTTGTTATCCACAAAAGACTTATCCGCTCCGGAATCAAACAACACTCTAGCATAAACATCATTTATGAGAAAAGTACCTGTGATCACGTTTTCGTCCTGAACAGCTTCCTTTGCATCCATCTTGAAGACCCTAGCATTGGTCTTATTCCCATCCTCGGTTTTCTTGGTGATCTTTGGGCAATTGGACTTAATGTGCCCTTTTTCATTGCAACTGTAGCACGTTACGTCCTTCAGCTTCTTGCACTCAAGGGTCTTATGTTCCGAAGATTTGAAAATCCCACAAGGCCTCGGCTGAGACTGGGATTTTGACTCAACTCGGCACCTCCCAAAATGGTGCTTCTTACAAACCTTACACTTGGGCTTATCACCAGATTGATGCCCATCTTTCCTAGATCCAGACCCTTCGTGTGGTCATTGTTTCCCCTGTGCTTCTTGTCTGACCTTCGTGAATTGTCGTCTTCACGCTTCCTTTTCTCGGCATCCGTGTTCCTCGGCGATCTCTGCCTAACCGCGTCCAGTGTGAGGGACAATGATATATCAGCTGCAAACCTGAATGTAGCTGGCGGAGAGGCTTTTACACTTGCCTTAATTTCTGGGGCTAAACCCCCAATGAAACGAGCTATTCTTTTGGGTTCCGGGGTCCCAAGATAAGGAACCAACCTTGACATTGTATTAAAGCTCGTAAGGTAAGCTTGGCAATCCAGATTTTTCATTACCAATGACAGAAAATCCGACTCAATCTTTTCTACCTCATGCTACGGACAGTAGTTCTCCTTGATGAGGGTAACAAATTGTTCCCATGTCATATTGTACAGTGGGATCTTTCCAGTAGCTTGAATCAACGATCTCCACCAGGCTAAGGCCTCGCCTTTGAACGATTGCGATACAAATTTTACTACATCTTTATCAGCGCACCCGCTGATATCAACTACGGTATCCATTTCATCCAACCAGGTCATGCAGTCAACCGCTCCTTTCTCCCTAGTAAAGTCTCTGGGTTTGCATGAGACGAAGTATTTATATGTACAGGACTTACCTCGCGGTTCCTGTTTAAGCTCGATCTTCTTTGACGGAACACTTTGCTGGTTCGAGGAGTGATGTTCTTCATCATCTTTCTTTGGCTTATCTAGCTTAGAGGGTGGCTTACTATGAGCCTCAGAATGTGTTTTTGGCTTAGAATGAGGTGCTGATTGGGTCCTGCTTCGAGTACTACTCGATTCACTATATTGCCTCTCTATGGATTTAGTGACCGCATTGTCAATTAATGTTTGGAGTTCTGCACTAGTTATATTGATTCTGGTGGCGTCATGATTCTCCTTTGGCCGACTGTTAACCTCGTCAGACTCGGCCATGTAGTTGAACTGCTACATAAGATGATGACAATGATTCATTTAAGGAATTATAATAGGTCTGTCATCTTGATAATTTATTAACCATGGTAATTAAAGGGCCATACTACTTAATTTGTTAAGTAATTTCATTCGGGACTTTTTATTAGTCACCTTTAGTTCTAGAATGAAATATAATATTGGCACAGCAGGCCAAGTCACGTGGACAATTCTAAATTATAGATTTAGATCTTATAGGATCTAGTTATTAAAGTTTGAATTAAAATTCACTACCTTTGATGACAGGGAGTCTATAAGCTACGGCTGTCTTTTGTCTTATATGACATTAGTTATAGCCCGTAGGCATTACATCACAATCGGATGTTTAAATAATAAGGAGTTGGGATAATTAACACAAGGGTGACATGTGTGATTTTGCGGATCACATTAGCCAAGAATGTTAACATGTTTGCAGATGTTAACAGAGATTTGAATCTTTTTAAACAGGTTTTACCATATTGGCTAAGTCTTTATAATGACCTATAAGCTAGGTTTTACCTTTTTAAGATTCTTATTAATATTCAACGCAGAACAATCCAATATTGAAATGGTTAATATGGATCTGAATCTAATTGGGGAATTACCGTCTTGACCCTGTCTTTAAAATGACATAAGGTTAGGTCTTGTCCCTTTAGATTTTATCATTTTAATATAATGATAGATCTTGTATAAATATGGTTATTATTTATTTTATATTTTTGTTCATGCATATAACTGAAAAATAAAATTTAAATCTAACTATTTCACCACATGAATAAAAGTACGAGTCTGCCCTGAACGGGACTTTTAAATGAAATAACATGCCCTCTTAGGGGCTTAACCAAACAAACATACCCACCCAGGGTTCAAAATAAAAGACTTGCCCACGCAAGGGCTTAACTAACAAAACATACCCTCGCAGGGGTTAAAACAGAAAGACAGGCCCATGCAGGGGCTCAACTGAAAACAAGGAAATACAACTAACAATTGAAGGATTCAACGGTTCTTCTTGCTCTTCCCTTTTATCAAACTTGCTAATCCCTTGAGGAAACCATGTCGTTCCCTTCGATCTCTATGAACTTGATGTTCAACCTGGTCCAGTCTTTGGAGAATTTCCTCTCTTTCTGGCGGGGAAAATTGTGGTACTTGTGGCTGCGGCTGCGGCTGATATGGAGGTCGAAGAGACGGCTGCTGTTGGTACCCATAAGCTGGGTATCCGACTCCCCAAGGAGCTCCGTAAGGCCCATCGGGGTTAGCAGCATTGTAGTTCCACACCGCTAGGTATGGGTCGATCTCCGCATAGTTGAAACTGCTGTGAGCTGGCTGCTCGAAGGGATTATACGTTGTTGGGCCAGTGTATGTGGGAATTGGGTTGTCAAAGCCCAATGGTGGTGGCATGGCATGCGTAGAGTTCACTTCCGGGTTGGGGTTTGAAGGTCCCCCAAACTGCTGGTCTCCTCGGAGCGGCGGATAGTGGCTGCTACTCGATGGTTGGGGTGTGCTGCTATGTACCCCTCCTCCTTGCACGGACATTCGTGCGTTTGTTCTCCTTCGCCTTGGCGGCTCAGGAGGCTGCTGCTGAGGTGGTAGTGGTGGTGGGGTAACTGCCACAAAGCGAGAATCCCTGGAAGGATCTGATTGCTGCTGCTATTGGGGCGTTGAATGATAAGAGGGTGTGAAATACCACTCATACTGGTTCATCCTTGCTTGAAAGCTGTCTGGACCACGGTAAGGTGATCCGTGAAAAGACGATCCATCAGAGATTTCAATAGGATAAGTGGGGGTACCGGACGGTGGTTCTATAGGGTCGGTATCCTCGTCCATGTCTATGTTGTGATCTCCGGAAAAATGATCTTCGGGTCCCAATGGGTTAACACCCACTGGTTCCTCTAGGTAGTTTGCCGGGTTGAACCGGCTCCGGAAGAGATGGGATGGGTTGTCAAAGGAATGGCGTGAGTTGGACCGCTGAAGAGGGATGAATGAAGGCTGCGGGTTTTAAGGTTCGTTCTCGGAAATGTAGGTAAGAATGTGACGAAGCTAACGAGACAGACCGCCTCACTGGCTGCAGGTGTGATCTCCAGTCTCCCTGAGGACTGGTGCTAACTGGGACAGGTGAAGTTCGCCTTTGAGAATGCCCTGCCTCCTTGTCGTGGGTTCCTACCGGTGCCTTTCCTCTGCCTCTGAAGAATCTTGGCGGCATATTTCCTGTCAAAAACAAAAAGATACAACAAGAAATATAAAGGACAAAGTTTAAAAAAAAACAATTTGGATTATTCCTAAGTTCTTTGTCTAGACTTGAAAATTTGAGGAATGTGCAATTGTGTAACTGAGATTAAACACAAAAGGCTAGTGTTTAATTCACTCAGTGTTGGCTCTGATACCAACCTGTCACACCCCGTTATTTCCACGTATTACCGGTGGGCCCGGTGGGGAGTATCGTGTCGTAGTTGATATCATCATAGTCAAACAACACAATATATAAAATGCACAGCGGAAGCAAAAGATAGATTCATTTCAACTTTAATAAATTGTAATATCGAGTATCACAAATAGTCGAAACAGATCCACAGGCGGATCAAAATAAAAAGGAGATATTGTTCAACAGTTTTATGACATCCAAGCTTGCGAGACTTATTGTGGACGCTAGGAGAAAGCCAACCTAGTTCGAGTAGTACCTGCACTTAACCTTTTGGGAAAATACGTCAGTTTACACTGGTAAATACAATTTAACTGACTCATTTTGAAAAGTTGAATAAAATTGATTTGAATGCACGTGGCACAAAACTTTTTATAACTTGGGATAATTATTTAAATATAATCTTGTAAAATAATTACATGTTCCTTATGCGTTCAGTAGCCCGATCCGTAGACCCGGTTAAAGATTAATAGACACACCACATTATTTATTTAGGCACTGACGGGTGTACGCCTACACCCCGTGCTTAGGTCGTGGCCATTTCGTAAAATGATGCCAAGGATATCCGGGACATGGTCATTAACCCCCCAAAGGCTTTAAGCAAACAATACATTTCAAAACGGAGCATATCAATGATCAAACCTCTATTCGATTAAAGATTCAATGCCCGACCAAGCGGTATTTTATATACCATAACCCAAGCCCGTATAGGGAAAATAAGTTAAAAGTATTTACCTTTGTAAGTATCAATCACAATTAGCAAGTGCGTGTAGCTTTGACTGGGTCTCCTATTCTGGAACAAAGGTTTATAATAACCTATTAGATTTCTAACGGGTCTTTAATTAAGCTTAAGCTTAGACCGGTTAGTTTTAAAGGAAGATGCGGTTCAAACGCATGATTAAGCGAAGACCGGAATGGAATGTGATTTAGACCTGACAAGTTTGAGGACTTGTATAATATGGGTAAACTAAACACATTCTGTATTTTGAGACAAAAATGATAAGGTTTGACCCGTTTCGGCTAATATATGCAAACTAGTTACATAAGCCGATCCGAATGCGAAAAGTGCATAACGAGTAACCAAATGAGTCCTATGCAAGTTTCCTAAGTTAATATGCCTTAAATATGTTGAGACATCAGTAAGATATTTCCTATTATGCCCGAAATGGATTTAACCTCAAACTATGCCTCGTAAGGGCATTTTGGTCATTTAAAAGGTTATAAAAGAGTTTAATTAGTAATCTGAGTTACAGGTCTGATTTATTCAGTAAATATACTTAATTTAATAATTTATAAGAGTAGGGTACTAGATATATGTGAAATTTATCATTTAAAACCAAACTATGCACCTTAGGGGTATTTTGGTAATTTCACATAGGCTAAAAAGGTCAAAACTGGAATTCTGAGTTTAAAACTTTAGCTTACTGTCAAAGTATAAAAATATACTTAAAATATCAGTAGGTGTCAAACCTTATATGTTTAAAATAGTTTTAATACATATTATGCGTTAAAAATGCTTAAAAAGACGATTTTGAGCTATTTCCGGGTTTTTAAAGGAAAGCTGATAATTTTAATATTCCAGAAGGCTCAAAATATTTTATTTATCATAACAAATCAGTAGCAAAAGGTTTGGGGTCAAAAAGATTTGTAAAACTCATTTTATAGCTAAAAGGGCAAAACCGACAATTACCGAATCAAGCTTAGAGACCTATGTTATGTTCAGCCAAAACTTAAATAAAAATCTTTAAAAATCTCAAAATATTATTTTATATCAGTGGGTAAAAATTTTGGTATTAAAAATCGGGTTTAGATATGCTATATGCTAATTACGCCGTTTATTTAATAAAAAACATTCTAATTACGCTAATGAGCATAACTCTTAATCTAGACCTCAAACTGAAGTCAAATTTTAGGTGCAAGTTTATAAATCAGTAACTAAGGTTTCTACTCTTTTACTTTTTCAAAAATCACGTTTTATAGTCAAAAGGGCATAATAGTCAACATTTAAGCACTTAACGGAAACATGCATATGAATCGGATAACTAATGAACCAAGTTGTATAATCTCAGAGAGTTATACTTATATGAAACCTGGTCCAAATAAAGCTCTAAGGCAATTCTAAAACATGCTTAAACGGGTCAGAACTGAAAGTCAAGCGAAAAGTCAAATTATGCGACTTTCGGTTCCGATCTGAGTCTAAACTGAAAATTGTCGGGTTGAACATGTTTAGACATGTTCTTACATTAATTACCAAGTTATATTAGTGATCAAACAGGTTGCATGTCTCCTACATTGCTAATTATGCATTAATTTGAAAATAAGCAATCTGTTGACTTTTTAATAACAAGTTTGACCCGACAATTGACCTAGTTAGAGTGGGAATCAGAGAGTACCCTTTTAAGGGTTTATTACCCACATAAATACCTACTTATAGGTACTTTCAATTCGAGATTTGACTGAACAAATTTTAATTAATCTCGAAGTTAAACTTTAATTACGACGGTTTGACTTTTAGCTAATTAACCAAGCTAAACTGAATTAGGAAGGGTTAAGGACACTTACAAGAGTCCTAAGCACGACTAGGGATCACTAGGAAGCTTGTTGCTGAACAGAGGAGCTCCAGAAATGAAGTTGCAAATGAATGAACAAAGTTTCAACCAAAGTGGGTTCTTATATATGCATTTTGATCTCATAAGATGATGCCAAAGAGGTCTATGAGTGTTTCCAGATCAAGACAAGTGCCCCCTATGCATGAAATACCATTGTGCTTACCCGAAAAGTCACAAATTCCAACGTTGACGCTTTTAACCCCTCGTATACGAATATTGTCATAACTTTCTCATACGATATCGAAACTTGGTGAAATTTTTACCACATATTCTAGTGAGTATAATTTATCGTTACAAAGCTTCGGGTTTGCTAAAAGGTCACTCAGAGGTATACTTTCAACATGTTGACACATTTAACCCCCGTAGTTTGAAATCTCTCACTTTCTTCCACGATTTGGTTCGTATGATCCATGATTTATTCGTTTAAGGGTATAAACATCATGTAGGGCTATTGTAGAGTATATTTATCCATTGTTGACATTTTGAACCCTTGTATTCACATATTTTTCTTGTTTGTCAACTTTAGTCCTTCTAAAGCATTCTTTCACACGTTCAAAGCTTATGACACGTGTTAATACATTATTGGACATAAATTTTTTCGAGGTGTTATAGGGGGTTATGTGGGTAACGACCGAATCTGTGATTGTTAACTTACCCTTTGGTGGTTTGTTAATGCGAGATTGGCGATAGGCGAATTGCGAAGGTTTGGATGTTATTAGCGAGGCGGCCAAAAGTAGTATTCACAATTAAAACGAGAGCGATTTTGGAACAATTAAACGATTTTGGAACGAGTTAAATGAGTTAAACGAATTAAACAAACGATTGGTTTTTGGTTAGTGTTTAGATAACGGGACGGGTGTAATGTGATGAAAACATGGTAGATACGCCGCTGGTACTTCTTATATATAAGTGTTTTCATCATGTTACATACCGTGGCGTTATTTAGTTCACTTGGATAAACGATTTTGAAACGATGTCACATAGCGATGTTTTCTAAATGATATAAACCATACGAGTTTTGTTACGAGAACAATTTATGATTTGGTTTACTTAAACAAATGTTTTGGGTTAAGAATCATGGCTGTGAGATTTTATAAACTATAACCAATTTGATTTGAGTTGGTTAATTATGTTGCAATATTATTCACTTTTCAAAACAAGGTTTGTAACTTTTGACTCTTGTAGTCTAATAAGGTACTGCAACATATAAACGAGCATGAATCCGATACTCTCATAAAACCTATGTGCTCACCAACATTTCTTTGCTGACTTTGTTTTTACATATGTTTCAGGTGGTGATTGAATGATGTTGATTGCTAGGATGCATGTTCACATAGGATATGGACGTGGCCCTAGTGACTTAATAATAATGATAGTCGATGTGTAACTTGTTTGTTTTGTTTTAAGACAATGTAAATTATCTAATGAATCAATAAAACGAAACTTTTTGCATCCATGGTTGTGAAACAATGATTCTGTTACAACACTCCCCGATGTTTCCGCCATGGTTTCGTTGTTTTAACGCGGTCGGGGTGTGATAGAAGAGGTGGTATCAGAGCCAATGGTTATAGGTAATTAGGTTATTAGTAATGCTTTGACCTAGACTATAACTTTCTAGGACCCTAACGCGAGTCTTCTTGCGTTTAGATTTTAAAACAAAACCGTCACCTATCCTTAGGTGATAACACAATGAGAACACAATAACAAATCCGCTTTGAAAACTAATCATTTCTTCGTAAATGATTTGTTATAAGGTTTTGAACCCTCTAAGTTTTCAAAATGTCGTCAAAGTTTGGGTCTTATAGTGTGAACACGTGCAATCTGGAAGGGTGGATGCCTGTATCTTGAGTTTTCTGTCTAAGGCTAGAGTGTTCGTACAAATCCACATAATCGGACCAGTCACTCTTATTTGGGAACTCTTGGGATGAGTGTCCACTTATAGGCTAAAGCATGTCTTCGTGATACATTATTTTGACCCATTTACTTTGATTAGTCACTGCGTGTCGTTTGTTTGTTCGAGGTAACGAACGAATGATCGCCTTCCTTGTGTTTTGTCGATGTTTTCAATACCTCTTTTGTTTTTCCAATTTTCAATCTCACTCGTTTCTCATGTTTCCTTGTTCTTTTTAGACAATGTGTAACGCCCTGCGTTTCATACTTTCCATATTTAGAAAACACTGCTTGTATTTTCTTTTTTTGGAAACTTGTAATTCTTGTTATCGTATTTCGTTTCGCACCATTATAAATCCGAGACTTCGATCGTAATGAAATTATTTTTTTATACATGCTTATACGTGTTGCAATACTCGGGTTATGCATTACCAATCTTGAATGCATACGCGCAACCGATACTCGACCTACTGGTACTCATAACTTATACATACTTGTGAACTATTAAATACGTGGTTAAATTATGTTAATAAAATAATAATAATAATAATAATAATAATAATAATAATAACATAATAATCGTATACATCAACGTAGAGTTGTTGATCTAAACAAAAAGAAAAAAATAAAAAGAAATAAAAAAAAGACTGCTGCCAATGGCAGCTTACATATTACCCAAATGCTTTCCTTTTATTATTTTCAAATCACCATTACTTGTAGTATCATAATTGCACTTTGTGCATCACTAGCACACAACAAATATATGCCAACTAAAGGAAAAATAAAATATCTATGACTGGTAACAGTCATTTCGGCCAAGCATCTCAAGACAACAACAACAACTTGTCTTTTTTCAATTAAGTGCATAATTCTTCATTATATATTATATACATAATTTACCTTGCAAGCATTAATTTAATGATCAACTAACAAAAGAAAAATATAACAACTTTAGGCTGTTTAAAGCCTAGCGACCGGACAACATTTTTTGGCTGGTTAAATTATTTTTTTTATTAACACCCAACTAACTATATTTACTGCCAACCCAACTTAACCCTAATTCTTCCCCCTATAAATACAACTTAATCTCAGCCTCCCTACCACTTTTGCAACACTCTAATCACTCGCAAATCAACCAAAAACGCAGCTGAGTTCTAAAGTTCGAGCAGATTCATACCCCTTCACTAAAGTGAGCATAACTCACTCAATACTTATCCGATTTAGTCCATTATTTTTCCTATGTGCTTGGATTGACCTTAGCTTCGATTCTATGGGTTTTTCGCAGTAAATAAGTCCCTGGAACTCCGGCAAATGGGCTCTAAAGTTCACTGTTTTCATTCATCTTTATTAAACATTGTTTATACTTGTGCAAACTTGAGTTTAACTCACTCAAACCCACGTCCTTATGCTTATAACCTCTTCCATGGTTGGTTAAGCTTAAAAACGGGGCTGAGACATACAAAATCAGAGGTTAATCCTCAAATACTTTCTGTTTTGTTTAGGGTTTTTGACCCACAAGTGGTGTTCAAGCTTCAAGCTTGATGAAGGTGTGATTGTGGACTAACTTGGGTTGTCCAACATAAAATCCCCACATCCCTTGATGATTTATCATAGTGTAGATGTTTCTTATTCTTGTATTAATCTTAGTTCATGACCCTCCTTGTATGTTTTTACATCAAGTGTAGTGGTGAACCATAAGAGGTACCTAAATGGAAGCTTGTTCTTCCTACCTCCTACATGAATTCTATGACACAATAGAGGTACCTAAATGAAGATTTATCTTCTACCTCATGCTTGATTATTGGACTAAATAATACATATAATACATATACATATATTTACTATTCGAACCCTTGATGGTGGACTTGTGTTCATTCGTCAAAGTATTAGAATACATCATCCAAGACATAAGACTTGTTACAATTCTAATGAGTATACTACTCATGAAAACATTAACCCTCGAGGTTTCATAGTGTCAAGAACAAGTACTTGATGTTAAAGGATGATTACTTTCGAATACATATATTCTTGTGTTTTAACTTCCTAAATTCCTAAACGAACTTATTTAACCTTCTAACCTCATCAACTTCGTCACATTGGATAATCGGAAAGCATATATAAATTTGTGAGTATACTCGCAACCCCCTTTTTATGTTATCACTTTTTGGGGTGTAACATGTTATCTTATTAAAACACACTTAAACTTAATCTTTATGCAATGCACGAAAACAATCCTTATACATGAATACTATGTTATGATACTTGATGCTTACGTGGACCATACTTATGTGATATGTTTTAGTCATTAGCTTTCACGAGCCTCCATTTGACATGTATAGCGCTATAGGAGTAACGCACCGCCCCCCTTAAACTTGTGGTCATGTCGAATTAACTAAACTTTCTTGCGTAAACAGAGGATTGGCTAGAAATATTGCATGCCATGTTAGATTGATCTTGTATAAACTAAGTTGCCATGTGGATTCGTTTTAAACTTTTATACTTATACTTATGCTTAAACTTGTATACTCGCATTTGCTTTTGCATTGAATTGTATTTTTAAACATGTTACAGGTTGAGGATTGATGATGCTACGAAAATGGATTACCAAAGATGCCTAGATACTCATTTAGACGTTTAGGTTTAAAGTGTTGTATAAATTTTGTTATGTTATGTTGAACAATGTTGTTATTTGAATTTCTTGTAATGCTTTGACAAATTATCTATGAAATGAAAATGGTTGAATTAAATATTGCCACAATTAGTGTTATGAAGTCTCTTGCAATCTTGAACAAGTCCCACTCCGATGATTCCGCCATTGGTTGGGGTGTGACAGATTGGTATCAGATCCATAACTATAGGGAATTAGGTAGAATTGCCATGCTTTTTACCTAGTCTATAGTTCTAGAGCCTTATTCTTATGTTTTGTTTGAACCACTTGCATGATACATTATTTACTCCCTATTTATTTGCTTTTGGCCTTTTAAACATATATGTCACTTTTGTGTTAATACTTGCTTTGTTTGTTAATACTTGTTGCATCATTCCATCCTTTATGTGCTATCCTTGGAATGTCTTATACGGATTATTTTTTGAAATACTTGTTATGCTTATACTTGTTATTATTATTTTGAACATACGTCTTTTACTCGTTTATACTAAAATCAAAACCACTCGTACTACACAAACGAGACAACTTCACCAAGCTAGGCGTGAAACCCACAATTTGGTGAACGACTCTCAATCGACCTATCCTTTTTACACGAGATTCACCATCAAGTTAGGAGTGAAGTCCTCATCTTGATGAAGAATTTCAATTTCAAAATTCTAGTGGACCCTCGTCAACGTGTCGAAATTAAATTTTGACCGGACGAGTACCAACCACACTCAGGGTACGAAATCGCCAAGCTAGGGGTGAAACCCGCACCTTGTCGACTAGTTCCACTCCTTGATTTTCATTAATCCCGCCAAGTCTCGAAATTTCAATTAAATTGGGGACATGTAGTAACCGGAAGGGTAAATACCGTTAACTGACTTGTCGGCGAGAGTATTTCACCTATTAGGCCAAAGCATACTCCTCAAATTCAAAATATTTTTCGACCACTTTGGTTAGTCAAGGTTCCGTTTTGGAACCATCCCAAATTTTAATAAAACATGTGTTTTACTATTTATTTTATACGATGTAATCTTTCAATTCGAATTTACTTTCGATAATTACTCCTCACACACACACACAACATGTTAAATCTTTTTCATGCATTTATACATATGCATGATTTCAAAACGTCACTCAATTTTGTTTACATTCTTTGTAACACCAAAATGGAGGCATATCATCGAGATAGGAGTGATTTCCTTACCTTGACGATTAGCTCCACTCCTTCTTCTCTTAAAACGACCTCACCGATGAGTTAGGGGTGATACCCTTACCTAGGTGATCGTTACCAAAACTTTACCTCAAAATATCCTATTATGCAAATCCGATCATGTTTTATACCTAGATCACTTATCATTTATCGAAATACCTACCCATATTAAATTCAAAATACATTGTTTTATCAAACGTGCTTCTTATCCTACAACCTACTTTCACTTAACTCATATACACGAGATTCTTAATCATGTCTTAAACATTTTACTACACAAATTTCCAAACCCTACGAAATGCTACCTATCAATTTAATCGGTCCAATGAATCTCTTGCCCGTGAACTTCATATCCGATTTAATAACTAAAACCCGTTCACATCATGCCATCATGCTAGGGACTTCTACTCTTAATCAAAATCCAACCAACCTTTCTCAATTACTTATAAAATCTTATAGATGTTGTATGATAGTTTTACCAAATACTCTTTTCAACATCAACAAACCATTTGATAGAACTTTTAACAATCACTAAGTCCTTTTGCTAAATTTCCTTTCTAAGAATCCTCGTTTTCACAAGAACCTCCTAAATTCATAATTTCTTGTTTAATTAAATGAACTTACTTTTTATTAAAAACCTTTACCTACACTAATTTACAAAACACGTGGGCAAGAAGACTTCATGGGGACCGACCATCTTCGGATTACGTAAACTCTACTAAAACAAGAGTAGCTTTTCCATTCATTACAAAATACATTATGCTTAACCAATGAGTACTTTATATCCTCTTACACACGCAAACTATATTCTACCTTTCAAACCAAGCTTAATCTATGTTTGATTCGATGAACTCAACGTTTCGTTTAAACAACTATACATGCATATCATCATACACGTTTTAGTTGTTGCATCGCGACAATTTCATTTATATCTTTCGTACTTACATGCTCAACCACTTGAGCACTTTTACATGCTTAACTTTGTTATGTTTCAATTAATACTATATACACAATCATTAGTATTCGTACTCACACTCATATACTTAACAATACATTTTATGCTTATACTTATAATCGTATTCATACTTATACTAATACGTTTCATGTTTTTACTTATACTCATACGTTTCATGTTTTTACCTATACTCATATGTTTCATGTTTTTTTACTTATACTCATATGTTGCATGCTTATACGTATACACATACTACTCATATGTTTTACGTTCATACTTACGTGCATAATCATACTTAAACTTATATTTATGCTCATACTTTCATTCATATTCATGAATCATACATTCGTACCCGTACGTGAGCGTTATCCGAGGGATTCGCTTCCGTGGGTCCTATACATACTTAAGCATGGACTTGCTTATATACTACATTCTTATACGAACACAATCTTATTTTCAAATTTATGTATACCCTGATTCATACCCAACTAGTACAAGCTATGCGGATCATGCGACAATCAAAATAATCACGGGTGCACACGGGATTATAGTGATAGGCGTATGAGAACCATAGAGTGTACTACTGTGTATGGTAGGACACGGAACGTAACATGATACCGAATACGAAACGGACGTAATGTGGTCAAAACATGGTGGATACGCCGCTGGTACTTCCTATATATAAGTGTTTTCACCATGTTACCAAACTTTCGTAAAACGTGCCATGAGAAATCCAGTGTTTTGCAGACCTTTTTGGACCTAATTCAAACTTTAAACAACTCACAAATGCATTATATCCGATTATCCACGAGGAGACCTCACTCTTAACACATCGCTTTCCTTTATCCAATATTTGCACCGTTCTCATACTCGTATACGTTTATTAGATCAATCGTCCACCCTTATACCTCCATTATTCTCCGTTGGCTTCCTTTCCTTTTTATACGAACCCCGTCTACGAACTAGCATGTTTAAACATTCAAATCCTAATCTATCACTATACTTTTAAAGCTATCTTTCTACTCCTTATACCTATGCGAACAACACTGGTTGGTCATTACCTACAAAACCATTTTATGCAAAAAAAAAAAACCAATTTAAGTTATATATATATATATATATATATATATATATATATTTAAACTCTCTTTACCTATATACGCATCTGCACGTTTTCAAATATGTTTGTACCTCAAATTATTTTAGACAAACGAACCCCTTTACAAACCTATCTTGCCGCTTTTCAAAATTTCATACTTTTTACGTTGAAAAAAAAAACTTTCAAGTCTCAATTTTAAATAATCACCTTTTTGCCAAAACCCTTCCAAGTCTTCCTTTTGAATAAATTTCGGGACGAAATTTCTTAAAGGAGAGGAGACTGTAACGCCCTGCGTTTTCATACTTTCCATATTTAGAAAACACTGCTTGTATTTTCTTTTTTTGGAAAGCTGTAATTCTTGTTATCGTATTTCGTTTCGCACCATTGTAAATCCGAGACTTCGATCGTAATGAAATTATTTTTTTATACATGCTTATACGTGTTGCAATACTCGGGTTATGCATTACCAATCTTGAATGCATACGCGCAACCGATACTCGACCTACTGGTACTCATAACTTATACATACTTGTGAACTATTAAATACGTGGTTAAATTATGTTAATAAAATAATAATAATAATAATAATAATAATAATAATAATAATAATAATAATAATAATAATAATAATAATCTTAATAATAATAATAACATAATAATTGTATACATCAACGTAGAGTTGTTGATCTAAACAAAAAGAAAAAAATAAAAAGAAATAAAAAAAAGACTGCTGCCAATGGCAGCTTACATATTACCCAAATGCTTTCCTTTTATTATTTTCAAATCACCATTACTTGTAGTATCATAATTGCACTTTGTGCATCACTAACACACAACAAATATATGCCAACTAAAGGAAAAATAAAATATCTATGACTGGTAACAGTCATTTCGGCCAAGCATCTCAAGACAACAACAACAACTTGTCTTTTTTCAATTAAGTGCATAATTCTTCATTATATATTATACACATAATTTACCTTGCAAGCATTAATTTCATGATCAACTAACAAAAGAAAAATATAACAACTTTAGGTTGTTTACAGCCTAGCGACCGGACAACATTTTATGGCTGGTTAAGTTATTTTTTTATTAACACCAAACTAACTATATTTAATGCCAACCCAACTTAACCCTAATCATTCCCCCTATAAATACAACTTAATCTCAGCCTCCCTACCACTTTTGCAACACTCTAATCACTCGCAAATCAACCAAAAACGCAGCTGAGTTCGGAAGTTCGAGCAGATTCATACCCCTTCACTAAAGTGAGCATAACTCACTCAATACTTATCCGATTTAGTCCATTATTTTTCCTATGTGCTTGGATTGACCTTAGCTTCGATTCTATGGGTTTTTTCACAGTAAATAAGTCCCTGGAACTCCGGCAAATAGGCTCTAAAGTTCACTGTTTTCATTCATCTTTATTAAACATTGTTTATACTTGTGCAAACTTGAGTTTAACTCACTCATACCCACTTCCTTATGCTTATAACCTCTTCCATGGTTGGTTAAGCTTAAAAACGGGGTTGAGACATACAAAATCAGAGGTTAATCCTCAAATACTTTCTGTTTTGTTTAGGGTTTTTGACCCACAAGTGGTGTTCAAGCTTCAAGCTTGATGAAGGTGTGATTGTGGACTAACTTGGGTTGTCCAACATAAAATCCCCACATCCCTTGATGATTTATCATAGTGTAGATGTTTCTTATTCTTGTATTAATCTTAGTTCATGACCCTCCTTGTATGTTTTTACATCAAGTGTAGTGGTGAACCATAAGAGGTACCTAAATGGAAGCTTGTTCTTCCTACCTCCTACATGAATTCTATGACACAATAGAGGTACCTAAATGAAGATTTATCTTCTACCTCATGCTTGATTATTGGACTAAATAATACATATAATACTTATACATATATTTACTATTCGAACCCTTAATGGTGGACTTGTGTTCATTCGTCAAAGTATTAGAATACATCATCCAAGACATAAGACTTGTTACGATTCTAATGAGTATACTACTCATGAAAACATTAACCCTCGAGGTTTCATAGTGTCAAGAACAAGTACTTGATGTTAAAGGATGATTACTTTCGAATACATATATTCTTGTGTTTTAACTTCCTAAATTCCTAAACGAACTTATTCAACCTTCTAACCTCATTAGGGGTGTTCAGAATTCGTTTCGAATTCGAAAAATTTGAAATTCGTTTAAATTCGATTCGATTATCAAGAATTCTCTTCGATTAAAAAAATTCGAATTCGAATTCGATTCAATTCGAGTCAAGTAAATCGAATACGAATCGAATACGAATTTATAATTTCAAATTCGATTCGATTCGAAATTCGATTAAAAATCATACATTTTTATTTATTATTTTTATATATAATGTATATATAACTTTTATTAAGCTATACTATAAATTATTTTCAATTTTTTTTCCAAGTATTAAAATTACCCATTACTAAACCCACTACATGGCACATAACTAAAACCTAAGTAACAAATCTATCAATAGATTTATTTCACTAAAAATATTAACTTGTAATGTGGAGTGGTTATTCCCGACTTCTCGTTTTGAATTTTAGACTTATGGTACTTTATTTGGAACTTTTTAATCTGATATCGTGTTTTATGGCTACTTTAAAATTTATGTTTCATTTTAATAGTTTTTTACATGTTTTTACAGAATTCGAATTAAATCGAATTTATTCGAATTCGATTCGAATTCGAATTTTTAATTGAATACGAATTGGGTTTTTTATTCGAATACGAATTCAAATCGAATTCGGTAAGTTTTAATCGAATTCGAATCGAATACGAATTCAAGGGAAAATAAAATTATTTGAATAATTCGATTCGAATAATTCGAAAATTCGATATTCGATTCGATGAACACCCCTAAACCTCATCAACTTCGTCACATTGGATAATCATAAAGCATATGCAAATTTGTGAGTATACTCGCAACCCCCTTTTTATGTTATCACTTTTTGGGGTGTAACATGTTACCTTATTAAAACACACTTAAACTTAATCTTTATGCAATGCACGAAAACAATCCTTATACGTGAATACTATGTTATGATACTTGATGCTTACGTGGACCATACTTATGTGATATGTTTTAGTCATTAGCTTTCACGAGCCTCCATTTTACATGTATAGCGTTATAGGAGTAACGCACCGCCCCCCTTAAACTTGTGGTCATGTCGAATTAACTAAACTTTCTTGCGTAAATAGAGGATTGGCTAGAAATATTGCATGCCATGTTTGGTTGATCTTGTATAAACTAAGTTGCCATGTGGATTCGTTTTAAACTTTTATACTTATACTTATGCTTAAACTTGTATACTCGCCTTTGCTTTTGCATTCAATTGTATTTTTAAACATGTTACAGGTTGAGGATTGATGATGCTACGAAAATGGATTACCAAAGATGCCTAGATACTCATTTAGACGTTTAGGTTTAAAGTGTTGTATAAATTTTGTTATGTTATGTTGAACAATGTTGTTATTTGAATTTCTTGTAATGCTTTGACAAATTATCTATGAAATGAAAATGGTTGAATTAAATATTGCCACAATTAGTGTTATGAAGTCTCTTGCAATCTTGAACAAGTCCCACTCTGATGATTCCGCCATTGGTTGGGGTGTGACACAATGCCTCCTCGACGTGATGCACAACCTCTAACTAACGAAGAAGTCACAGCCCTTGTCGGTCAACAAATGGCTGCAGTGCTTCCGAACGTAGTAACCCTGATCCATCAATTATACAACAACAATAACAACAATAATGCACAGTGTAGTTTCAAGACTTTTAATTCGGCTAAACCGTTGAAGTTTTCTGGGTCTCAAGGAGCAACCGCGCTCCTGCAATGGTTCGAAAGTTTGGAGAGCACATTCAGACATGTGCAATGTCCGAATGAGCGTAAGGTTGAATTTGCATCCAGTGTGTTCGAGAAGCGTGCTCTTACATGGTGGAATGGTGTGATGCGTGATAGGGGTGCCGATGTGGCGATGGCACAAACTTGGGAAGAGCTTCGAGCTCTCATGATGAGAGAATTCTGTCCCCGTCATGAGATTAGGGCATTGGAGCGGGAATTCGATGATCTGAAACAAGATGGGGGACAACACCGTGCGTATACGGATCATTATGAGGAGCTCAGTTTGTTGTGTCCTACTATGGTTACCCTGTTGGAGAAAGCAATAGAGAGGTATATCGATGGTTTAACCGATTCTGTGCAAGTCATTGTGACTGGCAGTAATCCTTAGATTGTTCGTCAAGCAATTGAATTAGCTGCTACTCTGACCGAGTCTCAGGTCAAAAAAGGTAAACTGAACCGTAAGGGTGACAAGAAGAAGTCAGCCGATTCTGCTCAAGAAAAGGGTAAAGGTAAGGGTAAGAAGAAGGGTGAGTCTTCTAAGAAGTCGAGGAAGCGCAAGGCTTCCCAGAACTTTGCAGTCACTTCGGAGAATGCTCAGAACCCACCAGCACTACCTCATACGAAGAAACAATATGCTGGTACCGCACCTCACTGTACAAGGTGCAATGGTCATCATGTTGCACAACGAGCTTGTAAACAATGTACTAATTGCGGTAAACTTGGGCACTTGGCCGACATCTGTCGTTTGGGTCAGAATCAAGCTGCTCAGATTCCAGCACAAGCTCAGGGGAATGCTGCTAGATTCCCACCAGGTTCGTGTTACAATTGCGGTGAAATGGGTCATTTCCGCAACAACTGCCCGAGGTTGGCAAATGTGAATGCCAATGTGAATCCCGCTCGTGGACGAGCGTACAAATTAAATGCAAACGAGGCGAGGGCTGACAACGAGGTTGTCAATGGTACGTTCCTTGTTAACAATCGACCTACATCTGTTCTTTTCGATTCTGGTGCCGATAGAAGTTTTGTGTCGTTATCTTTTGGGCCTTTACTTGCGATACCTAGAACTAAACTGAGGAAACCCTTATCTGTCGAAGTTTCTACTGGTAAACCTCTTGTTCTCGATTCTGTTATTCGTGATTGTCAGTTGAACCTCGATAACCATCTTTTTCCTATTGACCTCACACCGATGCAAGTTGGGAGTTTCGATATTATCGTGGGGATGGATTGGTTAACCAAACATCAAGCTGAGGTGGTTTGTTTCGATAAGATTGTTCGTATTCCTCTTTCGTCTGGTGAAGTCCTAGAGGTTCGTGGCGAGAAACCATCTGGTGGTTTGAAACTCATGTCGTGTACGAAAGCCCAAAGTTATTTACGAAAAGGATATGTTGTGTCACGGCCCCAGCCCCGGTTTGACCCGGTCAGGAGCCGCGGGACAGGAACCCGTGGTAATTAATGCGACAGCGGAAGATTTCAACAGAATCTTTTAAAACTTGAAAATGCCCGATTATTTTATTTCATAACTCGGGATAAACCCCGTAATTTACAATAGAGTGATTTTACTAGGAAATTCCCTGATTTATTAAAACATGTTTATTTTAACTGAGCCACCTCTTCAAGCTTGTTAGTGCTCCGTAGCACGTTTTCCTTGATTTATAGCAGGTCGCCTGAAACATGTTTTAAAAATATTTTGTCAGCGGGGAAATACTGGTGAATCATTCATTTTGACAAAATGACACGTAGTTATAAATTACAGCATAAGAGCGATTACGATGGCTTTTATCTTATTTTTATCTGGCGCCTTGTCACCCGTGTGACGATGGTCATACCACTGTTGGGACTTTCCCCAAGTAGTGACGTTTATCACGGTGAGGATTTATTAGCCTAACCCGTGAGAAATTAGTAATGTGCACAATACCCCACTAGCCAGTGATTAAGATAACCATGACTTAATCCTTGTAATTATAACATTTGAAAAATGGAGTATTGTAAAATATTTGATAAAAAGAGAATGACTCACATTGCAGATTTATATGGGCAGAGTTTAGCCTACTGATTAGCCTGATAACCTAATTTAAATAACAATGCACATGAACGAGGTCAGTAACTAATACAGCATTTACGATAACTCACGAGATTAAAATCTTCACAGCGAATGACAAAGTGCAATACTTAAACATCCATCGAATTCACGACGAATGACAAAGTATAAACCCAATTTGAGCAGCACTTAAACATTCATCGGATAATTTCAATCAATCGGACATTGAATCGTAGCAGCGATCGAGTTAATACCCGGTATCGTAGCAGCGCCTTGCTATAATTATTGAAATTTCGACTTTAGAGCAGCCAAACTTCGTTTTTGAAAGTTTGTTTCGACACAGAATGAAAGCTCCTGCACCAGGCTATTTATAGGTCAAATTAGGGCCTTAAGCAGCCCGCGTGAGCTTTGGCTCAATCCTTACACGGCCCGCGAGGACAACCTAGTCTAGGAGTAGGCTTGGTGTGTCATGGGTAGGCTTGCTAGGTGGTCCATGCGTGGCTCGGATGCTTATCCGGTCAAACCCACGGTTGACGCGGCCCGCGTAAGACTATGCTAACTCTTACGCGGCCCGCCTGAAGACCATTAATCTTGTTTTTCTTGATTTTGATGCACGTTATGGTTTCAGGGGTCCGGGTTTTCACTTATGGGTCAAATTGGGATAATTTTGAGAGTGCTTACATCCTCCCCACCTTATTTAAAATCTCGTCCTCGAGATTCACTGAAATATGTGAGGATACTTTTGCTTCATTTCTGATTCCAGCTCCCAAGTGTATTCGGGTCCTCGTTTTGAATCCCACTTGACTTTGACTAGTACCAATCGCTTATGTTTGAGAAACTTGATCTTTCGGTCTTCTATTTGAAGCGGTTTCTCTACAAATTTTAACTTTTCATTTACCTCTATATCCTGAAGAGGCACTACTAGGGATTCGTCTGATAAACACTTTTTGGATACATGAAATACGTCATGTACCCCAACTAATTCTTCTGGTAATTATAAGCGATAGGCAACTGGTCCCATACGTTGGATCACTGAAAATGGTCCGATGTATCGTGGATTTAGCTTTCCTTTCTTACCGAACCGAACGACTCCTTTCCAATGAGAAACTTTCAAGAGTACCTTGTCTCCAACTTGGAACTCTAGTGGTTTGCATTGATTGTTGGCATAGCTCTTTTGACGATCTCGAGCAGTCTTCAGTCTTTCCTTGATTTGAGTGATCTTGTCGGTAGTTTCTTGTACAATTTCAGGACCTGATAATTGGCTTTCTCCTATTTCTGCCCAGCAAATTGGAGTTCTGCACTTTCGTCCATACAGTGCTTCAAATGGGGCAGCTTCGATACTTGCATGATAACTATTATTATAGGAGAATTCGATTAAAGGTAGGTGGTCGTCCCAGCTTCCACCAAAATCTATCACACATGCTCGGAGCATGTCTTCCAAGGTTTGTATCATCCTTTCACTTTGTCCATCTGTTTGTGGATGATATGTTGTACTTAAATTTAATCGGGTTCCCATTGCTTCTTGGAAACTTTTCCAGAAATGGGAAGTGAAACGACTATCTCTATCTGATACAATGGAGAGTAGAACTCCATGTAAGGATACTACTTCATCTACATACAACTTGGCTAACCTTTCCATGCTAAAGGTTTCCTTCATGGGTAGAAAATGAGCTGATTTGGTTAATCGATCCACAATTACCCAAATCGCATCATTTCCTTTTCTAGTTTTGGGCAACTTAGTAACGAAATCCATTGTTATAAGTTCCCATTTCCATACAGGTATTTCTAATTGTTGAAGTAGACCCGAAGGTTTCTGGTGTTCTGCCTTAACTTGTGAACAAGTAAGACACTTAGAAACATATCTAGCTATATCCTTTTTCATACCTATCCACCAGAAATTGTTTCTTAAATCTTGGTACATTTTATTGTTACCAGGATGCATGGTATACCTAGATTTATGAGCTTCTTCTAAAATCTTATCCCTTAGTTTTCCCTGCTTAGGTACCCAAATTCTTTTTTTATGGAATCTTCAAATTCCATCATTTCCTTGCTCTAATTCTTTTATTCGTCCTTTCATTCCTTCAGCATCGTCCTTGATTGCTGTTTCCTGGAAAATCTAATTGTAGATTCAGTCTAAGAGTACGAACTCGTCGTTGTTTCTCATGATACTTACGACTTAAGGCATCTACAACTACGTTTGCTTTTCCTTCGTGATATTGGATATCACAGTCGTAGTCACTTAGGATTTCCATC
Source organism: Helianthus tuberosus (assembly GCA_030545235.1). Lineage (NCBI taxonomy): Eukaryota > Viridiplantae > Streptophyta > Magnoliopsida > Asterales > Asteraceae > Helianthus > Helianthus tuberosus. The sequence goes on from CM060369.1 coordinate 65,110,052, forward strand.
CATCTTCTTTGCCTCATGTTTAATTCTTTTTGCCCAAATATGTACCTTAAACTCTTATGATCCGTATAGACAGTGAACTTACTTCCGTATAGATAATGTCTCCAAATCTTAAGAGCAAAAATTATAGCTCCTAATTCTAAATCATGAGTCGTATAGTTTTCCTTGTGCCTTTTCAATTGCCTTGATGCATACGCAATTACCTTCTTGCGTTGCATTAGAACACATCCTAATCCTAGCTTTGAAGCATCACAGTAAACTTCAAAATCTTCCGTTCCTTCTGGTAAGGCTAGAATTGGAGCGTTTGTTAACTTTTGCTTTAAAATCCTAAAGGCTTCTTCTTGCCTAGTTCCCCATTCAAACTTAACTGCTTTACAGGTTAGCTTAGTTAATGGTACAGCTATCTTAGAAAAATCCTTAATGAATCGCCTATAGTATCCGACCAATCCTAAAAAGCTTCTAATTTCCATAGCTGTTTGTGGAACTTTCCATTTGGTGATTGCTTCTATTTTAGAGGGATCTACATGAATACCTTCGTGATTCACCATGTGCCCTAAGAAATGCACTTCTTGTAGCCAAAATTCACATTTCGAGAATTTGGCATAAAGCTTTTCTTTTCTTAACAAAGTTAAGAGTGCATGCAGATGCTCACAATGTTCCTCCTGACTTTTGGAATAAATAAGTATATCATCGATGAAGACAATTACAAATTTATCCAAATACGGTTTACAGATTCTATTCATCATGTCCATGAATGCTGCAGGTGCATTCGTTAGTCCAAAGGGCATGACTGTAAACTCGTAATGACCATACCTAGTTCTGAAAGCAGTTTTAGGTATGTCCTCTTCTTGTACCTTCAATTGATGATATCCGGAGCGTAAGTCGATCTTAGAAAAGTATCTAGCTCCTTGAAGTTGATCGAAAAGATCATCAATCCTAGGTAATGGGTATCGATTCTTAATTGTAACCTTATTCAATTCCTTATAATCGATACACATTCGCATTGAACCATCTTTCTTTTTCACAAACAATACTGGTGCTCCCCAAGGGGATGAACTAGGTTGTATGAATCCTTTACCGAGTAACTCATCTAATTGTTTCTTTAGTTCTAGCATTTCTGTGGGTGCTAATCGGTAAGGTTCCTTGGCTATCGGTGTAACTCCAGGAATTAGATGAATCCTAAATTCTACTTCCCTGTCGGGTGGTAATCCCGAGAGTTCTTCTGGGAATACATCTGGGTATTCTGAGACTACAGGAATTTCCTTAAGTTCTTTACCCTTAGTGCTAATGATTACTAAAATCATATATACTATTCCTTGCTTTCGTTCATAACTAGCAATTTTCATTACAGAAATGAACTTCATGGGTTTGCGTGGCTTATCTCCTGTAACTATAATTACTTCTCCGGTGGGTGCGTGAATTTCTATGGAGTTCTTATCACACAGGATTCGAGCATGGTTGGCTACTAACCAATCCATTCCTAATACCACATCGAATCCGGCTAAATTCATAGGTAACAAGTTTGCAGAAAATTTATGACCTAAGAGTTCTATCTTTTCTTCTCGCAAAACCTTATTTATGTTAACAGAATTTCCATCGGCTGTTTCGACTGTAAAAATCTGCCTAAGGTTGGTTAAGGGTAAATTAAGAGCTTGGCAGAATGAAGTATTTATAAAACTTTGGTTTGCACCAGAGTCAAATAATACTTTTGCATAGACGTTGTGGACTAGGAACGTACCAGCTATCATGTCAGGAATTAGTTCAGCTTCCTGCATAGTTAATTGGAAAGCTCTTACGTTCTTCTTTGTAGCTCCTTCTGCAGGTTTTGCTTTGTTGTCAGCTGGTTTAACTAATTTTGGACAGTCTGGCCTGAAATGTCCAGCTTCTCCATAGTTGTAGCAAACTGTTGACTTCTTCTTTCTGCAGTCTTCCCCTTGATGTCCTGGGATTTTGTAGAAATTGCAATACCCTTTGCATCTTCCAGAATGCTTTCTTTTGCAGGAATTGCAAAATGGAACAGTGGAAGATTGCCCAGCTCCCTTTCTTCTGAAACTACTATGGTTACCCATACGGAATCCTTGGGTAATCTTTTGGGCTATTTCCTTTTTCCGGTTTTCTTCACTTGTGCGCACCAGTTCGTCAGTTAGGGTGTTAGCTAATTCTACCGCATCGTCAATAGTGCAAGGTCTCGCAGCCTTAACGATATTACGGATTTCTCCAATCAATCCCCAAATATAGCGGGAAATAAGCACCGGTTCTGGCGAAGCCAGGGTTGGTACTACTCTCGCATATTCGAAGAATGTCGAAGTATACCCTCGGCAATCTACACCCATCATCCGATGGTTCAGGAACTTATTTGCCATTTGTTCCTTTTCATATTCGGGACATAATTTTCTTTCCATTAACTGCTTAAATTCTTCCCAACTCATGGCATAGGCCACCCTCCTTCCTTTGGCTTGAAGTACCGTATTCCACCATTCTAGCGCCCCTTCTTTGAAAAGATGCCACGCATACATGACTTTATCTTCCTCAGCACATTTACTTATCATAAGTACTGCTTCGGTTTTCTCCAACCAACGCAGTGCTGCAGTCGTCCCTTCATTGCCTGCAAACTCAGCTGGTTTACAAGCAAGAAATTCTTTGTAAGTGCAACCAGGCGTTGTAGCTTTCATTTTCTTAGGAAGTGGGGCTTGCCGTGGATCATTATCGTTGTTAGTATGATTGCCGCCTCCGTTTACACTATTACTGAAGTTATCTTCCTGAGTACGTTTACTAGGAATAATTTGTTGAGGTTCAACAGGTTTCTGGGCAGCAGCAAGGATTGCTGGAATAGCATTAGCTATTCCCTGAGCAACGATATTCTCGATATCTTGCCTATTCAGAAATTGATCCTCCTGGTGTTGCTCAGATGGGTTAACCTCGTTAACTGGTTCATTATTAGCGTTTTCCATCTGATAATTTAATATATATATAAATTATTAGCATAAAATAAATAATAGCAATATACAAACAATCACACAATTTCACAACACATGTATAGCCAAAATTATTGATTTCTCGATTCCCATTTTTGTATATATTATAATATGCATCAGCACACACCATTATCTTACAGAGTTTTATTTGTAATTATTTTACAAGATTATATTTTACTATTATTATTATTATTATTATTATTATTATTATTATTATTATACAATCACAGTTTTACAACCCCACTATCCCTTATCAGTTGATACTTTAGTAACGACGTTCTCTCTCGTCGTACTTCCAAGAGACCTGTTCTCCTACCTCCCGAATCCTATTTCCCGCACCTATCAGCTCATCGCCAAAATGGCGGAGTTCAGCTAAGTTTTCATTGCTCATTGGTGGGTTTGGTATAGGTTATGGGTCGAACTGAGGGAAAAAGGTATAAGGGATATTAAACTGCCAGTCGTTCGTCCACCACTCGTCCATTCCTAGAGGTTGGGTGTGGATCAGAGGGTCTGGAATGGCTGGTTCTAAGTTTATTGGAAGCTGAGTTTCAGCAGGATAATGGTAGAGGTTGGTGTTAATAGGTCTAATAATATCACAGCTTGCCAGTAGGCGATCTAATTCTTCCTGTAATGGCAACTCCTCGACTTGTTTAGAACTCTCCCCAATTTCCATTTCTACTTGCCTAGATCCTTCCCCGATCTCAATTCCTTTTCCTTTGTCTATGGGATTCTCTATTTTGGGAACCTTTCTAGTTGCTGGTTTCCTCCTGCATACACGTCTCCATCCTACAAATCTTCTCTTTTTCTTAGGCTTTGGTTTTTCCGGAGGTGGAGCTTGGAATTCCATAGGTTCTTCCACATCGGCTATGTAACCAGTGAAGTCATTAGAAACTTCTATTTTCACCGGATAGAGATTGAGATTCTGAAGGGCTTCAGATAACTCGTTCATGCTGTTTAGCATATATGCAAAATGCACACAAAATGCTAAGTTAAAATTTTAAAATTTCACAGATAAACATTCAAGTATTATTGCACACCGTGTGATTAATTTAAAACATACTAGGGTTTATTGTAAATTTATTTACTAGGTAACATTTTCTTTAGAGTTTCTAGCTTGTAGATGGTAGGGGCTAGTACTGGGTCAGGATATTTAAAATTTTGCATTCACTGCTACAGGGGCTAACATATAGAGATCTGCCCATTTTTCATCTAATTCATCCTCCCATGGTGGTTTATTGCCTATTTCCCGGGTTTTCTGATTAACCCTCACTTCTTTTGGTTGTAACTTCTTCATTTTCTCTTGGCTTTTCCTAATAATTAAACTACTTTTATTAGAAGAAAGTGGTTTCTCATATTGTGCTTTATGAACAAATATTCCTTCCTCAGGATTTGCAGAGTGTTTTGAGGATGAAGTTCCTTTTTCTTTCGGTGCAATATCTAATTTATAATAGATATCCGAAAGTCTTTGTTTACCCATACTGTAAACAAATACTCAAATAATAAAACACGTATTCACAAAATGGCAATCAGTAAAAATCAAGTATTTTCTTGAATACTTAATTGGCTTAAATCAGTGGCTCTGATACCACATTTTCCTGTCACGGCCCCAGCCCCGGTTTGACCCGGTCAGGAGCCGCGGGACAGGAACCCGTGGTAATTAATGCGACAGCGGAAGATTTCAACAGAATCTTTTAAAACTTAAAAATGCCCGATTATTTTATTTCATAACTCGGGATAAACCCCGTAATTTACAATAGAGGAATTTTACTAGGAAATTCCCTGATTTATTAAAACATGTTTATTTTAACTGAGCCACCTCTTCAAGCTTGTTAGTGCTCCGTAGCACGTTTTCCTTGATTTATAGCAGGTCGCCTGAAACATGTTTTAAAAATATTTTGTCAGCGGGGAAATACTGGTGAATCATTCATTTTGACAAAATGACACGTAGTTATAAATTACAGCATAAGAGCGATTACGATGGCTTTTATCTTATTTTTATCTGGCGCCTTGTCACCCGTGTGACGATGGTCATACCACTATTGGGTCTTTCCCCAAGTAGTGACGTTTATCACGGTGAGGATTTATTAGCCTAACCCGTGAGAAATTAGTAATGTGCACAATACCCGACTAGCCAGTGATTAAGATAACCACGACTTAATCCCTGTAATTATAACATTTGAAAAATGGAGTATTGTAAAATATTTGATAAAAAGAGAATGACTCACATTGCAGATTTATATGGGCAGAGTTTAGCCTACTGATTAGCCTGATAACCTAATTTAAATAACAATGCACACGAACGAGGTCAGTAACTAATACAGCATTTACGATAACTCATGAGATTAAAATCTTCACACCGAATGACAAAGTGCAATACTTAAACATCCATCGAATTCATGATGAATGACAAAGTATAAACCCAATTTGAGCAGCATTTAAACATTCATCGGATAATTTCAATCGATCGGACATTGAATCGTAGCAGCGATCGAGTTAATATCCGGTATCATAGCAGCGCCTCGCTATAATTATTGAAATTTCGACTTTAGAGCAGCCAAACTTCGTTTTTGAAAGTTTGTTTCGACACAGAATGAAAGCTCCTGCACCAGACTATTTATAGGTGAAATTAGGGCCTTACGCAGCCCGCGTGAGCTTTGGCTCAATCCTTACGTGGCCCGCGAGGGCAGCCTAGTCTAGGAGTAGGCTTAGTGTGTCATTGGTAGGCTTGCCATGTGGTCCACGCGTGGCTCGGATGCTTGTCCGGTCAAACCCAGGGTTAACGCGGCCCGCGTAAGACTATGCTAACTCTTACGCGGCCTGCCTGAAGACCATTAATCTTGTTTTTCTTGATTTTGATGCACGTTATGGTTTCAGGGGTCCGGGTTTTCACTTATGGGTCAAATTGGGATAATTTTGAGAGTCCTTACATGTTGCTTTCCTGGAACATGTCACCGAGGAGAAAGGCGAGAAATAGAGTATTCAGGATATTCCGATTGTTTGCGATTATCCAGAGGTGTTACCTGATGAACTGCCTGGTTTGCCTCCAGTTGGTCAAGTCAAGTTTCATATTGACCTTGTACCCAATGCCAACCCGATTGCGAAAGCACCTTATCGTCTTGCACTGTCTGAGATGCAAGAGTTATCAAAACAGCTTCAAGAGTTATCTGATAAAGGATTCATCCGACCGAGTTATTCACCTTAGGGAGCTCCAGTCCTGTTTGTGAAAAAGAAAGATGGGTCTTTTCGAATGTGTATCGATTATCGTGAGCTTAACAAGCTTACCATCAAGAATCGATATTCCCTACCTCGAATTGATGATCTCTTCGATCAGCTGCAAGGTGCTATCTGCTTTTCCAAGATCGATCTGCGTTCTGGGTATCATCAGCTTCGTGTTCTCGAAGAAGATATTCCCAAAACTGCTTTCCGCACGAGATATGGTCATTATGAGTTTACTGTCATGCCTTTTGGTTTGACAAATGCTCCAGCCATTTTCATGGACTTAATGAATAGGGTTTGTAAACCTTATTTAGACAAGTTCATCATCGTGTTCATCGATGATATTCTTGTTTATTCGAAGTCTCGAGCCGATCATAAGCAACACCTTCGTTTGACACTGGAACTCCTAAAGAAGGAACAACTTTTTGCTAAATTCTCCAAGTGTGAATTTTGGCTTAAAGAAGTTCAGTTTTTGGGTCATATAATCAACGAGCAGGGTATTCATGTGGATCCATCCAAAATTGCTGCAATTAAGGATTGGAATACACCAACGACACCAACAGAAATTCGTTCTTTTCTTGGTCTCGCTGGTTATTATCGTCGGTTTATTTCGAATTTCTCGAGGATTGCAGTTCCACTCACTGCTTTGACTCAGAAGAATAAGCCTTTTGAGTGGGGACCCAAGCAAGAAGAAGTGTTCCAAATGCTGAAACAGAAGCTCTGCGATGCTCCTGTGTTATCTTTACCCGATGGAAATGATGATTTCGTTGTCTATTGTGATGCGTCAAATCTTGGCCTTGGTTGTGTTCTTATGCAATGAGGGAAAGTCATAGCATATGCGTCTAGACAATTGAAAGTTCACGAGAAGAACTACACCACTCATGATCTTGAGTTCGGAGCTGTGGTTTTTGCCCTCAAAATCTGGAGACACTATCTTTATGGCACGAAGTGTGTGGTTTTCACATACCACAAAAGTCTCCAGCATATTCTTAATTAGAAGGAGTTAAACATGAGGCAACAACGATGGGTTTAGCTCTTGAGCGATTACGATTGCGAGATTCGCTACCATCCTGGTAAGGTGAATGTCGTAGCCGATGCGCTTAGTCGAAAGGAGCGAGTCAAGCTTCATTTTGTTCGCACTCTATCTGATCTTCAAACTCGTGTCCTTCAAGTTCAGCAATCTTGTGTTTCACAAAATTTGATGGGTAAGGAATTACCACGTCAACTTGAGCTTAAACTCGAAGCGAAGGGCGATGGGTTGCTCTATTTCAAGGATCGTTTGTGGATTCCGAAACAAGACGATCTTCGCACTTTGGTAATGGACGAATCTCACATGTCTCGATATTCTATCCATCCTGGTGCTGATAAAATGTATAAGGATCTTCGTGCTCAGTATTGGTGGCCTGGTATGAAGAAGGATATTGCCTTGTATGTATCAAAATTTCTAACTTGTCTCAAAGTCAAGGCTGAACATCAACGACCATCTGGTTTGCTTGTACAACCAGAGATACCGGTTTGGAAGTGGGAGAATATTTCTATGGATCTCATCGCTAAGTTACGGCGTACATCTAGAGGTCACGATGCTATTTGGGTTGTTATCGATCGATTAACGAAGTCAGCTCATTTTATTCCGATTCGCGAGGATCTATCTGCTGATAAACTTGCAAAGATTTATGTTGATTAGATAGTATCTGGACATGGTGTTCCTTTGGATATCATATCTGATCGTGATGCTCGATTTTCATCTCATTTCTGGAAGACCATGCAATCTGCTATGGGAATCCAACTAAATCTAAGCACTGCTTATCATCCCCAAACAGATGGACAATCTGAGAGGACAATTCAAACTTTGGAGGATATGCTTAGAGCATGCGTGATAGACTTTGGTGGTAATTGGGATTCTCGTCTTCCATTGATCGAGTTCTCTTACAACAATAGTTATCATGCTAGTATCAATATGGCACCATTCGAAGCTCTCTACGGTTGAAAATGTCGTTCACCTATCTGTTGGAATGAGATCGGTGAAGCTCAGCGTACTGGACATGAGCTCATTCTGGAAACAACAGACAAAATCAAGAAAATTCGCGATAATCTTATGACAGCTAGAAGCCGTCAAGATTGTTTAGCCGTGTCCTACTCAAGGTGTCACCTTGGAAAGGAGTGGTGAGATTTGGAAAGAAAGGAAAACTTGCACCTCGATACGTTGGACCATTTAAGATTGTTGAAAGAATTGGAAAGGTTGCCTATCGACTAGAGCTACCTCCAGAGCTTGGAAATATTCATCCGACTTTTCACGTGTCCAATTTGCGAAAGTGTTTAGCCGATACTGATCTTCACATTCCACTCGACGAAATTCAAGTTGATGAAACGTTACACTTTGTCGAGAAACCTGTGGAGATAATGGACCGTGCAGTCAAACAGTTGAAGAACAAACGGATTCGATTGGTCAAGGTTCGCTGGGAGTCCAAACGTGGCCCAGAGTTTACTTGGGAACGTGATGTAACACCTCGTAAAAACGCGACCAATATAATGAAGACACGTGTCATAAACCCTGATTGTGATTAAAGATATCTTGAGGGACTAAAACTGTCAACGGTGCAAAGATGTAATTAGAAGGACCAAAAGCGTCAACATGCCAAACTTGTGCCTCTGAATGACTCTATATAACGTCCGTAATTATCATTGAATAAATTGTCAGACTCTAGAAGCCGTTTACGCTTAAAAATCGAAAGTTACAAAACATAGGGGTTGAAAGTGTCAACATGTTAATTTTTACCTCTGAGTGACCTTTTAACATTCCCAAAATCTTTATAATACATTATTACACCCTCATGAACATCTAATAAAAGTTCCATAAAGATTTGATTAAAACATATGATGAAAATTGAAGTTTCCAAGAATAGGGGTTAAAGTGTAAATTCTTAATACGGGAGCCATTTACAATGTGTCCAAGACTTACAAATGCATGGCTACACTCCCTAGAACACCCCTGACATGTTTACACTGACCATGCATGCTGAAAAAGTCAGTTATTCACGTTCAGAAAGTGCAGGGGCTGATCATGCAAACAAACAAAAGAACTTTAAAACAGGGTGTCTCGCGTGGCGTGCCAGGGTTGCCCTGGTCTGGCGCGTGGCGCGGCAGGTAAGGTTTTTCAGCCAGACTGCCAGCTGCCCAGCTCTGCAACCTGCAATCTTTGGAGGATCTTTGCAACCTGTTTTCGAACCCAGCATCAAGTTTAACTGTTTTGGGAAACCACTTGACACTTGTTAACATCATAAAACACCTGAGGACACATGGATTGATCTTGTGAAATGGAAATCACTATAAATAGGCCTCATTCCCTCACTTGTTCATTCACACTTCAAAGAAAATTCACAAACACACTCTCAAAGCAAGTTCTCTGGAGCAACCTGGTCTTTAAGGAAGCTCTATTAGTTCAAATTTTCGTGCTAAGGACTCTTGTAAGTGCTCTTAGCCTCTGTAATTAAGGTTTTATTAGCTTAGTGACCAAAAGTCAAAGCCGTCGTAATTAAGCTTTGACTTAGTGATTAATCACTAATGGTCCAGCCATTATTCGAATTGAAAGTGGTTATGAGTTGGTAATTATGTGGGTAATAAACCCTTAAAAGGGCACCCTCTGATTTCCACTCTAACTTGGTCAATTGTTGGGTCAAACGTAATATTAAAAAGTCAACATAAAGCTATTTTTGCAAATAAACACATAACTGATAATGTAGAGGTTATGGAACATGTTTTAACATTAAAGTAACTTGTTAAATAATGTAGGAACATGTTTAAGCATGTTCAACCCGACATTTCCAAGTTTAGGCTCGGTTCGGAATCGAAAGTCGCAAAAGAAGACTTTTGCTTTGACTTTCAGTTCTAACCTGAATTAGCTTGTTTTAGATATGCCTTAAGGTTTCTTTAGGATCATATTATAAGTTAGTAAAACCCTCTGAGGTTATAATACATGGTTCCTTAATTATCCAATTCAATTGCATGTTTCCGTTAATTTCTTAAATATTGACCATTATGCCCTTTTAACCTTAAAACGAGATTTTTGAAAATGTGAGAGGACAAAAACCTTTATTACTGATTTATAAACTTGTCCTAAAAATTTGACATCAGTTTGAGGTCTAAATCAAGAGTTATGCTCAATATCGTAATTTGAAAGCTTTTTATTAATTAAACGGCATTTTTAGCATAAAGCCTATTTAAACCCAAATTTCTGTGACAACCCGCACTAAACCAGGTATCCGTACAACTTAATTAATGATTAATTACTACTTGATTACTGTGCTTGATTGAACTAGCTGATGAACTGCTACCTGCATACTGATACATGCACTTACTTGCATCATACTTTATTTGCTGTCACTACATTAATTACATACTGAACCCTAGTGACAAACTTGATGCACAAAAAGCACAGTAGCACTGAACGGATACACAGTGAACATGCTGATATAACCAGCATCAGGCAAATACTGCCTCTAAGGCCTGTTAAGAGCCTCATATATTTTGACTACACTGGTAGTGAGTGTAGGGATATAAGGGTTATGGTACCGCGTCTCTAGGGATAAGATACACTGATTCGGATGTGCCAAGAACGTACTTTAAGTACCAAACACAGCACTTTAATAATTAATCCAGCTTCTAGCTGACTAGTAAAGTGCCAGAACATGAGAAAATAACACTAGACACTTTCTAAAGTGTCGGGAAAACAAATTGTGTCACTAAAAATGTAATAACGACACTTTAAAGCGTTACAAAAAAAACGTTAACGGATTTCTATCCAACCGGACACCCGGACTTTACCCGGAACATGAAAATATTAGTATTTTCACTATTATTATTTTTCTGAGCCAGTTAGGGTCTCTGATTACCCTAACACCCGTCATAACGCATAACATACCACTAACTAAGTTAGATACTTAGTTAACCTAATTAACTTAACTAATTACCCTAACTAACCCACTTGAAATCGAACTAAGACCCCCCCCCCCCCATGGCCGATTTCGGTCCCTTTGTAACTAGGAGGAGACATGACTTGTACTCCCAAGATTTGCCTAATCATTCTTGTCTAATATCCCAAAGACACATTGACCATTGGTTATTAACACTTGAAATTGTCTATAAAACCTAAACTAAACATGAGAGTTCATTCATAATCAAACACCAAATTACTCTCTCTCTCTTGCTCCCTTTGGCTCTCGGCCGAACCCACCCACACACCTACAACCATCTTCGACTTTCATCCTCATCATTCCATCATCATACAAACATCCAAGGTCGCGTATTAGGAGCTTTGGTGCAAGCGGAACACGAAGGACCTCTCTCGTTATCTTTTATCCACGCGTTTTTCGTCACGATTCTTCCCTAGCCCCGAGCTAGAGGTATATTGTTTAAAACTTGTTTTTAAGCTTGTCTAAAGTGGTTAAAAGGATTATTGTCGGTTGAATCTTGTTATATGGAAAGATGATGCATTAAAGTCTAGAAAATCACTAAAATGGAGGTTAATAGCATATAACTTGTGTAAAAGTCGTAGGACTTGAAATTTGTGTTTATCTAGACCCGATCTATGATGTGGTAGCTCAAATCTTCGTTTAACCCGACTTTGTAAAATCATGTATCATCACATAAGCTTGTTTTTGAAAGATACAAGGGTTAAAGGTGAAACACTACCACATTTTAGAGACATGAACTTGTGTAGAAATATTTTTCTTGTGTAAAAGTGATTTAACCGGTAAAATGGTGTCTAAAACTAGCGGATCTACGTATTCGCAAGTGGTATTTTTGAAAGACCACACTTTAAAGAAATCATGTTTTTCTAAAGATGGATCTTACACTAATAAATATGATTTTATAAACCACAAGTGTGTAGACACTTGTGAAATGAAAAGATCCGACAAATAACTATTTTTGGGAAAAGTGACTAGAAGTTGTAAAGACGGAACTCTTTAAACACGAGGTTTTTACAAGATTAAAGCTACTTTATATAAAGATCTACATATATAAAGGTGATTTACAGTAAAGATGCGGAAAAACTACAAGTTCATGCGATTATGCAAATTTACATACTTGTCGACTAGTTTGTTGTGTTGGAGATTGTTTGATTGAATAAAGAAGATTGTTGATTGATTTGTTAAAAGAAAATGATACGCTTGAAAGCGTGGCCACCTCCAGTTACAGAGGAAACTCTGGCGAAATTTTTCTAAAAACCTAACACTTAGACTTTTTACACAACAAGTGTTAGAACTATTTTTGGACATACTTTCGAAACATAAATTTCGCCAGCACTATATTTTACTAAATATTCGGAGGTGGGATTTTCACAAAGATTAAAGTGACAAATATACTTGTCACAACACGGTTTATGATTATTTTGTGAAAATACATAAATATTATTTTAGAGTAAAAATAATATTTACAAGCGTTAAAGATTCCAAAACTTTACGAACGCTTCCACAAACATATAAGTTACACCGGTAATTACATTACCACAAGATTGATAAAACGTAACTTACGCACATGTATTGTATCTCCCATCCTTGGGAAGAAGAATAACTACCAAGTGTATACGGAACATAAACACGAAATAGTTGTCTAACTATTTCCCAAAGACATAAACTGTAAAGCTAAGGCACGGCCGTCCGTCTAATAGAATTAGCACTTGTAGGTCGTTGCACAGCTTACTGTATTGGAGACACTTGGTAGAGACGCGCATTCACTGTGAGTTCATGTCCCCCTTTTCTCTAACTGTTTTCAGTTTACTTAACCGCGGGGGTGAAATACATGTTACATTGTTTACAAGTACTTTATACACGGTATGATTAACGTAAGGAGGTTTAGATCATGTGAATGGGTAGGCGGAAACTTGAGGCTATTAATCCTCAGGGTAGGACCGAGGGACAGGAGCGGTAGATCTATCTGGGTGTAGCGAGCCCAGCCCCAGGCCAAACAGAACGGACCTCGGGGTGACTTTGTGCCCAACGCATAAATCCGCTAGGTTTGAGTCTTCCTACTTGCATATCACAACATGCTAATGGCTTTGCAAACCATTGGTGATCACAAGTCCTCTTACACTGCTACATACCAGGAAACTTTTATACTTACAAGTGTTTTACTTACTCACTACACATGAACTCGCTCAACATTATTGTTGATTTTTCAACTCACATGTATTTCAGGAAATTAAACGGATCTGGCACGGTATGGAACGTTTTCCGCTGCGTATTGTCATGAAGTCATCAGGGTTTAGGGGATGTGTCTCTTACCTGGACAAGACACAGTCCCTAAATCACGTTGATGTTTATGTTATAAGTTGTTATGTCTTTTGAACAAGGTTATTGTTGTTGGAGTATGCTCTCGTCAAACAATGGTATTGTATGTTATTTTCAAACTTAATGGATGACTTGCATGGTTTTTAAATTCATATAGCTTGTTATGGTTAAGCTATGGTATTAAGAAGTCACACCAAAGTTAACCACGCTTCCGCAAAGCCAGGGTGTGACAGCTTGGTATCAGAGCTCTGATCATAGCGAACTAGGATTCTGTCTCGAGTCTAGACTATGATCACTAGGGCTCTCACGAAAACATTTTTCTGCATACCACTTAAGTCCAGATCCACACTTTTTACAAACAAATGTTGAGCACATTTTATTAATCATAAGTTCAGCTTGGAGGGCTGAGGATCGATCTGGAGGATCGAGAGGATTAAGGTAGTTGAGCACGTTGGTTTGTTATAGGATCGATCTGGAGGATCGAGGCTTGGTCTAGGTGACCAAGATAGTGGGCTAGCAAGGCTAGGAAGAAAAGGTTCAGCCTGGAGGGCTAAGGATCGATCTGGAGGATCGAGGTTTGGTTTAAGTAAAGGATAGAGCAGTCTGGTAGACTGGATGGTATTGGCTAGTATGACTAGGAGGATTATGTGATGCCTTACTTGATGACTTATGTGATTAACTGATTATATGATTGATTATATTATACGTATATGTGCTTGTGTTACAAACGTTATGCTTTCATCAAGTACTAGAAAGATGGGCACTACGAACCCCATGACCATAGTATCAGACGACATAGTTCAACAAGGCACGAGGTGTACATTTCTGATACTACCAGCACAGACAATGACGACTTTCAGCCCTTTGTGCACTGCCTGAAGTCGTAGCAGAGCCTACTGATGGCCATCTTGTTGGGAATTTGCCACTGGCGGTGATCCCTGCTCCTGTGCCCCTTGCCGCTTATCCTGTTGATGATACGCCCTCCCAACGAGGCCTCTGAAGACGATAACGATCTACTGGAGGAGGACCCACTTGAGGGCAAGGCCTTATTACTGCTGGTATTAGACTACTACATGCGGACGCTCCTATAGGGGAAACCTATGACCATTCCCCTATCCCAGGCTCATTTGAGTTTCTGACACCCGCATCTTCGCACATACAGGGAATGCAGCACTACTTACACGACGCCGACCCTGATACGGCATCACTAGATGCACCGGATCCCGCACACAGTTTTGAGTTTGATCGTGATTATGAGGACAATTCTGTTTTTCCGCCTGGTATTGATCCAGACCATGACATTGAGTTCATACACTTAGACAAGCCCTTGGGGGATCCTGTAACCCCTGTGATTGTTGATCCAGCTGATTTTGAGATGGAGTTTTTGATTCGAAGCTAGCCGTGGCCCCTGAGCCAGGCGTTGCTCCTGACCCCGCATTGGAGTATGACCCTGTTCATGCCAATGCACCGGCTGTTGCTCCTTGATTGATCATCTGCTTGGATGAGAGAAAATTTGGGGTAACCGTGCAAGACAATTTATTATTACGGGGGCCCACGTAATAACGATTTGTAGTGCACAGGAATCCTGGTGGACTCTGCAGGCCAAGCTAATGATAACCAATGCAGCAGGAAATAACCTAAACACAAATGACCTAGGCGATGTAGCCTCAAGTTCATTCCATTACAAGCAACAAGCCAAATTGACAAGCCTATGTGAAGGCTCAGGAAATTATTTCCCCACTTATACAGTGAGTATATTTGCGTGTGAAATGGGGTGATTACATGATGGTTTACGTTGCTATATATATACCCCATAGGCAATTGAAACATTGTCCAACCCGCTTCACGCTATTTCGACAAAAAGGGAATGTCACCCAGGCGTGACACAAACACCAGTACATTGCCGAGGACGGAAGCCGAGCTGCAAGAACGCATCTCACAGATAAATGCACGACATGAAGCCCTCCACTCTAAGTACAACGATGGCATTACTGGAGATAACCCTCCAACTGGCTGCACCTATAAACAGTTCCTGAACTGCAAGCCTTTGAACTTTGATAAAACAGGAGGCACCGTTGCATTTGTTCGTTGGTCCGAAGAGACCAACTCCATTCTAAGAACGGGTAACTGTTCGCCCCAACAGAGTGTTACCTACATCTCGGGGATATTTCTAGATGGCACACTCTCCTAATGGAACCTCCAGGTTCAGACCCTTGGCACAGACACTGCTTATACACTGAGCTGGGACGAGCTCAAGGAAACGATTGAGAAGAAATGTTGTTTTAGGACGGAAACTCAGAAACTTGACGTGAAGTCCTGGAATTTGAAAATGGACGAACCAGAAATTCCTGAACTTGTCCAGCGATCGCACGACTTATCTAGGGTCGCCCCCCCTACTTAGTCAAACCGAAGTTCAAAAGGATTGAACGATTCACTTGGACACTTGCACCCCAGATCAGGGGTATGGTTACTACCTCGAAGCCTCGACCATTGCAGAGGCTAATTTATTTATATCATGAGATGTTATGTGGATGATTTATTGATAGCATGAGATGTTATGTGTTGATAATGTTGAATGCATACATGCATTTTATTTGCGATGACCTAACCTACGTGAAACATCTTTCAGAAAATGCCTCCAAAACGGGGTGTACGCATACCCACCAACGAGGCGGAACTTCAGGGAATCATTGCTGCAGTCATCGCACAATACGACGCCCATCGCTCCGAGCACAACGGAGATACCTCAGGAAGTAATCCACCCAACGGCTGCACTTACAAGCATTTCTTAGGCTGTCAGCCCCTACATTTTGACGGCACTGGGGGTGCCGTAACTTTCGTACGCTGGATTGAGAAGACGGACACTGTTTTGCGTGCGAGCAAATGCGCCCCAAGAGATCAGGTCACGTACATTTCCGGGCTGTTCCGAGATGGGGCTCTGTCATGGTGGAAACTTCAGGTTCAGACAATGGGCGAGGCTGCTGCATATGCTCTATCATGGGACGAGCTGAAAGAGCTAATGCATAAAAAGTACTGTTCGAGAACAGAAAGCCAGAAGGTAGAAACTGAGTTCTGGAACTTGAAGATGGAAGGTCCAAAAATAGTGGAGTATGTGGAGAAGTTCCAAGTTCTATCGCGTATCGTTCCATACATGGTAGATCCGGAGTTTAAGAGGATTGAGCATTTCATTTGGGGATTGGCACCCCAAATCATAAGCATGGTAACGGCATCAAAGCCTGCAACAATCACTGAGGCCATCAATCTAAGTGTAGCCCTGACGGAAGAGGCAATCAGGATGAACAAATTTTCAACCTCTGAGGAGAAGAAGGAAACTCATGTAGAGTCATCTGGGGATAACAAGAGGAAGTTGGCGAATTTCAAACAGGGTACCCAGTCGAGTAGCAACGACAAGGCCAAAAAGAGAAAAGAGTACACGGGTATCCTACCAAAGTGCGACAACTGTCGACGTCACCATAACGGGCGGTGTAGATATGGAAAATGTGGTAACTGTGGCAAGGTGGGACATGTCAAGGAAACGTGTCGGCAAGGTACTAAACATGGAAATAGAGGTCAAGATGGTAGCGGAAATCACGGGGGAAATAACGACGACAACAACTATCAAGGCAGGGATGGTGACGATCAAGGCTGTGGCCAAGCATGCTTTAATTGTGGTGATGTGGGGCATTTCAGGAAATATTGCCCTAAGAACACTCAGGCAAGTGGATGAAAGCTCAATAGCGGGGATAGAATCCAAGCGTGGATATCGGTACGTCTCATAAAAGTTAATGTTATGCTCTATTTGACAGTATTGCCAAATTTTAGCTTCAGAAAATACAGTTGTCTTAGTAGTAAGTAACCTAGATACCCAGTTCTCGATAGAATAAGCCTAACGGAAGCTTCGACGTGATAATTGGGATGGACTGGTTGTCGAATGACCATGCGGAGATTGACGTCCACGCCCCGACGACGAACGGAGGAATGATCGTGACTCATGGAGCAGGATACGCTCCTGCGGATTATAAGAAGACCCAAAAATTCTCGCACAAAGGATGTGTTGCATTCTTGGCTCATGTTGTGGAAAAGGAAGTCGAAGAACCAAAACTCAAAGGTATCCTTGTGATTGGAGAATACCCCAAAGTCTCCCTCGAAGACTTGCCGGAATCATCTCCTCACGATTAGTCGAATCCCGCGTCGACTTAATTCCGGGCACTGCACCCGTAGTCGATGCATCATAGCAACTTACATTTTCGGAGATGCAAGGACTGACAGAGAAGTGTTAGCAATGGTTAGAGAAGGAAGATAACAGACCAAAATTTCCTATTGGGGTAATCCCATCTTTTACCCATCAAAAAGAAGGACGATGATTTTCAATAAACATCAACTACAGAGAACTGAAAGAGCTAACGATCAAGGATAGATATCCTCTGCCAAGAATCGACGATCTGTTCGATCAACTTCAAGGCTCAAGCTGTTACTCTAAGATCGATCTTCGATCTGGATACCATCAACTAAGGATACAGGAGGAAAGTATCCCGAAAACAGCCTTCCGAACTCGTTGTGGACACTACGAGTTCCTCGTTATGCCATTCGGTTTGACAAACGCGCCTGCGGTATTCATGGATCTAATGAATAGGGTTTGCAAGCCATACTTAGACAAGTTCGTGACTGTATTCATCGACGACATCCTGATTTACTCAAAGACGAAGGCTGAACACGAACACCATCTTAGGACCATATTGGAGCTGCTAAAGAAAGAACAACTGTACGCCAAATTCTCCAAGTGCGAGTTTTGGCTACGCGAAGTCCAGTTTCTTGGACATGTGGTTAATGGGGATGGAATCCATGTTGATCCCACGAAGATTGAGGCAATCAAGAATTGGGAGACGCCTACAACGCCAACCGAGATTCGACAATTCTTGGGTTTGGCTGGTTACTATCGAAGGTTCATCGAGGATTTCTCAAAAAAAAATCGCTCAACCTTTGACGCTCCTCACACAGAAGGACAAGACGTTTGATTGGGGAATCAAACAGGATGAAGCGTTTCAGATTTTGAAGGGTAAGCTTTGTAACGCGCCAATCTTAGCTCTACCAGAAGGTACTGATGACTTTGTGGTATACTGCGACGCATCGCGTCAAGGATTGGGTTGTGTGTTGATGCAACGCCAAAAGGTCATTGCTTACGCATCACGCCAACTGAAAGTGCACGAGAAGAATTATACCACACACGATTTAGAGCTTGGCGCAGTGGTTTTTGCTTTAAAGATCTGGAGACACTACCTGTACGGTATGAAATGCACAATCTTCACAGATCACAAAAGCCTACAACATATATTTAACCAGAAGGAGTTAAATATGAGGCAAAGACGATGGGTTGAATTATTAAACGACTACGACTGCGAGATAAAGTATCACCCAGGGAAGGCGAACGTAGTTGCCGATGCCCTAAGTCGTAAAGAAAGAATCAAGCCCATAAGGGTTAGAGCTTTGGAAATGATCATACGAACCAACCTTCCCTCGCGCATTCGTGCTGCACAAAAGGAAGCTCTCAAGGAGGGAAACCTTGAGGAAGAATATCTCCGTGGAATGGAGAAGCTTTTGGTACCAAACGAGAAAGGGACGTTATGTTTTGAGAAAAGGATTTGGGTTCCTCAGATTGGTGGATTAAGGGAAGTTATTTTCGATGAAGCGCACAAATCACGGTACTCTATCCACCCTGGATCGGATAAGATGTACCAGGACCTCAAGAATTATTATTGGTGGCCTAGGATGAAAGGCGACGTTGCTGTTTACGTAAGCAAATGTTTAACGTGCGCTAACGTCAAGGCAGAATACCAGAAGCCTTCGGGGCTTCTGCAACAACCTGAGATTCCCAAGTGGAAATGGGAACAAATCTCAATGGATTTTGTTACAAAACTGCCAAGAACGCCAAGAGGCCATGATATGATTTGGGTGATGGTCGACCGTCTAACAAAATCCGCACACTTTCTGCCGATCAAGGAGAAAGACAGTACTAGTAAACTTGCGGAAATTTACATGAGAGAGATCATAGCACGCCATGGAGTACCTCTCTCAATCATCTCTGATAGAGACGGAAGGTTAGTGTCAAGGATATGGCAATCCTTCCAAGAATCTTTTGGCTCACAATTGAATCTGAGCACTGCGTTCCATCCGCAAACAGACGGCCAGAGCGAGCGAACGATACAAACCATGGAAGACATGCTGAGGGCATGTGTTATGGATTTAGGCGGTAGCTGGGATAAACACTTACCTTTGGTCAAATTTTCATACAACAACAGCTACCACACCAGTATTGGTGTCGCGCCATTTGAGGCCCTATACGGACGCAAGTGCCGATCACCACTATGTTGGTCTGACGCAGGTGATAGGCAGCTTGCTGGTCCCGAGATCGTCCAAGAGACGACAGACAAGATCGCGCAAATACTTAAACGCATCGAAGCCGCTCGCCACAGACAAAAGGCCTACGCGGATCCAAACCGGAAACATGTGGATTTCCAAGTTGGGGAAATGGTGTTATTGAAGGTTTCACCCTGGAGGGGGGGTGGCACGCTTTGGTAAGCATGGGAAGTTAAATCCGCGCTACATTGGTCCTTTCAGAATTCTGGAAAGAATTGGGACAGTAGCATACAAGTTGGAACTACCTGCTGAACTAAATGGTGTTCACGATACATTTCATGTATCCAATTTAAAGAAAAGTCCAACTCAAGTTGACGTTGCCATTCCTATCGACGAGATTCATATTGACGACACGCTCCACTTTGTTGAAGAACCTGTCGAGGTCACGGATTGGAAAGTTAACAAGACCCGCCGGAGCAGTGTCAAACTCGTCAAAGTTCGTTGGAATGCCAGACATGGTCCTGAATTTACCTGGGAACGTGAGGACCGGATGAAAGAGAAATACCCCCACTTATTTCCTAAGAACCCTGCTTCTACAAGCAGAACTTAAATTTCGGGACGAAATTTATTTAACGGGGGGAGAATGTGACAACCCGCACTAAACCAGGTATCCGTACAACTTAATTAATGATTAATTACTACTTGATTACTGTGCTTGATTGAACTAGCTGATGAACTGCTACCTGCATACTGATACATGCACTTACTTGCATCATACTTTATTTGCTGTCACTACATTAATTACATACTGAACCCTAGTGACAAACTTGATGCACAAAAAGCATAGTAGCACTGAACGGATACACAGTGAACATGCTGATATAACCAGCATCAGGCAAATACTGCCTCTAAGGCCTGTTAAGAGCCTCATATATTTTGACTACACTGGTAGTGAGTGTAGGGATATAAGGGTTATGGTACCGCGTCTCTAGGGATAAGATACACTGATTCGGATGTGCCAAGAACGTACTTTAAGTACCAAACACAGCACTTTAATAATTAATCCAGCTTCTAGCTGACTAGTAAAGTGCCAGAACATGAGAAAATAACACTAGACACTTTCTAAAGTGTCGGGAAAACAAATTGTGTCACTAAAAATGTAATAACGACACTTTAAAGCGTTACAAAAAAAACGTTAACGGATTTCTATCCAACCGGACACCCGGACTTTACCCGGAACATGAAAATATTAGTATTTTCACTATTATTATTTTTCTGAGCCAGTTAGGGTCTCTGATTACCCTAACACCCGTCATAACGCATAACATACCACTAACTAAGTTAGATACTTAGTTAACCTAATTAACTTAACTAATTACCCTAACTAACCCACTTGAAATCGAACCAAGACCCCCCCCCCCATGGCCGATTTCGGTCCCTTTGTAACTAGGAGGAGACATGACTTGTACTCCCAAGATTTGCCTAATCATTCTTGTCTAATATCCCAAAGACACATTGACCATTGGTTATTAACACTTGAAATTGTCTATAAAACCTAAACTAAACATGAGAGTTCATTCATAATCAAACACCAAATTACTCTCTCTCTTGCTCCCTTTGGCTCTCGGCCGAACCCACCCACACACCTACAACCATCTTCGACTTTCATCCTCATCATTCCATCATCATACAAACATCCAAGGTCGCGTATTAAGAGCTTTGGTGCAAGCGGAACACGAAGGACCTCTCTCGTTATCTTTTATCCACGCGTTTTTCGTCACGATTCTTCCCTAGCCCCGAGCTAGAGGTATATTGTTTAAAACTTGTTTTTAAGCTTGTCTAAAGTGGTTAAAAGGATTATTGTCGGTTGAATCTTGTTATATGGAAAGATGATGCATTAAAGTCTAGAAAAATCACTAAAATGGAGGTTAATAGCATATAACTTGTGTAAAAGTCGTAGGACTTGAAATTTGTGTTTATCTAGACCCGATCTATGATGTGGTAGCTCAAATCTTCGTTTAACCCGACTTTGTAAAATCATGTATCATCACATAAGCTTGTTTTTGAAAGATACAAGGGTTAAAGGTGAAACACTACCACATTTTAGAGACATGAACTTGTGTAGAAATATTTTTCTTGTGTAAAAGTGATTTAACCGGTAAAATGGTGTCTAAAACTAGCGGATCTACGTATTCGCAAGTGGTATTTTTGAAAGACCACACTTTAAAGAAATCATGTTTTTCTAAAGATGGATCTTACACTAATAAATATGATTTTATAAACCACAAGTGTGTAGACACTTGTGAAATGAAAAGATCCGACAAATAACTATTTTTGGGAAAAGTGACTAGAAGTTGTAAAGACGGAACTCTTTAAACACGAGGTTTTTACAAGATTAAAGCTACTTTATATAAAGATCTACATATATAAAGGTGATTTACAGTAAAGATGCGGAAAAACTACAAGTTCATGCGATTATGCAAATTTACATACTTGTCGACTAGTTTGTTGTGTTGGAGATTGTTTGATTGAATAAAGAAGATTGTTGATTGATTTGTTAAAAGAAAATGATACGCTTGAAAGCGTGGCCACCTCCAGTTACAGAGGAAACTCTGGCGAAATTTTTCTAAAAACCTAACACTTAGACTTTTTACACAACAAGTGTTAGAACTATTTTTGGACATACTTTCGAAACATAAATTTCGCCAGCACTATATTTTACTAAATATTCGGAGGTGGGATTTTCACAAAGATTAAAGTGACAAATATACTTGTCACAACACGGTTTATGATTATTTTGTGAAAATACATAAATATTATTTTAGAGTAAAAATAATATTTACAAGCGTTAAAGATTCCAAAACTTTACGAACGCTTCCACAAACATATAAGTTACACCGGTAATTACATTACCACAAGATTGATAAAACGTAACTTACGCACATGTATTGTATCTCCCATCCTTGGGAAGAAGAATAACTACCAAGTGTATACGGAACATAAACACGAAATAGTTGTCTAACTATTTCCCAAAGACATAAACTGTAAAGCTAAGGCACGGCCGTCCGTCTAATAGAATTAGCACTTGTAGGTCGTTGCACAGCTTACTGTATTGGAGACACTTGGTAGAGACGCGCATTCACTGTGAGTTCATGTCCCCCTTTTCTCTAACTGTTTTCAGTTTACTTAACCGCGGGGGTGAAATACATGTTACATTGTTTACAAGTACTTTATACACGGTATGATTAACGTAAGGAGGTTTAGATCATGTGAATGGGTAGGCGGAAACTTGAGGCTATTAATCCTCAGGGTAGGACCGAGGGACAGGAGCGGTAGATCTATCTGGGTGTAGCGAGCCCAGCCCCAGGCCAAACAGAACGGACCTCGGGGTGACTTTGTGCCCAACGCATAAATCCGCTAGGTTTGAGTCTTCCTACTTGCATATCACAACATGCTAATGGCTTTGCAAACCATTGGTGATCACAAGTCCTCTTACACTGCTACATACCAGGAAACTTTTATACTTACAAGTGTTTTACTTACTCACTACACATGAACTCGCTCAACATTATTGTTGATTTTTCAACTCACATGTATTTCAGGAAATTAAACGGATCTGGCACGGTATGGAACGTTTTCCGCTGCGTATTGTCATGAAGTCATCAGGGTTTAGGGGATGTGTCTCTTACCTGGACAAGACACAGTCCCTAAATCACGTTTATGTTTATGTTATAAGTTGTTATGTCTTTTGAACAAGGTTATTGTTGTTGGAGTATGCTCTCGTCAAACAATGGTATTGTATGTTATTTTCAAACTTAATGGATGACTTGCATGGTTTTTAAATTCATATAGCTTGTTATGGTTAAGCTATGGTATTAAGAAGTCACACCAAAGTTAACCACGCTTCCGCAAAGCCAGGGTGTGACAATTTCGACACCAAACTTTTTACCCACTGATGTAATATAATATTTTGGGATTTTTGAAGATTTTTATTAATTTTTAAACTGATCATAACATGGGGTTCTTGCTTTGATTCGGTAATTGACGGTTATACCCTTTTTGCTAATATAACGAGTTTTACATAACATTTTGATACCAAACTTTTTAATATTGATTTTATATGTTAAATAAAATATTTTAAGCCTTCTGGACTGATGAAAATCTCAGCTTTCCCTATATAACCCGAAAATCACCTAAAACCGACTTTTTACGCGTTTTAAACGCATAGTATGGATCAAAACTATTTTTGACACATAAGACTCAATACCTCCTGATGTTTTAAGTAAAATTTTATACTTTAGCAGTAAGTAAAAGTTTTAAACTCAGATTTCCAAATTTGACCTTTAAAGCTTATGTGAAATGACCAAAATGCCCCCACGACACATAGTTTGGTTAAAAATGATAAATTTCACATATATGCAATACCCTACTGATATGACTTACAAAAAATAAATATTTTTACTGATCATTTTAGACCAGAACCTCAGATTAATATTTAATCTCTTTTATAACCTTTAAAATGACCAAAATACCCCTACGGGGCATAAATTGTTTTTTAAATTCGTTTTGGGCATAATGGAAGGTATCCTACTGATATCACAACATATTTAAGGCATATTAACTTGTGAAATCTGTACATGACTCTTTTGGTTACCCGTTATGCATTTTCGCGTTCGGTACGGTTTATGTGACTAGTTTGCATAAATTGACCGAAACGGGTCAAACCTTATCATTTTTACCTCAAAATCCAGAATGTGTTTAGTTTACCCATATTATACAAGTCTTCATACTTTTTGGGTCTAAACCACATTCGAATCCGGTCTTCGCTTAATCTTGTGTTTTAAACCGTATATCATTCTTTAAAACTAACCGGTCTAATTTTAAACTTAAGTAAGACCCGTTAGGAACCTAATAGGTTATTAAAACCTTCGTTCCAGATTTAGGAGCCCAGTAAAAGATATTTTCACTTGCTGATTGTATACGGCTGAGATAAATTTGAATATTTTGCTCAGGTAAATAGTTTTAACTTATTTTCCCTTATACGGGCTTGGGGTACGGTATATAAAATACCGCTTGGTCGGGTATTGAATTTTTAATCATATGAAGGTTAATTCATTGAGATAACCCGTTTAATCTGTTTTGTTTGTTTTAAGCCTTTGGGGGGTTAATGACCATGTCCTGGATATCCTCGGCTCATTCATTGAAATGGCCACGACTTAAGCACGGGGTGTAGGCATACACCTGCCGGTGCGTATGTAAAAATAATGTACCCACCTGTTCGAGAATAACTCGCCGTGGGATATATTATGTGGTGTGTCTATTAATCTTTAATCTAGTATTCAGCTCGGGGTACCGAACGTATAACGAACATGTAATTCTTTTACATGTTTATTTTTAAATAATTATCCCATGTTATAAAAGATTATTTGTGCCTTGTGCATTTAAATCAATTTTCTTAAAACATTTTCAAAAGTGTTAGTTAATTGTATTTACCAGTGTAAACTGTCGTATTTTCCAAAAGGATAAGTGCAGGTACTAGGCGGAATAGGCTGGCTACTCCTGAGCGAATTAAATAAAGAGTTATGCAAGCTTTATCACTTTAAAATTTGTTGAACACTACTTTCCTTTGTTTTGATCCGCCTGTGGATCATTTACTCTCCGTTTGTAATACTTATGTTACTTTTCATTTGGTTTGTAATATTATTACTTTTAGACTTCTGCTGTGCATTAAACTGTGATTATTGACTATGATGATATCAACTACGTCACGATACTCCCCACCGGGCCCACCGGTAATACGTGGAAATATCGGGGTGTGACACGTGAGGACCAAATGAAAGCGAAATATCCACATTTGTTTTCACAAGTTTCCTCTAGTTAAAATTTTGGGATGAAATATCCTAAAGTAGGGGAGACTGTGACAACTGTGCTCTGTAATCGATGTATTATGTAAAACAATGTCAATTATCAATAAAACAATGTGTTTTAGTGTTATTATATGTGTTTTGGTGTTATTATGTGTGTATTTGTGTTTGATGATTTTAGGATTTGATTCGAGTTCGATTTCAAGTTTTAAATCGCTTTCTAGAAGGTTATACGCAAACTGGTGTGTAAACGTAGTTAGTTTAGCGCGAAAAACACTCCGGAATAGTGACATAGGCTGAACATACCTTAAATAACCTTCACATAACTTAGAAATAAGTTTTGGATGGTTTGGTGTGTTGAAAACAAGTCTATTCGATCGCAGGGACTATTTGTGTCAAACTGTGAAAGTATGCCGATTTGTTCAGTAACGAACGTTTCGGAACTTGATCATAAGTTAAACATACCCTAAATATCCTTTACATAGCTTAGAAATAGGATTTGAGGGGTTCGGTATGCTAAAATAAACTTATTTGATCAATAGGGACTAAAAGCGTCAAAAAGTGCATAAGTTTGCATTTTTGCGCATATCTTACGTTCTGAATACATCCGGACACCCAAAAATTTTGTAATCATTAAAATATTTTATTTTAGTGATTGGAATGCAAAAATACCATTCGTCGCTTAATTTGGATCGTTTTTGCGTTCGTTACGACTACCGTCGTAATTAACCGAATAACGCAACCGTACGAACAAACGAACCAACATCCGAGATGTTTTTGAGCATGTTTTGATTTCCCTATACTTTAACATCATTTTAGATCTTTGAAATGGGGTTAAGGGGTCTTAAACATGTCAAATATGCATCGAAATCCAAGTTTTTCAATTGCGGGGACTGTTTTTGTCATTCTGCCAATCTTGGCTCTCGCAAGCCGCGTAAGAGAGGTCTCTCTCTCTCTCGGGCGCGAAAAACACTTAGCTTAGAAACACTGTATTTGGTCCATTTCAACCAATTTGATGGTTTTAAACCCCTGATTTGGATACCATTTGATTGTTATTATGTGCCCCATGTATTATAAAACCTTGTGCCCACATGGAGGGTCAAGATCAAGGCACGAAATGCGAGAAACGATCCTAACGGTTCTCCAAAATCTATATAAACCCAACTCATTTTCATTCTTTCCTCACACTTTGATTTGATTTTCCTCTAAGTTGGAGTGTATACTTCATACCTGAGTAATCTTTAGATCAAAACTTCCTATCTTGGACCCTTTATAAGTTTCTTTCATTCTTTTATGCGTTTTCAAGCACGAAAGTCAAACAGTGTTTGACTTTCTACTTTGACCAGGCTATGGTCAACACAAAGTTCGTTTGAACTTTGCAACGTGAGCGTAATCACGATAGTTATAGTCCCATGTGACTATACCTACTGATTATCACGTTGATTAGGTGTAGTGACGAGTCATAGTTTCGGTCAAAATGCGTATTTATGCGTATTTTGCAACCAAACTTTCTAGGGTATCAAAACCCTTTGTTTTGATATCAAAACATGTTTTCTAACTTAGTTAAACATGTCTTAACATGTTTAGCTCGTCACTCTTAGTCTAGTGCTTGTGTAGAGTCGTAAGTCAAGCGGTCTTAACAACCGCTTAGACTTTCGAACTCAACCCGTTTGGTCGATCTTTAGGATCCGACCAAGCATATGTAGTGACCATAGTTGTATAGGGAATAACCTTCCGAGGTTATACCTTATTGTCACATAGTTTAAGTAGTTGTATGATAGGTAGTTTATATCCCTTAGGAAAATGACCAAAATGCCCTTTTCATGCATAATTGAATTTTAAGCATATGTAACATAAACTTTTGTCACATAACTGATTATGCAACATGTTTAGGCATATAATACTTGTCATAAGACTAGTTAGACGTCTCGAACGCGCATTTTCCCTTAATGTGTCGTAACGGGTCGAAAGCACTTAGTATAGGTTCCAATCTAGAATGTAGGCTTTGTTAAACCATATCACATGAGTTCCAAGACTCATTTAGTTTACGAAACCTCATTCTGTCCAATCTTCCGATTTAGGTATCGATTATTTGACTTAGCGATTCGATTACTAGGTGTTGCTTAATTTCTTTGGTTTACTTGAGCTTTGTTGAGTTCTTTAATTGAGGATACTTTGCACTTAGATGTGAGTACATAGTTCCCCTATTTTACTGTTTTCAATTGTTTTGGGGTGATTCATATGTGCTCAATGATTTCTAGGTTTTAACGATGGTTTCAAAAACGATTAAAATGGTTTATATTAAACTAATAACGATTTCGATAATGTGAACAAACTTGTTGGTTGTAGTTACATAACGAATAACATTCATTAACATTGATCAAGCCAACCAGTATTAGGTTATGGTACCATAGGATCTGACAAATCCCGTTATCAGACTGCACCCATGGTTATGTGTGGGGGTTATCTGGGTAACGACCGAATCTGTGATTGTTAACTTACCCTTTGGTGGTTTGTTAATGCGAGATTGGCGATAGGCGAGTTGCGAAGGTTTGGATGTTATTAGCGAGCCGACCAAAAGTAGTATTCACAATTAAAACGAGAGCGATTTTGGAACAATTAAATGATTTTGGAACGAGTTAAACGAATTAAACAAACGATTGGTTTTTGGTTAGTGTTTAGATAACGAGACGGGTGTAATGTGATGAAAACATGGTAGATACGCCGCTGGTACTTCTTATATATAAGTGTTTTCATCATGTTACATACCGTGGTGTTATTTAGTTCACTTGGATAAACGATTTTGAAACGATGTCACATAACGATGTTTTCTAAATGTGAAGGGGTAAGGTCCCAAAAACCTCATAATAGGTACTTGGGACCATACCACTACCATGCTTTTCAGCCTTTTTACCTTTCGCGGCCGCGCACTGGTCTTACAAAAGAAAGGCTTAAGAAACAAGCAACAGTCAACACTTACGTGCCAAAAGGAAATCATAAGTCCTTGCGCTTTCTCCCACGAAACAAAGGATGAAAATCCTAAATTAAACACTTCCGCTCAATATCCAGACTTGGATATTATTTACCCAGACTTGGGATTTATTTATTCAGCTGATTCCACACGATAAGGAGTCACACCAGATTACAGAAGTAATCTTCTAGAAAGAATTCAATCGTGCACCACTAAGACGGTTATAACCGTCTGGAAACTGTCGCCACCTCAGGCATCCCTGAAATCACAACAATAGCATGTAATTGGAGAGTAATCTCCACTTGATCACTTTACATGTGGCGAATCCCCAGCCATCGATCCAAGCCACGATCCGTGTGCACTCACGTCGGATCAAGAATCTTGACGGAAGGAAATGTAACCGCTTACGGGGTTAGCATCTTCCGTCAACTTTTCACTAACAGGTTTTCCCGCCCAAAGACTCCCGGTTATAAATAGGAGAACTATTCAGGTATGGAAGTCAAGTTACACACACTTCTCAAATACATCTTCTTCTTCATAACCCATACTTATTCTCACACCGGAGTCGGGTCAAGGAGAGAACCCCTTTCTCCCCTTGGCGAGGCTAACGGTGCTTCTTTTTTGCAGAGTTATCGGAGAAGGAGATCAATCGTAACGAATCAAACGAGAGAGAACAACCATTTTTATGCAGATCCAAACCCCCTAGATATTACGATCCCGGTCGTTTATCTAGTGTTTCTTCAAAATGATATAAACCATACGAGTTTTGTTACGAGAACAATTTACGATTTGGTTTACTTAAACAAATGTTTTGGGTTAAGAATCATGGCTGCGAGATTTTATAAACTATAACCAACTTGATCTGAGTTGGTTGATTATGTTGCAATACTATTCACTTTTCAAAACAAGGTTTGTAACTTTTGACTCTTGTAGTCTAATAAGGTACTGCAACATATAAACGAGCCATGAATCCGATACTCTCATAAAACCTATGTGCTCGCCAGCATTTCTTTGCTGACTTTGTTTTTACATATGTTTCAGGTGGTGATTGAATGATGTTGATTGCTAGGATGCATGTTCATATAGGATCTGGACGAGACCTTAGTGACTTAATAATAATGATAGTCGATGTGTAACTTGTTTGTTTTGTTTTAAGACAATGTAAATTATCTAATGAATCAATAAAACGAAACTTTTTGTATCCATGGTTGTGAAACAATGATTCTGTTACAACACTCCCCGACGTTTCCGCCGCGGTTTCGTTGTTTTAACGCGGTCGGGGTGTGACAGGAAGAACACTTAATTCTATTCAAAGACTTAATCACAATTCCTACGAAAATCCTGCAGAATTAACCGTAAACTAATCGCTAACACACAGTCCACGACCTAAGTTTCATTCATACATAGAAGACATTCACAAAAACGCAAGTGAAACATATGATAAAATTCAAGCAAGATTAAATATGCATATACGACAAGTTATTCCAACCAAAGTTTTTTACTTTAACATTAAAAACACATATAATCCATAAACCAATAAGAACAAGATCAAAACATCATGTATTCGTCTTAACCTAGGTATCGTTAAGTGCTTAGACTAGCATAATAGAAGTCTTAAAAACGTAAACACTCATAACAAATAGTGTAGAAAACATAATTGAAAGTATAAGTAACGAAGAACGCAACACCCGGAATGCAAGACCCGAAGCAATCACAATCCCGTGCTTGAAAGCTTTCAACTTTATGATTCCTAGCTCTCACAATCCCTGATTCAACTCTCCAATTCGTCTTAGGGTTCAACAGTTTTCATCTTTGGAGTTTAAATTCGTATTTATATCACAAACATGAACAATCCCAAACCCTAATCAACAATTCGCAACAGTTTAACCCCGTCGAGTCACGTGGCAGAGATTCCTCTTTAGCCCACGCGACGCGACGCTTCACTTTGACCGAATTTAACTTTTACCTCGTCGCGTCACGCGGAGAGCACTCTTTCCCCTGGTCGCGCGATGTGACAAGGCCTTTTTCCTCGATTCTCGTGCCCGTTATTCTCCCGATCACACGTGACTCGTCCGGAGGCCGGTTTCCCCCATATTCACTCAATTCAGCTCTTTTCTCCTCCGGAACCCTGCAAAAGACACAAGACTCGATAATATACATAACCAACTATTAAAGGATGCAAAACGACTCAAATTATTATACATGGAAAGAGATGTAATTTACATTACACATGACCATATGGTTTACTATTTTTAAACCACAATATATTGTGTGTTATTGATTTTGTTAATTTGTCACAAAGGTTGGCAAACTGCGTTGCAGTGATGCTAGAATTATGAGTCGTTACATTTTGAGTACTTTTTTTTGCGTTGTGAATGGCGTTGTGATTTACATATTGTTTGTAGTTGTTTTTATCACTTTTTTTTTGTGCATGGCAAGACTATGGCAATATTCAAGAATGGAGTTCAAATTGGATGCAATGTTGGTTCAGTTCTGTTTAAACATGATGGAAAACATGAAATACATACCTGTCACAGCAGATAGTGCAGTGCAGAATCCAGTGATGGAGTTCGACATGCTTGTCATCGTGATCTGGTTCCTCCTTAGGGTGCTGACTGATGATGGGGACTTAGAAAACCGAAAAGGGTATCGGCTTAGGAGAGGAGGTCGAATTATGATGTTATGACTAATGGGGTGTTTCTAATGTGTAATTGTCTAACCCCTTAACCTCCACATAATTCTCCTTATATAAGCACCCAGGAGGAAACCTAATTAGTTAATAAGGTAATATGGTCCATCAACAATTACCAACTAATTATTTAATAGGTTATTATATATTTTGATCTATATTATGTAAATGATTATAATGGCTATAGATTAAATATTAATACATAATATATTTAATCTTACATTCTCCCACTTAGTCGAGTAATCATTTACTATGAGTATTAGATAAGCCTGATCAGGAGTTAACACTCATTTTAGCCTTAAACAAGTACTATAGCAGAGAAATACAGCCATTGAATCATTATGCGGCTTAGCACCCCCATTAATCATACTATAGCCTTAATTTAAAACCTAATCGTTATGATCAAAATACGCATAAGCCCCTTTGTTTGATTTGTAACTTTATTTGTCTATATGCCATTATACCGGTTGAACATATTCTAAGAGACATACAAAATCAAACTGAGGAAATTTCATTAACATAAAACATAAGCTAGTACAATATGCTTATTCCGAACATGTTCTTCATAAACCTTAGGAGGGAGACCTTTAGTCATCGGATCCGCAAGCATATCTTTAGTACTAATATACTCGATACAAAGATTATTTTCCTCAACTCGTTCACGCACGAACATATATTTTGTATCGAGATATAAACCAGCTCCAGTCGAACTGTTACTGTTCGAGAAACTAACGGCAGCTGAATTATCACAGTAAAGCTTCAATGGTCTAGAAATGGAATTAACGATTTTGAGTCCAGTGATCAGATTTCTAAGCAACATTCCATGACAGGTTGCGTTATAAACAGCAATGTACTCTGCCATCATTGTGGAAGTTGTGGTCAACTGTTGTTTATGAATCTTCCATGAGATAGGGCCGCCTGCTAACATAAAGATATATCCCGAAGTGGATTTCTTGTCATCTTTGCACTTTGCAAAGTCAGAATCAGAATAGCCCACCACTTCTAAATGATCACTTCTTCTATAAGTCAGTTTATAGTCTTTCATCCCTTGCAGATATCGAAGTACCTTCTTAGCTGCTTTCCAGTGATCTAGGCCAGGATTAGTCTGATAACGGCCTAGCATTCCAGCAATATAAGCGATATCTGGGCGAGTACAGACTTGAGCATACATCAAGCTCCCGACTACTGACGCGTAAGGTATCTGGCTCATTTGCTCCTTCTCAACCTCTGTTGTCGGACACGGGAAAGAACCAAAAACATCTCCCTTAACTAGTGGAGCGACAGAGGGTTTGCACTGTTGCATGTTATATCGTGTAAGGACATGATCTATGTAAGCCTTCTGGGACAATCCTAAGATCCCTTTGTGTCTATCTCGGTGAATTTCGATGCCAATGACGTAAGAAGCATCTCCAAGATCCTTCATGTCGAAGTTATGCGAGAGTAACCGCTTCGACTCATGCAACATGTCTAAACTATTACTTGCCAATAGAATATCATCTACGTAAAGGACAAGAATAGTAAAGTTGTTCCCACTCATCTTGAGGTAGGTGCATTGATCCACTTGATTCTTCATAAAACCTTGTTTCTTCATGACTTCATCAAACTTGAGGTACCATTGACGTGATGCTTGTTTTAACCCGCAATTGGATTTCTTCAACTTACAGACTAGATGCTCATGACCTTCAGGTTTAAAGCCTTCAGGTTGTTTCATGTAAACATCTTCGTCCAAATCTCCGTTAAGGAAAGCAGTTTTAACGTCCATCTGATGCAGCTCTAAATCAAAATGAGCTACTAGGGCCATGACGATCCTTAATGAATCTTTACGAGAGACAGAAACGTCTCTTGATAATAAATTCCCTCTTTCTGAGTGTAGCCCTTTGCAACCAATCTCGCTTTGTAGCGTTCAACGTTCCCATTCGGATCCAGTTTTGTTTTGAATACCCATTTACATCCTACGGGTTTGGCTCCGTTGGGTAATTCTACCAAATCCCAAACGTCATTTTTCTTCATGGATTCAAGCTCTTCAATCATTGCTTTATTCCATTCAGAAGACTGATCACTGCTAATGGCTTCATTGTAAGAGATAGGATCATTAAGCTTTCCGGGATCCATTTCAGTCAGGTAGGAAACATAATCATCCCAATTAGTAGGCCTTCTTTGCCTAGATGACCTCCTGAGTGGATTATCGGGTTCAGCGTTGTCTTGGTTTTGAGCGTTTGATGTGCCTTCGTCATGAGGTATAATGGGTTCTGATTGTAGAGGTAAATTTGGAGTTGGTGCAGTAGCTTTAGGTACAGTAGTTGCATTGGGTACAAGAGGAGTAATCGGAGTAATGGTAAGCGACGAATCTCTCCCCCCGCGTCTTGTACTTCTTGCAATTCTTCGTAAGGGTTGGTACTGCTCCCACTGACCTTGAAATCCTCCAGGAACGCGGCACGCTTGGTTTCAACAATACGGGTGACATGGGAAGGACAATAGAAACGATAACCCTTAGAGTTCTCAGGATACCCGATAAAGAAACAGGTAACTGTTTTAGGGTCAAGTTTCCTTAGGAAAGGATTGTAAAGTTTTGCTTCAGCAATGCAGCCCCATACTTTCATATATTTAAGACTCGGTTTCCTTCCTGTCCAAAGTTCATAAGGAGTTTTAGGGACAGACTTAGAAGGAACTCTATTGAGTATATGAACAGCTGCTTTTAATGCTTCAGTCCAGAGGAATAATGGTAAATTAGTGTTGGCTAACATACCGCGCACCATGTTCATAAGGGTACGATTTCTTCTTTCAGCGACACCGTTCTGCTGAGGTGTACCAGGCATGGTGTATTGGTTCACAATCCCCTGGCCCTTACAAAACTCATAAAATGGACCAGGAGCTTGACCCACATCAGTATGTCTTCCATAATATTCACCGCCTCTATCTGATCTCACAACTTTAATCTGACGATCTAATTGCTTTTCAACTTCAGCCTTATAATCTTTAAAAGTTGTAAGAGATTCAGATTTCTCCTTAATTAGATACAAGTACATGTAATGAGAATAATCATCAATAAAAGTGATAAATGAAGTATGTCCTGTTATGCCAGTGATTTGGTAGGGACCACTAATGTCAATGTGAATGAGTTCTAATAAATTAGAACTCCTAGTGGCACCTTTCTTATTCGCTAATGTCATTTTACCTTTAAGACATTTGACACATGTTCCAAAATCAGAGAAATCGAGATGAGGTAAGACTTCATCCTTTACGAGACGATTTAATCGTTCTCTTGAGATGTGGCCTAAACGTTGATGCCACAACATGGACGAAGTTTCTAAGTCTCGTTTCTCTTCCATCTTTGTGAGTGATTCATTAATGTTATATGACAACAAAGATTTGGAAAAGTTATCTTCTAGTTCTAATCTATAGAGACCACCATCCAGAACACCAGTACCATAAAGAACAGAATCATAAAGGATAAAGAGTTTGCGATGACCGTGGGAAACAATAAAACCGTCCATGTCTAACTTTGGTCCTGGTACAAGGTTCCGAGTTACCTCATGAACATATAAGGTATCATAAAGTTTAATACATAAACCAGTTTTCATAACTAATTGTAATGTTCCAATGGCCTTCACTTCTAATTCTCGATCATCCCCAACTTTAAGCGTTCTTTGGTTTCTTTCCAGCTTCCGGATTGAAAGGAATCCCTGAGTTGAATTGGTAACATGAACCATAGAACCAGAATCAAACCACCAAGAATTAGCAGGAACACTTAAATTATAGGACTCAAGTATCATAAAATAATCGTTACCTTTCTTAGCCAGCCACTCCTTAAAGTCAGGGCATTCCTTCTGCATGTGTCCTGTCTTTTTACAGAATTTGCAGCGGATACTGCCTAAGGAGTTCTTAGAGCTGGAAGGTGCACTTGTATTAGGATTAGGATTAGGCCTTTGGACTTTTGAAGCATCCTTCCTCTGATAATTGTTCTTCCTCTTCTTAGGATTGGAGGTGGTGAAGTTGGCAACATCAGTAGTGCGATCCATCCTCATACGTTCTTCCTCCTGTACGCACATAGCGACCAGCTCACTCATCGTCCATTTTTCCTTTTGAGTGTTGTAATTGATCTTGAATGCTTCAAAGGACGAAGGAAGCGAAGTAATGATGAAATGAACAAGGAAACCATCACTGATTTCCATTTCCAGCCCCTTCAGCTTATTGGCCATGTCATTCATCATCATGATCTGCTCGCGAATGCCGCTCCTCCCATTATACTTAGTTGTCACCAGCTTGAGAATAAGAGTACTAGCGTGTGCTTTAGACGTCCCTTTGAACTGCGCCTCCACATTTTCCAAGTAGGTTTTAGCATCTTCAGAATCAGGAATGGCTCCCCTGATTGCATTGCTTATGGACTGCTTCATAAACATGAGAGACATGCGGTTACACCTAGTCCACTTATCATGAGTTAACTGCTCAGCAGCAGTACTTTGAGTGGTAAGGTCCGTTGGCTTATTCTCTCTTAGAGCATAATCAAAATCCAGCAATCCAGGAGTAAGCATGAGAGCATCCTTCCATGCAGCAAAGTTATCACCAGTCAAAGGTGGAATCCCGCAATTGGGTGCTGATAGTGGAAATAAGATGAGCAAGTTATGATATTAAGGAAGAATTCCTAATGTGATCTAAGGGCACGTTAAACTAAGGCAGGCATAAATAATGACCATTTTACATTATGAAGTTGTGATATTGTCTATTACTAACATCAAAATAATAGACTTAGCTAAAAAAATCTACTTAAACGAAGACAAAACAGTTTTGGCCAGAAGTGTAATCATTTAAGTATATGTGCAAAGTGGTTGTAACAAATCAGCTTTGGCCAGAAATTGAAACAATCACTTTAGTTATGCACTTGTTGAGTATGCCATCTATGAATGAATTAAATCAGTTTTGGCCAGAAATTAAGACATTCATGCTTATGATGCACACACAACATAGCTTTCGTAATACTTGAACGATAAGTAGATGTGTCAAGTCAGCTTTGGCCAGAAATGATACATCAAAAGCTCATTCAAGTTAAGCTATTTTGGTTTTGTAAAACATTATCTGATTCTGATTAATTAACTAAGTAATTACAAAACCAATTATTTAATAGCAAACCACCCGTTAGCGCGGATCGAGTCACAACCTTGTTGTCTCGAGTCGAGACCTTTGTCTCGAGTCGAGACCTTATGGTCTCGAGTCGAGACCTTATGGTCTCGAGTCGAGACCTTATGGTCTCGAGTCGAGACCTTATGGTCTCGAGTCGAGACCTTTGTCTCGAGTCATGATCTAATGGTCTCGATTCATGATCTAATGGTCTCGAGTCGAGACCTTTGTCTCGAGTTGTGAAGGTTTAATGGCCTGATGATTTCGAGTCGAGACCTTGTTGTCTCGAGTCGAGACTGATGGTCTCGAGTCGTAATCTGATGGTCTCGAAACTTCCTATTAACAGCTGTGAATGTGGAAATATAACTGAAAATTCGAAATCTAAGGGATTTTGAGGTATGGTTTCCTGTTTTAGTGATGATCTAAATTTATCAAATATTTCAAAATTATATTCTGTTTATCTTTTTAACAGTTTTCAAAAATCTTTAGAAGACAAAATTAGATCAAAACAGGAAAAACACTTAATAATCCGAATCATATTCCAAAACATAATAGAATTTTCGAATTTTCCTAAGAACATGATGAACCCTAAAAAATGAAACATAAATTCTGGAACCCGAAACCTGAATTTTAATAGTTTTTCTAAACAGATTTCGGTTAAAACATAATCCAGTTAATTTC
Organism: Helianthus tuberosus; assembly: GCA_030545235.1. Lineage (NCBI taxonomy): Eukaryota > Viridiplantae > Streptophyta > Magnoliopsida > Asterales > Asteraceae > Helianthus > Helianthus tuberosus. Next base: position 65,147,200 of record CM060369.1, read on the forward strand.
GAATGAACATATGATTAACCTTTTTCCGAAAACAGTGATCTCGAGTGGACATGACCGATTCGAAACCGGCTGTTAGTTCATAAGATTTCAAAAAAAAATCCGTTTTCCAAGTTTCAATCCCAGAATTATGGATACGAAAACAGAACTGACTAATCAACATATGCTCTGATACCACATGTTGGTTCAGTTATGTTTAAACATGATGGAAAACATGAAATACATACCTGTCACAGCAGATAGTGCAGTGGAGAATCCAGTGATGGAGTTCGACATGTTTGTCATCGTGATCTGGTTCCTCCTTAGGGTGCTGACTGATGATGGGGACTTAGAAAACCGAAAAGGGTATCGGCTTAGGAGAGGAGGTCGAATTATGATGTTATGACTAATGGGGTGTTTCTAATGTGTAATTGTCTAACCCCTTAACCTCCACATAATTCTCCTTATATAAGCACCCAGAAGGAAACCTAATTAGTTAATAAGGGTAATATGGTCCATCAACAATTACCAACTAATTATTTAATAGGTTATTATATATTTTGATCTATATTATGTAAATGATTATAATGGCTATAGATTAAATATTAATACATAATATATTTAATCTTACATGCAAGAAGATAATGGTTCTTAATCGGATTACTGTTGGGGTATCAAAACCTTGTAAAATGAAATGGGTTATGCATCAGTATCGTTTAGGAACCAATCAAGTTGAGAAGGGTGGTGAATATGTGATTTCAAAGATATTTTATCATGCACATAAGAAGACACATGAGAATCCTAATGTTCGTGTTGTACTCGAAGAATCAGATCCCAAAACTCCAATGATCAATGGTTCTGATCCACTAGGGCCAGGAAAGACCCCCTTATATGAACATGTCATATCTGATTATGTTATCAAGTCACCACCACACGTTGGTAACGGATCTTTTTACCATTAAGATCTTTTTTTTACGGAATGTTATGTTTGAGCGAATCGACAAACTTTTTCATACGTCTTCAACAAATCTGGGAACGTATTCTCTTTTGATGAGATACAGTGGGAATTTCGAGAAACACGTTATGCGCATGTAATGAAGCCTAAAAATATTTTAACTAGGATAGATTATGTAATACATAAATAATGTAAGAAAATGTAATCAAATATGTTGATGATTATGAGGTATTGCATTTTTTTTATTTATATAATGGTTTTCATCGTTAATATGTTTGTGCTGTTTTGCACGGTTTTATGTTCCCACCGCAACACAGAAGCGTCTACTAGTAGTTATATATATTATGTTGTTTAACCCACCAAAGCATAGCTAGCAGTTTTATCTATAATTGACATTCTAAGGTCATATATATACCAATTTACTGAAAACAAAATCCTTAATAGAATAATATCATTGAAGGGCATCCATAGATATATTATTATTCTCATCCCTCATTCCCTTTTGATGAGTGATTTGAGTAGTGGTCTTTATACTATTCTTATCCTTGCGGACATAGACATAAAATTGACATCCCACTATTCTGCGAGAGAAAATCCGTAACATGTTTGAGTTGACTGACGTTGGCTTTTCTAATCCCACCATAACTAATACCTCCAAGCGTGTAAACAATCCAAATAAGTTGATGGTCCTTCGTGTATGCGGCATAACCAAAGGGGGCCAAGAGGGTATGCTAATTCCATGCTCATAGACTTTTTTGAATTTTGATATATATAAAAAATAAGTTTGTTTTAAAGAAAACATGAGTTAGACCCTCTAGTTGTAATCAGTAGATAAGAAAATCATATGATGACTCTTCCACTAAAAGGTTCTGGTTCCACCCTTACTTTGGGGTTTTATTTTAAAGAAGTTTTCTTTGTATTGGTCGAGTTTAAAACTATAATTTATGAATTTGTGTGTGAAATTTCAATTGTTTATTTCTTGTTAGAAAATAGTAAAGATACTCTCTAATCAAGCATGGGTGGACCGAGGTAGTAGCTTGGGGGATCCTTGAACAGAAATTAGTGTAATTTTTACACAAAAATCTCGATTCTCTTCCAAAAATATGGTTAAGGCCTCCTATGCCCCCGATCCCCACTAAAAATTTGACATTATTTGAGTAAGCTCCACGATCCCACCCTAAGGGAAAAAAATTATAGGTCAACCACTATTTCTTTAACGTTTTCAGTACACTCATAAGCTAAAGTGACGGTATGAAGCATCTATTTTAATATGAGACAATCTTCTACATAATGGTATACATCATTTGAAGAGATAAAACAAACGATAGTGTGTTATGCTTTTTCTAAGTTGTAAAGTCGTCCTTGTCAAATGGAGGACATTTTCCAATGGAGTAAGCATAATGTTAGTTGCTGGTCCTAGCAAAGTTTGAGTAGGAGGGGTTGGTGGTGGAATGAGAAACTTTTGCAACAAATAGTATTTACAAAATTGCCCCCATTCTTCCAACCCGTCAAATCACTTTCTATTTAATTTATAGAGTAAAATGCAATTTTACCCCCTGAGGTTAGGGGTCATTGGCATGTCTACCCCCTAAGGAAATAATTGCAATTTTACCCCCACTGTTTGCTCTTATGTCGCAACCTTACCCCCCGGCGTCAAAGTCAATAACAGATCTGTTAACTCTAAGTTGAAATGACTATATTACCCTTCCATTTTACCCCCAAACATTCGTGTTAAGTCGCACAATTACCCCCACTGGTAAATTACTAATTTGTCCTTTGTTATTACCCTCTGTACTTTGTGTTAAGAAACAACAGTACCCCCTGCAACCACTGCCACCGCCATTCACCACCACAACCACCACTGCCACCTCCTGCCACCTCCCTCAACCACCTCCAGCCACCACCCTCCACCACTCTCAACCGAGTACCACCACTGCCACCGCCATTAACCTCTCAAGATCCAAATCTCACCCTTCCACCTTTCATTACACATAAATCTAGTGAATCTGTTATTTTTCCACCCATGGATGAAAAACATAGAAATAAAGAAGATACATTACTGAAGGCCCTGCAACTTCACTGATAACACAAAATGAAGGCCCTGCAACTTCACTGATAACACAAAATGGATGAAAAACACATAAATAAAGAAGATACATTAAAAAGGTAAAAAAAACTTCAAAAATATGATTATATAAAGTATAAACACAACATCTGAGCTAAATAAATGACTGTGCAACTTCACTGATCACACAAAATAAATGAAAACAGAGAAATAAAAAAGATACAAAAAATCATATTCCTATAAGTTTTAACAAAATTCCAAACCTCCATCCTCTTATAATTTTGTTATGTACATATGTCTGTCCTTATTATTACAGCTCCCCCCCCCCCCCCAATCACACTTATTTAGCACCACCTACCATGCCTCAAGTAATCTTTATAAGGAACAAAAGTCTAACTGGCGATATTCAGCAAAACAATAGCAGGTTTACTTGTCATCAAGCAAACTTTCAAAGATATTACAATTTGCACAACTAATACTTAATCCTAAAACACAATCATACAAATCAAATTCAAATAAATAAACTGTCACAGCATAGTAACGTGAAAGAAATACCGCATTCAAACAGCAAGTCGTTCATTAATTGTGAATTATTCAGCAAAATAATAACAAATTCACTAGTTTACACATACTAATACTCATTCTTATTTTTCCACCCACGTAAAGCGGTTTTTGTAGCAACATACCCAATCAACATACACAACCCAAACAACACAAGCCTAAGCAACACAATAGGCATACAAACCAACATCTTGACCCACTCATACACCCCTTGAATCTTGGGCGTTTGGTTTCTAAACGGGTCAACAGTTGTTGACCCGAGAGGGTCAAACCCATCAGACCCAAGAACCCCATAAGGGTTTTCTTCATTTCTTGATAACCCATCAACAAATGATTCAAATCTGAACTGGGTTTGAAGAAAAATTGAATCTTGATTTGTGGGTGTTTCAGATTGGGGAAAACCCATATGATTATTGTGATCGGAATTTGTGTTAGATGGGTTATTGCCGGCGGAGGACGGTAGTAGAGGGCGGCTGAGATCGGTGGTAGTTGCTGTTGTTCTTGAGATTTATCAATTTGGGTGGAAAAATAATCAAAATCCGGCACCAGTCAGTCACCACTAGGGAAGAATATTATCAATTTGGGATGTGCAGGCGTTGTTGCTGCTGTTGTTCTTGAGATTTCTGTGGAGGTGATGATGATTTGAGATTTCATTTTATGAAAACCCTAATATGAAGGAGAAGAAATGCAGTACAGTGAGTTATTTGAAGAAGATGATAATAATTTGACTTTATAAATAAATAAATAATAATAATAATAATAATAATAATAATAAATATAGGGTAAGATTACCAAAATACACCTGCCTATAACAGTCAAATAACTGTTGACTGACGGCAGGGGGTAAGGTTGCGACATAACAGCAAACAGTGGGGGGTAAAATTGCAATTATTTCCTTAGGGGGGGTAGACATGCCAATGACCCCTAACCCCAGGGGGTAAAATTACAGTTTACTCTAATTTATATATAGCCATCAAATGCTCTCCAGGCAACTTTTTTAAATGCGTGATCAGTGTCACTTAACCATTACATATGTTTAGTGAGTGTAAGTGGTGAAAGTACGTTGCCTACGTGACGGACTTTCACCGCCATTATCACTACAACTATCACTTGACCATTACACATGACCTATGACATCCATTTAAACACGAGAACGCACATCGATTGGCTCCTTGATGAAAGATATATTCAAGAACTCAAATCTATGTGTGTTCATATCTATACATATAATAAAAGAAACCATATTAGGGACACTTGTCATTATATTAGGCATTCTCTTATAGATAATTGTTATTTTAGTTTAATCTTTTTTAATTAATAATTAATTATAGATAATCATCATATTAAATATTATTTAGTTTAATATATTATGGATAATTACTATTAATTTAATATCTTCTAACCGATTATAGATAACTCTCCTACTAAATATTATTTAGTTTAATCTCTTCTAATTAATTATAGATAACTTTCCTACTAATATTATTTTGTTTAATCTCTTCTACTTAACTATAGATAATTATTATTTATTTTAAATTTAATGCATACTTCTCATTTATAATATTATCTAGGTTAGAACTCTGTGTATTACACGGGTTGAATAAAATAAATATGCTTAGTAACTACATATGTTTTTTTGTAATAAGATATTATTAATTTTGTTAATTAAAAATTTAAATTTGAATCCGGATGTAATATATTAGTAAACTTAATACATAAATCGAAAGTTAATAACAAACCCGACACTGAAATGAAACCGATGACCATTTTAATCGGTTTCACGGTTTTAAATCGAATTGTGAACATCCTTAGTAATAACTATTAAGGTCAATTTGTGTTTTTTTTTATAATAAGTTATTAAAATAACTTTTGAAAATATTGTAAAACCACAAAGTTTGAAATATATATATATATATATATATATATATTTTGTTTGATGAAGATATAACTTAATTAGTTTTATTATATATCTAGAGTTTGAACCTGGGTTATAAACCTGGTTAAATCAGTATTTAGAGAGACCAAGTATACTTTATATACTTTAATATTTCATTTTTTAACTATTTCTTTTATTTTCTCTTCTTATTACTAACTATTTAATATTTCATTGATTCAACTACGTGTCCCCATAGGTATATAATCTGAAAGAGAGTGAAATAAGAGGAGAAATAAATCTTTGACTCACTAAATTATTTTATTATTTAGTATATAAAATTTATTTATTCAACCCGTGTAATACACGGGGTTATAACCTAGTGTATACATAAAAAAAAACTAGAACCATAGTTCATCGAGTGAATTTTATTTATTTAATCAAAGTATAATCACAAAGGATGGACCAAAAGGCTTTAGTTATAAAAAAATGGAAAAATCTCATCAACAGTTTAAATCGATTTACAAGTTATAGTTACTAAACAAAGTTTTCATTCAAAAAAAAAAACCCAAAACTAGCCCATCAAACAAAGTATACTTACCAAAATGGATAAAAATAAAGTATATATATAACTATGAACCGACCAATTACCTAAATACAGTATCATTGTGACATTTACTTCCGTTGTGCGGGCTATTCATGAGCAGGAGAATAATGTTCAAGTTGGAAGGCTAAGACTTTATCTATGGGCGAGAGAATAACTTTGGCGAAGGTGGTCCTTGGGAATCTTCCGTCATATTTTTTATCCATATATAAAGCTCCGGTAAAAGTCTTAAAGACTCTTGAAGGTATGAGACGGGATTTCGTGTGGGGAAAGTCGGGGTCAGAAAATAAGTTGCGATGGGTAGCTTGGAATAAAATTCAATTGCATAAGAAATTGGGTGGGCTTGGGTTAGGGGAAATTAGAAGTCTTAACTGGGCCATGCTTATGAAATTGTATTGGAGATATAAGGCCAACCCACACCTTTTATGGACTTCCGTTGTGCGGGCTATTAATGGGCAGGTTGGAGATGTAAATGGGGTTCCCCTAAATGAAGTCTTGGTAGGAGTGTGGAATGATATCATATTGGTCATAAAAGACCTCTTAAAAGCTGGTATAAAAGGCCTGGATAACTTGGGTTTAGAAAGTAATAATTGTGTAAATCAAATTTTCACGGTGGCGCTGTACAGAGCTCAAGTTGCGGATCAGATTGTGGTAAGTAGATGTGGAGGGCTTCAAGTGGAACGTGTGGGTTCCAAAAAAAGTTCTATTTGTTGTGTGGAAATTGATGACAAGGGAGCATAGCGGTGAAAACGGAACTCTTGAAACGTGGGTGCGGGTTGAAGATACTTGTTGCAGCCTTTGCGGTTTCGGCGAGGAAACTATTAATCACTTAGCGGCCGAGTGCGTTTTGCTAAAAGCAGTTTGGTGGCATGTTTTTGTGTGGCTCAAAATCCTGGTAGTGACCGATGCAACGTCATTCCGGGACATGGTGAAAAAGTTGAACGAGGCTAATGGTTCAACATCATGGAAAAAAGTGATAGAGACCATTCTTTATGCCTCCATTTGGAAGATCTTGAAGATTCGTAACGATAGCGTTTTTAATAGCATCTTGTTTTCAGTTTTGAAAGTCGTTGATGGCATAAAGGATGAGTCATTTATGTGGCTTAAACACAGAGTGCCTTTTAGTGATTTAGTTTGGGAGAGATGGAGGGATTTTAATGTCTGAGATATTATTGTCTAATGTTCGTTTTTTTTTTTCTTTTGGGACTTCCAACTTCCTGTTAGCCTCTTGTTCTATTTTATGATCTAATAAAATAGCCGCCGTTCGAAAAAAAAAAAATTGTGTCATTTACTATATAGATATTCATACACTATGAGTGTCACTTTTAATGCAACTGATTATAAGTTGCTTGTGTTTAGAAAAATTAAATAAAAAATCGTTAGACATTATAGTATTGAAGCTTGCTTGAACATGAATAAGTTTTTTGTTTCTACATGACTATTGTGTGTATGAAGACGTCGATTCTTACTTGAACCAATTTTTTATCTAGTAATAACATTTATTATAAATGATCCTTAATTGTGATTTATACTAATGAAAATTGGGTAGAAAAAATCAAGAAAGTAGCCATTTCTCGTGACATGCTATACATTCAAAGATAGTAATGAGATACGGAAATCCATAGTTGCGTATTAACTTTGCTTACCTATCGGACTTTGTTTTAATCAATTTTGGCTAAAAAAACATGTCCTATACAAACTCGCCACTCATGTATCATCAATAAACGTATGCCCAACTATCAAAATTCAATAATACTATGCGACATGGACTCGTGTAGTAGCATTTTATTCATGTATATGAAACGCAAAGGACACCACACTACTTGAGTTTTGCTATTTAATGCATTATCTTATACTAAAAAAAAAAAAAAAAGGCTACAAGATTTTATCTTTATCTTACTTTAGTTGTTTAAATCGTTTTATTGGGTAAAAAACGATCCTCCAAACCGGATCGGGTCAAAAGAACCCGTTTTTTACTATATGATAATTCAAACTTACACTCCAAACAAACTAAAATGACTAAAATAATTAAAACTAAAAAATAAAGATAGCTAATGCATTACTTTTGCTTAACGATAAAGCCCAAGCTAGGATGAACACAGTTTTGGTAAGCCCAGCAGCAAGAGAGTTGGTCTTCTGTACCTTTCTTCTTCATATCTTCATAGGGATGAGCAAAACGGTACCGGTACCGGTACCGAATTTACCGAACCGGGTACCTTTTCGGTACCGATTCGGTACCCACTTTTGACATTTTCGGTACCGGTTCGGTACCGGTCCGGTACGGTACCGGTTCGGTACCGGTATTTTGCTCGTTTTTACCCTCAAATACCGGTACCGAACCGTACCGAACCGGATATATTCGGTACCGGTACCGGTACCAACTTTTGAGGATTTTCGGTACCGGTTCTTTCGGTACCGGTACCGGTTCGGTACCGAACCGGACCGAGCTCATCCCTATATCTTCATACTCACATTCCATAATTCTTTCAAAAATAGAAACTTTGGAAAATTAAATTCTTTTTTAATCATTTTTTCTATATACTCTTAACTCATCTACACATATTTTAACTTCCAAGTTTTCATTTACATCTAGCTTACTCCTCCTTCACCTATATATTCACACATTTTTGTAACTATGTACATCTTCATCTTTCTCTCTTCGTTCATCGGAAAACATGGGGTTTTGCGGCGGTGTGGGCTTCTTCTCCAGCCGAAATGGTCGCATGCATCGTTTTATTTTCGGGTTTGTCTTGTTGGGTTGTCTTCGAGTGGAAGCTGCCACCAAGAAGTATCAGTTCGATGTGAGTCACATCCGCGCCCATTTATATAACGTTTAACCTACGACTGGTGTCGGGTTGGAATAATAAAATTAAAATAAGATCAAAACGACTCATGTAAACCATTTATCTAAACGAGTCATGCACGTTGACAAGTTATAATAAATGATAACTATTTTCGCGATAGTTTTAAATGGGTTGATGGGTCGGCCTGTTTGATTAAACATGTTTATTAAACGAGGTAGACATAATTCAAAACCTGATTATTTTGGGTCGTATCAGAAGTCGCCGCAGACTATTTTGTTTAACATCATTCCTTTTTAAAAAGCTTGCTAATTTGTTTTTCGAGTTTTAACGTTTTATGAACAGGTACAAGTGAGCAATGTGAGCCGATTGTGCCACGCGAAGCCGATTGTGACTGTAAACGGGATGTATCCTGGACCAACTATTTATGCCCGAGAAGGCGATAGAGTGATCATCAACGTCACAAATCACGCACAATATAACATGTCAATCCATTGGTAAATTTCACAACTATTGATCATACATTCATACTAACTTTTCATAATGATACTATTAACGGATTCTATCCTTTGGGTATCCAGGCACGGGTTGAAACAATACGCTAACGGATGGGCAGATGGACCGGCATACATAACACAATGCCCAATCAAGACGGGAAGCAACTATGTTTATGACTTCAATGTTACGGGCCAAAGAGGGACATTGTGGTGGCACGCTCACATTCTTTGGCTCCGAGCCACAGTTTATGGTGCCATTGTCATTTTGCCCCCACAAGGAACCCCATACCCGTTCCCAAAGCACGACAACGAACAAGTCTTGGTGTTGGGTAAACCCGTAAAACACTCACTTCCGTATATATCGAGATTGATTTATATCGTTCTAACATACTCGCGTATATGATCTAGGGGAATGGTGGCATGGTGATGTGGAAGAGATTGTGAAGCAGGGTAATGCCATGGGTTTACCACCCAACATGTCCGATGCCCACACCATCAACGGCAAACCCGGTCCTCTATTCCCTTGCTCCGAAAAACGTAAGACGATTAGTATCGTATAGCGAAGAAAAATGAATGTATGATTGTATTCTTAATATCGTTTTCGGGCTTTTCAGATACATTTGCAATGGAAGTCGAGTCGGGGAAGAAATACCTTCTGAGGATTGTAAACGCTGCCCTCAACGACGAGCTATTCTTCGCTGTTGCGGGCCATAACATGACGGTGGTTGAGATTGACGCTGTCTACACCAAACCATTTACCACCTCTGCGATACTAATCGCTCCCGGTCAGACGACAAATGTTTTGGTTAATGCTAATAGTGCTCCAGGGCGGTACTTCATGGCGGTTCGCCCATTTCAGGATGTTCCGATTCCAGTTGATAACAAAACCGCTACTGCAATCTTCCAGTACAAAGGCGTTCCCAACACGGTTCTCCCATCACTTCCGCAATTACCATCACCAAATGACACCGCATTCGCGTTAAGCTACAACAACAAGCTTCGGAGCCTCAACAGTCGTAACTTTCCAGCAAATGTCCCGTTGAAAGTCGACCGGAAGCTGTTTTTCACCGTTGGGTTAGGAAAAAGCGTATGTCCTACATGTGTGAATGGAACCCGACTTTCGGCTTCGTTAAACAACATCACGTTTGTAATGCCGAAAACCGGGCTTCTTCAAGCTCACTACTCGAAGATGAAAGGCGTTTTTACCCTCGATTTCCCCGATAAGCCACCAACACCTTTTAACTACACCGGTGCACCCCTGACCGCAAACCTTTTCACTTCTCACGGAACCAGACTGAGCAAAATCGCGTTCAACTCAACGGTTGAACTCGTGATCCAAGACACCAATTTGCTAAGCGTAGAATCCCACCCGTTTCACCTTCACGGCTACAACTTCTTTGTGGTCGGAACAGGTGTTGGGAATTTCGACCCCGCTAAGGATCCGTCCAAGTATAACTTAGTGGATCCACCGGAACGGAATACCATTGGTGTCCCGACCGGTGGCTGGTCGGCCATCCGTTTCAGAGCCGATAACCCGGGTGTTTGGTTTTTCCATTGTCATTTGGAGTTGCATACCGGGTGGGGATTGAAGACGGCGTTCGTGGTGGAAGATGGTCCAGGAAAAGACCAGAGTGTCCGTCCTCCGCCCAAGGATCTTCCACCGTGCTAACTTTAAATACCACGTGCATGATTTCTCTTGAAAATAATTGTAAATTTGCAAGTGTGTGATAAATGTTAACATCTCAATTGTTGATATTGAAACTTACGACTGATTCATCATTTTATGCAAGTAACTACAAGAAGCATACAAGTATAACCATGTTTCTATATGTTACAAATGCATACATACCTGTTTAACCAACTAAAGTTTTCCATTAATGTGAGCCTCGCGTTTCCTCAACGTGGAGGAACTCAGTTTTTCTCCACTTGATTCTTCAGAAACGAGATTTACAACTTCAACCTGTGAATAGAAGTAACACCCGCATTCAGGCATTGTTTAAAAAAACGTGAAATGCATACAGAATATGCACCTTTAGCTGCGAGAGGCCTCTCTCGGCTCTCTTCTCGTTTACCAATAATCCACCCGGTAGAGTCTCCTGGCTGACAAAGAACCCCATCAACCGTGAGTCACAAGATACTCAAAACAATGAAACGTCAATTAGTTATAACAAAGTAAAAACGCCTCAACTAGACTACAAAGAAAACCTGACAACAATGGCATCAAGATTCTTATCGACAATTGAAGGGCCATAAGGATCTGTGATATGTACAGCTTCTACTGTCAGATCAGGCTTGATAGACTGAAACAATAAGAAAGAACAAGTTCGGTAATTCACTCATAGAGTCATAGGGTATGTATAATAATTATTAATGGAGGAAAAATTCAATAAGTCACAAATAGGGCACCTTAATGAAATCTTCAACAGTTTTTATTCTCTGTTCAATAGGCATAATAAGATGAGCAAACTGCAAGATAACGAAATTAAAAAAATTACTCATTATACATTGGTTGTCAGTCGCGAGGTGCATGCGACGCGTTGCTCTATCTATAGCCAAATAAGCTTTATTTACAACCAGAAGTTGCGTCTCTCTGATATGTTTTACATGTCAATCTTTTTATCAAGCAAACCATTGTTTTTATATATCAGTCTCCTACAAGCCCTAACTTTGACCAATTTTAACCACACGAGGCCTCGTGCGCTTCACGCGTCATGCGCGCCTTTTTAAACCAAGGTTGGGATAATCCAGAGTCAATACAGCTCTAGCTAGCATTACCAAAATAATGCCATATATAACTTTATTAAGTACTGGAAATCTGCAATGATGATATGAAGTAACTGAACAAAAAGATGAAACCTGTTTTTTAGACAACATAGATCCATCAAGAACACCAACCACAACGCGATCCCTAGCTAATTCTGCAGCCGCCTACATACAGTAAACCTTCGATACATTGATTTAACAAAAAACCTAGCATAATTCATACATGTACAGGGACGCAGAAGCAAACAAACCTTGAGAAGAAGGCGATGACCGTGGTGTAAGCGATCAAAGGTACCTCCTAGAACAACAGATCCATAGGAATTTGGTGGAGATATTATTGAGTCTTTAATTGTCATATTATCTATCGGAAATCAATGTATACTAGAAGATAATTTTATGTTTTAACCTACTGAAAATATCAGAGAAATGACAATCATTTTCATTTCACCGGAATAATTCATCTACACAAAATTAATTGATATCCTGAATTACAATCATATTGAATAGGAATTTGAGTATTGTGAAACAGAATTGAATCGTACCTTTGTTATGTAAACGATTACGTTGCTAATTCACCCATGAAACTTGAACAAGGAGCAAAAATTAGATGAAAACCAAGTCAAAAGGTGAAAACTGAAAAGGAGGGGTGAAACTGAAATGAAATTGACGCCAAATAACTATAAGAGATTTACAAGTTCAGCCCTTCTACTTTTGCAAAAGAACATACCCATAGTTTGATTCTGAAAATTGCAATTTGGGAGGCATCCACAAGGGGCACATGGACGTGGTCCGCGAGCCGGGTGAGTTGCTGTCGGTGTGGACAAGAGACGGAGGACCACCATATCCGGGTTGTTAGAGGGGGAGGGTCGGAGGAGTGGAAGAGGGGTTGCATATAAGGGACCCATGTTATTCGTCTGAACAAGTTAATGTGGTTTCATGTCGTGAAGAGCCATTTGGGATGCTCTAACAAGAAATGATACAATTACAAAATTCTATGTTAGTATATTTTGTATGGCATTTCGGATTCATCAATCACGTTAAGGTGCTTAAGGTTTAGTTCAAACATTGGCGGCTCTTTAGGTGTGCGGGGAGGACTTCCGCACAAGGCCCGTTTTCTCAAAGGGCACGGGATTTTTTTTTTTAAATTCGATATATATATGTTATTTAAAAAAAAATTGTACACACATAACAAATACAATACAGAGGCCCATTATCAAAAGATTTGTATTTTTTATAATGAGTGAATTGCAAGAATTGTCCTTTATCTTTATACCCATTTGCAGGCGCTGTCCTTTATGGTTAAAATTGACGAGTTTTGTACTTTATGTATTGAAATCTTGCATTGTATGTCCTTTAGCCCTAACCCAATTAATTTTTTCTGTTAAATCTAGTCATGTGAAATTCATGTGAGGGCATTTTTGTCATTTAACATTTAAAAGGACTGATTATGTAAATAACTTTAAAAACAAATAAAAGAGTTGTATTTATTTAATATAAAAAAAGATAATCTCTCATTCCCTCTTGTATATTACTTACTACCACCATCATAAACCATCTACCACCACCATCCACCCTACCGCCACAACTTACCACCACCTGCCCCTATCACCTCAAACCCAACCCACTCAAAGTCTCTCTGTCACTCTCCGATCGTAACACACCCGCAACAATTAAAAATCAAACCCACCCATCTCTCTCCTAAGTCCTAAACCCCACAAACAATTAACAATCAAATCCTAAAAATCCCACATCTCAAATTCAAATTCAAATCAAGAAACAAATTCATCAGCTTCCTCGTCATAGTCTCTATTAAATCTGACCATAGTCAAATCAAGACACAAATTCATCAAATACCAATTCGCAGTTAACAACCTCCGAACCACCATATATCTCTCAGTTGTGGGGAACGAACTGAATAAGGAACGAACTCAGGTTGCCGTTTCAACCCCACCACAGATCTCGTGGTGGTCGCCGCCACCTTTCTTCTCATCCGCAGATCCGGGGCGGTGGGTAGTGGCTACGAGTGGTGGGGTGCAGCGGTGGAGAATAGATGTGCTATGGGGGGAGGTGCTTGTGAGTGCTATGGTGGGAGGTTGTTTGTGGTGGTTGTGAGTGGTGCGGCCGTGCGGTGGAGAAAATATGAGGGGGTGGTGGTTGGTGGTAGACATATTTAGAGAGAGGAAGAACGGTGAAGGGATAATGGTTGTGTTTCACATATACTGCATACATATACATGTGTTATATATATTATTACTTTCTTAAATTTGTTATTGTTATTGTTTTATTGTTAATTAAATATATAGAGATAAAAAGACTAAATTGCCCTTATGTGATCTGATTTAACTTAAAAAATCTAACTTGGTTAGGGCTAAAGGACAAAACGTGTATGATTTAAAAACATAAAGTACAAAACTCGTCAATTTTAAACATAAAGGACAGCGCCTGCAAATGGGTATAGAGATAAAGAACAATCCTTGCAATTCACTCTTTTATAATTTACCCAACTTAACAATAGATTTAGTGGGCCCATCCAATACTAATATGATTATTTTGTTGAACATCAAAACCCGTATCAAATATTATTTTGTTGAATTATTTCAGTCATTGTGGCATCTGCAGAAAGAAGTTTTTCAAAGTTGAAGTTGTTAAAATCTTACTTACAATCTACAATGTCTCAAGATAGACTTAGTGGGTTGGCGATAATAGCTATCGAGAACAAAGTCTTAGATAATATAAATTGTGAAGAGTTGATCCACCAATTTGGTATGAAGAACGCAAGGATGGCAGCACGAATCATTGGTTAACTATTAACTTATTATTTATTACGGTATGTAACTCATTAGAATACTATGATTTTGTCATTATCGTAATTGCATTGTTTATCAAATACTACAATTTTTGTCATTTTCGTAATTATATTGTTTATCGTTAAAGCATATGGGCCCATTTTTCGAGCTCGAACAGGGTACATGAGTTCTCAGAGACGCCACTGAGTTCAAATCGATTAGAATTATTTTAAATTATTTGAACGAGAGCTTTATGAGCAATTTTTTATCTTCGAATCAGACGAAACGGTTGGTTTACGGATTGCTTTAGCGTCTGTAAGTATCAAACCAAATTAAACTGGACCATTAACATAATGCTAGTTATATAACAATGTAACACAATATATATATATATATAGGGTAGGGATCCTAAGAGAAGTCCACCCTATTTGAGAAACTTGAGAAGCAATCTGGACCACACATTTTCCCTAAGCAAAAAATGCAAAAAAAATGTGAAAAAATACAATTTTTTTTTTTTTTTTGTTTTTTTTGAAAAATCGTTGCTTTTTGAAAACTCGTTGCTTTTTCTTTAAGGATTAAAAAAAATTAAAATTTTTTTTTTTTGATTTATACACATGTGTATATTGTTAATCTTTTAACTATACATATATGTATATTGTCAATTATACATATATGTATATACATGTTTAAAATTGAAAAAATGTGTATATTGTTAATCTTAAACCATAAACACTAAAGCTAAACCCTAAAGCTAAACCTTAAACTCTAAACCCTAAAGCTAAACCCTAAAGCTAATCCCTAATGCTAAACCCTAAAGCTAAACCCTAATTCTAAACCCTAAAGCTAAATCTTAATGCTAAACCCAAAAGCTAAAACTAAACACTAAAGCTAAACCCTTAATGCTAAACCCTAAAGATAAAGCTAAACCCAAAAGTTAAAGCTAAACCCAAAAGTTAAAGCTAAACCCAAAAGCTAAACCCTAATGTTAAACCCAAAAGGTAAACCCTAATGCTAAACCCTAAATACTATTGCTAAACCCTAATACTAAACCCTAATGTTAAACCCTAAAGCTAAACCCTAAACCCTAATGCTAAACCCTAAATACTAATGCTAAACCCTAAATAACACTTATTTTTCAATTTTAAACATGTATATACATATATGTATAGTTAAAAGATTAACAATATACACATGTGTATAAATCCAAAAAAAAAAAAAAAATTTAATTTTTTTTTAATTCTTAAAGAAAAAGCTGCGATTTTTCCAAAAAAAAAAAAAAAAAAAAATTTTGCACTTTTTCACCCTTTTTTTGCATTTTTTTGCTTAGGGAAAATGTGTGGTCCAGAATGCTTCTCAAGTTTCTCATTTAGCCTACTACTTCTCACATGATCCTTATCCTATATATATATATATATATAGAGGCCGGTTAACGTACAATACCTCTTATCATACATTATGTACGCGATGCCCTCAGCCGTACGATCTTCAATCGATCAAACGCGGGCGAAACTAATTTAAATGATTAAATTAATCATTTTAATATATCTAAATCATATCAGGAAGGTTAAAAACGTCATTGCGTCATAAATCTCTGTAATTGACCGATGATGGTTCAAAATCAAACCCTAAATCAAATTCAAAAACCTGAAAATCTTCTTCCCTAACCTCCCTTCGTTCCTTTTAGTGCGATATCGATAGTAAGAACTAGTAATTTGGGAGTTGTAAGGGTCAAACAGAAGAAGACTGACAATGATCGACCAACAATGGAAGAAGATGAACAGTAACACACACACAGACTTTTCACATGCGATATTCAATTTTCCACATGCGATTCTACACACCCCATGCCATTTTTTACATTACCCCATGCTAGCCATTTTTTCACATGCGATATTCAATTTTTCATATGCGATTCTACACACCCCATGCCATTTTTCACATTACCCCATGCCATTTTTTCACATGCGATATTCAATTTTCCACATGTGATTCTACACACCCCATGCCATTTTTCACATTACCCCATGCCATTTTTTCACATGCGATATTCAATTTTCCACATGCGATTCTACACACCCCATGCTATTTTTCACATTGCCCCATGCTAGCCATTTTTTCACATGCGATATTCAATCTTCCACATGCGATTCTACACACCCCATGCCATTTTTCACATTACCCCATGCCATTTTTTCACATGCGATATTCAAATCTTCCACATGCGATTTTGTCCATCTACACACACCATGCCATTTTTCACACTACCCCATGCTAACCATTTTTTCATATGTGATATGTATTGAATTCGCACCAGATCTGCACCTGATCGAACGGCTGGGATAATCGCGTACGTATCGTACGATAAGCGCATTTGTATTTTACTCTTTACCTTTATATATATATATATATATATATATATATATATATATATATATATATATATATATATTACATTCTTACATAGTCTTAAATTTTAATGTACTAGTGGGAAAACCCGCGCGTTGCAGCGGGGTCGATAATACGAGGCCTGGAAAAAAACTCAAAACCTTAAATGATAAGATTTTTTAATGGATACACGGGACAGTTAAATAATAGCTTGCTACGTTCTATATACATTCTAGCACCAAAAAATGTTTGGAAAATAAGGCGTATTATTTTTAGGACATATGATCTAAAACATTTGATACAGTTCATGAAGTACAGTAGTCCACATACATGAATGACATATTGAAACTAACTTAAGTGAAGGTTTATAGAGTAGTTTAATGAAATGTGTACCCATGTCGTCCGTAAAAAAACACAATCATCATAAAATAAAGAAGGCACTGGGCCCTGTGCCAAAGTGAGGCTTCTTTCTTTTCCATGGCTGGTGGTGCATAAGGTTTCTCATTTTTTTTTGCACCTAGTACTTAGGTTGCCATAAGAATCCGTCTAACAATAGCAATAATCAATCATAACACAAGTCATCATATATAATTTTGCTCCTAAATAAAACAAAGTGGTGAATAGTTAAATGTACGGCAATTAATCAAGCTCATCTGGTAACAAATGAATAAAAGACCATCTAATTTGTACTTAAATAACATGATAATAATATTTAAACTAAATTTATGCAAAAAGACATACCTTCCTTGGGGTCATGTAGGCTTGATAGCTTTTTTCACTACGATCCTTTCGCAGATTTGTTTTTGGGTCATCATCATCATCATTGACACGTTAACTGGTTTTCATTTTGATCGCAAATTGTCTACTTGTAACGTTTTTCAGAAACCTTTTCAAACATAAACTAAACCAAACCAAACCACCTGTTAAGTAAGGCCAAACAATTTAGCCTTAAAAAAGTGAAGCACAGCAGAAACCACGCCTGATAAGCCTAGCAAGAGCCATCTTAACTAAATAGGATGAAATGTGTAAGTACCAAATTAGCAATTCAAAAAATGTTTCTCAACTGTGTTAAGTACCAATTCAACTATATAAGATGGATCAACATATAATTTAAAGACATATAAGAAACTAAATTGCCTGCAGAAGATAAAACAAAACAACTCTGTGATGCCACTAAGAGAGAACAAAATCCATCATATGACCAACGTGACGCCAAGAAGGAAGTTTTTGAGTTTAAAAATCTCATTATCATACAAATCAATAGTGTCAAATTCATCTTGTTTATAAGAGAGATCATCAATTACAATAACAAATAACTAAAATTAACAAACTAAACCATACGCAACACACCTTTGTAGAACCTACTTGATTCTTACCCTTGGTCTCACAATCTGAACATACATTGACCACCAGAAAATTAAAAAATAAAATATAAGTTAAGAATTTTAAAGTATTAATATACAAATATAATTACTATATTATTTTCAGGTTCGTGCCGTGTTATGGTCAGGCTGACTAATCAACCCGCGCACACCACCTACTTAGCATCCTAAAAATAACTATTATTTTATTCATTTCCATAGATGCTTTATTTATCGATAAAAAATACAGATAACTTTTTTTTCTATGTTATGAAAATCTTTTACAAAAAAAAAAAATTGATTCGTATGGCTTGTTTACCTTTTGAGAGAGCGCTTATGCCTTAGTGCATCCGCGCTTTACTGCCGCTTATTCTATCTATTGTATGCCTGCTGTCTGCACATAAATAGCAAATTTTAAAATCAATGCGGTATACAAAGATAAGAGTAATTGATGATTGGTGTTCAAAAAGATCATACAACAAAGCAAGTTATATACAACAATATGTTCCCCCCATTTCTTTCATTACAACAAGCAACACGATCTATAGAAAAAAAAACTACCAATGTGTCAATAAAACAACAACATTATGCGTAACTTTACCCAGGTAAATGCTAAATTAATAAGGTAGGATAAAAGTTGTCCTCATGTAATGAGTAGACCAGCTCTTCTCACAATCCGCCCATTTTGACCCGTCTTCGTTTTTAGTCCACCCATTCAGAAGCCGTATTAACCTAGTTGAAAACTATTTATGGCATCAAAAAATAGACCCCGGACAACTTTCAACGTGTGTGACCTCATTCCTTTCGAGTGAAAATGTTTTATTCGTCAGCTTTGAGCAAAATAATAAAAAAAAAACACAAACCAAATCAACCCATTAATAAGTAAGTGGGTCGAATTTGGCACACCTAAATTAACACAGCATTAACAGTACATGAAAAAACCTATATTAACATTTTGTATATAAACTCACCTCATCTTCTCTACACGCCAAGGCTCAAAACTTCCCTGTAGATCAGACTCAACAGCATAATCAGAACATTGGGGGTCTGTCTTCATACTAATCACAACCAAACACCTGGTGAACTTAACAAATTAGTTTAAAATGATACAATGAGCCAACTACAATGAGTTGCAATGAGCATAAATTAAATATGGTTATGTCAAGGTCTGTTGCCTTTGTCACGCCCTGCCCTGCCCTGCGCACGTTCACACAGCACAGTGTGCAAGTGACCATGATCAGTGTGGCTCTTCTACGCCAATGCCCAGGTTGTACGATATTGGCAGTAAGGGTGTATGTTGGTCTATTGAATCTCGATTAGGCGAACATCTTAACTTGGTAGTTAATGGTGAAACTTGGGAACCTGGTGAGATGTTCTATGGGGTGTGAATAGTTACATAATAGGTACAGTGTTAAATCATGATCCCTTTAGAATTATGGGTCAAATTAGACCATTAGTCGATCTTGTATATCTAAAAGTATAGCGCATTCAATTTCAATGGATTTTGAATGAAAAAGAAAAGGGAAGCTATACCTTTTGCTAATGCTTCAAGGGTAAAACAATAGGGTATTTGGATTGCACCATCGAAGGGCCTTTCAGTAAGAACATCCGTGCACTAATGTCACCCTGTGAGAGTGAGATTACCTGCAAAAATATGCAATTCTAGCTTTAAATATGGTTGCAATGGAAGTTAAATATTTCAGTATAAACTTTCCGGTTGGGGAGCATACCAAAATAGAGCTGGGACAAACGGGCAAAACTTTAAAACCGTCGGGTGGGGCCCGGAGGTGTTGACCCACCAACAAATTATATTTTATTTTTATTTCACAAAAACCTTACATATTATATGCAAGCATATTAACTAATAGTAAAACAACTATCCATCTTTTTAATAAAGCTCGTTTGACAAATCTACTTTCTAGCTAAGTGTTTTAATTATACCTACCGAACCGGTTAGAAATAAAGTCCAACCCAAATTGACCCATTATCACATAAATGGGTTTAAATAGCCCCTCTACCTTTTGGCATTACAGATTTCAAACCTTTTGCAAAAATTATAAAAAAAAAATCATGAAAAAATTACACTATTATTAAAATTTAATAACTGATGTAACAATAACAGATACTGAACAACTTCTACAGCACAAATTAAGTTTTAGAATACATCAATAATTGGCAGCAACCACCAGACACTCCTCCCTCCCTCTATGCACAACCACTGGCCACCGCCCCTCCCCCCGAAGATGTTCTATTTCCAGATTTTCTTTTCAACTCTCGACCAACAAAGTTTCAAACGCATAGTTAAATCACATAATATAATTTAGTTATGGGTATTTATTAGTTTTATACGGATTGCCATATTGGTATTCAGCATATAAAATAACAAGCTGATCGAGACTTGTGTCAAACTTCAGCGCCTTTCCTATATATAACGTTAAAACGACAAACCAAGCATTGAAGATTAAAGAAAGATACAAATATTATATTTTTTATAACGTATAAAGTAGTATAGAAAACAGTTAAAATAAGCTCACCAATCAAAAAATTGTGGGCTTTGTCGAGTGGTTGTAATCACTACAACAAGCTTAAAATCTGAACCATAGTCTTCAACGTCTTTTAATCCCGTACAGTTAACCAAGAAGACTCAAAATCGATTGAGACTCTGGACCCCTGGGCTCCCTATTTCACGCAGCCTAGACGCTCCCCATAACCCACGTTCATTGAGATTGCTGCCAAAACCTAAGAAAGAAACAAACCACAATTCAACCACCTTAACCAAAAATTAACCTTCAACATGCAGAGAAAAAAATTCTGAGATAAAAGAAGAACTTACCTTCAATATACAAACGCAATCACCTGAGATCAATCCGCAAATAAAAGTAAAACCCTAAATCAATATACCAATGAGAACAAAAAATTGGAATGATGACTGAGTTCCTATATTACAAGAAATAAGAAACAAAACCAGTAGAGAGGGAAAGAGAAACCTGCAGATGTGGTGGTTGACGAATCGATTAGGGTTTTGGCGAGATGAAGAGGGGTTGTTTCAATCCGTCCCTTTAAACACCGATTACACCTTCGAAACACGGTATAGATCAGTCTCATTCGATTATCATCATTACCAAACATAATCAAATCCAAAAACATACCTCTGGAATTGTCAATCGGAACCTTAGGTATGGCTCTGCCCGAATCCTAATAACCCCTTCACTGACTTGCGACGGAACCCTGAGGCCATTGTCGGGTTTCGCTTTGTCCACAACCTACCACCGCCATCATCCGAACACCATCATCACTGACCCGGGGTCATCTCAGGAGGACTTATGCAAACAAACAGGGCTATTGAATTCAAGAATCTGATGATTGCATTGAAAGAGGAACGGTTGAGTTGAAGAAACTGATAATGGCATTGAATGAGAAGTGAACGGACGTAGAGAATTGGAGATGGAGTAATCCCGTAGTGAAAACTCATTGAATGAGGGCAAATTTGGGAGCAGTGATGAAAAATTAGGGTAATAAGGCATGACTGTTGGGATCACGTCTTAAAAATTGGCTGCGAAATTACATTTATAGACATGGGTAATGTATTATAAAGGTCTATAGATACTTGTGTTATTTTATTTCTTTTTACTTAAATTTATACCTTTTTAACAACATTTCAAAGGCTCAATATTTACAAACCGAGATAACAGTTTGGCTAAGTTTGATTCCGATACAAGTTAAAAACAATGGAAACTTTTCCTATCTCTCTATTAGGCTATGTATTATGATACAATGCAGGGGCGTGAAGCGGCTGCCACGTAGGCGAAGTGAGTGGTACACAACGACAGGTAAGGCTTGGTCTGGGCACGAGCATGAGGTCTAGTTAGTGTGTGGGGCAGTTTGTGGTTTTTTATTCTTTTTAATTATTAAATAACATATAAATAAAACAATAATAGCCAACTCAAATGATCATCGCGTTTCACATTTTATCTTTTTAGGGCAGAAGTGCTGGTAAGTATAAAAGTTGAAATCATCCACGATTTACGTAACACACTTTTGTTTTCTTCACATTTTTAGTTCACCACAACACACCGTTCGCCATATACCAAATATTATGTCTTTCTTAAAACTATCTCCAATGCATCTATTGGAGGGATGCCCTTACAAGCCCTTAAAGATCCTTACCATTGGAGTGCATCTATCCTAACATGCCCTTAGGTTAGATGCCCTTGCACAAGGGAATGGGTTTGCCTCGTTTCATGTGATGAGGTGGGCCCAAAGTAAAAAAAAGAAATGTTTTATTTAAATATTGTGTGTAATGGATAGGTGATGAGGTGGAAATTAAGAAGGGTAAGGATATTTGTAGGGTTGGAGATGAAATTGAGGTTTTTTAAGGATTTGTAATTGTAAGGATATTATGTGGCAGATAATGTGACAGCTAATGGCGTCTAAGGACGCATTTAGCATTGGAGATAGTCTTGTAAACCAGATTTTGTATGGTGAAAATGTAAGATTAAATATATTATGTATTAATATTTAATCTATAGCCATTATAATCATTTACATAATATAGATCAAAATATATAATAACCTATTAAATAATTAGTTGGTAATTGTTGATGGACCATATTACCCTTATTAACTAATTAGGTTTCCTTCTGGGTGCTTATATAAGGAGAATTATGTAGAGGTTAAAGGGTTACTCAGTTACACATTAGAAACACCCCATTAGTCATAACATCATAATTTTCGACCTCCTCTCCTAACCGATACCCTTTTCGGTTTTCTAAGTTCTCATCATCAGTCAGCACCCTAAGGAGGAACCAGATCACGATGACAAGCATGTCGAACTCCATTACTGGATTCTCCACTGCACTGTCTGCTGTAACAGGTATGTATTTTAATGTTTTCCTTCATGTATAAACAGAACTGAACCAACAGAAAATAGATCTCATATTATGTCTTTCTTCTTAGGCTATAGGGTGTGGTCAAGACCCTCATAGTCTCAATAACCTTTCACATCAGTGTTATGTCACTCACTTTTAATCCATCATTCAAAACAACTACCCTAAGAGTGTGGTCATGACTCAAACATCTATTCTCTTATTTTAATTTACATTTGTGAAAAAAGAAAAAGAAAAAAAAATATTGAAAAAGGAAAGGAGACCCATGATTTAATCCACGCCAACCATGGTGAATGAGACAAAAAAATTGTGTAACAATTCATTAATGGTCCTACATAACGATCAATGACCCAACCATACCCCCACATCCTTTAGCCTTATAAACCAAATTTTGTATGGGAAAATAAATAGATCTATGCATAAAAATATTTTTCTATTTTATTTTAATAGAAAAGAATATTCATCGAATATATTAACCAAAGTACCACCACCGCCACCTGTCCATCTGTTGGCCGTCGATCATATTCCTTCCCAATCCAACGGTTCCAAAAGTAGCTTTCGTACAAAAAAGAGTCAATTATGCGTCCACTCTACGACCCACCCTTCCAAATCTCTCTTCGTTCTCTCTCTCCCCTCACATTTTTCGCTCCAGATATTGCTACTTTCTGTAAGTCTCTCACATCTTCTTCTTCATCATCATCTACAAATCATTTCATCATTCTTCCATTAATACTCAAACTCAAAACATTAACATACAAATTCACCCTTTCAGTTCTGTATTCCGGTAATATTATTATTTCTGTTAGTAACTTGATTGCATTTTGTTTTTCTTTTTTTCCGATCGATTTCTACGTATAAGTTAATGCGATTGAGTTTGTTGATCGATTGTTGTGTTGATCTCTTGTTTCTGTTTAAGTTTATTGATCGATCAGTGTTGGTAATTAGTTTATGAATGCATGAATTGGAGTTTGATTATTGAAGAATTTGTGTTATGTTAGTGTTAGGGTTTGAATGTTTAATATTTTAATTTTATAATAATAGTTTTATAATTTCGTTGTATCTATCTTCGATTTGGTGATTAATATTTTTTTTTTTAAATTTATTTAAAGGAATAAAGCATATTTTTATATTAAGTGTCAGATCTCTAGTTAATAATAGATTATTGTTGTGATTGATCATTGATCAGATCTACTAATTTTACGCCAGATGAAGATGCACATGTGTCTTATATGTGAATCTGTTAACTCTGATTTTTGGAGAATTTAGAAATGTTTTATGTAATGATAATGTTTTGATATTTAATTAGGAGAATTATTAGTTTATGGAACTAGTAAGTAATAATCCAGTCATATCATTTGAGGAGTAAAGTTTCAATTTAGTAGAAATGTTTAGTGGAAAAATAAATTACCATCGAAATGAGCATAGTTTCTTTGTGTAGAAAAAATGGGATGTAATACACATTCTTTCTTCATAATGAGGCTCTGTTCTCGAAAGGTAAATGGGAGAGTTTGATAGTAACCTTGGGCGAAGCTTTTAAGGGGCGGGTGACCCCCCGAACTTTTCGCTCAGTAGTAGTAGTGGTGAGTATGTAGTTTTCGTATAGAATTTTTTGGGTATATATGTTTTCGACCGTCCGGTTTTTTAGAAATTTTTAGGTCCGGTGACTCCCCCCGTTCGGAAATCTCAAGCTTCGCCATTGATTAGTAACATTGTTTTACCGTTAGTTTTTTGAATTGTTGTTTGGTTGGTGAGTTGATGGTAACATATAAATTAAACAATTCTGTACATTTTGTGTCAACTGTCAACCAAAGGGTATTTGCTTGTTTTGGCAATTTGCAGTAGATTGTTTCATGTCGTCAATTGTGGTGACATTGGGATCCAAAGTTAATATGAAAACTAGTACAATTCAAGATCAAACTGTTGTTTGTGATACCCTTTGTATGGTCCGAAACTGGACCGAACCACGAGAACCGAAACCTGTTAGATCTTAGATGGTAAAGATTGGAACCGGGAATCGAACCTTATATTAGCATAGGCGGGTCGGTTCCAAAAAAGGGTTCGAAGGTTTGGGCATGTCACAGTTCTGGGCCAGAACCATTTGTTTGTTGGATTGTTCTCTGAACTGGGGTTTCCATTTGTGTAGTGGTCTTGACATACATAGTATAAGCATTCTGTGTATTTATATCAGATTACATACATGCATGAACCCGTATATGCATGTATGCTTGATATAGATTTAATGTATAGGTTCTGTGAACTCGCTAAAAAGGTTCCGTAAACATGGTTCTGTGAATATAGATGCATACATACATGGTATAAGCATACACGGTTCTGTAACAGTATTTTTATACTGAATTTGCAGCAAAATAGCCTCATACGTTATACTTGTGTTGTATCACAAAAATTCAAGATTATTAAGATTGCATCATTGTGTTGACAGTATTTATTAAAATTTTTAAGTGCTTGCATTTTATATTATTCTAAACCAAAAATGATTTTAAATATTGAAGGTAAACATGAATAACCACGAAGGACAAGGAAGTACTCGTGTTGCACTCAATGAAAGGATTCTCAGCTCTATGTCACGAAGATCCGTTGCTGCTCATCCCTGGCATGACTTGGAAATCGGTTAATACACTTTGTTTATTTTCCAAATATTGTATCATTCATACTTTTAAAAGTTTTGCATTGTGTGATTATATATAACTTTTTCTATTTAGGAAAATAGTTTTGATCATCAAAGCTTTGTTATTAAAAGCTGTTTTTGTTGTGATGTATTCAGGGCCAGGTGCACCTTCAGTTTTCAACTGTGTATGTTTCTCAACATATCTAATAATATGATGTTACGGAAAGTGAAATTTAGATTCTCGTAAATCTAGAAGTTTTTTCTTATGTTATGTAAGTTTGTTACAGGTAGTTGAAATCGGAAAAGGTAGCAAAGTCAAGTATGAACTTGACAAAGCAAGTGGCCTGATTAAGGTAAAACTTCTCATTGCTCACTACTCATCCCTGAACACTTTTTCAGTTTCGTATATCTTCATTTTAGAATGAGTAAATGCCATTTTCATCCTGAGGTTTGGCCAGTTTTGCGACTTTCGTTCAAAGGTTTGTTTTTCCGCATCTGGATCCAAAAGGTTTGAAATCTTGCCATTTTCGTCCGGCTCGTTAACTCCATTCATTTTTCTCCATTAAGTCAGAGGTATTTTCGTTTTTTTCGCCGTTAAGGGTATTTTGAATACTAGTACATTATGCTAAATGCTTGCACATAAAGTGAAAAAGACCGAATTGCTCTGTGAGTAAGCCAAAAAGGCGGAAATACCCATGATATAACAGAGAATATTGGATGGAGTTAATGACTTGGATGAAAATGGCAAGATTTCAAACGTTTTGGATTCAGATACGGAGAAACAAACTTTTGGACCAAAGTCGCAAAACTGGCCAAACCTCATGGACGAAAATGGCATTTTACTCTTTTAGAATCTATGTTTGCCGATGCATTGTTGATGGATAAAATTTCAAAATTAGGTTGATCGGATTCTCTACTCCTCGGTGGTTTACCCACACAACTACGGTTTCATTCCGAGAACCATCTGTGAAGATAGCGATCCCATGGATGTGTTGGTTTTGATGCAGGTACTCTTATGTAGTTATATTAAGATATGATATCATCGAACTTAGTTAACCGCATCGTGAATTCAACTTAATCAACAACTAGTGGTGTTCTTCGGGTTTTTTTTTTTTTTTTCAGATTTTGGGTTTTTCGTGTTTTTGGCTAAAAGAAAAAGTGACCCAATAACCGACCCATTTAAAGTTCGGGTTTGGGTTATTTGGGTTGGGCTGTTCGGTTCTCGGGTTTAGATGTAAAATGGGGAAAAAATGTTTTTGCTTTTTCTTTTTCACAAAATATCATCAAAATTCATCATGCTACTAAAAAAATATCATCAAATTCAAACATCATTTAATAATACGGTATGATAATGTTCTAATGTTCCAAAACTTAATTTTCCAAATACCAAACACTCCAAAAAAAAAAAAACGCAGCTATATAAAGACAAGTACATGTTTGAGTTCTTTTTCGGGTTGCTCGGGTTTTTGGTTGGGAAAAAGTGACCCGAGAATCCGACCCATTTAAGGTTCGGGTCGGTCGGTTTCGGCTTATTCTGGTTCGTCGGTTGGGTTTATTCGGGTTCGGGTTTTCCGGGTATTTTCTAATTCAGGTTCGGGTGGTTTCGGTTTTGGGTTTCGGGTAAAAAGGACAGCCCTATTAACAACTAATGCACATTTTTTCCTTCTAATTTCCCATATACAGGAACCTGTGCTGCCTGGCACCTTCCTTCGAGCACGTGCTATCGGATTAATGCCTATGATTGATCAGGTAAATTGGTTTTTTTATTTTATTTTCTAACCGTGAGAACTCGTCAGGTAACTTACGGGGTCCTACCAGGTGCAACTTAATTTCAACTTGATCATTTGGAATATGTTTTGTTTTTATAGGGCGAAGGGGACGACAAAATCATAGCAGTGTGTGCAGATGACCCGGAATTCCGTCACTACACCGACATCAAAGAACTCCCGCCACATCGTCTTGCTGAGATCCGCCGTTTCTTCGAGGACTGTATCCATACATTTGTGTAAAAAGTAGAATATACGATACAACATGTTTTTGGCATTCTTAACTTGATGCATGCAGACAAGAAGAACGAGAACAAGTCAGTGAAAGTCAACGACTTCCTCCCTGCTGAAGATGCGGTGAAAGCTATCGAGTATTCCATGTGAGTCCGGAATCTCGCGTCTCTTTTATGTGTTTGTTTTTTTGCATACACCGATGTTATATCTAAGGTTGTGAATGTTTGTGATGACAGGGATCTGTATGCCTCTTACATTGTTGAAAGCTTGAGGCAGTGATTGGATTCGGTTTGCTGGTGCGGAAACATGTAAAATGGTACAGGACAAGAGACTTGACAAACTTGTAATGGGTATAATGGATGCATGTGGTTATGGTTGACAGATTTGGATGCTTTATACTATGTTGTTATGTGTATTAATTTTAACTGCAAATCAAGTCACAAGGTTTGACCAATGATCCTTTGCACTATTGATGTATAAAACATTAAAACCTCTAAATTATTATTTTCAAATGGTTATGCTATTAATGTATACTTCATACGGATGTAAAAAAGTTGGGAAGTCTGGTGAGTGCTATGTATTACTTATGAGGTATAAATAGTTATTGTACAAATCTTTAGGTGGTGGGTACAATGTTTAGGAGAATATCACTCATAATAAGTAGAATACAATATGAATATTAAATTAATTACAATATAAACTAGTTTAAAGCTTTGAACTAGACCAAAAATTATAAAATGGTTGGCTATAGGTTATAAACACAATTCCTTCGTATCTTGTTGCTCTTAGAGGTATTTTGTGTGCATCTTGTGTTCTTTGTGTAATCGTGTTTTTGAATTGAGGTTACAATGTTACATAGCTCAATGTTGTAGAAAACATGTTGGATCTTAAAGAGTAAAATGTATCCCGCCCATACCATTTAGACTCATGCGCGAGAACCCGTTTGATCCATTACCTACTTAGTACATTTAGAAGTAGGATTAGAGGGTGTGTGAGATTTATATCTTAGCAGTATCAAGGTGTGTAGAAAACGTGTTCCTCCCCTAATAGTTGAGGGTTTTAGTTATGTGACGGACAATGGTGTAGTTTCAGGAATATGATTAAAGGGCGTGTGAATTTGCCATTCTATAAAAAAAAAGTCCAACCAAGCCCATTTTGCCAATGTTTAGTATGGATTGTTTGTGGCCATCGTCTCCTATTCTACTTCATTAACGAAATATACTTTTTTATGATAATTTATAAATTAAGTAGGGAATTTGCCATTGGACTATTAGAGTACTTGAAACTGTAGGATTATCACTCCATGTACTTAGAAGTGCATATATCAGGTATTTTGAATAACCGGTTCCAGATATGGAACCGGTTCCGGGTATTGAATTAGAAGGGAAAATCAGGTATTACTAAACCCGGTTCCGGTTATTGGCTTAAAAAACCATACCCTATGTTCTGGTTCTGATTCGGGTATGAAACCGGTTCTTCCGGTTCCCGGGTATTATAATACCCTATTTTCGGGTATGAAAAAACTCTTGTCTAGTATGCAAAAAAAACACCAATTTTGAGGTTGAAACTTTTTTTTTGTTACAAATATATATATATATATATATATATATATATAGGTAAAGAGTAAAATACAAATGCGCTTATCGTACGATACGTACGCGATCATCCCAGCCGTTCGATCAGGTGCAGATCTGGTGCGAATTCAATACATATCGCATATGAAAAAATGGTTAGCATGGGGTAGTGTGAAAAATGGCATGGGGTGTGTAGATGGACAAAATCGCATGTGGAATATTTTGAATATCGCATGTGAAAAAATGGCTAGCATGGGGTAATGTGAAAAATGGCATGGGGTGTGTAGAATCGCATGTGGAAGATTGAATATCGCATGTGAAAAAATGGCTAGCATGGGGTAATGTGAAAAATAGCATGGGGTGTGTAGAATCGCATGTGGAAAATTGAATATCGCATGTGAAAAAATGGCATGGGGTAATGTGAAAAATGGCATGGGGTGTGTAGAATCGCATGTGGAAAATTGAATATCGCATGTGAAAAAATGGCATGGGGTAATGTGAAAAATGGCATGGGGTGTGTAGAATCGCATGTGGAAAATTAAATATCGCATGTGAAAAAATGGCTAGCATGGGGTAATGTGAAAAATGGCATGGGGTGTGTAGAATCGCATGTGGAAAATTGAATATCGCATGTGAAAAATCTGTGTGTGTGTTACTGTTCATCTTCTTCCATTGTTGGTCGATCATTGTCAGTCTTCTTCTGTTTGACCCTTACAACTCCCAAATTAGTAGTTCTTATTATCGATATCGCACTAAAAGGAACGAAGGGAGGTTGGGGAAGAAGATTTTCAGGTTTTTGAATTTGATTTAGGGTTTGATTTTGAACTATCATCGGTCAATTACAGAGATTTATGACCTCTCAATGACGTTCTTAACCTTCCTGGTATGATTTAGATATATTAAAATGATTAATTTAATCATTTAAATTAGTTTCGCCCGCGTTTGATCGATTGAAGATCGTACGGCTGAGGGCATCGCGTACATAATGTATGATAAGAGGTATTGTACGTTAACCGACCTCTATATATATATATATATATATATATATTGCCTAAAAACCATAAAAACATCATAGTAATTAGAAACTTCAGATATTACAAAGATATAAAACTTAAAAACATAAAAAAAAGATTTATATATATATATTTTTAATTGAAGGAACTAGAAAAAAACAATATATTTTCGGGTATTTGGAAAACTCAGTTCGGGTAGTGGGAAAACCCGGTTCCAGGTATTGAATTGGAATCGGTTATCGGATATAGTCGGGTACAAATCGGTTCCGGGTTCGGTTTTTGGTCCTAAAATGTATACCCTATGCGTACCCTAGGGGTAGGGTCGGTTCCGGGTTCGGTTCCTAAATACCTGGTTATAAAAATACCCGGTTCTAGGTTTTTTTCACGGGTACAGTTCCGGCTGCATGTGGTCCAAAGTGTAATTTTAATGCTTACATTCTAAGCCCTTTATAAATTATATTAGTAATTTAGCATTATAATTTCATAGCTTTTGTAATCAAATTTAACACAATATAAAAATTGGAACAAGAAAAGATTGACAAGCCAAAACTCGCATAAGAGTGTGGGGTATGGAGCTTGGGTTGGGGCGTGGGTTGGCTGAAAACGCCCAAGCCACCACCCCGGGTGGGCTTGGGTTGGGGCGTGGCCCAAGGGGCGGGAGTTTGAAGCCGGGTGTGGGGCGGGTCTATGAATCTGACGTGGCGGGCTCTCAATGGCCAAACCAAACTAGCCGTTGGGCCATTTTTATTTTTTTTTCTTTATAAATACCCTACCATATTTAACATTTTTGTCACACAATATCAAACACATAAAACACAATCCTGCCATGAGTTCTTCAAGTTCAAGTGAATCGTCATCATCATCTGACGATGCTGCGGAAATATTTCTACAAACGATCGCGATGGTGGTGAAAGCTATCGTGGATGTTAGGTCCTAAAGTGTGAGACTGACGCATCAAATTAAAACAACGGGTTATGGTTACGAACTGGGCCTTACCGGGTTAGTTTATATTAGGTTTTGGACCTTTATAGGTCACTTGGGCCAAGCTTTAGGCCATGTGGGCCAAGCAGGCCCAAGGGGAGCCCATGTAGGGACTTGGGCTTGAGTTAGTATATAAACAAGTTTCTAACTTGTTTTTAGGTTTGAACCTCTTGGAACCTCCTAGTTACACAATTCTAGAGAATCAAAGAAGGGGAGGCGATTAGGAGTGGTGTACTCATACCAGACGTTTTTGCTTGTTCAAGTAATCGAAACGTGTGTGAGTTAAAAGTTATTTAGGTGTTCTTGTTTGTTTTCATTTTATTTCTTGAATCACATATTGATTGGATTCCGCACAATCAATAGGTTGTTTGATATCATTGAAAGATCCGGTTAACGGGACTTACAAGTGGTATCAGAGCCATTAGAACCTATTTCTAGGCTCGGTGTGATATCAAAGATTCAAGATTTTTGTTATTTTTGGTTCGGTGTTCTTCGCGTTCTTCGTTGTGTTCATCGATATTTTATCAAAAATTACTATATTTTGGCTCTTGATTTGTTTTGAAAGTTGTTAGAAGATAAACGGAAATCTTTTGAAATTTTTTAAGTTTTCATTATTATCTTTCCAAAGTTTTCAAAATCCCAAAAGTTTTCGGTGATTTGTTGAATTGATAGAATCTTTTGAAATTTTCAAATTGCCAGAAATTGTGTTCAACTCCCAAGGGCAACGTACAAGAGAAAGTTTGTGCAAGATCAGAAGGTCAAGTCTAACCGATATCGTTGTTCAGAGTCAATGACGACTAAAAAGACTAAGACAATGAAAAACAACTATCGCAAGACTAAACCTTTTGATCAAGATTGGAATGCAGCCAAACGCAAAAATCAAAATCAACAAAATGATTTTCGAAGAAATCAACATAATGCCTTTGGTAACTACAATTCTAACTGGTCAAACAAGCATTGGAAACCTAAAGCTAAGGCCAAGCATTCCAATCCGTCTCATACATGTTATCGAAATTCTGCTATTAGAAACACTTCGAAGTTTTTAAATAAAGACAATTTAGTGTGGCAGAGAGTGACTTACATTGATGCACAAGGAAAACCCAGATCCACTATGGGCTGGGTTCCTAAATCTAACTAATCCCGCTAATCGTGCAGGAACAACTGTGGAGGACTACCGTGCGCCTCTGGTACATGGATAGTGGCTGTTCCAGGCACATGACAGGAGACTTATCCCAACTGGTGAATGTCAAAGAATTTAATGGTGGATATGTCACATATGCGGGAGGAGAATCAGGAAGGATTACATTGAAAGGAACTGTAAGAAACGGCGTGTTAAGCTTCGAGAATGTTAACTATGTTCCAGAACTGAAACACAATCTGTTGAGCATTTCTCAGATTTGTGATCGAGGAAATTCAGTTCACTTTACAAAGAAAGGATGTCATGTACTTAAACCGGGTATTGTAATTCCAGAAGATTGGTTCTTAATGTCAGCAGAGAGACGAGGAAACGCTTATGTGATTGATATGAACAAGAAACCGTGTGAAGAAATTACTTGCCTATTCTCGAAGATTTCAGAACATGATGGTCTACTGTGGCATCGTCGCCTTGGGCATGTGAACATGAAGAATTTGAACCGACTGGCTAAAGGTCAACTAGTACGCGATCTTCCAATAAAATATTTCATGTTGGTTGAAAAATGTGTTGCTTCTGAGAAAGGAAAAGCTCATCGAAAACCTCATAAGGCTAAACCTGCACCCTCAACGAAAGCAGTGCTCGAATTACTTCACATGGATCTTTTTGGTCCAGTGAATGTGTTGAGTATTGGCAAGAAAGCTTATTGTCTTGTAATCGTTGATGATTACTCTCGTTATACTTGGGTGTATTTTCTCAGTCACAAGAATGAAACTGCAGTCTTAGTAAAACAATTTATCACTCTGGCTGAAAATCAAGCAAGTACCAAGGTGAAGGTCATTCGATCTGACAATGGGACAGAATTCAAGAATGTTACTTTGGACAAATTCTGAACTGAAAAAGGAATTGATCGTCAGTATAGTGCACCACGAACTCCTCAACAGAATGGAGTAGCTGAAAGAAGAAATCGTACTCTTATCGAGGCTGCACGAACTATGCTGGCTGACTCGAAGCTTCCTAGTTTCTTTTGGGCCGAAGCTGTTAGCACGGCTTGTTACATCCAGAATCATGCTTTAGTAAATAAACGTCATATGAAAACTCCTTATGAGATTCTGGAAGGACGTAAACCTTCGGTTTCACACTTTCGTATCTTTGGATGTCCATGTGTATTATTACTTATGGACTCTAATGGAAAGTTTGAGGTCAAAGGGGACGAATGTTTCTTTGTTGGATATGCAAAAGGCTCTGCCTATAGGGTATACAACAAAGTAACTAAAAAGGTCGTCGAGTCGTGCAACATTGAATGGCTTGAAGAAAACGCTACGGGTGCTAGAGTTGGACCAGATTGGTTATATGATTATGATGAATTGTTTAAATCATTTAATATCTTGTCAAGTAATTTTTCAGATGCAGGTGTGTCTATTCCAAAACAACCGTTGTCTTTTGGGGATACTGAAGAAGAAGAACAGACAGATGGAAGCATCAGACATCATACTATTGATCCGCCAGGAATGGTGTTTACACAGCATCCTCTGCCTCAACAAATGTCTCATCAATCTCCTGAAGGTGCACAATCCAGTGGAATTTCAACTAATGCAGCTGGATCTGAACTGTTTGCTGATCCTATTTGTCACACCCCGAAATTATCAGAGCTTGGCGTGACCGGACTGGTATCTTCATTGCACAGCGGAAGCAAAAAGCTAAGACTTTCTAGAAATTGAACGCCCACTAGGTACTCGTATCTCCAATGGTCCTCCTATTCCAACCGTGCCTTGACTTTGAAAAGCAACATGAGAAAGAAACATGCGAAAAAGTCAACATAAAGTTGAGCGAGTTCATAGTTTGTTTGTAAAAGATTTGAAATAAATCTTTTGAGTTGTGAAAGATTTGAAATAAATCTTTGGAGTAACCGGTTTTTAAATAGTATTGAGAAAATGAATTTAAAAATCATTTTCTTGCCAAGTTATATGGAAACGTTGTGTTTGTAACACAGTATGTTCATAAAGACCATGTATTTGTAAAGTTCGCATAACCGTCAATGCCCACCCTGACTTTGACTCCATACCCGCATAATCCTGTGCTTTAGATTTTGTATAAAACATGGTATTTAATTTGTATGAACAAGTATTTTCCGTAAGTATATGTGTCCCTGGTATGTAGCAAATAAGGAAATAAAGAGATCACCAATGGTTTGCAAGGCCATTGATATGTGTGAAGTGCAAGTAGGAAGACTCAAACCTAGCGGATTTGTGCGTCGGGTACATAGTCACCCCGAGGTCCGTTCTCCTGGGCCTGGGGCTGGGCTCGCTACACCCAGATAGATCTACCGCATTATGCCCCTCGGTCCTACAATGAGGATTAATGGCCTCCAGTTCCCGCCTACCCACTCACATGATCTAAGTAGTAAACCCTCCTTACGCTAATCATACCATGTATAAAAATCCCTGGTCTCCCTGACCCAATCCCTGGTCACCCTGACCGAATCCCTGGTCACTGATGCGCGGTTGAAAACTGGTTATCGTTTGTGCTTAACTTAATGTTTTTACATATGTTTAATCTCAAATAGCCTACTTGTAAAAGGAATTATGTTTTGTAGGTCTTGTGAAGATTAAAGAGCTAATTGGGAGCTTTACGGGTCACCGGGATCAAACGTCATCAACCGGGGATGTGAAATGAACAAAACCGGGTTAACCACGAAGATTGGATGTGTTTTAGGGAATGTTAATAGAGTTAACATGAAGATATTGAAATATATTATGATAGAGGGCTGAATTACGAGTACGTGGGCGAAAACGGTGCGTAAAACGGAGCTATAACGAAGAAGTTATGAAGAGAACAGTTTCGGACGAAACAGCAAAATCTAGAGGCCGTCGGGGACGGGCAAGAAGGCCGTCGGGGACGGGCAAGGGAACTCAAAACCGGGGAATTTCTTCCTTGGATGCCTTCTATGATTGCTAGCTTTGACTTTTGAAGTGAATACGGGTTTTTAGTCTTTGAGGGGCCAAGAGCATGAGTTTTGAGCAGACTTTAGAGAAACCAATCTCTTCCAAATTCATGAGCATTCAATTCTCAATGGAGACACACCTCATCCAAAGTCCCTCATGTGAAACCATTGAATGCCCAAACTTGTGAAAGGAAGTAAATGCTCCAAAGCTTGAAGATGTGAATGCTCTAAGTTCTTCATGTCTATATAAACAAGATCATCATCCAAGATGAAGATGTCGAAGGACCAACGACGGTTCACCATCACTCATTCATCATTCTCCATCCTCCAAGCTCCAACATGACTTCCGTCAAGGTTCATTCTTCCGGTGATCAAGCCTCGTCAACCATGAGTGGCTAATCATCTTGGTTTCACCCCGGTGTAGGTAGTTGTTTAATTTATGGTTTTGAATTGTTCTTGCTTCAATTTGTGACAATTTGTGTATGATTTTAGAAACCTTTGACAATAGCTTGCATTTGTTTCGAATTCATAAACTGTCGAGCGATGTTAAAAGTTATGACTTTATGAAATGGTTATGTGTAATATGCGTTGTCTTGGTTAGGATTTACTTGTGTTGATTACAAAGTGTATTCTTGTCCGTTCGTTGAAACGTTGATAGTTATTAGCACCTAAGTCACGGTACACTAAATCCATTAATTGTATGCATTTGAGTTGAAGCCTAAAACTTGTAGAAACCATAAGTTAGCAATTACCGAAACCGGGTGTGATTCCTTTTACTTATTATTGTCTAGTAACCAAACTTTTATTATAATTATCAATTAGTAGTTGTTATCCATTTAAACCAATTCATTTAGATAAATTCATATCTTCCATAAAAAACACAAATACAAGAATATCATAGCAAGCTTCATAAATTGTGACAACCAATTTAGTTCTAATAAATCCATTCGCAAACCACATACTCTTCGTGGATCGACCCCTTGCTACCACTAGCTATTTGTTAAGGGTAATTTGGGCTTATAAATATTATCTTTGACCGGAGCGCGACACTCCGATCAAATTTTGGCGCCGTTGCCGGGGAGTGCGTGCGCTTTGTGTTTGGATTATTGTTTGAAATTTGTGATTATCTGTTTAAGTTGTTTAGTTTATTTTCTTCCCTTTGTCTTGTATAGTTGTGATTTTACTTCGGGTGGTCGAGCTTGTTTGTGCAGGAACATGTTTTGCAGGTACTATCTTTCAATATGAATTGGGTAGATGATGATCCGTGTGAGTGTTGCGGAAGCGGAGAGCATTATTTAGAAGATTGCTATGTTTTCCACGAAAAAGTTCAAGCCAACAAGGATCGGGAAGACTACCTCAATGGATTGTATGAATATAGGAGGGCGGACTATGAAGATTTCAATGGTCCATCCTCATATTATCCATGCGCTAATCCACCACCACCAAATTATCAAGAATATTACTATTCGGAGATGGATTACCATTATGAGCAGGAGCAGGGTTACAACAACTATCAACCCGACTTGCCGCATTTCCCGAGTTACCAGGAGGAGTATGATGACTATTATCATGACTCCCCTCAGCCGACATACGAGGAGCCTCAAGATTCGTTAAACTCTAAGCTCGATATGATTATGGACATGATGATAGAAATGAAAAAGAAAAACGAGCTGAGAAACAAATCATTTGAGGCTTTGGTTATTCAGGTTGGTCAATTAACCGAGGAGATGGCTCAACTTAGGCGGGACCAAGAGGTTTGGGCCAATGGTACAATAGTAGATGGTGATGTGGTGGAAGAGGTTATCGATCTTCCCGAGCAAGAAAATGAATGTTTGAACCAAGCGGAAGACATCACGCCGCAAGACGGGTCAGAACCAAAAGAAGCCCACATTCATGCCTATCCTTCTCCCATACTTACCACTCCAACCAACAAAGTTGGGGATGAAGGTTCGGGTATAAGGATTCGAAGGGTGGCATTGAAAGACATTGGCCGGTTTGGTAAGAAGCGACCCCGAAGTTGTACGTTACGCATGCCGAATAGAAGAAAAAGAGAATGGATTCGGCATGCTAATTACCGAGCGTATGTTGGAAACTCGGTAGGCAAATGTGCACTTCGACCACCATGAGGGGTAAATCAGGTATGGTAGTTGTAGAGTTTGTATTTTTATTTGTTTTATTTTATTTTAGTAGTTAAATGAACGTTGTGGGTGTGTTCCCTATATAACCCTCACGAGACCTCTCGTCCTCCCAAGCTATTGGGGGGTTTAAAAGGACTTGTAACATTTTAGTTAGAATTGTGTATAGTTTTAAATTTTTGTGTATTTTAGATATTATCGTAATCGTTTCCTACTAACCTTATTTGATTATGTGAAGTCCGAACATCATAAACGACTCTTGAAGACATAAGGTATGTTTTAGATTTCGTTTTGTGCATTGAGGAAAATACACGTTTATTTTAGGGGTGGTAGAATCGTTACGATTTTTCGTATTTTTAATTTTAAAATTTTAGCTAATAAATTTTTACAAAAGTTTTTTTTTTATAATTTTTAGGAATTTTTTATGTATATAGTCCCTTTATTAAAAGTTCTTATTTTTAAACATATTTTTCAAAAAAAAAAATTGAAAAAAGGATAGCCGTCGGCGACGGGCTACAAAAAACAGCTGTCGGCACAAAAAGCCCGTAGCCAGTAGCTTAAGCCGTCGGAAGATTTTGCTCAAACCACTAGCCGTCGGCGACGGGCTTGTTTTTTTTCAAAAAAAAAATTTAATAAAAAAATGTTTTTAATAAAAAAAAATGTTTTTAATAATAAAAAAAAAATTCGTTAAAAAAAAAGTTTTTAATAAAAAAAAATTCGTTAAATATATATATATATATATATATATATATATATATATATATATATATATATATATATATATATATATACATATAGGGGGCCGCTAGAATGAGAACCACCACGAGTTATAAGAACCACGAGAACCGCGTCCCGCGGGTGGCCGTTGACCACGAAATTTTTTTTACACCTAGATCCGTATATTTTAAGACCGGGTGTAAATTTTGGGTTCAAACGGCGCGCCCGAGGGGGTAGTTTTTTACGCCCAAAGTTTGGTTAAAAAAAAAGAAAAATTAAAAAAATTAAAAAAACCCAAACTTTGGGCATAAAAAACTACCCCCTCGGGTGCGCCGTTTGAACCCAAAATTTACACCCGGTCTTAAAATATACGGATCTAGGTGTAAAAAAAATTTCGTGGTCAACGGCCACCCGCGGGGCGCGGTTCTCGTGGTTCTCATAACTCGTGATGGTTCTCATTCTAGTGGCTCCCTATATATATATATATAGAGAGAGAAAGGTTAACATACAAAAAGCCTTATCATACATCACGTAGGAGACAATGGTAACCGTTGGATCAGGGGTATAATCACGCATGGGACCACATAATCACGCATGGGACCACATGGGACCACATAATCACGCATGGGACTATAATCACGCACGTTCTATGATAATAACGCACGTTATATATTTTGTCATGTATGTTAATGTAGGTTAAGCCCTGAAGTACATTATACTTTCTCTATATATATATATATATATATAGGATTAGGTTCAAGAGTGAACACTAGTGTAGCTTGCGAACTGAGTGAACTAATCCTAGCCATACACATATGTAGATCAATGGCCAGGATTTGATGTTGAAATACACTAGTGTATTTTACGATTTGATGATGAGATTCTGGCCATACACGTGTGTAGATCAATGGCCAGGATTTGTTCACTCAGTTCGCAAATACATTAGTGTTCACTCTAGAACCCCACCCTATATATATATATATCTCCAAGAACACAAAACCTTCATAACTCCTTCAATCCTCCACCAAATCAACTGATTTTTGAGTCCATTTTGTGTAATTTTTCGAGAGGAACAAAACCCCCAACACGGTTTTCATCAATTCTTGTTAGTTTGCAAGATCTTAAGACGTGTAACTTCGGGTTTTTAAATGGAGTTCATTAAGTTTCTTGTTTTTCATCTTTTTCTTAGTTCTTGGTATCTACAACATCAAAGGTATGGTATGTTTTGTGTTGTTTATTTTGTGTGCTTTATTTTTATTTCATCTTTTATTTGTTTTTCCACATAAATAAAGGTAAAATAATGCATGGCTTGGTAATATTTTCATAAAAATGGTAGAACTAGGTAACTAACAAATTTTGATAGTTGTGAGAAGCATGCTTCTACACAAAGGTTAGAATTTGTAGGTACATGATGTTCACGAGACAACCATTTTTTTATGAAGAGAAGAAGGAGATATGGACATCAAGCAACAAAATCAGGTGCATGCGTTTCCATTTTACCTTGATTGTTAGTGTAATAATAAGTGGATTGTATTTCGTATTTTGTATTTTCCGGGGTGAACTTTGAGAGGGTTAGCCGTGTCGCATCCCTTGTGCGTTTTTAAAAACTCTAGTTCTTAAACATTGAGGACAATGTTTACCTCAAGTGTGGGGATGGGGGAGTAGTAAAAGTTTTCGATTTCGACCCGTTCATTTAAATACTACACATTGAGGACAATGTTTACCTCAAGTGTGGGGATGGGGGAAAATTTCAAAAATTTTTCAAAAGTTTCTTGTTTCAAAAGCAATCTTAAAAGCGCAAGTAGCTTAGTCAACGAGGGATGGCACAACCCATTTGGTCTTTTGTCATGGTCAAGTTCAAATTAATAGCATGAAGGGTATTTAGCGGGTGGTTATTTGGGAATAATTCGCCTAAGGAACTAGCATTTGATGCATATCACATATCATACCCTTATACGTGAGGTTTTGAGCCACTTCTATATCATAAGAATTAAATGTTTTATTGTTTGAGTGGACCATTAGTCGCGTATTGTAGAACTTGCAACTTTTGATACGTTCAAAACCATAGACCAAATACGAGCACGAGAATGATTAAGGCATTAGGTAAACCTTTTCCTTTTACACCATTCTTATACCCTTACCCAAAAATTATCCCCTAGTAGCCAATCTTGAGCCTAACCCCTTCATTTGACAATCCACTTAGCCAACAACCATAAGCCTTTTCGTTTAAACCCGTGTGATAAAAATTCGATTATTTAGCAAAGTTTGTATAGTTGTATTTATTTGGTTAAAAAAAATCAGAAAATGTTATGAAAAAGATGAAAAAAACATTGAGAAAAGAACAAAAATATGTGTTTCTAGTTGTTGAATAAAAGGCGAAAAATCATTGCCTTATAGTTGATGTTTGTAGTTTACTTGAGTAGGAATAGTTGTGTTGTAATAAAAATTGAATTTTTCATCACCTTAGCCACTTAAAATATCCTGTTCCCTACCTTAACCCTAGCCCCGTTACAACCCTTACAAAGACCTTATGACTTGTGCTTAGTATTCGTGTTCGGCGGTGGAGAATGATTGAGTTGCAAGCCTATGCGGGTACGTGTTCTAATCGGTTTTGAGCGATTACTTGTCGAGATGCTAATACATTACATATTAGCCAAATGTTAAGCCAAGTGGAGAGAACATTGTGAGGGATATGTATGATTTGTTAGTTTTAAGGGCGAGTTAATCTTGGGTAACCATTTGTGTATGTGAAATCACATTACCATTAGATATTTCGAATTGTAAAGAGTTTGAACTTTTGTATGACAATAGACCTTAACCTTTGTCTCGGGAATGGGAAGTGTGTTCATTGTTCGACCCACGCAAAAGTGAAAAAAACAGATTTGCTTGAGGGCAAGCAAAAGACAAGTGTGGGGATGTGATGCGCGGTTGAAAACTGGTTATCGTTTGTGCTTAACTTAATGTTTTTACATATGTTTAATCTCGAATAGCCTACTTGTAAAAGGAATTATGTTTTGTAGGTCTTGTGAAGATTAAGGAGCTAATTGGGAGCTTTACGGGTCACCGGGATCAAACGTCATCAACCGGGGATGTGAAATGAACAAAACCGGGTTAACCACGAAGATTGGATGTGTTTTAGGGAATGTTAATAGAGTTAACATGAAGATATTGAAAGATATTATGATAGAGGGCTGAATTACGAGCACGTGGGCGAAAACGGTGCATAAAACGGAGCTATAACGAAAAAGTTATGAAGAAAACAGTTTCGGACGAAACAGCAAAATCTAGAGGCCGTCGGGGACGGGCAAGCAGGCCGTCGGGGACGGGCAAGCAGGCCGTCGGGGACGGGCAAGCAGGCCGTCGGGGACGGGCAAGGGAACTCAAAACCGGGGAATTTCTTCCTTGGATGCCTTCTATGATTGCTAGCTTTGACTTTTGAA
Source organism: Helianthus tuberosus (assembly GCA_030545235.1). Taxonomy (NCBI): domain Eukaryota; kingdom Viridiplantae; phylum Streptophyta; class Magnoliopsida; order Asterales; family Asteraceae; genus Helianthus; species Helianthus tuberosus. The sequence continues at coordinate 65,189,275 of CM060369.1, forward strand.
GTGAATACGGGTTTTTAGTCTTTGAGGGGCCAAGAGCATGAGTTTTGAGCAGACTTTAGAGAAACCAATCTCTTCCAAATTCATGAGCATTCAATTCTCAATGGAGACACACCTCATCCAAAGTCCCTCATGTGAAACCATTGAATGCCCAAACTTGTGAAAGGAAGTAAATGCTCCAAAGCTTGAAGATGTGAATGCTCTAAGTTCTTCATGTCTATATAAACAAGATCATCATCCAAGATGAAGATGTCGAAGGACCAACGACGGTTCACCATCACTCATTCATCATTCTTCATCCTCTAAGCTCCAACATGACTTCCGTCAAGGTTCATTCTTCCGGTGATCAAGCCTCGTCATGGTTTCACCCCGGTGTAGGTAGTTGTTTAATTTATGGTTTTGAATTGTTCTTGCTTCAATTTGTGACAATTTGTGTATGATTTTAGAAACCTTTGACAATAGCTTGCATTTGTTTCAAATTCATAAACTGTTGAGCGATGTTAAAAGTTATGACTTTATGAAATGGTTATGTGTAATATGCGTTGTCTTGGTTAGGATTTACTTGTGTTGATTACAAAGTGTATTCTTGTCCGTTCGTTGAAACGTTGATAGTTATTAGCACCTAAGTCACGGTACACTAAATCCGTTAATTGTATGCATTTGAGTTGAAGCCTAAAACTTGTAGAAACCATAAGTTAGCAATTACCGAAACCGGGTGTGATTCCTTTTACTTATTATTGTCTAGTAACCAAACTTTTATTATAATTATCAATTAGTAGTTGTTATCCATTTAAACCAATTCATTTAGATAAATTCATATCTGCCATAAAAAACACAAATACAAGAATATCATAGCAAGCTTCATAAATTGTGACAACCAATTTAGTTCTAATAAATCCATTCGCAAACCACATACTCTTCGTGGATCGACCCCTTGCTACCACTAGCTATTTGTTAAGGGTAATTTGGGCTTATAAATATTATCTTTGACCGGAGCGCGACACTCCGATCAGTCACCCTGACCGAAAATCATTCACATTTCAAAAATAAGCATTTGCATCATACTTGGTACTCGTTCTCACCAAGAGTGCTTCTTGTATTTACTCGTAGTTTAAAAAACTAGAATTCGTGGGTATGCATATTCCGAAAGATACGTTTGTTTGAAAACCGGTATGTTTAGTATAAACCTTTCGTAAATCATTTGTGTTCCTCGAAATCCCTTCGTAATATGATTTAGAAATACGAGTTTTGCGTTTGTTCAAAACTTTGTATGTTTTTGCAAAAACGTGCATGTCTTTCCACCCCGAAAACATTTACAAAAATGTAAAACCATAAAAAGTGGGGTTATGAACTCACCTGAATATTCCTGTGCAAAGCTAGCTAAATACGACTTCGTGATGTCGTTTCCAAGACGAGACTCGCTAGCGTGCATTCTACAATATTCCTAACACGGAATATCTAATAAGTTTCTAAATAAAAGCGGTAACTAGTCTACGTGTCACCGAGCTCTACCGAATCGTTAACCGAACGATTTGACGGTAAGTGATAACTTGAAAGAAGCGAAGAAGTTATGCTTGCGTAATTCGTTTATTCGTCGGTATTTAAGAAGTCTCGAAAAGACTTAGTTCTCGTGAGGTTTAATATATATGAATATTTATATAAAAGTATATAAATATATTGATATAATCGCGTTAGTTGTCTCGAGAAATCGTACGTGTATGTACAAAAGTTTGTATGAAAATAACGTATAACCAATTCGTATCATATATACGTCTCGTATGATATTTATCAAAGTGTATGTCTATGCCATTTAGGCGTTTGACGTGAATATAAAAAGTCATATTCATGAAAGAATCGTCGGATTGTCGTGTTTGAAAATAAATATATAACTATATTTATTTTTATAAACGAATGTGTGTTCGGCGTTTGAAACAATATAAATAATTGTATTGACTCTATAAAGGAGTTGTCGAAATTCCGAAGTTTATAATAAATATAATAATTATATTTATTTGTTGTAAATAGATTTCCGACTCGTTTTATTTTACGGATTTTCTCGAAAAACGGGCAGAGTTTCCTCTGTTTTTGGACGCCCCGACAACACAAGTTGTCGCTATTTTTATCAAAATTCAATCAATTCACGCAATATATATAGCTTTTCATCAAATATGCCAAATTAAAGTGTAAATAGTCGCTAAAAGTATCGGTCGAGCTCGTTCACGAAATAAATAAAATTATAAGAATAATGAAGTGTATTGCGCCGTAAAATCTTTACCATCTTCTCGTGTCGAAAGCCGAGCTGACCGAGTCAACCCCCGGACCTGAAATCTGACCCGAACTATCCGTTGACCACAGTTGACCGAACCCGGATGTTGACTGAGTTTGTTTTCCGACCCGAACCGAGTTAACATCTGACCCGAGCCTCCCCAAAAGACCCGAACCGCGGCTGTGACCCGAACCGCACACAACCCGAAACTGTTGAAACATAACCCGATGAACCAAAGCTCGAACCCGCTGACCTCAATCTTGACCCGACTGAGTCTGACCCGAGACCGAGCCACTCCAAAACAACTCGAACCAAACTGTTGACTGTTTGACCTGGACCGACTGTGCCGCGAAACTCGAGCCACCCGGACTGAACCAAGACTCGTGTTGACCCGAACCAGTCTGACTCGAACCGCTCCTGTAACGAACCCGTAACTAATCGGAAAAGTAACGGCTATAGCCGTTCGTCTTCATCATCATCGGCTTATCACCATCACCACCACGTTCAACATCATTATCATCGTCAACAGCGGCAGTCGCCGCCGTTACCGTCGTCTCTGCTCACTCTCCGCCTACTCACTCTCTCTCTCCGCGTCGTCTAGCACCACCCACCATAGCTCCGCCGTCTGTGGTGGTGGGGTCATTGCTGTTGGTGTATACCGCCATCAAATCGATGGTGCTGGCTGGTGATATAAGATAAAAAGGGGTGGGTGTTTGTCGGTGTTTGTGTGGCTCGTCGGAGCTCCGATCGGAGCCGGTTCGTCGCCGGAATAAGCACCAGAGAGGGAACCGAGAGATATGGGTGGTTGGATTTAAGAAGAAGATGAAGCATTTTATATTTGTTTGTGTGTTCTGTTTGTATTGAAATCGAGAGAGAGGAGAGGGTAGAAGATAAGAAGACATTTGTTCTTATGTGTGTGTATGTTGAATCTGCTCAAAGGAAATTAAGGGATAGACCCTCATTTATAGATGTTTGATGAAATCTTATATGATCTTTAGAGATTATGTATGATCCTTATGAATCTTGAGAAAATATTTTGTAGAGATTTCCTAGATTTAGTGAGATCTTGTCTAGATCTTCAAGAAATAGATATAATATGCGCAGGTTTAGGCTTGTGGGTTTTGGGCTCGGGCCCAGGGCCCACAAGCCCATCTCTTGTGTAAGTGGTCCGCAAATCCTACGAGACCCGTTGTCAAAACCCTGAACTCCGTTTAACGACAAGAATTAAAATACACAAAAATACGGTCGGTAGTTGTTGTTTGCGCGCCCGTTCGTCGGTCACGGTAATAATCGCGAAAAATTGTATCGTTGCCATCCTTAATCCGTTTTTCGATCCGGTTTCGACTGTAGTCACTAAAATTAATTACGGAGCTAAATATAGCGTAAAATGTAAGTTCTGAAGGTGACAGGCGTCTCCATCACTTCCGTTTCGTTGCCGATGCGTTTCCTAACATCGCGTTTTTAGTTCACGTTTGCATTTGTGTCGCACGGAAGCCCAAATAAATTCACAAAATTAATTCGTAAATATAACATATTCGTGTAACGTTCATGCTTGTCGGCGTTGTCAGTATTTTGTACGGCATCAGTTCGTTGTCGCTAATATTCACCGGATCTTTCCGTAAACAACCGTTCACGCCCTGTAAAGCCGGTTAGCCGCTTCTAGGCATTCCAAAGACCTAATTAAGTTAATTTGTGTCTTAAACACTATTTATTATCGCGTTAATTACTTGTTAATCATGTAATTAGGTGCCGTAAATCACGGGTTGTCACATTCTCCCCTTGTTACAGAAATTTCATCCTCGAAATTTTGACTATGTTATCTCCTCAGAATTTTGTTGTTCGCAGGTAAGTCCGAATAATAACAAAGTGAATGACCGCGTAATCGAAACAAGACTTATTCGAATCAGGTGAATTTAATAACATTCCTCCACAATAGGAATCCCAACGGTTTAAAAGAAATGTGTCTCAGTAATTGATGTCAACAGAAACGAGACGTATAGGTACAGTCACTAATGTGACTAAGTTAGCAAGGATCCAACAATGAACAGGAACTTCGACCAATCGAATTCCATATGAACGTTTATAACATGTAAATGAGTTCTAGAAGCAATAACATCCACTGGATGAACTCAGAATCAACAATCTTAAATATAATAGTTTGCATGAAACGCTCGATCGTGATCAGCGCAAGCTGCAAGTCATACTGACGCCACAAGGTGTCGCAATGAACGAAACAATTTAATAATAGAGGTGATCGAACAAGTATCCCCTGTGTTTTGCATAAAACGCTCAATCATAATTAGCCCAAGTTACAAGTTTGTACTGACACCACAAGGGTCGTAGTGATTTAAATAATTCAATAATAGCGGTGATCAAACAAATCCACCGTGTTTGAAGTCAAATGAAAGCGTAATAAGGTGAATCCGAAAGTTTGTTTCAAATGACATCATAGAATTTTCAATAGAAATTTGAACATCAAAAAAATAATGTTTTCGATCGAAGGTGAAGAAGCAATGAATGTCGCAAAGCATTCGATCGATGTTGAAAGATCCGTTATGAGGTACACCGGAATATGAAATGAACTTGTGTACCATTGTCTTAACACACAATTGTGTTCAGACTGTTGTAATGTGGTAATTCAAAGTGGATTTAATCTGAATCAATAAATAAATAATTAAATCCGTGCATAAGATATGTAAACGAGTTTAGCGCAAGGTTCAAATAAGTGAAAATACCACCACGAGGTGTCGAAATCAACAATTTAATGGAGTCGAATACCAAACAAGTTTACCACGACTCGGAAAAACTGAACTGCTCGTTAAAATTGATTTGAATATGATGCTCCCAATACATCATATGGTGTCTCGAATCGAATATGTGTAATGAGCAAGTTCAAACAGTTGAACTTGGTTTTAGCGCAATCCGACAATAAATATATGTATCGACAAGAAAACTTTCGGCATGGTCACAACGAAAAACCATGTATGTAACTTGTAAAGAAATGATCGTGATACAATGACCATTAAGAGGAGTAGAGATACGAAAATCTACTCAGTAAGTGTGAAATTCAAAATTTCAATAAAAGAAATTTGAGGACTTTACCTGGGGTTTCGTGTGACGACCAATTGTTAGGTGACATTACCATTTAATGTCGAACATAGCGTATTCATCATTAATTAGGTAGGGGGGAAAATGCGGAGACATTCGTCTTCTCCCTGGCGTGATTCGTGCCGTTGCAGGATCGCGTGACAAGTTTTCATTTCCTGATCGTTAGTTCTCCTGCTAACAGGGATCTAGCATCGTCGTTAAATTTGCGTCATCGTTCCTTCTCAAAGGCCTCGCCTCGACAGTCGTATGTGACGTGCTTCAACCTTCGTTGACGTACATATTGAGTTTCGCGTATACCTGTGCACTAGCGTTTCGTTCCGCGTAGAACGTGATGTGCCCCGACATCCGTTGACGTAAAGATTGAGTTGCATGTATTCTTGTGCACTCGTTTTGTTATGCGTAGGCTGCCTGCTCGGGAAGTTAAAATATCACAGACAATATGAATAATAATGTGTGCCCGAGTTAATATTCGCGGTTCCTACGTGATGACCTTTAATACACACACACATGTGCAAATAATCAATCATATAATCAAATAAACATGTTAGTCACCAATAAGCAGTCAAGTAATTCCCCTAGTCCCACTAGTCTATCCTCCCAGCCTCTCAGACTGAACTTCCTAGTCCTACTAGACCCTCTCAGACTGAACTTCCTAGTCCCACTAGACCATCCTCCCAGCCTCTCAGACTGAATCTCCTAGTCCTACTAGACTATCCTCCCAGCCTCTCAGACTGACTCCCTGTTCTGAAGGTCTTAAATGCATGTTTCCTAAACTCTCAGATTTTTGTGTACTGTATGTAATCGTTTCGTGTACCGTGTATAAAACATCACAATAGCGTATGTTTGAAAACAAAATTTTGACTGTTTGTTTTTTTCGGAAACGGTTGGAGACCATATTCGAGTACCAGAAGTTCTGTATGTATTCAAAGTCATAATAGTCTAAGTTCCCAGAGGAAAGTGAGGTTAGAGCCTAGGTATCACAACAGGAACCTAATTCGCTGTAACCTATAGCTCTGATACCAATCTGTCACACCCCGAAATTATCAGAGCTTGGCGTGACCGGACTGGTATCTTCATTGCACAGCGGAAGCAAAAAGTTAAGACTTTCTAGAAATTGAACGCCCACTAGGTACTCGTATCTCCAATGGTCCTCCTATTCCAACCGTGCCTTGACTTTGAAAAGCAACCTGAGAAAGAAACATGCGAAAAAGTCAACATAAAGTTGAGCGAGTTCATAGTTTGTTTGTAAAAGATTTGAAATAAATCTTTTGAGTTGTGAAAGATTTGAAATAAATCTTTGGAGTAACCGGTTTTTGAAATAGTATTGAGAAAATGAATTTAAAAATCATTTTCTTGCCAAGTTATATGGAAACGTTGTGTTTGTAACACAGTATGTTCATAAAGACCATGTATTTGTAAAGTTCGCATAACCGTCAATGCCCACCCTGACTTTGACTCCATGCCCGCATAATCCTGTGCTTTAAATTTTGTATAAAACATGGTATTTAATTTGTATGAACAAGTATTTTCCGTAAGTATATGTGTCCCTGGTATGTAGCAAATAAGGAAATAAAGAGATCACCAATGGTTTGCAAGGCCATTGATATGTGTGAAGTGTAAGTAGGAAGACTCAAACCTAGCGGATTTGTGCGTTGGGTACATAGTCACCCCGAGGTCCGTTCTGCTGGGCCTGGGGCTGGGCTCGCTACACCCAGATAGATCTACCGCATTATGCCCCTCGGTCCTACAATGAGGATTAATGGCCTCCAGTTCCCGCCTACCCACTCACATGATCTAAGTAGTAAACCCTCCTTACGCTAATCATACCATGTATAAAAATCCCTGGTCTCCCCGACCCAATCCCTGGTCACCCTGACCGAATCCCTGGTCACCCTGACCGAAAATCATTCACATTTCAAAAATAAGCATTTGCATCATACTTGGTACTCGTTCTCACCAAGAGTGCTTCTTGTATTTACCCGTAGTTTAGAAAACTAGAATTCGTGGGTATGCATATTCCTAAAGATACGTTTGTTTGAAAACCAGTATGTTTAGTATAAACCTTTCGTAAATCATTTGTGTTCCTCGAAATCCCTTCGTAATATGATTTAGAAATACGAGTTTTGCGTTTGTTCAAAACTTTGTATGTTTTTGCAAAAACGTGCATGTCTTTCCACCCCGAAAACATTTACAAAAATGTAAAACCATAAAAAGTGGGGTTATGAACTCACCTGAATATTCCTGTGCAAAGCTAGCTAAATACGACTTCGTGATGTCGTTTCCAAGACGAGACTCGCTAGCGTGCATTCTACAATATTCCTAACACGGAATATCTAATAAGTTTCTAAATAAAAGCGGTAACTAGTCTACGTGTCACCGAGCTCTACCGAATCGTTAACCGAACGATTTGACGGTAAGTGATAACTTGAAAGAAGCGAAGAAGTTATGCTTGCGTAATTCGTTTATTCGTCGGTATTTAAGAAGTCTCGAAAAGACTTAGTTCTCGTGAGGTTTAAAATATATGAATATTTATATAAAAGTATATAAATATATTGATATAATCGTGTTAGTTGTCTCGAGAAATCGTATGTGTGTGTACAAAAGTTTGTATGAAAATAACGTATAACCAATTCGTATCATATATACGTCTCGTATGATATTTATCAAAGTGTATGTCTATGCCATTTAGGCGTTTGACGTGAATATAAAAAGTCATATTCATGAAAGAATCGTCGGATTGTCGTGTTTGAAAATAAATGTATAACTATATTTATTTTTATAAACGAATGTGTGTTCGGCGTTTGAAACAATATAAATAATTATATTGACTCTATAAAGGAGTTGTCGAAATTCCGAAGTTTATAATAAATATAATAATTATATTTATTTGTTGTAAATAGATTTCCGACTCGTTTTATTTTACGGATTTTCTCGAAAAACGGGCAGAGTTTCCTCTGTTTTTGGACGCCCCGACAACACAAGTTGTCACTATTTTTATCAAAATTCAATCAATTCACGCAATATATATAGCTTTTCATCAAATATGCCAAATTAAAGTGTAAATAGTCGCTAAAAGTATCCGTCGAGCTCGTTCACGAAATAAATAAAATTATAAGAATAATGAAGTGTATTGCGCCGTAAAATCTTTACCATCTTCTCGTGTCGAAAGCCGAGTCTGACCGAGTCTGACCGAGTTGACCGAGTCGACCCCCGGACCTGAAATCTGACCCGAACTATCCGTTGACCACAGTTGACCGAACCCGGATGTTGACTGAGTTTGCTTTCCGACCCGAACCGAGTTAACATCTGACCCGAGCCTCCCCAAAAGACCCGAACCGCGGCTGTGACCCGAACCGCACACAACCCGAAACTGTTGAAACATAACCCGATGAACCAAAGCTCGAACCCGCTGACCTCAATCCTGACCCGACTGAGTCTGACCCGAGACCGAGCCGCTCCAAAACAACTCGAACCAAACTGTTGACTGTTTGACCTGGACCGACTGTGCCGCGAAACTCGAGCCACCCGGACTGAACCAAGACTCGTGTTGACCCGAACCAGTCTGACTCGAACCGCTCCTGTAACGAACCCGTAACTAATCGGAAAAGTAACGGCTGTAGCCGTTCGTCTTCATCATCATCGGCTTATCACCATCACCACCACGTTTAACATCATTATCATCGTCAACAGCGGCAGTCGCCGCCGTTACCGTCGTCTCTGCTCCCTATCCGCCTGCTCACTCTCTCTCTCCGCGTCGTCTAGCACCACCCACCACAGCTCCGCCGTCTGTGGTGGTGGGGTCATTGCTGTTGGTGTCTACCGCCATCAAATCGATGGTGGTGGCCGGTGATATAAGATAAAAATGGGTGGGTGTTTGTGGGTGTGGCTCGTCGGAGCTCCGATCAGAGCCGGTACGTCGCCGGAATAAGCACCGGAGAGGGAACCGAGAGATGTGGGTGGTTGGATTTAAGAAGAAGATGGAGCATTTTATATTTGTTTGTGCGTTCTGTTTGTATTGAAATCGAGAGAGAGGAGAGGGTAGAAGATAAGAAGACATTTGTTCTTATGTGTGTGTATGTTGAATCTGCTCAAAGGAAATTAAGGGATAGACCCTCATTTATAGATGTTTGATGAAATCTTATATGATCTTTAGAGATCATGTATGATCCTTATGAATCTTGAGAAAATATTTTGTAGAGATTTCCTAGATTTAGTGAGATCTTGTCTAGATCTTCAAGAAATAGATATAATATGCGCAGGTTTAGGCTTGTGGGTTTTGGGCTCGGGCCCAGGGCCCACAAGCCCATCTCTTGTGTAAGTGGTCCGCAAATCCTACGAGACCCGTTGTCAAAACCCTGAACTCCGTTTAACGTCAAGAATTAAAATACACAAAAATACGGTCGGTAGTTGTTGTTTGCGCTCCCGTTCGTCGGTCACGGTAATAATCGCGAAAAATTGTATCGTTGCCATCCTTAATCCGTTTTTCGATCCGGTTTCGACTGTAGTCACTAAAATTAATTACGGAGCTAAATATAGCGTAAAATGTAAGTTCTGAAGGTGACAGGCGTCTCCATCGCTTCCGTTTCGTTGCCGATGCGTTTCCTAACATCGCGTTTTTAGTTCACGTTTGCATTTGTGTCGCACGGAAGCCCAAATAAATTCACAAAATTAATTCGTAAATATAACATATTCGTGTAACGTTCATGCTTGTCGGCGTTGTCAGTATTTTGTACGGCATCAGTTCGTTGTCGCTAATATTCACCGGATCTTTCCGTAAACCACCGTTCACGCCCTGTAAAGCCGGTTAGCCGCTTCTAGGCATTCCAAAGAACTAATTAAGTTAATTTGTGTCTTAAACACTATTTATTATCGCGTTAATTACTTGTTAATCACGTAATTAGGTGCCGTAAATCACGGGTTGTCACACTATTCCTGAAGAAAATACTGTTACCACTCCTGTGAGTCATAGTCCAGTAGCACCTAATGAGGGGGAGTCAAGCAACATACACACATCTCTAGACGAGACGATACTTGAATTTTCCATTCCAACAAGTGTTCAAAGAAATCATCCTATTGAGAATGTGATAGGCCCTGTGAATGCAGGAGTTTAGACCAGAAGCCAATCAGGAACCATTAATTTGTGCTTATATTCTAGTTACATTTCTCAAATTGAACCTAAAACTATTGATGTAGCGTTGCAGGAACCAGGATGGGTAGATGCTATGCACGAAGAGCTAAACCAGTTCGAGAAGCTCGGAGTATGGAAACTTGTGGAGTTCCCAAAAGGAAAACGCAAGCTTGGAACTCGCTGGGTTTTCAGAAACAAACAAGATTCTGAAGGAGTCATTGTTCGAAATAAAGCACGATTAGTGGTGCAAGGATTTAGACAGATAGAGGGACTGGATTACGATGAAGTCTATGCCCCTGTCGCTCGACTTGAAGCAATCCGGATTTTCTTAGCATACGCATCCTTCATGGGATTCACTGTTTACCAGATGGATGTCAAAACGACATTTTTGTATGGAGAAGTGAAGGAAAAATTTTTTGTTGAGCAACCACCGGGTTTTGTTCATCCAGATCATCCAGAATATGCATACAAGCTTGACAAGGCATTATATGGGTTGCATCAAGCACCTAGGGCTTGGTATGCTACTCTGACAGAACATCTTCTGACTCATGGATACACACGAGGCACAATAGATCAGACTCTGTTTATCAAAAGAGTGGGCAAGGATCAAATCTTGGTTCAAATATATGTCGATGATATTATCTTTGGGTCTACAAGTGAGGAGCTTTGCAAGGACTTTGAGAGAGTTATGCAAAAGAAGTTTGAGATGAGTGCACTTGGTGAAATGACATTGTTTCTGGTTTACAAGTTAAACAAGATTCACGGGGCATTCTAATTCATCAAGGGAAATATGTGGACGATGTGCTGAAGAAATTCAAGTTCACTGACGCTAAACCGGCAGAAACTCCAATGGCGGAAAGACCGTTGTTAACTGAAGATGCTGAAGGATCCTCTGTTGATCAGCGACTTTATAGGTCTATGATTGGATCATTGATGTATCTGACAGCTAGTCGTCCTGACATCATGTTTACTGTCTGCAACTGCGCACGATATCAGGCTAATCCTAAAACTTCTCATCTTACTGCTGTTAAACGAATCTTTCGGTACCTTAAAGGCCGACCCAGGTTTGGTCTGTGGTATCCGAGGGATTCGAATTTTGACCTGTTTGCGTTTTCTGACAGTAATTTTGGAGGCACTGACAAGGACAGGAAATCCACCTCTGCTGGTTGTCAATTTTTGGGTGACAGACTCATTTCTTGGCAATGCAAGAAGCAACAAACGGTAGCTATTTCCACAGCCGAAGCAGAATATGTTGCAGCTTCAGCGTCTTGCTCTCAAGTGGTGTGGATGCAACATCAATTGCAGGACTACGGTTTGACTTATCTTAAGACTACCATATACTGTGATAATGATGCTGCCATACAAATTGTGAAAAATCCTGTTTTCCACTAAAAAACCAAGCACATTGATATTAAAGTTCATTTTATACGAGACTGTTTTGATAGAGGTCTTATTAAACTGGAGCAAATCGACACAGATGCAAATGCTGCCGATTTGTTCACCAAACCTGTCAGCAGTTCGAAATTTCAAGTGCTTGTGGATTTTCTGAAAATGATCCGCTTTACTGACTGAGCATGTTTTTGTTTTATTTCGTAGGTAAATTTGTTCATAAAGTTTTCTATTCTTAGGTAGTTTTTATTTATGCTCAAATTTAGGGGGAGAAAATTAAAATGAAAAATACAAAAACATTAAAAAAAATTGAAAAAAAAAAGAGGTGTTGCATGACTGGGAAATGAAATGAATTTTCACATTATGGTCGAGGGCTGACTCATGTAAGACCAATATCGAAATAGTTTGACTCTAGTATGATGTGTTGGTAGGCTCTATCCTTAAGACTGGAAACATTGGCTGTTTTGTTCAGAACTAAAATAGTAGATGACCTCAGGAAAGAAAATCACTTGGAATTAGCTCATTTCTATTTGAATGTCTGTATGTTGTCCCGATACACACAATTTTGGTCTGACTCTGAAATCTTCTCTGAAAAAGTCGTGTATCTCCTTTGCTGCAACCAGATATATGCTGACCTGGAGGTGCTAGGCAACGTCAGCTTCTGCTGCATCCAGATACATGCTGACCTAGCTGTACGTTGTCGCTCTGTAGATCAATTAAACACCCGAAAGAGGCCCTCAAGTGCCCAAAAGAAACCCGAGAAACCTATATCAAATTGAGAAAAACTCATTTGATCTGTATATTATACCATCTCTGCAAAAGATCTATTCTGTTCTCTTCTCAACCTATTCCCAGTTAAGATTTCAGAAATCTGGATTGGACTTGTGAAATATGTGGTAGGGAAGATACTTGCATGATAGAGTGTGCTGTTTATATTTCCAGGGTTTGATTAGTATTTATTTGGGTGTTCATTGTTAAGAAATCAAAACATGATAAAACAGATTATATGCAGACCTAGACACAGTCAGGATATCTTAAAGGATGACATCAGTATACTCACCTGCTACGATGAATCATTGTGCTTACCTTGATCGCGGGGGTATGCCTTGGAATGGGACACATGGGTATAATAGTATAATATTACCTTAAGCATATCACGAAGTTGAAAAATTGAAAGTTGAGCGTTAAAGTTTAAGTGGACAAACATATTGGCAATCGCATAGACCAGTTTGATTAGGCTCGTACTGAAAAGTGTTCCTTAGTCTGCCTGAGAACGAATTTTGATCCCATTGCAATTGTAATTGTATTTTATGGTAGTTGTTTATATTTTGAGTTTTTATTTGTTTCTAGTTCTTAATATTAAAAAATTAAAAAAAATAAAAAAATACAAAAATAGTGTCTTGCTTTTCTATAAAATCAAAAATCCAAAAATAGAGTGTTTATTTGTTTTTTTTTAAATTAAAAATGTAACCCTTCTTGAAGATTTGACTGATCATAAAAAGTTGAACGGATTTAAATTGTGAAATCCGAGTATAAGTACTTGGATGTACCTAGTGTTCATATGGTACTCTCCCTATTGCATAAGAAATGTTTGCTTATGAGTTTGTGAGCATGTGCAGAACTTGATTTCAATCAAGAACAGGGATTGATGAATATTGAGATGTTGTTCGTTGCTGAAGAAGCCTGAAGCAGCACAACAACAAGATGTACCTGAGTCAGAAGAACCGGATACGAGACACCGTCTGACAGTGAAAGTGCATTTGAAGAAGTACCGTGAACCTTCTTGAAAGAAAAAGACTGAAAAAGAAAAGAGCTGTTGAGAATCCTCCTCTCACATTCTTTTTGACAAGACTTCAAGCAAAGCTGATCAAGATCCTGATATGAAGCTAACCACAAGAGCTGAAGAAAGAGACCCAGGGCTGAGAGTTCAGAAGTTAAGAATTTCCACAACATCTGCAGCATTGAGACAACCATAGACTTCGTTGAAGACATTGCTGAATTCATGCTATGAAGACAATTTGATGGCATCAGTCTAGGGGGAGATTGTTAGGCCCTAAAGTGTGAGTCTGACGCATCAAATTAAAACAACGGGTTATGGTTACGAACTGGGCCTTACCGGGTTAGTTTATATTAGGTTTTGGACCTTTATAGGTCACTTGGGCCAAACTTTAGGCCATGTGGGCCAAGCAGGCCCAGGGGGAGCCCATGTAGGGACTTGGGCTTGAGTTAGTATATAAACAAGTTTCTAACTTGTTTTTAGGTTTGAAACTCTTGGAACTCCTAGTTACACAATTCTAGAGAATCAAAGAAGGGGAGGCGATTAGGAGTGGTGTACTCATACCAGACGTTTTTGCTTGTTCAAGTAATCGAAACGTGTGTGAGTTAAAAGTTATTTAGGTGTTCTTGTTTGTTTTCATTTTATTTCTTGAATCACATATTGATTGGATTCCGCACAATCAATAGGTTGTTTGATATCATTGAAAGATCCGGTTAACGGGACTTACAGTGGAAGACGATGAGGAAAGACTCCGCCACCTAAACGGAGGAGGTACATCGCTCGTGAACGGCACACCGCTAACGATTTGTTGGTAAGCGATTACTTCTCAGCGGAACCTAAGTATGATGAAAAAATGTTTAGGCGTCGTTTTCGTATGAGTAGAAACTTATTTTTAAGGATGTCTAGAGATCTTGAGGAGAAGTATGTTTATTTCCAACAAAAAGAGGATGTAACCGGGCAATTAGGATTTAGTACATGGCAAAAGGTCACGGCCGCACTTAGGTAGTTAACGTACGGCAATAGTTCGGACATTATGGATGACTATTTAAAAATGTCTGCAAGTGTAGCTAGAGAAAGTCTTCACAACTTTTGTTCGTGTATTTTAGAACTTTATAGGAAAAGATATTTGAGAAATCCCTCGTTCAGCGACATGCAACAAATATTGGAACATCACCCAGATTATCATGGGCTACCCGGGATGCTAGGTAGTTTAGATTGTATGAAATGGCCTTGGGAACTTTGTCCTACCGCATGGCAAGGCGCTCACACGAGTGGATTTCACGGGATGCCAGCCATCATGCTTGAAGCGGTTGCGTCCCAAGATCTTTGGATATGACATGCGTTCTTCGGTAAGCCAGGTTCACATAATGATATTACCATCATAAACCACTCGCCCCTTTTCAATGATCGGGTAAATGGTATAGGACCCAAAGGAACTTTCTTTGTAAACATGGTTGAGTACGTGTATGGGTACTACCTAGTTGATGGGATTTACCCAGAGTGGGGGGTTTTCGTAAAATCGTTCACAAGACACGGCACCATAGATCCAAAGAGATTAAAGTTTAACAGGGTCCAAATGGCTGCAAGTAAAGACGTCGAGCGAGCATTCGGTGTTTTGAAGAAAATGTGTCAAATATTGGCAATGCCTTGTCGACTATGGGACAGGGATCAGATTGGAAACGTGATGTACGCATGTATCATTCTTCACAACATGATTTTGGAGGATGAAGGTAGAACGGTCGTTACCTACTATGATGATGATGACCCCCAACCAGGTAACGTAACAGTTACAGACGAAGATAAAGCGTCAAATGAATATTTGATCAAGTCAAGGGATATACATCACAACCTTCGATCTGATTTGGTGGATCATGTTTCAACGATTCCTGGGTTCGAAACCGACGAAGACGACGAAGAATGATAGTTTTTTTATTTTGATAATTATTTTGTATGTTTATGTAGTTTTTAATGGTTATATATATTAAAAAAAAAACGTGATGTGGCTTGGCCACGCCAGCCCAGCCACGCCCACCATACCCCCTACAACTTGGGTTTATGAATTGAGTTTTCAAAGTTACACGTGTCAACCCATGCCCCAAACCCCCGCCCCACCATACCCCACGGTCTAAAGTGTTTTTTTTTTATCACTGACGGACCACTAGAGTATCATCGTGCCATTAGGGGAACCACCCGATCATATCCATCCCCACTAGGCAATAATGCCTAAATCTGGAAAAAACCCCCTGTGAGAATCGAACTCAGGACTTGTCCCTAGATGTTATCCCACCCTAAGATGCCTACCACAAGGCTATAATGGCATGGGCCAAATAAAATGTATTTTTAATTGCATGAAACCTCTTAAACCTTTTCATTAAAAAAGTTCGATTATTACTGAAAATATATAATCTTGCATTTTTATTTGACCTGTTTCCTTTTTAGCATATATTTCTTAATTACCCTTTTTACGTGTTAGCATAGCATGGTAATTAGTCAAAACGTGTTCTATTCAAAATGAGAAATTTTAACGACTCTAGTCGTTAATGGTGGTCACTTGTCAAGGGCTATAGTTGGTCTGCACAACAAGGGTGGATCCATGGGTGTTTTGGGGTTCCCGGGAACCCCCTACGTTTGAAAAAAATTAGTGGAAGCCTTGCATGATTTGGAAAAAAATGATGAAAACTATTGAGAATCTATCAAAAGGAACCTGCTGGAAAACGTTTCTGACTTTCTGGATCTGTCACTGCTGCACAGGATGTGCTTATCATTTGTTATGGTTGATGATGAGTCATGTTCCACAAGATCTGCCCATTGGGTGCTACTACTAATGGACCACTTGGATGCTACTATTGTCATATAAGTTAAGCGCTACGGTTTACTACTGTAACCATTTTCCACATAGGTAATACTTCAGTTGCATATGGTTCATAACAGATGTAGATCAGTTAATTTTGTAAAGAGTCCTTTATGTTTGTACCAAATTGCAGGCGCTGTCCTTTGTCTTTAAATTTGACGAGTTTTGTCCTTAACGTTTCAAAATCATGCACGTTATGTCCTTTAGACCAAACCTAGTTAGATTTTTTGGTTAAAGTTGGTCATGTGCCTTACACATGAGGGCACTTTTGTCATTTTACCTCCTTAAAGATATTGAGTAAATAACTTATAACAAGGACTGATTGTGTAAAAATAAAAAAATAAAGATATAAAATACAATTTCCATTTCCATTTTACAACGTCTGAGGATTTACCGGCATGGAATGGTCGGATACAAGAAATCTTGAAAACCAGAATCATCACATGTTTCCCATACAAACGTACATGATCTGCAAAACATTGTTAATGACCGACAGTCATGCTCACATTTGGAAATGAGCTGTGAAACAAAAGGCCAATCTAGTGAGTGTTACAGGACTTACTTCAAGATAGTCATCCAGTCCATATTTTTAACCCTGACTGCCTATAACCTCCAAATGGTGCCACCTGCAGCATGTATATGAACATGAGAAACAACCTATAAAACCATGAATATACCAAGCGTCTTGTCTAATGAATGTACCTCTGTAGAAATTGATCCCTCATTCACTCCAACCATGCCATATTCTAGAGCTTCAAAGACGTGCCACGAGCGTTGAATACAGTTTGTGAACGCGTAAGCAGCTAGTCCTGTATACAGCTTAGACCACCGCCGCACCCACCCTTTCACCCACCGCCGCCTCTAACAGACACTTGTGAGTCTTTGTTTCACTTTCCCATTCTTTTCGCCTCTCATTCGCCGCCGCTTCCCGGAGTTCTCTCCGTCTAACTCACCGGTCGACTACACAAATTAGGGTTTCATCCTCCCTCATTTTCCCCCAATTTCACCTCCAATTTCTTCAATTTTCCCCAATTTCACTCTCAATTCCTTCATTTTTCGTCTGATCTAAACCTCCAATTCAACCCTACACCTTCAATTCAACCAACTTCTTCAATCCGGTGCACAGGTTTTTAGAGAGAGAAGACCGCAAATGTTTTTTTAGAGAGAGAAGACTGAGAGAGAGAGGATTGTTTACTTAAATAGCATTTTATTTTTACAAAATAGTCCTTGTATATAACTTATTTACATATTAACCCCTGAAAAGGTGAAAAGACAAGGATACCCTCATGTGCAAGGCACATGGCCATATTTAACCAAAAAATCTAACTGGATTAAGGCTAAAGGACATAACGTGCATGAATTTGAAACGTTAAGGACAAAACTCGTCAAATTTAAAGACAAAGGACAGCGCCTGCAATTTGGTATAAACATAAAGGACAAAACTTATAATTTACTCTTTTGTAAATAAAACTACTTGTTTTATTAATAAAGTTTTGCCCTTTACAGCCAAAGACACTTTAGATAACAAGAGCATTATTTATAGCCAAATACATTATACTTCAAAGACACAAATGGTCCATAACTCCATATATATGCTTCTAATCTTCCCTCCATGCATAATTTTCAGCCCTTAATGAACCCTGCTAAAATGCTTAAATCTTTATCGACACTTTAAATTTCAAGAATTAAAGAAAAGTGTAAATTTGAAGTTTGAACATACTTGGCACAGTCAGTGCTGGGGCTGATCTTGAAAGGGACGTTGACGCCACACTTCCTCGGGAGGCTGCTTGCAAAGCCGAGATTAATGCCCAAGTTGGATGCATACACACTCTTCAAGCAACCGCAGGTAGTCTGACGGTCAGGAGTCGTCTTTGCAGCATTATTGAGTCCTCTAACTCCACCACAACAAGCAGGTGGCACAGGACCACCTTTTGTTAGGTACCCGAAGCATGGTGCTAAAGCGCTGACCACCTGACCGCAGCTAATAGCCTCTGCATAGGGTGCCACCACCACCATACAAGCCATTATGAGACATGAAACCGCTGCGACCATCTTCGCCATCTTTCTAGTATTTCAGTGTTAAAACTGTATGAATTCTTAGAAGAAATATTGTCACAAGGTGCATATTTATATTGGTTTTTTTTGCATGTTCATGTGAAGGAAGAATGATTAATTAGTTGTTGGTAGGTGCCAACATTAATGAAACATTTAGTGTTTTTGATGTATGATATTTCCTAAGACCATGTGTAGTGGTTTGAGCAATAATGCCCCCACCCTTGGGCGTTTTGCGCCACGTGGCAGTCCAGTCAGCATGGAGGCATTATTGGGGGTTATTGCAAAAGTGGCGTAGTGGGAATAATGCCTAATAACGCCCCTTCCAATCATTAAACAATTATTTTTTTTAATTAAAAACTTAAAATACTTCTTAAAAAAAAATACAATACTAGAAATAAAAATAAATAAAATCCGACTAAATTAAAAAAAATACATTAGTTTTCGTCTTCGCTTTCTTCACCCTCGCCAACTTCGTCTTCCTCGTCCTCCGTTTCTTCTTCACCCGCAGGTGGTACATTAGTTTATATAAAATGAAGGAGTTTATATATATATAGAGGTAAAAGGTTTAAAAAAAATACATTAGTTTTTGAGAGAGTTTTTATAAAATGAAGGAGTTTATATATATATAGAGGTAAAAGGTTTAAAAAAAAAATTAATCATGTAGCCGTTATATACTAGCCGTTGCTAGTTTTTCATTGGCCGGTCAACCACATCGAAGCGTGATTCAAAAAAAGCTAAATCGAATTTTGCCAAAAAAAGCCCGAACACGCCGGGGTGTAATGGCGTGTCGGCGTTATGCGTCGTTTTCTTCGAAAATTTTTGAAAGATCACGCTCCATTACGGGCGGTCTAACTATGTGTAAAGTTCATGGATCTTGGAATTTGTGTTAGGCATCCATCTCAGTCACTAATAGGGTGGAGGGGTGCCACTCGGGGTATGCATGCGAGGGTTGATACCCGCATAGGGTACACCACCGCCACTCCCCTTGGGTAAGGCGGGCGGGCATGGTTGCCGGGCAAAGGAAGCCGCGTGTGGGTGAGTTTTTTTTAACCCTTGAATGGTCAAATGACCTTTACCAACATTAAAAAAAATATTTTAAATAATCAACTACAAATACAAATCATTTTCACACTTCACACTACAAACAATATTCACCACACTTTACTTTTACAAACAAATGTCACAGAAATACACACAATCTCGTTTCTTTGAAATGGGAACGGTGGAATGGACCGAAGAAGAGGAAATGCCATTGGCTAGGGCTTGGTTGAGTCTCGCCAACAACATGACTCCCGGATCGTGTCAGATGTGGATTGAAGTCCTTGACCTATTCCATCAAAATATGGGTGAAACAAAACAAAAGTCATATGAGATTCATTCGAGGTGGCGGATAATCCAAATGCGGGGTATAAACTTCGACCTACTTTTCAACAGGGCAGTGAACAAGGAAGAAGTGCAAACGAGGAGGAAGCGATTACGGTGACTCTTCGGGAGTACAAAAGGAGTTACGAGCCCAAACAATTTGATGGTGTTGACTGTTGAGGCATGGAAAATGGTGAAAACCCATCTCCAATGGAAAGATTTTTGTACAAGTATTTTTTTTTAAATGAAAGTTTAGTTTTTTTTAATTGTTTATTATATTTTATTAAAAAAAAGTTCTAGCATAGTGGTTTTAGTTGTTAGTAGTTTATGGTAAAAATGACGTGACTAGGGTGGATGAATGGAGTTCCACTCCACCAATATATAAGAGTTGTGCTAGACGTACTTTATCTCTACCGTATCTTTTTTACTTGTTACACTTTCACATTCAACTTATAGACAAAAAAAAACCCACTTTTTTTTTTTGAAAGGTAAACTTTATTACGAAACGACCAGCCTTGATTTGATTCTTTCAAAGAAGGGTTACAATGAAAATTTAGGAGAGGGCGTATTCAGCCGACAAATATAATGATTGGATTTAAATATGGATCACGCCTAACCTTCCCAACAATTTTCGAGTCTTTAACTATGATAAAAACTTTTGGACAACCATATCAACAAAAACAATCATTTAATAACAAAAAAACAAACACAATCGATACATAAAGATAGTCTATTCTTCCTACATCTTTAATCAAGAACTTTAAACTTAGAGTTAAATGCTTGGTTGGTCCCTGTGGTTTGTAAAAATTGCAGACTTGGTTCTAGTGGATTACTAAATACACACGTGGTACCAAAACTTCTCAAAAATGAACTCGGTTGGTCCCCAACTCGAACATCAGTTAAATATCTCTGTTAAAACACCCCATGTGCTTGGCACATGAGGGTAATTTGGTCGTTTCAGTCCAGCTCATTATAAAAAGAGGAGTTAAATACCTGGTTGGTCTCACCCCACCCTCTTCTTCCTCAAACCACCGTCAGTCCGTCACCATCTCATCTCCTCCACCTAATACCCACCACCATTGAATCCCCATAAAGATCTAATCCCCAAAATTAGGCACTTAACATGAACATTCATATATATAAATTCCATATAAAGCAACAATCCTAGGGTGTTGAAGAGGTATGGTCCCAACTTCTTGTCTACATGGCAGGGACCACACCACTTTTTCACTCAACATGGCGCTTACATCAGCAAATAAACCCAGAAGCTTCTGGAAGACGTCAAGGTGGCACAAAAGATGCTATTTCCGACAGAAAGGACAACACGTGTCACCAGTCGCCAAGCGCCATGTAGACCTGCAGCAAATCTGGGAGCAGACCGACAACAGCTGCACGATTTCTCCAGCATGGACGAATATCGGCGCGCCACGTGGACCACTATCCTGGATACATCGGAGGAGACCAAGAGGATATTCCCCTTGGTCGGACAGCTGGCGCCCGATAACAGCTGGCGAGGTTGCTCCTCCCTCCTTCACCCTCCGGCTATAAATAGGACCCTTCATCATCCAGGTTGATTCATTCGATTCTACACTCTTTCACCCACCACACACACTGTTTTCTTCCTCAGAGCAGTACTTATTCTCACGCCGGAGCCCGGTTAAGAGGGAAACCCCCATATTCCCCTTTTAACGAGCTAATGGTGTTGCTGTTTTGCAGGACCTTAGTCATTGGCGAGTAGAGAAGGAGATTGAACCCACAGAAGAGACAATCCAGCTAGTTAACCATCGGTGTTAACCAGTGTTTCATCATTGGCGCCCACCACATCTTTTGCAAACCACTCTCATCTCCTCTTTCTTCAAAAAAAAAAACTCTCTAGAATGACTGAACCACATCCTTCCCCTCAAGTGGACGGAGAAGTCTCTTCCTTTGAACTGATTTCGAACACTGCTCACGTTCAAAGAGTCCAAGGGAACGAGACCATCCGAGAAGGGCGAGGAAATAATGATTTTCCCGACATCTTTGGAAGCACTTCCAGAGTTGTCAATCAGACCACAAACGGAGCCACTTTTCAACATCCACCTGGGGTAGTTAACCAAGCATCCCCAGAAGTCCCAACACCTAACCATGGAGCTGGCCCCTTAGCTCCATCGGGCCAAACACAGTTGAACTTCTCGGCACTTTTAGGGCTACCCGAAGGAAAAACTCTGGCTTCCTTGTATGCCGAACAAATGGCGTCTTTGAACCTTGTTTATACGCAACTCAACGCGCAGCAAGCCGTGCTCCAAGCACAAGCCAACCAATCCGCTTTTGTCACTCCACCGCAAAGGCCTCCGAGCACCCACATACCTCAGCAGACCAATGCGTGGAACTTAAACCATGAGAAAGCACCCACTGTTAGAAGGCAAAGTGCGCATGACACGCGGGATACTTATGGCAAAACAGAAAGTAACTATGTGCAATAATCTCATCAACAGAGAAAGCCGGTACAAAGTCGTTTAGGCCCGCGCAACATAAACGACGAATGGGATAGCTATAATGAAGAAGATGACCCGACGTACAAGAAAGAAAGCACGGTATTCAGCAGACTACCACCAGAACACGAGGCATACAAACCCCACAAGCGCGCGGGGTACAATCCAAAGGCAGAATATGATTACTCATTGAGCTATCGCCCAGACGGCATGGCTGAAAACTCCAAGTTCATCAGAGAGATTGCAACAGCCGATATCGATAAGACAAAACTGCCACACAATGTAGGCAAATACAATGGCTTAACAGATCCTGACGACCACCTCTAAGTCTTCAATGGCGCAGGGGTAACAGGTGGTTGGAACTTACCAACTTGGTGTCATCTTTTCACACAAACCTTTGTCGCCGCGTCGCGCGTCTGGTTTGACAGCCTGCCAGCAGGAAGAATTAAGTCATGGATCGATTTTCGAGACAAGTTCCTCGCGCACTTCTCTCAACAGCGCAGGCACACTAGAGATCCAGCTGATTGTTTGAATATATGGAGGAAAGATCACGAAAGCGTAGAAGATTTCATCACCAGATATAACAAAGAATGTCTGGAAATCGAAGATGTAGGCGAGAAGATGATGCGCGCGCACTTCATGAGGGCAGTAAAATGTGACTACCTGATCAAACAATTGTAAGGAAGAGACGGATGTCACACCCCAACCGATGGCGGAATCATCGGGGCGCGGCACTAGGCGAATCAGATTGCTCAAGAGAATCCATACCAACTATATTGCGACAATATTTAATGCGTTCATTATCCCATACTAATAAACAATTACAATCACATAAGCTGTCACGAATTTCATGTTCTCTCAAACAATTCAAATCCGACAACCTAGATTTTAGGTGTGTTTCTAGACTTCCTAAGTTCCCACACAATTGTTTTGCTTGTATGTATAATTAGTTGTAGCTTATATGTGTACACATACATGTCGGTATAGGATACACGAGGACGCGATGCAGAGAGAGAGAGAGAGAGAGAGAGAGAGAGCGAGAACGAGCAATTAGACGTTAGTTTTGTTGCGAACATTCGGTTTTCGTTTCAGATTGCGATGGCTGTGCGAGTCGTGCGTTTATAAACCAGTGAGCGAAAATTGATAAATCGAGAAATCGATAAAGCGTAAAGTTTTAAATCGTAAACACATAAGCGTAAATAGGTTCCATAAAACGTAAAAATCGGCGAGTCGTATGCTGGAAAAATAGATAGAATGCCTCGGGTGTTTAGGCGTTGACTGCCCAAGGTAACCCAACTATACCCAACAAGTTCATGCACGCGCGTTGCCCTAGAAGACTTATGCTTCCACTGGGATGCAGCTCATGGCACTCGTCTTCTTAGTCATCGTGTGGCTCGATTTATCGTCATAGTCGAGTCCTTGGTGAGAGCTTTCTGAAAACCATTTCGTTGAGAGTGGAACGGTTTATTAAGATACAGGTTTCACCCCTGACTTAATAACTTCGCTCCTAACTGTGGTTGTGCTCTTCGAATAAATTCGGGAGTTCCACTGGATTTTGAAATGGAGACTTTCGTTGAGATATGGATCTCACTCCTAGCTCAATGGAAAGTTCTCGTGCTAGAAAAATGCGCTGAGTGAGCAATCTTATCGAGAGTTCTTGGTTTTCACGCCTGATCTCGACTGGACCGCTCGGTTGTGTTATGCGAGTATTTTCGAAAACGTGTGTATTATGTTGGCCTTAGGAAAGGCTAAGTAATATTCCAGCCCTAGGAAAGGCTCCTCGCGTGAAGTTGTAGTATGCGGTGTTCACGCGATGTTGTAGTCTTTAGCGAATTCGAATAAGAGTATCAAGTAGGCCCGTTCAAATCCTACTGGGTTCGCACGAGTCGGCCCATTGGTACCTAGACTATAGACTAGGTCGTTTCTAAGACATCGACCCGGACTAGTTCAAGTCTGGCCTAATTCCCTATAGTTATGGCTCTGATACCAATCTGTCACACCCCAACCGATGGCGGAATCATCGGGGCGCGACACTAGGCGAATCAGATTGCTCAAGATAATCCATAACAACTATATTGCGACAGTATTTAATGCGTTCATTATCCCATACTAATAAACAATTACAATCACATAAGCTGTCACGAATTTCATGTTCTCTCAGACAATTCAAATCCGACAACCTAGATTTTAGGTGTGTTTCTAGACTTCCTAGCTTGATTTGATGTAGACTGCGACTAAACCTGCAACATACGTTAAAATAATGTCAATACAAAAGTATTGGCGAGTATACATGTTTGATATGTAATAGTGTAATAGTTAAAAGCTGGGAATTTCCATATACATAAACGTAATATACGACATATATACTCACAAAACTGATACTACCAGCTAAGTCCTCGAGCTGTGATTGCGATTGCTAAACTAGACCCCGTCGGGCGCAATAGTACTATAGTAGTCATGGTGGGACGTCGCGAGTATAAGTCCTAGCACATATGTAACTAGCATCACGCATAACTATGCACGTAAGTCATTCGCAAGTGATAAGTAGTTTAAGTATTTGATGTATTTCGATTTGATAGCAACGTATGTTACACCCAAAAGTGCAAAACCAAAAAGGGTTCAAGTATACTCACAATCGGTGTTCGGTAAGCAAACACAATTTGATTGGATTGATGGGAGCGCGTTTAAGATTAGCCTGGTTATAGTTTGATAGCGTAAGCGTCGAACAGTGCGTTAAACGGTGGCGAGTGAACCAAGTGTCGAATGGTAATCCGATCGGATGGCAATCCGATCGGATGGCCAGTCGACCGGGTGGTAGTCCGTTCGGATGGTCATCCGATCGGATGACCATTCGATTGGATTGTCGCCTTGGTTGGTGGTGAGGTGTTTGCGTATGATAGTTTGCCTTTTGAAGTTTTCCTTGTAGCATTTTGAAAACAGAGATGTATCCCTACCTTTCGGGTCGGTCTATCGATGGTGATCCGATTGGCGAGACACTTTCGTTTGGTGACAGGTTCACAGCAGACTGGTCACTCAATCGGGCGGCAATCCGGTCGGGTGACAATCTATTGGAACTGATGTGCGATGTGGATCTGAAAGTGTCTAAGTGTTGAAGATCCAAACGTCATCCGATCGGGAGGTCGTTCGATCGGGTGGCAACCCGATCGGACGACGATCCGTTCGTCGTTTAAGTCTTTGAGTTTGATTAGGTCATGACAACAAGTGCAACCCGATCGGATTGCAGGTCGATCGGGTGGCAGTCCGATCGGACGACAATCCGATCGGATGGTAACCCGTCCCGCAATCTGGTCGTTTTACAACTTGGCTATTTTGATTTGATCGTGACGGTACGACTATGAGCTAAACAATGGAACTCCACCAAGACCGAGTTATCGGGTCAGATGGGAATCACCCCGTCCGATCAGTTAATTGTTCTTGACGGTTGTTCGTGTTTAACACGATAAGCCGGCCATCTCGTCGATAGGAACTAGTTCTCATACCGACACTTCACTAGAGGAAGAGCAGAAGGTCTGTATGAGCTCTGTTGCTACCGGTTTCGAATGAAAAGTTAAGAAAAGGTTAAAGAGAAGCTTAGAAAACTTAGATTCGACTTATATTTAGGTGAGATTAGTGTTTATACACCGTGGAATCTATCAGATCTGGACTGTTCTTGATGAGATGAGGTCACACTTCATTATTCCCAAGAACTCCATGATGACATCACCTTAGAACGGTTCAAATCCGAAGATCTAGCGGTGGAAAAGTGAGATCTGATGGTGAAAAAGATGAAGAAGTGCGTGTAGATTATAGAAGTACAAGATTTAGGTCGGAAACTTACAAAAATCATGAGAAATCGAGAGAAAAGGGTCCAAGAGCGTGCTGGTCGAGTGAGAGCTGTCACATCACTGTTCAAGTGATGTGACAAGTGCTATTTATAGGTGAAGGGGAGTGGAGGTGATGCAGTGCATCGGATCGAACGACTGTCCGATCGACTGACACCTCGATCGGGTGGCATCCGGCGAGTTGTGTTTCGGTGTTTCGATGAGCGTTGCGATAGTTTTGGTTACACATTTTCATATATATATATATATATATATATATATATATATATATATATATATTATAATTAATCACAAAAGGTCGTACATACGTATTTACATTCCCCAGTTTGAGTTGCGATAGTCGGCTTTTGTTTCGAGTTTGCGTTACTTACGACACATCACGGCTATCGAGGAGGGTAGAATAGGTCCTCACTCAACGTCTTCGTGAGTGTTAGTGTGTACGATGAGACGTGTTATGCTACAATAATAAACGGGGTACCACCCACTCGTATTGCCATCATCGTCACGACGGTCGGTGGGGTGGTACGCGCTCGTAGAGTCATTGTTAGCACTAATGTTTACGTTATTGTATTATGCGAAAATAGCGTTGTAATAGTTTAGTATGCGACGCGGTTACATTATGATCTGAATCTCTGGTGCTAGGCGTAACGAGTATAACGAGTGGTAATAACGCACGAACGTGCGGGTTGTTATAACGGAGGCCCCAAAGATTGGGAGACCTTCATCGAAGCAGCAAAACAATTGCACGCACTGACAAACAATTGACCGGTGATGACAACCGTCAATATGGTTACAACCACAACGATCGGCGCAACAAGAAAGGCAAAGGTCAATCACGGAAACGTCTGGTTACAGAGAAAGAAGCCCAATAAGAGAAGATATGCGCAATACAATCAACCAGATCGCTCATTGCAAAGAGGTCAAAAGAGAAAACAGTGGACACCTGATGTGTGTAAAATGCAACATATAAATTACATCAAATGAGGCATAAAACTAACCCTTTTTAAGTACTAATGTTGGAAAAAGAGTGTTTTTGTCTTCCTTTTGTATTTTCAGGATTAAATGAGCTCAAATTCACAAAAAAAAGCAAAAAGACAGCTAAATCTAACATAAATACAAGGAAAGGAACATAAGTGGACTGCCCGACCCCTCAACGGCATCTTCCCAAGCAAAATAGAGAAGGCAGAAGACTGAACACGGGCCGTGCTCAGCCAGCACGGGGCCGTGCCCAAGAAGCAGCAGAAAAGACAAACCTATAGAAGCTTCTATTGCCCACCACGGGCCGTGTCTAGCGAACACGGGGGCGTGTCGAAAGTACAGCAGGCGCATTAATTGTAATTGCGAATTACAATTAATGAAGAGAGAGAGTGTCAGACAGGCACGGGACCGTGCCCAGCGGACACGGGGCCGTGCCCAGCCCTCTGTTCAGCCTATAAATAGGAGTGCTTGGTTTCATTTCAACTCATCCCTTGGCACACCACCTCTCTCACACTTCATCCACCACCCACCACCATCACAACACCATCATCCACCACCATCATCCATTGTCCATCGTAGAGTGTGTGAGTCGTCTCGGGATCCAAGATTGATCGTAAGAGTTCTTGACAATCAAGGCCATGTTTGCCTAAGTCTCTTACATCACTTGGTGAAGACAAAGTGTCTAGTATAATACTTTTTATATCTAATCTTTTGCACTTTTTATTTGGTTTTGTATTAATGACTTTAATAACTAGTTACTTATGTTGAAGGTGATCTTTCCTTATCGTTTGTCCGTGGTGTCTTGGCATTATTTTACTGTCTATATAAAATAAAGGATTTTCACCATTCATATCTCCACGGTCTATATGGAGGTATGTTGGCTACCTGGTCGGGGGTTAAGGGAACGGTTTGGTAAAGGTCTTGCCATTGTTCAGCGTTTAGAGGTCCTGCAATGGACCTGGGTCAAATTTAGTAGGACCTCCTTCAATACTTCACGGTATTGGATGGCGGGGGTCCAAACTCTTTGATCCCCTCATAAGTTAACTACTATTAATACTATAACCCGGCTACTTAGGACTGTATCCCTGCTGACTCAGACTACTTAGCCGAGGGTAACGTCACCGCCAAAAGCGGGGCCTACCACAATACTGCATTAATAACTTAATTCATTATCTTCCAATAATCCACCCTTTTAGGATTGTATCCTTGCTGACTCAAACTACTGGGGTGAGGGTAACGTCACCTTCAAAAGAGGGGCCTACTACAATAACTAAGATAATCTCTTAATTATGTGCAAAAGTGCGGAAATAATCAAAGGTTATACTAGATACGAGTCGGAACCAAGTGATTCATCTTGTCTATCTGTTTTTCTTTTATTTTTATTTTCAGCATTTTAGTTAGTTTTTATTTTTCTTAGCTTAAAACATTTTTCTAAACTTTTTATTTTGGTTAGACGTTGAGGATAAACCGGTACTAAAAGCTCTTGTGTCCTTGGACGACCTCGGTATCTTACCAACGCTATACTACGCTCACGATGGGTGCACTTGCCCATATGTGTGTTTAGTGTTAGTAAAATATCGTGTTTTATAAATTTAAAACTTGGCTAAAATAAGTGTTAAAGGGGCTTAAACTATACACCTAATATATACGACACTTTGCACGCATCAAGTTTTTGGCGCCGTTGCCGGGGAACACAAGGATTTTAAGAAAGCTTAAAATCAACGGCCTAATCAGTTTTTCAAAACCTTTTTAAACGCTCGCACATTTTTCTGCATTTTAGTTTAGTTTGCATTTACAGTAACCTGTACACGGGGCCGTGTTCACTGAACACGGGGCCGTGCTGCACATTTTCATAAAAACGCCCAGTAACAGAAGCTTGAACACGGGCCGTGCTCACTGAACACGCCCCGTGCTCAACAAAATCAGTAAATTTAATTAAAACGCCCAGATACAGATCCTGAACACGGGGCCGTGCTCACTGAACACGGGGCCGTGTCCAGCCTCTGTTTCCGTTTTTCTTTTTGTTTTCTGATCTCGAGACTCGGTTGTGGTCTGCTGAGTGATCCTTATGGATCAATACTCAGGAGGTTACAACTACACCTATGATGAGGATGATTATAGGGGTAATTATTGCACTAATTGTCGTAATGCACGCTCGATTCAAAATAATCACTCATATCAACCATCCAATTCATACACCTACTATGAGGAGCCCATGTACGAGCCATCAACTTCATACACATCCTATGAAGACCAAAGGTATGAACCTACTCCCTCATACTCATATTTTGATGAACCAAGGTATGAGCCTTCTTACTCATACTTTGAGGAACCAAGATATGAGCCACCACCTTCATATGCTTACTATTAGGAACCTTGGCGTGAACAACCCACCTCATATGAGTATTATGAAGAACAAAATTATGAACCTTATCCATCATATGCTTACAATGAAGAACAATGGTGCGAACCATCGACTTTATATGGGTATTATGAGGAACAAAGGGTCGAACAACCGGATTCAAGCTTAGGAAATAATGATTCTTTTTCTATAACCGAAGTGACCGATAGGATATTAGAACACATTAGAGTTATCGATCGATGTATAAAAGAAGCTCGCGCAAGGGAAGAGGAGTCCCGCGCAAGAGAAGAATTAAAAAAGGAAGAGATAACCGAAAGTGTAAAAATGGAAGAACAAATAAGTGAAAAACCGACACATGAGTTAAACAACGAAAAAGGTGAGTCCGACAACGTTAAAATTCAAGAAGAGTCTAATTTTGAAGAAATTAATCTCTTGTCACCTTCTTTCGAAAATCATTGTTTAGTACCCACTCATGCTAAGTTTTTAAAAGAGTTAAACACTAACACTAAAATTGACGAAACGGTAAGTGTTAAGTTAACTAATGATCAAACTACACTAATAAAAGAAGACCCATTAGAAATTAACATTACACCGGTTCCATGTTTCTTTCAAAATTCGTTTATTAGTAATATCACAATCGATAAAGATCTTTGTGTTAACATAATGCCTAACTACATTTTCGAAAAATTAAGTATTAGTGATTTTTCTCCACTTCAAATACCCATTTTTCTATCCAATCGGAAAGTAATAAAATCAATCGGTATAGTTGAAGATGTCTTGGTTCAAGCAAATCAAATGGTAATCCCAACCAACTTTGTCATCCTCGATGACGCTCCTCTAGTGTTGGGACGACCATTTGTAAAAACTCACGAAGCTTTGAAAAACCGGAAGTTCAACAAACTACCTCTTCGATTAGGGGCATTTAAAAGAAGTGTCGATCTCGAACGATCAATGAAATATCCATTCGGCAATAATGACCCCCTAATTGAAGATGAAGATGAACCACCCGATACAAGTGAAGAAATTGACCACTTTGTTGAAGAAGAGGTCGCCATAGAACAAACTTTTAAGGTTCTTGATCGAAATGAGCAACCAAATAAGGAGTCTCCCAAAGACCCACCACTTGAGCTCAAAGAACTTCCAAAAGGTTTGGAATATGCTTTTCTAGACAAGGATGGTAATTTACCTGTAATTATTTCGTCTAAATTAGATAACTTAGAAAAAGAAAAATTAATTAATCTTTTGAAAAAACACAAAAATGCGATAGCTTGGAAACTGGTAGACATAAAAGGAATTAGTCCTTCTATGTGCACACAAAATTTTGATGAATAATGACTACAAAACGGTCATACAACCACAACGTCGAGTGAATCCGAATGTTCAAGAGGTGGTTAAAAACGAAGTCATCAAACTACTTGACGCCGGACTTATCTATCCTATCTCCGATAGTCCTTGGGTAAGTCCCGTCCAAGTAGTTCCAAAGAAAGGAGGTATGACGGTAATAACTAATGAAAAGAATGAATTAATACCAACGAGAACCGTCACAGGGTGGAGAGTATGTATAGATTATAGACGATTAAATGAAGCCACAAGAAAGGATCACTTTCCTTTACCCTTCATTGATCAAATGTTAGAAAGATTATCCGGTCATAAATTTTACTGTTTCTTGGATGGTTTTTCAGGTTACTTTCAGATCCCGATAGCACCCGAAGACCAAGAAAAGACAACTTTCACATGTCCCTAAGGAACTTTTGCTTATCGACGCATGCCGTTTGGTCTATGTAATGCCCCAGCAACATTCCAACGCTGCATGGTAGCTATTTTCCATGACATGATAGAAAAGACAATGGAAGTCTTTATGGACGACTTTTCTATCTTTGGGGATTCATATGACCAATGCCTCGATAACCTTGAACGAATGCTATCCCGATGTGAGAAAACTAACCTCGCCCTTAATTGGGAAAAATGCCATTTCATGGTAACGGAGGGAATAGTACTCGGTCACAAGATCTCAAGCGAAGGAATGGAGGTGGATCGAGCCAAAATAGATACCATTTCTAGATTACCACCTCCATCCTCCGTACGAGCTATCAGAAGTTTCCTAGGGCATGCCGGATTCTATAGGCGGTTTATCAAAGACTTTTCTAAAATCTCTAGACCTCTAACGAAATTACTTGAAAAAGATGCTCCTTTCATCTTTGACAAGGATTGCAATCAAGCATTTCTAACCCTAAAGGAAATGTTAGTCAATGCACCTATCATGATAGCGCCTGATTGGAAATTTCCTTTCGAAATCATGTGTGATGCTAGTGACTTTGCAGTTGGAGCTGTCTTGGGACAAAGAAAAGAAAAGAAAAGCATTTCCACCCAATTTATTATGCTAGTAAAACACTTAATGATGCACAAGAAAATTACACAACAACTGAAAAAGAATTACTAGCTGTGGTCTTTGCTTTTGATAAATTTTGTTCTTATCTTGTTCTTTCTAAAACTATAGTCTATACAGACCATGCAGCCATCCGATATCTCTTCAAAAAGCAAGATGCAAAACCACGTTTGATTAGGTGGATTCTACTCCTCCAAGAATTTGACATTGAAATCAAGGATAAAAGAGGAGCAGAAAATACCGCAGCAGATCATCTTTCACGCTTAGAAGACCCAGCTTTAGAGGCAACCAGGGACGAGCAAATCAACGAAAAATGTCCAACTGAGTCCCTGGAAATGGTGGAATACAGGGAAAAACCATGGTACGCCGACTATGCTAACTACCTAGCTAGCGGTATAGTCGCAAAAGGATGGCCACATCATCAAAGAAAAAAATTCTTTGCTAATGTGAAACACTACTTTTGGGAAGATCCATATCTTTTCAAAATGTGTGCCGACCAACTCGTCAGACGATGCGTACATGGTAGTGAAGCACGAAGAATTCTCCGCCATTGTCATGAAGGTCCATACGGAGGACATCATGGTGCTGCTAGTACTGCACGAAAGGTATTTGATTCAGGATTTTATTGGCCAACCATTTACAAAGACGCCCAAAGTCTTGTAAAAACATGTGATGCTTGCCAAAGAACAGGTAATATTTCTTCCAAAAACGAAATGCCACAAAACGGCATTCTTGTTTGTGAAATTTTTGATGTGTGGGGACTCGACTTTATGGGACCTTTCCCACCATCGAAAGGAAACAAATATATACTTGTGGCAGTAGATTACTTGTCCAAATGGGCCGAAGCCAAGGCACTTCCAACAAATGATGGAAGAGTAGTGGTAAGATTTCTGAAAAAATTATTCTCTCGTTTTGGCACACCTAAAGCTTTAATAAGTGATAGAGGTACTCGTTTTTGCAACCATCAACTTGAAATTTTTTTAACAAGATATGGGGTCTATCACCGGGTCTCAACAGCATATCACCCTCAAACAAACGGACAAGCCGAAGTGACTAATAGAGGTTTAAAACGAATACTTGAAAAAACCGTAGGATTAAATAAAAAGGAATGGACAGATAAATTAGACGATGCTTTATGGGCTTTTCGAACTGCTTATAAAACAACAATAGGTACAACCCCATATAAGCTAGTCTACGGAAAAAGTTGTCATTTGCCAGTAGAAATTGCACACAAAGCCTACTGGGCAATCAAAAATGTAAACTTGGATTTAGAATTTGCTAGTAAAAATCGATTTTGTCAATTAAATGAATTAGACGAGCTTAGGAATTATGCATACTCAAACTCTGAAATTTATAAGGAAAGAATGAAAAGTTTGCATGACAAACATATTAAACCTAATGAATTTCGGGTAGGAGATTTAGTTCTTTTGTTTAATTCACGACTTCGATTATTTCCTGGTAAATTAAAGTCTAGGTGGTCAGGACCTTTTTCCATCACCCGTATTTTTCCACACGGTGCAGTAGAAATTAAATCTCGAAATGGGCCACCATTTAAGGTCAATGGCCAACGGCTGAAACTCTATCAAGGATTCATGGAGGATGAGGAAGAAGAGATATCGCTTCAAACGGTGGAAGAATAAAAACATCATGCCTGGTAAGTTACGAACGATTGAGATGACAAAATAAAGCGGTAAGTTTTCTAACCATAGCTTATGGGAAAAAGGGGCACTCACACGTGCACTTAAAAAAAAAAAAACTTGCTCGACACGAGGCCGTGTCCGCTGGACACGGGGCCGTGTTCGTGCTGCAGACGGGATAAAACCCCTTTTTCAAAACCGTTTCTTCATTCCACACGCCCCGTTTCCCCATAAAAGCTCTGGTTCTAGGCGATTTTTCGCAAAATTTCGACGTCTCCTATCGATCTAACAACGTCAAGGTATGATTCTATCACTCTTAGTAGTTAGATTAGTTACTTGCATGTAGTTAAAACGCCACAAATTTGGGGAAAAATCTAGGGTTCTTGAAGTTCATCCGGATCGAACCTCAAATTTTTGCCTAAATCTGTTTGCATTTAGTAGATTAGTGTTGAGGGAAGTAAATACACTTAAATTGTTCATAGATTCACCCGATTTCTTACAAAAACCCCAAAACCCTTGTTCTTGAACCGAAAAAGATAAAATTGATAGGGTAAACGGGATATTTTGGGAAAAACGGCACTTAGGGTTTCATTTTCGGAGGAAACCGCACCTATTGGACCAAAAATTTTCAAGTTTTCGAAACCGGGTCGAAAAATGGGATTTTTGAGTAACAGACCCTTGGACACGGGGCCGTGTCCGCTGGACACGGGGTCGTGTCCAGCTCGCTGTTTGTAGTTTTATCCGAAAACATTTCTGTTTCGTACTAACTTTTGGTGTATACTTTCAGATGGCAAAGTTCACAAGGTTCAATGCAAGTGAGCTCGATGCAAGGGCAAAGTACGAGATACTTCAAACAAGACCCGAGGAGTACCCCAGGAGAGCTTGCACGGACCTGTTAACCTTGGTAAACCAGCTGGACCGATTCAACAACATCGTTACGGGACCACTAGCTGTTGCATTAAACACTAGGCTTCGGTCGGTGCATCAATGCACCATGGAGTTCTACAGTACCTTCAACTTCACTTCAAGGTGTGACCTATTCGAAAATGAAGGGGTTGTATTTCGGTGTGGAGGGACAATGTACTCGATCTCCATGGCACAGTTTGGAGCCATAATAGGGCTATACCAAGAAGAGGAATCGGGAAACGAAGAAAATACCGGGGGATTACGAGACTTGGATGAAAATGAAAGACAAGCCGCATGGGCTCAAATCGGTGAAGGAATCTACAACCCTAGTAGCACCAAGAGTACGAAGCTAAGGGATCTGCTCTATCGCTACATTCACAGGCTTCTCACCTACTCTCTGAACCAACGTCACGACAGTAGCGGCGTTGTAGGGTTGAAAGATTTGCTTGTACTTCACTGTATTCATAACCGGAAGCCTCTCGATGTTCCATATCTCCTGTTACGAAACATGCATCTCAACCGCCTTGCTCGCGCCCCAACACCTATCTTCTTCGGAGGATGGGTGTACCGTCTTTTCAAACATCACACGCAAATTCCAAGGGCCTTGAAAAGAAGCCCATGGTCGGGACAAGTTGACTACCACATTTGCCGAGCCATGAACTTACTTTATGAGGCGGAAGACGGAACGGTGAGTTTCCAAAGGACGCAAGGCTATGCATGGAACCCGCAGGAGGCCCTAGTTCTTCACGCACCACCTCCCCACTACCAGTATCAACCCCATGGTGATCCGGGTCAATCCTCCTCACAAGGAGGCGGTTTTCCTAATTTTCAAAGCTTACATGATCTTATGCAGGAAAACCTCATGTGTACCAGGAACGCCTACAACCTCGCCAACAACACTTACCACCGGGTCGGAGCTATTGAACGCAACATCAACGATATACAAGATGATATCGGAAGCATCCGGGAGTATATGGCGGGGCATGGGGATGGAGGTGATGATAGCGATGAGGACATGGAATAGGGGGGTTTGGAGGAGCAGGACCGGGTTGATGACTCCACAGGTTTAAGTCCCTTTCTAACTATCGAACAATTGGTGGCCTGCGTGCCAAATGTTGGACAATTTACTTTCCTTGACTTCTTTTATTTTCCGTTTCCTTTTTCTTTTTTTCTACTTTATGCTTGGAACAATTAACTTTGGTAATGTAGGATGTTTGTGTTACTTGGTGTGGTAGTAAGTGATGAAACAGGTACAAACCGAGGCTTGGAATGCTAAGCCTTAGCACTTATAGGACCAGGATGGAAAAGACGGGGGAAGAAACCTGTTTTTCAGGCTTACAGACTGTCCACACGGGGACGTGTCCAGCCAACACGCCCCCGTGCTCACCTCCCAGACCTGCTGTTAGGTTACTAACCTGCAGATTTTTGTCAGACACGGGGCCGTGTCCACCCAACACGCCCCCGTGTTCACCTTCTGTAAGTTCTCGTTACTGGCACCTGAACACGGGGTCGTGCCCACTCAACACGGGGTCGTGTCCAGGCTGCCAGTAACACAAAATTTTTGCTTTTTACACATTTTTACACATTCAATCAACCTAAAAATTTATTTTTGGGACACATTGAGGACAATGTGTAATTTAAGTGTGGGGGGGATGCTAAAACCTTGAATTTTGCAAGTCCTAAATACAAGCCTTACACAAAACTCTTTTGGAACCGCTAATCACCCCAAATTTTTTCAAAAATTTCATTTTTTTACTTGTCTAGGTTTAACTCGGGAAATCCAAAGTTCTCAAAAAGGTTATATTTTTACGAATTTACAACTGATAGCGTGATAAAAAGAACCAACATAGGAAAATTATGAAAAGGCATAGCAAACTTAGTTAAAATTTGATTATATATACTTGATCACATAAAAACCCATTCCCACAAAAGTGAGTTTTGAGCCTTTATTGAGCATACAATTACATATCATTAAACTAAATGCTCATTTTTCGTTTCTTGTGTGAATAGCCGCTTGGTTCTTACAACTCTAGAACTTGCCATGACGATACATTCCCGGTCCTTATCAACTTAAACCCGAGTAAGTAAATGATGGAGGCATTAGGACTAACCCTTTTTATTTCTACACCATTATTTTTCTTTTTCTTTTACCACCTACCCAAAAATCCCCCTAGTTAGCCCCTTTGAGCCTAAACCTTTTCATTTCATCACCCAAACAAAACCCTTTTACCCACCAAAACCTTTTTTATTTTTAACCCTTTGTTTTAGTAACAAGTTCGGTTTTTCGTAAGGTGAAAAAAAAAATCTGTTGATGATGAAGCAAAAAGAAAATAAACAAACAAGTTCATCAAAAATAACTTTGTTTGAATAAAAGCTTCATCAAAATAAAAAGTTACAAAAATAGAAAGTCTTACGAAAACCGACACTTGTTACGCTTTTCGCCCTTTTTCTACTAACCACTATCCCAACCACCTACCTTTAACCCAAGCCTAACCCTTAACCCACAAAGTCCTCTTGATATTTACAAAGGTATAAAAGTTAAAAAGGAGGAGGATTGATTGCTTGGCAAGCTTATGGTAGGAATAAGTTCCATGCCGCTCTCGAGTGATTCACTAAAAATACACCTTCGGCCGAGTGTGAGTGATTTCTCCCGTGAGGTATGTGAACTTGCATATAAATGGAATTTTAAAAAGGCATGTTATGCCCAAATAAGTAATTTCTCCTATGAAACGTTCTAAATAAATCATTACGAATAGGATTGTAAATAGATAAAAATAAAACCCAAAAAGATCTTGGATATCCCGACACTCTACGACAAGCCCAAAACCTTCTCTTCTACCTATTCCATTTGGGAGTGTAAGCCACATATTAGAGAGTTTTGCTTGAGGACAAGCAAAAGTTCAAGTGTGGGGGTATTTGATGTGTGTAAAATGCAACATATAAATTACATAAAATGAGGCATAAAACTAACCTTTTTTAAGTACTAATGTTGGAAAAAGAGTGTTTTTGTCTTCCTTTTGTATTTTCAGGATTAAATGAGCTCAAATTCACAAAAGAAGCAAAAAGACAGCTAAATCTAACATAAATACAAGGAAAGGAACATAAGTGGACTGCCCGACCCCTCAACGGCATCTTCCCAAGCAAAATAGAGAAGGCAGAAGACTGAACACGGGCCGTGCTCAGCCAGCACGGGGCCGTGCCCAAGAAGCAGCAGAAAAGACAAACCTATAGAAGCTTCTATTGCCCACCACGGGCCGTGTCCAGCAAACACGGGGGCGTGTCGAAAGTACAGCAGGCGCATTAATTGTAATTGCGAATTACAATTAATGAAGAGAGAGAGTGTCAGACAGGCACGGGGCCGTGCCCAGCGGACACGGGGCCGTGCCCAGCCCTCTGTTCAGCCTATAAATAGGAGTGCTTGGTTTCATTTCAACTCATCCCTTGGCACACCACCTCTCTCACACTTCATCCACCACCCACCACCATCACAACACCATCATCCATTGTCCATCGTAGAGTGTGTGAGTCGTCTCGGGATCCAAGATTGATCGTAAGAGTTCTTGACAATCAAGGCCATGTTTGCCTAAGTCTCTTACATCACTTGGTGAAGACAAAGTGTCTAGTATAATACTTTTTATTTCTAATCTTTTGCACTTTTTATTTGGTTTTGTATTAATGACTTTAATAACTAGTTACTTATGTTGAAGGTGATCTTTCCTTATCGTTTGTCCGTGGTGTCTTAGCATTATTTTACTGTCTATATAAAATAAAGGATTTTCACCATTCATATCTCCACGGTCTATATGGAGGTATGTTGGCTACCTGGTCGGGGGTTAAGGGAACGGTTTGGTAAAGGTCTTGCCATTGTTCAGCGTTTAGAGGTCCTGCAATGGACCTGGGTCAAATTTAGTAGGACCTCCTTCAATACTTCACGGTATTGGATGGCGGGGGTCCAAACTCTTTGATCCCCTCATAAGTTAACTACTATTAATACTATAACCCGGCTACTTAGGACTGTATCCCTGCTGACTCAGACTACTTAGCCGAGGGTAATGTCACCGCCAAAAGCGGGGCCTACCACAATACTGCATTAATAACTTAATTCATTATCTTCCAATAATCCACCCTTTTAGGATTGTATCCTTGCTGACTCAAACTACTGGGGTGAGGGTAACGTCACCTTCAAAAGAGGGGCCTACTACAATAACTAAGATAATCTCTTAATTATGTGCAAAAGTGCGGAAATAATCAAAGGTTATACTAGATACGAGTCGGAACCAAGTGATTCATCTTGTCTATCTGTTTTTCTTTTATTTTTATTTTCAGCATTTTAGTTAGTTTTTATTTTTCTTAGCTTAAAACATTTTTCTAAACTTTTTATTTTGGTTAGACGTTGAAGATAAACCGGTACTAAAAGCTCTTGTGTCATTGGACGACCTCGGTATCTTACCAATGCTATACTACGCTCACGATGGGTGCACTTGCCCATATGTGTGTTTAGTGTTAGTAAAATATCGTGTTTTATAAATTTAAAACTTGGCTAAAATAAGTGTTAAAGGGGCTTAAAATATACACCTAATATATACGACACTTTGCACGCATCAACACCCCTAACAAAGACCCCTTCTGGGGTCCTGTTAACCGAAAACCACCAGTTCAAACCCCCTCTACAGATGCGAAACAAAAGGGGTCAAGACCCAAATCTTTTCTGCGAATTCCACAAAGACACAGGTCACCTGACCGACGACTGTTTTAGCCTAAAGCAAGAGATAGAAAGAGCTCTAAGAGACGGAAGGCTCACCCATTTGGTGAAAGGGGGAAAGCACGACAATCGCCAAATTCAAAGAAGGGAAGAAGGCCCGGACAACAAAAAGCTTCAAAAGTTAGAAACTCACATGATTCAAGGGGGCCGACGGAGACCACGAAAGAATTACAACAAGCGCACACAAGACGACTCTTGGCGCGAGAAACAAGTTGTTTTTCCCATATTAAGAGGAGGTCCAAGGGAGAGAAGGCCTATAGTCATATCTGGCGTAATCGGTCACTACCAAACCGACTACATTTTCATTGATCCAGGGAGCACCGCAGTATCATTTACGAACAATGCTTCAATCAATTTGACCAAGAAGACAAAGCGCGCTAGGAACCAGTAGATTACCCACTAACTGGTTTCTGCAACGAAGCCGTTTTTCCTCTCGGCCAGATATCGTTCCCAGTGCTGCTCTCAGACGACAGAAATTCAAGAACAGAGGAAGTCACGTTCATGGTGCTACCCGCACATTCAAGACACGACATCCTTTTGGGAAGAGAATCACAAGGAGATTTTAGTATGATTTGCTCTGGACCGCATTCAGTTGTTGGGTTCCCAACAGAGACAGGGGTAACAATAATTTACGCAAGCAAAGAAGTCTTGGCAACAGACGAAATCAGGCCAGCAAAAGCAAGCAAATCCGCACCACGCGCAGAAGCTGA
Organism: Helianthus tuberosus; assembly: GCA_030545235.1. Taxonomy (NCBI): domain Eukaryota; kingdom Viridiplantae; phylum Streptophyta; class Magnoliopsida; order Asterales; family Asteraceae; genus Helianthus; species Helianthus tuberosus. The sequence goes on from CM060369.1 coordinate 65,229,262, forward strand.
AAAATGGGTACTGAACAACAAGTACCCAGAACAAACTGTCACCTTGGGTCCAGCAATGTCCGATCTCACGCGCGCGGCGCTAAAAAGATGTTCTAGAACATGGACGTATTCGCCTGGACACCAACCGATATGGTTGGTGTTCCACGGCACATAGCAGAGCACAGGTTGAACGTTTCTGAAAATGCCAAATCGGTGGTACATACAAAGCGTCATCTGGGAGATATAAAGCATGATGCCATGCAAGAGCAGATCACAGAGTTATTAAACGCTGGCATCATCAGAGAAGTTCGTTACCAGACATGGGTAGCAAGCCCAGTCATGGTTCCTAAAGGAAACGGCGGGTGGAGAATGTGTGTGGATTACAAGGATTTAAACAAGGCATGCCCGCACGATTGTTATGCTTTACCAGAGATTGACGAAAATACCGACTCTTTAGCATCGTTCAGGTGGAAATGCTTCCTTGATTGTTATAAAGGATACCACCAGGTGCAGATGGCTATCCAAGACGAGGACAAAACTGCATTTCGCACGCCAACTGGGTTGTACTGTTATACAAAAATGCCCTTTGGTTTAAAGAATGCAGGCGCAACATATCAGAGACTTATGAACGAAACTTTCAGCGATGCTATCGGCAAATACATTGAAGTATACATGGATGACCTGGTCATCATGAGTAAAGAAGAGAGTATGATGCTGGTAAACATTCAAAAAACTTTCGACACGTTACGCGGAGTGAATATCAAGCTAAACCCAACGAAATGTTCCTTTGGCATGGAAGAAGGAAAGTTCATGGGTTTCATCGTTAGAAAGGATGGGTTTAAAGTCAATCCCGAAAAAGTGCAAGCGATCGAGCGGGTGCCTTCACCGTCGACGATCAAGGAAATGCAGAAGTTGGCAGGACAGTTAGCAGCACTCAACCGTTTCCTTGCCAATCATGCAGCTAAATCTTTTCCATTTATTAAAACACTCTGCAACTGCATGAAGAAAAGTCAGTTCCAGTGGACTCCGGAAGCCGAACATGCGTTCTGAGAAATGAAGGATTGCCTCAGAAGATTGCCAACATTGACAGCACCAGTGAAAGGAGAACCTCTAGTGATGTACCTGTCAACATAAGAGAAAGCAGTTGGAGCAGTTCTGCTCGTAGACCGACAAGGCATACAGACACCAGTCTATTATGTGTCTCGCATTTTGAATGATCCGGAAACAAGGTATGTCATAATGGAAAAACTGGTGCTGGCATTGATTCGTGCATCGAGACGATTGCGCAGGTACTTCACCAACCACGTCATTCATGTATTAACAAATTACAACATTGGCAACATCCTCTCAAGGCCTGAGATATCTGGAAGATTAGCGAAATGGGCTATAGAATTGGGAGGCCATAACGTGGTTTTCAGGCCACGGCCAGCAATTAAGGGCGAGGTGTTGGCAGATTTCATGACAGAGGTGCCTGGCGATAAAGACAGAGAATGCAAGGCAATGGAAAGAGCTGAAATGCAACATTCGGAAGAACCATGGCTACTGTACACAGATGGCGCAGGCGCAGGACTTAGGCTGGTAAGTCCAGAAAAACATGAATTCACGTACGCCATCCGATTAGACTTCAAGAGCACGGACAATGAAGCCGAATACGAAGCGTTCCTTGCCGGTCTGAGGTTAGCAATCAAGATGAGAGTCAAACACATCGAGGCACATGTGGACTCCATGTTAGTAGCAGGGCAGATCAATGGCCAGTACGATGCCAAAGGAGATGTGATGGCGCTATACCTAGACCAAGCAAAAGCATTGCTATTGAACTTCAATTCTTACAAGCTGCAGCATATCAACCGAAGCGAGAATAAACCAGCAGATGCACTAAGTAAACTCGCATCCACTAGTTTCCAGCACCTGGCCAAGGATGTACGCATTGAAGTTCTAAGCAATCTGTCGGTACCACTAAGGCAAGTGAGCATTATTCAACTGGGAACGACGTCTTGGATGACTCCGATAATCATGTATCTCCAGTCTGGAATACTACCCGAAAACAAAGCTGAAGCAAGGAAAATACAGTACAAGTCCGAACATTACCAGATGGTTGATGGGATATTGTACAGGAAGTCATACCTCGGACCGTTATTGAGATGTGTCAATCTAGAAGATGCAAACTACCTGATTCGCGAAGTGCATGAGGGCATCTGCGGTATCCACGTCGGCCCAAGAATGGTAGTAGCGAAAGTAATGAATGCCGGGTATTACTTGCCTGGAATGCATCTAGGCAAGTAAAGGTTTTGAGGAAATGCGGCGGTTGTCAGAGACATGCCCCGAAAACGTTGCGCCCAAAGAATGAACTAGTCCCCGTAACAATGGCATGGCCGTTTCAGCAATGGGGGATAGATATGGTTGGCCCTTTTCCAGAAGCCCAGGAGCAGTAAAGTTCATCATAGTCGCGGTAGACTATTTCACAAAATGGGTGGAAGCAAAGGCGCTGGCATCAACCACATCTACCGTAGTGAGAAGGTTCATCTGGGAACAAATAATTTGTCGGTTCGGGCTGAATCTGAGAATCATCACTGATAATGGAACAAATTTTGCTGCAGAAGATCTCCAAAGTTGGTTTAAGGAGTTGCATATAGAGCACACCTTTTCCTCGGTTGCGCACCCGCAAGGAAATGGTCAGGTCGAGGCGGTGAACAAGAGTATTGTAGACGGTATCAAGGCACGGCTGGGGATGCAACGAAGAGGCTGGGTCGACGAGCTACCCATCATACTGTGGGCCCATAGGACGATGCAAAAAACAAGCAACGGAGAAACTCCGTTCAGTTTAGTATATGGGTCCGAAGCCGTGATACCAGCAGAGATTGGGCTGCCATCGCCAAGAATGCTCTCCATGAACATGATTAACAACGAAGAAGAAATGAGGTTGGACCTAGACCTTCTGGAAGAAAGAAGAGAGATGGAGGCAATTAATGAAGCGAAATACAAAACCAAGCTGGAAAAATACTATAACACTAAGGTCCGAATTTGCACGTTCAACCCCAGAGACGATGTCCTAAGGGACTACGAGGCATCCAATGCCGAGAAACCGGGAAAAATAGCTCCCAAGTGGGAGGGGCCTTATGTTATAGATGAAGTCCTTGGAAAAGGAGAGTACAAGCTACGCACACTGGAGAACAAAGAGGTCCCAAGAACTTGGAATGCTCAGCAACTAAGAAGATGTTACATGTAGACGATCGAAATTTATCTTACTTGTAATGGCCGCGCGCCAACACATTTAACTCTAATACAAGAAGTGTTGTCTATCTTATCCCATGTGAATTTTTGTTACAACTGCATATATTACTTCGGGCATACACGAAAACATCAATGGTACAGACATAGGAAACGTTGTAGACCTCCAAGGCTCGCCACAACCAAGTGCGTAGCCGGGTCAAAAACACAACTAAAGCCTATCACGTCAAATAATACTTCGTGCCCACATAAACACGAAAGCATCGAAAGCAAGGTAAAACAAACATTGTAAGGCCCCCAAAGCTGAACACAGCTGGGTCAACACAATAACCTGCAAATCGATCACTTCGTACACGCGAATCAAGTCATGCGCTTAAAGACAGAACAAACTGTAGGACCGGGTTTGGGGACCGAAACCGTGATTCTTGTGATTATGTTCAAAGACGGAAGAGATTAGCAATGATAAACAAACAACTTTGTATTAATCCGGTAGTAAAACGTTACAAATCGGCCCGATTACATGATAACCGAACTAATACCAAAGGAGTATACATTCCGGGAGAGATCAAGTGGTGATCTCTCCCTGGGTGAGGTCTCAAACCTCCTCTCACTCTCTTCGTCTTGCAAATGACAAAGTGTTGGTATTTATACCCAACACAGGTTGTATGGTCGAAGGATCTAACTGATTGATCGATAGATCATCTGTCGATCATCCAGCTATCGAAAGATACACATATACCTCGAAGGATGACATATCCTTCGAGGTCCATTCATCTATCGATGGATATCTTTCGAGCTCATCATCGAAGGATCTAAGTTATATCCTTCGATGACCATCCTTCGACCCCAAACATTATACAACCATAATCTAACTGTTTGTCTAGCAAAACCCACACGGTCAACCGAATAGCCCTCTCGTTTGACCACTTCAAACGAGCGGGTCTATACACGTTCGATAGACCGTTTCACTAACTATTACAAATTCAGCGTAAAATAAAACTAATCCTATTCGACAAGCATCGGACACAAATCTGCATCAACAAATTCCCCCTTGTCCGTTGCTGTCGAATGCTGAAAATGCAACTGCAATCGATCTTCAGTCAAGTATTCATCTTCTCTGTGTTAACAAATTCCCCCTTGACCGATGATCCAGGTAAGTAGTATCTTGACGCTCCTTGTAAAATATTTCCCCCTTAAAGTACGCGTATCCGTGTTGGGTGTTGTGCAATTTCCTCAATTGACCGATCTTCCGCTGATCTTCCAATACTCCAACCGGCATTTGATAAGGGTTCCAATCTTTAAGAACTGCATCAAGTCTTGATCTTGTCATAAGAACTCTATTTCATACAAGCATACTACATTGATAGAGATTTCTGGTGAACTGTCTTCTGTAAACCGTCTTTGTGGAATCGACCAAGTAATGCACTTTAATCTTCAGCATCAACACTCAGGAAAGTCAGCTAGACCAAGTGTATCCCTTGCAAGCTCAACCAGCATGCTTAGTTGAACTACATCCAGATCTCATTGTCTCGCCTTTGTGAAGTTGACCACGTAATGCACTACGGATCTTCAGCATCAGTACTCAGGAAGTCAGCTAGACCAAGTACATCGTTTGCAAACTCAACGAATTGAGTTACCCCCAGATCCCTGTAAAATCCCAAAGAAACATCAAACCCAAAACCGAATCCTGCAGGTCTTCAGCCTTGAACTATCAGCTTCCATTAAGATTCCCCAGGTCTTCAGTGAACAGCGCTTTTGTAACTACTGTAGACTTTAGAAACCTGTATTTTTCCGTGCAAAACCCTTCACGCTGGCTGGAGAATTAATTAAAATCCTCAAATATGTGTCTGTGCAAAACATTCCACGCCGAACCGTTAGTATCACCAGAAAATCACAAACTCTACCACCTGTGATTGCGTTTAGAAATTTACCGAAGAAATTCAACATACGTTTTATTCCCCCTATTTCTTTGGTAAGATCTCTAAACCTTAACAGATTCTCTCCACTTCAAAGAAACTGTCGTCAAATGTTCACCAGTTCCCTCCACTAAGTGGAACTGTCATCAATCTCCGTTGAATGTTCTTGGTTTTTCGAAAAATCACGAAAACGAATTTCTTCTTTGCATATGCTAGTTGAATAAGAACGTCCCCTAGTACCCCGTAGGATCCGACTTGTATCCCTCCAAAGACTTTGTGAACTCGTTAGGACCGGTGTTGACATTCTAGGTTCATTCATTCGTTACCAAATGCGAGAATATGACAATAAACAAAAAGGATTTCTTCGTTGCATATTCTAGTTGATAAAGCAATATCGCCTAGTACCCCATCGGATCCGACTTGTATCCCTCCAAAGACTTTGTGAACTCGTTAGGACCGGTGTTGGCGTTCAAGGTTCATACGTTCGTCTTCAAATGCGAGAATATGACAAGTAACAAAATGCTTTCGAACATTTTCGAATAACCGATAACACTCATAAACTATCGACGTGCGGAAGTGAACATATCGTTCTCGTTTTTGGTTTTTGGCCCATAATAGTCGCGTCACCATTTTTGACATTTGCATCGGTAACCGTGACTACCCCACAATTTTTCAACCATCAAGTATCATCATCCTTTTTTTTTTTTTTCGTCATGCCTCGAAAGATGTCAAGTTTCTCGAAGGATTCATCCTTCGATTGATCAGACCTTTCGAATGATCAAGATATCTTTCAAATTCTTGATTTTTCGAAAGATGATCCTTCGATAAGGAATTTCATCCTTCGAGGAAAGTAACATCTTTCGAACAGTCTGTCATCCTTCGAACCATGTTTCAATCTTTCGAGCACTGTTTCATCTTTCGGGAGTGGATCTTTCGAAATATGAAGCTGCCAAGAACATCAAGAACACAGCGCTGTTTATTTTGCAGATTTTTGACGAAAACATTGTATTTTTGATTTTTGATGATGATAACTTGATTATATAGGTGAAAAACATAAAACCCAACACTCGTTTCAGCACAGATCTGAATATTCGGGTCCAGATCTGAGTTTTTCTTGATTTTCACCATTTTTACATCTTGAACAAAAAGCACAAAAATCACAGATCTAGAGCACATGTGACTTAGTAAACGGTTAGATTTACTAAATCGGGCACCATGGCTCTGATACCAATTGTAGGACCGGGTTTGGGGACCGAAACCGTGATTCTTGTGATTATGTTCAAAGACGGAAGAGATTAGCAATGATAAACAAACAACTTTGTATTAATCCGGTAGTAAAACGTTACAAATCGGCCCGATTACATGATAACCGAACTAATACCAAAGGAGTATACATTCCGGGAGAGATCAAGTGGTGATCTCTCCCTGGGTGAGGTCTCAAACCTCCTCTCACTCTCTTCGTCTTGCAAATGACAAAGTGTTGGTATTTATACCCAACACAGGTTGTATGGTCGAAGGATCTAACTGATTGATCGATAGATCATCTGTCGATCATCCAGCTATCGAAAGATACACATATACCTCGAAGGATGACATATCCTTCGAGGTCCATTCATCTATCGATGGATATCTTTCGAGCTCATCATCGAAGGATCTAAGTTATATCCTTCGATGACCATCCTTCGACCCCAAACATTATACAACCATAATCTAACTGTTTGTCTAGCAAAACCCACACGGTCAACCGAATAGCCCTCTCGTTTGACCACTTCAAACGAGCGGGTCTATACACGTTCGATAGACCGTTTCACTAACTATTACAAATTCAGCGTAAAATAAAACTAATCCTATTCGACAAGCATCGGACACAAATCTGCATCAACAAATTCCCCCTTGTCCGTTGCTGTCGAATGCTGAAAATGCAACTGCAATCGATCTTCAGTCAAGTATTCATCTTCTCTGTGTTAACAAATTCCCCCTTGACCGATGATCCAGGTAAGTAGTATCTTGACGCTCCTTGTAAAATATTTCCCCCTTAAAGTACGCGTATCCGTGTTGGGTGTTGTGCAATTTCCTCAATTGACCGATCTTCCGCTGATCTTCCAATACTCCAACCGGCATTTGATAAGGGTTCCAATCTTTAAGAACTGCATCAAGTCTTGATCTTGTCATAAGAACTCTATTTCATACAAGCATACTACATTGATAGAGATTTCTGGTGAACTGTCTTCTGTAAACCGTCTTTGTGGAATCGACCAAGTAATGCACTTTAATCTTCAGCATCAACACTCAGGAAAGTCAGCTAGACCAAGTGTATCCCTTGCAAGCTCAACCAGCATGCTTAGTTGAACTACATCCAGATCTCATTGTCTCGCCTTTGTGAAGTTGACCACGTAATGCACTACGGATCTTCAGCATCAGTACTCAGGAAGTCAGCTAGACCAAGTACATCGTTTGCAAACTCAACGAATTGAGTTACCCCCAGATCCCTGTAAAATCCCAAAGAAACATCAAACCCAAAACCGAATCCTGCAGGTCTTCAGCCTTGAACTATCAGCTTCCATTAAGATTCCCCAGGTCTTCAGTGAACAGCGCTTTTGTAACTACTGTAGACTTTAGAAACCTGTATTTTTCCGTGCAAAACCCTTCACGCTGGCTGGAGAATTAATTAAAATCCTCAAATATGTGTCTGTGCAAAACATTCCACGCCGAACCGTTAGTATCACCAGAAAATCACAAACTCTACCACCTGTGATTGCATTTAGAAATTTACCGAAGAAATTCAACATACGTTTTATTCCCCCTATTTCTTTGGTAAGATCTCTAAACCTTAACAGATTCTCTCCACTTCAAAGAAACTGTCGTCAAATGTTCACCAGTTCCCTCCACTAAGTGGAACTGTCATCAATCTCCGTTGAATGTTCTTGGTTTTTCGAAAAATCACGAAAACGAATTTCTTCTTTGCATATGCTAGTTGAATAAGAACGTCCCCTAGTACCCCGTAGGATCCGACTTGTATCCCTCCAAAGACTTTGTGAACTCGTTAGGACCGGTGTTGACATTCTAGGTTCATTCATTCGTTACCAAATGCGAGAATATGACAATAAACAAAAAGGATTTCTTCGTTGCATATTCTAGTTGATAAAGCAATATCGCCTAGTACCCCATCGGATCCGACTTGTATCCCTCCAAAGACTTTGTGAACTCGTTAGGACCGGTGTTGGCGTTCAAGGTTCATACGTTCGTCTTCAAATGCGAGAATATGACAAGTAACAAAATGCTTTCGAACATTTTCGAATAACCGATAACACTCATAAACTATCGACGTGCGGAAGTGAACATATCGTTCTCGTTTTTGGTTTTTGGCCCATAATAGTCGCGTCACCATTTTTGACATTTGCATCGGTAACCGTGACTACCCCACAATTTTTCAACCATCAAGTATCATCATCCTTTTTTTTTTTTTTTCGTCATGCCTCGAAAGATGTCAAGTTTCTCGAAGGATTCATCCTTCGATTGATCAGACCTTTCGAATGATCAAGATATCTTTCAAATTCTTGATTTTTCGAAAGATGATCCTTCGATAAGGAATTTCATCCTTCGAGGAAAGTAACATCTTTCGAACAGTCTGTCATCCTTCGAACCATGTTTCAATCTTTCGAGCACTGTTTCATCTTTCGGGAGTGGATCTTTCGAAATATGAAGCTGCCAAGAACATCAAGAACACAGCGCTGTTTATTTTGCAGATTTTTGACGAAAACATTGTATTTTTGATTTTTGATGATGATAACTTGATTATATAGGTGAAAAACATAAAACCCAACACTCGTTTCAGCACAGATCTGAATATTCGGGTCCAGATCTGAGTTTTTCTTGATTTTCACCATTTTTACATCTTGAACAAAAAGCACAAAAATCACAGATCTAGAGCACATGTGACTTAGTAAACGGTTAGATTTACTAAATCGGGCACCATGGCTCTGATACCAATTGTAGGACCGGGTTTGGGGACCGAAACCGTGATTCTTGTGATTATGTTCAAAGACGGAAGAGATTAGCAATGATAAACAAACAACTTTGTATTAATCCGGTAGTAAAACGTTACAAATCGGCCCGATTACATGATAACCGAACTAATACCAAAGGAGTATACATTCCGGGAGAGATCAAGTGGTGATCTCTCCCTGGGTGAGGTCTCAAACCTCCTCTCACTCTCTTCGTCTTGCAAATGACAAAGTGTTGGTATTTATACCCAACACAGGTTGTATGGTCGAAGGATCTAACTGATTGATCGATAGATCATCTGTCGATCATCCAGCTATCGAAAGATACACATATACCTCGAAGGATGACATATCCTTCGAGGTCCATTCATCTATCGATGGATATCTTTCGAGCTCATCATCGAAGGATCTAAGTTATATCCTTCGATGACCATCCTTCGACCCCAAACATTATACAACCATAATCTAACTGTTTGTCTAGCAAAACCCACACGGTCAACCGAATAGCCCTCTCGTTTGACCACTTCAAACGAGCGGGTCTATACACGTTCGATAGACCGTTTCACTAACTATTACAAATTCAGCGTAAAATAAAACTAATCCTATTCGACAAGCATCGGACACAAATCTGCATCAACACAAACATTGTAGAGTTTCCCAAAGCATAACACAATACTGTGGGACGCTAGGATAACTAACACAACATAACCTGTCATAGCCATCATTCATTCGTGATACCTAATCAAAGTAATTACACATGCACATATTGTAACGATAGCAAAATTCACAGCAAATAAAAAGCAAAACCTATAGTTAGCATAAAAACATATATTAAATGTAACAAAATGTTATCAGACAGGTCAACCATGAGTAAATTGTTCACAAAGCTTAAAGAAGATTGTTTACGAAATTGTCAGATGATTACAAGGCTATTAAGCCCATACACGGCACGCAGGCCGGAAACCTTCATTCCTGGTGGCTAGTACCAGCATCCCCAACTTCACGATCGTCCTCACCAAGTGCCCTTTTCAACAATGCGATCCCGTCTGGTTTCCGAGATAACTTTCCAGTAGCTTTGACAATGGCAAATTCAAGAGCCGCGAATTCCTGTCGCTTCTTAGCATAGCGAGCAACACAATCAGTTTTGTACAATTCGAAGTTTTTCAACGGTTCCTTTGCCTCAGCAGCTGCCCTACCTTCAGCATAGCCCTCCTTACGGCCATGAGCATACGCAGCTTCACCAAGATCGTACATATACTTGGCTAACTCTTCAGATCCTGCGATACGCTCAGCAATCTGCGAAAATAATACACCTATGAGGAAAGCAACAATGACTAACAAAAAACAAACGAACATAACGAAAATTACCAAAGGCACAGCCCGGGCAAGCAGCCATTGGCAGTCAGCAGTGGTTTCTTCAACCAAGACTTTGGAGGCTTTGATCTTAGCAACTTTTTCCTCACCAAACTTCTCCAACTTAGCTATGCGCTGGATATACTCTTGTTCCCCTTTCTGATGCGCAGCACGCTCTGCTTCGGCCTCATCACTTATCTTCTTCTTCTCTCCTGATAACCTCACAATGGCGTCACGCTGGGCTTGCAGTTCTTTGTTTGTCCGTTCACAAGCAACCTCCCAATCTTTCTCTTGTCAACGTTCAATTGCTTTTCCTTTGCAAGCTTCTCCTCAGCATCAGCAACCCTTCATTGCAAACCCTTCTTCTCAGTATTAAACTTTTCCCTCTCTTCAGCAAATGCTTTCTTCGCATTTTCAAAGTCCAAAGTATCCTCCCCCATCAGCTGCCACTCCCGGGCGATATCTTGGGCAGTAGCAAAAAAATTAACCCCAGAATGGATGTGATCATCCAGGAGATCCAACCGGTTGCGTCTTTTCTGAAATAATCTCTCAGCAGGGGGGGAGAAAGAGAAAAGAACTCACGGAAATTAGCAAGCTCAGACATCCGTGAACCTTGGGTCAGGTTCCACCGGGGGGCGTGTGGAAGATCGGCACATGCAGGGTTATGAGTATCCCAAGACCCACCCTGTACGTGTTCATATTTAGGGTCATGGTGGGTCCCAGAAGCACCTCCCCGGCCTGAATCCCGAACGACTTTGGTGTAAACGGTATGATGGGGAGTGGTCTCACTAGACTCCTCTAAGACAGCGTCACCCCCACCACCAGCATTACCACCAACCTCCTCAACCTGTTCAACATCCACATCATCTTCCTTCCTTTTCCCCCGATCAACATGCGGAGGAGACAGATCAAAAGTCCTCGAAGGTGGAGATGTGGGAGGCGTAATTTTTTAAATATCGACCTTGCGGGGAGCTTTACCTGACTTAACACCTGTTATGAAACAATCAAGACAGTCAAGAAAGCAAAACAAAAAAGGAAGAGAAATAAAAAACAAGAAGCACATCTTCTCTATCCTGAGAACCAGAAGCAGCATATATCTTCTCCAGAAGATTACCACGCTTTGTACTAAAAACGCCCAGGTCAACCTCTGATTATGAGGGAGCAGGAGGAGTTTCCTTTTGAAGCTTAGACTTTTTAGCGGCAAGGGCAGCAACAGCTTGTTCATCAAGCCCTCTCTTCTTGTCTTCAAGAGTTTTTCTCTTTTTCATGATCTCCGTCAGAGTTTCATCGTCATCGGGATCACGCTCAGTTCGCTTCTCTCCTGCGCCTAAACCAGAGAGCGTGTCAGAAACGACAACATAGTCCAAGAAAAGATGGTTAGAAGGTTGCTTACGAGGAGCTTCAGCAACATTTTCCTCAACCTTCTTCTCCTTCTTTTCAGACCTATCCAACTTCTTCTTCTTCCCGGTTTCTAACTGCTCAGCAGTTTCAACCAGAGGATCAGCATCAACATCAACAGGCTCATTCACAGGCTCGTTCGCAGCTCCTTGCGCCGGACTTGCACGCGGGGAACGAGGAATTAGGCCTTCACGTGATCTGTCAGAACCCTCACTCGAGAGGACAATAACTTCCTCTCGAGTAGGGTCAATAGTATCATCAAGCTCATCACCATCATCTTCACCTAAGATAGTATTGGCATAAGCAGCAAAACTATCACTTGTAGGATGCAAGAAACGGTCACGGATTTGATCCAACCACACAGGCCTGTCCTCAGGTAGTACCGCTTCGACCATGGCACCAGCGGCCTTTGGATCAAGGACATTCAGCAAACTATACCCAACTGTAAAATACAAGAACATGAGGAGGAGCATAATGAAATCATTGAGAAACACGAACGAAAATGAGCAAAACTAATACCTCTCCCCTGATAGCCATAAACAGGGATACCCCTAGGGTTCTTTGGGACCCACAGCATGCTCATACCAGCCCCCACCAACGCCCTCTCCTCAAGTTGGGAAATAGGAGTGGCTTTCCGCGTCAACGTCTTGTACCACTCTTGCTCAACAAAATCTGTAGAGATATCTATCTTGGGAATCCATTCACTCTCTGCCCGGTAATGCATATCGACCGGAATGACTCCACGACGGATATAGAAAAACTTCTGCTTCCAATCATGCAGACTCTTTGGTGGGTTGGAACTGCAAGGACTAACGCCACTAGGGTGGGAGTTGAAGGAGTAGAAACCACCGGTGTAACTCACGTTGTAAAAAACGTTAAACATCTCGAATGTTGGCTCAATACGGTTGGCCTTGCATATAAATTCGAAATGTGTTAGACGAGGAAGCCCCAACGCGTTGATCTGAGAAATATGTAACCCATAGTTGGTCAAAACTTCAGCAGCGAACTTCGTCATGGGGAGACGAAAATTACCCTCCCGGAAGTAGGCCGCATACAACGTTATATAACCCGGAGGAGCGTCCAAAGCGGTGGAGTTGGGAATCGGGAACTGAGCACCCCACTCAGGAAGAAAACCCATATCTCTAACCAAATTTTGAAATTCTTCTTCTTTCCAACCTATCGTTGCCCGGTCAGGACCAGGAGGATTCCTAGGCTTATACTTTCTCTTCTTAGTAAAAGGATTGGCTCCAGTAGACATAACGTCGGAAGATGAAAAGAAGAAATTGGGGTAAAATAGGTGGAGAAGGAAGAGAGATAGAGAAAAAGATGAGAGGAAAATGGGTTTCAAATTTCGAAAGTGAAAGAAAAAGAAGGAACCGCCATCTATTTATACCCATCACATTAAATGCGATGGGTAGTGGACCGTCAGGAAGACAGATCGTTGATGAATGGGGAGAAGACACGTCATAAGGGAGAGAAACCGCCACCTCTTTTTTCGGAAAAGTAGGCGGCACACACCTGACAACGTGGAGAAAAAGCAACTGACATATGGCAGGGACCACACCACTTTTTCACTCAACATGGCGCCTACATCAGCAAATAAACCCAGAAGCTTCTAGAAGCTTCTGGAAGACGTCAAGGTGGCACAAAAGATGCTCTTTCCGACAGAAAGGACAACAAGTGTTAACAGTCGCCAAACGCCATGTAGACCTGCAGCAAATCTGGGAGCAGACCGACAACAGCTGCACGATTTCTCTAGCATGGACGAATATCGGCGCGCCACGTGGACCACTATCCTGGATACATCAGAGGAGACCAAGAGGATATTCCCCTTGGTCGGACAGCTGGCCCCCGATAACAGCTGGCGAGGTTGCTCCCCCCCTTCACCCTCCGGCTATAAATAGGACCCTTCATCATCCAGGTTGATTCATTCGATTCTACACTCTTTCACCCACCACACACACTGTTTTCTTCCTTAGAGCAGTACTTATTCTCACGCCGGAGCCCGGTTGAGAGGGAAACCCCCATATTCCCCTCTTAACGAGCTAACGGTGTTGCTGTTTTGCAGGACCTTAGTCATTGGCGAGTAGAGAAGGAGATTGAACCCACAGAAGAGACAATCCAGCTAGTTAACCATCGGTGTTAACCAGTGTTTCATCAGGTATACACATACATGCTTGTGTCTCTCATGATACTAATGGGAACTCAAGCTCATCTCCATCACAGAAATTTACTGGGCTCACCACTCCACCACCATACGCCACCAGACACCACCACCATACGCCACCACACATTACTTCACCACATTTTTGCAACTGCACCTAAAAGAGAGAAAGATGCAAAAAAAGGGGTTGTTATTACAGGTATGGGAGTCGTGTCTGTGTTTGGAAATGACGTTGATACCTTCTACCAAAGACTTATGGCAGGAGAGAGTGGCAACGGTATTGAAATCCGGTTCGATCCAAAACCAAAAACCGATTGTTATCAGGAACAGGATTTCAGAAACAAACAATACCTTCGGTCCCAGCAATCGGACAATACAACACAAACTCATTAATATTTGATCCAAGAACCGGAAGCCTGCCCTCACGAACATACGACTTCAACGTCGTATCCAGAACCGGCAGCCTGCCCTCGCGGTGGGGAATTGATGTTGTTGCTCAGGGATCGAGGCCGACGCAGCGGTGGTACCAGCCGTTCTTGGAGGATCCGAAGCAGAAAGCGAAGGTGAAGAATGGAGAAATTGAGATCCCCCGTGAGGAAAGAGGGGAGATCATCAACCAATTACAGAGGATTTCAGTGGTGGTGGGTATTAGGTGAAGGAGATGAGATGGTGGTAGTGGTTTGGGGAAGAAGAAGGGGGTGGGGTGAGACCAACTAGGTATTTAACTCCTCTTTTTATAATGAACTGGACTGAAAGGACCAAATTACCCTAACATGCCAAGCACATGAGGTGTTTTAACAGAGATATTTAACTGATGTTAGGGCTGGGGACTAACCGAGTTCACTTTTGACAAGTTTTGATACCACGCGTGTAATTAGTGGCAATTTTTGCAAACCAGGGACCAACCAAGCATTTAACTCTTAAACTTAAAAACAACTTTACTTTGTTTATTTTCTTAAAAGTCATTTTCAGTAATCACAATATGGTTAGCATAAACTAATAAAGCGATTAACACATTGTGTTTCAAATTTTACAACTTCAAAATAATTGAAACACCCAAAAATTTGTTACTTAAATAAAGAGTTTCTTTGCCAAAATAGGTCTCAAATTTCTTTCAAAACAATATATTTTAAGTCCCCTATAAATGGCTTTGTAGTTGAATTGTGAATGAAATGCATTGAATCCAAGATTGCCTCTTAGTAAATGTTTTCATAACCGGACCGGACATTGAACCGGACACCTTAGCGATTCACTGGTCGGACCGGTCGAACCGGTTGTACCGGATTAAATTATTATTACATTATAAAACACTCACCCACGCGGATTTTGCCATGTGTAGTATGGATGGATTGGGGTCATTGTTTCCTATTCTACTTCATAAATGAAGTATGTATTTTGAAGGCTATTTTTAAATCAAATAGGGTATTTGCCATTGGACTATTGGAGTACTGGAAGTCTGCACTGGATGTGGTTCAAAATGTAATTTTAACTACCCGCGCGCTAAAGCGGGTGTTAAACTTTGTAAGTCTCGGTTTCGGCGACATGCACACCGGTATTTACCCAACGAAAAAAGTTAACGTCAAATGACAAATTCAAAATTTTGAAAAATATCTCATGTTAAAGGTTTGCAAGAGAAAAAAAAACTAATAAAGGCGACTTGTAATCGCATGCTTCGATAATTTGTACAAGTATTGCGAAAACTCGGTTTCGAATTATATTTATATAAGATGTAGATTAAAAAAGGGAATTTACTATGTAACCTTCAAATTTTTATAAAACTCTATATTTTAAAACTTAAATTAAAACTAAATTATCTCTAAAATTAATTATAAACATGAAAGTAATAAAAAAATTATAAACACTAAAGTAATAAAAAATTAAAGCGGCTAATGAATCCAAGTGAAAGAAAAAAAATTATTAAATTAATAAAAAAATCGAAGCAGAGTTGAATCCAGATAAAAACTCAATAAAGAAATTAAATTGATTTATTAAATTAATAAAAAAATCCGAAGCAACACAAATAAAGAAATTAAATTGATTAAAAGAACACCCAAACATTGACAAATTAAAGAATAAATAATTTGAGCCCAATGCCCAACACTATTCACACAAAGTTGCTAATTTATATTATAGATTGATATAGATAATGCTTAGATCCTAAACCTTTTTTTATAATTGTATTAGTATTTAAATTACACAGCTTTCATAATCAAACTTAAAATTATAAAAACTGAAGAAAAAAAAGTATGACAGGTCACCTAAAATGTATTTTGAATTACATAAAACCAACTAAACCTTTTTTAATAGAAAAAAAATGCTTTTTAATTTGACCCGTTTCTTCATAACATATAACATATATTTCTTATTTACCCCTTTGACGTGTTAGCATACCATGGTAATTGGTCAAAACGTGTTCGAGTCAAAACGAGAAATCTTTAATGTTGGTCACTCATTAAACATATGGGCTAGTTGGTGGTCTGATGTCTAAATGCAAATGTACCATGAATTTAGGTCTAGACAGGATGTGCTTATCATTGGTTATGGTTTATGGTCATGTTCCACAAGATCTGCCCATTTGGTACTACTACTAATGGACCTTGGATGCTACTATTGTCGTATCAGTTAAGCGCTACGGTTACTACTGTAACCATTTTCCACATAGGTCATACTTCAGTTGCATATGGTTCATAGCAGATGTAGATCAGTTAATTTTTTAAATAAAACAACTTGTTTTATTAATAAAGTTTTGCCCTTTACAGCCAAAGACACTGTGAGAGATAACAAGAGCATTATTTATAGGCTTATAGCCAAATACACCATATGCTTCTAATATTCCCTTCATGCATAAGTTCCAGCCTTAATGAACACTGCAAAAATGGGTTAAACTTTAAAAACAAATTCAAAATTCAAGAATTAAACAGAAGTGTAAATTTGAAGTTTAAAGTTCAAACATACGTGGAGCAGTCGGTGCTAGGGCTGATCTTGTAAGGGATGTTGACGCCACACTTCCCCGGGAGGCTGCTTGCAAAGCCGAGATTAATACCCGAGTTGGACGCATACACACTCTTTAAGCATCCGCAGGCAGTCTGACGGTCAGGAGTCGACTTTGCAGCATTATTAAGTCCTTTAACTCCACCACAACAAGCCGGTGGCACAGGACCCCCTTTCATTAGGTACCCTAAGCATGGTGCCAAGGTGCTGACCACCTGACTGCAGCTAATAGCCTCAGCACATGGTGCCACCACCACCATGCAAGCGAGTACAAGACACACAACCGTCATGACCACCTTCGCCATTTTGCTAGTATATCGACACTAAAAGTGTATTAAACTTAGAAGTTATGTTGGTGCATGATGCATTGTCACAAGGTGCATATTTATATTGGTTTTTTTTGCATGTTCATGTGAGGTAGGGACCAACATAAATGAGACATTTAATGTTTTTGATGTATGATCTTTCCTAACTTTGTGTAAAGTTAATTGAACTTGCTGCTTGTGTTAGTAATCTATTTCAATCGATAATATTAATGGTTGAATCCAATTATAGATGACAAAAACCTATCCTTACTGACAAGAGTTTTCTAGTCTTTATTATGATAAAAACTTTTTAATAACCATATTAACACAAACAATCATTTAATAACATAAAGAACAAACACATTGTATACATAAACATAGTCTGTTAGTACAATTTGCAAATCTGAATAAAAAGAAATGTACATTTGCCGACACAAAATCATATTTAATTTATCTGAAATAATTCAAGATTTTGTTAGATCGGAATATTAAAAAAAAAAAAAAAAAACTAGTTTACAATCAAAGAGTCCGAAATAAGTACACAAATTTCTTCACTTGACTTAAGAGCTTTGATCGCAATAAGATATTTTCGTTTTAGTAGATGTTTAATCAAGAACTTCGTATACTCGAAAACAATTTAACGCTGTTTATCTTCTTAGAAGTCATATCGGTATTAATGATATCATCAACGTAAACGAATAAAGGGATAAACACTTTTTTTTTAACGGCCAACAAACTCAATCCCGAGCACTCTCGGGTCACCCACTGGACAAACGGAGTACTCCGAGAAGAACCCGAGTCCACCATCAATTCCGGGGAAAACCCGGTAACCCACCCGCCCGTAGGCACGACAGTGAAATTACCGGTAAAACCCGTTTGGCGCAAGGATCCAACCCAGGTTTCCCTGGGTCTCCT
The DNA here is from genome assembly GCA_030545235.1 of Helianthus tuberosus. NCBI lineage: Eukaryota > Viridiplantae > Streptophyta > Magnoliopsida > Asterales > Asteraceae > Helianthus > Helianthus tuberosus. The sequence continues at coordinate 65,247,515 of CM060369.1, forward strand.
ATCATTGCCCACCAGTGCCTCACTCTGCACCAAGTGAGAGTCGAACCTGCATCTCTCAAGAGAAATGCAAGCCCTCCACCACTTGATCTAGAGATCATTGGCGGATAAACACATTTATATACTATTATTTTTCAACATTATGGTGCATTAGAAGTTGTACTCTAAGCATATATTCTTGGACATTGGTCTTTTTTTACAAAACAACTAGCTGGTGTAGGGATGAGCAGTTGATATAAAATACCGTCCCGATCCCGATACCGAAATCCCGATCCTGGATTTTTTCGATACCGGAAACGGTATCCACTTTTTGGCATTTTCGGTATTGGTATGGTACGTTATCGGTAAAATACCGAATTTTACCCTCAAAATATCGATACCGTACCGATACCGTACTGTACCGACATATTTCGGTATCGGTACCAAGTTTACACAAAATTCGGGATCGATATTTTTCGGGATCGGGACGGTATCAGTATTTGCTCATCCCTAAGTTGGTGTGGGTTATTGTTTTGGGCCAACTCTCTTTAATTGTACGGGTACCCATTATCCCCGCTTTTTGGTACCGGTATCGGAACGGTACCGGTATTTACAGGTAAAACACCGGTAAATACCAGTACTGGTACCGAACCGGTTTATTTATTACCGGTACCCATTTTTCCCGTTTTTCGGTACCGGTTCAATACTGAATATGTACCGTGCTCATCCCTAATCAACATCAAGTATTTGTATTTCCCTCCTGATGAAACAATGGTTAACCGGGTAGGGTTAACTCACTGGTCTTGTCAAGAGGGTTAATCCCTTCTTTCCGAGGATCGTTGGCTGGATCGTCTGGTGGTGGGTTTCCTGCACAAGGAAACAAACCGTGACTCGTAACAAGGAGGATAGGGTGGGGGGTGCTCCTTGTTACCACTCTCCGGCGTGAGAATCAGTAAGTTGCTTGGGAAGCAAAGTATGATAGTAGTAGTATTGAGAGAGTTAGAAAGTGATACCTCAAACCTGGTTTGGGGTGAGTATTTATAGCCGAGGAGTGAAGGAGGGTAGTTGAGTAGCTAGTCTGACATCGCACATCTATTTGCAGGCGTGTCAGGCCTGTCAGATGCTGTGGTGACGCCACGTCCCGCTGTGGTGTCAGACTGTTGTTCATACGTGGGCTAGTAGGTGACTGTTCCCAGTGCCACTTGCACTGTGGTGTCAGACCCACTTGCCTTGTAGGCAGGATGCGGTGCCAGGCCGCATCGCTACTTGCGGTCATCGATGTTGTTCCCGCATTGGTTGTTCCATCCATGATTTGCGCGGGATGCGGTGTTGTGCCGCATCGCCTGTTGAGTGACTGTTACTGTTGTCCAGATCCCTTGTCGTGACGAAAATGTTCATAGGATGCGGTGCGAGGCCGCATCGCTATGCGTAACATTAGTTTCCGTCCTTAAGGTAAGTCTTCTCATCAATGGACAGATTGGACCGCAGTGTTCGCGTGTGTCTACGCGGACACTGGAGGGTTAATTGCTGTTGGGGGTTTTTAATGAGGGTAATGGTCATTCGCGGTCGTGCTGACGCGATATTTGGGACCATACCCCTTCAAGTCCCCCCAGTCTAGTGTTCCTTCCGTATGCGAGTCGCATGTGGGAGGGATACTGGACTATGTTGTCTAGAAGGTTAAGATTTGTGCCATGCAGATGGCATCTTCTTTAAGTAGTAGGCCCTTTCTAGTGGATTGTTTCTTCCTTTGAGAAGGGTGCATGGTGAGCAAGTTCCGTCTGATGCGGAATTCTCAGCCAAAGACTTGGCTCTGTCTACCTTTCGCTGATGTCATCAGCCACCTGTTGGTGTTTCGGACCAACCTTTGAGACGGTGACTGAAGGTATTAGCAGAATTCGAACCAACCTTTGAGATCGTGACTGAAGATGTCTTCTTCAGTGTAGTTGGAATCTCTGCGTCAGTTGGTGCAAAGTTGTAAGCACTTTGCTCAAGCTCTATGTTCAGCAACTGGACATGTAACGATGATCCCTGTTTTGTGGGGTGTTCGTGTTCTCCAGTTAAGCTTTCTAGTAACCGCGCGTCTTCTGCGGTTTATCTCTCAAGTAACCGCACGTCCTCAGAGGTGTAGCTCTCTAGTAACCGTACATTCTTTGCGGTTACCTCGTTGCCGAAACTCGTTTGCCATGTTTCTTTGAGGATCGTGGGGTAGTTGCGTCATTGTTGGCCGTGTTTGGTCGAACAATGTGAATCTGGACTATGGGCAAATAAACATGATCATAGGCAGGGTTGTGCCCACCATTGTTTATTCTATGCGGTCCATAGGTGGGTAACTAGTCATAGGCAGACTTGTTACCGCTGTTCTGGAGCCACTTTCATTCACGCTTTGGTGGAAAGTAGTTTCCCTGTAAGTAGCGTTGTCGGAAGAGATCGTTTTAGATACTTGGGAAGTTGGTTGAAACTCTTCCGCATTCGTTTTGTAGCCACTTTCCTTCACGCTTAGTTGGAAAGCAGTTTTTTCTTGAAATAGCTTTGCTCTTCCGCGTGGTGGCTTAGTTGTGGCTCTTCCGTAGCTACCGTTCGCATAGTTGCGGTTCGCAGTAACTACGTAAGAATGGTTGCGGTTTGCAGCAAAGAACTCGCTTCTAGAAGTCTTGTAGCCTGGATGTGGCTCTTGAAGGTTCAGGGGACAGGGTTGCTGATGTGCGGTTGCTCAGCATACTTGTCTTGTTCCTTAAGGAGAAGCTGTTTGCGTTCCCTCTGTGGTTGTGAACCGGAAACGAGGGTTTTGAAACTTGAAGAAGCTTTCATGGAGTGCGGTTTACCGCATCCTGAGAAGCGGTTTTCGCAGTCCAAAGAACCGTGCTGGTTCTGAGTATCTGACACACCTGTGCGGGTTGGTGTGCGTCATCTCCGCATATTCCACGTGTGCTCGTGGATATGTGCGGTTTATGACTCATACCCCTTTATATAATTTAAAGATAAATTTTTGCCTTTTTTTGAGGGGTATGTAAAAAACGACATGCGGTATGGGTTATGGTGCGGTAAACCAGAGAAACCGCATGCCGCTTGTGTTTGGATAAGGTTGTCGCTTTCTGTTGCTTACGTCACGATTGCACGTGTGGGTTGTTGAAGTTGGTAGGATTCTGACATGTGCTGATTTGAAAAGACGTTTACACTGACCGAGGTCATAACTGCACTGTAGCAGGGAGTGAAAAAGTCTTCTTTGTCAGGCGCGTGGGCGGCCATGCGCGCGTGATAACTGTCAGCGGAAAGGTCGCTGACCACGTGTCGCCTTGTAACTCGCCTATTTTGAACGTGTTGAGGCGGTTACTGTATCGCATTTATTGCGATGAGTATATAAAGGGGGAACCGTTTGGTTTCTCCTCACTGTTCAAAATTTTCGAAAAATTTCTGTTGAGAGAGAGAGCACTCCCTTCGTCTTCTCCGATCAATCTGTCTTTTATTCCGGCAATCTTTTGAGTTTTCTGAGTTTTTCTTTAACTCGAAACTTCTGTTCTACATATTTCTGATGGCTGATCCATCTAACCCACATAATGTGGAGGGTGAAAACCCTGAAGCATCTTCTCCGGTGGCCGGAGAAGAAGAAGATGATGGTGGCAGTGTTCCTGGTGGTGGCCTACCACCATTGAAGTGGCCGAGAGCTTCATTCGACCAACTAATGACCAAGATTGAGATGCCTCAACAGTATGGGGCTACTTATCCCCAAACTGGTGATACTGGTGCATGTGCTCCGGCCGGTCATATCACCATGTGGGCCGAGTGTTTTACTGATGGTAACCTTCGTTTACCATTAACAGTTTTTGTTGCTCAGGTCTTGGAACATTACAAGATCCATATCTCCCAGATGAGTCCTTTTGGGATGATCCGTATTAGACATTTTGAATCAACTTTTCGTGCTCTTGGTCTGCCGGTTACCGTTGAAAACTTCCGGGGGTTTTACCAGTTAACGGTGAACACCGGTTTCTTTTCCTTTAGAGAAAGGTATGGCAGCCTCAAGTTGATGACCCCTCCGAAGGGTATTACGAAGTGGAAGTGTAAGTTCTTCTACGTTAAAGCTGCCGCAGTTGTTGTGGACATGAATATGCGGAACGTCAATGAGCCTATCCCTGCGGAGGATATTGCTATGCCTACCGCGGAGACTGCGAAGTGGTTCTCAAGGCTGAAACCCATTGAGCATAGGCAGCTGACCAACAATGAGTTGTGGGTGCTGCGGATGATGTTGATCCGGCCTAAGAGGAATTTCACGCCTGTGGTGCGGGAGAAAACTGGTGGTAAGTGTTTACCACTCTTTTGCGGTTGCTTTATTCCCGTGTTTGTTATTAATTTGGATATGTATTATCAGAAATTGTGGAAGTGTGGAAGATATTTGATCCAACTTTTACTGGCAAAGTTGATCTTATTCCGACTGCGGAAGGCAAAGGGTTTAACTTGACGATTGTCCCTCTCTTCCGCGTTGCTTCACGCGAGGTGATGACTGCACCCCTGCCGCAGGGCAAAGGTATTATTCATAACCTTTATCTCTTTACAAGGTTTGTTGCTGATATCCTATACGCAGGTACACTTGGGGACCTTGGTAAATTTGAGCCAAAGGGTGCCCCCAAAAAACATGCGGAGAAAAAGCCTGTGGTTAAACCTGGGCGGGGTCGCGGTGTGAAGAAACCTGTTGTTTCTGTTGTTCCGCCTTTGGTGAAGCAAACAGCAGGTATCTCTCGTTCTCATTTCCGCAGATATACCGATTACGTGGTAGTATCTGACACCCTAGAGGGCTTGGGTGTTCCAGGTGTTGGTGCGGCCACCGGTGGAACCACTGCGGGTTCGAAACCGGTTGATGAAAGGAAAAGAAAAACGGAGGATGCTGGTGATGCTGGTAGGGGAAAAAAGCCGAAAATTCAGACCAGGCGTAAGCCTTTTGTCATACCAAGGAAGCCTGCGGTTGTTTCTGGTATGTGATGCATGACTAACAAATATTTTGTGCTGATACTTGTACTTTAAAGTATTTCTGTGTTGATTTTAGAACCGCAAGATGAAGGGTTCTTCGACTTTGATGCTCCTCCTCCCCCTCCTCCGCACGACACTGCTGCGGGTGCAGGGGTTCATAAGGCTGTTACTCCTGAAGCCTCTGTGCGGGGGGTGGACACTGGAAAGGGTCATGCGGCTCAAATCCATGACACGGTTGATTCGAGTGATAATGTTATCACCCCAGAGGATACTGTTGATATGGATTTGAAGTTTGGTTACACCGGAAAGCCAAAGTCTCCTGTTGCCGAGAAGGCTTCCGGTTCCGCTTCCGGTTCCGCTTGTAGGGAGGTTTTGAGTGGTTTGGGCACTCCTTTTGAGGTAAACCGGGCCCGTTCTTTACCGACTGAGGTCCAGATGAGCCAACTCTCCTCCATGCTTGTGGGGAGCTCCATAATGGCAAATGCCGTTATGGAGAAGTGCAAGGTGCTGGGGCGCAAGGGGGAGGAGAATGCGCGTTTACGGGCCGAGGCCGAGGAGTTGGTGAAGGCTGCACGTGAGGGTGCAGCGCAGTTTGAGAGGGATAGAGAGCAGCTTGATAGGGATAGAGTTGCGTTTGAGAAGCATAAGCAGACTGAAGAGTGGGCTGCAACTGCTGAGCTTAAACAGGTTCGTACTCTTGCAAAACTGCTGTCTGATGAGCGTAAGCGTTTTAAAGAAACCCTTTCCGATGAGCGCAAGACGCTATCTGATGAGCGCAAGACTTGGAAAGAATCTTGGGGTAAACAGAATGAAACTCTCTTTCATGTTCGTCAGGAGCTTATAAATGCCAAGGCAGCAATTTCTGCGTTGGCTAAAGAGAAAGCTGAGGCTGTTGCGGCTGCCCAAGGGGCCAAGGAAGCAGAGGTTCGTCTTGCCAAGGCTCTGGAAGAGGCCAAGGAGGCGGAGGCTCGTGCTGCAAAAGCTCTTGAAGGGGCAAATGTTGACCGCACCAAGTTAAGCAAAACTATTCTGGATCTTCAGGTATAAGTTTTTCCTAACTTTGAAATTGTGTCTCACAAGTTTGTTGATTCTTTTTTGTAAACTTCTGATTTCTTGTTAAAAGGCTGAAGTGCGGACCCGGGGGGTCGCTATTGAGGAAGCCTCTGCCCGTGCTGCTGAAGCTGAAGTGCGGGCAAGAGAGGCTGAAGAGGCTAGAGATAGCCACGCTGCTTCACTTGAGTTGCTCAAGGCTGATCATCAATGGATGCGTATGCGCGGGATTGGGCATGTAAGTATCCGTTGCCTTGTTATTTTTGTTGTAAGTTTGCCTTTGATAACCATTGTATTCATGTTTCGCAGATTGTTACTGCCATTCTTGACGCACCCGAGACCGTAGCAGGTATTATCGAGATCAGGGAGCGTGCCCGGGATGCTGGTTTCAAAGCTGGCTATAACCGCTGTATTAGTCATTTGAACGCTGTAGCGCGTGGCGAGCTTACTGATGAGCGGTCTGGGTTTCATGGCGTGGATACTGAAGCGCTTCTTGATGCTGCGATTAAGGAGTTTAATGATACAACCCTCACAGATCTTGAAGAACTTGAAAAGTGTCTAGAAGCGGAGGATTATGTGGACCGCTTGCGAGTCTTATACGCTGCTGAAGACGAAGATGAGGAAAAACCAGATTTTGAGGGCACGGATGGTGCGGGCCCCAGTGGCACAAAGGAAGATTAGATTGGCCTGCGTGTCTCTTTTGTTATGTAACCGTTACAAAACTTTATGTAAATTCCTTGTGCAGGAATTTTTTGAATATAAAGAATTGTTGTTTTAATTTTTACAAGTGTTTTTAGTACTTGTATGTTTGAATTTGTATGCGTTTAGTGTTACTGTGTGTAATACTAAATCTGTAATTGCCTTTTGCATATCTAGGTGATATGCAAGTATGAAGATTTGTCTCTGGTTAGACAAACAGTATTGCCATTGCTGGCCTATTACAATAGTTGCGTGTGGTTACCATTCTGTGTGGGTATCACGAATGAAGATTTTGCTAATCTGTTTTTGTGTATACCTCAGAGTGGAATACGCATTTGTAATAGAAATAAATAAACAATATTGCATTGCATCGTCTATTTATTTATTTGCAAATGGCCTGCGGCCCAATAGATTACATGCAGAAAACATGGCTTACATATAACATCGTCGAAGTTGCTGTGCGTTCCATGTGCGTGCGATAGTTTTGCCTTCTAATGTTTGTAGTTTATACGCGCCTTTGCCCAGGACCTCTTGGATGAGGTACGGTCCTTCCCACTTGGGGGCAAGTTTCCCTGGGCGTTCTGCATTGGATGCTTCGTTGTCACGAAGGACGTAGTCTCCAGGGTTGAAAGTACAAATGCGAACGCGTGCATTGTAGTACTTCTCCAACTTGGTTTTGTACTTGGCCTCGTTGATGGCAGCGTTTTCGCGCCTTTCTTCCAAGAGGTCTAAGTCAACCCTGCGTTCCTCATTGTTGTCCATCTTGTTGATGGCCAACATTCTAGGTGAGGGGAGGCCTACTTCCGCGGGGATCACCGCTTCAGTGCCGTAGACCAGGCTGAAGGGGGTCTCGCCGTTGCTTGTTTTTGGGCTTGTCCTGTGAGCCCATAAAATACTTGGGAGTTCATCAACCCAGCCGCGTCTGGCTGTTCCCAACCGTGCTTTGATGCCTTCGACTAAGCTTTTATTGATACTCTCGACTTGGCCGTTCCCTTGCGGATGCGCCACTAAGGAGAATATGTGTTCAATGTTTAGCTCTTTTAGCCATTTTTGAAAGTCGTCGGCAGCGAAGTTGGTACCGTTGTCGGTGACGATGCACATTGGTAGACCGAAACGGCAGATGATATGTTCCCACACGAATTTCCTTGTTATCATAGCGGTGGTTGATGCAAGTGGCTTTGCTTCTACCCATTTTGTAAAGTAATCAACAGCTACTATGATAAATTTCACTGCTCCTGGTGCGTCTGGAAATGGTCCCACCACATCGATTGCCCATTTTTGGAATGGCCATGCGGTGGTGACGGGGATCAAGTTGTTCTTGGGACGCAAGGTCTTGGGAGCATGTCGCTGACAATTGAAACACTTGCGTAAGACTTTTACTGCATCCAGGTGCATGCCCGGCCAATAGTACCCGGCGTTCATGATTTTGGCCACCACCATGCGTGGTCCCGCGTGTATGCCACATATCCCCTCGTGAATTTCTTTGATGAGATATGTGGCATCTTGGGGGTTGACGCATCGTAGGAGTGGCCCCAGGTATGATTTACGGTATAAGATACCGTCTACCATTTGGTAATGACACGCTTTGTATTGCAACTTGCGTGCCTCTGCTTTGCTTTGCTTTCGGGAGTAACCCCTGATTGTAAGTATGCAATGAGCGGTGTCATCCAGGATGTTGTACCGTATTGGATGACATTGACTTGGCGCAGGGGTATCGAAGGATTTTGCAGGACTTCGATGCGTACCTTTTTCGCCAGGTGTTGGAAGCTGGTGGACGCAAGTTTTGATAGTGCGTCCGCGGGTTTATTTTCACTCCTGTTGATGTGGCGAATATTGAAGGAGGTAAACTTTGACTTTAGTTGCAGGGCTTGTTCGAGATAGAGGATCATGGTATCCCCCTTTGCGGCATAGTCACCGCGTATCTGCCCTGCAACTAGTAGTGAATCGACGTGTGCTTCCAAATGTTTGACGTCGAGTTTAATTGCTAAACGCAACCCTGCCAGTAGAGCGTCATACTCCGCTTCGTTATTTGTACTTTCGAAATCGAGGCGTATTGCGTAGGTTAGCTCTTGGCCATCGGGACTGACAAGTCGTAAACCTGCGCCGGAACCATCTTCGTTGGATGCACCATCTGTAAATAGTGCCCAGGTTTCTGTGGATGATGGTTGTGATACAGGGTTTTGTTCTTCTTCGCATTCTTGGATGCGGTTTGCTGGTATTTCAGCGACGAAGTCAGCCAAGACCTGGCCTTTGATTGCGGGGCGCGGCTTATAGTTCAGTGAAAGCGCGCCCAGCTCGATTGCCCATTTTGCTAACCTCCCAGAGATGTCGGGTTTTGATAGGATCGGTCCGATCCTATAGTTGGTTAACACTGTGATGACGTGGTTTGCAAAGTAACGTCGTAAACGTCTTGATGCGTGCACTAGTGCCAGTACCAATTTTTCCATGATGGAGTACCTTGTCTCTGGGTCGTTGAGCATTTTGCTGATGTAGTAGATGGGTGTTTGGACTCCTTCCCGCTCCACTATAAGTACCGCGCCTACCGCGTTGTCCGCGGCAGACAGGTATAAGATAAGTGGCTCATCTTTTCGTGGTGCGGTTAAAGTTGGGAGTTGGATCAAACACTCTTTCATTTCCCGGAAAGCTTTTTCGGCCTCTGCGGTCCATTGGAATTGTTCCTTTTTTAGACAGCTCCGCAGGGTCTTGATGAAAGGGTAAGACTTAGCTGCATGGTTGGCTAAGAATCTATTGAGTGCGGCTAGCCTACCGGCTAGTCGTTGCATTTCCTTCATTGTAGAAGGCGATGGCATGCGCTCGATCGCCTGCACTTTTTCCGGGTTTACCTTGAATCCATCTTTGGTTACGATGAATCCAAGGAATTTGCCTTCTTCCATTCCAAACGAGCATTTCCCTGGGTTGAGCTTCATGTTAACGCTTCGCAGAGTTTGGAATGTTCTTTCAATGTCGTCGAGCATGGTGTTTTCCTCCATGCTCATGACGACCAGGTCGTCCATATAGATTTCGACACTTTTGCTGATTTGACCGCGAAAGGTGTCGTTCATCAACTTTTGATAGGTTGCGCCCGCGTTGCGCAACCCGAACGGCATTTTGGTGTAGCAGTAATTCCCGATGGGAGTGCGAAATGCCGTTTTATCTTCATCGTCGATTGCCATTTGTACTTGGTGATAGCCTTTGTAACAATCGAGGAAGCACTTCCATTGAAATGGTGCGAGGTTATCGACCTTCTCGTCGATCTCTGGAAGCGCGTAACAATCCTTGGGGCAGGCCTTATTGAGGTCTTTGTAATCGACACACATGCGCCAGCCCCCGCTTGGTTTTTCTACCATGACTGGGTTGGACAGCCAAGTCTGGTATTTTACTTCCCGCAGGATGCCTGCGGAGAGCAGTTCCTGTACCTGCTCTTCCATCGCCGCGTTTTTTGCTGATCCAAGGTGGCGTTGGCCTTGGATCACAGGCTTGATACCTGGCATGGTATTCAAGAAGTGTTGCGCAATTTCGCGTGGTACCCCTGTCATATCTGCGGGTGTCCGCGCGAAAATATCTTGGTTTCTGAAGAGGAGTTGCTTCAGGCGCGCTCTGATGGTAGGTGTCAAGGCATGGCCCAACGTGACTGTTTGTTCTGGGTGTCTTGCATTAAGAACCCATTTTTCTGGTTGGGTGTTGGGGGTAGGCCTTGCTACCTTTGTCGGACGCAGTTCGTCCGTAGACATGACTTCTCTTTGGGCGTATATTATCGCGATCCCCGTTTCGGTTGGAAAACCGATGGCAGAGTGGGGGACGGATGTTATCATGTTGAAGTCGCCTTGGGACTCCCTCCCGAGAATTACGTCATACTTTGAGGTGTGAGGTAAAACCATGAAGTTCACCTCCTCCGTCCTTGTGTGCCTTCCGTTGGTGAGGCGCACAGGGAAGGTAATTTGTCCTAGGGGGAACACGGTTTCCCCTGAAAATCCAGCCAACGGGTAGTCCGCTGGCTGCAGTCGATCTTTGTCTTCTTGATCGAACTGGTTGAAGCACTGCTCGTATATAATATCGGACGTACTGCCCGGGTCGATGAACAATCGCTCGGTGCAGTAGTGAGCTAGGTGCCCAGTGATAACCACGGCGCGCCTATCGCGCGGTCCGCCTCGGACTTTTGGAAAGACGACTTGCTCGTCCTTCCAGTCATTGTCCGGTCTTCTCGCCGCCTTACGCGGTCTTCCTTTCCCTCCATTGATCATGTGGGTAGAGGCCACGTACATGGCCCTTTTACCCGTGGAGGTGCCCTCGTTGTGGGGAGTGATGCGCTTGGTAGCTTTTTGTGCGCCTGTCAAAAGGTGTTGCAGTTTCCCCTCCTTTAGGGCTCGCTCAATCTCCAGTCGGAGACTGATGCAGTTGTTCGTGGTGTGGCCCGAGTCCTTGTGATACTCGCAGTAGAGTGCGGGATCTTGATTCTTTTTGGACTTCATTGGTTGGGCCGGTCTCAGGAATTGTGAATCCGTGAGGAGAACGTCGCGTGGCGACTGGTTGATCTCGGTCCAGCTGCGGTCCCGAGACTCCTTCTTTGACGCCCGGATTTCTCGTTGGGCGTTGATTGTAGCCCTTGCGTCGGGCTGGTTGTTCCGGGGGACATATGGCTTGGAATCGCTGCCGTGATTCCATGTGTCCCTGTTGCGCTTATTGCCGCGCTTGGGCTCTTGGCGGGAAGACTGGCCTTCCGCTAGGGGTTGTGCCTTTGACATGTGCGGTCTGAGAGACCGCTGAGTTTGGGCATATGTTTTGACCTTAGCCATGACATCTTCCCACTTCTTAGGCAAGCCGTTACCGCCGGAAATATTCATAACCATTTGTTCGTCTTTGACTGCAACAATGAAATGGTTACGTGCCATCTGGTCGGCAACGTCGCCTATCTCTAGGATCTCTTTATTGTAACGGACAACGAATGCGTCAAGCGATTCGTTGTCTCTGCGCCAGATGTTCATGACGTCCATTGAATCACGTTCATGGCGTCGTTGCTAGCTAAAGTGCGCGAGGAACTTTTGTTGTAAGTCCTCGAATGAGGTTAGTGACCCTGGTGGGAGAGAATCGAACCATGCCCTGGCCAGACCTGTTAGGGTCTGTGGGAAAAAAATGGCACCAGGTAGGTTCGTCCCACTTACCGTTGCACCCAGCGCCGACGAAGATGTTGTTGTGATCATCTGGGTCGGTCGAGCCGTTGTATTTCCCAATGTTCAATGGGAATTTTGTGGTGGTGACATCGGCGTTGGCGATCTCTGGGACAAACTTAGAGTTTTCGGCCGCAGATTTCGGCCTGTAAGGTTTGCCCTGGTTGCGCTTTGCAGCGCGGAGGTATGTGTTGCGGGGTTGACTGGGAGGAACATAGTTGCGTCCGCCCGGTCTACTGTTGGTGGAATGGGACTCCCCGCGGTATGTACTGTCATCTGGATCAGTATGGCCATACCCTTCATGGTGGGACTGTGGTCCCAAACGACTCTGAATGTTTGTGTTGCGGCGTATTGTAGACTGCCGCCTTCTTTCATCTTGAGAGCCTAAACGGCTATGTACGGAGTCCCTGCGGCGGGACCTGTATGAGGAATCGTCCTCATTGATTGTGCGGACATCACAGTAGGAGGAGCCGCGGTCCTCTTGCCTGCTTCTGGAGGCTGGATGTGTGGGTGCCCTGTCGTCGTATCGTAAAATACGACCGGCAGGTGTACGCGGTATCGGGGTAGGTCCGATACCTCCTTGCTCGTCGGCGCAAGCTCTGTTGTACGTTGCGGCCAGAAGGGCTGCTTGTTGGTCATACCAGGTATGAGGGCTCATGCCTGGAGGTATGACGGCAGCGTATTGTGACAGATCGTGTCCGAACGTAAGGGATGCACCCCCTTGCGTTGACGTGCCAATGTGTTGGGCATTTGGGGCTAGGGGAATGGTTACCGCAGGCCCTTGGTTTGCGGGGTTTAGGTTATCCCCGGTAGTGTTGTTTTGACGATCAGACATCTTTGGAAAGAAAAGGATGATTGGAAAAAAGTGCTAAGAGTAGCGGTGGGCGCCAATGATGAAACAATGGTTAACCGGGTAGGGTTAACTCACTGGTCTTGTCAAGAGGGTTAATCCCTTCTTTCCGAGGATCGTTGGCTGGATCGTCTGGTGGTGGGTTTCCTGCACAAGGAAACAAACCGTGACTCGTAACAAGGAGGATAGGGTGGGGGGTGCTCCTTCTTACCACTCTCCGGCGTGAGAATCAGTAAGTTGCTTGGGAAGCAAAGTATGATAGTAGTAGTATTGAGAGAGTTAGAAAGTGATACCTCAAACCTGGTTTGGGGTGAGTATTTATAGCCGAGGAGTGAAGGAGGGTAGTTGAGTAGCTAGTCTGACATCGCACAGCTATTTGCAGGCGTGTCAGGCCTTTCGGATGATGTGGTGACGCCACGTCCCGCTGTGGTGTCAGACTGTTGTTCATACGTGGGCTAGTAGGCGACTGTTCCCAGTGCCACTTGCACTGTGGTGTCAGACCCACTTGCCTTGTAGGCAGGATGCGGTGCCAGGCCGCATCGCTGCTTGCGGTCATCGATGTTGTTCCCGCATTGGTTGTTCCATCCATGATTTGCGCGGGATGCGGTGTTGTGCCGCATCGCCTGTTGAGTGACTGTTACTGTTGTCCAGATCCCTTGTCGTGACGAAAATGTTCATAGGATGCGGTGCGAGGCCGCATCGCTATGCGTAACATTAGTTTCCGTCCTTAAGGTAAGTCTTCTCATCAATGGACAGATTGGACCGCAGTGTTCGCGTGTGTCTACGCGGACACTGGAGGGTTAATTGCTGTTGGGGGTTTTTAATGAGGGTAATGGTCATTCGCGGTCGTGCTGACGCGATATTTGGGACCATACCCCTTCACCTCCACAAGACATTTGGAAACACAATGTGATCGTTTGGATATCTAACTTGATACAAAGGTGTGTAGTTAATCCTTAGGTTTGTGGTTTTAAAACGCAATGAGCGGGTCGATAGAGAAGTATAAAATAGATTCATTGCGCCGTAATTTGTAAGACCCTAGCTGTATTAAGTAGATTCACTGTGTCGTAATTTGTAAGACCTTAGCCGCAACGCGACGGATCTTACATCTAGTTATTATCAAATTTCACAAACTAAAAATAATTACTTTACACAAACCAATTTCTAGCCACATGTTACCTTCTTATTCCATTTTATAAAAGCTTCTTTTGAAACATACAAATGTCTAACTAACTTGCCATCTTGTGTCTCATTTTTATTACAAAAAATACCATTCTAGACATATACACATCTTTAGACAAGTTTCCATACAGAAACAAGTGTTATTAATGCAGTGACCAACCATTTCCCATGAGTAAAGTAGTAAGGTCTCGTCCAAACTTATTAACTCAAGCCTATTTTTTTTCATCCACAAATGTTTGTTATGTGTTCATCACTGTGGCTGAACCAAGACTACCATAGTCTGAAGTATCTTCATTAGGAACTTTGGTAATATTTAGATTTTTTTTTATTAAAGTCGGTTTATAAAACATAATCATAGACTGGAGCAATATATTTCTTTGATAATATTTAGATTTTTTTTTAATTAAAGTCGGTTTATAAAACATAATCATAGACTGGAGCAATCTATTATGAAAGTGAAAATATTTACATAAAGTTTTACTTCTCTAGAAAACATAACTTTTTTAAAACTTGTAATCCTTTTTATATATAACTAACCAATTAAAACACATTTGGCAGTATGGTTATTAAATTATTAGAATTTTTCATACAAGACAAAGACACAACTCACAAGCAACCAAAGTTTCTTAATGCTACAGAGAAGATTTAAACACAAAAAAACTTCATTAGGAGACTTTCTTAAAAGTGTTGGAAATCTGACTTAGGGTTTCGATGAATGAGAGTTAAATGTTCATAAATGAATTGATAAATTAATCAGACGAAGATGCAGAGTATATATACGTACATATAAGTGCCGATAACCGCTATACCCTATATCTAATAATAATAATAAAGTAAATAATGAAAGTTATAATATCTAGCTTATAAACCTAAACATTTATGTCTAACACCCTCCCTTAAGCTAGACTATTGCAGCATCATGTGCAGCAGATGTTTGAGACGGATGAAGTCTTTCGGTTGCAGGGCCTTCGTCATAATGTCAGCCACCTGATCCTTAGTTGCACAGAAAATTACGGTCACCTCTTCCTTCTTGATTAAATCTCTGATATAATGATATTTGACTCTTATATGCTTGCTCTTTCCATGGTATACTGGATCTCTTGCTAGGCAAATGGTGGATTTATTATCGCAGAATATAGGTATAGGATAGTCTTCTTTTCCTTGCAATTCATCTAGAATACCTTTTATCCAAACAACTTGACAACCAACTAGGGTCAAGACCATGTATTCCGCTTCTGTTGAGGATAGTGTCACTACCTTTTGCTTCTTTGATTGCTAAGATATGGGTCCTAACCCCAGATGAAAGATATAACCAGCTAGGGTCAAGACCATGTATTCCGCTTCTGTTGAGGATAATCACTATCACTATAACCCACGAGCTTCCTTTTTCCTCCTTTAGAATAAGTGACACCTTGATTTAGAGTGCATTCGATGTATTTTAGTATGCGTTTTGCTGCCTCCCAGTGACTCCTCTTTGGACATTCCATGAACCTATTGATCTTACTTACTGTAAACATGATGTCTGGTCTCGTGTTTGTCAGATACATTAGGCTTCCTACAAGACTTCGATATACACCATCTATAAACTCTTCAGGATCATCTTTTGACAATTTTAGACCATATTCCATTGGTGTGGAAACTGTGTTGCATTGATTCATTCTATATTTTTCTAATAAATTTCTCATGTACTTCCTTTGTGACAGGATTATATTACCATTCTCATACAGTACTTCCATGTCGAGAAAGTAATGCAATCTGCCCATATTCGTCATTTCGAATTCCTTTTTCATCGTGTCTTTGAATTCAGAAATCAACCTCATAGAGTTGCTTGCAATAATTAGATCGTCTACATATAAGCATATCACTAATTTTCCTTCACTAGTGTCTTTAACATAGAGAGTGTGCTCATAGGTGCATTTTTTGAACTTGTGTTGTAGAAAATAAGTATCTATTCTGCTATACCAAGCTCTTGGTGCTTGCTTCAGACCATATAGAGCACATTTGAGGTGACATACCTTTTTCTCTTCTCCATGTTTGATGTAACCTTGAGGTTGGTCTATGTAACCTTGTTCATCTAATTTTCCATTTAAAAACATTGTTTTTACATCCATTTGATGTAGGTACCAATCATATTGTGCCGCAAGAGCTAACACTAATCGGACTGTTTCAAATCGGATCACCGGTGCGAATACTTCTTGATAGTCTATTCCATATTTTTGCTTGTATCCTTTTACTACTAGTCTGACCTTGTATTTATCCACATTTCCTTTTTCATCATATTTTGTTTTGTAGATCCATTTCACACCTATCGGCTTTTGATGTTTTGGAGGATCCACAAGTTCCCATGTTTGGTTTTTGTGAATAGATTCTATTTCTCTATTCGTTGCTTCTATCCATTTTATATCCTTACTAGCCTCCTCATATGTTGTGGGATCTGCACTAGTAGCATAGAGAACAAAGTTAACTACTTGACTTTCATTATATTTTTGCAGAACTTCGGCTTCGGTGAGAGCCCTCGTGTCCCTGTATACACTATCGATGCTCCTCATGTTGATCAGTTCGTTCTCCGAGTCGGTTGATGATAAATCATTTGCATTTGACTAGGACTGATCTGCTTCTTGATTTTCCTCTCCATGTTCAGGCGATTCGTTGTTCTCAACTATGTGCTTATGATCAGTTTGTGGTTCTACATGTTGTGGTTCTACATGGGTTTCCCTTTGAGTCTGACTTGAGTCATCATTATCCGAGATGACAAACGGGACATCAGATTCTTCCGAATCCATGACCCACCTCTTGTTCTCATCAAATACAACATCACGGCTAATAATAATTTTATTGGTTTTCGGATTATACAGCTTGTACCCTTTACTATTTTCACTATAACCAATAAAGACCGTCTTTTCTGTTTTCTTATTTAGTTTATCTCGATGTTGTTTAGGAACATGAGAATAAGCTAAGCATCCAAACACTTTGAAGTGTTCTACATTAGGTTTCCTCCTATTCCATGCTTCGAAAGGGGTTATATTTGGTCTTGTTTTTGTAACAGTTCGATTTAAGATGTATGTGGTACATGCTACTGCTTCCGCCCAATAACAATTCGGTAATTGTTTGATATTCATCATACTTCTACTTAGCTCCATTAACGTTCTATTTTTCCTTTCCGCTACCCCATTCTGTTGGGGAGAATAACTGTTTGTCAGTTGATGACGTATTCCATTTAGTTTCAGGAAATCTTGGAAAGCTTTACTGCAATACTCTCCTCCTCGGTCAGTTCTTAGTGTTTTAACCGAATGATTGGATTGTTTTTCATTCAAGGCTTTGAATATCTTAAAATAATTTAGCGCTTCAGATTTGTATTTGAGAAAATATACCCAGGTTTTTCTCGAATAGTCATCAATAAAGGTGATGAAATACCTGCATTCTCCAATCGATTCAGTTCTCATAGGCCCGCATATATCTGAATGAACCAGTTGTAAAGGTTCATTGGCCTACCACGTTGTTTTCTTTGGAAACGACTTCCTCATTTGTTTTCCTGAAATGCATCCTTCACATATGTTCTCATTTTTCATAATCTTCGGTAGTCCATATACTAGCTCCTTATTTCCTGTAACACCTCGTAATTTCTTGTCCAATAATGTATTGACACGTGTCATAAGCTTTGAACGTGTGAAAGAATACTCTAAGGGACTAAAGTTGACAAACAAGGAAAGTATGTGTATATAAGGGTTCAAAATGGCAAAAATGGATAAATATACTTTACAATAACCCTACATGATGTTTATACCCTTAAACGAATGAATCATGGATCATACGAAGCTAATTGTGAAAGAAAGTGAGAGATTACAAACTACAGGGGTTAAATGTGTCAACATATTTAAATTATACCTCTGAGTGACCTTTTAGCAAACCCAAAGCTTTGTAACGATTAATTATGCTCACTAGAATGCATGATAAAAATTTCACCAAGTTTCGTTATCGTATGAGAAAGTTATGGTAAAATTCGTATGCGAGGGGTTAAAAGCGTCAACGTTGAAATTTATGACTTTTCGGGTGATCAAAAGTTAACCAAGGACTTAACAAAGTTGGTATAAGTCTTTAAGTCCTTAGAAATCAATTTAGAGGGCTCAAAGTGCAAAACAAGAAGTTAAAACAACTTTTAGAAGGATCGGGGACCAAAACTGCAAATAATTGAAACTTGGTTAACCTGAGCCGGGGCTTCACACGGGGCACGTAAGCCCAGGCAAAGCCTTACGCGGGCCGCCTGGCACACCCAGCATCAGAAATTCAGGACAGGTGTCTGTCCAGCCCGTTTAACCGACTCTTATGGCTTGTTTTCAATACCATGGGCTGCACAAGCTTGCCTTTGGGACACTTGTGTTGATCAGGGAACATGCCTAGAGTTGTTTGGCATCATCTTGATCCATCAATGATCACTATATAAAGGCCTCATTGTGCAATTTTTGATCATTCATTCCAATCTCAACTCCTGAAGATTTCTGGAGCTCAAGGCCACTCTCTAAGCATCATTAGTCGTGCATTGGACCTTGGTAAGCTTCCTTAACCTTCCTTAATCGTGTTTTACTTAGTTATTTAGCTTAAAGTCAAACCGTCGTAATTAAGGTTTGACTTAACGATGAATCACTAATGGTCCAGTGATTAGCCAAACTTAAGGTAGTTATAAGTTGGTAATTATGTGGGCAATAAACCCTTAAAAGGGCACCCTCTAATTCCCGCTCTAACTAGGTCAATTGTCGGGTCAAAGTTGGTTATAAAAAGTCAACAGAATCTTAATTTTCGAATTAACACATAATTAGCAATGTAGAAGACGTGTAACCTGTTTTACCACTCATATAACTTGGTAATCAATGCAAGAACATGTCTAAGCATGTCCGACCCGACAATTTTCAGTTTAGGACCGATTCGGAACCGAAAGTCCCATAAATTGACCATTGCTTTGACTTTCAATTCTGACCCCTATTAGCTTGATTTAGAAATGCCTTAGAGCTCCGTTAGGACCAGCTTGTATGATAGTATAACCCCTTGTGATTGGCTCGTTGATTGTCCGACTCATTTACATGTTTCCGTTAAATGCCTAATGTTGACCAATATGCCCATTTGACCTTAAAACGAGAATTTTGGAAAAGTGAGAGGACAATAATCCTTGTTACTGATTTATAAACATGTCCCTAAAATTTCACATCAGTTGGAGCTCTAGATTAGGAGTTATGCTCAATAGCGTAATTAGAAGGCCTTTTATTAATTAAACGACATAATTAGCGTAAAGCCTATCTAAACCAAATTTTTGACACCAAACCTTTTACCCACTGATGTAATATAATATTTTGGGATTTTTGAATATTTTTAATTATTTTTAAACTGATCATAACCTAAGGTTATTGCCTTGATTCGGTAAATGCCGATTATACCCCTTTTGCTTATAAAATGAGTTTTACATAACATTTAGACACCAAACCTTTGGCTACTGATTTTATATGATAATTGAAGTATGTTGAACTTTATAAACTGATCAGAAAACCCAGATTTCCAGTTATGACCCGGAAATCGCTTAAAACGGCTTTTTACGCGTATTAAACACATAGTATGGGTTTAAAACCATTTTGTCATATAAGACTTACCACCAACTTATATAACCTATTAAATTAAGTTGTTTTACTGATTATTTCAGACCCGAATCTCAGAATTTTAATTAATCTCTTTTATAATCTTTAAAATGACCAAAATACCCCTACGGGGCTTAAATTAAGATTAAACTCGTTTTGGGCATAATGGAAGGTATCCTACTGATATCACAACATATTTAAGGCATATTAACTTAGGAAACCTGTATATGACTCTTATGGTTACCCGTTACGCTTCTTGCGCGTTCGGTTCGGGTTATGTAACTAGTTTGCATAAATTAGCCGAAACGGGTCAAACCTTATCATTTTTATCTCAAAATCTAGAATGTGTTTAGTTTACCCATATTATACAAGTCTTCAAACTTTTCGGGACTAAATCGCATTATAATCCGGTCTTCGCTTTATCATGCGTTTGAACCGTATATTCCTTTTGAAAACTAACCGGTCTAAGTCTAAGCTTAATTGAAGACCCATTAGGATTCTAATAGGTTATTAAAACCTTCGTTCCAGATTAGGAGCCCAGTAAAAGCTACATGCACTTGCTGTATTTGATTTATACTTTGCTCAGGTAAATATTTTTAACTTATTTTCCCTATACGGGCTTGGGGTACGGTATTATAATACCGCTTGGTCGGGTATGAAGTCGTACAATCAGATATTGATTAAAAAGATGCATAACCCGTTTTATTCTGTCTTGTTTTATGCAATGCCTTTGGGAGGTTAATGACCGTGTCCTGGATATCCTCAGCTCATTCATTAGAAATGGCCACGACTTAAGCACGGGGTGTAGGCATACACCCGACAGTTGCGTATGTAAAAAGGTAGTCCACAAGAAAGGTATCTTCTTGTGGGTATTATACCAAGTGGTGTGTCTGTTAATCTTGTTAAACCAGCTCTTCTAACCGGGTCCTAAATGGACGACAAACATGTAAAACTGTATACAAGTTTATTCTTAAATAATTATCCCAAGTTATTAAAGATATTTTGTTCCATGTGCATTCAAACTAATTTTCTTAAACTCTTTTCAAAATAAGTCAGTTAATTGTATTTACCAGTGTAAACTGACGTATTTTCCAAAAAGGTTAAGTGCAGGTACTATACGAAATAGGCTGGCTACTCCAGGCATCAATAATCAAGTCTTGCAAGCTCTAGATATTAAAGTATGTTGAACAATGATCTTATTTATATTTTGATCCGCCTGTGAATCTTTTACAGTCCGTTGTAATACTTTGATATTACTATTTATTCGGTGTGTAATGTGATTCATACCTTTTGCTTCCGCTGTGCATTTATAATTTGTGTTGTTTGACTATGATGATATCAACTACGTCACGATACTCCCCACCGGGCCCACCGGTAATACGTGGAAATATCGGGGTGTGACAGGTTGGTATCAGAGCCAACACTGAGTGAATTAAACACTAGCCTTTTGTGTTTAATCTCAGTTACACAATTGCACATTTTCGAGTCTAGACAAAGAACTTAGGACTAATCCAAATTGTTTTTAATTCTAACTTGTCCTTTATATTTCTTTGTTGTACCTTTCATTTGTTTAATAGGAAATATGCCACCGAGGTTCCGAATAGGAGGACGAGGCAAGGGGCCAATCAACGCCCCCAACGATCACGAGGCCGAGCCTTCACACCGGCGAACTCCTTCTGCTACCATGAGTACCGGTCCTCAAGGAGACTGGAGGATCCAATCGGAGCCTGCTAGGCGATCTACTTCGTTTAGCTCAACGCCTCCTTACCACCATTCCTTTGGGCCGCAATCAGAGAACGAGCCTGAAGACTCACGCCACTCCTTCTTGCCGTTGCAGCGATCCATGTCGCACCATTCCTTTGGCGACCCCACTCCGTATTTTCAAGGCTGGTTCAACCCGGCAAACTATATTGAAGAACCAGTGGGTTTTAACCCACTAGGACCTGAAGACCATTTCCCCAAAGCTCAGGGAATGGATATAGATGAGGACACTGATCCTGTTGAACCACCTTCTGGGACACCTACTCACCCCATTGAGATTTCTGATGGATCATCCTTCCACGGATCACCCTACCGTGGTCCTGACAGCTACCAAGCAAGGTTCAAACAGTATGAATGGTATTTTACACCCTCCCACCATTCATCGCCTCATGAGCAGCAGCAGCAGCAGCAGGATCCCTCTGAGGATTCGCGTTTCGTGGCAGTCACGCCACCGCCACCACCGCCGCCAGTACAGCTAGCACCTCCAGAACCACCAAGGCATAGAAGAACAGACGCACGAATGTCCGTGCGAGAAAGGGGTTTCCACTTTAGCACCCCCAACACTCAAGTGGCAGTCACTATCCGCCACTTCATGAAGACCCACAAATAGGTGGGCCTTCAAACCCAGTTTCGGAAGTAGAATCTGCACCTGTTGCGCCGCCACCATTGGGCTTTGGTAACCCGATTCCTACATACGCCGGTCCAACGGCGTACGATCCATTTGAGCAGCCGGCTCACACTAACTACAACTATGCTGAAGCCGACCCATACCTTGTAGCGGCAAACTACAACGCCCTTCATCCTGAAGGACCATATGGAGCCCCCTGGGGAGTGGGATACCCAGCTCGTGGGTATCAGTTACCTGCTCAACCTCCGTTTCAGCACCAGCCACAGCCACCACGGTTTTCCCCACCGGAACAGGAGGAAATTCTCCACAGGCTAAACAGGGTGGAACGAGAATTTCAAGAGGAGCGTAGGAACAACCGGGGATTTCTCAAGGGCCTAGCAAGCTTGTTAAAAGGAAAGAAGAAAAGGGATCATTGAATCCCTATATGTATTGTTGTATTTCCTTATTTCAATCAAGTCCCGGCGTGGACATTTATCTATGTACTCAGTCCTTGCGTGGACTTGTCTTTCTTTAGTCCCTGCGTGGACTTGTCTTTTTAGTCGCTGCATGGACACCTATTTTGGGAGGTTAATGACCGTGTCCTGGATATCCTCGGCTCATTCATTAGAAATGGCCACGACTTAAGAAAGGGGTGTAGGCATACACCCGACAGTTGCGTATGTAAAAAGGTAGTCCACAAGAAGGGTATCTTCTTGTGGGTATTATACCAAGTGGTGTGTCTGTTAGTCTTGTTAAACCGGCTCTTCTAACCGGGTCCTAAATGGACGACAAACATGTAAAACTGTATACAAGTTTATTCTTAAATAATTATCCCAAGTTATTAAAGATATTTTGTGCCATGTGCATTCAAACTAATTTTCTTAAACTCTTTTCAAAATGAGTCAGTTAATTGTATTTACCAGTGTAAACTGGCGTATTTTCCAAAAAGGTTAAGTGCAGGTACTATACGAAATAGGCTGGCTACTCCAGGCATCAATAATCAAGTCTTGCAAGCTCTAGATGTTAAGTCTGTTGAACAATGATCTTATTTATATTTTGATCCGCCTGTGAATCTTTTACAGTCCGTTGTAATACTTTGATATTACTATTTATTCGGTGTGTAATGTGATTCATACCTTTTGCTTCCGCTGTGCATTTATAATTTGTGTTGTTTGACTATGATGATATCAACTACGTCACGATACTCCCCACCGGGCCCACCGGTAATACGTGGAAATATCGGGGTGTGACATTTCCCATATTGATTAGTGTATCCATGTTCACATGACCATATCGCTTATGCCATAGAACCGACATATCTTTCGTTGTCATGGTTATTGCAAAGTTTAAATCACTTCCAGGACGTAGAGGAAACATTTTGTTGCTTGTCATTTTGATATTGCCAATAGTCTCATTACTTGCATCTTTAATAATGCACCGATTCCTTTGAAACATGACTGTATATCCTTTTTGTATGAGTTGCCCCACACTCAACAGATTGTGTTTCAAGCCTTGTACATAAAAAACATTCGGTATCTTCCTTACTTATCCCCTGATTGAAATTGATACATCTTCGCTGCCCTGCACTTCTAGTCTCTTGTCGTCTCCTGTCCTCACTTCCTTCTTTGATGATTCATCCAGTCGAATAAACAAGTCTCTGTTTCCTGTCATATGGTTGCTACAGCCGTTGTCCAGATACCAGCAGTCTTCTTTGACTACTTCCTCCATATTAAAGATCATGAACATCGTTTCATCTTGTTCATCACTTTCTTCTTCTTTATGAATTAAAATATTATCCGATTTGTCGCCTTCATCCTTTCGCTGACAAAACTTGGCTATGTGTCCAAGTCGCTGACAATTATAACACCGCATCGAATTCATGTTTCGTCCTTTGAATTTACCACGTCCCCTTCCTCCAATATCATTCCGAGGCATTTTAGATCTGTCTTGATTGGCATTCTGTATTTGGAATGCATGTTCTACTGGTGTATCTTCATATCGTTTCAATCTCAATTCGTGAGATTGAAGAATTCCCATTAATTCTTCGGTCGAAACATCTTCTAAGTTCTTTGTTTCCTCTACAGTGATTACCACTGACTCAAAATTTCGAGTCAAACTTCGTATAATTTTTTCTACAATTCGCTGTTTGCTTATTTTCTCTTCATTCATTCGTAACTGATTAACGATAAGAATTGTTCTATTGAAGTAATCTTCAATAGATTCTCCCTCTTTCATTTTCAGTGCATCAAATTCACAACGTAGAGATTGAAGTTTAATTGTTTTTACCTGGTTTTCTCCTCTATATGACTTGTGCAAAATACTCCATGCTTCTTTTGATGACTTTGCAAGAGCAATTCTTTCGAATATTGTCTCATTTACTGATTGAAAAATGATGTGTAACGCTTGTTTGCCTTTCTTGATTGAATCTTTGTAATTTGCAGTCGCTTCTTCGGAGGGATTTGTTCCCAGTTCTTGAATTCCTTCATCAACAATGTTCCATAATTCTTGTGATTCGAATAAAACTTTGATCTGAATATGCCAGTGATAATAATTTTGCCCAGTGAGTTTAGGGATTTGAGTTTGAATTCCTTGTGCCTGATTCATGTTCTGATCGATTATTGTGATTGCAGGGATTTGATCGATGTGGCTCTGATACCACTTTGTTGGAAATCTGACTTAGGGTTTCGATGAACAAGAGTTAAATGTTCATAAATGAATTGATAAATTAATCAGACGAAGATGCAGAGTATATATACGTACATATAAGTGCCGATAACCGCTATACCCTATATCTAATAATAATAATAAAGTAAATAATGAAAGTTATAATATCTAGCTTATAAACCTAAACATTTGTGTCTAACAAAAAGCACGAAAAATGAGTTAGCATATATTCATAACTCACATCAGGAACAATACCACAAAACAATAAGAGACCAAGGTGTCTATGTTTCTGTTTTACAATATCCTTACGATGAGGAATACATCGTTATTTATGAGAAAAAAAATATGCTACATGATCAAAAGTAGATAAGTGGTCAAGATCCCATGTATCTCATGGTTATATGTGTGAAATCATTATAACATGACTATATAGATATAGATATAACACAGTGAAAATCGGTATTTTGTCATCAACTATTATATCTGTTACTGCAAAAGAATACTTAGAAAGCATGCTTTTACATGAGTTCCACTGCTAGCTAGGTGGCGTTTGAATCATGTTCAATTTACCCATCTAATAACTTATCGTTTGGTCCTAACAAATTGGTCTAGTGGTTAGTCACTTGGTTTCTCTTCTTAAGGTCTCAAGTTCAACTCTCACTAGCATCACTTTGAATGACATTGGTGGTGGCAGTGAAGTTTAGAACTAGGTCTCTCTCAAGGTCGCCAGTTCGAAACCGAGCCGAACCGGGTTTTACCGCAGTGGGCCTTCGGGCGGGCGGGTTTTCCCCGGAACTGGTGGCTTGGTTGGTGGCTCGGGTATACATCCAACTCTGACCGTTATGGAGGAGGGGATGCATTTGCTCGATTGAAGGCATCCCAGAATACTTATCCGATGATTTGGTTGTCCGTTCAAAAAAATAATAATAACTCATCGTTGGATTGCAACTCAAGTGAGGGGGGTTGGAGTTCATTTTTTTTTTCTTACTTTGGTTTTTAATAAGAAGGTTAAAATGGCCATCACTTTTGTATCATTCCCAATCGTATTTTATGAGGAAATAATTTTATACACAACAACTCAAGTAGTATCTATTTTTCATGTATGCATTTCATAATTATAGTATGCTTATTGTTACAAACTTATCTTTCGATTCTCGTGTGGCGTCCCATTTCTCTGGGGATATGCTAATCCATTCCGCTCTCACTGATTTTGTCTTATCTTGGACTCATCAGGAGAGTGCTATCAGCTCTCGACCAAAGGTGCGTTTGTCGCATAGACACGACTAGGCATGTACACCTTCTTAATTCGCTGAGGCCGCCCCTGATAAAGTTCCAGACCATCCAGTGAACCCAAGCGTTCAAGTACAAACCCTAGCAAAACGACCTTCGAACATTTGGCCTGTAACACTCTCCCACCACCATTTCATGCATGTCTCCGTGCATGCTCGCAATCCCATACTTGCTCGCATACTTGGTGTAACGCCCTGCTACTTCATACTTTCCATAAATAGGAAGTCTTGTTTGTATTTCTATTTTTGGAAGTCTTGTGTTCTTGTAATCGTTCTTTCTTTGTAACCGTTGTAAAATCCGAGACTTGGATCATAAATGAAACTCGTATTTTGTTCAATTCATGATATACATACTTTATACATGCTCATACATTCAATTTTGTGAAACAATTGATGCTTATTCGTAATTCTTGGAAACTATGTGCTAAACTTGCAAATATGTGAAACTTATGCATAAAACGTGTTTTGATAGTAAACGAAACTTAAATACGACATTCATATGCTTAATTATACTTTGATTATGCTCATCATACTTGATTTGGCCTTAAACTATGCTTGTATGGCAAAACTAGTCCCTAAAACACCCCAAATGCACAAAATAGCAAACTATAGGGGCCTAAGTGTAATAAATGAAACTTCAGCCCACCCCCCCTCCATACAGGCCGCGTAAGCTAAGCCTGGGGGCTACGCGGGCCGTGTGAAAACTCTCAGATCAGCCTCCTTGTTTCTCTTCGCGAATTTGAGCGGGATTTGGTTGTTTTTTAGTTTAAAACCGGGTTTTTGGCATTAATTACACACCTAAACCAACCCTAATTCATTCCCTATATAAACCCACACTACTCCAAGCCATTTTCACTTTAGAAACACTCTCACAACACTCTCAAACTCTCAAATTCGTAGCTGCAAGTTCAAGTTCGGACAGAAGTACCAAGCTCCACTAAAGTGAGCATAACTTCTTCATTTCTCATCCGTTTTAGCTCATTCTTTTTTCAGAACACTTGGCTTGACCTTAGCTTCGATTCCATGGGTATTTCACAGAGAATAAGTCCCTGGAACTCTGGAAAATAGGCTCCAAAGTTCACTGTTTGTTTTGTTTTGAATCAAACCTTGTTTATACTTGTGCAAACTTGAGTCTAACTCACTCAAACCCACGTCCTTATGCTTATAACCACTTCTATGATAAGTTAAGCTTAAAAATGGGGTTGAGACATACAAAATCAGAGGTCAATCCTCAAATACTTTCTGTTTTGTTTAGGGTTTTTAATCCACAAGTGATGTTCAAGCTTCAAGCTTGATGAAGGTGTGATTATGGACTAACTTGGGTTGTCCAACATAAAATTCCCACATCTCTTGATGATTTCTCATAGTGTAGATGTTTACATTCTTGTATTAATCTTAGTTCATGACCCTCCTTGTATGTTTTTACATCAAGTGTAGTGGTGAACCTTAACAGGTACCTAAATGGAAGCTTGTTCTTCCTACCTTCTACATGACTTCCATGATACTAGAGGTGCCTAAATGAAGATTAATCTTCTACCTCATGCTTGACTAATGGACTAAATAATACACATAATACTTATACATATATCTACTATTCGAACTCTTGATGGTGGACTTGTGTTCATTCGTCAAGATATTAGAATAACATCTTCTAAGGCATAAGACTTGTTACGATTCTAATGAGTATATTACTCATGAAAACATTAACCCTTGAGGTTTCATAGTGTCAAGAACAAGTACTTAATGTTAAAGGATGATTACTTTCGAATACACATATATTCTTGTGTTTTAACTTTCTAAATCCCTAAATTTTCCGAATTCCCAAACTCACACACCTATGTTTCCTTTGTGTAGAAGGACTTGGTGTTCCAACCTCCTAACCAACAACTCACTCGCGGATTCAAGTAGAAGACTTTCAAAACCGTGAGTATACTCGCAACCCCCTTTTTATGTTTACCACTTTTTGGGGTGTAACATGTTACCTTATTAATACACACTTAAACTTATTCTTTATGCAATGCACGAAAACAATCCTTATACATGAATACTATGTTATGATACTTGATGCTTACGTGGACCATACTTATGTGATATGTTTTAGTCATTAGCTTTCACGAGCCTCCATTTGACATGTATAGCGCTATAGGAGTAACGCACCGCCCGTAGAGTAGTGGTCATGTTGAATTATATCTTTTTGCGTAAACAGAGGGTTGACTAGAAATATTGCATGCCATGTTAGGTTGATCTTGTATAAACTAAGTTGCCATGTGGATTCGTTTTTTTAAACTTTCATACTTATACTTATTCTTAAACTTGTATAATCGCCTTTGCTTTTGCATTGAATTGTATTTTAAACATGTTACAGGTTGATGATTGATGATGCTAAGAAATGGATTAGCAAAGATGCCTAGATACTCACTTAGACGTTTAGGTTTAAAGTGTTGTATCAATTTTGTTATGTTATGTTGAACAATGATGTTATTTGAATTTCTTGTAATGTTTTGACAATTTATTTATGAAATGAAATCGGTTGAGTTAAATATTGTCACAATTAGTGTTATGAAGTCTCTTACAATCT
This sequence comes from Helianthus tuberosus, assembly GCA_030545235.1. Lineage (NCBI taxonomy): Eukaryota > Viridiplantae > Streptophyta > Magnoliopsida > Asterales > Asteraceae > Helianthus > Helianthus tuberosus. Next base: position 65,275,916 of record CM060369.1, read on the forward strand.
TGAACAAGTCCCACTCTGATGATTCCGCCATTGGTTGGGGTGTGACACTTGGACAATGCATTTTCCCCGTAAGTTGAGCGTGATTCACTTTGGTTGGGTGGAACACCAGGTAGCACTGCAACAATGATCTTCTATCGTGGCGTTTCAAAGTTTTGCCTTGGTTAAGTTTTAGAGTTGGCGTCGAGGTCCCGCCAGTAGTTTCAGGAATATGGGGCCCTGAATAATGTAGCAACTTTCATCCTTCATCTTGTTACGGCGCTGTTTATATCATAGTTTTTGAACAATGATCTTCAACACCCAAGACATAGAAAACACAAAGTAATCAGTAATATACATATTCTACCTAAATACGACGCAAATGGACTAAAAAACTATACAAACTATACACGATAAATAGATGTATTTTGCAATACATCACATACATATGTATCATAAGAACTTTATCATACTACACTACTAAAATCATACAAGCTGGAAATCATCAACAAATTATCGTATCATCTCATCTGGACAGTTATAACAAAGTTTAGTCGAACACGACAAACAAATTTAACATCAAAATCAAATTCACCATCACTACCAGAAGTTCAAAGACTAGAAAACTATAAAGGATAACCCGTGAATCAGTCTACTGCTTCCCCGTGCCTTCAATCTCCGTCTTGTCCTCTTATCTCTTCTAATTCGTCTTCTATTTCTTTCTACAACCCTTTTTTCGCTCGTTCTCGAATTCCAGTCTATCCTAGGGTTTCCTGTCGCATACTTTTTATATCACAGATCATATCCTAGAGACTTATTGTTTACGGGCCGTAAACATAGGCTAGGCCCACGGCTCGTAAACCTGGTGGGACCCACCATGGCCCAATTCCCAATGCGGATTATGTAGTTTGATCAATTGGCGGCGCTTACGGTTCGTAATCTCGGGTTGGGTACAGGTCGTAAGATCCTGAATCTCCTCATCCATCCTCTGCTTTTCACTTGTTGTTCCGTTTATATCCTTTTACGTCCAAATCACCCTTTTTAGTATTAACGTGCAAATCTCAACAAAACGTTAATTCATATCTATTCTTATTAGATTTGCCAAAATTGCCCCTTAAAAAGGGTCATTTAACATTAGAATATTATGTATCCTACGACTGCATCATGCTGCAAAAGTTGGTTCCAATAAGAGTGTGAAGAAAGCTGTGAAGAAAACCACCAAGGGTGGTGAAGCAAAGAAAGCATAGAGGATTTTCACACTCCTAGCTATACAACCAATGATCAAGAGACTGCTGCTATGAGTGTTCCTGATCCCCATCCATCGGATGAAGGCCAACCTTAAAGATCGTTTATAGGTTTATTAGCAGCTTGTAAATGTAAACCTTGTTTTGTGTTTTTGAACAATTTATCTTTTGCTTTAGTATTTAAAAACATGTATGGTTTCCCTAGTCTGTAAGCCTAACGTTAGGCAAAACTTGAATACTGTAACCCTTAAAACTTTTGAGCTTCTTTTAACATGGACATTTATAATTGTATGATGCTAATTGTTTAAACCATTTGTAGAATTCGCGCCGGTTGCAATCCTGTTTTATTATGTGCTAGCCAGTTTACTTGTGAGCTTTTGTTTGCTTGCCATGATTTGCATAAGTAATGTTGTCGTTTGTAACTTATACTTCTGAAAGTAAATGGCATTTTTCCTTGTCATGAAATGAATTTGTGTCGTTGTTTTAGTTTTGAATTTGCATTGTTTAATGTCTCTAAGGCAATATTTCCTAAGTCTTCTTAAGATATGGTATTGTATACACCTTATCTTAATCAGAACAAAGGTAATTAAAACACTTTATCCTATATTTTGCACTCACCTTTGACTTGTTTAAATTTGTGAGTTTTGATCATAAGTCGTTAGCAAACTTATGGACAGATTGTTGTAGGATGTTTGGTCTTATATATGAGAAGATGTATGATTTGCTAAAATTCATGGAGTTGTATTGTTTTAGGAACTCACCTTGTATATGGATTATTTTTTTAAACTTAAACTCTTTGAGAGTTGTGACCTCAGAGCTCATCCCTTTACAAAAACCTTTCATGAAGCTTTATTGTGAGGAGCTCGCCCTATAATAGGATAAATAAGACAAAAGATATGTTTATTTGAAGTGTTCATTGGTTCATTCATTCATTTCATTCCAAACACAAGGAAAAGTGGTGAAAACTGACCACTTTTTTTTACATTCTTTCCTAGACAAATAACCGTTTTAGGAGTTTCCCGTTCACGTGTCTTGGAACCTTTTTATCATCCTTGTCTATTAACTGTATGAAAACGTTATTGCCGTTTAAAAATCAAGGGGAAAGGAGTTAAAGTGAGAAAAGACCAGAATACCCTTTCTCTATTTGATTATTCAATTATTTGAACCTCATATCTACGAAAATGTCACCGCTTTATTTGTAGTCTTTGATATTGGGAGATTAATGATTGTGAGTGTCTCCTATCCTTCGCACGATAATTGTGTTTTGTATTGAAACTCTTCTCATCTAATATATTTATTAATATATAATAATATGCCAAGAAACTGTATCATATATTTATACTTGTGCGATAATAAAAAAAACTTGTAGGTTAAATTTTGTTTGTCAGCTTTAGAACTATCGTCCTTTTCCTTTCTAGATAATTAATTCGATTTTTTATCAATTGTTATTTTTAATATTTCATATATTCTATAAACTAGCTTACAACCCCGTGTATTACACGGGTTAAATGATGGAAAAATGTAAATTATAAACTTATATATAATCCTTATTAATGAAATGACTTATTTAGATAAAATGGTAAAACAAAAGAACAGTTATATTTTCGCTATTCAAAATAATTTTCTAAGTTTTCACTTATCTTTTGAGATACTACAATCCATTTTATTATACTTCTTAAAAAGAAGTAACACTAAAAAATAAAAAAAAAATTATCATAAAATTGTAAGTATTTTTAAAAATAATTATAAGTTATAAGGTTATGGTAAATGAATTATAATTAAATTCTACTATGTATATTACTGATATAAAAAATTCTTTGATATAAATACTATTAACATAAATTTAAAATTGGAAAAAAATATTGAACACGTGTATTACACGGCTTAAGTAAATATAATGTTATATAATTAATAGCAAAAAAATGTCTTTTAAAAACCATTTAGTGTTCGCTTTAAAGATAATTTGGTACTTTATTTCGATAACCCGCTTGTAATTTTAGTCTTCTAAGTTATATACTATAAGTACTTGTACATGTGATTTGATACTTTATTAGTAATTATTGTTTATATCTAAATAATATATTTTATCTTAACAAATATATATGGTTAGGTAAAATGAAAATTTCTACAAGTTGTAAGAACTTAGAGAACTCTGCCTTACAAAAAAGTTTTTTGAATTTTTTTACAGGGGTGTGAATGAGCGGTTAGAGACTCAGGGCGTTAAACTTTTTGATTTTGAATTCAAGTGGTTAAAACCACTAAAATATAGGGACTAAAAAAGTAATTTACTATTAATTAAATTTGAAATTATACGTTTGATCTCTAACTATATTATATAATATTATACTTATTATATTATTTGATACATTTATATTTGTTATAGATAATTATTAATTAAATTTGAATTTATACATTTATCTCTAACTATATTAATTAATATTATATTATATTTTGTATAAAAATTAATATGTAATATTATTATTAAAAGGGAGGAGGCACCAGAGAGTGACACGTGTACAAAAAAAGATTTTTGCTTATTAGTATAGGAAGATACTATATGTGATAAAACCACCTTCTATATTAATGGCATTAATATATCTGAAAATTATTCAAGTATAACTGTTATGTAATTTATTTTCTCGATACAACCATATGACCCTAAGACCATCCGTAGTGGTTGCGCATTTGGGCGTGTTTGGCAATATTTTTGTGCAGGCGTTTTTTTAATCACGCCAAAGGGGGGGGGGGCTTGTCCAATCATATTTCAGCTTACATTATTTGGCCAATAAGATTTTTAAGTTTTTTTTTTAATTTTATTTTATTACAAAACATAATGCCCCATCCCCACTACACCCATTTTATAAAACGTCCAATAATGCCCCATTGCTGACTGGGCTGCCACATGGCGCAAAACGCCCAAGGGTGAATATTGCCCACTACGCATGGTATAAAGGAAAATTTCATTCTCGAAATTATTAAATAAAAAAATAGAGTAAACTGTCATTTTGTTCCTGAGTTTTGGTTATTTTAGTCCAAAACTCAAACCTTTTGAATCTGGATCACTGTGGTTTCATTTTTATTGTCATTTTCATCCAAAAGTAAAATCAGCTCATATTTCTCAAATAAAATCTTGGTTTTTTGTCATTTTCCTCAGGGGCAAAATGATCATTATAGGTTTTATTATAACAAATTATTAATTAAAATAATAAAATTAAATATTGTTGTTTGACCACACTTCCCTTTCATCTTCCCCAAATGCAAAGTATATTTTTTTTTACCGTTAGATACAACTGTAAAGTTTATAGTTTTATTCCAAAATATTCACAAAACAAAAGGAAACTAATACAAGAGTATGCCATTTTTCATGTAGTTAAGCTTATCTTTTTGTGTAGAATGTGGAGGGAAATCAAAGTATTGGTAGAATCTAAGCCAGTAGTTACATCAATGGTTTATTGGGCAACTAGTGGAGGATACTACATGGCCATGGCAGCAAATACTATAGTCTCAGAGAATCTTACTTTAACGGACTCAATTGGTGTATTCGCAGGTCCATTACAATATCCTGCAATTCTTTTCTTTAAAATTGAATCTCTTTTCGTTAAATTTGTTAAATCTTCCCAAAATCATTGCTTTTGAGTTCTGACCAAGTTCTGATCAGAATCTCGTCGGTCGTCTTGTCTTCGTCGGATCTCAGTCACCATCGATTGACTCCTGGGAACGGTGGTTGTCTATTGCTACAAACACCACCACCATCCTCTGTATTCGTCACTTGGGTTAACAGAGCACACCACCAATGCCGTTGTCACACCGGAGCAGCCGACGGGAGGACATTCGCGTCTTCGTACCCATAGGGGATCCTCTTTCACTGCTCGCTCTCTTTCTCTAGAGACCAGAGGCGTCTCTGAGAATTCACGTACCCTGTTCGAGCTTGAAAAAATGTGTCCTTCTGTTATGTTTTTTATTATTTAAAAAAATTAAATTAGTATTAGGTTCAATAAACCTAATTCAAAGTGGGCTAAGTTATAAACCATAAAAAAATGATTTGTAAATGGGCTTATATTGGAAGTGGTATGTGTTTACTATTTAAAAAAAACATATACGTATCAGACTCTTTTTAAATCGCATGCTCCTTGAAATTTGGGGTGTTCATCGGTTCGGTTTATGGTTTATTAGGTTTATTCGGTTCGGTTTATCCGGTTTTCAAAATTTTGTACCCCAAACCAAAAACCAAACCAAACCAAATAAGGAATATGCAAACCGATCCAAACCAAACCAAATTCAATTCGGTTTGGTTTCGGTTAGAAACCAAATAAACCAAATATAACCAAATTGTACCTAAGTACTTTTTTTCCTAATTTATATTTATGTTTGTGTTCCAACTTTCGAACATCGCAACTAATTTACACCTAACAATATATGAATACAAGGAAGTTTCATTGCAAAATAAAACAAACACATCCATAAAGTAGTCGTAGACATAACCACAAAGTTAAAGCTTCAAAACATAGATCATAGAAACTATAAATAGTTAACAAGTCTAATGGTACAAAATATAAATAATGTTCAAGCATGAGTCTTTCTCCAAGAAAATGTAGAAATCCTAACCCCTAGTTTCTATAGGTCTGAAGTTCTATTATTTTAAAAAATGAGTGGGTTTGAGTTGGGCTTTTAGATTTACATTTGGTATTTTGGGCTGTATAAAAAAATAACTATTTTGGCTGATAAATTGTATATGATTTATAAAATATTATTATTTTTATTTAATAATTAATTAAGTTAAATGGTTTATTCGGTTATCCAAATAAACCGAATAAACCAAATAAAATAAAATGTGGATCCATAAACCGAACCAAAAACCATATTCACAATTCGGTTTCGGTTAAAAACCAAACCAAAAACCGAATTCGTTATTCGGATCGGTTTATTTGGTTACGGTTACGGTTCGGTTTACGGTTTTTATTTGGTTACGGTTTTTTCTGAACACCCCTACTTAAAATCGTGGGCCTTGTGCAGAGGTCCTCCCCGCACACCATCAAAGCCTCCCATGCTAGAGACTTCCCCTCCTCTTTGTATCTCTTTCTCAATCTGCTTTCTAGTAAACTGGATTAGGGTTTGTATTTAGGGAAGATGATGGGGAAGTGTGGTCAAACAACAATATTTAATTTTATTATTTTAATTAATAATTTGTTATAATAAAACTTATAATGATCATTTTGCCCCTGAGAAAAAAGACAAAAAACCAAGATTTTATTTGAGAAATTATTTGAGAAATCTAATGTGATTTTACTTTTGGATGAAAATGGCAATAAAATTGAAACCATGGGGACCCAAATTCAAAAGATTTGAGTTTTGGACTAAAGTGACAAAAGTGACCAAACCTCAGGGACCAAAATGACAGTTTACTCTAAAAAATACTTAAAAGGTATGTGAATAACGGAGACACAAAGCTCAATATAGACCGGTATATAGTTCAGAATATCATACGTCTATAATAGATGAATATGAACACTATTCATAGTGATAACCTAACTTGTGGTAAAGCTACGCCACTGATGTTATCGGTTTCGTGTGGTTGGTGAAACGGATAAATGGCTTGAGTCTTCAATCGATAACAAAACTTTATTCAATGAGAACTACAAAATAAAAAGAAACGAAAATAAAATGGAGGTGGGACAGGGGGCGGCGGTGGCGTCACGCCACCCTAATTTTGAACTCAATGGCGTCGAGTAGGGTTTTGTATTTTGTGGTGGCCAAAGAAGAGTAACTAGAACCCTAAGACTCTAAATGGCTTGAGTCTTCAATCGATAATAAAACTTTATTCAATGAGAACTAGAAAATAAAACGAAAAGAAAATAGAGGCGACACCCTGATTTTGAACTCGATGGCGACGACTAGGGTTTTTAATTTTGTTGGTCGCCAAAGAAGAGTAACTAGAACCCTAGACTCTAATACTATGTTAGATGATAAAGACTTAATTGTATTCTATTCAATGAAGGATTACAATATATATATATATATATATAGGGGAAGGTTCAAATTAAAACTATTAGTTATTGTGAAAACTCGAAAACTAATTAAAAAAGTTTAAAAAACATACCAATTTTTTTTTTGCATAACAATTTTCGCAGTTTCTTATATATAAAAAAATGTACTGCACATGTGTAACACATGTGTATGTGTACTACACATGTGTATTATTACGCATGTGTACTACAAAAAAAAATTTTGAAAAAAAATATTTATTACGCATGTGTATTATTACGCATGTGTACTACAAAATTTTTTAAAAAAAAATTATATAAAAAAACCTGCAATTGTTATAAAAATTGAAAAAAAAAAATTTGGTGTGTTTTGTAGGCTTTTTTTAATTAGTTTTCGAGTTTTCACAATAAAAGTGGTTTTCATTTGAACCATCCCCTATATATATATATATATATAGATAAACCGAACACGAGGGCTCAATATTAAAACCATAGATGCTATAGGTTCCACCATATGCCAGAAGCATATGGTGGAATGTGCTCTCGTGGGTTCGGATTAGTTTCCCGGAGCATTGTGAGTCTGTTGCTGACCTTATGTCTTACGTTAAAGAGACTCCAGGTGGAAAGGTTTGGAAGAAACTGATTCGTACTATAGTTATAGCTACGTTTTGGAGGATTTGGAGTGCCTGAAACGCAAAAGTGTTTGATGACAGGTTCATCCCTATAATGAAGACTGTTGAGCTCGTGAAAGAAGATGTTTTCCTTTGGATTAGCAATCGCTCTAATCTAAATCAGATTACTTGGAGCAATTGGAGGTGCTTTGATTTAGTTGGCATTGTTTGATGAGTTTTCCTTGGTTGTTTTGTTTCGTTTTCTTTTAGTTTGTATGTTGTTTCTCAGCTTCTTGCTGGCTCTTTATATGCATATATAAAGTGGTTTTGCCGTTCAAAAAAAAAAACAAATTTTTTTTTTCGTACACACCAATCATTTAATTACTTTTTAACCACAGCGTAATTAGTAAATTGTACACCTTTTAAAATAAAATAATTCGATTGCCCGGAAACAATGCACTAATAAGAGTTGAGTTTGACCTTTTCCTATCTTACTAATATAATAAATCAAGGCTAAAAAATCCCATGTGTCAACACCACATGCTTTCCTATTTTCTCTCTCCTAGGTGTCAACTTGTGAAGCCCCTTCCCTAATTACATCCTATGTGTCAGTTTCTTAGATTTTCCTTTTTTTTATTAAACCTTAAGTCTGAATTTTGAGGGACCCAGCTCTTAACCCATCACGTGAGTAGTAGGCAAATGAAACCAAAACTGATTTCAAATTTCAAATTTCAAATTCAGTTCTCTTTCTTCATTCTCTCTCAAGGGTTTATGGATCTACCCTCTCCCCAATTCACACACCTCTTCCATAGAAGTGTCGAAGATCAATTGGAAGATGATTGCCAAAGTAATTGGCAAGTGAAGTATCTAACGCCGTCATGGAAGTTACGTGATACGCTGTTCTTCTCCTTCACCGCTTCATACCTGAAACCCTAGCTTCACATCTCTGCTACGCTGTTCTTCTCCTTCACCTCTGAGTAAAAAAACACGGGATTTTTTTAATGTTCTTTTTATAATCTAAATCTAATCAACGTATGTTTTTTTTTTTGTATAGATCTGGGTACAAAACCTGAGCCTATTGAGATGTTGATTGTTTGCAGATGTCAGACGAACACCGCGACGGTGCCGGAATACTCACCGGTCTCCCACATGACTTCTACAAGCAGGCATGGTTGTAAAAGTCCCGCCTAGGCTCCGAGTACTCCCCGAGTACTCGCTACAAGGTAGGTTGCCGAGGCACGAGTACTCTTCTCCCAGGCCAATTACTCCCCGAGTAATCTCCGCCTAAGCCGAGTACTTCCCGAGTACTCCCGAATCCGACTAGGGAGCGCCTAGCGACTCTTGCAACCATGCAAGCAGGTACACAAGTTATTTTATCAAATGAACAAGAGGCTGAGAGGTATTGGTTCACTTCCCTTACAAACCCTTTGTTTTTATCAGTGGCATTGCTAATATGTTTTTGAGATTTTGTTTAGTTAGGGTTTGATGATTGATTGATCGGTTTATGGATGTTGAGTATATGTGTTAGTGAAATTGACTGAGTGAGAAGTCGATTTAGGAAGAGCTTAAACCCTAATTTTGATAATTATGTTTGTTTCTGTAGAGTTTGAGCAAGAGCTTGGGGTTGAGCGTGTAGTGAAGTAACAAGAAGGAATCATGTTTGGTTCTAGCAATCGTAAGTTTCGTCTCTCTTCGTTTTGAATCGAATATACTGACTGAGATTTGCTGCAAAATGTTATTTGCAGTTTTGCGTATTTATGTATTTCTGTTTTCAGCGGGTTGTTTTTTGTTAAGTTATTTGATGTTATAATTGAATGCATTGTTTCTGCTTTAGTTCTTGCTTTGATTATACAAAAAAACGTCGCACAAGAGTCTTAATATTGTTATAAATTATAATGTACCATTGGTTTTTAGGTCATTGAGCCTTCTGATTTGTTACTATGGTAATGGCACTCCCCGTACTTAGAACTGTATGCAAACTATTTCTTAAGTAATAAATGACAGTTTTAGACTTATAGTTATATATTCATGCATTTGCAGAATTGGAGTTTTATATATTCGTGTATTTTTTTTCAGCGGGTTGTTTTCTGTGAAGTTATCTGATGTCATGGTTAAAATCCTAAATGTATTGTCTCTGTCGTTGCCAAAGCATTACCCATCTGTCTGCAGCTAGCACTATCTAGCATGTTTTGAAGTCAATTGATTATATTTAAAAACATCATAAAGGATAGTAAGTAATTATCTAACATGGATTCGTTTCATGAATTTTAGTTTTTGTTGGAGCAAAGATTCTTATTTTTATATTGTTTATCTTTGAAGAAACAGAGTTAATCCGTTCATGAGCGCCAATCTACCAGAAGTTCAATTCTTACTATTTCTCCTTAACCATCTGAGTTGAGTAATTGTATTTTGTGTTGGCCCTGAGAAACCGTTTGCAGTCGAGTCCAGTTGGAACTTAGATTGGAACTGCACTATTTCTGTTACTTCTTTTATTATCACTTTATTAGACTTGGTTTACAAAGTTCTACATTCTGGTGAGTTTGGTTTGAAATCTTTCACTTCTATGACTAGCTTAGTTTTCCAATAGCGTAGCATGATATATATTTAGATGTTCTCAGATCATGGATGTGCTCAGACCAAGTCTTTGGGATGTTTGGAGTTCATTAGGCCAATCGTAAGACTCTTACGAAGAAAAATTTGATGCCATTGTTGTGCACAATGTTTTCTTTTGGCTAATAATGTTCTTCTGCAGGATGACACCAAATGGGACAACTTTTGCATGGAAGGCTTCGTTGTGGTTTCCGTTTTGGATAAAAAGTATTGGATCAGGTTCGTTAGATCTGTATCTTCCTATATTTTGGCAAATGAAGTTGAATTTGTATGTATTCGACCGAACACATAACTTTTAAATGAATTTATTTATTATAACAAAATAATTATTTTTCCTCCCAAACTATGCCTTTCTATGAAGTCATGTGTAGTATAATCATCATAAATAAGTATATATGTGAACCATTAAAAGAATAACCGTTCTATCCTGGACTGTTCGTGAGAATCAACTTGAAACTTGTTTTAAGTAGTCATCAAACATTTTACATTTTTGGCAACTTGAAATGAGTCAAGTTGTAATTGGTTTTTGTTTTTTGTAATAATCTGTTACCCAATGTTAAAGCCATTTGTATATACCATCCCCAACCCCATTTATGATTTTAATTTGTGAAAGCCAGGTGAAACCTTGGCAGGCGAAAATTTATTAATATTACAATAATTTTAATTATTTGGTTTCTTTTTTATAAAACCGCCCGTTTTGACCCGTCCCAAAATGACCATGTCTTGAACTGAGCCGTTTCGACCTAGACCTGGTTGAATTTGTAACCTGAATTTACTGAAAAATGGACTGCATTTATGTTTTAGTAATCTTTATATAGTTTGCTTATTTAGAAACAAAAAGATGTATCTGGTTCAATATGAAAATGATGATGTTATAAATTTGGGAGTCCATGAAGAGGAAGGTTCATTTGGAGAAACATGTTGTTGAAATTGTTGGGATTTTCACATGTTTATCAAAGTAATTTCATCCTTAAGAAATAAAAACGCAGCGGAAATAATTATTTAAAAACATGTTACTTACAAGATATAAAACCATTTTATATGAAAAACCCAATCTCGGATCCATATACGAAACTGCATGCTATCAAAATAAAACACAACCATAGAGTGTTTAGAATACTACCTTCCAAGGAGTAAAGGACATGAAGATGATGATGCTTCTTGAACGGTTTCCTTCAAGTGTAGAAGACCTCAAGCTTGTATACCCCAAGCCTTCCAACAAACACCTTATGTTTAGCTAGGATTTCTACACTTATGAACTCACTAAAAACCTCTCTTGAAACCAACTCTTGGAAACCTTCTTATGGCTGATTTTTAGAGAGAGAACAAAGGTGATTTTGCACTTGAAATAACTTGTAAAATCAAAACCTTTGAAGCCCTACCCTTGGCCGAAATTATGAGAGTGTTTCTTGGAGTTTTGCACTTGATATTTGATCTTTTAAAGTCCCCTCTAAATCAGCCATACATGACCGATTTTGAGAGCTTCTTCAAGTGTGTCTTCTCTAATTTTTGCAACAAAATTAGTTATATTACTTGAGAGAATCTTGCCACCATTTTCACCCAATCACCAAACCTCTAGCACATGCAAATGCATGTATTCTTATTGGACAAAAGGGCTTGGGAAGACCACCCAATCAAATGGTGTCTTACACATGCAAAATTGCATGAAACTTGATTGGCCATTTTGTCTTGGGAAGGGGGGGCAGCCTAGCTTATATTTTATAAAAAAAATCAAATTCTTTTATAAAATAAATTTAAGTCTTGTTTAATTTTATAACTTTTATAAAATATAACATCATATGTTATAAGACTTATATAACTTTTTATCATGTTATTTAACCCATTAAATAACAAGATAAAATATTCTCTCAAAATAAATTATCCATATAATTTATTGGTTTGTCAAGTGCAATTATTTAGAAAACCAGTTTTAAATATTCTAAGTGTTAATATTTATTTGTTTGATCATATCATAAATAAATATTGTAAGTGTTTGTCTAGCTTGTTATTGGGTATGACTCGACTTGGATCATAACGTACTAGCCACATCAATTTAATATGTGTCTTGGGCATACAGAGTCCAACATAAATATCCAAAGTTTTATATTTTATGGTTGTATGCCACAACCTTCTTGTGGACACCATTTTGCTTGTGAAATTTACAGGTTATACTGAAGGAAAATTTAGTTCTTACTTTTTGTAGAGATGAGGTAATAACTATATGATAGTTGATTTTGACTGTCTTTTGTGGATTTTAGGATATTAAGTTCTGTCAATGGGCGGGTTGGTAAGTAAATGTGCTAAGATGTGTCCGTTCGTATCGCTGAACCACAATTGAATTCATCATTAGGGTTGTCCTTCTAAAATGAATTTGCATTATATTTACTCACTAATTGTGATATACATTAGTTTCTCACCAATCACAACAAACATGAGGTAAGTTGTGTTGCTTTTATTGGTAAATAAAATAAAAATATGTTGCCAATCTTTTCCTGGTAGTTTTTAAAGTTGTAGTCTCATTTTTTTTCTTCATATTAAGTTGCAATTATTGGTATTGCACATTCATTCTTACAATCACAACAATGCAGTAACCGATGTTTCTATTGTTGGTAAATAATATGAAAACAACGATTTACATAAAGTATGAAGTATCTTGTTGTTTGGTCAGATTTCACATTTATCCTTTACTATTAGAAATGGGATGGATGGTTGTTCTTTGTTTAGAAATTTGTTTCATAAATTGTCCTTTAGGTGGATGTCACTTTGTCACTATGTGTGAGGTGTAGTTCAGTCATCTTATCTAGAAACTAAAAAAAATAGTTAAAAGCCCTTTTCCGTCATGACCTTTTCTATCATGAAACCTGTCTTAAAGAGTTTATAAATAAAGTCATGTTTTTAGAAATAAATAAAACAAGAATCCTCTTTGATATGATTGGTTGGCTTAGGTGAGTGAACGTGATGATATATTGTTGGTTGAATGGATAGCAAAGCTAAGTTAAGCACACAAAGAAGTCAAAGGAGACGTCGATAGTGAAGAAGATACATGAATGGGAGACATTGATTTGAACAAACAACATGGAGTTTACGGCAATAGAGAATCAATAACTTTTTTGAGACATGTTTGTTTTTCTTATATAATTTGTTTACTAATAGCAGTAATCTATTGTATTATTTGTTTACTAATAGCAGTTATCTATTGTATCCATGTCATGGCATCATACATTGTATGGAGAAGGGTATTGATGACATTATGGTCACATTGGTTGATATAGTTGGTATGTTGGTATAAAATCTGAAAAAGCTCACAAATTTTATCGTAAAATTATTTCCAAGCTATGTAATTACAAATATACCCTCATTGACTCTTTTTTTTGTTTTGTTTTTGGTAGGCATTGATTGGTACGTTATATTTTTAACAATATTATGTTTTTTAATAAAACGATTAGCTATGTAAGTGGGTGTTTGGGATTCCTTTTCAAAAGTCCTTTTAGCCCCAAAAGTCCTTTTGAGAAGGAGAAAGAATCCCAAACATCATCTGAGAAGTCCTTTTGAAGAGAAAAGGAATCCCAAACACCATGAAATAAGTTCTTCTAGCTCCAATTATGCATTCAATAAGTCAAAATGGTGAAGTAAGAATTTCTTGCTTATTGTTTTGAAAAGGACTTTTGAAGAAGGAGAAGTGGAAAAGGAATCCAAACACGCCCTAAGTATTTGAACACTTTTGACTTGTTTAATCATTTCACTTTTCTTTCTTAGAAAATACATCCGTTTCAATAATGTGCCAACTCTATTTTTTAGCAAGGCAATCCCGTGTTTCAGTCGTTCAACAACACCACTAGGCACCTTATCTAATTTACTTGTAAGCACTTTGATGACATTTTTGTAAATTTCTTTGTAATAACATATGCATTGATTTTGTAAAATTCTATACGAATAAAGAATATGATAGAAGTTTGTATGCCATATCATAAGAGAGTTGATAAACTAACTGAAAATGAGTATCACATTGTAATTTGTAAATAGTTGTCACATCCGCATGTTGGTATTTATCCCAATATATATAATTAGTTAATGTGTTAAATAAAATTTATACTATTTCAACCAACGAGGTTTGGATTCATTACTCAGTAGTGTAACACCCCGAAAAATGTAAAACCTTAAACTGGAATTAGTAAGGTTTAAATAAACAAGAATTTACTAACTAGGAATTTTAACCTAATTAGTTAAAAGTCTAGAAATAACCATAAAGTAGAGTTAAAGTTCACTAAAATCTATATTGATCAAAGTGAAGGGGTTTAAGTTGTTAAAATTGAAAACTTAATTCTAATAACCAAACAAAACACAAACTTAACCCCACTTGAAAATCCCTGGTCGACCAGAAATCCTCAGGGGCGACACCCACTTCATTCAAACCTAGAATTCTACTAAAATTCACAAATTGAAGGAGCAAATCTGGTCCAAACGAAAATCCGAGCATAGAATTGTGATCCTCATCACAAGAGGATTACAAGGTATGTAAAATTTAAGGATTTCTCTCAACTTGAAATTTTGATGATTTGGGAAAAATCTGGAATTAGGGTTGCATGTGTATGTTATGATGATTGTGGAACTATTATAGTGTCTAAGGACAAACCCTAGATCAATAGAAGTTGATATCATAAGAAATTTTGGGTGAATCCATAATCACCAAGGTAGGTGGTTAGTGGGTCATGTGTATTTGGATGAACACTAGGAAGCAAATTGTTAATCTAGTATATTTTAGCAATCTGGGAATGATTTCAGTAATTTGAAGCTAACATTCATGTAAATTGATTGATTTATATGAAAATAGGGTTAAATGATAAACTAAAGATGTGATGTTTGATCATTTAAAAATCTGCTTATATAGTGTTTGTTGAAATGCCTCTATGAAGGCTTAAAAACTGAAATTTTGAGTTAAACGCATAATCATGATGTTCGGTGTATTATGCGAATTATGATGTGAAGAGAGTTCTAAACATGTCTTGAATTGAACTCTATAGGACAAGATACCGGAACGTCGAGTGGACAAGCCGGTGGTGATTCACGGTTGAAGGGCGTGCGCTAAGGTATGTAACTTGTTCCGTTACATTTATTTTGTTGGATGAATTAAATATGTAATTGAATTTTGCATAAGAGTTGTTTTGAAATAAGCCTTGAAGTCGTTATATGATTGATTATTTAAGTTCGGTTGGTACGCGTTGGTAGTCGTCATATAGGAGGATTTCCTTAGACGAGCCAAACGGGTCAATTAATCAAGTGAAACATGATATATATATATATATATATATATATATATATATATATATATATATACTCCGGAATATAGTGGATAGTCTTATGTTATAGGTTAATATTTATCACATTATTAGAAATATCAGAATTTTGATGTTATGGGTTGATAGAAAAGCAAATTACAAGATTTGTTTGAATGAGCTGAACCAAACAAAAACTAAACATTGATTTCCAGGTCTTACCGTAAATTACGGTAATACCGTAATTTACGGTAAAGGTTATACTTGTTACGGTGTAAATCTTCTGATTTACGGTGACCAGACATCTTCAAGACTCACCATAAATTACGGTGATACCGTAATCTACGGTGGATCCAGAATAGTTGTTTGTCATTATTATTTCAAATGTGATGTACAACTTAGTGATTATAATATACAATAACGTCAAAACTAACATTTTAATGGTTTTGATCATAGGTAAATTTGGTAGATCTTACAGGTGACGATCAAGCAATCAGATGAAGAACCGAACACTCCGTTTTGAAGCTTCCGCAATGTTTTAGATCTATGTAGTTTTGGTGTATGGGTTGTAGACACTTGTTAAATAATTTTTGGAAACGTTTTAACTTAGTCATTAGTTGACTAAGGTCTTAGTTACTTATGATCTTTGTTAATGAAAGACGTGTACTTAAACTATATTTTGTATAAATTTAAAGGTATAAATCTAGGGTGTTACAAGTTGGTAATCAGAGCTCAAGGTTGTCAATAAGTGTTCGGTTCAAGCTTGATCGATCGTCCGGTAAGAACTAGCTTATTTGTTAATAAATTAGGTACTACGTAAAGAATAAGAAATGAACAATATGCATGAAACAAGTGTGTAAGTTCACTCAAAAACAAGAAATGCATGAAACAGGAATGATTAAATCAAGTTACGAACTTGATTGAATTGAAACAAGAATGATTAAATCAAGTTACGAACTTGATTGAATTGAAACAAGAATGATTAAATCAAGTTACGAACTTGATTGAATTGAAACAAGAATGATTAAATCAAGTTACGAACTTGATTGAATTGAAACAAGGATGATTAAATCAAGTTATGAACTTGATTAAATCAAAACAAGTAAAGCATGTGTTATAAATGGAATGTTTAACAATCTATGTAAACATTTCAGAAATCGAGATGGCTGATGGAGGCAATGATAATGCGGTGCCAAGAGTCACCGAACAAGTGAGGGAAGTGATTGCCGAAGAGGTTGGAAAGGCGATCGAAAACAGTTTGTCGGGCTTTATTGATAAAATCCAAAACACGGTTTTATCAATAGTAGAAGATAGAATCAAGAAACTGGAGGATGATTCAAATGTAGTAAAGGAAAAGCGTGGAGGACGAAAGCCTTGTTCATACAAGGAATTCATGGCTTGTAAACCACCAATATATAATGGGGAGGTTGACCCAATAGTGTGCCAACGATGGCTAAGTGACATCGAAGGGGTATTCGAGAGAACCCATTGTGACGAAGAAGACTACGTAGCCTATGGTACGGGTCAACTAAGGAGTCAAGCGAAAGATTGGTGGGATAACAAAAAGAAGGAGATTGGAGGTGAAGCGGCTAAGGCCATGACTTGGGAGGAGTTTAAGACGCCGTTTCTTAAACACCATAGTCCCAAGGCTGTTATAAATAAAATCAAGGAAGAATTCATGCAACTCAGACACAAAGGTGAATCCATAGACAAGATCACGGGGATGTTTATGGACAAGATGAAGTTCTGTGATGATTTGATAACGAATGAAGAGCAAAAGGTCTATTATTATCATAACATGCTAAGCGCGGAATATAGAGAGTTCATAACCCCTTCAAAGTACGAGACCCTTACCGAGATTGTCAACGCTGCTCGGGAAAGGGAGATTGAATTGAAGAAGAGTATAGAACGGGGCGAACGAAGGGCACAAGATGTGAATCCAAGCCCTGCCAAGAAAGCAAGAACGAATGAATCAGCAAAGAAATCAGATGCTAAAGGTAGTACATCAGGTTGCAAAATTTGTGGGAAGAATCATAAAGGCGAATGTCGTTACAAGGATAAGCCTTGTCCCATATGCAAGAAAACGGGACATATGGCTATGTCGTGCCCGGAGAAGGTGACGGTTTGTTACAATTGTTATCGAACGGGTCATAAAAAGTCGGAATGCCCGGAACTGGTTGGAAAGAAAGATGGGCAGGAACCGAAAGGTGAAGCCCCAAAAGCAAAGGCAAGATCTTTTCAATTAACCACCGCAGAAGCGAAGATTGAACCTGACGTGGTCTCAGGTATATTTGCTGTAAATTCAATTCCCGCACACGTGTTATTTGATACGGGTGCGAATAAATCCTTTGTTTCATATGGGTTTATTCGACATCCTTCATTTATTCTAACAAAATTACCTGTGCCTTTAGAAGTAGAGATAGGTAATAACAAGAGTTTTATTGTTTGTGATGTATGTGAAAACTGTAAATTGAGCATTGACGATGAAGAATATTTGATAAATCTAATTCCGATGTCGATGGGAGAATTCCAAGTAGTCGTTGGGATGGATTGGCTATCTCAATACCATGCAAAGGTCGTGTGTTTTCGCAAAGAGATAAAACTAACATCTCCGAGCGGAAAACACGTCACCATTTATGGCGAAAAACGAGGCAACCCCATAGTATGTTCGATGTTGAAAGCTCACAAGCTCATGAAGCGAGGATGCAAGGCATTCATAATTTATGTAAATGAGACCGAGAAAGAATCACGAAAGATTGGAGATGTACCGGTAGTACGAGATTATGAAGATGTTTTTCCGGAAGATTTACCGGG
The DNA here is from genome assembly GCA_030545235.1 of Helianthus tuberosus. Classification (NCBI taxonomy): domain Eukaryota; kingdom Viridiplantae; phylum Streptophyta; class Magnoliopsida; order Asterales; family Asteraceae; genus Helianthus; species Helianthus tuberosus. The sequence continues at coordinate 65,294,425 of CM060369.1, forward strand.
GATACCGCCTGAACGGGAAGTAGAGTTCGGGATTGAATTGATTCCGGGCGCGAAACCTGTAGCAAAAGCCCGTACCGACTTGCACCGTCGGAACTACAAGAGTTGATGTCCCAAATCCAAGACCTGCTTGACAAGGGATTCATAAGGCCGAGTGTGTCTCCTTAGGGCGCACCAGTGTTGTTTGTGAGAAAGAAGGACGGGAGCATGCGCATGTGTATCGATTATCGGGAGTTAAACAAACTCACGGTAAAGAACCGATACCCGCTCCCGAGGATAGATGACTTATTTGACCAACTACAAGGCGCGAGTTGGTTTTCAAAAATTGACCTTAGGTCGGGGTATCACCAACTAAAGGTCAAAGAAGAAGATGTGCCGAAGACGGCTTTTCGTACAAGATATGGACATTACGAATTTCTCGTGATGTCATTTGGGCTGACAAATGCGCCTGCGGCTTTCATGGACCTCATGAACCGGGTTTGCAAGCCAATGTTGGATAAGTCGGTCATCGTGTTTATCGATGATATCTTGGTGTACTCGAAAAATGAAGCTGAACACGCACAACATTTACAAGAAGTGTTAGAGACACTTAGGCGAGAGAAGTTATATGCAAAATTCTCTAAATGTGCCTTTTGGTTACGAGAAGTTCAATTTTTAGGTCATGTCATAAATGCCGACGGAATATTGGTGGATCCGTCAAAGATAGAGGCAGTGTCAAAATGGAATTCCCCGAAGAACCCTTCTGAAATTAGAAGCTTTTTGGGGCTTGCTGGATATTATAGGAGATTCATTCAAGATTTCTCCAAGATTGCATCGCCGCTAACAAAGCTAACCCAAAAGAAAGCAAAGTTTGTTTGGGGAGTCGATCAAGAACAAGCGTTTCGGACGCTAAAAGAAAGGCTAACTCAAGCTCCGGTACTGACATTGTCGGACGGAGTCGAAGACATGGTGGTCTATTCGGACGCTTCGTTATCGGGGCTCGGTTGCGTGTTGATGCAACGGGGCAAGGTAATAGCCTATGCCTCGAGACAATTGAAGATGCACGAGAAGAAATACCCCACGCACGATCTCGAATTGGCAGCGGTAGTGTTTGCATTAAAAATATGGAGACATTACTTGTATGGGGTAAAGTGCACCATATTCACCGATCACAAGAGCTTGAAATACTTCTTTGATCAGAAGGAGTTGAATACGCGGCAAAGGCGATGGCTAGAAACGGTGAAGGACTACGACTGTGAGATACATTATCACCCCGGAAAAGCAAACGTGGTAGCTGACGCTCTAAGTAGAAAAGCGAACTATGTCCCAATACGAGTGAGGTCGATGCAACTCGTGGTAACCTCGGGTATACTTGAACGTATTCGAGAGGCGCAATTAGAAGCGGTAAAAGAATAGAATTGGAAGAAGGAAAGAATAATTGGTCAGTTGAAAGACTTGTCGGATGGGAATCACGGGTTAAAGACTCGATCCGGAAGGATATGGGTCCCACATACCTGTGGAGTAAAGGCGCTTCTACTTGATGAAGCTCATAAATCCCGTTATTCAATTCATCCGGGTGCGACCAAGATGTACAATGATTTGAAACAAAATTATTGGTGGCCCGGAATGAAGAGGGACGTGGCGAAATATGTGGAAAAATGCTTGACATGTTTACAAGTCAAGGCGGAGCACCAGAAACCATACGGTAAACTCCAACCGTTAGAAATTCCGGTTTGGAAATGGGAACATATTACAATGGACCTGTTAACCAAGCTGCCTAAGACAAATAGTGGTTTTGATGCCATATGGGTAGTGGTGGATAGATTGACGAAAAGTGCTCACTTCATTCCGATTCGTGAGACTTATACGTCTGAAAAGATGTCAGAAGTCTATACCAATGAAATCATAGCACGTCATGGAGTGCCGGTGTCCATCGTGTCGGATAGGGATACCCGGTTTACTTCGAATTTCTGGCGTGATTTCCAAGAACAAATGGGGACCAAATTGTTCATTAGCACTGCGTACCATCCTCAAACGGATGGACAAAGTGAAAGAACGATACAAATATTGGGAGACATGCTACGGGCGTGTATAATCGACTTTGGAGGCAGTTGGGATGTTCACCTACCGTTAGTCGAGTTTTCGTATAACAACAGTTACCAGTCTAGTATTAAAATGGCACCATACGAACTGCTTTACGGTAGGAAGTGTCGAACCCCAGTTTGTTGGGGTGAAGTGGGTCCACGTGAACTCGCCCACCAAGACATAGTACGAGCCACGAACGAAAAGATCGATAAAGTTCGGGCACACTTGAAAGCGGCTCAAGACAGGCAAAAGGCGTATGTTGATAAAAGGAAAAGGCCAATTGAATTTCAAGTCGGTGACATGGTCATGCTAAAAGTGTCCCCATGGAAAGGTGTTATTAGATTTAGAAAGAAGGGGAAGTTAAACCCAAGGTTTATCGGGCCATTTAAAATTATCGGAAGAGTTGGCAAGGTAGCTTACCGTCTTGAACTACCGGAGGAGCTGAGTGGGATCCATGGCACGTTTCACGTATCTCAATTAAGAAAGTGCCTAGCAGACGAAACGACCTATATCCATTACGATGATATCGAAGTGGATAATAGTCTAAATTATGCGGTGAGACCGGTTGAAATTTTAGACAGAAAGGTCAAACGTTTACGAAATAAGCAAATTGAACAAGTCAAAGTCAAATGGGAGCATAGGAAGGGTTCGGACACTACGTGGGAGTCCGAAGAGGAAATGCGACGTCTTCACCCTACTTTATTTGGTACGTATTGCGGTTTCGAGGACGAAACCCTTTTTAAGGGGGGTGGACTTGTAACACCCCGAAAAATGTAAAACCTTAAACTGGAATTAGTAAGGTTTAAATAAACAAGAATTTACTAACTAGGAATTTTAACCTAATTAGTTAAAAGTCTAGAAATAACCATAAAGTAGAGTTAAAGTTCACTAAAATCTATATTGATCAAAGTGAAGGGGTTTAAGTTGTTAAAATTGAAAACTTAATTCTAATAACCAAACAAAACACAAACTTAACCCCACTTGAAAATCCCTGGTCGACCAGAAATCCTCAGGGGCGACACCCACTTCATTCAAACCTAGAATTCTACTAAAATTCACAAATTGAAGGAGCAAATCTGGTCCAAACGAAAATCCGAGCATAGAATCGTGATCCTCATCACAAGAGGATTACAAGGTATGTAAAATTTAAGGATTTCTCTCAACTTGAAATTTTGATGATTTGGGAAAAATCTGGAATTAGGGTTGCATGTGTATGTTATGATGATTGTGGAACTATTATAGTGTCTAAGGACAAACCCTAGATCAATAGAAGTTGATATCATAAGAAATTTTGGGTGAATCCATAATCACCAAGGTAGGTGGTTAGTGGGTCATGTGTATTTGGATGAACACTAGGAAGCAAATTGTTAATCTAGTATATTTTAGCAATCTGGGAATGATTTCAGTAATTTGAAGCTAACATTCATGTAAATTGATTGATTTATATGAAAATAGGGTTAAATGATAAACTAAAGATGTGATGTTTGATCATTTAAAAATCTGCTTATATAGTGTTTGTTGAAATGCCTCTATGAAGGCTTAAAAACTGAAATTTTGAGTTAAACGCATAATCATGATGTTCGGTGTATTATGCGAATTATGATGTGAAGAGAGTTCTAAACATGTCTTGAATTGAACTCTATAGGACAAGATACCGGAACGTCGAGTGGACAAGCCGGTGGTGATTCACGGTTGAAGGGCGTGCGCTAAGGTATGTAACTTGTTCCGTTACATTTATTTTGTCGGATGAATTAAATATGTAATTGAATTTTGCATAAGAGTTGTTTTGAAATAAGCCTTGAAGTCGTTATATGATTGATTATTTAAGTTCGGTTGGTACGCGTTGGTAGTCGTCATATAGGAGGATTTCCTTAGACGAGCCAAACGGGTCAATTAATCAAGTGAAACATGATATATATATATATATATATATACTCCGGAATATAGTGGATAGTCTTATGTTATAGGTTAATATTTATCACATTATTAGAAATATCAGAATTTTGATGTTATGGGTTGATAGAAAAGCAAATTACAAGATTTGTTTGAATGAGCTGAACCAAACAAAAACTAAACATTGATTTCCAGGTCTTACCGTAAATTACGGTAATACCGTAATTTACGGTAAAGGTTATACTTGTTACGGTGTAAATCTTCTGATTTACGGTGACCAGACATCTTCAAGACTCACCGTAAATTACGGTGATACCGTAATCTACGGTGGATCCAGAATAGTTGTTTATTTCAAATGTGATGTACAACTTAGTGATTATAATATACAATAACGTCAAAACTAACATTTTAATGGTTTTGATCATAGGTAAATTTGGTAGATCTTACAGGTGACGATCAAGCAATCAGAAGAAAGAGCCGAACACTCCGTTTTGAAGCTTCCGCAATGTTTTAGATCTATGTAGTTTTTGTGTATGGGTTGTAGACACTTGTTAAATAATTTTTGGAAACGTTTTAACTTAGTCATTAGTTGACTAAGGTCTTAGTTACTTATGATCTTTGTTAATGAAAGACGTGTACTTAAACTATATTTTGTATAAATTTAAAGGTATAAATCTAGGGTGTTACAAGTAGCATCAAGTATGCTAGCATTGAACGAAGATTGTTTCTTTTTTTCATGGTATAAATGAAAGGTTTAATTTGGTGATGTGTTATAGTAAGTGTTTTAACTTTTAAAGAGAAAACGTTTTTAATGATATCAACATTAGTGTGTCAAATTTATGGTTATATGTGGGGTAAATGCTGACTTTTTCTTATTGACCCATATTCGAAACCGGCATATTTTTTTTATTACACAAGATGTTAATATAATCAATGTTCCATATAATTACAGAAAATGTTAATCTTTGAAATAACCCATTTTTTGCATTTGGGTGTTGTAGAGATGAGAGTGTGGTGAGGGAGCAGTAGTAGTGTTGGGAGATTTTGCAGATGCACTTGGTCCAAATAGGTGTGTGATTATTATACTTTATTTACGATTGCTTTTAGTTATTTATTTTGTGTCTTCTAAATCAAAGTTTTGTGGGTTTGACAAATAACTCAACCATATGATGTCCAAGAGTCCACAACATATTTGATCGCTTGGAGAATGAAGATTTTATGGAAGACATGTGATAATGAAGATTTTATGGTCAAACAAGTTAAAGCAGATATGATCACTGCAAAGGAACTGCCGAAGCAGTCCCCATGCTTCAAATTGAATAACTGGGCTACTTCGAAGGGCAACATGTTTGTGCGGCGTGCAATTATCGGCAAAATACCAACAGTTGACGCACTGGCAAAGCAAGGTGTAATACGGCGCTTTATTTGTATTTTATTTGTGCACTTATGATTCTTGAGCCCGGGTTGCACCCATGGCACTTTATGCACTTTTATAGATATAGATTTTTTTTAACGCAAGCACTTTTATAGATATAGATTTTTTTAACACAACCCATAACCCATGAAACTCACGGGTATATAACATTAAGCGTGGGAGGGGATAAATAGGAGACATTAAGCGTCACGTAGCAGTCACGTTAGCAAGGCGGCACGGTAAGAAAAACACGTGGTAGAAAGGACTTTAAAGTGGTGTTTTTCTTAAAAAAAAAAATCAAAAACCAATAAAATGTTAGTATGAAGAGGTTATCCAATTATAAGAAATCAAATATATAAAATTCTTTTGTAAATATAAATTTTTATAAAACAACTCATAACCCGTGAAATCACGGGTATATAACCTAGTAGTCAATATTTTAAGGTTGATGACACTTGTTCAAAGCCCCTTTTTTTTCAAGAATTCTTTGAAAGTTGAGCTTGAAAAAGTCTAAAAAGGTGGCCGCAATTTTCAGCAATTTCATTTTAAATATGATCGTAAAGAATCCCTCTAAGATGCACTTTCTAAGGATTTAGAATTGTTTTCAAATGTTGGGGAAACCTTGCGAGTTTTTGGATATTGGTTGTGTGGGAGGTGCATGAAGACACACGCACTTAGTAAGGGGTGTCATCATCCTGATGGTGTTTTCACGTTCTCTAGAAAATCCGGGTCTGATGAGGATTTTGTCGTGGGGATACCAAGGCCCCAAGATCCTGTGATGGTTGAGCTTAGGACCTCGCAGGGAGTGACGAGAGATGTTGCTCTCCTTGAACGTGTTTTCTCCCTTCCGGTTCGAACTGTTAAGAGCATCCCCCAAGCTGCCGTTTGGCATTTGCGCAAGCTTTGACAGGTGCCATCCATAAAGTAGTAGCTTCCCCTGGATCTGTTGAAAGTTGGGTCAAACTCTTGCTCTTACCCCGTTGTACCCTTAAGGTGGTTAAACCGTCTTCCAGGCAAGAGAGAAGGTCGGGTAATCGAAAGTCCTTGCAATGTGATAGTATTTTGCGGGCCTTAGCTTTGTGGAAGGAGGGCTCTGGTTTTGAGATTTTGGTCAATTCCCTCATTGCCGATAGTGGAGAAGAGGTCGTGCGTGGGGGGGAGGCACAACGGGAGATAGCTGAGGAGGTTAGCCCTAACATCAAGCAATGTCTCAGGAAAGTGAGTGATGGTCACTTCACTGCTGCAGTTAAGGTGTTGTGTTCCAGTGGGGTTGCTCCCCAGGGGGAATCTACCATGCAAGCCCTTATCGACAAACATCCCTTCGCGCCACCCCCGAGCCTCCCTTCAACCCCTTTGTCCCAACCTGCGTTATCCGTGGATAAAGACTGCGTCCACAGGTGTGTGAAATCCTTTCCGAAAGGGACATCTTATGGGCGAGATGGCCTCCGAGCCCAACACCTGTTGGACGCTCTTAGCGGCGAAGGGTCGGTGACTGCCTCGGGACTGCTTACTGCCATCACTGAAGTGGTAAACCTTTGGCTAGGGGGGTTATGTCCTAAGGTGCTCGCGGATTTTGTTGCTTCGACGCCCCTAACCCCTTTGTTGAAGCCTGATAATGGTATTCGCCCCATTGCTGTGGGGGCAATTTGGAGAAGATTAGTCTCTAAAGTAGCCATGAAGAAAGTTGGGAAAGAAGCTGTTAAATACTTGGGGGACTACCAATTTGGGGTGGGGGTCCCCAATGGGGCGGAGGCGGTGCTGCACAGCGCTAACAGGTTTCTTAATTCTTTTCATTCAGATGGCTCGCTGGCCATGCTTACGGTTGATTTTTCCAACGCTTTCAACTTAGTTGACCGTTCGGTTTTGCTTCGCGAGGTCCATAGCCACTGCCCCGCCATTTTCCCGTGGGTTCAGTTTCTGTATGCTCAGCCTACTAGGCTATACGTGGGGAATGACCGCATCGGGGCATTCACGGGGGTGCAGCAAGGGGATCCTTTGGGACCTTTGCTTTTTGCCCTAGCCTTACACCCCTTAGTGCTTTAGGTGCAGGAAAACTGTAAACTCCCCTTCCATGCTTGGTACTTGGATGACGGGACGATTATCGGGGATGCTGTTCAGGTTGCTAAAGCTCTCGACATCATCGGTTCGGAGGGTCCAGCCTTGGGGCTACGACTTAATATTAGAAAAACTGAATTATTTTGGCCGACATGTAACGGGGTGAAGGTCCGGCCAGGGCTTTTCCCCAGTGAGATTGGGAGGCCGGAGAAAGGTGTCAAACTGCTAGGAGGGGCAGTCAGCCGTGATTCTGGTTTTATTAGTGGTCTAGCGGCTAAGAGGGCAACGTTCGCTGTTGACATTATGGGGCACCTTCCCTTGTTGCGGGATCCTCAAAGCGAACTTCTTTTGCTTAGATCTTGTATGGGGGTTGCAAAGTTGCTTTTCGGTTTGCGAACTTGCCAGCCCCCCTTTGTGGATGATGCTGTTTCATGTTTTGATAAAGGTCTTCAGGAGGCAATAGAAGACATTGTCGTATGTGGGGGTCCTTTTTTTGGTGAACTACAGTGGCGGATCGCGACCTTGCCAATGCGGCTTGGTGGGTTGGGCCTTCTCTCGGCCCGGGATGTGGCAGCCTATGCCTTTGTGACTTCCAGGTCTCAATCTTGGGAGTTGCAGGACCACATATTACGTAACAGCGGGGTTGCTAACATTGATCCGGATTATGCCAACGCCTTGGAACGCTTGCATGAATCTCTCCCTGACTTTGATCTCGGGGGTTTCTCTAACAAGGACACCGCCCCCAAAAAGCCGCAGAAAACTTTGGCGAATGCCCTTTGTTGTCGAATCGCACAAAGTCTGGGAGAAGATTTTCATTTGTCCCCTCGCCAGAAAGCCGTCATTGATTGCCTACATAGGCCTCACGCTCAAGATTTCTTAACTGTTATTCCTATTGAAGGTTTGGGTCAACGTATGTCAGCGGTGGAGTACCGGTCAATCCTTAAGTACCGTTTGATGATCCCCATGTTCCCGAATGATGAAACTTGCCCAGTCTGCCGTAAAGCATGCCTGGATAAATACGGGGAGCATGCGTTACATTGTAGAGAGTTGCCGGGGTTTAAGTATCGCCATGACTTTGTTCGAGACACGTTAATGGATATTCTCAGACGAGCAGTGATCTCGGCAAAGAAAGAGGCACCGGTGAATTTTCTTACAGACCCGTCGGAGGGGAGATCCACTCTACGCCCGGCTGACGTGCTAGTTTTTGGTTGGGAGGGCGGGAAACATGCTTGTGTCGATCTCACAGGTGTATCCCCCCTAGCCGGGTTTCGGGAAAATGGGTTTGTGGCAGGGCAAGCAGTACTGAAAGCAGAGTCGAAGAAGGTGGAAAAGCACGCGAAAGCTTGTGAGGATAATCAGCATGCCTTTGTCCCCCGAGCGTTTGACACGTTTGGCTCTTTGGCGCCAGAGGCAGTTCGTTTCTTGTCCAGAGCTCAGCGTGTAGTTCACAGCAACTTTTCGACCCCTCAGGGGCGAGGCTTTGTTTTTAGCAGATTAGGGTTTTCTATTCAGAAAGGGATGGCGGCGCAGTTTGTTGCTCGTCTACCTGCTATTCTTATGTAATTTGCCCTGATGATTGGAATGAAAATAGACCAAAGAGTCAATTTGGCTAAAAAAAAAAAAATTCTAAAAAAAAAAATCAGTTCTTTTCCTCGTTAAAGAAGTTTAAAGTCATATTCAAACTAATTTAAGTGCCTAAGGAATAGAGTTTAGTTTTAGAGTTGGGATTGCTTGTGTTCTGAAAATACGTTGTATATTTGATGTTTATTTAAGTGCCAAAGGAATAGACTTTAATTTTAGAGTTGGGATTGCTTGTGTTCTAAAGATGCATTGTATATTTGATTATATTTGATACATGATAATATTATAATATTTTTAAACAGTTTATAAGGCTTAGTTTTGCTATTAAAAAATGGGTAGCGGCGCAGCTTGTTGCCCGTTTACCAACTATCTCGATGTAAATTATTCTTGAGATAAATTAGCAAATTTTAAAAATAGAGTTAAATGCTATTTTAGTCCTCGTGGTTTGGGCCATATTGTCAGTTTAGTCCAAATGTTTCATTTTTCGTCTGTGGGTCCAAAAAGGTTTTATCGTTGCCATTTTAGTCCACTAAGTTAACTTCATCAATTTTTTCTGTTAACGAGAAGGGCAATTCGGTTATTTTATATGTAATTCTGTGAACTAGAAGGGCAATTCGGCCAAATAAAATGACCGACTTGCCTTTCTCGTTAACATAAATAATTGATGAAGTTAACCCAGTAGACTAAAATGGTAATGGTGAAATCTTTTTGGACCCACAGACGAAAAAATGAAACATTTCGACTAAACTGGCAAAATGACCCAAACCACAGAGATTAAAATGGCATTTAACTCTTATAAATATAACTACATATAGTATATTAGTTATGTATATATCACCCAAACTATATAAATTTTATTTTAAATGAATTCACTATCATCAAATCGCTCGCATACTCCCTTAACCGAGAACTCAAACATTCCTTGCATCAACAAGACCCCTTGGTCTTTACCAGGCGAGAGAGTGACACCGTCAAGCAATTTTCGTAACTTTATAAATTGGGCCATTTCAGCGCCCCCTCGTATTTCCCCACACCATGCCAAGCTCACGATTCGCCCTCCACCCTTTGCACCACTAAACGATCTTTAACCAATTCCAAAGCATACAATCTTGGAAACTTTTATACTAAACATAAGTTTTGACACGAAGGCTGTTTCCAAAACATTGTATCATAATTACCACAATCAATCTTATGAATCGAGTTAGGAGAACAACACCCAAATCATTAAGTTTCTTAAAAGCTTTTAACATTATCTGCTACCATTTACTTTAGGAGATGAAGGCACACCAGCATCTTGTCCTTACAAAGAAGATATAATTATCCTATATACTAAAAACCAAAGTCCGTGATAAATGCACCTCCTGAATTTGGTCTTTCCTTTTTTTGCTTTGACAAATTTGGTCTTTCTACTTGATAGTACAAAACTTGAAGCATGAGGTGCAAGCAATTAAAACATGTATTCAAAAGTTACACATCATACCCCTCTAAAAAATACAAGATAACCCTTCCACGTTAACATATGTTTTTTTTTTCTTTTAATTATTTTTACCACCCACACATCGAAATGCATGTGGCACGCTCATAACATTTTCTCTTTTTTCCAATGACGAGTGGGACTTGAATCCAAAACCTCACATTAAGTGTTTAAAAAGGTTTTGCCTTGTCACTGGACCACAAATCCTAGTGGTCTCTCTTTTTTGGTTGTTTGTATATAACTTTTAAAATGTTTTATAAAATTATAATATAACGTTGCAATGTGCTTATTTATATCTACGTTTTGATATATGTTTCATTCAAAACTGAGATTTACGTGATAATCTAGCAGTTAGCAAAGCACAAATGTATAAGTTGTTAAAAAGAATTTTTAAAATGTTTTTTTTCTTTATTTTTTACAAGTACACTTTTACATTCTATGGATATGTTTTTTTTCTTCTTATTTGTTGCTAGTAGACCGAACGTTTTGACGGGGTTATTATAAGTAACACGTATGTTTATATATATGGGTGGAGATACAATAGGAAGTTTATTTGGCTAGGAAGGCTAGGAAGTGATCTTGATCATCCATTAAGTTAATCAAGGGCTAAGATTAAATCAGGGAAATTGAAAGAAAGAAAAGAGGCGCGTGAGTTTGTTCAAGGGCATTCTAGTCAATCCAAGCCAATAGTTTCTCTCTCCTCCAATCCCCCCCCCCCCATTTTTTAAACGTTGATAACTCTTTCATACGACATTATTTTTTTATAAAAATTGCACCAAAAAAACGAGCGTTTTTTTATCTTTAAAACGAGTATACTATTGCTATATTTAAAAAAAAAATTAACCCAGTTGTGTAAAACGCAATAGAAAAACCACCAGTTACGTAAAACGCAATGAAAAAAAAAACCTAAAAAATGACATTTTTCTAAAACGCAATGCACCAAAAACACAAAGAAATGACTTATTTGTAAAACGTAATGGCCAGAAAACACAAAGAAATGTCTTATTTCTAAAACGCAATGGACTAAAAACACATAAAAAAATGTTTTACCTAAAACGCAATGCACAAAAAACACAAAGAAATGTCTTATTTGTAAAACGCAATGGCCAGAAAACACAAAGAAATGTTTTATTTGTAAAACGCAATGGCCAGAAAACACTTAAAAATGTCTCATTTCTAAAACGCAATGACCTAAAAAAACAAAAGAAAGTGTTCTATGTAAAACGCAATGGACTGAAAACACCTAAAAATATGTTTTACCTAAAACACAATGACTAAAAACATTTCAAAAATGTGTTTTACCTAAAACGCAATGACTAAAGATACTTAAAAATGTGTTTTTTTCTAAAACGCAGCTCAACCCCAGCCAGGGGCTGCCGCCCCTGGGACCCCGCTACCAGGGGCGCTGCCCCCGGACCCCCGCCAAGATCGTAAAACGCAATGACTAAATCAAAAACCCATATCGTAAAAATGAAATTAAAGAATTTCTTACATGGATCGAAGTGATTTCTTCAACAATTGACGATTTTTGAATGATTGAAACACTTATCAGCGATTGAATCGAACAAATCGAGTGATTATCTTCAAAATCACCAGAAAAAACGAGATTTTGAATGAAATTAAACTGGGTTTTCTTCGAAAAAGCTGAAGAACACGTTGATCGGGTGGTTGAATCATTGATTGATGACGAAAATCACACTATAATGTAGTGATTGTTGAGATAGTAAGTGAAGAAAAGGTTGGAGATGGTGGGTTTTGAAAATGGTGGGTTTTGAAGTAACTAGGGAGAAGAAAGAAGAAGAAATGATGAGATTGACTAAAATACCCTTTCTCTTTATTTTAAAATTTGTCACATGTCATAATCCTATGGCTTCCTATCCTTTCTAGCCAAAATTAACTTCCTATTTGATCTTTTCCCTTACATATATAATATACTATAAATTGACATTACAGACCTTTAAAGCTTTATGTTCTAACCGCCTTTAAATTACTTAAAATATGTATTACACTGTCGCAACCCACCATGAAAAAATCCTAGTGTTCACCAAAATGTCACCCGACTCATTTACGAACCTCCACCTCCACTTTTGTAAGAGAGCAGTATTGAAGCCTTCCAAAGATTCAAGGTCTATGCCACCAAGTCAAATATCTTACTTATTAATTTTACTAGTTGATTTTTCGCCCAAGCGTTGCGTCGGGTATCTAATGTCTGCAAAACGCGTGTTGAAAACGTCAAGTAGATACCGAATATCAAAATATAAATAAAAATGACGTGGTAACGATAGTCACTTCGTCCTAAAAAAACGATTTTAAATAATCTAATATATAATAATAGGACCCACACGTCCTACATGTTGGAAATTCGGTTGTTATCAGTTTAGTTATTACGGTACTAACACATTAAAATATGGATGAGCTCGGTACCGGTAACTACACCGAATGTACCGATTCGGAAAATCATCGAAATTAGGTACCAGTACCGAAAATGCTCAGTACTATACGGTATGGTATTTGAAGGTAAAAATCAGTAAATAAAGGTATGGTGCTAGACCGGTGGCGAACCGAAAGTAACGATTCTGAAAACGCCAAGAGGTGGGTACCAAATTGATACCGAAAATGATTGGTATAGTAAATTTGGTACCGATACTGTCACACCCCGACTTTCCACGTTTGACCGGTGGGCCCGGTGGGGGAGTATCGTGACGTGGTTGGCAACGTTACAGTCAAACAACACAATATTTAAATGCACAGCGGAAGCAAATGAAAGATATATTTCAACCGATTATAATTGTAATATCATGTATCACAACAGTTGAAATTAATCCACAGACGGATCAAAAATAAATAGAAAACATTGTTCAACAGATTGAAATGCATCCAAGCTTGCGAGACTCTTATTGATGCTAAGGAGAAATCCAGCCTATTACGAGTAGTACCTGCACTTAATCTTTTTGGGAAAATACGTCAGTTTACACTGGTAAATACAATTAACCGACTCATTTTAGAAAATGATTAAAAATTGATTTGGATTCACGTGGCACAAATATTTTATAACTTGGGATAATTATTTAAATATATAAACTTGTAAAAGGATTACATGTTCCTTATGCGTTTAGTAGCCCAGTTCATACCGGGTTAAAGATCAATAGACACACCACATTATTTATTTATGCACTGACGGGTGTACGCCTACACCCCGCGCTTAGGTCGTGGCCATTTCGTAAAATGATGCCAAGGATATCCGGGACATGGTCATTAACCCCCCAAAGGCGTTAAGGAAACAAAACATATTTTTAAACGGGTCATCTCGATAATACTTAACCATCAAACGATTAAGGTCGAGTGCCCGACCAAGCGGTATTTCATATACCGTACCCCAAGCCCGTATAAGGGAAAATAAATTAAAAGTATTTACCTTTGCAAGTATAATTCACAAACAGCAAATGCAAGTAGCTTTTACTGGTCCTCCTATTCTGGAACGAAGGTTTATAATAACCTATTAGAATCCTAACGAGTCTTTAATTAAGCCTAAACTTAGATCGGTTAGTTTTAAAGATACGGTTCGTACGCACGATTAAGCGAAGACCGGGATAGAATGTGATTTAGACCCGACAAGTTTAAAGACTTGCTTAATATGGGTATATTATACACATTCTGGATTTTGAGATAAAAACGATAAGGTTTGACCCGTTTCGGCTAATTTATGCAAACTAGTTACATAAACCGAACCGAACGCGCAAGAAGCGTAACGGGTAACCGTAAGAGCCATATACAGGTTTCCTAAGTTAATATGCCTCAAATATGTTGTGACATCAGTAAGATATCTTTTATTATGCCCGAAATGAATTTAAACTCAAACTACGCCCCGTAGGGGTACTTTGGTCAATTATAAGGTTATAAAAGAGTTTAAGTATTATCCTGACAGGTCTGATGTAAACAGCAAAAATACTCAATTTAATAAGTTATAACAGTAGGGTAAAGTATATATGTGAAATTTATCAATTATAACCAAACTATGCACCGTAGGGGCATTTTGGTAATTTCACATAAGCCGAAAAGCTCAAAACTGAAGTCTGAGTTAAACAACTTTTGCTTACTGTTAAAATATTATAATTTACCTAAAATATCAGTAGGTATCAACCCGTGTATGTTTAAAATAGTTTTAGTACATACTATGCATTAAAAACGCTTAAAAAGGCGATTAGAAGTCATTTCCGGGTTCTATAAATAAAGTTGATATTTTTATTATTCCAGAAGGTCTAAAATAATTTATTTATCATACAAAATCAGTAGCAAAATGTCACACCCCAACAGATGGCGGAATCATCGGGGCATGGCACTGAGCGAAACAGATTGTCCAGAAGTTTCCATAACAACTATCATTACCATTCAATTTAAATTAACATGTCCCATACCATGTCTCAAATAGTAAACAAATTATTACAGATAACAACTAGGCAAATATTCTGTTCCGACAACTCAGATTCAAACAAAATAGTTTATTTATTGGTTTCTAGGACCTCCGTTCCTAGCTTCAATTTCATCACGGCACAGAGAGCATCCTAGACCTTTCCTAGCCTCAAGTTCACAGCGTGCTAAGCATGTAAACTTCCTAAGCACCTGTCACATACGTTAAAATAAAGTCAATACATATAATGTAAAGGTGAGCATACAAGTTTGATAATAGCATATAGCGTTTGAATTCGTTTACGCATAACCAGCACGTACACATAGTGAAATGAAGCACATTAGTTATCGACATAGATCCATCGATACCAATGACTGCGGTTTGACTGCCCGAGGCAGTTTGTAATACATGATTACCACCGTAATCCATGCAAGTAAAAGATCCTTAACAACCCCCCGTGTGAACGGGTGCTGAGTCCAAACTATAGTACTATCGTTGCTAAGGCAGGTAGACAGCATTCCATGTGTAAACATAACAAACAAGCATTCATAAGCCACGTATAACATGCATTAACGGTTAGCGTTCAAATAGTTGAGTAGTGTGATAGTTGTAGTTTGAATATTCGTAACGTATGTAACACCCAAAAGTGCTAAAAGCAAAAAGGGATCGAGTATACTCACAACGATTAATGGATTGAAGGGAGCGCTTTTAGCGAGTATGGTTAGCCTGAATAGATTCGGAAACGTAGCGATAAGTGGCGCATAAAACAACACAGGGTGAGAGTGGGTAGGATAGCTAATCGTCCGGATGGTCATCCGTGCGAACAACAATCCGAGTGAGTAGTAATCCGTTCGGCTAGTCATCCGTGCGGACAGTTTGTCCGGGCGGGTGACTATTCTAGTGGATTGTTTCTTCCTATGGGTGAGATGTGTTTGTGTATGGTGGCTTGACTTTTGAAGTTTTTGTTGTAGCATTTGAAAACCTTGAAGTTCTCTTACCCTTCAAGTCGGTCGAGCGGACGATAATCCGTGCGGATGGTAGTCCGTGCGGACAACGACTTTAATGGTGAGTCACTTGGTGAAAGTGTCATCCGGTCGGATGGGTTATTCGATCGGGTGGCAACCCTGTTAATGAACATGTTGGAAATTGTTTAAGGTCTTAGTATCTCATGATCCGAAGAGTAATCCATTCAGAGGGTCGCCCGTGCGGATTATTCACTCGTCGATACTCAAACCTTGTGTGGATATAGGTCCCAAGTGTAGTCCGTCCGGATGGCAACCCGTCCGGATAGCCTGTCCGTGCGGACATCAGTCCGTCCGGACAGCATCTCGTTCTGGTTGTTCCATTCGTCTACCCTTGGTCGCTTTTTTCGTTCTATCGAGATGTTCTGATCACGTGTCAACCAATCGGAATTGTATTCTTACCCGCATGACTAAGCCGGCCAGGAATCACCCCAGCTTGGCCGGTCGGCGGCTCAGAATGGTCATTCTGGTCTGACCCGAAATCAGGTGTCTCGCGGGTAGAATCCGGATTTAGGACTAGTGCCTCACTAACATTGAGTAGAAGACTAGAACTGATCCAATTCTTATCGTCTTTGAGTGTAAAAGATGGAGAAAACTTGTGTTTATTTCTTTCAAATCTTTTATCCTTTGAAAAAGCTCAGATTTATGCGAAGTTGTTTGTTAAATCTTGGGGAAACCGTTCAGATCCGAGTTATTCTTGGTGGAATGAGGTCAGACTTGAAGTTCATGGGAACTTCATGATGACGTCATCCTAGAATACCTCAAATCTTGATGATTTCATGGTTAAAATTTAATATTTGAAAGATAGAAAGGTGTAGAAGTGCGTATAGATCAAGAAAGTACAAGATTTAGGGCGAGATCTTACCTGGATTGAGAGAAATCGAAGGAAAGGTGAAGAGAGCGTGTAGGTCGGACGTCACTTGCCAAAAGTGGAAAGTTTGGAGAATGACACGTGTATTTATAGGATCCAAAAGAGGAAAGTGTTATCCGTTCGGATTGCACATCGCCCGGATGGTCGGTCAGGTGGATGGCAGTCCTGGTCGGATGGCACTTATCTCTTCCTAGGCGGTTATCCGTGCGGATGGCCATCTGGGCAGTTGGCGCCTGGGTGGTGTGTTTGGTGCGACGATCTTTGACGTTTCGGTTTCGATTGCGAGCGATTCGATAGGGTTTCCTAGTCAAATTACTTTTAGTCCCAACTACTTCGTACCTTGCGTAATCTATTTCCCACTATCTATCCTAGTTCGATCGTGATTTGAGTTCGAGTTCGATTACATTCGAGTTAGATTTCGAGTTTCGATTGAGTTCGCTTGATTACCACAACACAACATAAATAAACATGCACAGGTAACACGTAAGGCACACACACACGTATAAGCAACAAGTAAAACACATAGTTCGAGTTGCGATTCGATGTCGATTCGATTAGCATAGCTTGATTATCAGTTGATTAACTTTATCACATTGTTACTTCCTATAGTTCACAGTCGTAGGTCGATTGAAATACGATTAATACTCATCGATTATTGCAATGAACGACACTTACTCCACATAATACAAATAAAATAAAGACATTTCTACAAGTCAAGTTGCGCGAAATCGGTCGTTGACTCTGACCTTGACTCTGATTTTCACTTATGAAAACACGGGGTGTTACAGCCTCCCCTTGTTTAGGGAATTTCGTCCTGAAATTAAGCTGGAAGCTGCTACAACCGTCATGAATCACGTGGAGAACTTTCTCTATCTAGACTTTCTCTTCGAATAACTGCGGGTACTAAGCCTTCAAGTCGCTTTCGAGTTCCCAAGTGAACTTCGCGCCTCTTTTGCCTTCCCATCGGACTTTCACGATAGGAATGCGAGAGCGCCTGAGCTGCTTGGTTTGGCGGT
The DNA here is from genome assembly GCA_030545235.1 of Helianthus tuberosus. Classification (NCBI taxonomy): domain Eukaryota; kingdom Viridiplantae; phylum Streptophyta; class Magnoliopsida; order Asterales; family Asteraceae; genus Helianthus; species Helianthus tuberosus. The sequence continues at coordinate 65,312,220 of CM060369.1, forward strand.
CCATGATTTCGACAGGCTTTTCCACGAAGTGTAATGTTTCGTTCACTTGTAGATCGTCTAGAGAGACATGTAAGTCATGGTCTGCTATGCACTTTCGGAGGTTCGACACGTGGAAAGTCGGGTGGACATTACTAAGTTCCTCCGGTAGTTCGAGTCTGTAGGCGACTTTTCCGATCCTTTCCAGAATCTTAAAAGGTCCAACATATCGAGGCGCGAGTTTCCCTTTCTTGCCGAATCGGACTACACCCTTCCAAGGTGATACCTTTAGGAGTACGTAGTCACCAACGCCAAATTCGCGGGGCTTGCGCTTTTTATCGGCGTAACTTTTCTGTCGATCCCGAGCTTTCACCAGGTTGTCTCGAATTTGGAAAATTTTGTCTGTCGTTTCTTGTAGTAGCTCCGGACCGGTTAGTTGCGAGTGACCGATCTCGTGCCACACAATAGGCGATCAACATCTTCTTCCGTATAATGCCTCGAATGGTGCCATTTGGATGCTAGAATGGTAGCTGTTGTTATACGAGAATTCGACTAGCGGCAAGTACTTATCCCAATTACCACCGAAGTCTAGAACACACGAACGGAGCATGCCTTCAAGAGTACGAATCATTCTTTCAGTCTGACCGTCGGTTTGAGGGTGGAAAGCGGTACTTAGATTAAGCGTTGTACCGAGTGTTGTTTGAAACGTTTCCCACAGTCGCGAAGTAAACCGAGCATCACGATCAGAGATGATGTTACGAGGCGTCCCGTGATTACAAATGATCTCGTCGGTGTAGATTCGGGCTAATCGTTCTACCTTGTAGTCTTCTCGTATCGGCAGAAAGTGAGCTGATTTAGTCAAACGGTCGACCACAACCCATATGCTGTCGTGACCTGATGACGTGTGTGGTAGCTTGGTTATGAAATCCATGGCTATGCTCTCCCACTTCCACATGGGAATTGGTGGTTGTTCGAGCAAGCCAGAGGGTCTTTGATGTTCAACCTTGACTCTAGCACAAGTTAGGCATTTTCCGACGTAGAGAGCGATATCCCTTTTCATACCTGGCCACCAGTACTTATAACGAAGATCCTTGTACATTTTGTCAGCACCAGGATGAATAGAATACCAGGACTTGTGGGCTTCGTCCATTAGAATTTGCCGCAAATTGGTTCGCTTGGGAATCCAAATTCGGTCTAAAAAGTGGAATATCCCATTCGATTTGCTCACAAGCTGGGCTCCATCGTGGTAGATTCTTTCTTTCTTCAAGGTACGCTCGTTAAAACATGCGTGTTGAGCATCACGGATGAGAGTTTCGAGGTTATGCTGGGCTTGAACATTACGAGTGCTAAGCAGATAGCTCCGTCTGCTAAGTGCGTCGGCAACAACATTCGCTTTGCCTGGGTGATAACGGATCTCACAGTCGTAATCGTTGAGAAGTTCTACCCATCGGCGTTGACGCATATTAAGTTCCTTCTGATTAAAGATGTGTTGTAGGCTCCTATGATCGGTGAAGATCGTACACTTGGTACCATACAGGTAGTGTCGCCATATCTTTAAAGCAAAAACAACTGCGCCTAGCTCGAGATCGTGGGTTGTATAGTTCTTCTCGTGGATTTTGAGCTGACGAGATGCGTAAGCTATGACCTTGTCCCGTTGCATGAGAACACAACCGAGACCAAGGTTGGAAGCATCACAATAGACAATGAAATCGTCGTTTCCGTCGGGCAATGTGAGAACAGGAGCGTTGCAAAGCATGCGCTTGAGGGTTTGAAAGGCAGACTCTTGTTTGTTTCCCCAAACAAAAGGCTTGTCTTTATGCGTAAGGGAGGTAAGTGGTACAGCGATCTTTGAGAATCCCTCGATAAAGCGTCGATAATAGCCCGCTAGTCCGAGAAAGGAGCGGACTTCAGACGGGTTCTTAGGTGTAACCCAGCTCTTGACAGCTTCAATCTTTGCAGGGTCGACGTGAATGCCTTGGCTATTGACAATGTGACCCATAAATTGAACTTCCTCCAACCAAAATTCACACTTGGAGAACTTGGCATAGAGTTGGTTCCCCTGGAGTAACTCGAGAACCAAACGTAGATGTTGCGCGTGCTCGGTTTTCGATTTGGAATAGATCAAGACATCGCCGATGAATACAATGACGAAACGGTCGAGATATGGTTTACACACGCGATTCATCAGATCCATGAAAACCGCTGGTGCGTTGGTTAGTCCAAAAGGCATGACAACGAATTCGTAATGGCCGTATCGTGTACGAAACGCGGTTTTAGGTATATCCTCCTCTTGAATACGTAGCTGATGATATCCTGAACGTAGATCGATCTTTGAGAAACACGTAGCGCCTTGTAGTTGATCAAACAAATCGTCGATACGAGGTAGAGGATAGCGGTTCTTGATAGTCAACTTATTCAATTCCCGGTAGTCGATGCACATCCTGAACGACCCATCCTTCTTTTTGACGAAGAGGACCGGCGCGCCCCAAGGAGAGGTGCTCGGGCGAATGAAGCCTTTCTCAAGTAATTCCTGGAGTTGGGTTGAGAGTTTGCGCATTTCTGATGGTGCGAGTCGGTAAGGAGCTTTGGCGATAGGGTTGGCTACAGGAATGAGGTCAATACGAAAGTCGATATCACGACTTGGCGGTAGTCCGGGAAGATCCTCTGGAAAAACATGAGGAAATTCTCGAACCACAGGAACGTCTTTTACTTCCTTCTTCTCTTTCTTTTCCTTCTCCGCTACTACAATGTTAGCCAAGAAAGCCCTGTATTCCTTACGGAGATACTTGCTGGCTTGGATACATGACATAAGCTTAAGCCCCTTTGAAGTAGTATCGCCATATACACACAATAAGTCACCATTCGCGAGCGAAAATCGAATCATCTTGTCGAAGCATACAACTTCAGCATGGTTTTCTCGAAGAAAGTCCATGCCTATTATGACGTCAAAGCTTCCGAGTTGCATCGGAATAAGGTCGATCGAAAAGATGTGATTGTTGAGCTCAAGAGTGCAATCACGAAGAACAGAATTGACAGTGACGGTTCTTCCGGTAGCGACTTCAACATCGAATGTCGAGGAGAGTTGGGAACGTTTACGACTAAGGAGTTTCTCAAATTTGAACGACACAAAGCAATTATCGGCTCCGGTATTAAACAAACAGGAAGCATAAATACCATTTACAAGGAACGTACCATTGACCACGTTGTTGTCGGCCTGGGCTTGTCGCACGTTGAGGTTGAATGTTCTGGCCCGTGCGGCCTGTTGTTGTTGCTGCTGTTGTTGTTGTTGCTGTTGCTGAGGCTCTTGTTTCACGGCCCTGTTTGGGCACATGTTGGCGAAATGGTTCAGGTCGCCACATGCGAAGCAGGCTCTGGCTTTGACTGCGGGTGCCGGAGGAGCTTGTTGACCCTGTGGGGCAGTGAGTAGAGCTTGATTGGCAGGAGCTTGACGAATACGGCAATTGGCAGTAAAGTGGTTGTATACGTTGCAATGAGCACAAAAACGGCATTGAATAGCAGTCGGGTGGTGGTAGGTGCAAGTAGGGCAGAGCGGATGTGGTCCAGTGTATGCACGCTTGGCAGGCGGTGCATTGGCCACAGGCGCCGCTACTTGACGCTGTTGGGCAGGTATAGCTTGAATCGGTGCAGCAGTAATCGCATAGTTCTTGTTGCTGGAGCTGTTCTTTCTCTTGTTCTTCCTCTTGTTGCTTGATGAGGTAGATTCAACAGTGGGTGCGGTAGCGGTAGCTTGATGCAGATGCTTAGAAGTCTTATCCCAAACACCAGCCTTAACCCTTTTGTCATTGATTTCAGCGGCCAACAGATAAGTTTCCTCGATCGTCGCAGTCTTAGCCGCTTGCACGAAATCAGCAACGCAGTCGGGCAAAGCTCGGATGTACTTCTTGATTGTCATGTCGGGATTCTTGACTTGATCGGGACAGATAATGCTGAGTTATTTGAAACGAGCAGTGAGACCAGCATTGTCTCCATCCTTTTGCTGTATGTGCCAAAATTCATCTTCCAGCTTTTGATGTTCGTGAGGAGGGCATAATTCCTCTAGCATAACTTCCTTGAGCTCGTCCCACGACAGACCGTAGGCTGCATCGTTCCCTCGCTTGTTCCTCTCGGCCGTCCACCAGTCTAGTGCTCGGGACTGGAAAACGCCGGTAGCATTCAGAGTACGGAGGTCATCAGGGCAACTACTCTGTCACAGAGTAACCTCAATGGAATCAAACCAGTGGAATAGTGCAGTGGGACCTCCTTCGCCAGTGAATTCTTTTGGCCCACACGACTTGAATTGCTTGAAACTGAAAGGCCTTGCATTAGCCTTGGGAGCTTCGGTTCTCGATTCCTCGGATGATTTGCTGGCATTCTCATAAACATCACTCACGGCCTTTGCTACACTTTTCGCGATGATGGAAGCAAGGCGTTTGTCCCTCTTTTCCTGACGAGAGAGTGCATGACGGGATCCAGACGACATGGTCTGCAACAGACATCGTCACAGGACTCATCACATTGTATTCAAATCTCACCTCACACGTCTACTACTTACTAAAGCTCAGGAACACGTATAATTACGGAAATACTTAACATGAAATCACATAGTTACGTAGAGCACCTAATCATTTAATACCTAAGCACGTAAGCACAGAAGCAAGAAAACACGTACGCATCTAGTCACTAGAGGCAGTTAGAAAACAGAAACCTAGGTCTGGAGAAAGAAGCTAGAGAGAGAAAGTGGCAAGGTGATCAGTAAGAATCACGGTAAATTGTACATCTAGTGTGTTCGGTCATGCACGTTTACGGATTTCGCATGCCGAATATGTCGTTACGCAATCATTTGGAGTCAAAATAAGCACATAATCACAAGATGCAGTGTGAGTCGTGTGTGTCAATCGAAGTAAAAACAAAAATCGAGTAAATCCCAATGTTTAAACACATAAATAGGAAAGCACATAAATAAGCACATAAAATCGGCGAAACATCAGAGTCAGCAGTTGCGGACTCAAAATCGAAACACATGAAATTTGAGAAATACATTGTCTGCGGCTAGTAGACTTCGACTAGCCAAAGCGGTTCGACTATTCACAAGGACCCGTTGTGCACACTTTTGCCTTCAGGATTGTGCCTTTGCCTCGATTCTTGGGCATTTGGCACACATCCCGTTGGTCATATCGTGACTTCAGGTCGTTGGAGTCTGTCGAGGCTTTGGTGAGAGTTTTGTATAGAAGCGGAACAAGTCGTCAAGGTTAGGGTTTCACCCCTGGCTTAACAACTTCGTTCCTGTTTTGATACAATTGAGGAGATTATTCATCAAAATATGGATTTCACTCCTAATTTGGCATAATTCTCCTCGTTTGTAGTTTAAAATGCGAGTTGATTAAGCAACTTTAGTCGAGAGTTTGCGGTTTTCACACCTATTCTCGACTTTATTGCCCACTCATAGTTGAAAATCCGGGTGTGGTGATAGCGTGAAATAAGCGAGAATAGCGAGGAAATAAGCTCGTACATAGCCCCTACTGGTTATGCACAAGTCGGTCTATTGGTTCTTAACTATAGTCTAGGTATCTAAGACTTCGAGCCGGACTAGGTCGAGTCTTGCCTAATTCCCTATAGTTATGGCTCTGATACCAATCTGTCACACCCCAACCGATGGCGGAATCATCGGGGCATGGCACTGAGCGAAACAGATTGTCCAGAAGTTTCCATAACAACTATCATTACCATTCAATTTAAATTAACATGTCCCATACCATGTCTCAAATAGTAAATAAATTATTACAGATAACATCTAGGAAAATATTCTGTTCCGACAACTCAGATTCAAACAAAATAGTTTATTTATTGGTTTCTAGGACCTCCGTTCCTAGCTTCAATTTCATCACGGCACAGAGAGCATCCTAGACCTTTCCTAGCCTCAAGTTCACAGCGTGCTAAGCATGTAAACTTCCTAAGCACCTGTCACATACGTTAAAATAAAGTCAATACATATAATGTAAAGGTGAGCATACAAGTTTGATAATAGCATATAGAGTTCGAATTCGTTTACGCATAACCAGCACGTACACATAGTGAAATGAAGCACGTTAGTTATCGACATAGATCCATCGATACCAATGACTGCGGTTTGACTGCCCGAGGCAGTTCGCAATACATGATTACCACCGTAATCCATGCAAGTAAAAGATCCTTAACAACCCCCGTGTGAACGGGTGCTGAGTCCAAACTATAGTACTATCGTTGCTAAGGCAGGTAGACAACATTCCATGTGTAAACATAACAAACAAGCATTCATAAGCCACGTATAACATGCATTAACGGTTAGTGTTCAAATAGTTGAGTAGTGTGATAGTTGTAGTTTGAATATTCGTAACGTATGTAACACTCAAAAGTGCTAAAAGCAAAAAGGGATCGAGTATACTCACAGCGATTAATGGATTGAAGGGAGCGCTTTTAGCGAGTATGGTTAGCCTGAATAGATTCGGTAACGTAGCGATAAGTGGCGCATAAAAAAACACAGGGTGAGAGTGGGTAGGATAGCTGATCGTCCGGATGGTCATCCGTGCGAACAGCAATCCGAGTGAGTAGTAATCCATTCGGTTAGTCATCCGTGCGGACAGTTTGTCCGGGCGGGTGACTATTCGAGTGGATTGTTTCTTCCTATGGGTGAGATGTGTTTGTGTATGGTGGCTTGACTTTTGAAGTTTTTGTTGTAGCATTTGAAAACCTTGAAGTTCTCTTACCCTTCAAGTCGGTTGAGCGGACGACAATCCGTGCGGATGGTAGTCCGTGCGGACAACGACTTTAATGGTGAGTCACTTGGTGAAAGTGTCATTCGGTCGGATGGGTTATCCGATCGGGTGGCAACCCTGTTAATGAACATGTTGGAAATTGTTTAAGGTCTTAGTATCTCATGATCCGAAGAGTAATCCATACAAAGGGTCGCCCGTGCGGATTATTCACTCGTCGATACTCAAACCTTGTGTGGATATTGGTCCCAAGTGTAGTCCGTCCGGATGGCAACCCGTCCGGATAGCATCTCCGTGCGGACATCAGTCCGTCCGGATAGCCTGTCCGTGCGGACATCGGTCCGTCCGGACAGCATCTCGTTCTGGTTGTTCCATTCGTCTACCCTTGGTCGCTTTTGTCGTTCTATCGAGATGTTCTGATCACGTGTCAACCAATCGGAATTGTATTCTTACCCGCATGACTAAGCCGGCAAGGAATCACCCCAGCTTGGCCGGTCGGCGGCTCAGAATGGTCATTCTGGTCTAACCCGAAATCAGGTGTCTCGCGGGCAGAATCCGGATTTAGGACTAGTGCCTCACTAACATCGAGTAGAAGACTAGAACTGATCCGATTCTTATCGTCTTTGAGTGTAAAAGAAGGAGAAAACTTGTGTTTATTTCTTTCAACTCTTTTATCCTTTGAAAAAGCTCAGATTTATGCGAAGTTGTTTGTGAAATCTTGTGGAAACCGTTCAGATCCGAGTTATTCTTGGTGGAATGAGGTCAGACTTGAAGTTCATGGGAACTTCATGATGACGTCATCCTAGAATACCTCAAATCTTGATGATTTCACGGTTAAAAGTTAATATTTGAAAGATAGAAAGGTGTAGAAGTGCGTATAGATCAAGAAAGTACAAGATTTAGGGCGAGATCTTACCTGGATTGAGAGAAATCGAATGAAAGGTGAAGAGAGTGTGTAGGTCGGACGTCACTTGCCAAAAGTGGAAAGTTGGTAAGTGACCCGTGTATTTATAGGATTCCAAAAGAGGAAAGTGTTATCCGTCCGGATTGCACATCGCCCGGATGGTCGGTCGGGCGGATGGCACTTATCTCTTCCCAGGCGGCTATCCGTGCGGATGGCCATCCGGGCGGTTGGCGCCTGGGTGGTGTGTTTGGTGCGACGATCTTTGACGTTTCGGTTCCGATTGCGAGCGATTCGATAGGGTTTCCTAGTCAAATTACTTTTAGTCCCAACTACTTCGTACCTTGCGTAATCTATTTTCCACTATCTATCCTAGTTCGATCGTGATTCGAGTTCGAGTTCGATTACATTCGAGTTAGATTTCGAGTTTCGATTGAGTTCGCTTGATTACCACAACACAACATAAATAAACATGCACAGGTAACACGTAAGGCACACACACGTATAAGCAACAAGTAAAACACATAGTTCGAGTTGCGATTCGATGTCGATTCGATTAGCATAGCTTGATTATCAGTTGATTAACTTTATCGCATTGTTACTTCCTATAGTTCACAGTCGTAGGTCGATTGAAATACGATTAATACTCATCGATTATTGCAATGAACGACACTTACTCCACATAATACAAATAAAATAAAGACATTTCTACAAGTCAAGTTGCGCGAAATCAGTCGTTGACTCTGACCTTGACTCTGATTTTCACTTATGAAAACACGGGGTGTTACACAAAAGGTTTGGGGTCAAAAAGATATGTAAAACTCATTTTATAGCCGGAAAGGGCAAAACCGACCATTACCGGATCAAGCGTAGAACTCTAAGTTATGCTCAGCCTAAAATTAATTAAAAATCTTCAAAAATCCCAAAATAATATATTATATCAGTGGGTAGCAAGTTTGATATAAAAAACTGGGTTTGAATAGGCTATATGCTAATTATGCCGTTTAATCGCTAAAAGACTTTCTAATTACGCTAATGAGCATAACTCTCAATCTATACCTCAAACTGATGTCAAATTTTGGGTGCAAGTTTATAAATCAGTAACTATGGTTTCTACTCTTTTATATTTTCAAAAATCACGTTTTATGGTGAAAAGGGCATAATGGTCAACATATAGGCAATTAACGGAATTTTGCATATTAATTGGATAACTAATGAACCATGGTGTATAATCACAGAGGGTTATACTAGCATGTGACCTGGTCCAATTAGAGCTCTAAGGCATTTCTAAAACATGCTTAAACGGGTCAGAACTGAAAGTCAAAGCAAAAGTCAATTTATGCGACTTTCGGTTCCGAACCGGGTCTCTACTGAAAATTGTCGGGTTGAACATGTTTAGACATGTTCTTATATTAATTACCAAGTTATATTAATGATCAAACAGGTTGTATGGGTTCTACATTGCTAATTATGCATAAATTGGAAATTAAGCAATCTGTTGACGTTTTAATAACAAGTTTGACCCGACATTTGACCTAGTTAGAGTGGAAATCAGAGGGTGCCCTTTTAAGGGTTTATTGCCCACATAATTACTAACTTATAACTACTTTCAATTCGACTAATCACTAGACCATCAATGATTAATCGCTAAGTATACCGTTAATTACGACGGTTTGACTTTTAAGCTAAAACTAAGTAAAAACTCAACTAAGAAAGGTTAAGCACACTTACTAAAGTCCTATGCACGATTAGGAAGGCTTAGGGTCTGCTCTTAAGCTCCAGGAAGCTCTAGAAATGCAGAAGTGAGGTGTGATCAATGGTTGCAACATGAGGCCTTTATATAGTGTTCAAAACTCACTAGATTATTGACACACAAGCCTAGCAATGGCCATGGATCATCCACATATGTCCCTAAGGGCCTAGGGGTTATTTAGGGGTCGTCTAAGATGAGGAAAATCGATTATAAGTTGGTTACAATGCACCTAGCAGACCTCAGCCCAAAGTTTTCAGATCAGAAGGCCCCTCGCGTTGTGCGACGTCCCTTCTGATCAAATCCATATTTTTAGATTTTTATGCTTTGGTCCCTAGTCCATAAAAAGTTGTTTCGACAATTATTTCTTGCACTTTGAGTCCCTAAAATTGGCTTAGAAGGGCTTCAAGACTTATACCCACTTTGTTATGTCCTTGGCCACTATGTTATTACCCGAAAAGTCACAATTTTCAACGTTGACGCTTTAACCCCTTATATACGAATTTGATCATAACTTTCTCATACGATAACGAAACTTTACGAAATTAATATCGTGCATTCTAGTGAGCATAATTAACCATTACAAAGCTTCGGGTTTGCTAAAAGGTCACTCAGAGGTATAACTTAAACATGTTGACACATTTAACCCCTGTAGTTTGTAATCTCTCACTTTCTTTCATATTTAGCTTCGTATGATCCATGATTTATTCGTTTGAAGGTATAAACATCATGTAGGGTTATTTTAAAGTATATTTATTCACTGTTGACATTTTGAACCCGTATATTCATATACTTTTCATGTTTGTCAACTTTAGTCCCTCTAGAGTATTCTTTCACACGTTCAAACTTATGACACGTGTCAGCACATTATAGGACGTGAATTTTTGAGGTGTTACATCCTCACCCCCTTAAAAGAAATCTCGACCTCGAGATTTACTGAAATAAATGAGGGTACTTTTCTTTCATTGTGGACTCTACCTCCCACGTGTACTCGGGACCTCTACGGGCATCCCATTTAACCTTTACTATAGGCACATGCTTCCTTCGAAGCTTCTTAACCTTTACTGAAATAAATGAGGGTACTTTTCTTTCATTGTGGACTCTACCTCCCACGTGTACTCGGGACCTCTACGGGCATCCCATTTAACCTTTACTATAGGCACATGCTTCCTTCGAAGCTTCTTAACCTGTCGATCCTCGATCGACACAGGTTTTTCAAAAAACTTTAAGCTCTCTTCTATGTGCATATCTGTATGCGGTATTACCAGTGATTCATCAGCGAAACACTTCTTTAGATTGCAGATGTGGAATACATTGTGGATACCACTGAGCTCTTCAGGTAAGTTTAACTTATAGGCAACTGATCCGACCCGTTCGATGACCTCGAAAGGTCCTATGTATCTCGGACTTAACTTGCCTTTCTTACCAAATCGCATCACTCCCTTCCAGGGTGATACTTTAAGCAACACCTTGTCACCTACCTCGAAGTTAAAAGGTTTACGCTTCAAATCTGCGTAGCTTTTCTGCCTATCTCGGGCAGCTTTCAGACGGTTATGAATCTGGACAATCTTGTCCATCATTTCAAAGACTATTTCCGGTCCTGACAATTGGACATCTCCAACTTCCGCCCAACAAATGGGCGTTCTGCACTTTCTACCATATAAGGCCTCGAAGGGCGCAGCCTTAATGCTGGTATGGTAGCTATTGTTGTAGGAGAATTCGATTAACGGCAGGTGGTTATCCCAACTACCACCTAAGTCAATCACACATGCTCGAAGCATGTCCTCCAAAGTTTGGATAGTACGCTCACTCTGGCCGTCCGTCTGAGGATGGTAAGCCGTACTGAAATTTAAACGCGTGCCCAGAGATTGTTGGAAACTTTTCCAAAAATGCGACGTGTATCTAGTATCTATGTCAGAGATAATAGACACAGGTACGCCATGTAGAGCTACAATCTTATCTACGTACAGTTGGGCTAACATGTCGGAGCTATAGGTCTCCTTAATGGGTAGGAAATGTGCTGACTTAGTCAGTCTATCAACTATCACCCATATTGTGTCATTTCCTTTCCTGGTCTTGGGCAACTTAGTGATGAAATCCATCGTCACCATTTCCCACTTCCATGTGGGAAGTTCAGGTTGTTGCAGCAAACCTGACGGCTTTTGATGTTCAGCTTTGACTTGTGCACATGTCAAGCATTTAGCTACATAGGTGGCTATAGACTTCTTCAAGCCTATCCACCAATAGTTTGCCTTCAGATCCTGGTACATCTTATTAGCTCCAGGATGAACGGAGTATTTAGAACTGTGGGCTTCCTGGAGGATGACATCTCGAAGTCCTCCATAAACTGGAACCCATATTCGTCCATTCAATCTCAGAATTCCTTCCTTGCCAAGAGATAACTGCTCCTCAGTTACCCCTAGCTTTTCATTAGGAAAGTTAGCTTCCAACACAGCTTCCTTCTGTGCAGCTAACAGCCTTTCATTCAAACTGTTCTTTATCTCAATGCTCTTGGCATTGATTCGGATGGGTTTCACCCTTTCCTTTCGACTCAAGGCATCGGCGACTACATTCGCCTTACCGAGATGGTATCTGATTTCACAATCATAATCATTCAAAGTCTCCATCCAGCGGCGCTGCCTCATGTTTAAATCCTTCTGATTAAACAGGTGTTGGAGGCTCTTGTGATCAGAATAGATCACACACTTCATACCATATAAATAGTGCCTCCATAGCTTTAGTGCAAATACAACGGCACCCAACTCCAAGTCATGGGTGGTGTAGTTCTTTTCGTGCACCTTTAATTGACGTGATGCATAGGCAATAACCTTGCCTTTCTAGATAAGCACACCCCCCATGCCAGTGTGTGATGCATCGCAGTACACTACGAAATCTTCGGTACCTTCAGGCAATGTTAGTACTGGCGCGTTGCTCAGCTTCTGCTTAAGGATATCAAAGGATTTTTGTTTCTTCGGTCCCCAGTCGAACTTAATCTTCTTCCTAGTCAAAGAAGTTAGGGGCGCAACAATCCTTGAAAAATTTTCGATAAAGCGTCTGTAGTATCCTGCCAATCCCAAGAAACTGCGAATTTCTGTGGGCGTCTTCGGCTCTTGCCAGTTCATAATTGTTTCCACCTTAGCGGGATCCACTTGGGTACCACGCTCACTAACCACATGTCCAAGGAATTGGACTTCTCGAAGCCAAAATTCACACTTTGAAAATTTGGCGTAGAGTTTCTCATGATGTAGAAGTTTAAGAATACAGCGAAGGTGTTTCTCATGGTCAGCTTGGTTCTTCGAGTAAATGAGAATGTCGTCGATGAAAACGATGACGAATTTATCTAAGTATGGCTTGCAAACGCGATTCATGAGATCCATGAACGCGGCAGGTGCATTAGTGAGTCCAAAAGGCATCACTAGGAACTCGTAATGACCATAACGAGTCCTAAATGCAGTTTTGTGTATGTCTTCATCTCTAACCTTTAGTTGGTGATAGCCTGACCTTAAGTCAATCTTGGAGAAGTAACTTGCCCCTTGATATTGATCGAACAGATAGTCGATCCTGGGCAAAGGATACCTATTCTTTATAGTGACCTTATTAAGCTCACGGTAATCGATGCACAGACGCATCGATCCATCCTTCTTTTTGACAAACATGACTGGTTCTCCCCATGGAGACAAACTAGGTCTAATGAAACCTTTAGCTAGCAATTCATCTAGTTGTGCTCTCAATTCCTTCATCTCTGTTGGTGCCAACCTGTAAGGCGCTCTAGCAACAGGTGCTGCTCCAGGGATGATGTCAATTCTGAATTCCACTTGCCTATCTGGTGGTAAGCCAGGTAGTTCTTCAGGAAAAACCTCAGGGTATTCAGAAATGACGGGGATGTCTTCCATCTTAGGTTTCGGCTCATCAATAGTCACTTGTGCCATGTAGATGGCACAACCTTTCTTCAAACACTCAGAGGCCTTGAGCATAGTCACTTGCTCAAGCAGTCCATACCGGGTATCTCCCTGTATGGTAAGTGATTCGCCAGACGGAGTCTTGATCACCACTTGCTTTTTATTGCAGACAATCTGGGCCTGGTTACTAGATAACCAGTCTATACCCAGAACTATGTCGAAACCGGCTAACTTCAAAGGAAGTAGGGATAAAGGAAAAGAGTGGTTCTTAATGGATATGAAACATCCATCTAATATGGTTGAGGCGGTTTCTAAGGTGCCATCTGCTAATTCCACCTCATACTTCACTCTTAGGGTTTTAACAGGTAAATTCAGAAATTTGCAAAACTTATTATCTACAAATGATTTATCAGCTCCTGAATCAAAAAGCACTCTTGCATAAACGTCATTTATAAGGAATGTACCTGTTATCACATTGTCATCCTGTACTGCTTCCTTTGCATCCATATTGAAGACTCTAGCATTGGTCTTCTTTCCTTCATCAGCTTTCTTTGCGTATTTTGGGCAATTGGACTTGATATGCCCCTTCTCATTACAGCTGTAGCAGGTTGCATCCTTCAACTTTTTGCAATCCAAGGTCTTGTGTTCCTTGGACTTGCATATCCCACATGCAAAAGTTCTCGACTGTGTCTGCGAGTTCGATTCAAATCTGCACTTACCGAAGTGTTGTTTCTTGCAGACTTTGCACTTGGGCTTTTCACCAGATTGATGCCCATCCTTCTTTGACTCAGACCCCTTCTTGTGGTCACTGTTTCCTCGGTGCTTCTTGTTTGACCTCCGTGAATTGTCATCTTCACGTTTCCTTTTCTCGGCATCCTTGTTCCTCAGCGATCTTTGTCTGACCGCGTCCAGTGTGAGGGACAAAGATATATCAGCCACAGATCTGAAAGTAGTTGGTCGAGAGGCCTTCACGCTTGCCTTTATCTCTGGGGCTAAACCCCCAATGAAACGAGCTATTCTTTTGGGTTCCGGGGTCACCAGATACGGAACCAACCTCGACATTGTATTAAAGCTCGTGAGGTAAGCTTGGCAATCTAGATTTGTCATTACCAATGAAAGAAAATCTGACTCAATCTTTTCGACCTCGTGCTGAGGACAGTAGTTCTCCCTGATGAGGGCAACGAATTGTTCCCATGACATGTTGTACAGTGGAATCTTCCCAGTAGCTTGAATCAACGATCTCCACCAGGCTAAGGCCTCACCTTTGAACGATTGAGACACAAACTTGACCACATCCTTCTCAGCGCATCCGCTGATATCAACAACTGTGTCCATTTCATCCAACCACGTCATGCAATCTATAGCCCCTTTCTCCCCAGTGAAATCCCTGGGCTTGCATGACACAAAGTATTTGTAGGAGCAACCCTTATCACGGGGTCCTTTATTTAGCATGATCTTTTGAGACGGAGCACTGTTGTGGTTTGAGGAGTGTCGATCATCATCTTTCTTGGGTTCTTCCTTCTTGGAGGGAGGCTTGCTGTGAGCCTCAGAATGAGTCCTGGGCTTTGAATGCGGTGTAGATAGGGTCCTACTTCGAGTCCCACTATATTCATCATACTGCCGCTCTAAGGCCTTTGTAACAGCGTTGTCTATTAACGCTTGCAGTTCAGCACCCGTTATATTAACTCGGGCATTATCATTATTCTCCCTTGGATGACTATTAATTTTGTCCGAGTCAGCCATTTTAATTTGAACTGTTACATAAGACAATGACAATAGTTTATTTGGGAGTTTATTATGGAATTGCCCCTTAGGGTAATTCATTAACCATGGTAAACATATACCATATTTAGTTAATTTGTTACTCACATTTATTTAGGATTTCTATTATAATTTATCCTAATTATAAACAATAACAGTATTATTAGCACACAAGGCCTAGTCACAGGGGCATTTTAAATTATAAGCCATGATTTCAGAGAATCAAGGCATGAAGGTTTGAACATAGTTCTTTACCCTTTTCAGACAGGGTCGTAGACTATTACTGTCTTTTGTCTCATATGAAAATGAGCAGGGCCCGTAGGCACTATATTACCAATGTATGGTCAAAATATGATCATCTTAATTGATGATTTAAACCCATGATTCATAGATCATTAAGTTGGGTTAGGAATCTTTGGAAAAATCCTTATATAAGAATGACGTGTGTGATTTTTAACGAATCACATCTGCCAGGAGCGTTAACATGTTTTCAGATGTTAACTGGGATTTGAATCTTTTTAACAGGTTTTACCATCTTGGCCAGGTCTTATAATGACATGCAGGCTAGGTTATACCTTTAAGATCCTTAGTTAATATTTAAATAGGCAGATTATTTTTAAAAGGAATGATTTTGATTCATTTATTTCATATATAATTTATTTATGCATATAATGGCAAAAATGAAATTTATAAACTAAACATTCCATTAATTATTAATAGATTACACATCGCCCTAAACGGGACTTTTTAACAGACAACTTACCCACGTAGGGGTCAAACTGAAATACTAGTCCACAAAGGGACTTAAACAAACAACATACCCTTGTAGGGGTTAACAGAAAAATAGGCCCACACAGGGGCTCAAAACACAACCATACCCACGCAGGGGTCAAAACAGTAAGACAGACCCACGCAGGGGTTCAACTGGAACAAGGAAAATACGATCAATAATTGAAGGATTCAATGGTCTTTCTTGCTCTTCCCTTTTATTAAACTTGTCAATCCCTGGAAGAAACTTTGTCGCTCCCTGCGATCTCTGTGAAAATCTCGCTCGACTTGGTCCAACCTTTGAAGAATTTCTTCATGCTCTGGTGGGGAGAACCTTGGCGGCTGCGATTGTTGCCGAATTATAGGTCTAGCAGGTATTTGGTACCCATGAGTTGGGTACCCTACTCCCCAAGGAGCTCCATACGGTCCTTCAGGATGAAGGGCGTTATAGTTGGCCGCTACCAAGTATGGGTCGGCTTCAGTGTAATTATAGTTGGTGTGAACCGGCTGCTCAAACGGGTTATATGCCATTGAACTAGTGTAGGCAGGAATTGGGTTATCAAAACCCATCGGTGGTGGCTGCGGTGCAACTAGGTTTGAAGGTCCACCCATTTGCGGGTCTTCCTGTAGTGGCGGATAATGACTGCCACTTGAGTGATGAGGAGAGCTGAAGTGAAAATCCCCTCCACGCGCGGACATTCACGCGCCTGTCCTCCTACGCCTCGGTGGTTCTAGAGGTGCTTGATGAACTGGCGGCGGTGGAGGCGGTGGCGTGACTGCCACAAATCGTGAATCCCCAGAGGGATCCTGCTGCTGGTGAGGCGACGAATGATGCGAGGGTGTAAAATACCACTCGAACTGGTTAAACCATGCCTGGTAACTGTCCGGACCACGGTAGGGTGATCCATGAAAAGACAAACCATCAGAGACCTCGATAGGATGGTTGGGGGTCCCTGTTGCAGGCTCGACGGGATCTGTGTCCTCGTCCATGTCCATCGCATTGTCTTCGGAGAAATGATCCTCTGGCCCCAATGGGTTAAAACCCACTGGTTCTTGTATGTAATTTTCCGGGTTAAACCGGCCCCGAAAAACAGGTGTGGGGTTGCCAAAGGAATTGTGCGACAGGGATCGCTGAAGAGGTATATAGGAAGGTTGTGGGTTATCGGGCTCATTTTCTGACTGTGGTCCATAAGAGTTATGATAGGGAGGCGTTGAACTGTGCGAGACAGACCGTCTAGCAGGCTCAAAAAGGTTCCTCCTGTTCTCTCGAGGATCGGCACTTGCAGTGGTAGAAGGAGCTTGCCTGTGCGAAGGCCCGGCTTCATGATCATTGGGGGCGGTGATTGGCCCCTTGCCTCGTCCTCTTCGTCTGAAAAATCTTGGCGGCATATTTAGGCCTGTCAATATAACATAGGATAGAAAAAAGATATAAAGGACAAAGTTAAGATAAAAACAAAAACATTTTTGGATTATTCCTATGTTCCTTGTCTAGACTCGAAAATTTAGGAAAGTGCAATCGTGTCATTGAGATTAAACACAAAAGGCTAGTGTTTAATTCACTCAATGTTGGCTCTGATACCAACCTATCACACCCCGACTTTCCACGTTTGACCGGTGGGCCCGGTGGGGGAGTATCGTGACGTGGTTGGCAACGTTACAGTCAAACAACACAATATTTAAATGCACAGCGGAAGCAAATGAAAGATATATTTCAACCGATTATAATTGTAATATCATGTATCACAACAGTTGAAATTAATCCACAGACGGATCAAAAATAAATAGGAAACATTGTTCAACAGATTGAAATGCATCCAAGCTTGCGAGACTCTTATTGATGCTAAGGAGAAATCCAGCCTATTACGAGTAGTACCTGCACTTAATCTTTTTGGGAAAATACGTCAGTTTACACTGGTAATGCTAGAACCCCACTTTTCGTTTATGAAATAATGACCAAAATTTTGCTAGAAACATAAACCTTTAAATATACTAATATCATTAGTACATAATTTTACAAAATATGGGCATGACCCGTCCATAAAACGGATATACCCCTGTTTTTACCATAAACAATCTAAATACAATTCTACCATTCGTTCGACAAAATACTACCAAAAACCAAGACAACATGTTTTAGAAAAAGTAGGACTACTAACAAGGTTATGCAAAATAAACAAGTATTGGACCAAAAACATTAGAACAAGCTAGCGGAAGCGCTTGGTATGACATAACATGAACACGTGCTCACTCCGATTCTCCAAGTCGCCTAAATTGAGGATTTACCTACATTCAACAACAAAGCTTTTAAAAGTTAGTCATAATATCTATTTCGCTTACAATACTAACATTTTAGTTCCATTCGCTTACATACGTTCATTTCTTTTACGTATTCGATTACCCAATTAAATGGGTAATGGCATATACTCTCATAATGAGATTCAAGCATACCACTTACGACCCGGTAACATCGGGTTAATTGCTTTCAACATAAATCTTTCGTTCTATCCGTATAACGGATTGAACTTCATACATTCGTTATTGCATTCACGACCACCCGTTCTAAACGGATGGTACCTTATCCTTACTCGACTTGTTCAACTTGAATCGGTCGACTTGCATAACTTATCATAACCTTCGTTAGCATAACCAAATCCGCAAGGGATTTGCTATCCACTTACTAATCACCATATTCATTATAACAAGGGTTGTTCTTCATAATTATTAACAAAATTTAAGTAAGGTTTTGTATGCAACGGAACATACCTCGATCTTGTGAGCCTTCCGATTTCTTAGTACTTGAACCTTCTTCCTTCACGCCTATATCAACACATCCATTCATTCATTTAGTACCCCAAATTTCATTCCATTATTTTCCAAATTACACATAATTGTTCTTTCAAGCATTTCATCAAACACTTGGCGGGTTTCGCATTTTCGGGACATTTACTCATCTAACTAAACGTGTTTTTAGGCTAGTTCTTTTAATCATTCAACAATATTCAAGCAAACCTTATTCTATATCAATTTATCTCGTGTTTATACATCATCCACAGAATTATACATCAATGATTCACATGCATGACACTACATGATCATCCTAATTCATATCACAACTTCATAAGTGGGTTTTTACTAAAATCTTCCAAATAACCTAGTATCATACATGATTCTTGTTCTAGAAGGAAATCCTAACTCAGATTTCTCACATTCAAACACAATAATTCAAGATTGGGTTGAACCCATCATCCAACAAATCATGATTTCAGAAAATTAAACTTACCACTTTAGAAATTGAGGTTAGCTACTCGCATTTAAGGGTTCATGCATTAGATTTCTCCATTGATTCAAGTTCAATTGCTTAATTTTCTTGATACTAGGGTTTCCCCTCTTGTCCTGCTTCCTGTTCGATCGACCAAAACCCCAATTGTGGGTGTTTTCATTTTTTTTTTTGTTTATTAGTAAAACCCTTCTAGTTTACTAATTACACATTGAACCCTTCCATTTTGAAAGAGTGTTTAAATGAGGTTTTCCCCCATAAACTAACTACCATGTTGCCATATTTCATTAACTAAGTTAAATTCTTTATTTATTTGCACTTATCATAATACTAAACATTTTTGGGGTGTTGCAACTTATGCCTAGTTAACGTTTTTGGGGTGTTACAGGTAAATACAATTAACCGACTCATTTTAGAAAATTATTAAAAATTGATTTGGATGCACGTGGCACAAATATTTTATAACTTGGGATAATTATTTAAATATATAAACTTGTAAAAGGATTACATGTTCCTTATGCGTTTAGTAGCCCGGTTCGTGCCGGGTTAAAGATCAATAGACACACCACATTATTTATTTATGCACTGACGGGTGTACGCCTACACCCCGCGCTTAGGTCGTGGCCATTTCGTAAAATGATGCCAAGGATATCCGGGACATGGTCATTAACCCCCCAAAGGCGTTAATCAAACAAAACATATTTTTAAACGGGTCATCTCGATAATACTTAACCACCAAACGATTAAGGTCGAGTGCCCGACCAAGCGGTATTTTATATACCGTACCCCAAGCCCGTATAAGGGAAAATAAGTTAAAAGTATTTACCTTTGCAAGTATAATTCACAAACAACAAATGCAAGTAGCTTTTACTGGTCCTCCTATTCTGGAATGAAGGTTTATAATAACCTATTAGAATCCTAACGGGTCTTTAATTAAGCCTAAACTTAGACCAGTTAGTTTTAAAGATACGGTTCGTACGCACGATTAAGCGAAGACCGGGATAGAATGTGATTTAGACCCGACAAGTTTGAAGACTTGCTTAATATGGGTATATTATACACATTCTGGATTTTGAGATAAAAACGATAAGGTTTGACCCGTTTCGGCTAATTTATGCAAACTAGTTACATAAACCGAACGCGAAAGAAGCGTAACGGGTAACCGTAAGAGCCATATATAGGTTTCCTAAGTTAATATGCCTCAAATATGTTGTGACATCAGTAAGATATCTTTTATTATGCCTGAAACGAATTTAAACTTAAACTACGCCTCGTAGGGGTACTTTGGTCAATTATAAGGTTATAAAAGAGTTTAAGTATTATCCTGAGTTACAGGTCTGATGTAATCAGCAAAAATACTCAATTTAATAAGTTATAACAGTAGGGTAAAGTATATATGTGAAATTTATTAATTATAACCAAACTATGCACCGTATGGGCATTTTGGTAATTTCACATAAGCCGAAAAGCTCAAAACTGAAGTCTGAGTTAAACAACTTTTGCTTACTGTTAAAATATTATAATTTACCTAAAATATCAGTAGGTATCAACCCGTGTATGTTTAAAATAGTTTTAGTACATACTATGAGTTAAAAACGCTTAAAAAGGCGATTAGAAGCCATTTCCGGGTTCTATAAGTAAAGCTGATATTTTTATTATTCCAAAAGGTCTAAAATAATTTATTTATCATACAAAATCAGTAGCAAAAGGTTTGGGGTCAAAAAGATATGTAAAACTCATTTTATAGCCCGAAAGGGCAAAACCGACCATTACCGGATCAAGCTTATAACTCTAAGTTATGCTCAGCCTAAAAGTAATTAAAAATCTTCAAAAATCCCAAAATAATATATTATATCAGTGGGTAGCAAGTTTGATATCAAAAACTGGGTTTGAATAGGCTATATGCTAATTATGCCGTTTAATCGCTAAAAGACTTTCTAATTACGCTAATGAGCATAACTCTCAATCTATACCTCAAACTGATGTCAAATTTTGGGTGCAAGTTTATAAATCAGTAACTAAGGTTTCTACTCTTTTATATTTTCAAAAATCACGTTTTATGGTGAAAAGGGCATAATGGTCAACATATAGGCAATTAACGGAATTTTGCATATTAATTGGATAACTAATGAACCATGGTGTATAATCACAGAGGGTTATACTAGCATGTAACCTGGTCCAATTAGAGCTCTAAGGCATTTCTAAAACATGCTTAAACAGGTCAGAACTGAAAGTCAAAGCAAAAGTCAATTTATGCGACTTTCGGTTCCGAACCGGGTCTCTACTGAAAATTGTCAGGTTGAACATGTTTAGACATGTTCTTATATTAATTACCAAGTTATATTAATGATCAAACAGGTTGTATGGGTTCTACATTGCTAATTATGCATAAATTGGAAATTAAGCATTCTGTTGACTTTTTAATAACAAGTTTGACCCGACATTTGACCTAGTTAGAGTGGAAATCAGAGGGTGCCCTTTTAAGGGTTTATTGCCCACATAATTACCAACTTATAACTACTTTCAATTCGACTAATCACTAGACCATCAATGATTAATCGCTAAGTATACCGTTAATTACGACGGTTTGACTTTTAAGCTAAAACTAAGTAAAAACTCAACTAAGAAAGGTTAAGCACACTTACTGAAGTCCTATGCACGATTAGGAAGGCTTAGGGTCTGCTCTTAAGCTCCAGGAAGCTCCAAAAATGCAGAAGTGGGGTGTGATCAATGGTTGCAACATGAGGCCTTTATATAGTGTTCAAAACTCACTAGATTATTGACACACAAGCCTAGCAATGGCCATGGATCATCCACAGATGTCCCTAAGGGCCTAGGGGTTATTTAGGGGTCGTCCAATATGAGGAAAATCGATTATAAGTCGGTTACAATGCACCTAGCAGACCTCAGCCCAAAGTTTTCGGATCAGAAGGCCCCTCGCGTCACGCGTAACCCTCCCTAGGGTGCCTCGCGTCGCGCGCCGCCCCTTCTGATCAAATCCATATTTTTAGATTTTTATGCTTTGGTCCCTGGTCCATAAAAAGTTGTTTCGACAATTATTTCTTGCACTTTGGGTCCCTGAAATTGGCTTAGAAGGGCTTCAAAACTTATACCCACTTTGTTATGTCCTTGGCCACTTTGTTATTACCCGAAAAGTCACAATTTTCAACGTTGACGCTTTAACCCCTTATATACGAATTTGATCATAACTTTCTCATACGATAACGAAACTTTATGAAATTTATATCGTGCATTCTAGTGAGCATAATTAACCGTTACAAAGCTTCGGGTTTGCTAAAAGGTCACTCAGAGGTATAACTTAAACATGTTGACACATTTAACCCCTGTAGTTTGTAATCTTTCACTTTCTTTCATATTTAGCTTCGTATGATCCATGATTTATTCGTTTGAAGGTATAAACATCATGTAGGGTTATTGTAAAGTATATTTATTCATTGTTGACATTTTGAACCCGCATATTCATATACTTTTCATGTTTGTCAACTTTAGTCCCTCTAGAGTATTCTTTCACACGTTCAACCTTATGACACGTGTCAGCACATTATAGAACGTGAATTTTCGAGGTGTTACAGATACGATACCGGTTTGAAGTCTGATTACAGGATTTGATATGATTTGCTCATCAATAATCTAAATATCCAATTTAATTTTACATGCACAATTCATTCATTATAGAAAAAGACAAAAAAGAAAACAAAATAAGTTGTTCTGTGTATAAAACCTCATTCAAACGAAATAGAGTTTACTTACAGTGTGTATGAAAAGAAATCTAAACGGTGCAATTATTTGCGTTGTTACGTTTCTACAGGATTTGATGAGCTCGGTACCAACCGGTACCGAAAATACTGTTACCGAAAATCCCCAAAAGTGGGTACCGGTACCGAATATACCTGGTATGGTACGGTACCGGTATTTGAGGGTAAAAACCGGTGAATACTGGTACCGAACCGATACCGAAAATGTCAAAAGTCGGTACCGATTTGGTACCGAAAATATACCCGGTTTAGTAAATTTGATACTGATACCGATACCCGATAACATTTACTTATCCCCTTATGATGTTACTGTTCATTATTATATAGGTAAATTTAGCTAGCTTACTAATATAAAAAGGAAATCACCCAGTCAAATATCTTACTTATTAATTCTATTTACATTTAGCTTGCATTACTATTCAAATGTAAAGAACTTGTCAAAGGTCAAAAACATTATGACGTTCTCTAATTTAAATTTTGCCCAATATAGAGAAATTGTCGTCAAATAACCCTTTCGTTGATGCCAAAACTCCACAGTTACATATATAACTTTTGGTTTTAAGCAGGGCTGGTTCTGAAAATTCCTTTACCCTGTTCATGCTCGAAAAAATGTGCCCTAGAACCTTAACGAAATAAATAATTTAAACTAGTTTTTCATACAACCGTGAACCATTGACAAAAATATAGCATTCGATAAACAATGCAATTAACAAAATCTATGCAGTTAATCGCGGCGATATATCGGTTATCGGCCCTAGCTCAAAATATCGGTCACCGATATATTGTATATGTTATATCGGTCGTCTCGCCAAGAATCTCGGTTGGGCGTGCAAAAACTTTAAAAAAGCGGTTGTGGTAAAACTTTTAAGCCACTATTAGTTATTTATCTGAACTTTATTTTATAAACTAAATCAACGTATAATATTGAATACATATTTTTTTGTCATATAAAGAACTGTTTTAACAAATATAAGAATTAGACACAGTTTACATGTATTTTTATGTAAGGTGAAACTGAAACTTACGTGTTGGGTTAGTTAGAAATTAGGGTGAGGGTTAGTAAATTTATAATATGTATATTAGTATCACTTGTGATAATTGTAAAAGATATTTATATAAGATAGACTAGCCTAAGATCCCGTGTATTACACGGGTTGATTAAAGATAATATCGCTTCATCATCGTTGTTTACATAAAATGTTATGAATATATACACGTCTTGAAACGGATCATGTAAAAACTTTTTATTAACCATCACTATGCAGATATCACAATTCGTTGAAAATCTCTTTATACACCACATTAGTTGTTTTATCTGTAGGTTTTCCGTTGTTGTCAAGTATGAGTATTTTGACCCCATTTCTTGTTTTCACCGTTGATAAGGGAACATACAATTGACCATGAGAGAAGACAGGTTGTTTGAGGTACAAACCAACTCTTGAAAGAGACTAACATTGACTTTTGTTGATCGTCATTGCATAACATACGGCCAGTGAAAATTGCCTCCTTTGAAAAGCAAAAGGAATCTTTTTATCAGAATGTATCAAGTTTAATCGAGGTATATATGTGCAACTACCAATATTTGCACCAGATATTATCTCGGCTTCTATTACACGGTTGTGCAGCTTTTTTACTTGTAGCCTTGTACCGTTGCACAATCCATTCCATTGATCAATATTTCGTAATAACATTACTGGAACACCAACTTTAAGGACTAACCTATGATTTGGTAAGCATGATATTTTAAGACCATTGAGCACATCTTGGCACGTTGCTGTGAAAACACACGGAAACACAACTTGGCAAACCGTTTTAGTGGGTGTTTGGTGTTGCGTTTTCAAAATAGCATGTAGGTACATGCTTCTCCAAAACCGTGTTTTGGAGGCAGACAATCACTTTTTCATCCAAACACTTTTTTAGATTATTTATGTTTTACAAACGCAATAATCAAATAATCAGTTCAAAACGTAATCTCAAACACCCTCTTAGACTAACAGTTTGATAATTGAGTTTAGGTGCTATATTTGCCCATTTGTATATATAGAATGGTATACACCTTAGAAAAAAGAAACAACAATCCCAACTATACATACCATCCCAAACTTTGGCTGCTATTTGATCTAGTATAAATATAATAAATATTATAAGAACTCATAAATTTTATTATACTTTATTATCGGATAAATATGATACTGTATCAAGTTTTAAAAAAAATTAAGTCATCAATAATAAGTCATCATATATCCTCGTATGCATAAACATGAACCCTAAGATATAAAACAATATATTTAAAAACAAACTATGCTTAAAATCAAACTTTGAACACACTAAAATAAAATTAAACACAAACTATGGAAATCGTTAACTCTGAATCCTAAATATATACATTATTTAGAGTTACGATCGATTGATATTATTCTAGACTTCAAAAATATGCCTTACAATAATTAGCTCGTAACTGAGGCATCAACCTAGTGTGAAGCCGCTAGAAATGAAAGACATTGTATACAAAAAAAAAAGATGTTTTTGGTTGGGAGGGCGGGAAACATGCTAGCTTAAGAACCCGCGAGCTTCGCGGTTTGATAAAAGAAAATTTCTTCATTAATATCGCTGACATTAAATATTATGTTTTTATACATGGTAAAAGACAACAGAATATATTAAATTACGACGACAGATCTGGATATTTTTCCAACAAAAACGGCACTAAATAAGCCAGATCATCGATGTGCAGGAACTCACGCATCGGTGACCCTGGACCCCACACCATCACTTCCTTATCTCCTGAAACTCTGGCATCATGAAACCTCCTCATCAATGTTGGCAAAACACATGCATTCTCGGGGTGGAAATAATTGTAGTTAAAATGCCTCTTAACAAAATCCTATCGAAAGAAAACAAATGATAAAATAATTAACAAATATCATTATATAGGCAGAGACAACTCAAAGGACTATAGATGATGGAACTTCATATATATGAAAACGTAAGTTAATCATTATTAATTCAACACCAAAAACAAACTGCATAAATAAGGGCGAGCATGATACAGGTCGACCCGAAAAGACCCGAGAACCGGACCAAGAATTAACCGAAACCGATAACATTCATAATCCATATAAGCAGGTCCTTGGTTCTGAAAGTACCCTTTTCGATTTCGGGTCCGTTCTCGGTCTAGTACTGAAAATAACCGAATAATATAAACCAAGCCGAAAATTAAAAAAAATAATAATAAGGTCCAGGCCAATGTGTGTATAAAGAGTAGTGACATATCTTAGTCACATGAGTCTGGTGTCTAGCTTACCTGAACCAATGGTCATGTGTGCCAACTTCCCTGCAGTGTTGGAAACGCCTCCACTATTTCCCATCAATCATGCTGCTCCACCAAAAATAGGTTTCTCAGTCCAAAAGATATCATAGACCCAACCACGAAATTATAGAGGTTGCAAATTAGGAGTGACGGGAACCCTAAATCTAAACATAAAACGTGTCATCTCAGGTTGACCTGAACACCTTTTGTCCAACATTTTTATGTTTTTTTACAAACAGATAATTTGTTGTATATGTTGAGTAAAGTTATATTATTTTAACAAAAACTTTTATAAGGTTTTATGTATTAGAAAAGTCACTTTGGAAGTTTCAACCTCTTTAACCGAAAATTTGCAATTGTGGTTTGTAAAAGTAGGTCCAAATTGATCATCCGATGAGCTTCATCTTACTTGTATTGTATAAGTAGTGTGAAATTCACCTGTTATCTCGGTGTTTTCTCGAGTTATACGACAACCTCAACCATGGCAGAGCAGCTCTTCAGGGGTTCTCATCACACATCGACACACGATTCTGGCATAAGTTTCCAAGGATTCAGTTGTCCTGGAATCCCACCCAAAACAACCAATTAAGTACCCCCTTTGTTTATCAAAACATCCTTCAAGGCTCAGATATGTAATCGAGGTTGTAATAACCAAATTTGAAGTCCAGGGCTCTATATGTGTGTATAAAATTTTGATAGTGACTAAAAATCATCATGATGATCATATTTTCATTTTTTGATCTTAAAAGTTTCAATCATATTTAAGTGGTCTTCCATATATCTATAATAAACATATAGATGTATGTATACATGTCTGTTGTGGCTTCCATGCTTGTTATGTAATCCATATAAACTTGAAACAAATAAATTAAATGTTTTATGCTGAAATATAGTTAAGTGTATGTATAAGCGATATTGGCGAGTGCACAACAACAATTCAAATATCATCAAAACAAACCCTAATCCCCATCAAATACAAAATTTAAGTCTTTAAAACAGTAATCAGAATAATCAGTTTCAAAGTCCACTAATTTAGATCTTATAATTGGAAAAAAAAAATCAAATACCTCTGATGTATACTAATGTTAATGTGGGAACGAAGGTTGTGGTCATGGCAGTGGAACTGTGGAAGTGAACCAGCGTTCGGCGAGACAGTGGGTGACTGCACCTTGTGACTCTTAGTCGTCTACATCAACACCATCTCAACTCTCTCTTCTGCCGATGGTTTTCCAACGTCCATTTATCATAGGAATTGGATCGGATCTTCAATACATTTGCTTAGTTTCTTGAATGAAGATTTTTAAAAACCTTTAACGACGGAAGATAGGCACACTTCTTGTTTTGCCGAAGATGGTGGCTGTAAGTCGATAGCTGCAATAAGGCGTATGATAGTATAAGAAAACACTTTTGACCACCTGTTAGTATCCAATTTTTAAAAAAATTCACCAGTTCCAATTGTTAAAAAAGTCACCAGGTCACTATCAAATTTTATATTTTGTAGCCATAAAATAAAAATAAAGAAAACACTTTTGACCACCTATTAGTATCCAATTTTTTATTCACCAAGAGCAGTTATTTAAGAAGTCGTCAGGTCACTAAGTTATGTGTTAGTCTAAATCAAATAATTTTTCATTGTTCAGCCACGACGAATAGCTGATCACAGATAAGCTGCTACTGCTGGTGGTGGTTTTGGGGCGTAGTCGGGCCGGTTTGATGTAATCCTTGCTCTGTTCCAGCCACCATCAATGATTTCTTGTCTACTTAGTCATGCCCTTGATTCAAAACAACCTTTTGCAAACCCATATTACAAACTGGATCAACCGTAGAAATGCATATCCTCCAACAAAAATTGAGCACCAAAACCACAAGTCAAAGCTAAAATTACAGATCAAAAACCCCAAAAGTCATAAATTACCTGCAAGAAATTTATATAAGTTAAAGTGTCGTACAAAATTAAACATGATGTAAAAAGTTACATAAATTATTTTTTTTAAAATAAACACTCAAACACAAAACTGAATATTAGGAGCAGGGACTTACAAAATGTAGCTCTGTTGCCGATGAAAAACATGAACTTTGGATTCTTCCACATTTTCAATCTCAACTAAGAAGAATGGTGTTTTTTAACATACCAGACAACATTTGCACTCTAGATTCCACTTTTCCAGTTAATGTATCAATCGACGATGGATTTATTTTTATTTGTTAAACAGTAGGCGTCGGTCGGTAAGACAAACAACTTCACAAAAGCTATACTCCTCTGCACGCTTATCACATCTTTAATGATTTTCCAGTCGTGCTTTGCCCAGTTACTATAAAAAAGTTTGAAAACATTATATTTGGTTGTTCATTTATTTAGAAACCCAACCCTCTGCGTTAAACTGAGTCATTTGTGGGTCAATACTCAATAATGTTTGGTTATTGGTGACATATATACGTGTTTTTAATTTGTTACCTGGTACATGTTTTTCGTAACGTAAAAAGTATTGATAAGAAAAATCATGAAAATAGACACTTCATCAGTGAAATTACCAAAATAAAGAATGGCCATTGCCCATCGATACATACATACTGTTATCTATGTGGGTCTGGTTATTGCACCGTCGAGGGACCTAAACAACACTATGCATAGGTCACACCAATATAGAACCAAACAGTAGAATAAAAAAGCAACTAAACAAATGAGAAGTTACCTCTATGCTGGACGACAGAGAGTCGCCGAAGTGCGCCAGTGTGTGGGAAGAATAGCAGATTAGGTATCGCAGATTCACGGGAGTAAACGGAAACCGACCACTGTGAATGCAAAAACATTAGGCATTAAAGATAATGGTTTGAAACAGTAAATCCGCAATAGTTTTGCGGAACATATACAAAATGAATTGACAAAGATACCATACAACAAACCCGCATGTATCGCTCAGCCTTTGTATCAACTATTCTTGCACCCTAGTATATAACACAAATGTAAGAAACTTAAATAAAGTTATGAAACCTTGAAATTTGGTAGTAAACTATTTGAAACTGGTCAATCAGGTTGAAAGTTGCCAAGAGCCGATGTCAAAGATTTGCATTGTCGTAATAATATTGTACATGGTAACTATAACTAACGCATTAACTATTTATTAACATAGTTTCAAAAAATTAGAAAGAAAGAGTGTTTTAAAGGTCAACTGGACCTGACCAGGCCCATTATAGAATGACCCGATTGACATATCGCCCAGCCAACCTATCTTGACAATAACTTTTACATATTTCTTCTCGTTACCTTCATTCGTCCCTCGTTCATGGATCTCACCAGCGATAACATGAGTTACACCTTGCAAGCTCCTATCTAGAAGTAATCTTCTAAGCAAAATGCCAGTACTGCAAAATAGAATTCAAGCAGAACTTTATATCTAACCTTTGGAAAATAATAGATACATGAAAATAAAAGCATGTTACCATCTATTACAATATTATTTAAAGCTACAAATTAGAGAAAATCGAAACACAAGTTAGAGAATCTCCATGCTTCTCCCCTCGCTCTTCTGAGCAAAATGCCAGTAGTGCAAAATAGAAGAAGGTTAATATACTGAACGAACTTTGAGATCTTTTATCTCACTAACACAAAACTATAATAATAACAATAATAATAATAATAACAATAATAACAACAATAATAATAATAATAATAACTCTCCTTGCCAATGTATTACCTCCTCTTGAAACCTATGAAGCATGAGATGCTTATGTTCAAGATCAGCAGCATACGGGTCAAGTTGACCTTGACCCTCAATCGGAGACAACAAAGTGCTTGAACCTGTTGTTCAATGATTTGCATCGATGATAGCTTCTTTGGATATCCAATATATGTGTCTGAGGACAAATTATTCTATAGATTGTAATATTAGCCACTATAAGACACGCTGAAACATGAAAAAAAAATCTAGAAAATAACCAGAGGTGGCAAACATGAATGGGTTGGGTGACATCAAAATGGGATTGGCTCAGACATGTATATTGCACAGGTCCCCAATTTTAACTATACATTAATAAAGCTCAAGTTATAATATATTCAGTCAAATTAACAAAACCCCATGTCAAATAAAATAAAAACACATAACAAAAGTATATCCGATCAAATGTAAAACCCGTTATCAACGAACACATCAATGTTAAATATCAAAAACCAACCCATATCAGTGTAGCACAATGGTAAATATTAAAAATGTTCTTCAGGCATTTCATCGAACAACACGTATGAACATTCCTAGTCACAAGATTTACCAAAACCCTCTGTCCCCATCGCATTCATGTCACTTTAAAAAAACCCTAATCTGAACAAAAAAAAATGATGGAGAAGATAATTGACCAAAAAATGGGAACACACCATACAATAATTGACATACCTTGATTTCATGAGCCAAGAGAGCGATGGCCTTCAAATCGACAACTTTGATGGTGCAATGACATCAGTGCTTCAACTTTCAGAGAGGTAACTGTTCCATATAAGCAGCATGCTGAAATGCAATAGAAGTCATGAGAAAAAATGATGACCATAAAAATTAACCTATCATCACCCGCGTTCCCACGCTTGAATCAATCGATTGTTTGCTGTAGAAATCTTGGAATAACAGTTCAAGGAACAGCAAACACAAAGTTAGAAATCAGATACTATATGCGATTTAAAAGAAACTGAACCCTATACCTCAAGATGAACTAGTAAAGAAATAAAATACAATCCAGGTTTGTATCTATACAATAAATATCAAGAATTGGATTTTTGAAAGATAAGACAAATAAATTATTGTAATCTATAACATCATATTAGTAATCCACAAAAAAAATAATATGAGACACATAATTCACTCAAAATCAAACCTTGACTTTGTTTACCAAGACTTAATAGTTACAGCATGTTCACGTAATTGCCATGAAATTGATGCCCTAATATCATTCTTCACAAATTGAATAAATGAAAAAACATAACTTAACACTAATTTCAGAACCGTAATTTCAGAAGGTGTGCAAGCTTGTCCAACAATATCAAATACAAATCAGAGAACAAAAGTTACACGTGCCCTATTTTGAATCAACAAATTTGTTGCATCACAAAAGCCCAATAGGAACCACAAGAACCCTAAAGAAAACAAACAAAGAAGTTCAACTACCTATTGTAAATTTAGAAACTGAATACCTATTGTATCGAAAATTAGGGTTTTCGATAACAGAACTAAATTAAAATAGCAGACGAAAACATAATCAAATAAGAAGAATACATGGTTAATCAAAACGGGATAAACTCAATTCAGATTGAGCACAGGGTTAATCAAATCGGGATAAACTCAAAGATGGTTGAACACATGGTAAATCAAATTGGGATAAACTCAAACGGGTTGAACACATGGTTAATCAAATTGAATACCCGAATCATAATCACGTTTTCAATGATTGAGTATAATCAGGAAAAAGATGAAATTGATTTTTTTTCTTGAATCTGGGTTTTCGAAAAACCCTAATTGATAAAGAAAGCATACAGATTAGAGATGAAAAATCACGAATACAAAAGGGGCAGATCTGACCTTCTTGTTTGCGATGAAGATATTGAAGATGAAAGCGGTAGAAGATGAATCGTCAAAGTGCAAGGATTGTCTTAGATTTAGGGTTTGTGATATGCAATAAGATTGAAAAGAAAGAGTTTAAACAGAATGGAAAGTCTGGTGAATTTATTGATGATGAAACGTATCAATCACTCTTTGATAAAAAAGAGCGGACGAATGAGGTAAAGGAGAATAGAGGTTTGGCGCTCAAAGAGAATTCTCTACACAAAGAGAGTGTCCACATCATCAAAATGATTGGCTAAGAATAGCCCTTGTGGCCTAAGAGAATTCATTTAGTATAATAGCTAGATAACAATGATTTGCTGTTTATTTGTGAAATAAACATTTAAATACATAAATAAGAGAAATTAGCTTGTAATAATCCTTAGTAGATGTCATTGACTATTGACAGTCCTACTTTTGAATATTCCCTTTGTCAGTCCAGCCTCTACCTGTTTTTCCTCTATCAGTCCCCTATTAACAAAACTTCGTTAAGTTTTTTTTTCCGAATTACAAACAGATATTTTAGGGCTTTTGACTAGAACAACGATACGAGTCCATTGATGTAAAACATACCTCGAAACTGTGCTCCAGGCGACTTGATTTCTGTTAATTGAAAGCTTAAACACCCGAATTGAAGCATTGTTTTCGTCGTTTGGAGCACCGTTTCGAGGTAAATTTTGCATCAATTGACCCGTACGTCGTTCTAATCAAAATCCCTAAAGCATGATCTATTTGTAAGGAATAAACTTAACTCCGTTAAGTTTTTATAACGGGGGACAGATGGAGGAAAAATAGGTGAAAGGTTAGACTAGGAGGGGGTATATTTAAAAATGAGACTGTCAATGACCAATGGTGTCTACTAGGAATTATTCCAAGTCAATTTCCCAATAAATAAGAAAAAAATATATAGATTAATTAAACATATTCATATTGTTATTTGAAACTAATTAATTTTACCTATTATCTATATACTATATATAAAGCATTTCATATGTATAAAATGGTAATTTTCTTATCAATTTTTAGGATGACATATGAAAAGCCAAGTTAAAATGTCTATTTTTTAACCATTTTGTTCCACTTCTACCCCTACTCTCTTCATAACTCAACAACTCAATAGATGCATGTGCCTACATCTCGGCTCCTCTCCCACATTAAAAAAAACTCTGTCCTCATTCACCACTACCATAATTGAAAGTAATGAATGCAATCAATGTAAATTTCCTTTTGAAACCTACAATTGAACCACCATATTTGCCCTTTGTCTTTTCACCTTCATCATCGACTGACCAAAGCCTCTATAACCCTATTATCCTATTGTCACACCCCAACCGATGGCGGAAACATCGGGATGAGACGAACAAATTGCTCAAAACATCATAACACTATGTGACAATATTTAATTGAATTCAAATTTCATTGCAAGGACTAAATTGTCATACAACATTTAAAATGGAAATAACAACATTGTTCAAATTCAAATCAACAAAGATAAATAGATTAAAGGTGTGTATATAGTCCACCCTAAACTTGTTTCGTCAATCATCCATACTTCAATAATCAACCTGCAACATGTATTAAAATAGAGTTTCAATGCAAAGGCAATGAGCGAGTATACAAGTTTGTTTACATAGCATAATAGAATAAAAGCTCAAATCCAACATGATTCATAATATGTGAATTACTAGTATGCAATTTTGGCGTACACTATGATCAAACCCAAGAATCCAACGCATAAAATAGACTAATCCCAATTGATAGCGGGATAGTAAATGTTTAACTTAACAATACCCCCAAGTCTCAAGGGCGATGCGTAAATCCTATAGCGCTATAATTGTTAAGGTGGGCTAGCAAAGTTAATGAGCATATACGTTCCAAATCGTTCAAATAGAGCATACAAGAATCATAAGTAAAGCACATTAGTTTCATGTTTGTACAAGGATTGAGTATGTTTAGTTTCTAGTTTCAAAGATTGCTTACATAATGTACATGTTGCATCCCAAAATAAAAAAAGGGAAAAAGGGATCGAGTATACTCACAGTTTTGCGTAGGAATTATACGTAAACCGCGAGCGGAGGTGATGGAGTCTTGAGATTATTAGCGTTTGCGTTTGCGACGCCTTATATAACTAAGCGTATGAGCTAGAGAACCCCAAATGATCATATTAACCTAGGGATATAAATTACAAAAGCACTAAAATAAATGTACAAAACCACAAGTTATGTTGATTAATTAATTGGAATGAAAGTTATTATTCAAAATAACTAATCACTAATTTCAAAGCGACAAACTATGTTGTAATTAATTAATTAGATGGATAGGAAATGTTATAAAATCTTTAATTTATAAATTTTTGGATTTGGAAGTATTAGACTTTTACGTCTATTAACTAATTAGTTGAATAAAAATAATCAGGCTCTGTCGATTTCACGTTTAAACACATGACCAAAATAGTTTTCTTTTATATAAATAACAACAGTAATTACTATTTAATAAAATAGTAATTTATATATGTAAGGTTGTTTTTTTATTTATATCTATACATTGGATATTAAACAGATATGTCATAATAATTTAATGGTAAAAATATCACTTAATGTAAAAATAGTTTAATGGAGAAATATATCAAGAAAAGAGTAATAGTAAAAGACAAAGGAGAAACATGAAAAGAAAAGAATCTGATTGAATAAATGGTGAGGCCATCTTCTTCATTTTATAAAATCATTCTACTGTATATTACTTTTCCTCCATTTTTAGTTTGTTTATTAGCTTATCATCATCATCTATAAGTAATAGTTTTAACAGTGAAGTTTATATGAAAACAATAGATAGCAGAAATGTATACCGATTTCTTTGATTTAAAATAAACTATGGAAACTGTTATGTATAGGCTTGTACTTTAATTGAATGTTCATAATATCCAAAGAAGATATAGTTTTGTAAGGTTATAAACAGGAAAGAAAATGGAGCGACTGAAAGATAAACTATACCGAAACGATATAAGGGCCGCGAGCTTTCCGGTCGTCATCTTCGAGTCTCCGACGCGATTCGGACGGCTCCGGTGACGACTAGCTTTCTCCGACGTGTTTGTTATCATCTCGCGAGTGAAACAACGGTGAGAGGGTGGCGAAACGTATCGTCGCTTCGTCACGGTTCCGGTTGTCCCTGTTTTTTTTTTATGCAAAACGAGAAGAACCATGTCCGGCTCGATGAACTCCGGGCGTGATTCCGGCGAGTTCTGGCCTCTCCAGCGAAGCTTCGAACTCCGGTGAGATTCCAACTACGGCAAAAGGCTTTTGTGTTTCGTGAGAAAGAAAGAGAACAAGGGTGGTGGTTGTGTGAGATGGAGGGGTATTCGATGGAGCATAAGGGTCTGTACATCTTTTATTATGTTCCATGATCTTGATTTGCTTAGAAAAAGGAAACGCCATTTACCGAGTCCCGAGCAATCAGCATGCGCAAAATAAATGGAAGCCAAGAAGTCATGCCTGTCTTTTGGCGGCAAAATGAAAGAAGAAAAGGAATGGGATTGAACTTGTGTACTAATTATGTTTAAAGTTTCATGGACTTGCACAAACAGTCCCTAAATTTTCATCCTTTCATTACGTAAAAGGAAAAGTATCACTTTAGGTCCCTTAACTATACTAACCTGAATAAACTAGCTTGGTTAATTGGTCTAGCTTAAACTCTCATTATAACTCATCGAATTAACTAGGTTAATTAACTCGGTTTACTAACTAGGTTAACTTATATTACTTCAAACTAACTTTGAACTCTAACAAAACTAACTATATAAGTTAACTTGGTTAGGTTATGCAACCTTAATAACTAATAACTAACTAGTTTATATATATAAGCAAACTTTTAAATTAGAATAATTAAATAAATAACTATATTGATTTTTTTTTTTAACCAAATAAATATCTGAATAACAATCTCGCATCAGTTATTTTAAATTTCGTGAAACAAAATTCTGAGTTTCAAGGATTAAGATCCAAAATTTCAAAACGGGTCGGATTTTGGGAATCCAATTTGACGGATGTTACACCTATTAAACCCTGCAAATGAATCGTCCGGCCTTCACTTCGTCCTCTCATATCCCGCTTGCTTATCCACTCCACCCCCGGTTAAGAAGTCCGAAAGAGACGCAGATGATTATTTGAATAAAGCATCTGTCAATCAATCTGATTTGGTTTTTAATATCATCTCTCTACCTGTTCAGAATATACAATGTGTGTGGAGGTAATGGTTTCTGACTCTGTTCAATCAAACTTATATGAAGTGATTGTTGTACTTCTTCATCCGTTTACATTTTGGGGTTCTTATTTTTTCTGAATTAGGGCTCATTTGAGTTGTTGATTACTTAGATTTTTGGGGTTTTATTGTGGACTCAGACATGCTGCTATCCCAGTAATGGATTTTAACTTTGTTGAATTTGACTTATATAAATTGATTGTTAGATTCTTGGTTTTGAATTATGGCTCATGTTGGGTGTTTATTACTTAGAGATTTGGGGGTTTTAATAATTGATAATTGATAAATTTGATTAATAAGCAAAGTCGGCCGGTTTGAAACTTTGAACCGGCTGTGTGAACTCGAAAAGGCATGTTTGCTTATTAATCAAAGAGTAAACTGCTAAAATCGTCCCTAAGGTTTGACCAATTTTGCTAGATCCATCCAAAAAAGTTTATTTTCTCACCTGAACCACTAAGGTTTGTAAATTATTGCTAAATCCATCCAAATCTCTAACACCATTAAAGTTCAAGGTTAAATGAGGGGTAGTCTTGTCATTTTACCTGGGTAGTCTTGTCAGTTTTTTTTCTCACCTGTTTTTTTTTATTTTAAAAACAGAAATCTGTTTTTTAAACAGAAAATTGTTTTTTTAATTTTTAAAAACAGAAAACTATTTTATTTATTTTTAAAAACAGAAAACACTTTTAAAAAAACAGGAAACAGTTTTAAAAATCAGAAAAACAGTTTTTAAAAAACAGAAAAACAGTTTTTAAAAAAACAGAAAAACAATTTTTAAAAAACAGAAAACAGAAAACTGTTTTTTTAAACAGAAAACAGTTTTATAATTTTTATATTTTTTGTAGACCCAAAATCCACAAAGTGGAGCGAGCGAGGCGACTATCATAAAAAACGTCTTAGAAGACTATTGCCGAACATACAAGCATAAAAGTTTTCCACACTTGGCGGCATGGGAGGTTGCGAGACATCACCCGAAGTGGGTACCGGTTGAGTTGGTCGACATGGATGGCCGACGGCTCCAAGAAGAAGAGGAAGTCCCAAAAGATCAAAAACCTCCGAGTCCGAGAACTACACTACTTTCGATTGGGTTCGTCATCGGGTTGGTCGTTCAAATTCATTTGGGGCATGTTACCCGACTCGAAAGTAGTGTAGTTCTCGGACTCGGAGGTTTTTGATCTTTTGGGACTTCCTCTTCTTCTTGGAGCCGTCGGCCATCCATGTCGACCAACTCAACCGGTACCCACTTCGGGTGATGTCTCGCAACCTCCCATGCCGCCAAGTGTGGAAAACTTTTATGCTTGTATGTTCGGCAATAGTCTTCTAAGACGTTTTTTATGATAGTCGCCTCGCTCGCTCCACTTTGTGGATTTTGGGTCTACAAAAAATATAAAAATTATAAAACTGTTTTCTGTTTAAAAAAACAGTTTTCTGTTTTCTGTTTTTTAAAAATTGTTTTTCTGTTTTTTTAAAAACTGTTTTTCTGTTTTTTAAAAACTGTTTTTCTGATTTTTAAAACTGTTTCCTGTTTTTTTAAAAGTGTTTTCTGTTTTTAAAAATAAATAAAATAGTTTTCTGTTTTTAAAAATTAAAAAAACAGTTTTCTGTTTAAAAAACAGTTTTCTGTTTTTAAAATAAAAAAAAAAACAGGTGAGAAAAAAAACTGACAAGACTACCCAGGTAAAATGACAAGACTACCCCTCATTTAACCTTGAACTTTAATGGTGTTAGAGATTTGGATGGATTTAGCAATAATTTACAAACCTTAGTGGTTCAGGTGAGAAAATAAACTTTTTTGGATGGATCTAGCAAAATTGGTCAAACCTTAGGGACGATTTTAGCAGTTTACTCTTAATCAAATTTGATTATTTATCGTTTTTTTGTTATAACCGGCTGAAGTGGACCATGAGCAACCTTAGTAGTATGACGAAGATGCTTTTTTTGAATCAAACAATACCTATATTTTAAAAGGAGATGTTCTTGATTTAGTGTTCACATTGGGGTATTGTATTAATATCGTGGAAGTGTGATAACAGTATGAAACTATGTTTGTGTTAGATTGGTGTAATGTTTTGTTCTTGCTCAGGAAATAAAGAAAAGTGATGATTCTGAAGAGACATTGCTTGAAAACAAAAGGCCCGAGGTGGAGGCAGTAGAAAAGCTGGTAAAATGGAAGAGAAAGGCGTCTGTTTCAGGTGAGTAGCTTTATCACAAGATTTATTATCATTTGCATGCTCCAGCCCATAATCCACAATCCCTCTCAACCCAGATTCCCACAACGTCCTAACAGTCTGGCCCGTTTCAATGGTATCCGCACCCGCCACAAAATGATTATACGCCATATGTTTAATCGTCGTCAACACCACAGCGCGAAACAACCCCACGTCCATCAACCGCGAGGAGTTATTTTTTTAAATTTTTTTGATTTTTTTGATTTTTTTATTTATTTTTTTTAATTTTTTTAAATTTTTTTATTTATATTTTTAGCCTATCATGTCCAAATCCATCTTGACAAAAACCCAACTTGACCTAAACTCATCCTAACCCATACCCATCCTAACCCATTACCCAAACGGCCAAACCTACCTAACCCACCAATTTTGCCACCCCTAGAATAGCCACAACATAACAACTGAGTTAACATATCACATTTGTGTTGGACTCTGTATGCCCAAGACACATATTAAATTGATGTGGCTAGTACGTTATGATCCAAGTCGAGTCATACCCAATAACAAGCTAGACAAACACTTATATTATTTATTTGTGATATGATCAAACAAATAAATATTAACACTTACAATATTTAGAAAATTGGTGTTCTAAATAATTACACTTGAGAAACCAATAAATTATATGGATAATTTATTTTGAGAGAATATTTTATTTTGTTATTTAATGGGTTAAATAACATTTTAAAAGGTTGTATAAAGTCTTGCATTTATGTAGTGTTATATTTATAAAAGTTATAAATATATAAACAAAGACTTGAATTTTATAAAAGTTTTTTTAAAAAAAACAAAGCTAGCCCCCCCCCCCCCCCCCCCCACATGGGAACTCACAAACCTCTTCTTGGTCCAATGAAATGGCTTGCATGTTGTCATAACTTGCATGTGTTTTGATTGGAAGGACCAATGAAATGGCTTGCATGTTGTCATACTTGCATGTGTTTTGATTGGGAGTTGATGGTGGCAATATTCTCTCTTAGACTATAAATAAATGGATGACCAAATGAGCCAAGGAAGACTTGTGTTCTTGCTCTCTAAAAATCGGTCATAAGAGGGTGTTTTTCAAGTGTTCGGTTTTTTTATCTTTGGTGTTAAAATCCTAGCTAATCTCAAGGTGTTTGTTGAAAGCTTGGGGTATACAAGCTTGAGGTCTTCTACTCTTGAGGACAACCATTTCAAGAAGCATCATCCGTTTCATCATCCTTGTACTCCAAGAAGGTAGTTTTCTAAACATCCTATGGTTGTGTTTGATAGTATGCATCTTCATATATGGATCCGGGATTTGGGATTTTGCTTATAAATGAAATTTATATCTTAAAAGTAACATGTTTTAAATATTAATTCCGCTGCGTTTTTATTTCATATGGATGAAATTGCTTTGATAAACATGTTAAAATCCCATCAATGGTATCAGAGCCGCTTATATGAGTGCATACTTCAATAGATTAAAAATTTCGGGTTTCGGGTTTGAATAAAACCCTATGGCCGAAAATTTTAACATGGTTAACCCTTTGTTTTTCAAGATTATTTTCTTACATGCATAAGAGAATCTTGAAAAATTTATTTCATATGGATGATTTGTTTGTTTGGACAAAACTTACCTTTTCGGTTTTTTGAAAATAGCCGAAAATGTTTATAAAAGGGAACCATTTTTTTTATGCTTCTTGAAATTAAGATATATATATTTGGATATATATTTTGGTGCATATGACCTAGCCATGACCTTGTGTTGAATGATTGTGTTGTTATTTATTATTTCAATGAGTTGTAATAATTATTATTTTGTTCTTCCATTAGAAGATATGTAATTTATTTATTTTCATTTGGTATGTAAAATAAATAGATTAGGTGCATTTTATTTTACTAGAAAAAATGTATTAGGATATATTTTGTAAAAGAAGATGCACACAAAAATGCGGTTTTGGTTTGGACCATAATATTCGGTCCAAAGAACTTCATCGTTCTCAACGGGATTTTA
The DNA here is from genome assembly GCA_030545235.1 of Helianthus tuberosus. NCBI lineage: Eukaryota > Viridiplantae > Streptophyta > Magnoliopsida > Asterales > Asteraceae > Helianthus > Helianthus tuberosus. Next base: position 65,352,423 of record CM060369.1, read on the forward strand.
ACCCGATAACCAAAACACATTTTTGAAGTCCAAAAGAGTTTGAAGCTGAATATAAAAGACTTTTGGAAGCTCAAAGAAGGTGGAGAAATCACAACACAATATGGAGACTTGAAGCATTTGGATGCGGGATCAAGTGAGAGTTCATCGACACATTACTTGTGTCATTTTTCACCCTTTAGGAAGGACCTTTTTGCACACTTGTTTCGGCTAACAAGTGTTGTCAAAATAGTTGGCTATGGTTATGCACCTATTGTTATGTATGTTATGCTTGTGTGGTTGTTTATTTTGTTGTTTAGATGATATGTAGATATGCATGACTTAACAAACTAATAATCAACAACAAGCGTAAAATTGGTTCTTGATAAAATCATTAAAATGTTTAATAAAGGTTTTATTAAAAATTAATGGTTTTATAATAAAATGGGTTTTATTAAAAAGAACCTTGAAAAATTATTTTTACTAAAGTACCATTGATTTGAATGCATGCAAATGTATGGTACATAATATTTTCTAAACTAGAATTTTGAAATATTGAAAACCCTTTAATAAAAACAAGTCAAACACCATCCTTTTATACAACACTCGAAACACTTGGGAACTTTTATTGTGGGATAAAGGTCACCTAACCACATTTGAGGGAACTTGTATGATCGAGGTGGGTTTACCATGTTTGTGGGATAAAGGTCACCTAACCACTTATGTGAATAAACTCACACGTGTGTGTAAGTTGGACGACTTGATTTGGAAACCATGAACTTAGGGTCACCAAAGCATGGGGAACAAAGGTGTTGATGGGATTAAACATGCCAACTAAACATAAAGATGTTTAGCCGATCCCATATGACTAGAAATTGCAAAGAGTTTCAATTGTCAAACGTTAACTACCTTGTTAATTTAAATAGAGGGATAAAGGTCACCTAACCAATATTTAAATGTAACGTTGGATTCTAGATTTTAATTATTAATTGTCTTTAAGACACAAAAGGGTATTAATGATTAAAATATAATAATATCGAAAATACTAAAATTGAACTTGTTAAATTTTGTAGATGGCCGCTAACAATGCAAACCCGACTAACCAAATCGTCTGAAACCTATCACTAAGAACCATCCTTGAAAAGGATCGTCTCAACCATAACAACTTCATGGATTGGTTTCGAAACTTGAGAATCGTTCTCAAGCAAGAGAAGATATCCTATGTGTTGGACGATCCTATTCCCGATGAACCTAACGTGGAAGATGTGGAAGCCTACAACGATTGGGTTAAGTATACCGAGGACTCCATGCAAGCCTCATGCCTCATGTTGGGAACTATGATTCCCGAAATTCAAAAGGATTTTGAACACCACGGGGCATACGACATGATTACCCAGTTAAAGGAAATGTTCCTACAACAAGCAAGGGTAGAACGCTTTGAAACTGTTCGGGCGCTTCATGCATGTCGAATGGAGGAAACCCAATCGGTATCATCTTATGTCCTTAAGATGAAAAGCCACATTGATCGCCTCGAAAGGCTAAATTGTCCTGTCTCTAAAGAGTTGGCTACGGATTTGATCCTCAACTCTTTAACATAGAAATTTAAGAGCTTTGTAATGAATTACAACATGAATGGATGGGACAAGAGCATTGGTGAGCTTCATGCAATGCTCAAAACGGCCGAAGCAGGAATGGGAAAAAAGGCTTTACTCGTCCTAGGGATCACTGAAGGAGGCAACAAGAAGAGGCCCCACCCCGACTCTAAAGCAACCTATGCTAAAAGAAAGGGACCCGTCAAGGGAAAAGGAAAGGGAAAAGCTAAATCAGAACCCACCAAACCGAAGGAGAAGAAGCAAAAGGTTGCTACGAACGACCCATGTTTTGAATGTGGTGAGATAGGACATTGGAAGAGAAATTGTCCGACCTATCTCAAAGAGTTGAAAAACAAAAGGGATGCAGGGCAAACCTCAGGTACTATCTTTATGATACATGTTGAGCTTAATGTTATTTCTTCTAACACATGGGTACTAGATACCGGATGTGGAACTCATATTTGCAATTCGTTGCAGGGGTTCAGAAGAAGTAGACATTACAAGAAGGGAGACACTAGTCTCTTTATGGGCAATGGAGCAAAAGTTGAAGTCGAAGCTCAAGGAGACTACGTTTTAGAGCTTCCAAGTGGTTTGGAAGTTATTTTGAAAAATGTTTTGTATGCTCCTAGTTTAACTAGGAACATAATTTCAGTTTCCCTTTTAAAACAATGTGGTTTTAATTTTGAATTTGTTAACCAAGACATTTATGTTTCTAAGAATGATGTGTTTTATTTTAAAGCTATGTCTTTAAATGGTATTTATGAATTAGATCATGATAACACATCATATGATAGCTCAATGTACCAAGTAACCAACAAGAAACTCAAAATGGATTTGAGTGATTCCTATCTTTGGCATTGTCGCCTTGGACAAATAAGCAAGAATCGCATGTATACACTTCAAAGAAATGGTCTTCTGAATACAAATGAAGATAATTCATTTGATGTATGCGAATCTTGTTTACAAGGCAAAAAGACCAAGACACCCTTTAGTGGAACTTTTGAAAGGGCTAAAGACTTACTAGGTATCATACATTCAGATGTATGTGGTCCTTTTAAGCCGATGACTAGGAATGGTGAAAGATACTTCATTACCTTTACCGACGACTATAGTCGTTATGGTTATGTGTATTTACTAAGACACAAGGATGAAGCATTTGAAATGTTCAAAGACTTCAAAAGTGAAGTAGAAAATCAACTCAAGAAAACAATCAAAGTCCTTCGTACCGATAGAGGAGGAGAATACCTAAGTGGTGCTTTTCAAGATCATCTTAGAAGTTTTGGAATTATCTCACAACTTACTCCACCTGGAACACCACAACACAATGGTGTGTCCGAAAGGAGAAATCGAACTCTATTAGATATGGTTCGATCTATGATGGCTAGAAGCACATTACCTCTATCATTTTGGGGTTACGCTTTGCTCTCTGCAGTTCGTATACTAAATATGGCCCCAACCAAGAAAGTGGAAAAGACACCTTTTGAAATATGGCATGGAAACCCTCCATCATTATCATGCTTAAGGGTTTGGGGTTGTGAAGCTTATGTTAAGCAATACACCCCAAAAAAATTGGAAGTCCGATCCGCTAAGTGTATCTTTGTAGGATATCCTAAAGATGATATAGGATATTATTTCTACGATCCAAGCGAGCAAAAGGTATTTGTTGCTCGAAAGGGTAAGTTCTTGGAAGCTAAGTTCCTTATGGAAGGATCTAGTGACAGAACAGTGGAACTTGAAGAGGATCAAGAACCACAAGACGATACACGTTTGGTTGATACTAGCACTCAACAAGAGGTTGTTGAAAACGATCAAGAGGTTGATCAGAACAAACAAAATGTTCGCAGATCTGGTAGAATTAGTAATCCACCTGAAAGATATGGATTTTTCATGGATGGATGCTACGTGGTAGATTCAGATGAACCAACCACATACCATGATGCAATGTCAAAATCCGATTGTGACAAATGGCTTGAAGCCATGAACATAGAGATGCAATCCATGTATGACAACCAAGTTTGGGAATTGGTTGTGCCACCACTCAACTCCAAAGTAGTTGGAAGTAAGTGGGTTTTCAAGAAGAAAACAGATATGCATGGTAACTTGGATACTTACAAAGCAAGACTTGTAGCAAAAGGTTTCACTCAAACTCAAGGGATTGATTATGATGAGACCTTCTCGCCTGTGGCAATGCTAAAGTCAATCAGGATATTATTTGCCATAGCTGCATATTATGACTATGAGATCTGGCAATTGGATGTCAAAACGGCTTTTCTTAATGGATATCTTGATGAAGATGTCTATATGATTCAGTCTGAAGGTTTTGTCGATCCAAAACATCCTGACAAAGTATGCAAGTTAAAAAAATCAATCTATGGATTGAAACAAGCATCTAGAAGTTGGAATCACCGTTTTGATGAAGAAATTAAGAATTTTGGATTCATCAAGAACGGCGATGAAGCCTGTGTGTACAAGAAAGCTAGTGGGAGCGTCATCACTTTCTTAGTACTGTATGTCGATGACATTCTACTATTTGGGAATGACATTCCAACCATGGAAGGTGTAAAAGCTTGGCTTGGAAGTTGTTTTTCCATTAAGGATCTTGGTGAAGTCGCCTACATTCTGGGAATAAAGGTCTATAGGGATAGATCAAGGCGCTTGATAGGTTTAAACCAAAGTGCATACATTGACAAAGTCTTAAATAGGTTCCAAATGGAGAATTCTAAGAGAGGTTTTGTACCTATTCAAAAGGGGACAATATTGAATACATCTCAATGTCCAAGCTCAAAGGATGAGCAAGAGAAAATGAAAAGAATCCCATATGCGTCAGCTATAGGATCCATCATGTATGCAATGATATGCACCAGACCGGACGTCTCATGCGCCTTGAGCATGACGAGTAGATACCAGCAGAATCCAGGTAACAGTCATTGGATGGCTGTTAAAAGCATATTGAAATATCTTAGGAGGACTAAGGATATATTCTTAATATATGGATCTGGTGAGGAGGAACTCGTTGTAAAGGGTTACACGGACGCGAGTTTCCAAAACGATCGAAGTGATTCTCGATCACAATCGGGGTATGTCTTCATTTTAAATGGAGGAGCAGTCTCTTGGAAGAGCTCAAAACAAGACGTGGTAGCATTGTCCACTACAGAATCAAAATACATCGCCGCTTCATTGGCAGCCCAAGAAGCTGCATGGTTGAAGAAATTCATAGCCGACCTAGGGGTGGTCCCTACCATTCAAGACCCCCTAGAGATCTTTTGTGATAACGAGGGTGTGATTGCTCAAATCAAGGAACCTCGTGCACACCAAAAGACTAGACATATTGAGCGGAGATTCAACTACATAAGGGATGAAGTTGAAAAAGGAAAGATATGTATCCGCCAAGTTCACACCGATCAAAACATTGCGGATCCACTCACGAAGCTCCTTGACAGGGCAAAACATGAGGGTCATACATGTTCCTTAGGACTTTGATATTCTAGTGATTGGATTTGATCTCTTTTGTATTTGGATATTGAAACAATTGTTAATTTAACTCTTTTATGGTATTTTGAGTTACGTTTCATATTAGCATGTTTAATCCGTGAATAAGTTAATTATTCTAAATGTCCGTAGTCGATCATACTTGTGGGAACAAATATGAATGTAAGACTATTATGAACTTGGATTGGTGGATATTCATTTAGAATGAATATAGAGCAAAGTGTTGCTGCCAAAGTTCATAGATATTTGTGGGATACAAATATTGGACTGACTCGCTCTCAAATATTACTGCATGGAATCATTTGTGATTGATCATAAGTAAATTTTGAGTAAAGGCGAATATCATAGTATCCTCTGACCTGAGATACATATTGGTCTTGATATTCACCAAGTATTATACCTTGACCTAGTTCTTAGCTGTCTGTAATAAGGCAGTACACAAGGCTAAACTCAGGTGTGGTACAAGATGATTGTGAGAGACGTATGTAGTCAAGAAGGGATTTGTTCCTCTTATTCGTTGAGAGTAAGATGTCTAAGGCCTGATAAAGTTAAATCAACAGAGAGTGATCACTCTATGTCTCTGGATTTAACATGACACCTGAAACGAAAGGATAAATGATAGATTCACCTAAATCATGTTCAAGTAAGGGACTTGAAAGGGATGATGTTATTGAATGGCAAATATAGTCATACGTATTGGGGGTAGTAAACCGTAGTTAGGCGTCATTTACTACTTGCATCAATCTTCTATGTATCTTGTGCAAGTGGGAAATTGTTGGACTCTGTATGCCCAAGACACATATTAAATTGATGTGGCTAGTACGTTATGATCCAAGTCGAGTCATACCCAATAACAAGCTAGACAAACACTTATATTATTTATTTGTGATATGATCAAACAAATAAATATTAACACTTACAATATTTAGAAAATTGGTGTTCTAAATAATTACACTTGAGAAACCAATAAATTATATGGATAATTTATTTTGAGAGAATATTTTATTTTGTTATTTAATGGGTTAAATAACATTTTAAAAGGTTGTATAAAGTCTTGCATTTATGTAGTGTTATATTTATAAAAGTTATAAATATATAAACAAAGACTTGAATTTTATAAAAGTTTTTTTTTTTAAACAAAGCTAGCCCCCCCCCCCCCCCACATGGGAACTCACAAACCTCTTCTTGGTCCAATGAAATGGCTTGCATGTTGTCATAACTTGCATGTGTTTTGATTGGAAGGACCAATGAAATGGCTTGCATGTTGTCATACTTGCATGTGTTTTGATTGGGAGTTGGTGGTGGCAATATTCTCTCTTAGACTATAAATAAATGGATGACCAAATGAGCCAAGGAAGACTTGTGTTCTTGCTCTCTAAAAATCGGTCATAAGAGGGTGTTTTTCAAGTGTTCGGTTTTTTATCTTTGGTGTTAAAATCCTAGCTAATCTCAAGGTGTTTGTTGAAAGCTTGGGGTATACAAGCTTGAGGTCTTCAACTCTTGAGGACAACCATTTCAAGAAGCATCATCCGTTTCATCATCCTTGTACTCCAAGAAGGTAGTTTTCTAAACATCCTATGGTTGTGTTTGATAGTATGCATCTTCATATATGGATCCGGGGTTTGGGATTTTGCTTATAAATGAAATTTATATCTTAAAAGTAACATGTTTTAAATATTAATTCCGCTGCGTTTTTATTTCATATGGATGAAATTGCTTTGATAAACATGTTAAAATCCCATCAATTTGATCATTTGAAATTTGTAACATAGTCAGAGATACAGATCCAGAATTCCAAACTTCAAACGAATATATCTTTCTTCTGGATATATACATGTACTCTCGCATAGTGGGGCGTTCTTTTTAGTACGCTGAGAAGTGCAAAAAAACCTCATTAACCCTTACACTATCTATACTACCTTATTAAAGAAATCGGGTTTTTTGACCTTTTGAACAAAGTTGTAATTTACCACATGTATAAATTTTAAAGCATGACATGACAAGCCAGGGGGTAAAGTGAGACAATATCTAAAGTTTTAATACGCTGTAAATTTATCAGATTTCGTTGAATATCTATTTACACCTGTTTCATATAGTAGATAACAAAATGAATTTAAATAGGTATTTAGGGTGTATGTTGTTTTTTAATCATTAGTCATTACATAAATATGTGGTTTTATGTGAATTAGAACTTAGAACCATGCGGTTAAAGTCTACAAAGTTAATCTTTTTGTGATATTGTAGAAGCTGCAGTTCTTGTAGGATTATTTCACCACTCCACTTGGCATATGCAATCGTCTTGATAGCGGTAACGACATATGTATTGAACTCTCTTTATGCTCATTATTATTTAATTTAATTAATAATGTAGGTGGTTGTTGTTGATAAGGCATGTGTAATTTTGATACTTTTTTAGTTGTACCCTCAAAAATACTGTTGAAGATTTGGAAGGTGTAAGTACCTGCAAAAATGTTTCAAAACGACCCTAAGTGAAAACCCGGACCCCTGAAACCCTAATCCATATCGAAAATCAAGAAAAATCAATTTTCTGGTTTCACGCGGGCCGAGTAAATCATAAGGTAAGTCTACGCGGGCCGCGTCAACTTAAGAGAACAGATAATAGGATTTTGACTCTATACGGGCCGCGTAAAAGTAATCTTCAGTTTACGCGGGCCGCGTCAACTTAAAGTTGACCGGATAAGCGTTCTAGACCACGTGTCGTCCACGTGGCGACCCTACTCGTGACACCCCAAGCCTACACGTAGACTAGGGGCTCTCGCGAGTCGCGTAAAAGTCAAGAGGGGGTTTACGCGGGCCGCGTAAAACCCAAAAATCAGCTATAAATAGGTTGGCCATCAGCAGTTCATCTGTGTTCGAAATTTCAATCAAAAAACGAAATAAACTGCTTAAATTCGAATTTCTGAGTAGGGAAACGCTGCTACGATTACAGGGTATTAACTCGATCACTGCTACGATTTAATGTCCGATTGATTGAAACCAATCCGATGGATGTTTAAGTGCTGCCTATAATTGGGCTATGCCTTTGTCATTTGTCGAGAGGGTTTTGATCTCGTGAGTTGTCGTAAAAGTTGTATTAAGTTACTGACCTAGTTTCGTATGCATTGCTGTTTAAATTAGGTTATCAGGTTAATCAGTAGGCTAAACTTTTCCCGTCTAAACTTGCAATGTGAGTCATTCTCTTTTTATTAAAAGTGTTTTACAATACTCCAATTATTTTCAAAGTTATAATTACAGGGATTAAGTCGTGGTTATCTTGAATCACTGGCTAGTGGGGTATTGTGCACATTACTAATTTCTCAAGGTTAGGTTCATCAACCTAACAGTGATAATCATCACTACTTGGGTGAAAGGACCCAATAGTGGTATGACCATCGTCACCAGGGTGTGACACGGCGCCATATAAAAATAAGATAGTAGCCATTGTAATCGCTCTTATGCTGTAATTTATAACTAAGGTGTCATTTTATTTAACCTGAATGACTCGCCAGTATTTCCCCGCTGATAAAATATTTTTAAAACATGTTTCAGGTGACTTACTGTGAACCAAGGAAAACGTGCTACGGAGTACTAACATGCTTGAAGTGGTGGCTCAGTAAAATAAATAAACATGTTTTGTAAAACTGGGAATTTCCTCGTGAAATTCCTCTATTGTGAATTACGGGGTTTGTCCCAAATTATGAAATAAAATAGTTGGGCATTTTCAAGTTTTAAAAGATCCTGTTAAACTTCCATTGTCAACTCAATTAATAAATACCACGGGTTTCTGTCCCGCGGCTCCGCGACCGGGTAACACCGGGACGGGGGCCGTGACAGGAAAAAGGTGGTATCAGAGCCACTGATTTAAGCCAATTAAGTATTTAGAGAATACTTAAATTTTCCGATTTCCATTATGTGATTATGTGAAAATGGGTTTACAAAATTTTAACTTAGAATTTTGTGTGTTTCTTCATATATGCTAACAGCATGAATGAGTTGTCTGAAGCTCTTCAGAATATCACTATCCATTCTGCTGACATGGAAGTTTCCGAGGGCTTTTCCGGTTATTGGGCCGACACTGATGAACCTATGGAATTCCAAGCCCAACCTCAGGAGAAACCCAAAGCGAAAAAGAAAAGACGATTCGTGGGCTGGAGGCATGTGCGTAGGAAGAAACCAGCAACACGGAAAATTATAAAGACTGAGGATCCAAATGATAAAGGCAAAGGAAAGGAAATCGGGGAAAGTTCAGGGCAAGCCCAGGAAATGCCATCATGGGAAGAACTAGATCATAAACTGGCACTTAGTGACCTCATCGGACCTGCCGATGAAAACCTTTATAATTACCCAGCGGAAGCACAACTTCCAGTTAATCTGGAACCTGCTATCCCAGATCATATTATCCACCCCCGACCTCTACCAGAAGAGCTGGAAGAATGGTGGACAACTGACTGGCAATTTCAGAATCTCTTGAATAACCCTAACACCTTTTTCCCCCAGTTTGACCCTGAGCCTCCACTACACCCACCTATGAGCACAGAAAACTTGGCTGAACTCCGCCACTATGGCGAGGAGCTAGTGGACGCAGGAAATAGAATCTGGTAAGTAGGGGAGAGGATATCCTGGAAATACGACGAGAGGGAACGTCGTTTCTGAAATGCCAGCAGATGGGATCGTATGTGGTTGTGCGGATGTGTGTTTAATAATATAATAAAAATATAATAATATAAAATAACTAAAAATAAAACTTTTGTAACATATCTGGTAATGTATGGATGCATATTAAAATATATAAAATATTAACGTCGTAGAATCGACAATTTTGGCTATATGTATTGACGTGATTATGTGTGATTGCTTTATTATGTTTGATTGATAATTATTTATGCCAATAACTTATATATATATATATATATATATATATATATATTGTTAATTATCAGATGGAACATTCCGTCAATGAACCAGTTAACGAAGTTAACCAATCTGAACAAAATCCCGGAGATCAATTTCTTAATAGGCAAGATATAGAAAATATCGTTGCCCAGGGAATAGCAAATGCTATTCCAGCAATTCTTGCTGCTGCCCAAAATCCAGTTGAACCTCAACCAATTATTCCCAGCAAACGTACTCACGGCGACAATTTCAGTAATAGTGTAAATGGAGGCGGCAACAATAATAATGATAATGATGATGTGGTGCAAGCCCCATTCCTCAAGAAAATGAAAGCTGCAACGCCTGGTTACACTTACAAGGAATTTCTTACCTGTAAACCAATTGAGATTGCAGGTAACGAAGGGGCAACTGCTGCACTGCGTTGGTTAGAGAAAACCGAAGCAGTAATTAAAATAAGTAAATGTGCCGAGGAAGACAAGGTCATGTATGTTTCACATCTTTTTAAAGAAGGGGAACTAAAAGCCAAGGGAAGCGATGTGGCTTATGCCATGAATTGGGAAGAATTTAAAAGTTTGGTAGAAAGAAAATTCTGTCCCGAATATGAAAAGGAACAAATGACAAATAAGTTCCTCAATCACCGGATGATAGACGTTGATTGTCGAGGGTATACTTCGACATTCTTCGAGTATGCTAGAGTTGTACCAACCCTGGCTTCGCCAGAACCGGTACTTATATCTCACTATATTTGGGGTTTGATTGGTGAAATCCGTGATATCGTTAAAGCTGCGAGACCTCGCACAATTGACGATGCAGTGGAGTTAGCCAACACCTTGACGGACGGACTGGTGCGTACGCAAGAAGAAAATCGGAAGAAGGAAGTGGCCCAAAAGATTACCCAAGGATTCCGTGTAGGTAATAGTAGTAATTTCAAGAAATAGGGAACCGGGAAATCTTCCACTGCTCAATTTTGCAGTACCTGTAAAAGAAAGCATTTTGGAAAATGCAAAGGGTATTGCAATTTTTGCAAAATTCCAGGTCATCAAGAAGAAGATTGCAGGAGGAAGAAATCAACAATCTGCTTCAACTGTGAAGAAGCTGGACATTTTAGGCCAGACTGCCCGAAATTGGTCAAACCAGCTGACACCAAAGCCAAACCTGCAGAAGGAACTACCAAAAAGAATGCAAGAGCATTCCAGTTGACTACCCAAGAAGCAGAACTCATCCCAGATGTGATAGCTGGTACGTTCCTAGTTCACAACGTTTATGCGAAAGTATTATTTGACTCTGGTGCAAACCAAAGTTTTATAAATACTTCATTCTGCCAACCTCTTAACCTACCCTTAACCAACCTTAGACAAAATTTTTACGGTAGAAACCGCGGATGGTAATTCTGTTCACATAGATAAGGTTTTGCAAGAAGAAAAGATAGAACTCTTAGGCCATAAATTTTCTGCAAACCTGTTACCTATGAATTTAGCTGGATTGGATGTTGTGTTAGGAATGGATTGGTTAGTAGCCAACCATGCTCGAATTCTTTGTGATAAGAATTCCATAGAAATTCATACACCCACGGGAGAAGTAGTGGTGATTACAGGAGATAAGCCACGTAAGCCAATGAAATTCATTTCAGTAATAAAAGTGGCTAGTTATTCAAGAAAACAAGGAATAGTATATATGATTTCGGTAATCATTAACACTAAAGGTAAGAAACTTAAGGAAATTCCAGTAGTATCAGAATACTCAGATGTATTCCCCGAAGAACTACCTGGTTTACCACCCGATAGGGAAGTAGAATTTAGAATTCATCTAATTCCTGGAACTACACCGATAGCTAAGGCACCTTATCGGTTAGCACCTACCGAAATGCTAGAATTGAAAAAGTAGTTAGATGAATTGTTAAGCAAAGGATTTATACAACCTAGTTCATCCCCTTGGGGAGCACCAGTGTTGTTCGTAAAGAAGAAAGATGGTTCAATGCGAATGTGTATTGATTACAGGGAATTGAATAAGGCTACAATTAAGAATCGATACCCGTTACCTAGGATTGATGATCTTTTTGATCAACTTCAGGGAGCTAGATATTTTTCTAAGATAGATTTAAGCTCCGGATACCATCAGTTGAAAGTACAAGAAGAAGACATACCTAAATCTGCCTTCAGAACTAGGTATGGTCATTACGAGTTTACAGTCATGCCCTTTGGTTTAACAAATGCTCCTGCAGCATTTATGGACATGATGAATAGGATCTGTAAACCGTATTTGGATAAGTTTGTAATTGTCTTCATCGACGATATACTCATTTATTCTAAAAGTCCGGACGAGCATTGTGAACACTTGCATGCACTCTTAACTTTGTTAAGAAAAGAGAAGCTTTATGCCAAATTCTCGAAGTGTGAATTTTGGCTACATGAGGTGCAATTTTTAGGACACATGGTGAATCACGAAGGCATTCACGTAGATCCCTCCAAAATAGAAGCGATCACCAAATGGAAGGTCCCGTAATCAGCTATGTAAATTAGAAGTTTTCTAGGGTTAGCAGGATACTATAGACGGTTTATTAAGGATTTTTCCAAAATAGTTGTACCATTAACTAAGCTAACCTGTAAAGCAATTAAGTTTGAATGGGGACCCAAGCAAGAAGAGGCTTTTAGGATTTTAAAGCAAAGATTAACAAACGCCCCAATTCTTGCCTTACCAGAAGGGACAGAAGATTTTGAAGTTTATTGTGATGCCTCTAAGTTGGGATTAGGATGTCACGGCCCCCGACCCGGTTTGACCCGTTTCAGGAGCCGCGGGACAGAAATTCCCGTGGTATTTATTTAATTGAGTTTAACAGCGGAAGATTTCTTCAGGATCTTTTTAAAACTGGAATATTTCCCGATTATTTTATTTCACAACTCGGGATAAACCCTGGTAATTTACAATCATAAGATTTTACGGAGAAATCTTTTATTTTACAAAACATGTTTCTTTATTTTATATTGAGCCACTTCCTTAAGCTTGTAGTGCTTCTTGGCACTTTTCTTGGATCACAACAGATCACCTGAAACATGTTTGAAAAAGGTTTTGTCAGCGGGAAATACTGAGTGAATCATTCATTTTACTAAAACGACTCGTTTATTATAATTTACAGTATTAAGAGAGATTACAATGTTCCAAATATCAAACCAACTACCCACAGTATGTGTCACTCGAACATCCATCGGTAACCTCATTGTCCAATGGAGTCTGTGACTATGGTCATATCACTCATTGGCTAACTCGTTGTCCAATAGTGACGGTTATCAAGTAATGTATACAAAACCCCACATACCGGCTGTAATTTGGTGATTACATAAACTTAAACACTGTAATTATAACCTTTGAAAATAAACATGATTTCAAAAGTAATTTGATAAAAAGAGAATGACTCACATTGCAGATTTAAATTGAGCAGAGCCTAGCCTACTGATTAGCCTTTTAACCTAAATTTTGTAACAAGCACACAATTTGGTTAGTAACTTAATACAACATTTACGATAACTCACGAGATCAAACCCTCACATTGAATGACAAAGTGCGATACTTAAACATCCATCGGATTCACAACGAATGACAAAGTATAATCACTTAAACATCCATCGGAATCACGACTAATGATAAAGCATAAACCCTAATGTGGGTAGCACTTAAACATCCATTGAATATATTGATCGATCGGACAATGAATCGTAATAGCGATCGAGTTAATACCCTGATTGCGGTGTTGATTAGTGATTCGTGTGTGTTTTGATAGTAATTTTACTATAACTCAGCGTATACTTCGAATTCGTCATTTTAGTGCCCAGAATCAAGTCCCAGACAACCCTATTTATACTGAAAATTTGACCCAGTCGCGTAGCGCGACTGGTTACCCCTATAGTCGTCGCGCTGCGCGACTGCTAACCTAGTTTCATAGGGTAGCTACGTGCATGGGTAGGCTTGTTGAGTTGACAATTTCTCAAAATTCGAATTTGACAGAGAGTTATTTGGATAATCGTAACTAGGGTTTTACCCCCCCCCCCCCCCCCCCAAGTTTTAGGGGCCCTGATCCTGATTCTGAAAATTCTGAAAATTTTAGGGTTTGTTCAGAATCACTTGGGTGTCTCAATTAGGGTTTCCTATTGGATAAAATAATATAATAATTAGGACTTTTGATGAGAGTTGTTACATAGGATGTGTGTTAATGCAACGCAAGAAGGTAATTGCGTACGCCTCAAGGCAATTGAAGAAGCATGAAGAAAATTATACGACTCATGACTTAGAATTAGGAGCCATAATTTTTGCCCTTAAGATTTGGAGACACTATCTGTATGGCAGTAAGTTTACAGTCTATACAGATCATAAGAGTTTAAGATACATATTTGGGCAAAAAGAATTAAACATGAGGCAAAGAAGATGGATGGAAATTTTAAGTGACTACGACTGTGATATTCTATATCACGAAGGAAAGGCAAACGTAGTTGCAGGTGCCTTAAGTCGTAAGTATCATGAAAAGCAAAAGCGAGTTCATGCTCTTAGATTAAATCTACAGTTAGATTTAATGGAACAACTGAAGAAAATTCAAGAAATAGTTATCAAGGATGAGGCTCAAGGAATGAAAGGAAGAATAAAGGAACTAGAGCGAGGGGCTGATGGAATTTGGAGATTCCACAAGAAAAGGATTTGGATAACTAAACAGGGAGAGTTAAGAAATATGATTTTAGAGGAAGCCCATAAATCTAGGTATACCATGCATCCTGGTAATAATAAGGTGTACCAAGATTTAAGAAATAATTTCTGGTGGATAGGAATGAAAAGGGACATAGCCAGATATGTTTCTAAGTGTCTTACTTGTTCACAAGTTAAGGCAGAACACCAGAAACCTTCAGGGTTACTCCAACAATTAGAAATTCCTGTTTGGAAATGGGAACTAATCACCATGGACTTTGTTACTAAGTTACCCAAAACCAGAAAAGGTAACGACGCGATTTGGGTAATTGTGGATCGATTAACCAAATCAGCTCATTTTCTACCCATGAAGGAAACCTTTAGCATGGAAAGATTAGCCAAGTTATATGTAGACGAGGTAGTATCCTTACATGGAGTTCCACTCTCCATTGTATCGGATAGAGATAGTCGTTTCACTTCACATTTCTGGACAAGTTTCCAAGAAGCAATGGGGACACGATTGAATTTAAGTACTGCATACCATCCCCAAACAGATGGACAAAGTGAAAGGACGATCCAAACCTTGGAAGACATGCTAAGGGCATGTGTTATAGATTTTGGTGGAAATTGGGATGACCACTTACCCTTAATTGAATTCTCCTATAACAATAGTTATCATTCAAGCATTGAAGCTGCCCCGTTCGAAGCATTGTACAGACTTAAGTGTAGAACTCCAGTTTGTTGGGCAGAAATAGGAGAAAGCCAATTATCAGGTCCCGAGATTGTGCAAGAAACCACCGATAAGATCACTCAAATCAAGGAAAGACTAAAAACGGCTCGAGATCGCCAGAAGAGTTATGCCGATAATCGATGCAAGCCACTAGAATTTCAAGTTGGAGACAAGGTACTCTTGAAAGTTTCTCCTTGGAAAGGAGTAGTTCGGTTCGGTAAGAAAGGAAAGCTAAGTCCAAGATACATAGGACCATTCCCAGTAATTCAGCGAATAGGACCCGTCGCCTATCGCTTACAACTACCAGAAGAGTTAGCTGGGGTACATAACGTGTTTCATATATCTAACCTCAAGAAATGTCTATCGGACGAATCACTGGTAGTCCCTCTTCAAGACATACAGGTGAATGAAAAATTGAAGTTCGTGGAGAAACCGCTTCAAATAGAAGACAGAAAGATTAAGTTTCTCAAACACAAAAGATTGATACTTGTCAAAGTCAAGTGGGATTCAAAAAGAGGACCCGAATACACTTGGGAGCTAGAATCAGAGATGAAGCGAAAATATCCTCACTTATTCCAGTAAATCTCGAGGACGAGATTTTAAATAAGGTGGGGAGGATGTAAGGACCTGCAAAAATGTTCCAAAACGACCCGTAAGTGAAAACCCGGACCCCTGAAACCCTAATCCATATAAAAAATCAAGAAAAATCAATTTTCTGGTTTCACGCGGGCCGCGTAAACCATAAGGTAAGTCTACGCGGGCCGCGTCAACTTAAGAGAACAGATAATAGGATTTTGACTTCATACGGGCCGCGTAAAAGTAATCTTCAGTTTACGCTGGCCGCGTCACTTAAATTTGACCGGATAAGCGTTCCGGACAACGTTTTGTCCACGTGTCGACCCTACTCGTGACACCCCAAGCCTACACGTAGACTAGGGGCTCTCGCGGGCCGCGTAAAAGTCAAGAGGGGGTTTACGCGGGCCGCGTAAAACCCAAAAATCAGCTATAAATAGGTTGGCCATGAGCAGTTCATCTGTGTTCGAAATTTCAATCAAAAATCGAAAGAAACTGCTTAAATTCGAATTTCTGAGTAGGGAAACGCTGCTACGATTACATGGTATTAACTCGATCACTGCTACGATTTAATGTCCGATTGATTGAAACCAATCCGATGGATGTTTAAGTGCTGCCTATAATTGGGCTATGCCTTTGTCATTCGTCGTGAGGGTTTTGATCTCGTGAGTTGTCGTAAAAGTTGTATTAAGTTACTGACCTAGTTTCGTATGCATTGTTGTTTAAATTAGGTTATCAGGCTAATCAGTAGGCTAAGCTCTGCCCGTCTAAACTTGCAATGTGAGTCATTCTCTTTTTATTAAAAGTGTTTTACAATACTCCAATTATTTTCAAAGTTATAATTACAGGGATTAAATCGTGGTTATCTTGAATCACTGGCTAGTGGGGTATTGTGCACATTACTAATTTCTCACGGTTAGGTTCATCAACCTAACAGTGATAATCATCACTACTTGGGTGAAAGGATCCAATAGTGGTATGACCATCGTCACCAGGGTGTGACACGACGCCAGATAAAAATAAGATAGTAGCCATTGTAATCGCTCTTATGCTGTAATTTATAACTAAGGTGTCATTTTATTTAACCTGAATGACTCGCCAGTATTTCCCAGCTGATAAAATATTTTTAAAACATGTTTCAGGTGACTTACTGTGAACCGAGGAAAACGTGCTACGGAGCACTAACAAGCTTGAAGTGGTGGCTCAGTAAAATAAATAAACATGTTTTGTAAAACAGGGAATTTCCTTGTGAAATTCATCAATTGTGAATTACGGGGTTTGTCCCAAATTATGAAATAAAATAATTGAGCATTTTCAAGTTTTAAAAGATCCTGTTAAACTTCCGCTGTCAACTCAATTAATAAATACCACGGGTTTCTGTCCCGCGGCTCCGGGACCGGGTAACACCGGGACGGGGGCCGTGACAGAAGGCAACATCGGTTCAGCTACATTGGACGTCTTCAATGGTCTAACAACATCCCCTTATGCCAGTGGCTGAGGCGGCGTCTTCCTTGACCACCAGTAAACTAAACCGTGGAATGGGGCAGCAGGGGTAGTACATTGCGCAACGAAAAAATCTAATTCTCGGATTTCATCTTCATATGTTATTTTTTTCTTTTTCGATTTTAAAGGCAGGCTTTTGAGATTGATCATCGATCACGTCGCTGCTGATCATAACAGGTTTGGGTAAAAATGGTTCATGTAATCTTTTTGTAAAGGTATCAAACAACAAAAAATAGTAACAAATCTGTATATATATTTTCTGAGTAAGGCAAAATTGGTTCGTTGCGTCACATAATGTAATGGGTCAGAACAATTTTGGGTCAAAACGGGTTGTTTAATTTTAGCAATATTTATTCTGGTAATTGCTATGATTTCATTTCCATTGTTAATCTTGGTTGCTCGTCTACCAACCCATGATTTGTAATTTGCTCTAACCTTCTATTATTAAAAGTTTTGGATCCAAAAAAAAAAATTTGCTAAAAAAAAAAAAAAAAAATCTTGGTTCCTTGCCTGATTCAAAATCGACATGAGTATTGCTGTTAGTGACTTTTGTTTTGTGAGTGTTTGTTTAGGTTAATTATTGGAATTCATAAATTGTAACTGAAATTGGTATTTTGTATTAGCGTTTGATGTTGATAAGACAAACTCTAGCTAACTACAAGGATCAGCAATATTTATTTTAAAAACAACCTATGATTTCGTTTCTAATGTTAGTCGTGCTAATGTCTGATACAAAATTGACATGAGTTTTGTTGCAAATATGGGAACAGCCCGAGCTTAGAAAATAAACATAGCAAGTTGACTACGTGGTGTATATCCATATCTTTTAATGTTATGTTCTGAAAATAACGCTCACACGGTTTGATAAGGCTACTCGCTGTGGGAAATGGAGGATGAGACTCCACGTCACTGCCACGTAGGATGGGTGTGAGGATGGTGCAAAAAGGATGGACCTAAAGAAATGGAGGATGGGCCTAATATATATATGTGTGTGAGAGATGGGTTTTGTCTTTTTGTGCCCGTCATCATCGCCTAATCGCCTCCCCCTCCCCCCCCCCCCCCCCCGGGCGTTCACGACGACGACGACGAGCCACCCGAAATGGTGTTTGGGGGCGTCACCGGGGCTGGACGACCTCCACACCGAGTGACCTAATATTCTCTGAAAACTTTTCAATCCAATATAACATCAAGCAACATAAACAAAAAATGACAAAGGTATGCTTGGTCTATTATTTAACTCTCATGAAGCCGTTAAAAACTTATCGTCGAATGTTTGAATTTTCTTCATATCCCCGTATTGTATTGTCGACCCTGCCATAACGCGCGGGTTTCCCACTAGTAATATTTATTAGAAGAACAAATACTTTAAGCGTTTAAACATACCAACTTTTAAAACATTTATATCTATTAATAATAGATGGAAATGAACAGTGATTCTTTTTAATTTAAATATGTTTGTAGGTAATTACTTATATATTAAAATTAGAACATAATGAAGAGTAACATCATCAAGGGGAATAGCAAATGGTATCGGGTACAGGTACAGGTATCAAATTTATCAAACCGAGTATATTTTCGGTACCGAATTTTACATTTTCGGTATCGTTTTGGCACCGGTATTCACTCGTTTTTACCCTCAAATACCGGTACCGTACCAGTACCGACTGGTACCGAACCGTACCATGTCAGATATATTCGGTACCGATACCCACATTTGGGGATTTTCGGTAACGGTATTTTCGGTACCGGTTGGTACCGAGCTCATCAAATCATGTAGCAATGTAGCAACGCAAGTAATTGCACCGTTTAATTTACTTTTCATACATAACCCAATGAATAGTAACATCATCAAGGGGATAAGCAAATGGTATCGGGTACCGGTACTGGTATCAAATTTACCAACCGCGTATATCTTCGATACCGAATGGTACCGACTTTTGACATTTTCGGTATCGGTTCGGCACCGGTGTTCACCAGTTTTTACCCTTAAATACCGGTACCGAACCATACCGTACTAGGCATACTTGGTACCGGTACCCACTTTTGGGAATTTTCGGTACCGGTTGGTACCAAGCTCATCAAATCCTGTAGCAACGCAAGTAATTGCACCGTTTAGATTACTTTTCATACACACTGTAAGTAAACTGTATTTCGTTTGAAAGAGGTTTTATATACAAAACAACTTATTTTGTTTTCTCTTTTGTATTTTTCTATAACGAATGAATTGTAGCATGTAAAATTAACTTGGATATTTAGATTATTGATGAGCAAATCATATCAAATCCTGTAATCAAACCGGTATCGTATCGGTACCAAATTTACTATACCAATCATTTTCGATACCAATTTGGTACCCACCTTTTGGCGTTTTCAGAATCATTACTTTCGGTTCGACACCGGTCTAGCACCACACCTGTATTTACTGATTTTTACCTTCAAATACCATACCGTATGGTACCGAGCTTTTTCGGTGCCGGTACCTAATTTCGATGATTTTCTGGATCAGTACTTTCGGTGCCGTTACCGGTACCGAACTCATCCATATTTTAACGTGTTAGCACCGTAATAACTAAACTGAAAACAACCGAATTTCCCACGTGTAGGACGTGTGAGTCCTATTATTATATATTAGATTATTTAAAATCGTTTTTTTAGGACGAAGTGACTACCGTTACCACGTCATTTTTATTTATGTATTGATATTTGGTATTTGCTTGACGTTGCCGACACGCGTTTTGCAGACATTAGGTCCTCGCCGCAACGCGCGGATGGAAAATCAATTTGATATAATTACTTAAAAATATTATTGACTTTAAGTCAACTTTTATCAAGCTTTTTAAAATGTTGGTTAAAGTGTACAAAGAAAGCTGTTACGTATAGTTTTTTTGTACAAATTTATGGAAACGTTAATAAATTACTTAGAAATATTTATTATACTATATATGCTTGTATGTCAATCAATATATAACTTTAGTGATTTGTTTGGTATATCAAACTTATCATAATAAATTACTTATAAATATTTATTATTACTATATATTACTATTACTATATATTAATATTATATTATTACTATTACTATATATTAATATTACTATATATTAATAAAGTAAATTACTATTACTATTATTACTATATATTACTAAAGTAAATGAAATGAATAGTGATTTTAATATTATAATAATAGTTATTTTACTATATAGTTTTTTTAATACTTTTATTATTTTAATATTATAATAATAGTTATTTTCTTTACTTTTTAACTTTAATCTCTTTTTTCATATCAGGTGTTGGGATAAGCTTGGTGTCAACCAATATCGAATCAGTATTAGTATCGAAAATACTGGGACGGTCCTATTCGGTATCACCGTATCAGTACATGAAGTTAAAATCCGACACTAATACAGAAAACCTCAAAAGTTGGTGCCGAATTGATATTGGAAATCTTTTGGTTCGGGAAATTCAGTGCTGCTACCTGGTACCATTTGCTCATCGCTGATCACGGTTACCGTACGAACAACGGTATCGTACAACTTTTTTTTTTTGTTGATTTTCTTCAACTTTTAATTTTTTCTTTTTTTTAGTTTCAGGGGTAGGGATAAGCTCGGTGCCAACCGATACAGAATCGGTACTGATACCGAAAATACCGGTTACGGTACCGGTATATGAAGGTAAAAAACGGTAGTGAACCGGTACCAGGAATGCCAAAAGTCGATACCGAATTGGTACTTAAGATCTTTCGGTTCAGCAAATTTGGTACCGGTACCCAGAACAATTTGCTCATATCTGACCACGGGTTTCATACGAACAATATCGTTACCATACAACTTTTTTGGTTGATTTTGTTTCGGTTATCTTTTAGTGTTTTTTTCTACATTTTCTTTTTATTCTTGTCAGCAGTTCCGTTTGTAACACGCTCGTAGTGATTTCAAAACACATGTAAACACAGACTAAATAACAAAAGAAATTTTAAACCTAGTTATATACTATATATGCTTGTATGTCAATCAAAATATAATTTTAGTGATTTGTTTGGTATATAAAAACTTATCATATGTTGGTCAACATAACAGATGTCACTAAATAATTTTTATTGTTCTGTTTCGATGAATTAGATTCCTTAATGTTTTCCTAAATCCTTTTTGAATGTTTCTTCATCGATCAAAATCACTGATTTGTTATCAATTGAAATCTTATACTATATATTACTTTCTTATTTTTGTTCGTATTCATAATGATATCATATCATCATGAAATTGATATCTCATTTTCATCCGAGTTATAGTCTAAAAGTAACATTAATCAAGAGATAAGAAAAAACTCTCACTTTTCTCACAACAACAAACCTCTAATTAAAATATATTTATATTTTTCTCGTATTTGTAGCATTTTTCAATTTAACCAATTACTATATGGTTAATACCTTAAGCCACTTAGAATGGAGCGGCAACCTATAATGGGCAACATGCGGCAGGTTGCGGTGTCGGAAGCAGGTGACCCCCCAACCTTCGGCATCATGCGGTAGGTTACGGTGTCGGAAGTGTAACATCTACAAAAAAAGGATCTTAGAAAACCCGACTCGTTTGTAAACCAGATCCTAAACGAAATAAATAAAAATGAGAATTTTATTATTTCTAATAATTTCGTGAATTAATTTAATTAATATAAATAATTTCGGGTTTGAAAAATATGAATTTAAAAATAAATTCAGCTAACTCCGTTAAAAAATATAAAGGAAATGATAAACTAGGTTAGAATTTGTTAAAAACTCAACCCCCGGTCACGTGTTTTCACGCACCTTCCCATGCAAGCCACTCACCCTAGGTGGTGTACACCACGCGCCAGTGCCCCCTCTTTCTTGTTTACCTGGATCACGGTCGAACCCGACCCGATCGTTTCTTCGACAACTAGTGTCGTTTAGCATTCAAGTCGGTCCCAAACGACATCTAAATTATTCTTAAACGGGTCTAATTAAGTTCAAATTTAATCACCATTAACCACTATTAAATTCTACAAAGAACCCATATCGTTTTTAACAAATTCGGTAACCATAACTTATAAGGGAGGAGGCTATATTGGACTAACACATGAATTGCATGTCTATTTTCAAAATAAATCATTTTATTGAACTTAGATTTACTCACCAGCTCTTTGTAGTTGACCCAAAATGTTTTACACATGGTACAGGGATTGAAGCTTGATGATACATGGAATGAAGTCACATAGGATTGCCTTAGAAGTTTAATAAATAAACTAGTATTCTTGCCTGCCGCGCGTTGCGGCGGCACGCGACGGGTGGAAACATGTAGTAAGGCAATACACAATTCATAAAACGCAATGTGTAATAGACAATTAAAAAAAATGTAAAACATAATGCATAAAACACATTTACAACAAAAAAAAGAGTAACCTGGCACTCTCCCATTGGTCCAACCAAATTACGATTTTCTCACCGCTTTAAAATTACGATTTTCTCATCACTTCAAAATTACGTTGCGTGTTGCTGCAGCGCGTGGTGGATGGAAACGTGTAGTAAGAGAATACACGATTCATAAAACGTAGTGTGTAAAAGACAATTACAAAAAGCGCAAAACACAATGCATAAAAGACAATTAAAAAATGTGTAAAACACAATGCTTAAGATATTTCGTGCAATGATATCTGCAAAAGTAGAAGTAGTAGTCTAGGGGTTACAATTATAATTTTTTAAAGTGGGCAATGTAAAAATAGAGTAATGGTGCAAGAGTTAAAAACGCAAAGTCTAAAAAAGGCAAATTGTAAAAGCAGATGGATGGTGATGAAAATGTGTAAAAGATGAAGGAGTGGTTGTGAAAATGTAAAAATAAAGGAGTGGTGGCGTAAATGTGTAAAGTTGAGGGGGTGATGGTGAAAAAGCAAAATAGAAGGATGGCAATGTTCAAAAGATGAAGTTATGGTTATGGAATTTCAACATTATATGGTGGTAACGCTTTCTTCTTTCTATAAATATATTCATAAGGTTTTGGTTTATAATTTCGGTTATCCTAAAAACCTTAACAATAACCGAGTTAACAAACCTTAACAATAACCGAGTTGACATAATATTATTCTGCTCGCTCAATATAAATCTTAAAGCTTAATGTCAATTATTGATAACTTAAGTTATATAGACGTGATCCTCAAATTCCTTAAAAAATATTATAGACGTGATCACGTAAATAACATACTCAATGAAGAGTCGTGTACTTCTGTATATTTTAAGATCTGCTATGAAGCCCAATATATAGTTACCAACCACATCCATGACTTGCTCATAATAGGCCTACTCATCTTTAGTAAAACTAATATACTCTTCCAGGCCCAAGCCTAAATTATGACATCAGGTTTATTACTCAGCCCATATTAAATGATTTGTAAATAATAAGAAAAATGATGAAAGTGGTATTGAGGAAACCTGGGGCGGATTCTCAGATTAGATTAAAGAGGATGATTGCCTAACACCCTTCTCATTTGTCCCTCCTCTTCCTCCTTCGGTTCTCTCTCTCAACCGATCACACTATCAAGTAGCCAGACCCTAATTCATCGCTCTCACTCCAACCATTAACCAATATGTTCTCTCCCTCTCCATAAAGTACCAGACCCCTTGCACTTGTTCACAACGCAGGTTGGCGGTGTAATCCCGATTCAATTGCCGACCCGTGTTCGTTAGCGATCCGTGACCGGCAAGATTTTGTTGTGTTTTTTGGGTCGCCGCCGACAAGTACCGTACCGGAATCGCAATCTCTAACTTAGCTGCCGTCGATCTGATGAATCCGTCTCAGATCTGGTACATGCATTGCTGGAAGACCGGTTAGCCAACGATTGACCGTAATCCTAGACTGTCGCGCAGCGCAACCACCATAAACCGTCAGTTCACGAAGCAGTAACCCTCGTGGTTGTTAGGGTTTAAACTACCTTCACCGGAAAACCATATCGAGTCCCAGAGTGCTTAGTGGGAGAAAGGGCAAACTGGTCAATTGACAGTCACTTTGAAAGATGGTCATTTTACAATACACGAAGGGCATTCTAATTTTTTACCTTACGTTTGGTTTATACTCGTTTTTCTTTTCAGAGCAGAGATTGTTTGTTTGATCAGGACCGGAAAATGTTTGTGTGATAACGAAACCTATGGCGGTGGTACTTGGATAACATAAAGTGAGAGAACCTTTGTTTGTTGTTGTACAAATTATGGAGAAAAGAAAACGTGATGTACCAGATAATGGACAGATGGTCCAATAGCACACAAACAGTAAAAGTTGAACGAAGGGCAGAAAAGTAAATTTGGACGGTGGAATGTCGGTGGCAAAGGCCACCGACTTTGTGTTTTAAGATAGTACTAGTAATATTGTCCGCGCGCGTTGCGGCGCGGGTACATCGCACATTTCGAATATCGTAAACATCGAATGAATTAGTTCAAATGTTATGTGTTGCGTGAACCACACAAAAACGTGTGTTTCGACGTATCCGATTAAACTTAATGTAACCCACATAAGCATTGCGATTGGATAAAAATGTAAAGTCAAGTAAAATAAATCGAATGTATAACGTACAATTATAACGTATTATAGGTGACTCGACTCATACATAGGAAACATAGCTGGTATAGAGGAAAAACATATACGTGTAACAAAAAGATATTAATTAGAGCTTTTAAAAAAGGAAAAAACCACAATTAAATTTCACTCGATTAAGAACAAAATTTACGAAGCAATTAACAATCATAAAATAAGTATAAAAACATATTATATTTTACGTGACTTGTTTTCCAAAAAAATTACGCCGAAATGTAGAATAACTCGAATTTAGCCCGACAGGAACGTAAAAATACGCACGTAAAATGATTTTTTTAACGGAAAGGTATTATATTTAACCCCACTCGATTTTTATTAAAAATGTTTACGTCGAAACGTAGAAAACTCAAATTTATACCAAGATGTACGTTAAAATAGTTTTTTTAACGTAAAGGAACGATACGTAATATAGTTTAAAGAAAGTAGTTTAACATAAAAATTTATAATGAAATTCAAAAAGAAAAAAAAATATTTGCAAACAACATGGATCGAACATAGATCCTTCCAACACTCAACCAAAGCAGACAACCAACTATTATAAATGTAGAAAAAGTATATCGTACATTACGGCTTAACGTACTTCACGTACAACAACGTGCGTGATTTGTTATATAACATGCGTGATTAATGTTTTCAATATGCGTGATTATTGTGTTTCAACATGCCTGATTTTGGATTTTTGAGTTATAACGTGCGTGATTTTAAAATGAACGTGCGTAATCACCTGTCATACGTGATGTACGTTAAGCCGTAATGTACGTTAACCTTCCTCTATAAATGTAAACTATATTACTTAGTGGTGGGCGGTGGAAAAAAAAAAGAAAAAAGAAAATTATTTGCAAACAACATGGATCGAACATAGGTCATTCCAACACTCAACCAAAGCACACAACCAACTATTATAGGAATACATTTGAGTGTGTAACAGAAATGTAAATTATATAACTTAGTAGTGGTCGGTGGCTTTTGCCACCGACTTTCTATTTTAAGAGAGTATAGAATAGAATATGGGTATTTTGAAATATCAAAAAATACGGAATATCTTGTATACTAAGTCGTATATAAATAGTTGTAATCCATATGAAAATTATATTTTTTTATACGCCGCCTCTAAATTATGGAATTAGAAGTTCCCTTGTCAAACATATGTTGCCATTATTAGTAATTAATGCAGATTTTTATTTTGTAAGATAATGTAGTGTTCGGTGATTTCTATTTTAAGAGAATAGAATATAATAAATAAATATATGTATAATCCAAGTTGTATCCAAAAAGAGAATTGGGCCAAAGGACACAAAGTGCGGTCCAGGGGATCAGATGCAAAATTTAGTGGGATTTCTTAATTCCTTGGACAACATCAACATCAATTGGGCCGCCAACTATTTGACCCAAAAAGAACAACTCCACATGCATGCAGGTCACGACAAAGGGAAGTTGTATAGTTGGGCTTGAATCAAATTAGTGGATATTAAAAGAATTAAATTATCGGACAAAATGGTATTTTCGAGTGCATTGTCGGTGGCCGTAGCCACCGACTTTGTACTTTAAGACTATAGGTAAATATAATTTCTTATGTTATTTCCTTTTTGAATATTTGAATTTATATGTTTGGTGTGACAATTTATTAAGTGACATAATAAATTATGAAACGTTAAATATTGTTATAAGTTTTGGACAATCATGTCGCCCCGACCGATAATCCGCCACAGTTGAGTGTGACAGGAAGCAGGTGACTCCTCAACCTTCAGCATCATGCAGCATATGATGGATCATCGAGTAGTTAGCGACAAGAGCTAGTTCAAGTTTGTAGCACATGTCGAGACCATTGTGTGAATGGGGTGGGCCCAAATTCAAAATTTTAGCCATTTTTTAAAATAATTGGTTATGGTTTGAGAAACATATTTTTTAAAAGGCGACATTATAAGTATATCATTTCTTGTGATTTGTGAAAAGAATTAAGAGAAAAGTAGATGATAGAATCTAATGTAATGTTTACGTGAAGGAGAAATGTGTTACGGCACGTTCGACAAACACTCTTCTAATCAATTTAATTTAAGAAATGTTCAAATCAACCCCACTTTTAAAAAAACATAAAATATTTAAACAAAGTCCAACTAGCTTTTTAAAAACAATTACCATGTCTTTAAAACCATAAATTTCCACCGCCTTTCACCATTTCAACATTTACAATCCACGCCTTTATCACTATAGTGGAGATGGCGACTGTGTAGTGCAAATGGCACGCTCGAGATCTTAGGGGGCGTTTGGTTCACATGAATTCAATGGAATTTAAGGGAATTGGAATTTGAATTTCATCTCTTAAGTTGTTTGGTTCACAGAATTTGATGGAATTGGAATCCTAATTCCAATCTTCATTTGTTTGGTTAACAATGGAATTGGAATTGGAATTAGGCATGAATTCCTTCAAATTCCTTTAACTAAAGGAATTCAAAATCCTTCCTATATGTGAAGGAATTAAAGTAAATTCATTGGAATCTTCGACCGTTTCGACCCGCACCGTTTCAACCCGTACCGTTTCGATCCGAACCGTTTCGACCCGTAACGTTTCGACGCGAACCGTTTCGACCCGTACCGTTTCCACATGTACCGTTTCGACGTGAACCGTTTCGACCCGTACCGTTTCGAATCGAACCGTATCGACGCGAACCGTATCGACGCGAACCGTTTCGACGCGTACCGTTTCGACGTGAACCGTTTCGACCCGTACCGTTTCGAATCGAACCGTATCGACGCGAACCGTTTCGACCCGTACCATTTCGACCCGTACCGTTACGACCCGAACCGTTTCGACCCGAACCGTTTCGACCCGTAACGTTTCAACGCGAACGGTTTCGACCCGTACCGTTCCGACCCGTAACGTTTCGACGCGAACGGTTTCGACCGGTACCGTTTCGACCCGAACCGGTGGTTGTGGGTGTCGGGGTGATGAATTCCAATTCATTTGACAACAAAACACAATAAAAATGGAATTGAGATTCCAATTCCAACAATTTCCAATTCCAATTGGAATGTTTAAATTTCAAATCCAATTCCTTCAAATTCTAATTCCTATACAAATTCCAATTCCAATTCCAAATCATTCCGCGAACCAAACGCCCCCTTAAGGTTTTTGAAGGAAAGTATGTTCACCCGAGGAAAATGGTTGATCTTAATAGTGATCATCTCTTATAAATACATGCAATAATGTTTCCTGATAAGTATTACAGTTTATAGTAGCAACACTATTTCTCTTTGAACCTCTTGATATCTCAAATAAGTCTCTCAGATAAATAACGCATATAGACAGAAATCATTTAAGGGACTCTTGTATCTGGTTTTTAACCTAATAACGATCATCACTTACAAATATATGCAATAATGTTTTGATGATAAGTATTACAATTTATACCTATACGCGTCGTATAGGTATACTGGTTGTTGAAGCATTAATCCATATACGACGTGTATAGCCCTATACGCGTCGTATAGGTAAGATGTACGAGGTTTTTAAGGAATTTTACTGACTTTGCAGGGAGTTCAGTCTGAAGAAGTAAGCCTATACGACGCGTATAGTGCTATACGCGTCGTATATGATTCTAAAGCAAATTGTTTTACCACGTCGTATAGGTCCAGAAAATTGTTTTAAAGCAAAGCATATGGAAACCATTTGATTCAAACGAAAATTCACAAACAGAACAATCCGATCAAACCGTTTGTATCACGATATCATCTTGGGACATTGGTTATGTTTTTGGCAAAGATTCAAACCAGTCATACGTCTCCGAAAGCATTTTAGGACTCGAAGTTGAACGAGGTGAGGAAGAGGTTGTGTCCGTGGTTTGTTGTAATGACGGGAGAGTGTTGTCTAATTTAAACCAGTTAAAAAATCTATATAAGATGTGATGTAGTTTTGGTTACCAAAGTCTCACCATTAAGTTGTTTCATGAGTTCGTAGATGAAGCTAAACCATCTTACGTGGCACAAAGTTATCTGCGGTACGCATACAGGGCTTACTATTCGCATGTGGAGGAACAACACAAAAGCGAGTACGAAGAAGGTGCCAAGAACTTCAAGGGAGGTGATAACTACTTTGAGGAACGTGCTGACGACGATGAAGGTGCTAAGGACTAGGAAGAACTAAACCCAGATGTTTCTTTTGAAACCGAATAGGTATGACATTCCCGTCACATACGCATTATTCGATATATATAATGTTTATTACATTTTGAGTGGCAATACATAAATTAAGATTGTGTAGTTGATTGTCTAGTAGCATGTTGGTTAAGGTGTATAAGGGAAATTGTAGGGCCAGTCCAACCTTTTTGGAGGCCCTAAGCGAACTACAAAGTTGAGGCCCTTTCAAATTGGTATAAACAAAACATCGATTTTTTCTGTCTTTCAAGCCCCAGTCGGAAATTCGCATGCACAGTCTCAATCGCAATCACAATTTCAAAATTCAAATATTCAAAGCATCAATTAAGGATTTATGGCAAACAATGATTGAGTAAATCGCGATATATAGAGATTATTATAAGAAAATAGTCCTTAAACAACTGGATTATCCTTACGACGGCATTAATTTCCCCTAATTTCGCCTATAATTTCACATCGATTCACGACATTGAGCGCGAGTGGCATTA
This sequence comes from Helianthus tuberosus, assembly GCA_030545235.1. Lineage (NCBI taxonomy): Eukaryota > Viridiplantae > Streptophyta > Magnoliopsida > Asterales > Asteraceae > Helianthus > Helianthus tuberosus. The sequence goes on from CM060369.1 coordinate 65,382,076, forward strand.
CAATTAGCGAGAATGATAACATGGCATAAATTAAAAATGAACAACATATTGTTTGGAGTTGAAATTGGTCATTTTTTTATTCTAAAATTGGTTCTTCAATTGGGTCTTGCAATAAATATAGTTTTTGTTTAGTTTGTTTGGGCCTACTACAATAAAACACTTATACTATATAAAAGATTTTAAAAAATTGGAGGCCTTGTTTTTTAGAGTTTTTACCTAACTAGGTGTTGTTGGGAAATTTATTTACCAAAATGAGTACTTTAAAAAATATTTACTAAAATGATTATTTTATAAAAAAATAACCTTTTCTCACTCCTATTTTTATTGGATAGAAATAATTTTCTTTTAAGTATTTTGTTTAATTTACCAAGAGTTAAATAAAAAAAATAATAAACTTTAAGTATACAGATATGTTGTTTTAATAAATTTCTTAATTGGAAACATTATAAACTTTTTTTTCTTAGAGATACAGATATATTGATCAGTTTAAAACAATTTACGTATTCTTTTATGTAGTTAAGTTTCATATGATTGCAAATATGTTTTTTTGGCTGGTGTATATTTATTCTTTTATGAGTTAATTACATAGTTAGTCTCTGTGATTTACACAAACTAACAATCTAAGGTACTAATAGTTTAAAATCACTTCATGAGGTACTAACTTTTCATTTTTTAATATGTGGGGGTATTAGTTACACAGTAAATTACATAATTACTCCATATGGTTTACACAAACTAACAATCTAAAGTACTAATAGTTAACCAGGGTATAAACGTTAATACCCCCACATGTTAAAAAATGGAAAGTTAGTACCCTAAGAAGTGACTATTAGTATCTTAGATTGTTAGTTTGTGTAAACCACAAGTACTAACTATGTAATTAACTCTTCTTTTATTTTAGGTTGGTCTAAAATAATTATTTACTTTTAAACAATAATATACCAAATTTTATCATTTATATGCTCATAAATAAAAACGCAATAGAATATTTTAATTGAAATATAATTTTTGTTATTAAAATGTATTTTTATATATATTAATTTGGATTTTTTTGTTGTAAAAACATAATCTTTCATATTTAAAATGCGAAAAAATAACAAATTAGGTTAAAAGGGGTTGTGTCCGTGTCAACCCACAAATATTCGTGTTTTGTTCGGATTCGTCTGTCAGACAAGATTTTCGGGTCCAGTTCGGGTTAGGGTTTGTTCTGGTTGGACCCACTAACTTGCAAACACGGCCTAGCACACTTTAATGAAATATAAGTGAAACATTTAAAAAAAACACAAAAACATTTATAAAAATACTTTTTTTTTATGAGAGTTAAACATCCGTGAAAGAAATAAGTGATATATGTAATAAAAAGTTAAAGACAATGGTTGATAAAATAATTAAAAAACTTTTTTTATAAAATCTCAGGATTCATTTCTTAATTTACTTTAATTTTTTTCTTTAACTCTTGTTAAATTAAATAATTATATATATATAGGGGACCGCTAAAATGAAAACTACCTTTAGTTGTAAGAACCGTGAGAACTACACCGTACGGGGCGAGGTGGACCATTTTTTTTTTCATAAACGTAGATGCGTGTATTATAAACACATTTGTAAAAAAAAATTCAAAAAAAAAAATGTCGTGTGTGTAGTTTTGAGCACTACAAGTTTGCGTTTACGGGTACCGTAAATTTGGTTTAAAATTTACGGTACCCGTAAACACAAACAAAACTACACAAACGACATTTTTTTTTTTGAATTTTTTTTACAAATATGTTTATAATACACGCATCTACGTTTATGAAAACAAAATTTTGGTCCAACTCGCCCCGTACGGTGTAGTTCTCATGGTTCTTACAACTGGAGGTAGTTTTCATTTTAGCGGACCCCTATATATATATATAAAACCAATGAATAGTGTTTTAAATATTATAATAATATATACATTTTTTATTACTTTTATTATCTTTTTTATATACTTTTTAAGTTGGATAAGCTTGTGTCAACCTGTACTGGTATCCAAAATACCGATACGAAGCCAATGAATAGTGTTTTAAATATTATAAGAGTTAACTGCCATTTTCGTCCCTGTGGTTTGGTCACTTTGGCCATTTCAGTCCATTTTTCAAAAATGCGCCATTTTCGTCCCCCACGTTCTGGAAAGGTGCCATTTCAGTCCAAAAATCATAACCCAGTTAAGTCAGTTAGTAAATAAGGACTGATTGTGTAAATTTGTAACATAAAGGACCATTTAAGTAAATATTAAACACCACCACCACTAGCCCTGCCACCACCACCACTCCGCTGCCACCACCACCGCCACCACCGCCACCACAGCCCTGCCACCACCACCACTCCGCTGCCGCCACCACCACCACCACCGCCACCACAGCCCTGCCACCACCACCACTCCGCTGCCACCACCGCCACCGCCACCACAGCCCTGCCACCACCACCACAGCCCTGCCACCACCACCACCACCACAGCCCTGCCACCACCACCACTCCGCTGCCACCACCCCCACCGCCACCGCCACCACAGCCCTGCCACCACCACCACAGCCCTGAGACTATCGAACTGTTAACTATTCCAGCAGCATATAGAGCAGTAAAAGCCAAACATTTACTTGAGTTTTGACTCAATGATACCAAGTTAGAATTAACATCCATACGTGCTTCAAGACAAGACCTACACCTCAAAAACTCAGCAAGATCTCCGTCACAAGAGGCCTGTAGCACAGTGTTGGGACCAATCCTATCAACCCAATCTGATAACGTGACAATCCCATCACAGTTTGATGGGCTTGCAACAAATTCATTGGTGGAGCTGTGGCAAGTAGAGAAGGGGTGTGCTACGGAGATTGAAGAGAGGCGGGACTGGAAATCGGAGATGCAAGAAGCGGATGATTGTGGGTTTGGGAGATAGAAAGTTTTAGTTTTCTTGAGGTGGTGAGCGAGGCCGATGCGGAAGAGGCCACGAAGAGTTGAGCAGCAGTTTTCCGTCGCGGTGGCGGTTGCGGTGGTGGAGCAGTCTGAAACATCCCATGGAAAGGTGTTAACATAACTGAAATCTATGGGGCATAATGAAGAATTTGTTGAGTGTGATAAGTAGGAGAATATGCAGAGAACAATGAAAAAGAATAAGGGGTGTTTCTTCATAATCTGTGAGAGTGGTGGTGGCAGCGGAGTGGTGGTGGTGGCAGGGCTGTGGTGGTGGCAGGGCTGTGGTGGCGGTGGCGGTGGTGGTGGTGGCAGCGGAGTGGTGGTGGTGGCAGGGCTGTGGTGGCGGTGGTGGTGGTGGTGGCAGCGGAGTGGGGGTGGTGGCAGGGCTGTGGTGGCGGTGGTGGCGGTGGTGGTGGCAGCGGAGTGGTGGTGGTGGCAGGGCTAGTGGTGGTGGTGTTTAATATTTACTTAAATGGTCCTTTATGTTACAAATTTACACAATCAGTCCTTATTTACTAACTGACTTAACTGGGTTATGATTTTTGGACTGAAATGACACCTTTCCAGAACGTGGGGGACGAAAATGACGCATTTTTGAAAAATGGACTGAAATGGCCAAAGTGACCAAACCACAGGGACGAAAATGGCACTTAACTCATTATAATAATATATACATTTTTTTTATTACTTTCATTATTTTTTTTACTTTTTAAGTTGGATAAGTTTGTGGTAACATGTACTGGTATCCAAAATACCGATACGATTATCGGTACATGAAGGTTAAAACCCGCACCTGGTACAGAAAACGCCAAAAGTCGGTATCGAATTGATTTTGAAAATCTTTTAGTTCGGGAAATTCGGTACTGCTACCCGGTACCACATGCTCATCCCTGATCACGGGTACCGTACAAACAACAACGGTATCGTGCAACTTTTTTTTTGTTGATTTTCTTCAACTTTTAATGATTTTTTTTAGTTTCAGGGGTAGGGATGAGCTCGGTGTCAACCAATACCGAATCGGTATTGGTACCAAAAATACCAGTTACGGTACCGGTATATGAAGGTAAAACCGGTAGCGAACTGATACCAGGAACACCAAAAGTCTTACCGAATTGGTACTTAAGATCTTTCGGTTCGGGAAATTCGGTACCGGTATAGTGTTTTAAATATTAGAATAATATATACAATTTTTTTATTCATTTCATTTTGAATGGTTCAGAAGCTTTTATAGTACACTTTATTCTCATTTCTTTAACATTACACTTTATTCTCATTTTGTTATGTTTATGTTTTGATTCTATGAAAGAGAGTGTTTAAAATAAATTTCATTTTGAATGCTTAAGAAGCTTTTACAGTTATAGTCAAACAGGTTTTGAGTTTATTATACTACATAAAGCTAACACAAATTCAATTCACAATTTGAAAGGGGTTTAGATCAATTTTTGGTTGAACCCCGTAAACAAGCTTAGTAGGGCTGCAAACGAACCGAACAAACACGAACAAGTCCTTGTTCGTGTTCGTTTGTTAAGAAATATATGTGTTCACGAACTGTTCATGAAAGCTTACCGAACAAGATTTTATGTTCGTGTTTGTTTGTTAAGGAAATGAACTTGTTCATGTTCGTTTGTGTTTGTTTGTTAATTTTAGGCAACAAATGAAAATGAACGATAATGAACACAAATGAGCACAAACTAATGTTCATGAACACAAATACTAACAAACGAACACAACCGAACACAAACAAACGTTCATGAACAAAATATATAAACATTGACACTTATTAAATATTTTATTTGTCGTAATTTTAAAGTATTTAAATAAAATATAAAAGCTAAAAAACTAATGAACTATCGAAAACAAACGAACACGTTACCGAACGTTCACGAACATAAATAAACGAACACGCCCTCTGTTCATGTTTGTTCATTTAACTAAATGAACGAAATTTCTTGTTTGTGTTCGTTTGTTTAATAAACAAACGAACACAAACGAACTTCATGCCGAACTGTTCGTCGAACGTTTGGTTCGTTTGCAGCCCTAACGCTTAGCTAAATAGGTCGTGTTCATGTGACGTTTACTTATATACACTTACGTTAACTCGTAACCACCTATGTGTCCTTTGCTCTAACTTAAACTAATTTGTTTCTTTACAAAAGTTGCTCTTTTGTTTTCAATTTATAATTTGATTCATAGATTGCTAGAGAAATTCGTTTTAAATTTCAAATTTGTGGAAATATTGGAAGGTTGTTGTCGGAAAGAGAGCATAACAGGTAACAACTTCAATTCTTTCGACATGAGTACATGAGAGATACGGGCGATAAGGAATTTCCCGCCTCAAATATTATCAACGCGTTTTGGCGTAATGGTTCTGGATGATGTGGGAGTACTACGGGATAACAGGTGACCTCCTGGTAAGTGTGCTCATGTGGGAATACTATTGGATAACCGGTGACCTCCTGGTAAGTCTCTATCTGGGCAACCACAAACAAATCCGTGAGATTTTAGTGGACAAAATAAACAATATTGGTGTTATGAGAGGTCATATGCTGCACCATCACTCATGGTGATGCTATTTGTTTCATACATCGACATCCAACATTCTTGAACTTTTACACGTGTCATACATTTGAATCCAATTAAGAAACGATGTTGGTCACTTCGCAATCAAAGGAAACCATATGATGATGATTACAAACACATGCATCCAATAAAACTTTTGAGTGAAATTTAGGACATCTTTATGCTTTCTTTTGGTACACATCATGTCATCGCCCATTGATATTAAATAACGAATATTTTCATATGATTTGTTTGACACCACCATCTATCATGTTGAAAAGATGTGCACCCCATTTAGATTCTTGTTTAACGTTTAGCGTCACTTTCTATAAGATTTTGCGAAAGTAAAATGCTAATGTACTTCGTAGCAAAACATACAACATTCATGTTATTCAAACATTAACTCCAAAACAATACTAGAAAAAGTAGGCAAAAGCAACCAGGGTTTTCTATAGACAAAAAGATCACAACATTAGCAACCGAAACCAAATGTCGCCAAGTTAGCGACCAAAAGGAAATCAGCCATCAAATTAGCGACGAAAACAAAATCGATATCATATTCAGGGTCGTCTCCGAAAATCACAAAAAAATGGTCCTGTGCGAGATAAAAAGAAATTGGTCCCTATTCACACTAAAACAGTTGGGCTTCTGAATCTGATTAGCAAAAATAGTTTGGCTTCGAAACAGTTGGGCTTCTAAACAGTTGGGCTTTAACGTTTTCATAAATCCAGGCCCTTTAAGTTTTTTTTATTGAACATACAGATTTTTTTAAAATATATATAAAAGAAAAATTAGGCCCCATTTCGATTTAGGCGCAGAACGGTCGCCCACTCCACACTTGCTCAGGACCGACCCTAATCATATAAGTGACAAAAATACAAACTGGTTGCAACAAAAATCACTAATTAGAAAAACACAAAACAAAAAATAATTTGGTACCAAAAGCGATCACACATAACAAATGGAATTAAAAGAATTTCTGAAACAAAATGGCATTTGCGATGTCTGAACGGTCGCAAATGAGGTTTTTGTAGTGAGATGGTTGCACTTGATGTTTTTTTGTTAACTTTTGATGTATATACATTCAATTTCTGAGTTATTTTATATGGTATTAAAAACCATAAATAATTTAAATTCGTATGTGTCATATTTCTATGCGTAAACTATATAAAAAACAAATTAACAAACCAACAATAAGACTTTAATTGTTTTATATACTTGAAAGAAAAGTTACAAAACAAACTATTTATAAAAATCAAACTCAAATATAAAATGTTTCGGTATCTATAAATTTGACACGTTTGTTAAAGAACATTTATCCTAATAAAATAGAATATAACCTATTCTTCAGCTTTTTTAATGACACATTTGTTAAAGAATATTACATAACCCTACAAAAAGTAACTTGGGGTGCCTTTGGATAAGTAAAAAGTTATGTCTCTTTATATCACACCTTTTACAAATACCCTTGCCTTAATAAACATAAAACCCAAACCAACATGTCCCAATATACACACCCCTTAAATATCTAAAAAAGTAACTTGATGTAAATCGAAAGGACACAACCCTTTGAATAAAGGGGTCATGCTTTTTCATTTAAAAATCGCGTTAGTTATATCATCAACTTGAGTTACGTACCCTTTTGTTTAACCATCGGGTCTCCTAACCAAATGGATATAACACAACACACCCACTCAAATGATACAACACACCCTTTCAGTTTGATTATACATGCTAACATAACTTGCGTCATTTCCTTTTTTATTTTCCGTGCAATACTGAGTCATACGGTTTCGATGTTCCTTTTTTAACGCACCGATTGACCAACAACTTCCACCGAATTAATCAACTAACAATTCTTTTAAAAATTCAGTAACAACAATTCTTATATATTATTATAAAAAAAAAAAAAAAACCGCCATCTGCCTCTCTCTCGCGTACGTCATCGGTTTACTTACTTTGAATCTTTTCCCAAACTAGTGTTGATGAACAAAATATTTACTAAAATGGTGTTTGTTAAAAACTATTTACCAAAATGGTGTTCCTTATTTATTTTGTATTTGGCTTTTATTTTTAACCAACATATTAAACTTTATTAATATTTCTTTTAAATTATTCAAGTAACTATAGCTTATTCTTTAATGATTTATATTTTTTCAATCAAAACAATACCTTTTTTATTTCATTGGTTTCTTCTATCAACTCTTTATATAATAAATCAAATCTTATTGCCCTTTTTCGTCTGAAATAATATCGTATTTCGTAATCTTATTATTATTACGTTCAGACCGTTGGGTTTAACTTTATTTGATTTTTTATAATAAACTTGAATAAAATATTCCGAACAACTATTAAGAAAAGAATTGCTGTGCTTGTTTAAAAAAGGTTTAAAGTTGAGTCGAAATGATATATTTTTTTATAATGTAATTTTAGTAATTATGAACGATTTAGATAAATAACACTTGAGAAAATTGAAGAAAATATACTACAGAGTTCGGTCATACCATTAGTTTTTTTTTTTTCAATCAAAGAGCGGAATTTAAATCATTTATAATTACGTCAGAAATAAAACAGATAAAAAAATTGAATTGATTGAAAAAAAAACAATCATTAAAGAATAAGCTATAGTTACTTGAGTAATTTAAAAGAAATATTAATAAAGTTTAATATGTTGGTTAAAAAAGAAAAGACAAATACAAAATAAATAAGGAACACCATTTTGGTAAATAGTTTTCAACAAACACCATTTTATTAAATATTTTGTTCACCAACACTAATTTAGGAAAAAACTCTACTTACTTTACATTTTTATTCAACCATATTATTGGTTCAATAAATTATTAATTAACTAAACTAAAGAATCCCCTATTCAAGTGGACCAACGCATCCCTTCGAAAGCAAATTTAACAAAGTTGTCATTTGTACCATGCACCGCATGAACCAACGCACCTACTCAATAATCAATGGTTTACGATCAAAGAGTCACCGTTTCGAATGGGTTTACGTCACCTATATATATTAACCCATTTCATTCATTTGTGATCATCCCCCACTCGGCCAATTTGAATTGAACATCCCCATATGTTTTTCTCAAACTTCAATTTGGTTAAGAAGATACCCCCCACCGTGTTTCATGCAAGGATTATTTGATTGATTAGAGATTGGAACCAAGAACAATCCGATCAATATTGATTAATTCGAAACGTCTTATCCCCCATTTCAAATCAACCCCTACTCATATGAAAACTTTCAGGCGCACAAACAAATTAACTGGGAGAAACAAAATCACTCGCTGGATAGGAAAACCAAATTGTTCTCCAGACAAATTCGGGAAGAAAATAACGAGAACATCGATTACGGTTGGGACGTTGGCTCGGTGGTCGCGATGCTTGCTGTTTCTGCCACTCGGGAAGGGACCGGTGGCACCAACGTCGATTCTTGTTAGTATATATAAAGTTCCACCTTCTTCCTCATCTTGCTCATTCACCAACTCAACGAGAATCTTTCATTATTTGTTTTTCAAATCAAGCCCATACTCACTACCCCTTTTATTGATATCCAAAACCATAGAAAAATCTTTATATTTACGGGAGCTAACGATGACAGTTGTGACGTTTCTCTAAGCTTTAATTATATGCAAAGGTATGCTTATATTCTTCATAATTAAGTTTTAATTCATGTGCAACCATATAACAAATGCTACTAAAACTTAATCAAAAGAGTTGAACTTTGTATTGGATCGTAGAGCATTTTGCGTTCATCAGATATCAGTTAGTTAATTAATAAAACATCCTATTATCATTTGGCGCAGGGCCGGCCCTGAGAATTCAGATGCCCTGTCCGAGCCCGTAAAAACGTGCCCCTTAGGCCTTAGTGAAATGGATAGTGTAAGCTAATTTTTTTGGCCGCTCGTTATTATTTTTATTTTTTGAAACTAAAATGGGTATTAAGCTAATAGATACTGGGCTTAAGTTATAAATTTTGAAATTTCTAGTTTTAAATGTATTGGGTAAAACCAATTCATACTTCTCCACTTAATGATAGTGTTAAATCACCAAACAAATTCATCTCCTGTAATTCTACTTCTCGACTTCTTTTATAATTACCTCCATTGCATAAAAACAAATTTGATTAATTACCTCCGTTGCATAAAAACAAATTTGATAAAGTCTGTACGTTTGATATTTTAGTATTTTACCAAAGTATGTTTTCGAAAAATCGTTTGTATATTATAATAATATTTTTGACAAACTAAAATAACTGCATATTATAATAATATTTTTTTGACAAACTAAAATAAAAAATCCTAAAATAAATAATATATATTAACTAAGAAACAGTCGAACACATCATATGTTAATAAAGTAATAATTTAGTTAAATAAAATAGTCATACAAAAAGAAATGAAACATGTCTATCGAAAAAATTCACTTTGTTATTTTAGGGTAATAAAGAAAAGAAAAAAAAAACTACTCAATTGTTTTGTCAGACTTTTAGGTGTTGGGACTTGGTGGAAATAGGTTTCAAGCACCTATAAAGAATAAAATAAAAGAAATATATAATTTAGTTACTTCTTCTTATTCCTGTTCACAAAACCTGCAATTCTCACCTCCGTATACCTGTAAAAGTTCCGATATCTTTCTTTTTCATTTTTCTTTTCTCAGATTTACTACTTAGCCAAAGTTAATTTTGAAGGGTCAAACAACTAAAATATTTTCGAGCTCTAATACCTATAAATAATAAATCCGGCAGATCGTGCCCCTGAAAAAAATGGGCCCTGGCCGGTGGTCCTCCCCGCCCACCCGGCTTGACCCTCCTGTAGTTCCGCCCCTGTGTGAGAGAGTGGATGGAAAAAAGCATGAATAGGATAGACACAAAGAAGCATGAAGTGATAAGCACCAACCTCAACAAAGACCTTGATTGTGACCCATGCATGTTGGATGGATGAGTTAGATCGAGCATATATAGTAAATTAGAAAAATAACACCTAACTCTTATATATAGTAAATTAGAATAATAACACCTAACTCTTATCTCTACCGAATTTCTTGACTAGAAATTGTCTTGGTATATGGAACAATGGGGAACAGCCGAACAGCATACATTATATATTTGTTGTCTTGGCTAAAAACGGGATGGTATTGTGTGTGTGAGAGAGTGGATGGAAAAAAGCATGAATAGGATAGACACAAAGAAGCATGAAGTGATACGCGGGCGAGCACCAACCTCAACAAAGACCTTGATTGTGACCCATGCATGTTGGATGGATGAGTTAGATCGAGCATATATAGTAAATTAGAAAAATAACACCTAACTCTTATATATAGTAAATTAGAATAATAACACCTAACTCTTATCTCTACCGAATTTCTTGACTAGAAATTGTCTTGGTATATGGAACAATGGGGAACAGCCGAACAACATACATTATATGTTTGTTGTCTTGGCTAAAAACGGGATGGTATTGTGTGTGTGAGAGAGTGGATGGAAAAAAGCAGGGCCGGCCATGATAGCCATACAAAAAGAAACGAAACATATCTATCGAAAAAATTCACTTTGTTATTTTAGGGTAATAAAGAAAAGAAAAAAAACTACTCAATTGTTTTGTCAGACTTTTAGGTGTTGGGACTTGGTGGAAATATGTTTCAAGCACCTATAAAGAATAAAATAAAAGAAATATATAATTTAGTTACTTCTTCTTCTTCGTGTTCACAAAACCTGCAATTGTCACCTCCGTATACTTGTAAAAGTTCCGATATCTTTCTTTTTCATTTTTCTTTTCTCAGATTTACTACTTAGCCAAAGTTAATTTTGAAGGGTCAAACAACTAAAATATTTTCGAGCTCTAATACCTATAAATAATAAATCCGGCAGATCGTGCCCCTGAAAAAAATGGACCCTGGCCGGTGGTCCTCCCCGCCCACCCCCATGGCCGGCCCTGATTTGGCGGAACCACAAGACGGTCTGGGGACTCTCCAACTGACCAAATGGCAGCAGCGAGCGGCGGAAGGACTTGCAGAGGGGCAAATAAGAAAGAGATGAAGATTAAAAGATAATAATATGTACATCGTGTGTAGGTGTGAGCCATTAAGTCAAGTTGTCCGACCAAACGTAAACCTGTTAACAACTTAAAATTTTTTAAAATTTTAATCACGTTGGGCTTACAGGATATCAACTTGAGTTTACTACTCAATTAACCTACTTGAGTTTACTATATATGTGTGAAGGGCCTTCACACATATACAATTAACCTACTTGAGTTTACTACTCTTTATAATATTACAACATTCACAATGGATTTCTTAAATTTATGTGAGTGGCTTAGTTATGTAAAATAACGAGTTGACGTAGCCCGCACGTTACGACGGGATGTTGCTTTATCTCTAGACTATAAAACAATGACAAAACATCGAAATCTTATGCTACTATCGTGTTTATATACGTATACTTATGACTTTGAATTTTAAACAAACTAAATAACTTAAATGATAAACAAGAAAAAATAATTAAAATTACCAATTTATTATTATTTTTTATTTTGTTGAAGCTATCCGTGAGATCAACCGAATTAAAGTCGCCGTATTATTATTCAAAATTTAGTCATAGTAATGAAATAATTTAAAACTACTACTTATTAATACTACTTATTAACAAAGGATAACGATGATGATAGATGATGTAATTTTTAACTTTGTAAACTTTCTGAAAATTCAATCTATTTATGATTGTATCTGCAAGGGATGAGCAAATCGGTATCCGATACCGAACCGATACCGCCTAATACCGACAGGGCCGGCCATGGGGGTGGGCGGGGAGGACCACCGGCCAGGGCCCATTTTTTTCAGGGGCACGATCTGCCGGATTTATTATTTATAGGTATTAGAGCTCGAAAATATTTTAGTTGTTTGACCCTTCAAAATTAACTTTGGCTAAGTAGTAAATCTGAGAAAAGAAATATGAAAAAGAAAGATATCGGAACTTTTACAGGTATACGGAGGTGAGAATTGCAGGTTTTGTGAACAGGAAGAAGAATAAGTAACTAAATTATATATTTCTTTTATTTTATTCTTTATAGGTGCTTGAAACCTATTTCCACCAAGTCCCAACACCTAAAAGTCTGACAAAACAATTGAGTAGTTTTTTTTTCTTTTCTTTATTACCCTAAAATAACAAAGTGAATTTTTTCGATAGATATGTTTCATTTCTTTTTGTATGGCTATCATGGCCGGCCCTGCTTTTTTCCATCCACTCTCTCACATACACAATACCATCCCGTTTTTAGCCAAGACAACAAACATATAATGTATGTTGTTCGGTTGTTCCCCATTGTTCCATATACCAAGACAATTTCTAGTCAAGAAATTCGGTAAAGATAAGAGTTAGGTGTTATTATTATAATTTACTATATATAAGAGTTAGGTGTTATTTTTCTAATTTACTATATATGCTCGATCTAACTCATCCATCCAACATGCATGGGTCACAATCAAGGTCTTTGTTGAGGTTGGTGCTCGCCCGCGTATCACTTCATGCTTCTTTGTGTCTATCCTATTCATGTTTTTTTCCATCCACTCTCTCACACACACAATACCATCCCGTTTTTAGCCAAGACAACAAACATATAATGTATGTTGTTCGGCTGTTCCCCATTGTTCCATATACCAAGACAATTTCTAGTCAAGAAATTCGGTAGAGATAAGAGTTAGGTGTTATTATTCTAATTTACTATATATAAGAGTTAGGTGTTATTTTTCTAATTTACTATATATGCTCGATCTAACTCATCCATCCAACATGCATGGGTCACAATCAAGGTCTTTGTTGAGGTTGGTGCTTATCACTTCATGCTTCTTTGTGTCTATCCTATTCATGCTTTTTTTCCATCCACTCTCTCACACAGTGGCGGAACTACAGGAGGGTCAAGCCGGGTGGGCGAGGAGGACCACCGGCCAGGGACCATTTTTTTCAGGGGCACGATTTGCCGGATTTATTATTTATAGGTATTAGAGCTCAAAAATATTTTAGTTGTTTGACCCTTCAAAATTAACTTTGGCTAAGTAGTAAATCTGAGAAAAGAAAAATGAAAAAGGAAGATATCAGAACTTTTACAGGTATACGGAGGTGAGAATTGTAGGTTTTGTGAACAGGAAGAAGAAGAAGAAGTAATTAAATTATATATTTCTTTTATTTTATTCTTTATAGGTGCTTGAAACCTATTTCCACCAAGTTCCAACACCTAAAAGTCTGACAAAACAATTGAGTAGTTTTTTTTTTCTTTTCTTTATTACCCTAAAATAACAAAGTGAATTTTTTCGATAGATATGTTTCATTTCATTTTGTATGGCTATCATGGCCGGCCCTGCTTTTTTCCATCCACTCTCTCACACACACAATATCATCCCATTTTTAGCCAAGACAACAAACATATAATGTATGTTGTTCGGCTGTTCCCCATTGTTCCATATACCAAGACAATTTCTAGTCAAGAAATTCGGTAGAGATAAGAGTTAGGTGTTATTATTCTAATTTACTATATATAAGAGTTAGGTGTTATTTTTCTAATTTACTATATATGCTCGATCTAACTCATCCATCCAACATGCATGGGTCACAATCAAGGTCTTTGTTGAGGTTGGTGCTTATCACTTCATGCTTCTTTGTGTCTATTGTCACACCCCGACCACGTAGAACCTACAAAACGTGGCGGAAACATCGGGGAGTGTTGTAACAGAATCATTGTTTCATAACACATGGAACTTGAAATATTATTTTATTGATTAAAAGAGTTACAATGTCTTGACAATCAAAGAAACATAACAAAATAACTAGTCTTGCATCTTTTATTGTCACTAAGGCCCATGTCCGCCTAAGTGTATCTTGGTCAATCCTATGCTTCATTTCCTGAAACACATGTGAAAATAGGTACGTCAGCATAAAAATGCCGGCGAGTACATAGGTTTTGTGAAAATAAGATTCATGACATCTGTTTAAGAAAATGTTTAGTCATGAACCTTGTAATTTGCTTTGTCTTTGTAAATCATTTGAAAAACAATAAGTTCAGATGATACGTATAAATAAGAGAATAATGCATGGTTAAATGAAAAACCATGTAAAAATGAGTTTGTATAAGTTAAGTTGTTTGTAAAACAATGTATTGTGAAAAGTATGTTATTTGTATAAAATGTTATATGTCTAAATTGAAATGGTTTCAAATAACGCAATGATATGTAATACCATACAATCACTTATATATAGGAAGTATCAGCGGCGTATCCACCATGCTTGTATCATATTACACACGCCTCGTTACTTAAATCACTTACTCAAACCAAACCACCAATATAAGATGTCTATGTTTAAACCAATTGTCAAAAGTCCTTGTATAAACCATGTCAAATGTTGATAGTCCAAAAGTAGTCAAGTAATGTGTAACAAATGTTTATGTATGGCTAGTGAAATGCATCAACTAAACCATAGATGAAATGCACAAAACAAAGTATTGAAGTAAAACTTGGTTTAAATCAAAGTTATGTTTTGTAAAATATATGCATGCTATACTGAATATGAACATTTATGCGGTATTGTAAAAATTCATACTTCCAAGCCTTCGACAGTCGGATAACTATGTAAAAATGAGTTATCAAAAGAATATGTATTCGGATTCGGTCATTCCTTACGTCCAAACAAACCCGAGATTTCAGGAATGGGATTTGTCAAGTCCTACGGTACCACTACCTACTACCGAGCGGCGTGATCGGTGTTAATGAATGTATAGTATAGTTTAAACAAACCAAATGCCATACCAAAATGTAAGCATGTTTTATGAAGATAATGTACCTAGTATGCTAGAGTAAACATACAAGGTAGAGCTGTAAAACAATGTGTCCATATGTTACTGGAACATATGCAACAGAGATGCAATGTAAAATAATGTACTAAGCATGTACTAAATGGACATACATAGCATGTGATGTGATGTGATGTGATGTAAAACAATGTACTAAGTATGCACACAATGGACATACATAGCATAAAATGTAATGAAATCATGTACTAATAGTGTACTAATGAACATAGCATGTATATAATGTGAAAACATGGAAAGCATGAAAGTAACAAGTAGGCACATGTGTTCCACCCCAAAACGTTTGGAAAACAGTAAAAGATGGGTCTATGTACTCACTTGAGATTGCTCAGAAGTCCTAAGATAACCACCAAGCAATGCTAGAGATCTCGGAATATCAAACGACACCTAATATAGGTAACTACATTAATAAACCGGACCTAAATCGGAAGATCGGATAGAATGAGGGCTCGTAAACCAAATGGGTATGGGAACTCATGTAGTATGGTTTAACAAAGCCTACATACTAAATGAAACCTAACCTAAGTGCTTACGACCCATTACGACCCGTTTAGGTAGCTTATGCTACTTTAACGCGTCGTTCGCGTAAAACGCGTTCGGACCGCCTAACTAGTCCTATGACAAGTAACATATGCCTTAACATGTCTAATATTGTTGTCAAATCATTTTAGATGTCAAAAGTTATGTTACATATGCTTAAAATGAATTTTGGCGTCAAAAGGGCATTTTGGTAATTTACCTAAGGCATATAAGCTACCTATCATACAACTACTTAAACGAAGCGACCATAAGGTATAACCTCGGAAGGTTATTCCCTATATACTATGGTCACCTAATGTGCTTGGTCGGATCCTAATGATCGACCAAACGGGTCGGGTTCGAAAGTATAAGCGATTCTTTAAATCGCTTACCTTACGACCCTATATAAGCACTAAACTAAAAGTGACGAGCTAAGCATGTTAAAACATGCTTAACTAAGTTTAGAAAACAGGTTTGGTATCAAAACAAACGGTTTTGATACCCATAAGTAGTTTGGTTACAAAATACGCAAGAATACGTATTCTGACCGAAACTACGGCTCGTCACTGAGCCTAGATAACGTGGTAATCAGTAGGTATAGTCACAAAGGACTATAACCATCGTGATTACAATCACGTTGCGAAGTTCAAACGAAATTCGCATTGACCATAAGCTGGTCAATGCAGAAAGTCAAACAAAGTTTGACTTTCAGACTCGAAAAGCAATAAAAGAACGAAAGAATACTCACGTAGGGTCCCCGAATGCTAATCTAGATCAAAATAGCTCAGGTATGAAACAAAGGTTTCAACTTAGAGCATTTGAGATCAGATTCTAGTGAGTTTAGAGGTTGGATGGCAAGGGGTATTTATAGTGAATGGTCCACCATTAGGATCGTTTGTCGAAATACGTGCCTTAATCTCATCCGTACATGTGTCGGAACCTTATGGTACCCAAAAAGGCCACTCACCATAAGAGTTTGACACTTGGCACTTGACCTTTGGAGAGTGTTAAGGGCTATTAAAAGATGAAAAAAAACGTTTTGCTGCATCTGGCCCCTGTTTACGGACCTAGTTTGGCAGATTTACAGTTTCAGTCCCTGCAACCTCAAAACTTGGTTTTCGATACGTTTTTTTTACGCGTTTAAGCCCTGTTAACCCCATTTCAAAGCTCTAAAATGAAGTTAAAGTATAGGGAACTTAAAATGTGTTCAAAAATATCTCGGGTGTCGGTTCGTTTAGCCGTACGGTTACGTTGTTCGGTTAATTACGACGGAATGCGCATAAGCGCGAAAAATGATCCAAATGGCGTGACGAATGGATTTTTCTTATGCCAAACACTAAAATAAAATATTTTAGTGCTTACATAAATTTTTGGATGTCCGGATGTATTCAGAACGTAAGTTATGCACGAAAATGCAAACTTGTGCACTTTTTGACGCTTTTAGTACCTGAATGAGCCAAAAGTTTATTTTAGCACACCGAACCCCTCAAAGCCTATTTATAAGATATATAAAGGATATTTAAGGTGTGTTTAACTTATGCTCATGTTCCGGAATGTCTGTTACAGTTCAAATTGGCATACTTTCGCAGCTTGTCAAGTTTAGTCCCTGTAAGCGAATTAACTTGTTTTTGCCATACCAAAGCCTTCAAAACTTATTTCTAAGTTATGTAAAGGTTATTTAAGGTATGTTAAGCCTATGTCACTATTCCGGAGTGTTTGTTGCATTAAACTGGTTATATTTACGCATCGGTGCGCGTATAACCTTCCAGAAAGCGATTTAGAGTTTGGAATTGAACAAAAATTGATATGTGCAAATGATACACATATTTTTACAAATCCCAAGTATGAAATATAATATTTCATTGGTTCGGTATTTGTTTGATGGTCGTCGAGGCACAGGTGTTACAGTCTCCCCTACTTTAGGAAATTTCGTCCCGAAATTTATTTAGAGGAAACTTGTGAGAGTTTAAAACATGAAGTTGAAAAGATCGAACAATATTGGTTAGGGTTCTGAACTTCTAGTAACCTTAATAACATTATGCTTGCAATGTAAGAGGGACACTTATATACAAGTATATGAAGCGTCATTGGTGCGTCCACCGTACCTCCATTACATCGTTCTCATTTTGTTATTGTTGTCGTTATCGGTTCTTACACATAATAAATCTTACTGGGTTTCTGTGCACTAAATTTCATAATTATGTACGCGTCCATAATTAGACAATTCCTTGCACAGTTCACACAGTCTATTTTATAATGTGTAGTGTAAAACCAAATGAACAAACCTGTGATGAGTGTGACTAGACCGCCATAGAGTCCTTTTAATTAAGTCAATAAATGATCTAAATAGACTATCAAGGAGTCTGTTCAGCTACATCACTAGATGTCGTCCTTTAACCAGATTGTGAATCAATCTTTTTTTACTAGACCTCTAAAAGGGTCTCTTATGAAACATGGAGTGGTACTATATAATCCAAGGGTCTTAACTATTATATAGAAGCCCATTAAGGATTTAAGGCAGTACCTTTTGACTATCCTGCTACGAATCCCTCATATGGAGATATGAAAGATCCTGCGAGGATTTGGATAACAAATATCCAGAGTATAAAAACACAAAATGCATAAAAGAAAACATAAGATGAATAAACACATAGTCACATAACCACAAAATTGTTTGTTAATTTATCTTGTTAATTGCGTACATGCATTTAAAGCACACTAGAAATCCATTCCGTGGATTTCATTTGGTACTTTAAACGTTATCAATAATCTAACTATAAAGATAGAAAGATTCAAAAAGAAAATTCGATTTCGATTATTAGGAACCGAAATGTTCGAATTTAGGTACATAAGGAATCCAATTAAGGACTCTGATTTGTATGACAATTATCCACAAGGATTTAATTGTGAAGATAAAAAGATCCCATATGGATTTTAGAGGTTGAAGATGTTTTGAAACCTTGCACTGGACGTGCTTAAGTCAAAACATGAAGTTGAAATGCTTATGAAGTTGAGATGCTCGATATGCCAAGGCGACATATGAAGCGAAATTTGAAGGTTAAGTCAATGCATGAGAAAAATATTTTTTTTTGCAATACTATGCATGGGGTTCTAAAAATGTGTTCAATGTTTTTGAAACCTTATATATAATACCTTTGAAATCATAAAGTAGTTGTATTAGGTAGGTATATTCATAAAAATGTTTTAAAATCATGCGAAATGAATTTTGAAATTATGTATAAGGTTTTTGGAAAACATGAATGATGCTTTTGAAATCATGCACTTGATAAGAAAATATATTGTACTAATATTGTTTTCAGGCTATGTGAGACATTTTGAAATCATGAAGGTTGTTTTTGAAAATACAGACAAAGCTTTGTGCATTTGTTATGTTTAAGTAAATACACTATATTAAAAATGTTTTCGAACTATGTATAGGATGTTTTGAAATCATGTAGGTTGTTTTGAAAACTTATGTTATGCATGTTGAAGAAATCAGAACGTAATGGGTATGAGATTTGAAAATACTCTTAGTTATCTATCCAAGAATTCAAAGGCACAGATGTGTGAAAAGCACGATTACTCATAATTTCGATTTATTTCTTGTACTTCGTTTCCTAGAATGAAACGAGTACTTAGAATTTTCCAAAGGAATCATGAACAAACGCAAGAATGGGAAATTCGCAAAAGTAGTTTGTAAGGAATATAGTTCCTTAATGTAGGTATCATAGGAAAAGTCATACACATATGTAGCTACAATTGTACATCAGAATTTGTGAACAATAATTTATTTATAAACAAAACAGATTGTTTCACATTACAAGAAAATAAAAGAACAAAAGCATAAGACAGCAACATCCTTTGTTCAGTCAAATGCTCATCCGAGGGTCAGATTTGCATTAGCAAGCTTTGGGCAATCCCTCCGGAAATGGCCCATCTCGCCACAGTTGTAGCAAGACCCCGGCGAGAAACGAGCTTGAGCAGGATTGTCATCAGCTTGATTTGGTACAGCTGCAGTTGGGCAAACCCTTGCTGTATGACCTATAAGTCCACAAATCTGGCATTTGCGGCACTTCACACTAGCATGATGATGGAGGCTACATTGGTTGCACAAGGGTGCAGTACCATTGTATGGCTTCCTAGTAGGGGGTTGAGCTGGTTGGTTGGGGACGGCTTGATCATTGTGAGCGACCACGGCGAAATTCTGAGAAGCCTTTCGCTTCTTTGACTTCTTAGGAGATCGTTCATCCATGGTCTTTGATTCCTCGATTGGTTTCTTGGCTGATGGTGCTGTCACCTGACTAGGTCCTGCCTGTCTTGGTGACTCTTGAGTGGCTTCATCCTGGAGACGATACATGGTAGTAGTTAATTCAACAGTCTTCAGGACTACTTCGCCTATTCGTTGAGCGAATTTGGCTGTCTGCTCGGACATTTGACCGGTGCTGAGAGGAAGAGACATTCTAGAAGCAAATGAAAGGCATAGGAAGAAACAGGTGAAAGGTTATTGGATAATCAATACAGAATGGTAACGAATGAAAATTGTGATCATTTGTTTGTTTCCTAAGGCAAACAAATGAGATGGTGACAAATCAAAGTAAATGGGTCAAAAATAATGTATCGCGAAGACATGCTCGCCTATAAGTGAACACTCATCCCAAGAATTCCCAGGTAAGCACAACTGGTCTCGCGTCTGATGAGATGTATACGAAGTGCTTGCCTAGACAGAAAACCCAGAATACAGGCATTCACCCTTCCAGTTTGCACGTGTTCACATTATTTAAAACCCAAGACCTTGACGAGGTTTTGAAAAACTCAAAGGGGTTCAAAACTATATAACAGAGGGTTCAAAACCTTACAATAAAGGGTTCAAAACCTAGTAATCAATCATCCTAGAACAGATGATTAGTTTTCAAAGTGGTTTTGAAATTTATGTTCTTGTTGTGGTTGTCGCCTAAGGATAGGTGACAGTATTGTTTTATGACTAAACGCAAGTAAACTCGCGTTAGGGTCCTAAGAAGGTTATAGACTAGGTCAAAGTATTACTAATAACCTAATTCCCTATAACCATGAGCTCTGATACCAACTTTTCTGTCACACCCCGACCACGTAGAACCTACAAAACGTGGCGGAAACATCGGGGAGTGTTGTAACAGAATCATTGTTTCATAACACATGGAACTTGAAATATTGTTTTATTGATTAAAAGAGTTACAATGTCTTGACAATCAAAGAAACATAACAAAATAACTAGTCTTGCATCTTTTATTGTCACTAAGGCCCATGTCCGCCTAAGTGTATCTTGATCAATCCTATGCTTCATTTCCTGAAACACATGTGAAAATAGGTACGTCAGCATAAAAATGCCGGCGAGTACATAGGTTTTGTGAAAATAAGATTCATGACATCTGTTTAAGAAAATGTTTAGTCATGAACCTTGTAATTTGCTTTGTCTTTGTAAATCATTTGAAAAACAATAAGTTCAGATGATACGTATAAATAAGAGAATAATGCATGGTTAAATGAATAACCATGTAAAAATGAGTTTGTAAAAGTTAAGTTGTTTGTAAAACAATGTATTGTGAAAAGTATGTTATTTGTATAAAATGTTATATGTCTAAATTGAAATGATTTCAAATAACGCAAAGATATGTAATACCATACAATCACTTATATATAGGAAGTACCAGCGGCGTATCCACCATGCTTGTATCATATTACACACGCCTCGTTACTTAAATCACTTACTCAAACCAAACCACCAATATAAGATGTCTATGTTTAAACCAATTGTCAAAAGTCCTTGTATAAACCATGTCAAATGTTGATAGTCCAAAAGTAGTCAAGTAATGTGTAACAAATGTTTATGTATGGCTAGTGAAATGCATCAACTAAACCATAGATGAAATGCACAAAACAAAGTATTGAAGTAAAACTTGGTTTAAATCAAAGTTATGTTTTGTAAAATATATGCATGCTATACTGAATATGAACATTTATGCGGTATTGTAAATATTCATACATCCAAGCCTTGCGACAGTCGGATAACTATGTAAAAATGAGTTATCAAAAGAATATGTATTCGGATTCGGTCATTCCTTACGTCCAAACAAACCCGAGATTTCAGGAATGGGATTTATCAAGTCCTATGGTACCACTACCTACTACCGAGCGGCGTGATCGGTGTTAATGAATGTATAGTATAGTTTAAACAAACCAAATGTCATACCAAAATGTAAGCATGTTTTATGAAGATAATGTACCTAGTATGCTAGAGTAAACATACAAGGTAGAGCTGTAAAACAATGTGTCCATATGTTACTGGAACATATGCAACAGAGATGCAATGTAAAATAATGTACTAAGCATGTACTAAATGGACATACATAGCATGTGATGTGATGTGATGTAAAACAATGTACTAAGTATGCACACAATGGACATACATAGCATAAAATGTAATGAAATCATGTACTAATAGTGTACTAATGAACATAGCATGTATATAATGTGAAAACATGGAAAGCATGAAAGTAACAAGTAGGCACATGTGTTCCACCCCAAAACGTTTGGAAAACAGTAAAAGAGGGGTCTATGTACTCACTTGAGATTGCTCAGAAGTCCTAAGATAACCACCAAGCAATGCTAGAGATCTCGGAATATCAAACGACACCTAATATAGGTAACTACATTAATAAACCGGACCTAAATCGGAAGATCGGATAGAATGAGGGCTCGTAAACCAAATGAGTATGGGAACTCATGTAGTATGGTTTAACAAAGCCTACATACTAAATGAAACCTAACCTAAGTGCTTACGACCCATTACGACCCGTTTAGGTAGCTTATGCTACTTTAACGCGTCGTTCGCGTAAAACGCGTTCGGACCGCCTAACTAGTCCTATGACAAGTAACATATGCCTTCACATGTCTAATATTGTTGTCAAATCAGTTTAGATGTCAAAAGTTATGTTACATATGCTTAAAATGAATTTTGGCGTCAAAAGGGCATTTTGGTAATTTACCTAAGGCATATAAGCTACCTATCATACAACTACTTAAACGAAGCGACCATAAGGTATAACCTCAGAAGGTTATTCCCTATATACTATGGTCACCTAATGTGCTTGGTCGGATCCTAATGATCGACCAAACGGGTCGGGTTCGAAAGTATAAGCGATTCTTTAAATCGCTTACCTTACGACCCTATATAAGCACTAAACTAAAAGTGACGAGCTAAGCATGTTAAAACATGATTAACTAAGTTTAGAAAACAGGTTTGGTATCAAAACAAACGGTTTTGATACCCATAAGTAGTTTGGTTACAAAATACGCAAGAATACGTATTCTGACCGAAACTACGGCTCGTCACTGAGCCTAGATAACGTGGTAATCAGTAGGTATAGTCACAAAGGACTATAACCATCGTGATTACAATCACGTTGCGAAGTTCAAACGAAATTCGCATTGACCATAAGCTGGTCAATGCAGAAAGTCAAACAAAGTTTGACTTTCAGACTCGAAAAGCAATAAAAGAACGAAAGAATACTCACGTAGGGTCCCCGAATGCTAATCTAGATCAAAATAGCTCAGGTATGAAACAAAGGTTTCAACTTAGAGCATTTGAGATCAGATTCTAGTGAGTTTAGAGGTTGGATGGCAAGGGGTATTTATAGTGAATGGTCCACCATTAGGATCGTTTGTCGAAATACGTGCCTTAATCTCATCCGTACATGTGTCGGAACCTTATGGTACCCAAAAAGGCCACTCACCATAAGAGTTTGACACTTGGCACTTGACCTTTGGAGAGTGTTAAGGGCTGTTAAAAGATGAAAAAAAACGTTTTGCTGCATCTGGCCCCTGTTTACGGACCTAGTTTGGCAGATTTACAGTTTCAGTCCCTGCAACCTCAAAACTTGGTTTTCGATGCGTTTTTTTTTGACACGTTTAAGCCCTGTTAACCCCATTTCAAAGCTCTAAAATGAAGTTAAAGTATAGGGAACTTAAAATGTGTTCAAAAATATCTCGGGTGTCGGTTCGTTTAGCCGTACGGTTACGTTGTTCGGTTAATTACGACGGAATGCGCATAAGCGCGAAAAATGATCCAAATGGCGTGACGAATGGATTTTTCTTATGCCAAACACTAAAATAAAATATTTTAGTGCTTACATAAATTTTTGGATGTCCGGATGTATTCAGAACGTAAGTTATGCACGAAAATGCAAACTTGTGCACTTTTTGACGCTTTTAGTACCTGAATGAGCCAAAAGTTTATTTTAGCACACCGAACCCCTCAAAGCCTATTTCTAAGCTATATAAAGGATATTTAAGGTGTGTTTAACTTATGGTCATGTTCCGGAATGTCTGTTACAGTTCAAATTGGCATACTTTCGCAGTTTGTCAAGTTTAGTCCCTGTAAGCGAATTAACTTGTTTTTGCCATACCAAAGCCTTCAAAACTTATTTCTAAGTTATGTAAAGGTTATTTAAGGTATGTTAAGCCTATGTCACTATTCCGGAGTGTTTTTTTGCATTAAACTGGTTATATTTACGCATCGGTGCGCGTATAACCTTCCAGAAAGCGATTTAGAGTTTGGAATTGAACAAAAATTGATATGTGCAAATGATACACATATTTTTACAAATCCCAAGTATGAGATATAATATTTCATTGGTTCGGTATTTGTTTGATGGTCGTGGAGGCACATGTGTTACATCTATCCTATTCATGCTTTTTTCCATCCACTCTCTCACACAGGGGCGGAACTAGAGGAGAGTCAAGCCGGGTGGGCGGGGCGGACCACCGACCAGGGCCCATTTTTTTCAGGGGCATGATATGCCGAATTTATTATTTATAGGTATTAGAGCTCGAAAATATTTTAGTTGTTTGACCCTTCAAAATTAACTTTGGCTAAGTAGTAAATCTGAGAAAAGAAAAATGAAAAAGAAAGATATCGGAACTTTTACAGGTATACGGAGGTGAGAATTGCAGGTTTTGTGAACAGGAAGAAGAAGAAGTAACTAAATTATATATTTATTTTATTTTATTCTTTATAGGTGCTTGAAACCTATTTCCACCAAGTCCCAACACCTAAAAGTCTGACAAAACAATTGAGTAGTTTTTTTTTTCTTTTCTTTATTACCCTAAAATAACAAAGTGAATTTTTTCGATAGATATGTTTCATTTCTTTTTGTATGGCTATTTGATTTAACTAAATTATTACTTTATTAACATATGATGTGTTCGACTGTTTCTTAGTTAATATATATTTTTTATTTTAGGATTTTTTATTTTAGTTTGTCAAAAAAATATTATTATAATATGCAGTTATTTTAATTTGTCAAAAATATTATTATAATATACAAACGATTTTTTGAAAACATACTTTGGTAAAATACTAAAATATCAAACGTACAGACTTTATCAAATTTGTTTTTATGCAACGGAGGTAATTAATCAAATTTGTTTTTATGCAATGGAGGTAATTATTAAAGAAGTCGAGAAGTAGAATTACAGGAGATGAATTTGTTTGGTGATTTAACACTATCATTAAGTGGAGAAGTATGAATTGTTTTTACCCAATACATTTAAAACTAGAAATTTCAAAATTTATAACTTAAGCCCTGTATCTATTAGCTTAATACCCATTTTAGTTTCAAAAAATAAAAATAATAACGAGCGGCCAAAAAAATTAGCTTACACTATCTATTTCACTAAGGCCTAAGGGGCACGTTTTTACGGGCTCGGACAGGGCATCTGAATTCTCAGGGCCGACGCTGAATACCGATCCCGAATTTCACCCAAACTAGGTACCGATACCGAAACATGTCGGTTCGGTATCGGTACGGTACGGTATCGGTATTTTGAGGGTCGGTATCGGTATTATACCGATACCGTACCGATACCGAAAACGCCAAAAAGTGGATACCGATAGGGATACCGAAAAAATTCGGTATCGGTATTTCGGAATCGGGATCGGTATGGGATCGGTATTCGGTGGCATATGCTCACCCCTAGTATCTCCTACTCTCTGAAACTTCTTTATTATTAATTAGAGAAAAATTCTCGGGTAGTCCCTGTGGTTTGTCCATTTTTCACCTTTAGTCTCTAACTTTCTAAAATTACAGCTATAGTCCCAAAGTTTTGCAATTTCGTTCCCGAATAGTCCCCGGTGTGGATGGAGATTAGCTTTTGGTGTTTAGTGGATGTGAAATGACAAAAATGTCCTTACTATTAAAAAATAACAAATAAAACATTAAAAGAATAAAAAATACATGTAGGCCCTACCTATCCACTACCCACCCCACCCCCACCCCATGTCTTCTTCCACCTTTCTTTTAACTTGCAATAACATAGAATCACCGCCACCACCAACCAAAATTAACCCACCATCAGGGGCGGATTTAGACTTAGCTAGGGGGTTCCCGGGAACTAGTTCGATTCATAATTTATAGTGTTAACGTATAAAGAATATTCTGAAGGAACCCCTTAATATTTTGTAGAGGAACCTTATAAACAAATGTATAGAGTGGTTCACTGGTTAATGTTCACGCTCTGTAACATGCGTCGCAAGTTCGAATCTTGTATAAACCGTTTTTTTTTTGCCTTTTTTTTCTTTTTTTTAAGTGAAAACAAATCAGGGATTAGGGTTTAGTTTCTTATTTGCGCCCGCGCTTCATTTTGGTAAACTGGACCCGCGCTTCTTTGTGTCTTGTAATCTATTGCCAAAAGATGATGTAATTAGTAACTAAGTTCACATTGGCTTACATTATTGGGTTAAAATTTTATAAAAAAAGCGTTATCAACCTGATGTAGAAGGTTTGCCACTTCCATATGGACCACCAGACTCCTTGTTTTTGGATGATCCTGTGTTGTTAGAGTGTGATGGATGTCTTCCAAAAACAAACAAATTCTAATGGGTAAGATTCTGTGATTCGGTTAACAGTGAATGAAAATAGTAGTAATATGTGATTTTGGGTTAATCCATAAAAAAGATCCAGAAAGAGGGAGAAGGATACCGTGGAGGAGGGACCGAAAACAATGCTGAAAAGGCCTGACGAGGAGGCCGAGGATGCATCCTTGGGGCCAAACAGATTGTCCGTAAATGAAGAAGAACCACCGGATGGATGCTTTTTGTGATCCATTATCAGTTGAAAATTGGTTAGTTTTTACAAAAAATCTAAAACAATCTTGATTAATTGATGTAGGAAAAAGAAAAGACTTTGTTGGATGTATCAACTGAAAGGGTGAATGGTAGTTATTTGTAGGCGCCAAAAAGTGCTATTGAAGTCGACACTTAACAATAAAACATTGTATCTTTTGGTACGTGTAGGTGGTTGGGTCAGGTGAGTCCCACAAGTTGTTCGATTCATAATTTATAGTGTTAACGTATAAAGAATATTCTGAAGGAACCCCTTAATATTTTGTAGAGGAACCTTATAAACAAATGTATAGAGTGGTTCACTGGTTAATGTTCACGCTGTGTAACATGCGTCGCAAGTTCGAATCTTGTATAAACCGTTTTTTTTTTTTTGCCTTTTTTTATTTTTTTTAAGTGAAAAACAAACTAGGGATTAGGGTTTAGTTTCTTATTTGCTCCCCTTTCCTTTTTACTCTCAAATGAAAAACACAGCATCATCTCCACTCTCTAGCCACTCATCCACCATTGTTCCTTCATTGAAGATCAGTCATCCACCTTCATCTCTACAGGTAAATTTCTCCATTTCAATCTAGATATTCATCAATTTAGCCACTCTCAATCTCATATTTATTCCATTTTATACAGTCAAGTATGCTTCTGTTTGAGGTTTTGTGTATTTGAACGAATAACAACTAATTAGGACTTCTAATATAAGACTTGTTTAGATCTATCTACTTGTGTATTTGAACAAACAACAGCTAATTAACTTTGCCAATCCCATTTTGATAAGCTTCCCTAAAACTTCAAGTTTTCAAATGAAACCCATCTAGTCGACTTTATGTAGCTAGAAATTAATGATAGACACTTTTTCACAAAATTCAAATTAATTTAATTATGTGATTTAATATTGTTTTCCTTTGTTTAAGGATGGTTCTGTGAATTAATATTGTTTTCCTTATTTTCTTTTTTGAGCCTTGGAGTTTCAACAAAATGATGCTTGTTTGATATTTAGGTAGTATGCAAAGGGGAATTCCAAATTTTTTTCCAAAGACAACCATCAAATGGTGAATCATCATCTTCAAGTAGTAAACCACTGAAAATAGATATGGATAATCTTCCATGGGATCCTTCCGAGAGGTTTGATATTTATGTTTCGTGTTTTCAAATTTACCATGACGATTGCCAATCAGTAAAAATTACACAAATATTCAATTAATAAAACACATAATCACATTATTGGCAATCAGTAAAAATTAAGTATTTCTAAATACTTAATTGGCTTAAAATCAGTGGCTCTGATACCACATTTTTCTGTCACGGCCCCCGACCCAGTTTTACCCGTTTCAGGAGCCGCGGGACAGGAAATCCCGTGGTATTTATTTAGTTGAGTTTAACAGCGAAAGTTTTCTTCAGGATCTTTTTAAAACTGAAATTTCCCGATTTATTTTATTTCACAACTCGGGATAAAATCCCGGTAATTTACAATCACAATATTTCACGGAGAAATCTTTATTTTACTAAACATGTTTCCTTATTTTATATTGAGCCACTTTCTTAAGCTTGTAGTGCTTCACGGCACTTTTCCTGGATCACAACAGATCACCTGAAACATGTTTGAAAAAAGGTTTTGTCAGCGGGAAATACTGGTGAATCATTCTTTTATGAAAACGACACATTTGTTATAATTTACAGTATTAAGAGCGATTACAATGTTTTCCGATATCAAACCAACTACCCACAGTATTTGTCACTCGACCACTCATTGGCTATCTCGTTGTCCAATGGTGTCTGTGTCTATGGTCATATCACCCCTTGGCTAACCCGTTGTCCAATGGTGATGATTATCAAGTATTTTATACAAACCCCACATACTGGCTGTAATTTGGTGACTACAAAGACTTAATCCCTGTAATTATAACTTTGACAATAACATGCTTTTGTAAACAAATTTGATAAAAAGAGAATGACTCACATTGCAGATTTAATTTGAGCAGAGCCTAGCCTATTGATTATCCTTTTAACCTAAATTTAATAACATGCACATAACTCGGTTAGTAACTTAATACAGCATTTACGATAACTCACGAGATTAAACCCTCACATCGAATGACAAAGTGCGATACTTAAACATCCATCGATTTAACGACGAATGACAAAGCATAAACCCTAATGTGGGCAGCACTTAAACATCCATTGGATAGTTTAATCGATCGGACATTGAATCATAGCAGTGATCGAGTTAATACCCGGTATCGGAGCAGCGCCTCACTAATATAATTGCCAATTTCGACTTCAGAGTACTAAAACTTCGTTTTTGAAAGTTTTAATCGACACCAGTGGATTGTGCAACTGACGGGCTATTTATAGCTGATTTTGAGGTCTTACGCGGCCCGCGTAAGCCTTCAGCTTAACTTTACGCGGCCCGCGTGGCCGCCTAGTCTACGACTAGCCTTGATTGGTCATCAGTAGGTTAGCCAGGTGGTTCGATACGTGGATCCGGATACTTATCCGGTCAACTTAACATTGACGCGGCCCGCGTAAGACATGCCTTGTCTTTTACGCGACCCGCCTGAGAACCATATTTCTGATTTTCTTGATTTTTCATGTAGGGTAAGGTTCAGGGGTCCGGGTTTATACTTACGGGTATTTTTAGGATAATTTTGAGAGTCCTTACATTCTCCCCACCTTAATTAAAATCTCGTCCTCGAGATTTACTGGAATAAGTGAGGATATTTCCGCTTCATCTCTGATTCCAACTCCCACGTGTATTCAGGTCCTCTCTTTGAATCCCACTTGACTTTGACAAGTACTAACCGTTTGTGTTTGAGAAACTTGATTTTCGGTCTTCTATTTGTAATGGCTTTTCAACAAACTTTAACCTTTCGTTTACCTCTATATCTTGGAGATGTACTATCAAAGATTCATCTGATAGACATCTCTTGAGGTTGGATACATGAAATACGTCATGTACTCCAGCTAACTCTTCTGGTAGTTGTAAACGATAAGCAACTGGTCCTATACGTTGGATTACTGAAAATGGTCCTACGTATCGTGGACTTAGCTTTCCTTTCTTACCGAATCGAACTACTCCTTTCCAAGGAGAAACTTTCAATAGTACTTTGTCTCCTACTTGAAATTCCAACGGCTTACGTCTATTGTCGGCATAACTCTTCTGGCGATCTCGAACCGTCTACAATCTTTCCTTGATTTGTGTAATCTTATCAGTAGTTTCTTGCACAATCTCCGGACCTGATAATTGACTTTCTCTTATTTCTGCCCAACATACTGGAGTTCTGCACTTTCGTCCATACAGTGCCTCGAATGGGGCAGTTTCAATACTTGAATGATAACTATTGTTATAGGAGAATTCAATTAATGGTAAGTGATCGTCCCAATTTCCACCAAAATCTATCACACATGCTCTGAGCATATCTTCTAGAGTTTGGATTGTTCTTTCACTTTGTCCATCTGTTTGTGGATGATATGTTGTGCTTAAATTTAGTCGAGTTCCCATTGCTTCTTGGAAACTTGTCCAGAAATGAGAAGTAAAATGACTATCCCTATCCGAAACAACGGAGAGTGGAACTCCATGTAGGGATACAACTTCATCTACATACAATTTTGCTAACCTTTCCATGCTAAAGGTTTCTTTCATTGGTAGAAAGTGAGCTGATTTGGTTAATCGATCCATAATTACCCAAATCGCATCATTACCTTTTCTGATTTTGGGCAATTTAGTAACAAAATCCATTGTTATGAGTTCCCATTTCCATACAGGCATTTCTAATTGTTGTAGTAGACCTGAAGGTTTCTGATGTTCTGCCTTAACTTGTGAACAAGTAAGACACTTAGAAACATATCGAGCTATATCCTTTTTCATTCCTATCCACCAAAAGTTATTTCTTAAATCTTGGTACATCTTATTGTTTCCTGGGTGCATGGTATACCTAGATTTATGGGCCTCTTCTAAAATCTTATTTCTCAATTTTCCCTGCTTAGGTACCCATATTCTGCTTTTGTGGAATCTCCAAATTTCATCAGCTCCTTGCTCTAATTCTTTTATTCGTCCTTTCATTCCTTCAGCATCATCTTGAATTGCTGTTTCCTGAACATTCCTTAATTGTTCTATTAAATCTAATTGTAGATTTAATCTAAGAGCACGAACTTGTCGTTGTTTTTCATGATATTTACGACTTAAGGCATCTGCAACTACATTTGCCTTTCCTTCGTGATATTGAATATCATAGTCGTAGTTACTTAGGATTTCCATCCATCTCCTTTGCCTCATGTTTAATTCTTTTTGCCCAAATATATATCTTAAACTCTTATGATCCGTATAGACATTAAATTTACTTCCGTACAGATAATGTCTCCAAATCTTAAGGGCAAAAATTATAGCTCCTAATTCTAAGTCATGAGTTGTATAGTTTTCCTCGAGCTTTTTCAATTGCCTTGAAGCATACGCAATTACTTTCTTGCATTGCATTAGCACACATCCAAATCCTAGTTTTGAAGCATCACAATATACTTCAAAATCTTCAGTTCCTTCTGGTAAGGCTAGGATTGGAGCATTGGTTAATTTCTGTTTTAAGATTCTAAAGGCTTCTTCTTGTTTAGGTCCCCATTCAAACTTAACTGTTTTACAGGTTAGCTTAGTTAATGGTACAGCTATCTTGGAAAAATCCTTAATAAACCGTCTATAGTATCCAGCTAAGCCTATAAAACTTCTAATTTCCATTGCGAGTTGTGGAACCTTCCATTTGATAATTGCCTCTATCTTAGCAGGATCTACATGAATACCTTTGTGATTTACCATGTGACCTAAAAATTGCACTTCCTTTAGCCAAAATTCACATTTTGAAAATTTGGCATATAGCTTTTCGTTTCTTAATAAAGTTAAGAGTGCATGTAAGTGCTCACAATGTTCTGTCTGACTTTTGGAATAAATAAGTATATCGTCGATGAAAGCAATTACAAATTTATCCAAATACGGTTTACAGATTCTATTCATCATGTCCATAAATGCTGCAGGAGCATTTGTTAATCCAAAGGGCATGACTGTAAACTCGTAATGACCATACCTAGTTCTGAAAGCAGTTTTAGGTATGTCTTCCTCTTGTACCTTCAATTGATGATATCCGGAGCGTAAGTCTATCTTAGAAAAATATCTAGCTCCTTGAAGTTGATAAAAAAGATCATCAATCCTAGGTAATGGGTATCGATTCTTAATTGTAACCTTATTCAATTCTCTATAATCAATACACATTCTCATCGAACCATCCTTATTCTTTACAAACAACACTAGTGCTCCCCACGGGGATGAACTAGGTTGTATGAAACCTTTACTTAGTAATTCATCTAATTGCTTTTTCAATTCTAACATTTCTGTGGGTGCTAACGGATAAGGTGCCTTAGCTATCAGTGTAGTTCCTGGGATTAGATGAATTCTAAATTCTACTTCCCTATCTGGGGGTAATCCTGGTAATTCTTCTGGGAATACATCCGGATATTCTGAGACTACAGGAATTTCCTTAAGTTCTTTACCCTTAGTATTAATGATTACTGAAATCATATATACCATTCCTTGCTTTCGTTCATAACTAGCAACTTTCATTACTGATATGAACTTCATGGGTTTACGTGGTTTATCTCCTGTAATCATGATTATTTCTCCAGTAGGTGCCTGAATTTCTATAGAATTCTTATCATAAAGGATTCGAGCATGGTTGGCTACTAACCAATCCATTCCTAATACAACATCAAATTCAGCTAATTTCATAGGTAACAGGTTTGCAGAGAATTTATGACCTAAAAGTTCTATATTTCCTTCCCGCAAAACTTTATCTATCTTAACTGAATTCCCATCTGCCGTTTCAACTCTAAAAATCTGCCTAATGTTGGTTAAAGGTAAATTAAGAGCTTGACAGAATAAAGCATTTATAAAACTTTGGTTTGCACCAGAGTCAAATAATACTTTTGCGTATACGTTGTGAACTAAGAACGCACCAGCTATCACATCTGGGATGAGTTCTGCTTCTTGAGTGGTCAGCTGGAATGCCCTGGCATTCTTCTTAATATTTCCGTCGGCCGGCTTGGCTTTGTTGTCTGCTGGTTTAACCAATTTCGGGCAATCTGGCCTGAAATGTCCAGTTTCTCCACAATTGTAACAAATTGTGGATTTCTTCCTGCAGTTTTCTTCACGATGTCCTACAACTTTACAAAAGTTGCAGGTTACATTGCATCTTCCAAAATGTTTCCTTCTGCAACTCTTGCAGAAAGGCGGAATTGAGGATTGTCCCGTTCCTCTTCTCTTGAAGCTGTTATTATTACCCGTACGAAATCCTTGGGTAATTTTCTGAGCCAAATCCTTTTTCCTGTTATCATCTCTTGTGCGTACCAGTTCATCAGTTAGGGTGTTGGCTAATTCCACTGCATCGTCAATAGTACGAGGTCTCACAGCTTTAACGATATTGCGGATTTCGCTAATTAATCCCCAAATATAGCGAGAAATGAGTACCGGTTCTAGCGAAGCCAGTGTTGGTACGACTCTAGCATATTCAAAGAATGTCGAAGTATAACCGCGACAATCTACACCCGTCATACGATGATTTAGAAACTTATTCGTCATTTGCTCTTTTTCGTATTCGAGACAGAATTTTCTTTCTACAAGACTCTTAAATTCTTCCCAGTTCATTGCGTACGCCATCATCCTTCTTTTTGCTTGTAACACTGTGTTCCACCATTCTAGCGCCCCTTCTTTGAAAAGATTTGACGCATACATGACCTTGTCGTCTTTGTCACATTTACTTATTGCAATCACTGCCTCGGTTTTCTCTAACCAATGCAGTGCCGCGGTTGCTCCTTCATTGCCTACAAATTCCGTGGGTTTACAAGCAAGAAATTCTTTGAAAGTGCAACCAGGTGTTGCAGCTTTCATTTTCTTAAGGAGCGGAGCTTGCCGTGGTTCATTATCATGATTAATATGATTATTGCCTCCGTTTACGCTATTACTGAAGTTATCTTCAGAAATACGTTTGCTTGGAATGATTTGTTGAGGTTCTACAGGTTTCTGGACAGCAGCAACGATTGCTGGAATAGCATTGGCTATTCCTTGAGCAACGATATTTTCTATATCTTGCCTAGTCATATATTTATCCCCCGGGTGTTGTTCAGATTGGTTAACCTCATTTACTGGTTCATTACCAATGTTTGCCATCTGATAATTAATATATAACTAGGTTTTTTTTCAGTCGCGCGTTGCGGCGAAACGGAGCAAATTATAATGTAAAATGTAGCATGCTTTTTAGAAAGGCAAACCATTATAATCGGTTCATTTTATCATTGTATTATTTTACGATAGCAAATAAATACTTTATTTTTAATATAAATTCGTTTTTAATAAAACTTATATTAATCGAGGGTAAAAAGTAAGCTCAACTACGTACTTAAGTTTATAGAAGAAAAATTAACGAACATAATTTATTAAAGAAATATCAAATTAATTGATGAAGTAAAGATGAATTTAAAAAAAAAAGAAAATATTATTAAAAACAAAATAAATGATAAGGGAAATATGGTTTTAGGAAAGGAAAAATAAAACTACGTTAAAAGCTTAAAGTAAATCGAAAAAATTTAAAATATGTTAAAAGTTAATATTAAAAAAATATATATTAATATAATAAAACATTAAAAAGTTATATATTATTTTAAATTTGAAATTACTATTCATCATCCTTGGAAACTATATATACTAGTAGAATTTCTCCGCGCGTTGCGGCGGGAATCCAGTACAATTTATTACGGTATCGCTACGGTATCGAAACTCGATATAGCAACCCAAAGACAAAACTCAAAAATAAAGTCATGATATGCCAAAAACGACAACGATACATATTTTATATTGACGAAAACCATAAAAACAAATATTAGAAATTATTTTAAACGAATACCAATAATGATTATGTTGGTACCGTTACCAATGTTGTTCGCCTAAAATCGACGCAACACCAATATTGTTGGGACAATATACGTTTGGTTCGTTACGGTATTAGTATGATACCAATACCCAGTTTACGATATAAAATAGATACTATATATTGCTACCGAAGTTGTACGCACAATATTGATTCAGTTCAGTCTAAGGAAAAAAAGATATAAGTTTTCGTCAGGGTACCAGTTCGGTTTATCACACTAAAGAACAAAAAAATATCAATTATATTTGATTCGTTTGATTTTGAACAAAACTTTTAGTGAAGCGAAGATAAAATAAGCACGTCCCACTAATTCTGAATTCGATTACACTATATTATTGGAATGACGAAAATGGTAACAACATTAATATATAAAAAAATTAATATGTACTACTGTGCTAACTATTACTTGTACATTAGCACTACAAAAATTAATTTTAGAAAGAAAAAAAAACTTTATATCAAAATGTAAATAAAATCAGGCACGTCGAAACATCATACTAAAAATTATATAAATTATAATATAATATAATATAATATAATTAAGTAATAAAATAACTAAAACTGAAAAATAATATTAAAAAACCTATTAGTTAATAAAATAATTGAAAAAAATAATATTATAAAAATATTTAAACACTGTTCATGTAAACTTTCTTTTAATATGTATAATTTATTAGTATCCGATAAATAACAACTATACACAAAACAATCATAAAATTTTCACAATACACATATAGTCAAAACTATCAATTTCTTGATTCCATTTTATATATTTTATAATATGCATCACTACACACCAATACCTTACAAAGTTTTATTTTAAGTTATTTTACAAACTGGTTTTAATATTACTTTTACTATTACACAACCACAATTTCATCAACCCATTATCTCTTGTCATTTGACATTCTAGTAATGATGTTCCCTCTCATCATATTTCCAGGAAATTTGTTCTCCCACTTCCCTGATCCTATTTCCGGCATCTATTAGCTCCTCGCCAAAGTGACGAAGTTCAGCCATATTTTCATTACTCATCGGTGGGTTTGGTAAAGGTTCTGGGTCGAATTGAGGAAGGAAGGAATAAGGACTGTTGAGCAGGTTTTGGAATTGCCAGTCATTCGTCCACCACTCGTCCATTCCTAGAGGTTGGGTATGGATTATGGGTTCTGGAATTGCTGGTTCTAAGTTTATAGGGAGTTGATTGTTGATAGGATTAGAGTAGAAATTATTATTAATAGGCCTGACAACATTACAGCTTGCCAAAGCACGATCTAATTCTTCCTGAAAGGGTAACTCCTCAGCTTGTCTAGAGCTTTCCCCAATTTCCCTCTGAGTTTGCCTAGAACCTTCTCCATATTCCCTTTCTATTTGCTTAGAATATTCCCCAAACTGCATTTCCATCTGCCTAGACTCTTCCCTCTCTTCAATTCCTTTTCCTTTGTCTAAGGGATTTTCTATTTTGGGAATCTTTCTAGTGGCAGGCTTCCTCCTACGCACACGCCTCCATCCCACAATTCTCCTCCTTTTCTTGGGCTTGGGTTTCTCCGGAGGTGAAGCATTGAATTCAATAGGTTCTTCTATATCTGGTATATACCTATTGAAATCTCTGGAAACCTCTATTTTTACCGGATAGAGATTTAAATTCTGAAGGGCGTCAGACAAGTCACTCATGCTGTTTTGCAAAATACACACAATTACTAATGTATAACAAAATTTCATAGAAAACCTTTAAATATTATTTCAGATTGGGTAACTACAAAACAGATGAAAATTAAAACATACGAGGTTTTATTGTAAATTTATTTATTTACTGAATAAGGTTTCTAGACTGTAATTGATAAGGGTGCTAAGACTTGGGTCAAATTATTTAAAGATTTGCATTAACTGCTACAGTAGCTAGCATATAAAGATCTGCCTATTTCTCATCTAACTTGTCCTCCCAAGGTGTTTTACTGGTTAATTCCTGGGTTTCCTGTTTAATCTTCTTTTCTCGGGATTTCCTTATTTTCTCCTTACTTTTTCTAATAATCAGACTTCTTTTACTAGGAGAAAGTGGTTCCTCATATTGTGCCTTTCGCACAAATATTCCTTCATCAGGGATTTCAGACTGATTTGAGGATTTGGTTTGGGATGAACTTCCCTTTTCGTTTGATGACCTATCTAATTTAAGATAGATGTTTGACAACTTTTGCTTACCCATACTGTACACAAATATTCAATTAATAAAACACATAATCACATTATAGGCAATCAGTAAAAATTAAGTATTTCTAAATACTTAATTGGCTTAAAGTCAGTGGCTCTGATACCACTTTTTCTGTCACGGCCCCCGACCCAGTTTTACCCGTTTCAGGAGCCGCGGGACAGAAAATCCCGTGGTATTTATTTAGTTGAGTTTAACAGCGGAAGTTTTCTTCAGGATCTTTTTAAAACTGAAATTTCCCGATTTATTTTATTTCACAACTCGGGATAAAATCCCGGTAATTTACAATCACAAGATTTCACGGAGAAATCTTTATTTTACTAAACATGTTTCCTTATTTTATATTGAGCCACTTTCTTAAGCTTGTAGTGCTTCACGACACTTTTCCTGGATCACAACAGATAACCTGAAACATGTTTGAAAAAGGTTTTGTCAGCGGGAAATACTGGTGAATCATTCTTTTATGAAAACGACACATTTGTTATAATTTACAGTATTAAGAGCGATTACAATGTTTCCCGATATCAAACCAACTACCCACAGTATTTGTCACTCGACCACTCATTGGCTATCTCGTTGTCCAATGGTGTCTGTGACTATGGTCATATCACCCCTTGGCTAACCCGTTGTCCAATGGTGACGATTATCAAGTATTGTATACAAACCCCACATACTGGCTGTAATTTGGTGACTACAAAGACTTAATCCCTCTAATTATAACTTTGACAATAACATGCTTTTGTAAACAAATTTGATAAAAAGAGAATGACTCACATTGCAGATTTAATTTGAGCAGAGCCTAGCCTACTGATTAGCCTTTTAACCTAAATTTAATAACATGCACATAACTCGGTTAGTAACTTAATACAACATTTACGATAACTCACGAGATTAAACCCTCACATCGAATGACAAAGTGCGATACTTAAACATCCATCGATTTAACGACGAATGACAAAGCATAAACCCTAATGTGGGCAGCACTTAAACATCCATTGGATAGTTTAATCGATCGGACATTGAATTGTAGCAGCGATCGAGTTAATACCCGGTATCGGAGCAGCGCCTCGCTAATATAATTGCTAATTTCGACTTCAGAGTACTAAAACTTCGTTTTTGAAAGTTTTAATCGACACCAGTGGATTGTGCAAGTGGCGGGCTATTTATAGCTGATTTTGAGGTCTTACGCGGCCCGCGTAAGCCTTCAGCTTAACTTTACGCGGCCCGCGTGGCCGCCTAGTCTACGACTAGCCTTGATTGGTCATCAGTAGGTTAGCCAGGTGGTTCGATACGTGGATCCGGATACTTATCTGGTCAACTTAACATTGACACGGCCCGCGTAAGACATGCCTTGTCTTTTACGCGGCCCGCCTGAGAACCATATTTCTGATTTTCTTGATTTTTCATGTAGGGTAAGGTTTCAGGGGTCCGGGTTTATACTTACGGGTATTTTTAGGATAATTTTGAGAGTCCTTACAGCCCCCACCCCATGACCCCATGTCTTCTTCCCATGTCTCTCTTTAACCTGTAAATACATGTAAAGATCTTCGCGAGCTTCGTATATTTCCGTAGACGCCCACGAATACGACGAGGGGCCCGTATCCGAAGTTGGTCTTCTTGCAATTTCTTTAAGGTGTAGAAAACTGCAATCCATTGTTTACTTTTGTCAACAGATGGCGAACACAGCGGTTATCGCCATGTCAAAAAAATTGCCCGGATCTTGTAATGTTTCGTCTTTGTATAATCGGCCGGTACAGACCCGATTGAGTCACCGGTGAACCCATGGACGAGGGTTTCGGAGCCATCATCAAGAATTGCACGAAACTTACACGGCTAGTTGTTTTTGGTTTGCTCACGGACAAAGATGGTGGGCAGTGGCGGATCCAGGAATTTTTTCCAAGGGGTTCACTTTTTAAGTGTCCGAACATAAAAAAAATATGGAACAGTTCGACGATTCGGGTCGGGTAAAGTTCAAAACATAATAAAAATACAATTCGAGAATGAAAAAAACATCGTCATGATAAATTTAAAAACACGAAACATAAATATCAAACCTCTCGGAAGGATCCCATGGAAGATTATCCATATCTATTTTCAGTGGTTTACTACTTGAAGATGATGATTCACCATTTGATGGTTGTCTTTGGAAAAAAAATTTGGAATTCCCCTTTGCATACTACCTAAATATCAAACAAGCATCATTTTGTTGAAACTCTAAGGCTCAAAAAAGCAAATAAGGAAAACAATATTAATTCACAGAACCATCCTTAAACAAAGGAAAACAATATTAATTCACATAATTAAATTAATTTGAATTTTGTGAAAAAGTGTCTATCATTAATTTCTAGCTACATAAAGTCGACTAGATGGTTTCATTTGAAAACTTGAAGTTTTAGGGAAGCTTATCAAAATGGGATTGGCAAAGTTAATTAGTTGTTGTTTGTTCAAATACACAAGTAGATAGATCTAAACAAGTCTTAAATTAGAAGTCCTAATTAGTTGTTTTCGTTCAAATACACAAAACCTCAAACAGAAGCATACTTAACTGTATAAAATGGAATAAATATGAGATTGAGAGTGGCTAAATTGATGAATATCTAGATTGAAATGGAGAAATTTACCTGTAGAGATGAATGTGGATGACTGATCTTCAATGAAGGAACAATGGTGGATGAGTGGTTAGAGAGTGGAGATGATGTTGTGTTTTTCGTTTGAGAGTAAAAACGAAAGGGGCGCAAATAAGAAACTAAACCCTAATCCCTGATTTGTTTTTCACTTAAAAAAAATAAAAAAGGCAAAAAAAAAAACGGTTTATACAAGATTCGAACTTGCGACGCATGTTACACAGCGTGAACATTAACCAGTGAACCACTCTATACATTTGTTTATAAGGTTCCTCTACAAAATATTATGGGGTTCCTTCATAATATTCTTTATACGTTAACACTATAAATTATGAATCGAACAACTTGTGGGACTCACCGGACCCAACCACCTACACGTACCAAAAGATACAATGTTTTATTGTTAAGTGTCGACTTCAATAGCACTTTTTGGCACCTACAAATAACTACCATTCACCCTTTCAGTTGATACATCCAACAAAGTCTTTTCTTTTTCCTACATCAATTAATCAAGATTGTTTTAGATTTTTTGTAAAAACTAACCAATTGTCAACTGATAATGGATCACAAAAAGCATCCATCCGGTGGTTCTTCTTCATTTACGGACAATCTGTTTGGCCCCAAGGATGCATCCTCGGCCTCCTCGTCAGGCCTTTTCAGCACTGTTTTCGGTCCCTCCTCCACGGTATCCTTCTCCCTCTTTCTGGATCTTTTTTATGGATTAACCCAAAATCACATATTACTACTATTTTCATTCACTGTTAACCGAATCACAGAATCTTACCCATTAGAATTTGTTTGTTTTCAGGGTCTTGGAAGGCATCCATCACACTCTAACAACACAGGATCATTCAAAAACAAGGAGTCTGGTGGTCCATATGGAAGTGGCAAACCTTCTACATCAGGTTGATAACGCTTTTTTTATAAAATTTTAACCCAATAATGTAAGCCAATGTGAACTTAGTTACTAATTACATCATCTTTTGGCAATAGATTACAAGACACAATGAAGCGCGGGTCCAGTTTACCAAAATGAAGCGTGGGCGCAAATAAGAAACTAAACCCTAATCCCTGATTTGTTTTTCACTTAAAAAAAAGAAAAAAAGGCAAAAAAAAAACGGTTTATACAAGATTTGAACTTGCGACGCATGTTACACAGCGTGAACATTAACCAGTGAACCACTCTATACATTTGTTTATAAGGTTCCTCTACAAAATATTAAGGGGTTCCTTTAGAATATTCTTTATACGTTAACACTATAAATTATGAATCGAACAAGTTCCCGGGAACCCCCTAGCTAAGTCTAAATCCGCCCCTGATGGT
The DNA here is from genome assembly GCA_030545235.1 of Helianthus tuberosus. Taxonomy (NCBI): domain Eukaryota; kingdom Viridiplantae; phylum Streptophyta; class Magnoliopsida; order Asterales; family Asteraceae; genus Helianthus; species Helianthus tuberosus. Next base: position 65,423,214 of record CM060369.1, read on the forward strand.
GGGTTAATTTTGGTTGGTGGTGGCGGTGATTCTATGTTATTGCATGTTAAAAGAAAGGTGGAAGAAGACATGGGGTGGGGGTGGGGGTGGGGTGGGTAGTGGATAGGTGGGGCCTACATGTATTATTTAATCTTTTAATGTTTTATTTGTTATTTTTTAATAGTAAGGACATTTTTGTCATTTCACATCCACTTAACACAAAAAGCTAATCTCCATCCACACCAGGGACTATTCGGGAACGAAATTGCAAAACTTTGGGACTACAGCTGTAATTTTAGAAAGTTAGAGACTAAAGGTGAAAAATGGACAAACCACAGGGACTACCCGAGCATTTTTCTCTAATTAATAATAAAGAAGTTTCAGAGAGTAGCAGATACTAGGGATGAGCATATGCCACCGAATACCGATCCCATACCGATCCCGATTCCGAAATACCGATACCGAATTTTTTCGGTATCCCTATCAGTATCCACTTTTTGGCGTTTTCGGTATCGGTACGGTATCGGTATAATACCGATACCGACCCTCAAAATACCGATACCGTACCGTACTGATACCGAACCGACATGTTTCGGTATCGGTACCTAGTTTGGGTGAAATTCGGGATCGGTATTAGGCGGTATCGGTATCGGTTCGGTATCGGATACCGATTTGCTCATCCCTAGCAGATACAATCATAAATAGATTGAATTTTCAGAAAGTTTACAAAGTTAAAAATTACATCATCTATCATCATCGTTATCCTTTGTTAATAAGTAGTATTAATAAGTAGTAGTTTTAAATTATTTCATTACTATGACTAAATTTTGAATAATAATACGGCGACTTTAATTCGGTTGATCTCACGGATAGCTTCAACAAAATAAAAAATAATAATAAATTGGTAATTTTAATTATTTTTTCATGTTTATCATTTAAGTTATTTAGTTTGTTTAAAATTCAAAGTCATAAGTATACGTATATAAACACGATAGTAGCATAAGATTTCGATGTTTTGTCATTGTTTTATAGTCTAGAGATAAAACAACATTCTGCCGTAACGTGCGGGCTACGTCAACTCATTATTTTACATAACTAAGTCACTCACATAAATTTAAGAAATCCATTGTGAATGTTGTAATATTATAAAGAGAATGAATTAGCCCAATGTGATCACATATTTATGATGCAACTTGAGAATTCGTGGTCCATTGGGGGTTCACACATATTTCGTAAAACATTATTTTCAATTGGTTTGAAAGGGATTAACTTTCGAAAAGGATGTTAATTGACGTTGTGATTAATAACATAATATATATATATATACTAGGTTAGAACCCCGTGTAATACACGGGTTGAATAAATTTAATTTTATATACCAAATAAAAAAACAATATCTTTAAAAACCTCGTTTATTACACTGGTTGAATAAATGTAAGTTTATATACCAAATAACAAAACAATATATCTTTAAAAATATCGTTTACTACATGTGTTGAATAAATGTAATTTTATATATTAAATAATAAAAAAGTTATATCTTTACGAACCCGTGTATTGTATGGGTTGAGTAAATTTAATTTTATATATTAAATGATGTAAAAGTTATAATTTTAAGAACCTCATGTATTGTATGGGTTGAGCAGATGTAATTTTATATACCAATCAATAAAAAGTTATATATTGTTATATGTTTATAAACCCTGTGTGTTATAAAACTTTTGGACTAAACTGACAAAATGACCCAAACACAGGGACTAAAATGACATTTAACTCTTTACATTATATTAATTTATATTTAATGTACTTTTTTTTATTTTCAAGATAAATAAGTTTAAAATCTACTAGTAATAAATATTTCAAAAGACTATTATCTATCTCCTATACGAATTGTTTAAATTTATATTAAATTTTATTTTATAATTATCTTTTAATTAATATTAATTATAATTAAGTAGGAGATAGAGATGAGAAAACTAAAAAATAGATGGCTCCAATGAATGACATGTGTCCCCTCAATGGTTTATTTTATTATATAGTATATATATATATATATATGGAGAAGATCATGCGAGAACCACCTCTTATTGCGAGAACCGCGAGAACCAATGTGAACACAACCAAAAATGCCTAAAAATAGCTAAAAATAAAAAAAAATTAATATTTTTTATAAAAAAATCGCTACTTTTCGAAGCAAAAAAAAAAACTAATATTTTTTTTTAAATTTTTTTTTTTTGCTTCTAAAAGTAGCGATTTTAACATAAAAAAATATTAAAAAAAATTTAGATTTTTATTTTTTATTTTTTTAGGTTTTTTGGGGGTTTAGTTTTTAGCATTTTAGCTTGGAGGGGGGGGGGGGGGTTTAGGTTTTTGGGGGGTGGGGGAGGGGGGTTTAGGTTTTTTTTTTTTTGGGGGGGGGGGGGGTGTGGGGTTAGGTTTTTTTGGGGTTTTAGTTTTTAGTATTTAGCTTGGGGGGGGGGGGGGGTGGGGGTTAGGTTTTTTTTAGCTATTTTAGGTTGTGTTCACATTGGTTCTCGCGGTTCTCACAATAAGGGTGGTTCTCGCATTAGCTCCTCCCTATATATATATATATATATATATAAAATTTTTATATATTTAGCGTTCTCAAGATAACCCTCCCATATATATATATATATATATATATATATATAAATTTTAGAGTTAAATGCCATTTTAGTCCCTGTGTTTTGGGCCATTTTGCCAGTTTAGTCCAAAGGTTTCATTTTTAACCTGTGGGTCCAAAAAAGTTTCACAGTTGCCATTTTAGTCCACTGGGTTAACAAAATCCATTTTTTCTATTAACGAGAAGGCCAATTTGGTCATTTTATATGGCTGAATTGCCCTTTTAGTTAACAAAATTACATACAAAATGACCAATTTGGCCTTCTCGTTAACATAAAAAATGGATGAAGTTAACCCAGTGGACTAAAATGGCAACTGTGAAACCTTTTTGGACCCACAGGTTAAAAATGAAACCTTTGGACTAAATTGGCAAAATGGCCCAAACCACAGGGACTAAAATGGCATTTAACTCTAAATTTTATATTGTAAAAAATGGGCCTCGTAGGGAGAGTGGGCCCTAGGCGGTCCATTTGAACTTACTATAATTGAAATCTTTCCACATTCCAGATTGTTTGGATAATGAAGACAAATGCCAGAACTCGAAGATGATCGATTTGAGCGCATACTATGCGCAGGAGGTATCACAACCGTGTACTCTTAGCTCATCGTTACACTATGGTGGTCAAGACATCTACATTAATCCTCATACTACCAAAAACACCCCTGGGTCTGGACAATACTCAACAGAAAGATAACACACTTGTAAATTTATTTCCAGTCTGAACATGAATTACTATGGACAATTAGGTAACTTTCATTTCATTGTTAATGCAGCAGAATTACAGCAATAATATTGGAGAAGACGATGGGTTTGCTTCGAGAGGAAACTTGTGGCAGGGTAAGATAATACGCCGCAAATTGTCACGAAAAACTTGAAGATTTTGATAACTAACGTCATTGTTTTCGTGTTTTTAGGATCACTATATTATTAAGAGAGCACAAATCAGCTACATAGCAAAAGAAATTGAGCTTAGTAGCTAGGTAAGCTTTGTCCTATTATTAATAATAACTGTCATTTTTGTCCCTGTAGTTTGTCCAATTATGGTAGTTCAGGCCAAATTTCAAATATGTACCATTTTCGTCCCTGACATTCTTGAAAGATGTCAGTTCCATCCAAAAAGCTAAGGTTGAATAGAATAATTGGACAAACCACAGGGACGAAAATGACAGTTAACTCACGTTTTTTTTTATGAAACTGACATGTTTCAAAAATGTCAGAGACTGAAATGATACAAATTTAAAATTTGGCCTGAACTGGCATAATTGGACAAATCACAGGGATGAAAATAGCAATTAACTCTTTTAATAATAACTGTCATTTTCGTCCCTGTAGTTTGTCCAATTATGGCAGTTCAGGCCATTAGTCATTGAAACTCATCTATTATTTGCAGGATGTTTTAGAGCTGGAATAAAAGGATATCTGGATAGGAAAAAATGGTATGTACTTAAATAAAGTAATTGCTTGTTTGAAGGAGTATATGTGACTTCAAACTTAATGTTGCCTTTATATTTTTAGCTTTCTGTTTTATAAGTTGTTTGGCCTTGTGGTCTTTTATATATATTGAATCTTTCTCTATGCAGCTGCAAATTTTTTTTCATAGTATCTTCTGTGAAATGTTGAATCTTTTTCATATTTTGTTGTAAGTTGAAAGTGATTTCAAATTTTCAGATGTTGTTTGATACCTTTTACTGGATTGGGACTTTGGAAAGTACCAATTACTTTAGGCAAAATCATGAAATTGGTTATTTTTTATTATGATATATAATTCTATAGCTATGTTAGTAACTAATTGCGCATATAGCAAGGGGCTACCTAATATAAGAGTCACACATATTCGCTTAAATCACGTATTCCACTTTATTCCATGAGACGTCTGTTTAAATTTAACTTCGAGGTGACTTGTAGTCGCGTAGCACCTTTCTTTCGTCTCATTCATGTGTTGCTAGATGCATCTTCTACACGACCAAATCTTCGGTGTCTGACTCTTATCGTGTAGGTTATCAATAACGACAAACGTTTATTTGCTAATAAATATGTGAATTTCTTATCGTTTAGGATATTGGTAACTGACTACAAAAGTAGCATTACACTCTTAAAATCGATCACCAAATTATTAAGCTCTAAAAACTACTAATAGACGCTATTAACTTTTCCAAAAGAAGACATCAAAAATTTGAAATGACTAACATTAAATGGTGTTTGAATATACATATTGTGGTTAGCTCAGTTGTAAAGTTACATTCATGATGACAGTGCAATATAAGACAGCGTTGTGGTCACCTCTCTCCACCATATTTGCTCTCTTCTTTAAGTTATTAAAAGGCATTTAGACTACTGGGTGTGGCGTCGAGGAAGGGTTCGGGATGGTGAGGTGGCAACCCTTCCCGTCGGGGAACACCCACCCCTGCCCCCGGGTGCAATCAAGGCTCCATTCCCGTGGGGTGGCGTCTATAAAAACTACTTATAGACGATATTAACTGACATTTTCGACCCTGTGGTTTGGGCACCTAACATGTTAACTTATCAAAAAGTGAAAGCACTAGTATACTTAAAAGGAAATTATTATTATCCAATACCAAAGGGCCTTTGGCCTAGTGGTATCAAGGTGTTGAATAAGGCTTTGCCTTTTAATATGGTGAGCCTAGGGTTCAAATCCCATTGGTAACAAAAATTAAGGCGTCCAAAAAAATAATATACTTAAAAGTGTTATAAATACAGATATATTCCCTCTTAATTCTCCTCCTAAGTTGTTAAGTTTCAGTTACATTTTGACTACATCAGTTACATTTTGACTACATCACTTGTATATATATGTGGTTGATAAATGAAAGAGTATACACTTCTCATTTTTTTTATTTCATGTTATCAGCACCTTAGCTCTATATCCACTCTAATTGTTGAAGATATCTCAAGTTCGGTTGGTGTTTTCATCTCCATTTGAGTTTCTGTTTCAACTACAAATTCACCATACCAGAGTAAATATGTTTACAAGTTCCAATAAAGCTATCATTGGTGATGAATGTCTCGTAGATAGTGGTACTACCAACACTATTCTCAAACATAAGAAATTTTTCTCTGAGTTGTCTCCTGCAGAGACACTTGTTGGTACTATTTCTGGTGTATGTGATCTTATAGAAGGCTCTGGAAGAGCAAGCATCATATTACAATCGGGTACTAAACTAATTATAAATGATGCATTATACTCTAGTAAATCAAGACGGAATTTACTTAGTTTTAAAAGTATTCGACAAAATGGTTACCACCTAAAACAACATCCGAAAATAATATTGAATACTTACAAATTACTTCAAATGAAAATGGCAAAGATACCATTGTAGAAAAGCTGAAAGCTTTATCCTCTGGATTATATTGTACTAATATTACTCCTATTGAATCATACATGGTGGTGAGTAACCATAAGGTACTAGATAAAGACACATTCACAATATGTCATGACCGACTAGGTCACCCTGGTAACATAATGATGAGGTGAATCATTAAAAGTGCAAATGGGCACCCTCTTAAGAATTTAAAAGTCTTACAATCAAAAGATTTATCATGTACGGCACGCTCTCTAGGCAAACTCATTACTCGGCCCTCACCAACTAAATTGACACAAGAAAACCCCTCATTTTTGGAAAGAATCCAAGGGGACATATGTGGGCCTATACATCCTCCTTGTGGTCCATTTCGTTATTTCTTAATATTAATTGATGCCTCATCGCGATGGTCACACGTGAGTCTTTTAGCTACCCGAAATGTAGCGTTTGCTCGACTATTAGCACAAATCATACAGTTGAGAGCTTATTTCCCTGAAAATCCAATTAAAACCATACGAGTGGATAATGCAGGAGAATTCACATCCCAAGCTTTTAACGATTATTGTACGTCGATTGGGATAAAGGTTGAACATCCAGTAGCTCATATTCATACACAAAATGGTTTAGCTGAATCATTAATTAAACGATTACAAATAATTGCTAGACCTCTCCTGATGAGATGCAAATTGCCATCTTCTGCATGGGGACATGTTATTCTACATGCTGCTGCACTAATCTGATTAAGACCAACTGCCGACCATGAATACTCCCCATTACAACTGGTATCCGGGAGAGAACCAAATCTGTCCCACCTCAAAATATTTGGTTGTGCGGTATATGTACCGATATCGCCACCACAACGTACCATTATGGGACCACAGAGAAGACTGGGCATTTACATTGGTTTTAACTCCCAGTCTATTATTAAATATTTAGAACCATTAACAGGTGACATGTTTACAGCACGCTTTGCTGACTGTCAGTTTAACGAGACAATATTCCCAGTCTTAGGGGGAGATAAGACTAAAGAAAGACTGGTAACTCAAGAGTTAACATGGAATGCATCATCGTTATCAAATCTTGACCCCCGAAGTGGTTAATGTGAATCTGAAGTCCAAAAGATTATACATTTGCAAAGAATCGCAAATGAATTACCAGATGCACTCACAGACACAAATAGGGTGACAAAGTCACATATACCAGCATCAGATGCAGCTGCTCAAATTGAAGTAATCCCAGAAGCGATTACTATACAAAGAAAACGTGGGAGACCAATAGGTTCCAGAGATAAAAACCCACGTAAGCGAAAAGAGCAGAATAAATCAGTTGGTGAAAATTTAGTAAATGAAACCCTAGAAGAGGTAAATGTCCCAGAAGAGACAAATATAATTCCAGAGGAAAATGAAAATCCAGAAGACGCACTGGTACCAAATGAAAATGAGATCTCTATCAATTATGTACAAAATAGTACAATATGGAACCGAAATGAAACACGTGTTAATGATATGTTCGCATATGCTATAGCAACAGATGTAATCAATGAAAATGATTACATACCTAAAACTCTAGAAGAGTGCATGCAAAGAGTTGATTGGCCAAAATGTCAAGAAGCCATAAAGGCTGAGTTGGGTTCGCTTGAAAAGCGAAATGTTTTCGGACCTGTAGTCCGAACACCCATAGACGTCAAACCAGTAGGTTATAAATGGGTGTTTGCTATAAAAAGAATGAGATTGTACGATACAAGGCACGTCTTGTAGCACAAGGGTTTTCCCAAATCCCAGGAGTTGATTATGAGGAAACGTATTCCCCTGTAGTGGATGCGATAACCCTTAGATTTCTAATTGGCCTTGCAATCTCGGAAGGACTTCAAATGAGACTTATGGATGTCGTCACTGCATACTTGTACGGGACACTTGAAAATGACATCTACATGAAAATACCTAAAGGTTTAAAAATGCCCGAAGCATTAAAATCAATACCTCGAGACATGTGTACTATAAAGCTAAAAAGATCTTTATATGGTCTTAAACAATCTGGCCGCATGTGGTACAATCGGCTCAGTGAATATCTCAAAAAAGAAGGATACAAGTCTGATGTAATCAGTCCATGTGTTTTTATAAAAAGATCACCCTCAAAATTCACTATAGTAGTAGTCTACGTTGATGATATAAACATCATCGGAGCTCTTGAAGAGATAGAAAAAACTGCTAATATATTAAAGTGAAACGCCCTCACACGTAATAACTTAAAAAAATGGCGCAACGGAAAAAGAGCCTTAAAAATTTCTTTCTCTATTAGACACATTTCTTACATGAAGGCTCAAATACGGAATGTTAAACGTTAACTAAAAGAAATATAAAACATTCACTTTCAATTAACACTTTAAGGCGTTACATAATTAAAGCTATGTGGCCGTTCTTTTCCGTACAATCCTTGCTCTCGACTCGATCTATGTCCGATTCTCTTCGTTTGTGGTAGAAGAAATCCGTGTAGTACCTGTGGACATCACATACAACTTAACCATTAGTCGTTAACAACATCATACGACATTATTCTCATGTAATTTAATATCAAATATCATTCAACAATATAAACTTTGATTCATTCAACTATCCTCTCGTATTTTCTCATTCCGAGTTCGACTTCGATACCTCATGAACCCGATGTTCTTTTACCTGCATTACATTTCAACTTCAAGGCACACCATTAGCAACGTCAATGCCCAAACATAATGAAACCATTCCTTCATACATTTATAACATCGTGCATTCATATATGTATACTAATTCCTATGTGCATTCATAGCATATTACATCCATACATGCATACATTCATAAATCATACATGTACACAAACATATACACCTACATATATACGCTCACATTCGTACATGCACACATACATACGTACAAGCTCTTACATACCACTTAAATTCCCATATAATTTTACTAACATATCCTAGTCATAAACGTCCATATAAATAAGTCTCATACGTACAAACTTACGTGCATGTTCATTTCTATTCATGCTTACCTATGGATTCCGTCACTAACCTGTAGGTAGATCTATACACATATATATCTCCAAACTTATTTCTTTCCCACACATACTTTGAGTGAACGTTCTTGCTTATGAGTGAACATTTCAACTGTAAACGAACTAGAAAAACAAGATTTGCCAGCTAACTGGCTCTCGCGGGGCACGCCAGCCCCTACCCAGGGCGGTCGCGTTGCGCGACGGTGAAACTGAATTGCTGTCGCGTAGCGCGACAGCCCTATTTCAACAGAATACTTCCCTTTGCTGCTGTATAAAGTGCCCAGCTATGTTTTCAACCAAAACTCAACTTGAAACTTACATAACTTTTGAGCTAAGCGTCCATTTTGTGTAATTCTTATTTCTGCGCGCCCGTAATTTAATTACGGATTCGTTCACCATCCTAACTCACATCAAAAGCTGAATTATAAGAAAAAGGCTTAAAGATCCTTCATGCCATTATTCGACCCGTTCGATTCCATCATTTTATTTCCGACGTAACTAGCTACTTTCAGCCCCGACAATCATTCCTACCTTAGTATTTCCATTTATTAATTAATCATACATGACCTTCTCACATTTATAAGCATTAAATAACTCCCTAAACATACTAATAAGTGAGTCGGAAGTCACTTACCTTAAGCATGCGTATTAGAGCTTACTTCCTTCCTCATATCGCTGCGCTAGCCCTCCGTGCATGAGTCAATTGATACGATTCCTTTCCTTATATGTCATCATGTTCGTATCAAAGTTAGCATATATGATCATACATACAAACATCCATTTCCTTTTATTTACACATTATTTGACTTCCATTAGTCACATTTTCGCATACATGAGACACATATCAATAGTTACCTTATTCAAATCTCACGCAATACGATTACCATCATACATAGCACATAAATCATCTAGTACATGACACACTAATTCTCTACTCTAACATTTGTGTTCAAAAGCCCATCCATTACATTCATACACTGTTGACTTTCAAAAGTCAACGATCTAACTTACATGTATACCTTCAAATTGTTATTCTTAATAAGGTAGACCATAGTAATAACATCGTGTGCATTTCATACTCATGTGGTGACGCACATACCACATGGTCACCTAGTTATATCCACATATAATCACATAGTAAATCCTACATATGCGAATTCTTCATGATCCTACCAATAAACCAACACATTCTAAATTAACACATTTACATAACTCCACCTTCTTTACTCGCTACTGAGTTCACGCGCAAAATATTTAGTACATGATTATTTACTAGTTATGATCAAACACCTAATCCCACATACGGTGTGCATCACACCCTCAAAGCATGTAGTACAACTTTCTAATGCAAGTATCTTACCGTATCATCTTATCACCTAATTTCCCACTTGTAATCCATCTAAAACACATTCCTTTTGCAAACCTATTAACTATTACATCATTATCACATTCTACATATAATTATCCATTGCTAGCATACAAATTTCACTTATCATTTTCAGCTAAGCATTTTATCGAACACTTGGTGTGTATACCACTTTCTAAGCATAATGTACAAGTGTTTTGAGCATGTTTTTTCCCAACTTCATCTCATGAACCACCACATTCAAACAAGACCTCATAATCATCAATTTCACATCAAGTTTGTCTATCAAAATCTATCATATAATACCTTGCTCATCACAAAATCACAATATAATATCTACAATTTCTTCATGATCATCCTCTTGACATGCATGCATGGGTTTCATTCTAATTCATCCACATAACTAAAATTTAACCATGATTCAACTTCAACATATTAGCATCAACAAGTATTCATTCTAATTTCAACCAATTTCACGGATTAAACATAACCCACTTCATACAAGGTCACCAATCTAAGTTTTAGAACATACCTCATGATCCCCTTGTGAAGGTGATCATTAATCCATGCTCGGTTATGAATTTAAGCTCCATCTAGTCTTTCAATTTGATGATCTTTCTTGATTAGGGTTTGGCTCTTTAGAGCTCCTGAACATTCACGAACACACACGAAGTGTGTGTTTGTGTGTGTGTTGATTTCTTTTAAGTTGATAATTCAACTTTCATTTTATCCCAGTTTAGTCCCTCGTGTTTGCCACTAAAACATATTTGGCACAACTTTCGTCATTTAATACTTTTGACCACACACTTAACTAGGTTAAATAGCCTAGTTGTTTATTTCATGCTATGTCATATAGGAACATATTGCAAAATATAAACATTCGGGTTTTGGGGTGTTACATAAAGAGAGAATTTGAGATGAAAGACCTTGGCACAACAAAATTATGTCTCGGCCTGCAGTTTGAGCATTTACGAAACGGTACATTCGTCCACCAGTCAAACTACATCCAGAAGATGTTAGTACGTTTTAATATGGACAAAGCTCATCCGTTTAGCATACCTATGGTTGTCTGACCGCTAGATCCACGCAAGGATCCTTATCGCCCTCAAGAAGAAGGCGAAGAAGTACTTGGTCCAGAAGTACCGTACTTAAGTGCGATCGGTGCTTTTATGTATCTTGCAAATAACACGAGACCTGATATTGCATTCTCGGTACATGTACTAGCGAGATACAGTTCAAACCCAACACGTAGACACTGGAATGGAATAAAACACATATTCTGATATATTTGCGGGATACAAGACTTAGGTCTTTTCTATCAGAAAGATCAAAAGTCTCAGCTTGTTGGGTATACGGATGCCGGATATCTATCAGATCCACATAAAGCAAAATCTCAAACAGGTTATGTATTCACATATGGTGGCACAACAATTTCTTGGAAGTCAACTAAGCAAACACTTACAACAACGTCAACAAATCATGCCAAACTAATTGCACTATATGAAGCTGGTCGAGAATGCGTGTGGTTGAGATCAATGATTACTCACATACAAGAAGCATGTGGATTAGAACAGATCAAGAAGGAGCCGAAATTATTTATGAAGACAATGCTGCTTGCATAGCTCAGATCAAAGAAGGTTACATCAAGGGTGATCGAACAAAGCACATTTCACCAAAATTCTTCTCAACATATGACTTGCAGAAAGAAGGGGAAATTGATGTTTGCCAAATCAAGTCAAGTGAAAATTTAGCTGACCTATTTACAAATTTTTTTACCAAGAAACAGTTTCGAGCAACTATCACACAAGATCGGTCTCCGTAGATTGAAAGATGTTTGTTGAATTCAGGGGGAGAATTATACACACTGTTAGAGTGATGATCAGGGGAAACCCTTTTGAGGTTTTATTACCCACATAAATACCATCTTATATCTACTTTTGATTCGAGAATTTACTGAGCCATTATTGACTAATCTCGAAGTCAAACCGTAATTGCGACGGTTTGACTTTTAGCTAATTAACTAAGCTAAAAGTAATTAGGGAAGGATTAGATTACTTACAAGAGTCCTATGCACGAGATATGATCAGTTGAGAGCAGACTTGAGCTCCAGGGTTGATCAGATGGCAAAAGAATGGTGTGAGGAATGTTTGTGACTTGAAGGCCCTTTTATAGTGGTTTCAATCACCACAAAACAATGACAAACAAGTCTACCAGGTAACCACAACCTTCCAACATGTGTTCCTAGTGTCTAGGACTGTTTAGGGGTCGCCCACATTGCATTAATGTCGAAAAAGGATCGGTTTTCCGCGTTTGCAGGTGGTTGTCACGCTTTTCTGCTTCTGGGCACCTGAGGCGGCCCGCCTCAAGTTTCTTCAATGTCCATGCGGGCCGCATGGACCTTCTGATCTGCCAAAAACGTTTTCTTGATGTTGCATCACACCCCTTGGCCCTTCCGAAAGGTCAATTGAGCTAGAAACTTGCAATTTGACCCCTTGTAATATACCCACAAGGGCCTTAGGACTTATACCCACTTTGCCAAGTCCCTGGATACTTCCGGTTAACCCGAAAAGTCTTATCTTTCAACGTTTGCACTTTAACCCCTCGCACACGAATTTGACCATAACTTTCTCATACGAAAACGAAACTTTATGAAATTTATATCGTGCATTCTAGTGAGCATAATTAACATTTACAAAGCTTCGGGTTTGTCAAAAGGTCACTCAGAGGTATATCTTTAAACATGTTGACACATTTAACCCCCGTAGTTTGTAATCTCTCACTTTTTGTTTCGTATGATCCATGATTTATTCGTTTGATGTTATAAACATCATGTAGGGTTATTATGAAGTATATTTATTCACTATTGACACTTAGAATACGTATATTCACACACTTTCCATGTTTGTCAACTTGGTCCTTCTATAATATTCTTTCACACGTTTAAACATACGACACGTGTCTACACATTATAGGACGTGAATTTTCGAGGTGTTACATCCTTACCCCCTTAAAATAAATCTCGACCCGAGATTTACTGAAATAAGTAAGGGTACTTTTCTTTCATCGTGGATTCAACCTCCCACGTGTATTCGGGACCTCTACGGGCATCCCATTTGACCCTTACAATAGGTACATGCTTCCTTCGAAGCTTCTTTACCTGTCGATCTTCAATCGACAAAGGTTTTTCCACAAATTTTAAGCTCTCGTCTATATGCACATATGTATGGGGTATAACCAGTGATTCGTCAGCGAAGCACTTCTTCAGATTGCAGATGTGGAACACATTGTGAATTCCACTGAGCTCTTCTGGTAAGTATAACTTATAGGCAACTGACCCGACACGTTCGATAACCTCGAAAGGTCCTATGTATCTCGGGCTCAGCTTGCCTTTCTTACCAAACCGCATCACTCCTTTCCAGGGTGACACTTTAAGTAGGACTTTGTCACCTACCTCGAAGTGAAAATCCTTACGCTGTGGATCAGCGTAACTCTTCTGCCTATCCCGGGCAGCTTTGAGACGGTCACGAATCTGGACAATCTTGTCCGTCGTTTCGAACACGATCTCTGGTCCTGATAATTGGACATCCCCAACTTCCGCCCAACAAACTGGCGATCTACACTTTCTACCGTATAATGCCTCAAAAGGCGCAGCCTTTATGCTGGTGTGGTAGCTATTGTTGTAGGAGAATTCGATTAATGGTAGGTTCTTATCCCAACTACCTCCCAAATTGATCGCACATGCACGTAGCATGTCTTCCAACGTTTGAATAGTACGCTCACTCTGACCGTCAGTCTGAGGATGGTAAGCCGTACTAAAATTCAAACGTGTGCCCAAAGATTGTTGGAAACTCTTCCAAAAATGTGACGTGTATCTAGTATCTCTGTCAGAGATAATAGACACAGGTATGCCATGTAAGGCTACAATCTTATCAACGTATAACTGGGCTAACATGTCGGAGCTATAAGTCTCCTTGATGGGTAAGAAATGTGCTGACTTAGTTAGTCTATCAACTATAACCCATATTGTATCATTTCCCTTCCTCGTCTTGGGTAACTTGGTAATAAAATCCATAGTTACCATTTCCCACTTCCACGTAGGAAGTTCAGGCTGTTGTAGCAAACCTGATGGTTTCTGATGCTCGGCTTTGACTTGCGCACATGTCAAGCATTTAGCTACATGAGTGGCTACAGACTTCTTCAAGCCTATCCACCAATAATTTGCCCTTAGATCCTGGCACATCTTATCAGCTCCAGGATGAACGGAGTATTTGGAACTATGAGCTTCCTGGAGGATGACATCTCGAAGTCCCCCATAAATTGGAACCCATATTCGTCCATTCAATCGTAAAATTCCGTCCTTGCTAAGAGTCAACTGCTCCTCAGTTACTCCTAACTTTTCATTAGGATAGTTAGCTTCTAACACAGCTTCCTTCTGTGCAGCTAACAACCTTTCCATCAAATTATTCTTTATTTCCATGCGCTTGGCATTGATTCGGATAGGTTTCATACTTTCCTTTCGACTCAAGGCATCAGCGACTACATTCGCCTTGCCGGGATGGTACTTGATTTCACAATCATAATCATTCAAGGTCTCCATCCAACGGCGTTGCCTCATGTTTAATTCTTTCTGATTAAACAGATGCTGGAGGCTCTTGTGATCAGAATAGATCACAAACTTGATTCCATAAAGATAATGCCTCCACAGTTTTAGTGCGAACACAACGGCACCCAATTCCAAGTCGTGGGTGGTGTAATTCTTTTCGTGCACCTTTAACTGTCGTGATGCATAGGCAATAACCTTGCCTTTCTGCATAAGCACACACCCCATGCCGGTGTGTGAAGCATCGCAGTAAACTACGAATTCTTCAGTGCCTTCAGGTAATGTCAGCACAGGAGCGTTGCTCAACTTCTGTTTCAAAACATCGAAGGACTCTTGCTGCTTAGGGCCCCAAACGAACTTTACTTTCTTCTTGGTCAAGGAAGTTAGGGGTGCAGCAATCCTTGAAAAATTTTCAATGAAACGCCTGTAATATCCTGCCAATCCCAGGAAGCTACGAATCTCCGTAGGCGTCTTTGGCTCTTGCCAATTCATAACAGCTTCAACCTTAGCGGGATCCACCTGGATACCACGCTCACTGACCACATGTCCAAGAAATTGGACTTCACGAAGCCAAAATTCACATTTAGAGAATTTGGCATAGAGCTTCTCTTGGTGTAAAAGTTTGAGAATACATCGAAGGTGTTTCTCATGGTCAGCTTGGTTCTTAGAATAAATGAGAATGTCGTCAATGAAGACGGTGACGAATTTATCTAAGTGCGGCTTGCAAACGCGATTCATGAGATCCATGAACGCGGCCGGTGCATTGGTGAGCCCAAAAGGCATCACTAGGAACTCGTAATGACCATAACGAGTCCTAAATGCAGTTTTATGCACGTCTTCATCTCTAACCTTCAGTTGATGGTAGCCTGACCTCAAATCAATCTTCGAGAAATAACTGGCCCCTTGTAATTGATCGAACAAATCGTCGATCCTAGGCAGAGGATATCTATTCTTTATCGTGACCTTATTAAGCTCACGATAGTCGATGCACAGACGCATCGATCCATCCTTCTTCTTTACAAACAGGACTGGCGCTCCCCAAGGAGACGAACTAGCTTTAATGAAACCCTTGGCTAGCAATTCGTCTAGTTGTGTCCTTAATTCTTTCATTTCCGTGGGCGCCAATCTATAGGGTGCTCTGGCAACTGGTGCTGCTCCGGGGATGATATCGATCCTGAATTCCACTTGCCTATCTGGTGGCAAACCAGGTAGTTCTTCCGGAAAAACTTCTGGGAATTCAGAGATGACCGGGATGTCTTCTATCTTCGGTTTGGGCTCATCAATAATCACTTGTGCCATGTAGATGACACAACCCCTCTTTAAACATTTTGAAGCCTTGAGCATAGTCGCTTGTTCAGGTAGCCCATACTGGGTATCTCCCCGAATGGTAAGTGATTCACCAGACGGAGTCTTTATCACTACTTGCTTCATGTTACAGACAATTTGGGCCTGGTTATGAGATAACCAGTCCATCCCCAGAACTATGTCAAAATCGGCCAACTTAAACGGAAGTAGAGACAGAGGAAAAGAATGGTTCTTAATGGATATAACACATCCATCTAACACAGTTGATGTCACACCCCCAAAATCCACCTGCGGAACACCACCGCTTGGAGGCGTGACTGACCAGGATCCAGCCACCAATCATATTGAACAAGCATATAAGTAGTTATAAAAATCCAACCAATACAATTGGTGTTCAAACAAAACATAGTTAAGTTGCAAGCGGAAGCATAAGTCTTAAAAACAAGGCATAAGTTTAATTGTTTCAAAGTTTAACATGGCACACAGCCGTCCATGTCCCACAACGATCCTCCTCCATGCAAGCTCCAGCTAAGAACCTAGAGACCTGCAAAGCATGTAGTAACGAGTCAACAACAAGTTGAGTGAGTTCACGGTTGGGTGTTCGTTTTAAGTTGTTTCGAAAACAGTTTCCTTTATCTGGCAATCCTGCCGTGGGGGTTACCCCATAGTTAAAAACGTGACTTGTTTATTCCCGGTTACTCTGGCTATCCAGCCGTGGGGGCTACCCCGTGTAGTTATCTGGCATTTCGGCCGTGGGGGCTACCCCATGTATCTACTAGACTCGTTACCATATCGACTGCTGACTGTAGTCATGTTTATGTGCCCTGAACTGTCAATGTCTATCATCATTGACGTGCCAGTAGTCCATTAGTTCACGCCCGTCCTCTGCGGCACGGTGTGAGGTTTGCCAAACCTAAATAGCGCTATCTAACTAATGACCCGCTCGCCATTGGCCTCGGCGATTAAGTCGATACAAAGATGAGGGACTTCGTGATAGAGTTTTGGTCTAGTACGAGTTATCTGTCCGTGAGGACGAGGAATTACATTCCTGAACCTTTGCTGTCCTACCCAAGGAGGACGAGGAACCCATGTTCCTTAACCCCAATTCCCGACCCCTGGGAATCCCATGCTTTGTAGAGGGTGTGAACTCACCTTGGTTTGCTCGGTAGAAACACAGAAAGTCAAACAAGCAATGTTGTGATTACTCGCGTCCTATCATAGTTGTATCATACAAGTCAGGTTCGTAACCAAGTAACACACGGATGTTTCTAGCATATTGCATTCAAGTATCATCTATGGCAGCCCAAACAATTATTCGTGTACATCAGCACGTATAAGGTCCATGTAGTAGGCCCAAAGGTCCGGCCCAATTACCTAAGTCCGAAATGAGGTGCAAGCCCAAACAGCGTGTATCTGCGTATAGTCTCGAGTCGCAACTAGGCGTTTGCGACTCGCAACCTGAGTCGCAATCATGGTCTCGGTTCGTGCTGTTTTGGTCTCGAGTCGCAACCGGACTCATAACTGTGGTTTCGAGTCATACGGTTTATGTGCTGATCTCGTGTGGTTTCGAGTCGCAACCAGGTGTTTGCGACTCGCAACCGATGTCGCAACCGGGAGATTTCGACTCATCATGCACTGGTTTCGAGTCGCAACTGGAGGTTTCGGCTGGACAACTGCTGATTCGGTACAGTGTACTATCCAATAACATTCTGATTTCATGCACCATTATGTACTATCCTCATAAACATGTTTATTTGTCTAACCCTAACCAAAAACGGATCAGACACATGAATTTCAAATATTCATATCATGTTCATATGATATTCAACAAGTTCTTCATGTATTCAAGTCATGTTCATATCATATTCAAAACATATTCAACACATATTCAAATGTTCATATTCAAATATTCATATTCATCATGTGTTCATAACTCTTGCATTTTCGGACAAGCATCATAATACCTAGACTAGATACCAAGATCACTAAGCAAGACATTTACCATTCAACATTCAATCATAGTCAAGCATACATTATTCATCCCAACATAATCAATACATTAACCTATGATCATCATCAACCGAATGTAAACACATAACATAGAACATTTATGCATCGATTACTTAAACACTAACTCATCATCAATGTATACCATCATATTAATCAAAACATCATGAACACTAACCAACAAGCATCATAAACACTAACCGGTTGATGAGTTTCAAAGGGTGAGTGTGAAGCTTCCAAACGGGTGTGTGTGTGTTGATCCGAGAGCCCCTAATGTCACCGGTTTGAGTCCGAGGATGAAGGAGGAGAGGTGATGTTTGGTGTTTAGGGTTTTAGTGAGAGAGAGTAGGAGAGTGTGTGTATGTGTTGGAGGAGTATGTATGTTGTGTGCCCAAAATGACAAGTGTGGCTAACCACACGGTTATATACTAGTGGGCTTAGGTGCAAGGCCCAATCCGGCCCAGCCGTTATTGTTCACTCGAGACCGCATGGTCTCGAGTCAGGTTCTCGGTTTTCTTAAACATATACACATACTTTACACACAAGTCATACATATAAACATAACACATAATCGCATAGAGGTTCACTTATCATTAATCACACAAGTTATCTAGTCACACGTTTAAGCATACAACGAAAGGTTCTAAATTTCGAGTTGTCACATCATCCCCAAGTTGAAAGAAATTTCGTCCCGAAATTTGGTAGGCACTCACTGAGGAAGCTAGTTAAGTTGTATGGTTTTCCTGGTTTTCCTGGGGTGTCACATCCACCCCCCGTTGATCTGGAATTTCGTCCCGAAATTCCGTAGCTTCGGCCTCAGTAGTGGGTGTACTGTTTGCGAACAGTTGGGGATACTTTTGTTTCATCTGATCTTCGCGCTCCCAGGTGAACTCTGGGCCGCGACGTGAGTTCCAACGAACTCGAACGAGAGGTATTCTAGTGCTCTTGAGGACCTTAACATCCCGGTCCGTGATCTCGACTGGTTCCTCGACGAATCGTAACTGCTCGTCGATAGTGAGTTCCTTCAGAGGAACTACGTGGGTCTCATCTGACGGACACTTCTTCAGATTCGACACGTGAAAAACGTTGTGAACTGCACCGAGTTCCGCTGGTAAGTTCAGTCTGTAGGCCACCCTGCCTATTTTCTCAATGACTTCGAAGGGTCCAACGTATCGTGGGTTAAGTTTACCGCGTTTACCAAAACGAACCACACCCTTCCAGGGTGAAACTTTGAGTAATACCCGCTCCCCAACCTGGAGCTCAAGCGGTTTCCTGCCCATGTCGGCGTAAACTTTCTGACGTTCCCGGGCCGCCGTCATGCGTTTTCGTATTTGAGCAATTTGTTCGGTCGTATCTACCACATATTCTGGACCAGTGATCTGACTATCTCCCACCTCTGCCCAGCAGAGAGGAGACCGGCATTTACGTCCGTACAATGCCTCAAATGGAGCAGCTTTAATGCTGGTGTGGTAGCTGTTATTGTACGAGAATTCCACAAGTGGCAGATGCTTTTCCCAGCGGTTGCCAAAGTCGATCACACATGCACGAAGCATGTCTTCTAAGGTTTGAATAGTGCGCTCGGACTGCCCGTCCGTCTGAGGGTGATACGCTGTGCTCATATCTAATCGTGAGCCAAAGGATTTGTGCATTGCTTGCCACAGTTCTGAAGTAAAACGCGCATCTCGATCCGAGATAATAGAGGTGGGCACCCCGTGCCTCGAAACGACTTCCTTAAGGTATATTTCTGCAAGAGTGGAGAATTTATCCGTCTCCTTGATAGCCAAGAAGTGTGCAGATTTTGTGATTCGATCCACGATCACCCAAATAGTATCGTTCCCGCGCTGGGACCTAGGTAGGCTAGTAACAAAATCCATGGAAATCTGCTCCCATTTCCATTGTGGTATCTCTGGTTGTTGGAGTAGGCCTGAGGGTTTCTGGTATTCAGACTTGACTCTTGCACAAGTCAAACACTTGCTGACGTAAGTTGCTATGTGGGCCTTCATGCTAGGCCACCAATACGTAGTTTTGATATCATGATACATCTTATCTGATCCAGGGTGTACCGAGTAGCGAGACTTGTGTGCTTCATCCATCACAAGCTCCCGTAGGTTGCCATAGAGTGGGACCCAAACGCGTCCCGTCACGTAGTAAGCACCGTCTTCCTTTTGTTCTAATCGTTGCCTTGATCCGCGTAGGGCTTCAGCCCTGACGTTTTCTGGTTTCAGTGCTTCTATCTGAGCAGCTCGTATTTGAGAAGGGAGACTAGAGTGGATCGTGAGTTGTAAAGCTCGCACGCGCTTAGGCGCAGTGTCCTTCCGACTGAGGGCGTCAGCCACAACATTGGCCTTGCCCGGGTGATACCTGATTGAGCACTCGTAGTCATTCAGTAGCTCGACCCATCGTCGTTGCCGCATATTCAGTTCCTTCTGCTTGAAGATATGTTCGAGGCTCCTGTGGTCGGTGTAGATGGCGCACTTGGTACCGTACAGGTAATGCCGCCATAACTTAAGTGCAAAAACAACAGCTCCCAGCTCTAAATCGTGCGTAGTGTAGTTCTTTTCATGAACCTTAAGTTGGCGTGAGGCGTAAGCTATAACTTTATCTCGTTGCATCAATACACAACCAAGACCTTGAATTGATGCGTCGCAGTAGACCACAAAGTCGTCTGTGCCCTCTGGCAATGAAAGGATAGGCGCGCTGCAAAGTCTATCCTTTAGATGATGAAATGCTGATTCCTGTGCGTTTCCCCAGCGATAAACAACGCCTTTCTGTGTCAGTGAGGTGAGAGGCTGTGCGATCTTAGAAAAATGCTTAATGAATCTCCGGTAGTATCCCGCCAAACCCAAGAATTGGCGAATTTCCTTTGGTGTACGAGGTGCAGGCCAGTTCTTAATCGAGTCTATCTTGGATGGATCGACGTGAATCCCATCCTTGTTTACCACGTGGCCTAGGAAATGGACTTCCCGAAGCCAGAAGTCGCATTTCGAGAACTTTGCATAAAGCTGTTCTGTTCGAAGGAGTTCCAGAATAAGTCGTAGATGCTGCTCGTGTTCCTCCCGACTCTTGGAATAGATCAGGATGTCGTCGATGAAGACTATAACGAACTTGTCCAGGTAAGGCTTGCACACTCGGTTCATCAAGTCCATGAAAACCGCAGGTGCGTTTGTCATCCCAAAAGGCATGACCAAAAACTCATAGTGCCCGTATCGAGTTCTGAAAGCTGTTTTGGAGACGTCCTCTTCCCGGACTCTCAGCTGGTGATAACCCGATCTCAAATCGATCTTCGAATAGTAGCTCGGTCCTTGCAGCTGGTCGAACAAGTCGTCGATACGCGGTAGAGGATAACGATTCTTCACCGTCACCTTGTTGAGTTCTCGGTAGTCGATGCACATTCTGAAAGTACCGTCTTTCTTCTTCACAAATAGCACTGGAGCTCCCCAGGGCGATGAGCTAGGACGAATAAAACCCTTATCCAGGAGCTCTTGTAGTTGCGTAGAGAGTTCTTTCAACTCTGATGGAGCCAATCGATAAGGTGCACGAGCTATAGGCGCAGCTCCAGGAGCTAGTTCAATCTGAAACTCGACTTGGCGATGAGGCGGAAGACCAGGTAATTCCTCAGGAAATACCTCTGGATAATCGCGTACAACTGGAAAATCTTCTATCTTCTTCTCTTTTTCTGAGGTGTCAGTAACGAGAGCCAAAATGGCAGTGTGGCCCTTTCGCAAGCACTTTTGGGCCTTAAGGAGAGAAATGACGTTCTCAACAGCACTCCTCTTGTCGCCATGAATCATGAGAGGTTCACCATCGGGACCTGGAATGCGGACAACCTTCTCGTTGCAAAGAATCTCTGCTCGGTGTTGGGATAACCAATCCATCCCAATGACAACGTCGAAACTACCCAAGACAATAGGAATGAGGTCGATAGAGAAGGTCTGGTCAGCGAGAATAAGTTTACAACCCTTGACTACGTGTGCAGCCTCTAAACTCTTACCATTTGCTAGCTCTACTATGTGCTTGTTGTTCAAAAGTGTTGGAATACGCTTAAGCATTCGACTAACTTCTAGTGACATGTAGCTAGTATCGGCACCCGAATCAAATAAAACTGAAACATAAAAGTCGTCGAGAAGGAACTTACCCGCCACAACATTGGGGTCATTCCTTGCTTCACCCTGGCCAATCACAAACACCCGCCCCCTGGCGCCATTGTTGTTGTTGTTCTGGTTCCTGTTCAGTTGAGGACAGTCTCTCTTGAAGTGGCCCTCAGCTCCACACTGAAAGCATCCTTTGTTATCACCTTGCTGTTGCTGCTGGCGTTGATTCTGTTGAGCTTGATGACGATTCTGATTGGCGGGGTATAAGCTCCTGCAATCCTTTGCAGCGTGACCAGGCTTGTTGCACCGATGACAGTTGCCCCTGGTGCATGGCCCGCTGTGGTGCAAGCTGCAGCGATTGCATTTGGGGTGATTTCCTTTGTACCCACCATGACCTTGACCACCAGACGATTGCTGATTAGGGCTCTTGTAGTCCTCAGTCTTTCTCTGCTGAGACTGGGAATGAACAGAAGTCGAACCCTTACTTGAAGTTCCATCCCATTTCCGTTTGTTGTCACCAGAGGTACCAGAAGTAGTTGCAGCACCTATGCGTTTCGGTAACTTGTTCTGCTCCACCGCCTGATCCGTGAGACGGTGAGCCAACTGAACGGCTTGCTGGTAAGTGGCGAGGTTCGCTGAAGTCACATGACTTTGGATTTCCGGCACTAAGCCCTGAAGAAATAGTTCGATGCGTTTGATGGGAGGATCCACCATAGTAGGGCACAGAATTGCCAGTTCGTTCGACCTTTTCACATAAGCTTCAATTTCGGATCCCGTCATCTTGAGGTTGAAGAACTCCACTTCCAGCTTGTGAATCTCATCACGACTGCAGTATTCTTCTTTGATCATCTCCTTGAAAGTTTCCCATGGGGTGGCGTTGGCAGCAACCAACCCTAGCATCTGAACTTGAGCGTTCCACCATGTGAGGGCTAAACCCTCGAGAGTACCAGTAGCATACTTCACCCTGCGCGCCTCAGGGCATTCACACATTTCGAACACAGACTCTAGTTTCTCAAACCAGTGTAGGAGACCTACTGCTCCTTCAGTGCCGCTAAAAGTAGTTGGTCGGCAGTCCATGAAAGTCTTAAAAGTGCACACGGGTGGTTGAACGTGATGACCTATCGTAGGTGAAAGAAAAGACAGAGTTTAACACAAAGGTTGGTTCACGAGAGTAGGATCCTAAAGATCCTAGAATGAGTTCGGACTGCAGGATATACCTCCTGCGTGTGCAGCTGCGAGTGCGGCGGCAACTCGTTCGTTGATCAGAGCCGTCAACTGGGCTTGTGTCAGGTTAACGCGTCCAGACATGATCTTCATATCAAGAAGAACGTGAGTGAGAGGGGTTCGCGAAAGTACGATGTCAGAAGCGAGTAAGTACGCACGTGTTCAAGCAACAGTAGTTATACTAACCAAGCATACCATGAACCATGTACTATGTATCTAACAAGTAGGTAATATATACACAGATCATATCACCTAGAATGTCGAGCCTTGCATGTGGAGTGAAGCGTCGTTGTGGACCGTCGAGCACTGTACAGGTTATAGTCTGGTTTTAACAAAAACGTTTTCCCCTTTATTAAAACCAAGTTCTCTATAACCAATGGCTCTGATACCAATCTGTCACACCCCCAAAATCCACCTGCGGAACACCACCGCTTGGAGGCGTGACTGACCAGGATCCAGTCACCAATCATATTAAACAAGCATATAAGTAGTTATAAAAATCCAACCAATACAATTGGTGTTCAAACAAAACATAGTTAAGTTGCAAGCGGAAGCATAAGTCTTAAAAACAAGGCATAAGTTTAATTGTTTCAAAGTTTAACATGGCACACAGCCGTCCATGTCCCACAACGATCCTCCTCCATGCAAGCTCCAGCTAAGAACCTAGAGACCTGCAAAGCATGTAGTAACGAGTCAACAACAAGTTGAGTGAGTTCACGGTTGGGTGTTCGTTTTAAGTTGTTTCGAAAACAGTTTCCTTTATCTGGCAATCCTGCCGTGGGGGTTACCCCATAGTTAAAAACGTGACTTGTTTATTCCCGGTTACTCTGGCTATCCAGCCGTGGGGGCTACCCCGTGTAGTTATCTGGCATTTCGGCCGTGGGGGCTACCCCATGTATCTACTAGACTCGTTACCATATCGACTGCTGACTGTAGTCATGTTTATGTGCCCTGAACTGTCAATGTCTATCATCATTGACGTGCCAGTAGTCCATTAGTTCACGCCCGTCCTCTGCGGCACGGTGTGAGGTTTGTCAAACCTAAATAGCGCTATCTAACTAATGACCCGCTCGCCAATGGCCTCGGCGATTAAGTCGATACAAAGATGAGGGACTTCGTGATAGAGTTTTGGTCTAGTACGAGTTATCTGTCCGTGAGGACGAGGAATTACATTCCTGAACCTTTGCTGTCCTACCCAAGGAGGACGAGGAACCCATGTTCCTTAACCCCAATTCCCGACCCCTGGGAATCCCATGCTTTGTAGAGGGTGTGAACTCACCTTGGTTTGCTCGGTAGAAACACAGAAAAGTCAAACAAGCAATGTTGTGATTACTCGCGTCCTATCATAGTTGTATCATACAAGTCAGGTTCGTAACCAAGTAGCACACGGATGTTTCTAGCATATTGCATTCAAGTATCATCTATGGCAGCCCAAACAATTATTCGTGTACATCAGCACGTATAAGGTCCATGTAGTAGGCCCAAAGGTCCGGCCCAATTACCTAAGTCCGAAATGAGGTGCAAGCCCAAACAGCGTGTATCTGCGTATAGTCTCGAGTCGCAACTAGGCGTTTGCGACTCGCAACCTGAGTCGCAATCATGGTCTCGGTTCGTGCTGTTTTGGTCTCGAGTCGCAACCGGACTCGTAACTGTGGTTTCGAGTCATACGGTTTATGTGCTGATCTCGTGTGGTTTCGAGTCGCAACCAGGTGTTTGCGACTCGCAACCGATGTCGCAACCGGGAGATTTCGACTCATCATGCACTGGTTTCGAGTCGCAACTGGAGGTTTCGGCTGGACAACTGCTGATTCGGTACAGTGTACTATCCAATAACATTCTGATTTCATGCACCATTATGTACTATCCTCATAAACATGTTTATTTGTCTAACCCTAACCAAAAACAAATCAGACACATGAATTTCAAATATTCATATCATGTTCATATGATATTCAACAAGTTCTTCATGTATTCAAGTCATGTTCATATCATATTCAAAACATATTCAACACATATTCAAATGTTCATATTCAAATATTCATATTCATCATGTGTTCATAACTCTTGCATTTTCGGACAAGCATCATAATACCTAGACTAGATACCAAGATCACTAAGCAAGACATTTACCATTCAACATTCAATCATAGTCAAGCATACATTATTCATCCCAACATAATCAATACATTAACCTATGATCATCATCAACCGAATGTAAACACATAACATAGAACATTTATGCATCGATTACTTAAACACTAACTCAACATCAATGTATACCATCATATTAATCAAAACATCATGAACACTAACCAACAAGCATCATAAACACTAACCGGTTGATGAGTTTCAAAGGGTGAGTGTGAAGCTTCCAAACGGGTGTGTGTGTGTTGATCCGAGAGCCCCTAATGTCACCGGTTTGAGTCCGAGGATGAAGGAGGAGAGGTGATGTTTGGTGTTTAGGGTTTTAGTGAGAGAGAGTAGGAGAGTGTGTGTGTGTGTTGGAGGAGTATGTATGTTGTGTGCCCAAAATGACAAGTGTGGCTAACCACACGGTTATATACTAGTGGGCTTAGGTGCAAGGCCCAATCCGGCCCAGCCGTTATTGTTCACTCGAGACCGCATGGTCTCGAGTTAGGTTCTCGGTTTTCTTAAACATATACACATACTTTACACACAAGTCATACATATAAACATAACACATAATCGCACAAAGGTTCACTTATCATTAATCACACAAGTTATCTAGTCACACGTTTAAGCATACAACGAAAGGTTCTAAATTTCGAGTTGTCACAGTTGAGACGGTTTCTATGGTACCATCTGCTAACTCTACCTCATAGTTTACGCTTAAGGTTTTGACAGGTAAATTCAACAATTTACAAAACTTGTTATCTACGAAAGACTTATCTGCGCCTGAATCAAAAAGTACTCTTGCAAAGACATCATTTACAAGGAAAGTACCTGTTATGACATTATCGTCTTGCACAGCCTCTTTCGCGTCCATTCTGAAGACTCTCGCATTAGTCTTCTTAGCCTCTTCCGGCTTCTTGTTGTACTTAGGGCAGTTGGTTTTAATGTGGCCCTTTTCATTGCAACGGTAGCACGTTGCGTCTTTTATCTTCTTGCAATCCAGGGTTTTGTGATCCGTGGATTTGCAAATACCACAAGCATAAGATTTTGACTGAGTCTGTGAGTTCGACTCAAGTCTGCACTTTCCATAGTGCTGCTTCTTGCAAATTTTGCATTTGGGCTTCTCATCAGACCTTTGCCCCTCTTTCCTTGAGTCAGATCCTTTCTTGTTGTCACCATTCCCATGGTGTTTCTTGCTCGACCTTCGTGAACCATCATCTTCACGCTTCCTCTTCTCAGCCTCCTTATTCCTCAGCGATCTCTGCCTGACCGCATCCATAGTGAGGGATAAGGAAATGTCAGCTACTGATCTAAAAGTCGCTGGCCGAGAAGCTTTTACGCTTGCCTTGATCTCGGGGGCTAAACCACCGATAAAACGAGCTATCCGTTTTGGTTCCGGGGTTACCAGGTATGGGACCAACCGAGACATAGTGTTGAAGCTCGTTAGGTAAGCTTGACAGTCGAGGTTTGTCATCACCAAGGATAGAAAATCAGACTCTATCTTCTCCACCTCATGCTGAGGGCAGAAATTTTCCTTGATGAGAGCAACAAATTGATCCCACGACATATTATACAATGGGATCTTTCTGGTGACCTCAATCAGAGATCTCCACCATGCTAACGCTTCACCCTTGAAAGACTGCGACACAAACTTTACCACGTCTCTCTCAGCACATCCGCTGATGTCTACAACCGTATCCATCTCATCCAACCATGTCATACAGTCAATGGCTCCTTTCTCCCCAGTGAAATCCCGGGGCTTGCAAGAAACAAAATATTTATACGAGCAACCCTTGTCACGGGGCCCTTGGTTACGTATAACCTGTTGAGATGGAGCACTGTGGTTCGAGGAGCGTCGATCATCGCTTTTCTTCGGGTCATCCTTCTTGGGTGGTGGCTTTGAAGGCTGTGTAGATTGGGTCCTACTACGAGTCCCACTGTACTCTTCATACTGCCTTTCCAAAGCCTGTGTAACAGCGCCGTCTATGATCGCTTTTAATTCAGCACCCGTTAACGTAATCTGGGCGTTCTCATTTTGCTCCACTGGATGGCTATTGATTTCATTTGAGTCAACCATTTGAATTGAACTGTTGCAGAAAACAAGGACAATATTTTATTTGGGAGTTTATTATGGAATTACCCCTTAGGGTAACTCGTTAACCATGGTAAACAGAGACCATATTTGGTTAACTTATTAATCGTATTAATTTAGGATTTAAATTAAAATTTATCCTAATCATAAACAATAACACTATATATTAGCACATAAGGCTTAGTCACATGGACAATTTAAGTTATAAGCTATGATTTCAGAGAATCAAGACTTTTAAGGTTTGAATCTAGTTCATTACCCTTATCAGACAGGGAGTCATAGCTACCTCTGTCTTTTGGCTCATATGGAAGTGAGCTGGGCCCGTAGGCATCATATTACCACGTATGGTAAAATATGATCATCTTAATTGATGATCTTAACCCATGATTCAGAGATCATATAATTGGGTTTGGAATCCTCTAAAGAATATGTGATTTTAACGAATCACTTCTGCCAGGAGTGTTAACATGTTTTAAGATGTTAACAGGGATTTGAATCTTTTAAACAGGTCTTACCATCTTGGCCCGGTCTTATATTTGACACGAGGCTAGGTTTCACACTTTAAGATTCTTAATTAAATAATTACATAGGCAGATTAATTCAAAAGGAATGATTTTAATTTATTTATTTCATTTATAAATTATTTATGCACAAATGGCAAACATGAAATTCATAAAACAAACATTCCATTAATTTATTCAAAATATTACACGCTGCCCTAAACGGGTCTTTTCAAATAACAACTTACCCACGCAGGGGTTTTAAACAAGTACTCGCCCACGCAGGGGCTTTAAACAAACAAACTAGTCCACGCAGGGACCTTAACAACTAAACATCATACCCACGCAGGGGTTAACGGAAAATAGACCCACGCAGGGGTCAAATCATCACACATACATACCCACGTAGGGGTTTATGGAAAGATAGGCCCACGCAGGGGCTCAAAACAAACATACAACACACATACCCACATAGGGGCTTAACAACCAAATACACCCACGCAGGGGCTTATACAGAAAATGGAAGGATTCAATGATCCTTCTTGTTCTTCCCTTTGATCAATCCTACTAATCCTTGGAAGAAGGTCTGTCTTTCCCTGCGGTCCTCGTGAACTTCCCGTTCAACTTGATTCAACCTCTGAAGGAGTTCTTCATGTTCAGGTGGTGAGAACCTAGGCGGCTGCGAATGAGTCCGAATAATAGGCCTAGGGGGTATCTGGTACCCTTGTGTTGGGTACCCTACTCCCCATGGATCTCAATAGGGTCCTTGGGTGTTGTAGTTCGCTGCTACCAGGTAAGGGTCAGCCTCTGCGTAACCATAGTTATGATGCATTGGGGGTGCAAACGGGTTGTATGCCATGGAACCCGTATACGCTGGAATTGGGTTGTCAAAACCCATCGGCGGTAGCTGTGGAACAGCTGGCTGTGAAGGTCCACCCATTTGTGGGTCCTCCTGGTGTGGCGGATAGTGACTGGCACTGGACTGACGTTGGGAACTGAAATGGAAGTCCCCTGCTCGTGACGACATTCGGGAACCAGTTCTCCTACGCCTTGGTGGTTGAGGAGGTGCTGGCTGCACTGGTGGCGGTGGAGGTGGTGGCGTAACTGCCACAAATCGGTGATCCTCAGAGGAATCTTGATGATGCTGCTGCTGCTGCGGCTGCTGCTGCTCATGAGGCGACTGCTGCTGCTCATGAGGCGACGAGTGGTGAGGAGGTGTGTAGTACCACTCGTGCCGAGTGAACATTGCCTGAAAGCTGTCCGGACCAACATAAGGTGATCCGTGAAATGAAGATCCGTCGGAGATTTCGATCGGATGGTTTGGTGTGCCACTTGCGGGTTCGACGGGGTCCGTATCCTCATCCATGTCGTCTGTGTTATCACCAGAGAAGTGATCGTCTGGCCCTAGTGGGTTAAAACCCACGGGTTCTGGTAAATAATTGGCCGGGATAAAATGGCCACAGAAGATAGGTGTGGGGTCACCAAACGAATGATGAGACAGGGATCGTTGCAGTGGTATATATGAAGGCTGGGGGTTGTTCGGATCGTAGTCCGGTTGTGGCCCATACGGGTTTTGGACCGGAGGGGTAGAGCTGTGAGATACCGATCGCCTGGCCGGCTCAAATAGGCTCCTTCGGTTTTGGCGTGGATCGTCACTCTCCGTGTTAGACGGAGCTCGAACATTCGAGGGTCCTGCTTCCTTATCGTTGGGGGCGGTAATCGGCCCCTTTCCTCGTCCTCGTCTACGGAAAAATCTTGGAGGCATCTTGTTACTCCTGTCAATATAGCATAAGATAACAATAACAAAAATATAAAATTTAAAGGATAAAACAAAAACCGAATAAGGTGGAATTTGTCCTATGTTATAAGTCTAGACTCGAAGGTTTAGATATGTGCAATTGTGTAACTGAGATTAAACACAAAAGGCTAGTGTTTAATTCACTCAGTGTTGGCTCTGATACCAACCTGTCACACCCCGATTTCCACGTGTCACCGGTGGGCCCGGTGGGGGAGTATCGTGACGTCGTTGGCAACGTAATAGTCAAACAACACAATATTTAATATGCACAGCGGAAGCAAATTTAAAATATAATACAATCGAATTTAATTATTGTAATATCAAGTATCACAATGTTCGGATGTTTATCCACAGAACGGATCGAAATAAAATAGGAACAATAGTTCAACAGACTTCATGCATCCTAAGCTTGCGAGACTTTTATTGATGCTAAGGAGACAATCCAGCCAATTTCGTTTAGTACCCGCATTCAGTCTTTTTGGGAAAATACGTCAGTTTACACTGGTAAATACATTCAACTGGCTCATTTTGGAAAATGATTGAAAATTGGTTTGGATGCACGTGGCATAAACATTTTTTTATTTAACTTGGGAGAATTATTTAATATTATAATCTTGTGAACGAATTACATGTTACTTGTGCGTTCAGTAGCCCGGATCTTGTCCGGGTTAAAGATCAATAGACACACCACATCATAGAGTTATACACTGACAGGAGTACGCCTACACCCCGTGCTCAGGTCGTGGCCATCTCGTAAGATGATGCCTAGGATATCCGGGACATGGTCATTAACCCCCCAAAGGCTTTAAGTAATCAAGACTGTTTAAACGAGCCGATCAAATTAGTCAACTACCCACTTAACTGTGGAGATTTGATGCTCGATCAAGCGGTATGCTATATACCGTTACCCAAGCCCGTATAGGGAAAATAAGTTAAAAGTATTTACTTGCGTAAGTATTAATCACAATAAGCAAAATGCACGTAGCTTTTACTGGTCCTCCTAATCTGGAACGAAGGTTTTATAATAACCTATTAGAATCCTAACGGGTCTTTAATTAAGCTTAAGCTTAGACCGGCTAGTTTCAAAGATACGGTACGTACGCACGATTAAGCGAAGACCGGATAGAATGTGATTTAGACCCGACAAGTTTGAAGACTTGTTTAATATGGGTTTATTATTCACACTCTGGATTTTGAGATAAAACCGTTAAGGTTTGACCCGTTTCGGCTAATTTATGTAAACTTGTTACATAAACCGAACCGTACGCGTAATAAGCGTGACGGGTAGTCATGAGAGCTATATACAGGTTTCCTAAGTTAATTATGTCTCAAATATGTTGTGACATCAGTAAGGTGTCTTTCATTATGCCCGAAACGTGTTTAAACACAAACTAGGCCCCGTAGGGGTAGTTTGGTCATTTAAAAGTTTATAAAAGAGTTTAAATGTTTAACTGAGTTACAGGTCTGATGTGATCAGTAAATATACTCAAATTAATGAGTTATAACAGTAAGATAAAGCATATATGTGAAATTTATCATTTTTAACCATATTATGCCCCGTAGGGGTATTTTGGTAATTTCACATAAGCCGAAAAGCTCAAAACTGAAGTCTGAGTTTATCAACCTTTGCTTACTGTTAAAATATTATAATTTGCCTCATATATCAGTAGGTATCAACCCGGGTATGTCCAATATGATTTTAAAACATACTATGCGTTAAAAACGCTAATTAAGGCGATTAAAGGCCATTTCCGGGTTCGATACTTAAATCTGATATTTTTATATTTCCAGAATGTTTAAAATAATTTATTTATCATATGTGACCAGTAGCAAAAGGTTTGGATTCGTTTAGATATGTAAAACTCATTTTATGGCCCGTAAGGGCAAAACTGACAACCACCGGATTAAGCCTACGACTATGAGTTATGCTCAGCCTAAAATTAATTAAAAATCTTTAAAAATCCCAAAATAATATATTACATCAGTGGGTAAAAGATTTGATACCAAAAAGTATGTTTAACTAGGCTATATGTTAATTACGCCATTTTATTAACATAAAGCATTAATTTTGCGATAATGAGCACAACTCTTAATCTACATGTCAAACTGATGTCAAACTTTGCATACAAGTTTATATATCAGTAACTAAGGTTTCTACACTTTTACATTTTCATAAATCACGTTTTAAGGTAATAAGGGCATAACGGTCAACATATGAGCAATTAACGGAAACATGCATATTAATTGGATAACTAATGAACCAAGGTGTATAATCATAGAGGGTTGTTCTAACATGTAACCTAATCCAATTAAAGCTCTGAGGCATTTCTAAAACATGCCTAAACGGGTCAGAACTAAAAGTCAAAGTGAAAGTCAAACTATGTGACTTTCGGTTCCGAACCGGGTCTAAACAGGAAATTGTCGGGTTGAACATGTTTAGACATGTTCTTACACTTATTACTAAGTTATAACAATGATCCAACAGGTTGTATATGATCTACAATGTTAATTATGCATAAATGGCAATTTAGACTTCCTGTTGACTTTTTAAATATAAGTTTGACCCGACTTTTGACCTGGTTAGAGTGATGATCAGGGGAAACCCTTTTGAGGTTTTATTACCCACATAAATACCATCTTATATCTACTTTTGATTCGAGAATTGACTGAGCCATTATTGACTAATCTCGAAGTCAAACCGTAATTACGACGGTTTGACTTTTAGCTAATTAACTAAGCTAAAAGTAATCAGGGAAGGATTAGATTACTTACAAGAGTCCTATGCATGAGATATGATCAGTTGAGAGCAGACTTGAGCTCCAGAGTTGATCAGATGGCAAGAGAATGGTGTGAGGAATGTTTGTGACTTGAAGGCCCTTTTATAGTGGTTTCAATCACCACAAAACAATGACAAACAAGTCTACCAGGTAACCACAACCTTCCAACATGTGTTCCTAGTGTCTAGGACTGTTTAGGGGTCGCCCACATTGCATTAATGTCGAAAAAGGATCGGTTTTCCGCGTTTGCAGGTGGCTGTCACGCTTTTCTGCTTCTGGGCACCTGAGGCGGCCCGCCTCAAGTTTCTTCAATGTCCATGCGGGCCGCATGGACCTTCTGATCTGCCAAAAACGTTTTCTTGATGTTGCATCACACCCCTTGGCCCTTCCGAAAGGTCAATTGAGCTAGAAACTTGCAATTTGACCCCTTGTAATATACCCACAAGGGCCTTAGGACTTATACCCACTTTGCCAAGTCCCTGGACACTTCCGGTTAACCCGAAAAGTCTTATCTTTTAACGTTTGCACTTTAACCCCTCGCACACGAATTTGACCATAACTTTCTCATACGATAACGAAACTTTATGAAATTTATATCGTGCATTCTAGTGAGCATAATTAACATTTACAAAGCTTCGGGTTTGTCAAAAGGTCACTCAGAGGTATATCTTTAAACATGTTGACACATTTAACCCCCGTAGTTTGTAATCTCTCACTTTTTGTTTCGTATGATCCATGATTTATTCGTTTGATGTTATAAACATCATGTAGGGTTATTATGAAGTATATTTATTCACTATTGACACTTAGAATACGTATATTCACATACTTTCCATGTTTGTCAACTTGGTCCTTCTATAATATTCTTTCACACGTTTAAACATACGACACGTGTCTACACATTATAGGACGTGAATTTTCGATGTCACACCCCCAAAATCCACCATGCGGAGTACCACCACTTGGAGGCGTGACGTGACCAGGATCAAGCCACCAATCATATTGAACAAGCATGTAAGTAGTTTGTAAAACCAACACAATACAATTGGTGTCTAAACAAAACATAGTTTAAGTTACAAGCGGAAGCATAAAGTTTAAAACCAAATCATAAGTTTAAACGTTTCAAATGTTTAGCATGGTACACAGTTGTCCATGTCCCACAACGACTCTTCCCACTCCGATGCAAGCTCCATAGATTCCTAACGACCTGCAAGGCATGTAACAACGAGTCAACAACAAAGTTGAGTGAATTCACATTTGGTTGTTTAGTTATAGTGTTCGTGAATCATTTGTTCATTTCGTAAACCAAGTATCTTAGTTATCTGTATCGCGGTTTCCCAAACATGTTTGCGATGATTAGTGGCCGGATCGCGGTTTCTAAAACATGTGTGCGATGATTAGTGGCCGTATCGCGGTTTCCCAAACATGTGTGTGAAGATTAGTGGGGGCTTCCCATGTGTCGACTAGTCGTGTTTGTACGTGCCCTTCTTGATCCAAGGACCGTAGCGAGTGTGAGTGTACGTAGGTTTTACGTACGTGCCCTTCAATCCGAGGACGGTGAAAAGTAGTTTAATAGTAATGATAGTACGAGTAGTTATTCAATCTCATTCCCAACCCACCGGGAATCCCATGCCTTAAGAGTGTGAACTCACCTCGATTGCTCGGTTTGACTCTCAAAAGTAGCTAACAGTCAAGGTCGGTCAATCACGTCCTAGTACGATTACCACTTAGTTTATTAGTGACTTCAAATAGAACACAAAGTTCCTACACGTATCTATCACATAACATGCATCACTTTAACGGTTTATGCCCATATATACTTCCCATCCATTCCCCACTCAAAATCAAATATACGATAATGCACATAACATATATAACATGTTAGATCATTCACAGATAGCATACTCGACATTTAGACACGCGAGTCACAACTTATGTCTTTTCAGCATTTATATTCAAAACCGGCTGTTTTCGGACATTTTAATAAAATAGTTAAATTATTCCAAAAATTCCCAACTTTTTACAGAATGTCTTAAACGTTCCATATTTTATTGTGTAAAAATATCGGGGTCCGGTTCATTACCAATATTTTATAAAAATTCATATTCCGGACTGAACTCAGGTTTATATATTTCTGACCACAGTCCACGGAACAATTTATTAAAAATTCATCGAGTGTCCGATTTACGAAATTCCAATGGGGTAATTACAAATGCATCGATTGTCATCTACTGTACAAATTTCATGGTCCGATTCATCCCAAAACTCAGGTTATGACTGAAAGCATGACACCCATTTATTGCTGTCAAAATTCAGCTTAAGCTGCTGTTACAAATTAACACTTTAAAAATAGTAAACGGAGTCCAAAAATTACGATTCCGGTGCCATTAGAACCGTATTTTATAATAACATATTTTAGATTCAAAATATCGGTTTTTCGTTGAATTTACAACCTGTTTACATCCTGATGAAGTCGGATGGAAATGTGATTCAGCATGTTCTTTATAGTTTAAATGTTACTATATTGCATCAACACATGTCCGAACAACGGATTTATCAAGAGTTGGACGATCAATCATCATATATGTATTAACCAACCCTAAACCAACAACATACCCATGACAACATCAACTAATAGCATTTCATATACAAGTAAACTTCATGTAACCTTTATGTTTATATTTTTAGTGTTCTTGCATTTTAGTTGTAAACATAAGCATCATACTACAATGTTAGCCATAAAATAAGATGAACAAAGGTTAAACAAGAGCTTACTACTAGCTTAAAGCTAGAGGCGATTCTCTAGTGCAAAAGATGAAGAAGAAAAGATGGTGAAGAAGGCAAGAACAAAGCTCCTTTGAATGTTCTTCAACTTGCAACCTCCATAGATGAACTTCAAGCTTTGAATGGCACTTGAATCTTGGAAGAAGATGATGATGTTTAGTGGTGGTGATGGTTTCGGTTGTGGGATGAGCCGAAAGAGAGAGAAGAGAGTAGTGAGATGGAGTGTGAGGATGAGTGAAATGATGTTGGAAGATATGAATGATTTCTTGGCCATTCCTATAATCATCTTCAAATATTATGTTCACTTTAAGAAGCAAACAATCAACTAAAATATCAAGCAAAAATCTTGGAGATATGGGGGGTGGGTCCCTTGACCGATTTCATACATGGGGGGGGGGGTCTTGTTTGCAAAATTTCAACTAAATGGTAAATAGGTAGTTAGATTGCAAGTAATATGATCATAGGTGTTAGTATAAGGTTTTTAGTGGGTGTTATGATATACGGGGACCATGACTAGCTCAACATAATTAAATAATGTGTTTGACCAATATTTGGTGTCCCGGGTAATGTCCGGTTGTTCGGTCAGATACTGTTCCGTTAAATTGTTTAACTGTTCCGTAAGGCGTCTTACTTATATATTTTTGTAACTCAATTTATTCCTAACACATAGGAAAACATACCGGACTATTTAGTAATTTTTTCTGTATACTACTAGTATGCTAACACGCACATGTAAGTATAACACAGTAATCCGAGAGCAGTTAAATAATTTAGCACAACCATCAAGCACTTTCATTATCACTAATTAATTGTACGGAATACATGTAAATTGAGGGTTGTCACATTCGAGGTGTTACAATCACTGTGTTAACATAACATACAAGCATTCATCGAATACACGTAGCATGCAATATCGGTTAGCGTATAAATAGTGTTTGCGTTGTGTGTCGATTATGATTTGAATATAGATAACGTATGTAACACCCAAAAGTGCATAAAGCAAATAGGGATCGAGTATACTCACAGATTATGTTTAACAAGTAAACACCCTCTTGGATTGAAGGGAGCGCTGAGAGAGATTAGCCTGAACAGTTAACGATAGCATAAACGATAAGCGGCGCGTAAAACGGTGCAAGAGTGATAAGTGTCGGATGGCCAGTCGATCGGATGTCAATCCGTTCGGATGGCCATCCGATCGATTGGATTGACACCTCGTTTGGTGAGGATGTGTTTGTGTATGATGGTTTGCCTTTTGAAGTTTTCGTTGTAGCATTTTGAAAACAGAGAAGTATCTCTACCCCTTCAGGTCGATCGATTGAACGGCGGTTCGATCGGGTGAAGATCCGTTCGGCGAGGTATTTCTCAGAGAATAAGTTCACAGCAGTGTTGTCACTCGATCGGATGGTCTATCGATCGGGTGGCAATCCGTTAGAACTGACTATGCATTGAACATGTTGAAAATTGTTTAAGTGTTGAAGTCCCAAACGTCACTTGGTCGGGTGGTCGTTCGATCGGACGACAATCTGTTCGACGTTCAGATCTTTGAAAAGTTGAATTTAAAAGTTTTAAGTGTGGAACCAAGTGTAAGCCGATCGGATGGCAGTCCGATCGGATGGCAGTCCGATCGGACGACAATCCGTCCCAACGACCTGATCGTCCTTGTCACTTGATTGTTTTGAAAGTTTTGCAGTTTTGATCGAGGCGGTGTGATAACGTGCTAAACAACAGAGTCCCCATCATGACCCAGATGACCCGATCGAACAGGAATCACCCTAGCCCGATCAGTCAACGGTTCGAAATCGGTTGTCTCTTTGATAGAAACCAGATCTAGAACCAACACATCACTAAGAAGGAGTAGAAGATCAGAACTAGCTCCGATTCTATTGGTTTTGAGTGCATTGAGTGTAAAAGAGTTGAAAGAAAGTTGGAAAACCATCTTTCAATCCTTTTAACTATGAATATGTGTAGATCTATGCGAAAATATTGTTTAATCTTATGGAAATCCTTCAGATCTGAGTTGTTCTTGGTAGAATGAAGCCAATACTTGAAGTTCATAAGAACTCCATGATGACATCATCCTAGAACACCTCAAATCCATTGATTTCACGGTTAAAAGCTGAGATTCAAAAGAGAAAATGATGAAGAAGTGTGTGTAGATCATAGAAGTACAAGTTTTAGGTTGAAAACTTACAAGAATCGCGAGAAATCGAGAGAAAGGAGAGCTTGAGTGCGGCTGGTCGAGCAGAGAGCTGTCACATCAAGTGATGTGACAAGTGAGGGTATTTATAGGGTTTCCAAAAGAGGAAAATAGGCATGGATCGGATGGGCCACTGATCGGATGACAACTCGATCGGATGGCCACTCGATCCGGTGTCCGGCGTGTTGAGTTTTGTCATTTCGATTCGCGTGTTGAGCGTTGCGATGTGTTTCGAGTTAGCGATGCGATAGAATTACCCATTAGTTACACAATTAATCCCAACTACTATATCTAACATACAATCACTATAATTAACTTGTGTTTAGCGTCTGCGATTCGATTGCGATAGAGTTGCGATTGTGTTTCGATTAATCACCACAAACATAATCATAAATAAACATGCACACGTAACACATAAGTAGCACACACACGTAAAACAATATCCAGAACGCATAATTCGGGTTGCGAATGCGATTGCGATAAGCGATAAACGACAAAACATGCGATAAATATCGATTAAACCTCGATTAGTAACAAGTACTCCACATACTACAACTAAAGCAAAATAAAATAAAGATTCGATTACAAGTCAAAGAAGTCAAAACAGTAGTTGAGCAAGGAGTGACAGATCGCAATTAGCAATCTTTTCTTCCTTTGACTTCAATCTTGACTTTGACTTTCGAAACACGGGGTGTTACACAACTGATCCAGTAGTATCAGTTTATTATATAGGTCCTGAAGTATTTATTTAATATCATCCTGAAGTATGTTATTAACTGTGTATAATAAATAATAATATATATCTGAGGGGGAGTGTTATAAATACAGATATATTCCATCTTAATTCTCCTCCTAAGTTGTTAAGTTTCAGTTACATTTTGACTACATCAGTTACATTTTGACTACATCACTTGTATATATATGTGGTTGATAAATGAAAGAGTATACACTTCTCATTTTTTTTATTTCAAAAAGGAAATTGTTTCTATCCAATAAAAATAGAAGTGAGAAAAAGTAATTTTTCATAAAATACCCATTTTGATAAATACTTTTCAAAATACCTATTTTGGTAAATAAGTTTTCAAATTGGAAAAAAAAAAAAAAACTCTTGTTTTTTAAAGGCTTTAGGCTCTTGTGTAGCCAGAAACACTTCAGGCGGCCCTAGGAAGTTGTTATGTATACATTTTTGTACAAACTTTTTTTTGTACTGAAAAAGTTATTAACTTACATAGTAATTTCTATTATACTATGGTTGCATGTCAATTGAAATATAACTTTAGTGATTTGTTTAGTATATAAAAACTTATCATATGTGGGTAAAGATAGCAGATTTCACTATGTAAATTTTATTGTTCCGTGTCGCTGTATCTTATAGTTAACAAAACAGGCTAGACAAACCAGAGCATAACTATTACTTTCAAACTAGACTTGGCAAACGGGTCGGTTCGGATCTGGTCGGGTCATGGGTCAAAACGGGTTTGGGTCAAAACGGGTCAATTACAAAAAAAGGGTTGTTTAGGTTCGGGTCAGAACTGGTTCACGCGTCCGGGTCAGAACGGGTTTCGGGTCGGGTTGGTTAAAAATTGCTTTCTTTAAAAAAAAGAGATTGTACATCAAGGGGTTATGTACAAACTAGAGGTGGCAATCTTGACCCAAAGACTTTCAAGTGAGTTAGTTTGGGTTGCTTTTAAAATTATATGGGTTAGTTTGAGAAACATATTTTAACTAAACGGGTCACAACGGGTCAATTGAAATTCCAACTTGTTATTTTCGGGTCCAAACGGGTCGACAACTTTAAAGAAATGGGTCGATGTGAGTTAGCACCTTAAATAAACGGGTCAGATTTCTGATCAGAATGGGTTTCGGGCGGGCACAAGTATCTGCACAAGACGGGTTACGGCACAAAATAGGTTTTGGATCGGAACGGTTTCAGTTCGAATTGAGTTTCGGACCGAGACGGGTTTTGGCACGTGGCGGGTTTTGGATCGGAACGGATCGGTTCGGATCGGGTTTGGGCCAACACGGGTTTCTGCACGGGACGGGTTTCGGATCGCAACGGGTTTTAGGCCGACATGAGTTTCCGCATGGGACAGGTTTTAGGCCGACACGGGTTTCCGCTCGGGACGGGTTTCAGATCGCAACGAGTTTTTGGCCGACACGGGTTTTAGGAAAAAAAAAACTCTTGTTTTTTAATGGCTCTAGGCTCTTGTCTAGCCAGAAACACTACAGGCGGCCCTGGGAAGTTGTTATGTATACATTTTTGTACAAACTTTTGATGGAAAAGGTTATTAACTTACATAGAAATTTCTATTATGCTATGGTTGATGGAAAAGTGGCCTAAAACTAGGGTTGTAAACAAACCGAACGTTCAACGAATAGTTTGTGAACCGTTCGGCGGGAAGTTCGTTTATGTTCGTTCGACTAGCTTAACGAACGAACACGAACAAAAAAATTTGTTCGGTTAGCTTAGCGAACGAACACGAACAAGAGTCTTGTTCGTTCGACTGTGTTCGTGAACGTTCGGTTACGTTCGTTCATGTTTGTTCCTTTACCTTCGTTTGTGTTCATTTAATTATATTAAAAAATAACAAATAATAAACATTTTATCTAAACATATTGAAAACTTGAAACCCTAGTTTTTCTGAGTTAGCTAAAATTTGTACAATCAAGACATTTTTAGGATAATTATGTCTATGTTAGTTAAACTTTGAATAATTATATTGGATAATTATGTCTAGGTTAGTTAAACTTGATTCATCGTTTGGTTTGTGTAGTAGACTTCTTGTGTTTTGATTTATCACTTGATGGTTGTATTTAACTATTTATGTCGAATGTTTAAGGTTAATAATGTTTTTATTTTTTATTTCAAGTTAAATGTTGGTTTACGTTTGTTTGTATTCGTTTGTGTTCGAGACCAATGTTCACGAAGTGTTAGTGAACTGCTAAATTTCCTTAACGAACGAACACAAACAGTAACTTATGTTCGTATGCGTTCGTGAACAGTTCGCGAACATGCTATTTTCCTTAACGAACGAACATGAACAAGACCTTGTTCGTGTTTGTTCGGTTCGATTACAGCCCTACCTAAAACCCGTTGCGATCTGAAACCCGTCCCGTGCGGAAACTCGTGTCGGCCTAAAACCCGCTGCGATCCAAAACCCATCCCGAGCGGAAACCAGTGTCGGCCTAAAACCCGTCCCGTACGAAAACTCATGTCGGCCTAAAACCCGTTGCGATCCGAAACCCGTCCCGTGCGGAAACCTGTGTCGGCCCGAACCCGATCCGATCCAAAACCCGCCGCGTGCCAAAACCCATCTCGGTCCGAAACTCAATTCGAACTGAAACCGTTCCGATCCAAAACCTATTTCGTGTCGTAACACGTCTTGTGCGGATACTTGTGCCGGCCAGAAACCCATTCTGATCCGAAATCTGACCCGTTTATTTAAGGTGCTAACCCACATCGACCAATTTCTTTAAAGTTGTCGACCCTCTTTGACCCGAAAATAACAAGTTGGAATTTCAATTGACCCGTTATGACCCGTTTAGTTAAAATATCTTACCAAAACTAACCCATATAATTTTAAAAGGAGAAAAGTGCCCGGATAGTCCCTGTGTTTTGCTCAGATTTCACCTATAGTCCCTACATTTTTAAAATTACAGCTATAGTCCCTAAGTTTTGTAAATTCGTTCTCGGATAGTCCCTAGCTTAGATGGGGTTAGTTTTCTCAGTTAAATGGAGAGTGAAATGACTAAAATGCCCTTAATAATAAATAAATAACTAAGCCTTTTACCCACATACCCACTCTCTCCCTTTTTCTTCTCTCTTTCTCGTCTGCTCTACATAACCATAGGCGAAGCTTTTAAGGGGCGGGAGGGGGCGGCCGACCCCCCGAACTTTTCGCTCGATAGTGGAGAGTATGTAGTTTTCATATAAATATTTTTTTGGTATATACGTTTTTGACCCCCCAGTTTTATAGAAATTTTTATGTCTGATGAGTTCCACCCCTGGTCGGAAATTTCAAGCTTCGCCACTGTACATAACCAAACCATCATCACCACCTTCACACCGCCACACCACCACCACCACCAAATCCCAACCGCCACCACCTTCACACCACCAAAACACCCAACCCCTTTTCTTTCTCTCTTTCATTTTCGTTCTTCTCTGTAGGAAAAACGAACCACTACCGAAGGATGGTGAAGGGTTTTGGTGGTGGCTGATGACATTGATGATGATGTAGTAGCTCGGAACAAAATACACATTCATCGTCGGAATTAGCACCTATTCACAATAGATCTGATCCGTACATGCTAGATCTACATTTTCCGGCGAAACTTTATGTTCTAATGACTTTAACGTTGGTCGTTAATGATTCAATGAAGAGAAACTTATCGTTCACGCAACAAATCGCAATGGATACGGTCACGTGTTCAGTGCTGCTAGTGGCGGTTATATTCGTACAGGTGTAGTAATCCACTAATTCACCATTAAAATTGTTATTATTGTGTTCATAGATCATAATTTTTTCTTCATAATTGCTAGAACAGCTTGGATTCTGTCACTTTTGCTAAATTGATTCATACTACATTTATTGATATCAACTGATTTATTAATTTTATCATAGGTTCCTTGCAATTTGGACATATTTTAGTGGATCATATTAGAACAATTTCGGTTGCACAGAGTACAACTTACAAAAGCACGACTTTTTTTCCATTTATTTTTTTACAAAAGCACGATTGGTGGTTGGTCGTTGGCCGGGGAAGAAAGGGGTGGGGGTGATATGAGGCAGGGTGTGGAAGGAGGTTGGATCATGGATGTTGCAGGTTGTATCGAAGAAGAGGTGGGGTGGGGTCATAAGGCTTTATTTAATTATATTCTTATATTTAATAGGTTTTTAATAGAAGGGTATTATAGTTATTTCACACCAACTTAACTGAGAAAACTAACCTTCATTCTCGTCAGGGACTATCCGGGAACAAAATTTGAAAAGTTGGGGACTATAGCTGTAATTTTAGAAAGTTAGGGACTAAAGGTGAAAAAAAGGTAAACCACAGGGACTATCCAGGCATTTAACTCTTTTAAAAGTAACCTAAACTAACTCACTTAAAAGTTTTGGATTAAGATTGTCACCTCTATTTCAAACCATTTTAACATATTTATTTTTGTTTGTGTTCATAATAATATCTCACGAGGTGGTTTCTCCCGTGCATTGCGGCGGTACGTTATCATGGGTATTCAATCAGTATCGGTTAGGTTCGTTATAGTATTGGTACAATACATGCACTCGGTACAGAAATTAACACATATTTTACAGTTAGGTTCGTTATAGTGAAACCAGAAACCATAAAAATGAATACAGGTGCATGTATCAATGTTGTTCGGTTGGACACGTCAGTTATCGAAAGCAAAAACAATAAAGATAAGTACCGGTACAGATACCGATGTTGTTCGGTCGGTTTCGATTTGGTTGACTACGGTAGCGACACAAAATTCATTACCAAACAAAACCATACAAATAAGTACATGTACCAATGTTTGGTACACCATAGGAGAAATACGATGTCATTTTATCAAAAAGGAGACACAATATAAATAAATACTGGAATGATACATATATTTTTGGTCGGTTTCGGTTCTTATTTGGTACGATAGCGGCACAATATCCATTTTCTATAACATTTATATTGGAATGTTGAAAAATACAATCGGTTTCGGTTTAGTGCTATAGCAACACAGTAAACGTTTTCAATAAATTTATAACGCAATGTTGAAAAAATAAACGTAAAACGTAAATTATTAGGAAAATGATCAAAATATTTGATAAATAAAATATTATTAGAAAAATTGAAACAATTATTTAATAAATCAAATTCACTATTCTGAAGACTCTATTTTAATATGTATAACAAGATATCATATGAAAGTCAAATTAAATAAAACCAAATGGGTTTAAAGCGTATATTTTTGTATGTATATACCGATATTGGTTCAGATAATGCTAATACTGTTATCGACGTGGTTCGGTCGGTGTTGGTTCCGTTCATCATGGAACCGTTGTGACACCGGCACTTGATATAGCACATGATACCAAAAAAACCTATATTTCAATCACAACCGTGTTTTTAATAAAATTAATACAGAAACGTCGAGAAAAAAAATCAAACGCAATTTCCTATTTAGCTTTTCTTAAGCAAAAGAATGCAAGTAATCAGAGAAAAATAAAATTATTTAAAAGTTAAACGGGTTAATAGGGTATATTATATA
The DNA here is from genome assembly GCA_030545235.1 of Helianthus tuberosus. Taxonomy (NCBI): domain Eukaryota; kingdom Viridiplantae; phylum Streptophyta; class Magnoliopsida; order Asterales; family Asteraceae; genus Helianthus; species Helianthus tuberosus. Next base: position 65,467,335 of record CM060369.1, read on the forward strand.
TAGTAATAGGATAAAGTAAATTATTTATTATAATAATTAGTTATACTAATATACTAATAATTAATATAATAAAAAACTAATGTTAAATAATAAAATATACTAAAATGTTTCCAGTCTACTGTTCATGAGAAGTTCTAATTAATATAGAAGATAATATCTCATTTTGTAAAACGGGGTGAGGGGCCAAATTAATGGCCAAAATTCTATAACTCGGGTTTTAGTTAGTCTGTTTGTGTTATTTTTTAGAACTACTTTTAATCGTTTAAATATGTTGTTTTATCACAAATTCTTAAAACTAAAATATTATTTGCAATTAAAAATAAAAATAATGTGAAATCACATCTGATAGGTGTGAAGTAAAACGACGTTTAGATGAAAGTTTTTCACATATAAAAAGTGAAAAACACACCCCAACGGCCAACAACAATATTCAAATGTAAAGTTGTTGTGAAAAGTTATAAAACTCTATGACGTTCTCTAATTTAAATTTTGCCCAATGTCGGCGAATAGTCCTTTGATAATTGCCAAAACTCCATATTTAACAAATTTATTTTTGTTTGTGTTCATAATGATACCCCACTTTTTATCCAAGTGATGAACTACAAGTAACATATTAACCTAAATGTGGTCAAATTATATTTATATATATATATTTTTTACTCATTCTAAAATAAATTAATCACCAAATGTTTATAATAAACTTTTATTTTGGACTTTTAACCTCACTATTTAAGAAAGGGAAATTAACGAGAATAAACGTTGACCAAATCTAGCCGCTTCAGTTTATTTCATAGACTATTTAACTTATAGAGTCTAAATTCAGACGCATCAACAAATATAGAGTCTACGTATACTCTTTAAATATATGTCTCTTTGCTATTAGATCTCAGGGTGAGTCCATCGTGATTTAGAAGTCTGTTTTTTAGACGTTTGGGACAAGTGTCTCCTTCTAAAGTGATTGGATTATGGTGTTTTTCAAAAATTTAACTGCTTTAGATCTTTATTTTGATAAATTGAGTTAAATGCCATTTTAGTGCCTGTAGTTTGGTCATTTTGTCAGTTTATTACAAAGGTTTGAAACGTTGCCATTTTAGTCCCAATGGTTTCAAACATCGCTGTTTTAGTCCACTTGTTTAACTCTATCAATTTTTTCTGTTAACTAAAAAGGTAATTCGGTCATTTCATATGTAATTTTGTCAACTAGAAGGGCAATTCAGCCATTTAAAATGACCGAATTGCCCTTTTAGTTAACAAAAAAATGCATGGAGTTAACACAATGTACTAAAATGACAACGTTTGAAACTATTTCAACTAAAATGACAACGTTTCAAATCTTTGGACTAAACTGACAAAACGACTAAAATCACATGGACTAAATTTGATTTGATAATATTTATTCTAATGATTTTCAAGAAATGTTCAAATCAACCTTTCTTTAAAAAAAACATAAAAATATTTAAACAAAGTCCAACTGGGTTTTAAAAACATCTTAAAAACCTTAAATCTCCACCGCCTTTCACCATTTCAACGTTTACAATCCACACCTTATCCTCTCTCTCTCTCTCTCTCTACAATTCAATTGAATTCAAGCATGTTCAGATCACTGAGCACAAGAAGAAACCACCGCGGATATGATCAACTAATCAGCGATCAATCCTCATCAGAACCGAAGATGCTAAGATCCACTACGTTACCCGCCAATTTCTTCGGTGATTATCCGTTGAAAACTGCTTTAGAACCACCGAAACTGGCGAAATCAGACCCGGTTGCTAAGCAAGCGAAGAAGGTGAGCAAAGTTCACCCGTTTTTCAGCTTATTCGAGCGAAAAAGCCGCAAGAAGAAAGCCACCGCCAAACCGGAGTTTTCAAGGTACATGCAGTACCTTAAGGAAGGTGGTGTTTGGGATGCTAATTCAGATAAACCTGTAATTTATTGATTTATTTCTTTTAATTCAAATAATAATAATAATAATAATAATAATAAACTCCTTGAATTTATTGGTAATGGTGGCTACCTAGCTAGATAGTTTGATTTGGCGTTTAACATGTAGATTTCTTACAATTGAGTCTTGTTATTCATCTTTTATACGATTGAATTTTGAACACGTGTTCTTCACACAATTAGGATTTTAAAAATATACGACGGCTAACAAAGCCCGGCAACACGGATATAGAAATTAGCAAAAAATCGAAACCGAAAAAAAAAAACGTTTTTTTAACCGGGTTTCAAACCGAACCGACCTAGTAGTTTGTAACTGGTTCGTATTCTCGATCTTTGAAACCTTTTTTTTTTTACAAAACCGGTTTATAAACCGAACCGAAATCGGTTTTACTAGTTTGGGGTTTGAACCCTAGAAACCGGTTTAAAAAAAAAAAAAAAAACAATTTGTACACTTCTACCTGGATACACCCATAGGCAAAAGGCCACCGACTTCCGCGATCACAAACAACGCTGGTGACTTGGTCTGTCACCAATTCTAGGGGAAATCCACCTCGAAAGGCCAGTGTTGTAAAATCCCTAGCGTGCGCATGACGTTTTGTCATGAACGAGACTTAGGGGTGTTCAAAAAACTCGCAGCTCGTTCGAAACTCGCTCGAAAAAAGTTCGAAAAAAGCCCGGCTCGAAATTGGCTCAGTTGTAAATGAGCCATCTCGGCTCGGCTCGGTTTGTAAATGAGCTGAGCTCGAGTTTGGCTTGGCTCGGCTCGTGAGCTCATGAGCCGGCTCAATAAGGTTTACATGCTTCATTTTTTTGTCACACATCGCTCCACTGACAAAAACTAAGGGAGTATCTTTCCTATACAAAGTGAGCTAACTATTTATACTTGCATATTTAACCATTTGGTTAAATTATATTGCAATTATGGTCCTTAGTCTATGAAGATATTCACTTTTATGGCTTTTTAAGTACTAAATTTTGCGATTCTTTATTAGTTCGAGCTAGCTCGAATTTTAATCGAGTCGAGCTCGAGCCTCAAATCTCAGCTCGAATTGAGTTTGAGTCGAGCTCGAGCTGGGTCGAGCCCGGTTCGACTCGGCTCGTTTACAGCCCTAACGAGACTCAAACAAGCGATCTTCCCTAGAGAAAGTTATCCGGATACCCCTGGAGCATTTCTCCTTTTTTAGGATTAAAAACAGATCTAAATAATATGTTAATTTGAGACATGTGGTGAGACTTCAATATTCTTGTAATCTGTTATTTTTCTTGTATTTTATTCGGATTTTCAGATCTTTATCTTTTTTTAATAGGATTGCGGTTTGGATTTTCAGATCTTTATCTTTTTTTTAATAGGATCGCGGTTTAAAAATAAATAATTAAATTTCGTTCGTAAAATACACCTAACTATACCGAAATCAAACCAGATTGTAGGTTTAGTTGTAGGGCTGTAAACGAACCGAATGAACACGAACAAGGCCTTGTTCGTGTTCGTTCGTTAAGGAAATAAATGTGTTCACGAACGGTTCATGAACACTTACCGAACGAGATTTTATGTTCGTGTTCGTTCATTAAGGAAATGAGCGTGTTCGCGAACGGTTCACGAACACAAACAAACACAAATAAATTTGGCGAACGCGAAAAAGGATAAAGATAGATGGCCCAGAGAGTAGTACTCGAACTTGAATCCCTTATTGTGGGACGGAGGTCGATCGTATTCGCCGATGTAAATAATGAGAAATGAAAGGGAAATGATGCATAAACAAGGTGAAAGTGGGTTTTCTAGTTTAATTGTTAGGGTAATAAAATAAATAAAAGTTTAATAATATAAAAAGTACAAATAAAAAATAAAAAAGTGCAAAGATCTTCAATTAAAACACAAACATACAAACATAAACGAACGCAAATCAACGAATGTTCATGAACATGTTCACGAACACGTTCACGAACACCTTACCGAACGTTCACGAACACAATCGAACGAACGAGACCTTTGTTCATGTTCGTTCATTTAACTAATCGAACGAAATTTCTTGTTCATGTTCGTTCGTTTATTAAACGAACGAACATAAACGAACTTCCCGCCGAACAGTTCACGAACTGTTCGCTGAACGTTCGGTTCGTTTACAGCCCTATTTAGTTGTGTCAATATTGTAGATAGGCAAAAATAAAAAACAAAGGGTTTTTTGTATCTTTGTGTAATAATTTAATATGATGATTGAGGTACGAAATGATTATGTCTCTTCTTTTTCATGTATCATCGACCATCGTTCTTTGTTGTGGATAGTGGAAGGCGAAAAGTTGTTTGTTTGGTCGTAATTATTTAATTATTTTATTTGAGTCCACATCGTTATGCATATACGTCATAGTATAAGGTGTTGGATCATGCCTATCTTTTGATCGGTCTATTTTAGTTAGGCAAGAGGGTATGGTATAAAGCTTAAAGGGGCTTTATCATGTCACGTCAGATCTATTTAGACATCACGTCATATGGGGCTTTAAAGTCCCTCTCTTTAATTTGCATGCAATGGTTTAAAGCTCTCCTATTAAACAAAATAAAAAAAAAAGATTTTATTGGTTGAAAAGAGGTGAGCCCCCACCTGCACATCCCTTTATGCTCGTTAACACGCTGGCGGAAGGGCTATAGCCCCCCCCCCCCCCCCCCCCCCCCACACCACCACCACCACCGTGGTGTGGTCCATAGCGCCCTGGGGCGCTAAAATCGTTGATGTGGCTGGGTGGCGTTAAGCCACACCCCGTGGCCTTAAAGATGAAAATAATGTGATTGTTATGTGTATAATCTAGGTTTATGCCCGCGCTCTGCGGCGGGTACGCCTGAGGGAAATTTCGTTGGTGTCGTTCGAATCAAAACTCGGTATAGCAACCGGAAGAGTAAACTCAAATACGGTAGCATTAGAGCTATCGAAAGAAAACATAAAATAAAGATAAAGTGGTAATGTAACAAAAACACTATGAACACGTGTTCGGTTGTAGTTAACCAAGATAATACAAACGATTGTTTAGAGTTGGTTAAAACCGAACTGTTTCAACGCAAAAACATAACCCACTTGTTTAAAAAACCTACAAATAAGCTTTGTTATAGTATTATATAAATATAATCTTTGATATATTAATTATACAAAATATAACCAGACACATTCCATTTGTTAACAAAAAAAAAATAAAAGAATGTCCCAATGGACAATCACACTAAATCACCATTTGTAAAAATAAAAATTAAAAATCAATGATAAAGCGTCATGTCACCCAAGAAAGACCAAATCACTATTCACATTTGGTTTTGTAGAACTAGGACCTTGACCCGTGCCGCGCGTTACGGCGGCAACATCGCGTTTGTTATTTCGTTACACACGTAACGATGGTGACATTAACGTGTTGTGCCCGCACATGTCATTACGCATTTTTTTTACTTTGTTACAGACTTTATGTTCGGTGTGCGCATGTAGTAAAGGAAATAGAAAACTAAAAACAATATAGTCGTGACATGCTTAAAACGTGTTTATCTGATTTTCGTTAGATTGTTACTTGATAAAACCATTTTAAAAATTATTACGAAATGTTTAGTTGGTTATAATTATTAACCTATAAAGAAGCAAGATGTATACGCGTATATGTGTTGCAACCTTTGCTTAGGGAGTTTTTTTTTTTTTAAATAGAATTTTCCTTTTTAACCCTAAAGTTTTAATCTTTCACAATTTAAGTTTAAAGTTTTAATCTTTGTTTTCTTTTTAACACCAAAGTTTTAATCTTTGACAATTTAAGTTTAAAGTTTTAATCTTTAGTAATTTAACCTCTTTGATTAATTTGATTTTTCACTTCTAATTCAAAAGTTTTCATCTTATACAATTTAACCCCTTTGATTAATTTGATTTTCACTTCTAATTCAGAAGTTTCCATCTTTTGCGAACCACTTTGATTTTTTTACTTATGTGTTGTAATCTTGGCTTTGAGGGTTTTTCAAACAAAAAATGGTTATGCATATGGTTGTTGTAACCTTCGCTTTGGGGTTTTTTTTATAAAAAAATTTGATTTTTTTTTACTTTTCACCCAAAAATATTTCATAAATTACTTTTAAACCAAAACTATTTGTTTTTTTACTTTTAACACAAAACTTTTTATCTTTTGCAATCTATCATCACAGCTTTTTTTACTTTCAGTTTTGGTCATTTATAGTTTTCATTTTCCGCAATTTTTCGCTTTATGCTTCGTTCTAAATTTTGTAACTTAACACATCGCAACGTGCGTCTTTGGTTTAACGTTTTTACGTTTCGTTCTAAATGTTGCGAGTTAACACGATGTAACGTGCGTGTGTGAGTGAACGTTTTTACATCGTCTATTTTTTTCCCGTTTGACAGGTTTAAGATTAACGTGCGCGTCCTAAATCGATTTAGTTATAACTAAAGAATCTTCGCCGTATTGCGGCGGGTCGTAATTCTAGTTAAAGTTAAATAGTAAAAAAGAAAAAGAAAACAAAAGAAAACCTGTGAATATAAATTATAGGAAAATTAAATATTGGCACAAAATACAAAATAAAAAGTTTATTTTCATGGAGATGGAATCAACAAAGAAATAGAGTGAAAAGGTAAGGAAGGTTGAAGTTGTAAAAATGCACATCTGGACAGGGCCAATTTTGTAATTATATGGTGGCATGCACCGACCTTTCTTTTTAAGTTTATGTATGTATAATAGTGTCCATATGTTAGAATATGACCGGACGGTTGGATAGAAACTATCTACACAATCATAGGTTGTTCACGGTCTTGTTCAATAGGTTTTGACAAAAAATCTCTGTCAAATAGGTAACTATAGTTTTGGATAGGGGCAAGTTGAACCAGCCAGACTGGTTGGGTCAGTTGCACTAACTGGTTTTCATGGTTTATCGGTTCGGTTTTGACGATTTAACTGTTTGAGAAAAAAATATATACTTTTCATTAATTTTTAATATGGATAAGGGTTATCTATAAATGATAATGTATATGCATAACATCATATTCCTTATAAAATGATGGTTATTTTTAGGTTGTTTTATGTACTAGTTCAAGTTTTAATCTTTATAAAAACACGACATGATACTATCACACTACAACGCACATTGGACAAGTGTACCCATCGTTTGCGTAATATAATGATGGTAATATACCAAGGTCGTCCAATGATACACAAGTTTTAATACCGAGTTGTCGATAACGTCTAATCAAATGCAAAAGTTGAGTTTTAAAAAGAATAAATAAAAATAAAAAGAAAAGAAAAATAAATGGCTCAAGAGGAAAATAAAGATAGGAATCAATGATAGGAAAATGGGTCTTTAGGATCAACGTACATCTTGATGCTTCATTAACTAGATCTTATCATGGGGTAATAAGGGCTCGATTGTCAGACGAGGAGCTATGCGTGTTAATGCGTATTGCTATGCAGTATCTGGATCGGAATCCTAACACACTTGATCTTTCCGCTTTGAATCAGCAGGGAAACGCCACTCGAGGCCAAAATATAGTATTGCTTGTCCCTATTTAGTCCGTCAGTGAGTTGTCAATTCCCCTAAGGTAATTACTTTTATATAAACTAAGTCTTTTACGCTTTGGTGTTATCTCCACACAAAGACACGAGCTTACCCAACCCGAAGTCCTAGCCAAAACCTTTAACCTCTGCTAAGAGTATCAACATGCTTTAACTCTACATAGACATAAAAAAACATGAACGACCCAAGTTAATGACGTCACAAGGTTGTTGGTAGATTTTAAGGATTAGGCGGAAACTCTAATGACCCAAGTTAATGGCGACACTATTATTTCACTCACTTTCAATAAACTATACTAATTAGTTAAAGTCATTAACACACACATACCTTGTTCACCCATCATCTTCCTTAGTTACCTCAACATCAAGGGGGCAAGTTTCCCCCAAACACCCTCAAGAATCTAGCCAAGAATTGCCATGGGAGAAGATATAATCAAACTTCAAAGGATTATATAATTAATAAAAAGCTTGATTACACTAATGATTCTTGAAAAGGTGACCGGTTGTTCCCGGTTATCGAGAGACGCGGGGCCTGTTTGGTTAGCACGGGCCGTGGTCAACTTTGTGGGCCCCACAGGATCTTCCAGAAGCTTTTCATTTGTCTTTTATAGCCGAGGCACGGAGCATGCCTGGCTTTCTTTGCCTTGATCTTTGCACGGTGAGCTTCTAGTTATGTCTGGTGGCTTCTGGATCCGAGGCATGGGACATGTCTAGCGAGGCATGGGCCATGTCTGGATATTTTCTTCTATTTTTCTCCGTTTTTTTTCACCCAGCTTTGCTTCCTTTGTTATTATTGGGTTATTTTTGTCCCGAAAATTCAATATAAACCAATTTAAGATTATTTTGAACATTTTGTTAACAAAACATGTTAAAATGGGTAGTCATTTGATATAAAAACATAAGCATTTTAGCTCATATCATTACGGAATCAAGTTGTCGCCCTCATACTTGATTTTTGTTTCCTGAGCCCTTTTGCTTGAAAATTTTAACACTATGCAACCTCATGTCAAATGGACGTTAGGTTGACTGTTTGACTTTGGGTGAATGCTAAGCTTATCCTGGTACCTTACGCTACAACATTAACAACATTTTAAAGGTTGTACATTTTCGATCTTTTTCGTGTATTATAAATTCTATATTTTATTTACGAATTACGTGATCATACGATCGAACAAGACGATATTCACGACATTTCCGGAACAAAATCCAAGTTACATATGCCGTTATACCCTACAAATAACCTAAACAATGAGTTAGAATGGTTAAAAATGACAAACAAATGATAATACAAGGCTGGGGGCCAAAACTGCCAAAAAGTGAAAATTTTTGGATCAGAGTACCTTGCGAACCGTAAGACATAATGCCTTGCGGTCCGTAAGACATGCCCAGATGCAGAATTTTGCTTGTTCTTCAAGTTGTGCCACCATCTTCAATTTGCGACACCTAGCACCATCTTTGTCACCTTTAATCTGGTTTTGACACTTGATAGGATACTAAGCAACCTTAGGACACCACACCTAACACTTGCCATCACCTCCTTGATCTATTTTTAGTATAAGTAGGCTCATTGTTCTTCATAATCTTCACACCATTCTTCTCTTTCTCACTAAAAAAAAAAAAAAAACTCTCTTGGAGCTTGCTTCTGCATTTGCAGCCTCCTTTCTTGAGTTCAAATTTTCTTCCAAACACAAGTGTTTCTCCTAGTCTATTTCAAATTTTTGGCTAGTCACATTTCGGTTACGACCTATTTGGTCAAGTCAAAGTTCAAATTGAACTTTGCCACATGATCGTAATCTTGAAGGTGTTAATCCCTTGCTATCACACCCTCTGATCATCACGTTTAGTAGGCGAAATGATGAGTCAAACATGTTTTAAATAAAAGTAAAAAAAGCATAAAATGCATTTTACGACGAATAAGTTTTTAAGTATTAAAACCAAAAGTTTTGACACCAAATAAGTTTGTATAACATTATAAAACTTGTTTTAACATGTCTAGCTCGTCATATCTAGTTTAGCGTTTAATTCTTAGTCGAAAGTCAAGCAGTTTGACTTCTTCTTTGACTTTCGAATCTGACCCGTTTGGTCGACCTTAGGACCCAACTAATCCCAATAATATGACCATAATAATATATGGAATAATCCTCTAAGATTATACCTATGGTCATTCTGTTTGATGAGTCAAATGACGAGTCAACTGTATATACTTTAAAATGTCAAAAATACCTTTTTTGCTTAAAATGGTTTTAAACTTATATGATCAACATTTTTAACATTTAAACTGATCATACAACATCATTAAATATGTTTTGACATATCAGACTCAACATAAGACACAATCGACCATTCGGACCCATGTTTCCACATACGACTAGTTAATTAGCGTAAACTAGCCGTAACGGGTCAAAACACTTTGAAACATCTTCCAATCAGAATGATAGATTTAACCAACCATGTTATATGAGATCCCTTGCTCATATGGTTATAAACCACATTCTATCAGCTCTTCCGTCAAAATTCGTATTTTACGTATTTAATAGGCTTCCAACGGAAACATTCTGTTTTGGACAAAATCTGTGTTGTTGCTTTAACCAAGCATATCTTGGTCAAAACTTAACCAAAGAAAGTAAACACTTACATTATGATTAAGTTCATTGAAATAAGATTTCAACGATGTATGACACATCAACAAACACCTCCGTTTGGACCCTCAAATGTCTAAAACTAAATCGAAGGTCAAAACTAGACAGTTTGCAAAGATTAATAGTTGTGACCACTTTCCGAGTTCCAAACAGAAAAACTTTATAAAAGAAAGTTGTAGAACACACTTTGAACTAGTAAATTGGAAATGTTTATAATTTTCGACAATGTTTGCTATTTTAAAGTATTTTACAAAAACAACATAGAAGGCTGCCAAAATTTCATATCTTCTAAAACATCTAAACTTCTTCAAAGTTATGATGTTTCCATAACCCTTATTCTTCCACAAACATTATCACAACAAAACCATTGATGAACAAATCCTTATTTCTAGGAAACACGTGAGCTTTGCTAGCATAATTAAGCACAATAATGGTGGTGGTGGTTGTGGAATGAAGAAATGGGGTTTTAATGAAGAAGGGGTGTGAAGAAGGTGGTAAGATTACAAAATTACCCTTAAGTCAAACGATCAACCTAACGTCCATTTGACAGAAGGTCGCATAGTGTTAAAATTTCTAGCAGAAAGGCTCTGGTATCAAAAGATAAATATGAGGGTAGCAACCTATTCCGCCACCAAATCATAGGAAAGCAAATTATACTTTACTCCAAAATGAATAAGCCTATTCTAAACTAAATCCATTCACCACTAAAATTCAAATATCCAATAATCATTTTAAACAGTTATGCCCAGACAACATTTAGAGTAATTATAAGCTAGATTAATGGGAAAAAAAAACTTATGGCATTTTTTATTAATTGCCCCCACACAAGTAGAATTTTAAACTAAAAACTCAATCATCGATTCTGTCGAGGTGTTTATTGTCACTTGTTATAGGGGTGTTCAAAGGTCAGTTTACCGAAGCAAAATCGATTATGGGTTTTTATAAACCATTCACTTTTCGTTTTCGCTTTAGGTTTTCGATTGTCACGATGAGTTCTGTTTGGTTTCGATTTTCTTGACTTGCCACTTTGGTATGAAAAATTTTGGGCTAGAAATTTTGGTTTTATCCTTTTTATTATGTAGCCTGACCAGAACTGAAAAGAAAATATATTTAATGGTAGACAACTGACACTCAATTTTTTCCAACCCCATGAAAAAATTGTCGAGCCCACCGCCTGAGAGGATGGGAATTTAGCGTTCTTGAAAACCCGGGCATTGTGGGCTTTCCAAATGCAACAGAGGACCTAAGACCATGTGTAGTGGTAATGTGTTATAATGCCCCCACCATGGGGCATTATCCGACACGTGGCGTCCTAGTCAGCGATGGGGCATTATAGCAAAAGTGGCGTAGTGGGGCATTATGCCAATAACCCCCATTCAATCATTTCACAATTATTTATTTTAATTTAAAACATAAAAAACTTCATTAATTAAAAAAAATTACATTACTTGAAATAAAAAAAAAAACTGAAAAAAAAAAAACTGAAAAAAAAACCGAAAAAATTAAAATAAAGTTAAAAAAAAAGGGGAAATGGACTGTATCACCCTCAACTATGCAAAACTGGCCGATATCACGCTCAACTTTCAAGTTGGCTCCCACCACCCCCTACTCGACAAGTTGGTGTCACTGACACCCCTTCGTTAAAAAAACAATAACTGAGTTAGTTTTTTAAGCCTATGTGGTATGCAGATGCTGACTTGGAAGCATACGTGGACAGGAACTTGATATATCATCTGTTTAACATCTGTTTAACCATTTAACCCTTCGACATCCATCATTTTCACAAACAACTCAAACCTCTATCTCCCTCTCGAATTTCTGTTGTAGACATACAATACCCCCAAAGTTCCTCCTTCACTTTCATATCTACAGTCGGCTGTAGGAGCTCCGGCGACAGCTCCAACCATCTCCGGCGCCACACAAGACCAGAGCCGGTTAATCGGCCGGCTGCCGATGGTCTTCTTCGATGAGCGACCCCTCCCCCTTCTTCTTCGTGTCTCCGACGGTTCGAGCAAGAGCAGGAGGAAGAGCAGGAGCAGGAGGAAGAGAGAGAGAGCAGGAGGAAGAGAGAGGAGCAGGAGGAAGCGACCCCTCCCCCTTCTTCTTCGTGCCTCCGGCACTGTGGTGGGTGGTGTCGTGTGACGGTTCGAGCAAGAGCAGGAGGAAGAGAGAGAAAGCCAGGAGAGACAAAGAGATGGTGACGACTGATCGGAGACGGAGGAGCAGCGCCGCCGCTCACGGCGGCGGAGGTGGAACTTGTATACAGCGGGTTCGAGTTATGTTCGAGAGTCAGGTTTACAACGGTTCGGAATCCATTTCGAGTTCACAACATTTCGATTTTGAAAGGAACCCGTTGAATCTTCGCCGGAGATCGGAGCTTATCGGAGGTGTCACCGGAGACGTACGGGGAACACGGCGGTGATTGTTTTTCATTACATTCGGTATAATCCTGATTATCCGTTTATTCTTGTTAATTTTTCCTTGTGAACTATTACTGAAGTTTCATCTTAATATACTTCTAAAAACACAAGATATATCAAGTTTGAAGAGATAATGTTTTGTGAATTAGGGATTTTGGGAATTAGGGTTAAATGGTTAAACATATGTTAAACAGATGATATATCAAGTTCCTGTCCACGTATGCTTCCAAGTCAGCATCTGCATGCCACATAGGCTTAAAAAACTAACTCAGTTAGTGTTTTTTTAACGAAGGGGTGTCAGTGACACCAACTTGTCGAGTAGGGGGTGGTGGGAGCCAACTTGAAAGTTGAGCGTGATATCGGCCAATTTTGCATAGTTGAGGGTGATACAGTCCATTTCCCAAAAAAAAAAACATGATCTAGAGTCCATATTTTTCTTTAATTTTTTGGCGACGCATTTGCGCAAGGATTAACGCATCGCCTTGTAGGTGGTCGATAGGTTTCGACAAAAACTCAATGTCCTTTTCCATTTGCCTCGCCTCTTGCATCTCGTTAAATTTTTTGGTTTCGGCCACTCGTTCCTTCATAATCTCATAACGTTGGTGGCCGAGGTCGCGAATGTCTTGGTGACGACGGTTTATCTCCTCGAAATCTTCCTTTAACTCGAGATCGGAAGACGACTCGACCGTTTTTTTCCCGGTTCCCTTTCTTCTACCGGTGGGTCGGACCAACTCTTCTTGAATTCCCTCGTCAACGTCCACCGCCTCATTTAAATCAACATTGCGGGCATCCGATGTCGGAGTTGACGGGTCAACGGAGGATGATGTTTTTGACCTTTTAGCCCGACGTCTACTATGGGTTTTGCGGTTGAGTTGTGTTCGGGTTCGTGGGTCTTGCGGGGACACCAAAATGGGGTCGAAATGGATGCATGATTGTATAAAAATGTAGGAGAAAGTGGGTGTTTTTTTTTTATAAAAAATAGAAGAAAAGTGGGAGAGAAAGTAGAAGATAAAGTGGGTTTTTTTATAAAAAAATGTGAGAATGTGGGGTGATATATATATAGTGGGGTAATATTTTAAATTAAAAAAAAAATAATATGACCGTTTGTCAACGGTAAAAAAGGTGGCCCCCCCTCATTTTAAGCGTTTTGAATTTAAACGCCGAACGAATTTTTTTCTCGAAAATAACGCCCGGTAACGCCGGGTGTAGCGGTTACCGGGGCGTTATAGGCGTTTTTTTTTTATAAATTTTTAAAAAACACGCCCCACTACGGGCGGTCTAATACAAGAGAGAAATAAGGTTTTTTCCGGTCTTTGGCAGACCGAGACGGGTGAATGGTAGAAACTTGTTGACTTATAGAAACTGTGTGAATGATAGAAACTTGTTGATTAATAGAAACTGCGCCCGAGAAGTCTAGACCACACCATATATGTAGATGCCCACCTCCATAGGTCTTTAACATACGCCATTAGAAGAAACAAATGATTTGTAGATTCGAGCCGAAGAGAGAGCATGCAGGTTGTTGACTGAATATTAATACCATTAATAACAACACTAAAGGAAAGGAAGATATTCTTATGCAACAATCTCCACGAAAACAAGCGACTTTTTAACCTACAACTTTTTGTTGATATTTTCTTCGAAAGTCGTTTTCCGTGGAGATTGCTGCAAAATAGTATCCCACTTATATTTTTCATGTAATTTTTTTTCGTTTAGTTGTTCATTTACCATTTCAACCTACAATTTTTTTTGTTAACGTTTCAAATTCACACAGAAAATTTAAGCAATTCTATATATTTTGTCAATTAATTAGTTATGTATATTTTCCGTTAATAAACAAAATAAAACATAATATATATTTATAACTTTTAAAACCGGCTATGCTATAGAAATATGGTTTTGAGTTGAGATCCTGTACAAACAGTGCTAACTGTAAGAACCGTAAGAACAGATCTGAACCATTGATAGTCTAAATCAAGGGTTGGGGTTAATTATAAATAAAACCCTTATAATTAAAAATTAATACTAACAAGTTAGGGTAATTTCGTAAAATTGCTAGTCATTTGACTATTTTCAATTAAATACAAATTCCACCAAGGTTTTTTAAACTAAAACAACTTTTATATACTTCATTATTTTTAAAATTTTTTTTTACCATAAGATCAAGTATTTTTTTTATCTTTAATATGAGTACCATATTACTATACTTTTTTTTTATTTATAAAAGTGACTTTTAAAAAAGTTACCAAAAGTTGTTTTATAATTGTGGTGATAATGTGCTGATTATGCGTTAATTACAATATAATACAAACAAACACCAAAAGTAGATATAATCAGCACATCTGATGTGCTGATAATGGAGAACGATTGAGGATGTTGTGCGATATGCTAATAATGGAGAACGATTAAGGATGTTATGCTAATTATATAGTGTTGTGCTAATTATATTCTTGTGGTGGTTCCTGCAGGTTAGTTCGATCATGGAGAGTTACTAGATCATGGATATGTTAAAAAAATTCAAACTTTGATTTGAATTAAACTTGCAAGTATTTAATAATTATTTTTAATTAGTTATAAATAAATATGGTCAAAGGTCTAAATTACCCATAAACTAATTTTTTATTGAATGACACTTGTCAATTATGTGTTGATTCTTATGGTTCTTACAAACATAAGTGTTTGTATTTGATCCCATTCCATATGGTTTTTAAATGAACTAGTTATCTTTCAGTTGAACGACTGAAATATAAAATAATATGTTTTGGCTAATTTTTGAATCATACTCATCGTCTTCTCGGTTCTGAAAACTAATCTAATGACATGACAATAAAATAATTTTACGCAAACATGTTTTTTAATCATTCATAATCTTTTCTGGAAATATACACAAATGATTGCGTAATTTTGTTCTTAACTATGTATTTAAAGAAAATGCTCTAAATTCGAATATTATTTAATGGCTTAGTATTACTTGCACTCACCCTTAGCAATATAACAATAATATTCAAGTTTAAAGAGTCGTCTAGACCCATTCATATTAGTTGAATTGGTCACACAGAAGTCAATGTTATGTTATAGAAGAATTAACCTATAAATTATTTGTTTAAATATCATGAGAAAAGAGATTAAATACACACCTCTTGCTTACAAATATATATAACTAAATATAAAATTTACAAGACTATGCCTAGTCATATGTTTGTGAAGAAGATGAAAACACTATCATGGCGAAGAATCAAGAAAAACTGAAATTTTGAAAAGTCCACAAAAGAAATTATGAAAATATGTATTTTAATAATAAAAAAGTAGTAATGTATTATGTCACCAATTAGTTGCTTCATTAAAAAATTATTTTTTGAATTAAATTAGCAATTACGAGTATGGTGTAATTAGGAAGAAAAAAACGAGGTATTTTTAAAAGAAAAATAATTGTATTTCTTTAAAATGAATTAATTTAAAATATTTCCAATGTGAATTACATGTGTCAAAGTATATTCACGCATTTGGTATTTGTTTATAATATATCACGTATCTCGTACATGTTTATCACATGCGTGGGGTGTAAACTATTTATCAAACCGTAAAGCATTCGTCCTTAGATTGCGGGGTATGGGGCGGGGGTTTGGGCGTGGGTTGGCTGAAAACGCCCAAGCCACCACCCCGGGTGGGCATGGGTTTGGGCGTGGCCCCTTTGGCGTGGGATTCAAACCAAATTCATGCCCCCCAACCCTTTGGGTGGGCATGGGTTTGGGCGTGGCCCCTTTGGCTGAAAACGCCCAAGTAAGTGACATGGCATGCTCTAAATGGTCAAACCAAATTCATGCCCCCCAACCCAAGCCCCCAACCCAAGCCCCACCATACCCCATGGGCGTGGGTTTTGGTGGTGGGTTTTTTCCCATTCCACGTGTCAACATATGCCCCAACCCACGCCCCAACCCAAGCCCCCCATACCCCGCAGTCTTATTGTGACACGCCAAATGTTTTGAAGACTGTATCTGACTAATTGTGATGTAACACTTGTTTTTACTGGTTATTCCAGCATCTCATCTGCGAGAGCCTCAACGATTAAGGAAATTCGAGCAACATGATGGTTTACTTTATGAGTTATGATGTACCATTGGTCGAGTGTTATGATGTACCAATGTTTCCCCTTGGATAATTCATAATAGCCCCCCCCCCCCCCCCCCCCCCCCCAAAAGAGCCTCAACCTTGACCATCCGTGTCAATGGAACATAAACATCAACCTTGTCATGTAACTAAACACATGGAAATATTATTTCAATATTGTTATGTATTTGGAATCTATAAATCTCGAATGCCCTATTTTGCTACCAATGATACAAGAAATGTCTTTGGATTTGATCATGGTTATGGTTATGGTATGTAGCTTTTGTAGGTAAACCGCATGTTGGAAAAAGTGCATGTTCAAATCAAATGACTGGGCAAAAGCTTTCAGTTGTAACAAATAAGCCTCAAAGAACAAGACATACTTTTTTTAATGGCAATGACACGTGTCAATCATCGTGACACCGCGTGCTGTGGCCAAGGTCGACTACTCGACCTCCGTCAGCCCCTTGGCTCTCTTAGATGCGCAGAAACTCGACCTCCGCCCGCCTGAAGGCACGACAGTGGAATAATTGGTAAAACCTCGCCTCCCATCCAAGACGAACCAGCGCCACCCGAATTCGCCCTTCACCTGGATGCCGCAGAAAATAACGGGGAGAGTGGAAGTCGACCCTGAGTCACAAGGAACACCAAGTCCTATTCTTGGGGTATATTATGCACTTGAGGACGAGTTCTTTAAAAGTTATAATCCAAATGCCTACTCATACTCCAATGTTAAGACCACACGTTGTTGGCGTTCAAATATGACGTTTTTGCTGCTCAACGTAGTTCACACCGTTCCGTTCACGACGTTTACCACGGCATTATTGATTGGGCAGGGGAATCTCCACTGGCGTGGAAATGATTTTGCAGTTGACGTGGCACGCGGTTGATAAACGTGAATGTTAGCTGTTTAACCCTAACGGTTAACTTTTAAATTTAAAAAAAAAAAATACTTTTTTTAAAAATTCTAATTTCACACTATAAAATACAACCCATTTCTTTACCCAAATTTATACAAACTCCACCGCTTCTTCATTTTTATACAACCTCCACCACTTCAACGTCGTTCAACTTCACCCAAAAAACAAAGGATGGCAGCCGGGGCATGGACCGAAGGAGAGGATATTGTACTTTGCGAGTCGTAGGTCGAAGCTTTGAGCCACCACACGCCGGTAGGTGCTCGTGGGGTCCTTTTTGGAGGATAATCCGACAACACTTTCAATCTTATACCGGTGCGAACAACCGAATTGTCGACTCCCTCTCGTCTTGTTTTAGGACGATACGTCTTGATTGCGAAAGATTCGAGACAAACCACACCGTCGTGGAGCTCGAGGGTGGTGACTCGGGGAGGACGACATCATTCAAGTGGCTCTCACGAACTTTAGGTACGTGCACAACCGTGAATTCAAGCTCCGCTCGGCGTAGGAAATCATTAGATTTTTTATTTAAATTATGTGTTCTCTAGTTTGGTATTTTATTATATTTTATGTAATGTTTTTAATATTTATGTAATGTTTTTTTTAAATTTATGTAATGTTTTTTATTTTAAATTTAGTTTACTAATAATATATCTATAGGTTTTTAATACATTTTATATAATTTTAATTATAAAATTTCAAGAAATGTGTGACACGTATCGAAAAAAGCCACGTTTTCATGCCCGGGCTACACCATCCGTTTTAACATCATGCCCCGTTCTAACGTATAGTCTATGCGTCGCCTTATCTTCAAACCCAGCACACTGTGAACAAGAAACACATGTTAGAAGAGTCAAATTTTAATTCAATCGATCACTTTAACTTTAGATCCTAGTTTTAATTTATGATTTAATTAACCCTGCTTATTTTAACCTAATTCAATATATCATACTTTTTTATTTCATTTCATCTAACACAAAGAATATTATTACAGCCGCACGGCACGACACAAGACACAAACAGACTATCTCCGCTAGATTCAGAATATTACTACAGCCGCACCAGCTCCCATCGAAGCCACTCAATCATCTAAGAACTCGAACTCAGCATCTGATTCGAACCCAGATTCATGCTCAACATACATATCTCCGCTAGATTCAGTATATATTTGATTATTGTGTATGGCTGATAAGTTGACGAATCATGATTATATCAGCAAGAATTTGCATCAAAAGATCCTATATAACCTCATGCATAGCCTATGCTCAAACACTCAAAACCCCATCAATTCAAGAACCCCACAATGTCAACATGTTCCAAGTCAACACTGAACTCAAGGAGCTTGTGAAATCAGGAAAACTGAATGACGCACGCCAAGTGTTTGATAAAATGCCTCAAAGAGACGAAGTCACATGGACCACCATTATCTCTGGCTATGTGAAGGCTGCTAATCCATCTGAAGCATTGTCATTGTTTTCCACCATGTGGGTCGACCCGTCACAGCGAATGGACCCGTTTTTACTCAGTCTAGCACTCAAGGCATGTGCTATAAGTTTCGGTGCTAAACAAGGCGAATCGCTTCATGGGTACTGCGTAAAAACTGATTTTGTGAGTTCTGTTTTTGTGGGTAGTGCTCTTTTGGACATGTATATGAAGATTGGGAAAGTTTATGAAGGTTGTCGGGTGTTTGATGAGATGCCGATAAGGAATGTAGTTTCGTGGACTGCGGTTATAACCGGTTTGGTGCGTGCTGGTTTTAACATGGAGGGTATTGCGTATTTTTCTAAGTTATGTAGAGATAATATGGCGTATGACTCTTATACATTGGCTATCGCGTTAAAGGCATGTGCTGACGCGTGTTTGTTACGTACGGGTAAAGAAATTCACGCCCAAACGTTAAAGAAAGGTTTCGATACGACTTCGTTTGTTGCTAATACGCTTACAACCATGTACAACAAGTGCGGGAAGGCAGAGTATGCGTTGTACTTGTTTGAAACAATCAAAACGAAAGACGTGGTTTCGTGGACTACGATCATCACATCGTATGTTCAAACGGGTCAAGATCACAAGGCAGTTAACGCATTCCTGCGAATGCGCGAATCCGAAGTGATCCCCAACGAGTACACACTCGCAGCAGTCATCTCCGGTTGTGCGAATACCGCACAGATTGACTTGGGTCAACAGTTTCACGCCCACGTGTTACATAACGGGCTTATGAGTTGTATGTCAGTCGCTAATTCGGTTATGACAATGTATTCAAAATGCAGTAAGTTACATTTATCGTCAATCGTTTTTCACGAAATGACTCAAAAAGACATCATTTCATGGAGCACGATAATCGGGGGGCATGCGCAAGAAGGATTCGGTGAAGAAGCGTTTCGATACCTCTCGTTAATGAAAAACGACGGACCAAAACCGAATGAATTTGCCTTCTCGAGTGTATTAAGTGTTTGCGGAAATATGGCGATTCTCGAACAGGGTAAGCAACTTCACGCTCATTGCATTTGTGTCGGTCTGGATCATACCGCTATGGTAAGAAGCGGTTTGATCAATATGTACTCAAAATGCGGGAGCATAAACGAATCTTTAAAGATATTTAACGAAGCCGAACATAACGATATTGTGTCATGGACAGCCATGATTAACGGATATGCCGAACACGGGTTGAGTCAACAAGCTATAGACCTGTTCGAGCGTCTCGTTAAAGTCGGTCTACGACCCGACGCAATCACCTTCATTGGCGTTCTAACCGCGTGTAGCCACGCCGGTCTAGTCGACCTCGGCTTTCATTACTTCAATCAAATCACAAACTACAAACTTAGTTTATCCAAAGAACATTACGGTTGTATGATCGATCTCCTTTGCAGAGCCGGGCGGTTACGTGAGGCTGAAAACATGATAACCGACATGCCGTATAACGTTGACGATGTTGTCTGGTCAACTCTGTTGAGAGCTTGTAGATTACACGGAGACGTTGACTTAGGGGCACACGCGGCGAAACAAATTCTTGAAATGGACCCGAATTGCGCGTCGACACATATTACGTTGGCGAATTTGTATTCGGTTAAAGGTAAGTGGAGGGAAGCTGCGGAAATGAGGAGATTGATGAGACGAAAAGGCGTTATAAAGGAGCCTGGATGGTCCTGGATTAAAATTAGGGATTGTGTGTTTGCGTTTGCGGCCGGTGATCGTTCGAATCCTCAACGGGAAGATATATGTTGTGTATTGGGATTATTGTCTTCAAAGGAACAAGTGTTTGTTAATGGAGAAAATGTGTTAATTTACAATATAGATGAAGTTGAGGAGAAATTTTGGCAATGAGATTTTCAAATTTTAAGTTATTTATTATATTGTTTATTTTGATCTTGAGATTGTTAAATACACGCAACCGAAACTTGCCCGGGCGTCTTACGCGGCCTAGCTTGTCGGACCATCGCGAACTAAGGCTGATTTCACTTTTGGTGCTTGACTTTCCTTCCAGAGTTCGCCTCCAAATCTGGACCACGCGTCCAGCACTACCGAAGCTGTACCTTATTTCGGGATCAGCGAGCCACCATGGCCGATGATGGACCAACTTTTAAACTATCGGAACCCTGGCTGATGACGATGTCGAGAACTAGGTATGAGCTCCTGCTGTACCCAAGTCACAACTAGTATAAAAAAATACTAACAAATTATATATATAGATAATATTTTAACTTGTTAATTTTTAAACACTAAAATATAAGATATTCTGATCATCTCTAGTCAGATTTATTCAGTCGATGGTCTGATCTGATCAAATACTCAAACCCATTGCTCAATCGATGGTCAGATTTGTTCAGACCACATCATGTGATGCGCTCCTGATATTTTAAAACCAAGCTCATGTTTGCTTGTGTGACAAAAACCCTTGGATAAGTTCTCCAATTTCAACACTTTGTGTGAAAAAAGAAGCCTCTTTTTGCTGTGGTATGTAGGCACAATATAATTTAATTCAACCTTCTAGAATGCAATCACATACTTAAAAGTTAGAAAGAACACTGATCATGAGGAATATCTTTTCTTGCAGCATTGTGCAGATGTCAACTGTTTGGCTATATTAAAGCCATCAAAACAAGATAACTCAAGTTACCTCTTCACAGGGAGCCGTGATGGTACGTTGATGGGAATTAAACGAGGGGGATGCCGCATGTTCAGCGACCTTTGAATCTCATGTTGACTGGGTATGATTCTTCATTTCTGCTAACTTTTTACTTGAAATAAGAAGAAATACACTTTAAATGCAGTTTTAATAGAACTTTAAAGTGTACAGTTGAATGATACAATCCTTGTAGGAGGGAATACTCTTGTATCTTGCTCCTTTGATACTCTTGGCCTGTCAAGCCCAAAGACTAATAGGGAAAGGAAATTGGTTCAATAAAGATGTTCATAAAAAAGCGACACTTGATAGGTGACACAGGCTTATTTTTATCAAGATTAAATTCAACACTAAAAAATTTACTTTTTATATCCTTTCATACGTCTAACAACCTATCACAAAAGTCTCACTACCATGGCAAATAAGCTTTACTAGGGGTGTAAATGAGTCTCACTACCATGGCAATTGTCACCAGAATTTACCACGGAAAAAAAATGGTCTCAAAATTATTGACCGTTTTCTCACCAAAATCTTATTGGTAGCAAATTATATGACGAGGTCACAAAACGGTAACAAATTTTGTGACTGTTTGTTTTCGGTGACAATATGATGATAAATAAATAAAAAATAAAAAGTTTGGTGGGAGTTGTGACCGCTTTGAGCGCACTTGTTTTGCAACCGTCTTAGGAGTAGCAATATTAGGTAAAAGTGTAACCGGAAAAATACTTTTATCTTTAATTTCTCCCCAATATTAAGCGGGCCAATTGTTCAATCTCTCCAAAACCTAATCTCCCTCAGTTGAACCATCTACTCCCTCAATTGAACCATCTTCGTCCTCTGCTCCACATCATTGCCAACGATTTGGTGATTTTAGTGCTTAATTGCTTCAAAACCTAACCGCTCTCAATCGCTCCAAAACCCTAATCCCCCCCCCCCCCCCCCCCCCCCCCCAAAGGCAGTCGTTTGAATTTAACAACAACATCATCATTCGATTCTGGTGATTTTAGACTTGGAATTGTGACTTTGTTATGGAGGTGAGTAAAACACACAATTTATCTTGTTGTTCTATGTAATAGAAAACATAACATAGGTCCTTGTTTATCTTGTTCTCCATGTACAAGCACCAAATATGCACAATTAGACTGTTCACTTTCATTTTTTAATGTTCATAGTCGAGAACTGTTCTTCATCGTTCATACATTTCAGTTTAAGGATGTGATTTTGCTCATCATTCTCACATTTGTATTCTACATGAACATTGATTTCATCTTTTTTGATATCTTTTTTGTGTACCAGTCAAATAGTCAATAATGATTTCATTAGTTTGCTTATCTACTTGTCATACCCACTTGTAGCTGTCACTAGTTTGAAGATGTTTAGAACCTATCGTTCATCTAGACTTTCAACATCCATCACTGAATTAATGTGTAATGTTAGTTAAGCTAATTGATTAAGTAGTTCATGCTACATAGCTACTAAGCTAGTCTTTGTGTCTATTGTTATATATTATATGCATATTTGTTATTTAATTAGCCCTTCTTTTATGCTCAGGGATATAAAGGAGATAAGGAGTATTTGGGCAAATATGAACAGGTATATATAATACACCATTTTGCCCTTGTATCATTTTTTACCCAAACTTAGTCATATAGATTTATATCTGATTTCTGGTAATAGTTTTTTGTGGAACTGATGAAAGTTCCACGTTGAGATGCTAAACTCTCTTTTGGAATTTAGGTTTCGGATCTTAGTAAGAGCCTATACTATGTGTTTTTGTCAGTAGAATAGGGAAGTTATATTTTTGCATTGATCTTGAAGTTAATCATATCAGTGACAATTTAATTGTATGTTACTAAGCTTAGGTCTACCAGGAACGAATACCCCCCCCCCCCCCCCCCCCCGGGTTGCCCTCGGTTCTATTGAATCTTTTTAGGTGTTCCTATTTCATAAACTTTTGCGGACATCAGCCCAGAGCCTATAGCTTGTTGCTACAACATCTTTAGGACAAGTATATAAAGGTTAGATAATTTGCGGTTGTGACTTGTGAAACAATGAGCCGAGCTTGAGCCTAAAATAAAGCTCGTTTTTTTATCGAGCTCGAGCCTGGCATGTGAAGCTCGTCAAGCCTTAGTGTGATACTAGTCCTATTAATATTTAGTAACATTTACCCCTTATTTAAAATTGTCTAGTAAACGAGCTGAGCTTATTTAAACTTGTTAACGAGCCAAGCTTGAATCGAACGTTAAGCTGGTTTAGTAAACGAGCATGATCCCGAGCTTCACTTATCGAGCTCACAAACCTAAACGAGTCTATTATTTATATTATTTTTATTAAATATACTAATTAATAGATAATAAACGAGCCAAGTCCGAGCCGAGCTCGATCTTTAAAAACTACCAGTGAGCCGAGCTCAAACTTTGAGCTGGAACCAAGCCGAGCTCGGGCTAGAGCTCTCATACGTTAATCGAGCTTGGTTTCGGTTCCTATTTTTTTTTCTTTGAATTGATTTTTATAAGCTTTCATTGAATTGTTTTTATCAGTTTGTGCACTTTATGAATCATGACTCTTTGGGATTGGCCAATGATTTTCTCTTTCTGGGATTTTTTGTGAAAGGGGAAGACATGTAGTTGGTTTCTTATACACTTAAAGCATCATTTGGTGATGGCACCAACAGTCCCAAGATTTCCAGGTTCCATTTATGAAATTTTATTATATTCTGATGGTATTTGTAGCATTTTTTTTTTCCAAAGATCCTTGTTTTTTGTGAAATTTGGCTAATAGTCAAAAGGTTTGACTTTTTGTTCTAAATGTAATAACATGCATTAATGAAGTACGAGTTTAATTTCACTCTTCCTACTTTAACTTCACATATAAATTTATATCCAAATACACCTAATGTTTTGATTTTGGTCAGCTCCAGGTAACAGCAATATCTGCAATATCTGAACAGTCATTTAAAAGTCCGGGGAAGCTGATAAAGATGCTAAGAAACCATTTACAAGTCCACTAGAGGGGAATTCATTCGATTTGCTGAAGGTTTGATTTGTTATTCCTTTTATTGTCGAATTTCTTAGACGTATTCACACGAGTATTTGGCGTCTTTGTTCTTACAACGACGTCAAAGTTGAAATTTTACACTGTGACATGCGGTACTAAGATTGAGCTGAGTGTATTAATGGTGAATTAAAAAACAATCACTTTCAAATTATAGGAGATTTGGGTGTTTTCTCTACTTTAAGAAGAAATGATGTTTAAATATGTGAATCTGATCATATCTGATATGGATAATGATCCCATACGCTCTGTTTCTGAAGCATAAAATCGGGATTTTGGGAATGCATCTTCTAAGGAAATTAGACAAGTATTTACATGTAACTTCCTTTATTACTCTCTTTACAAAACAGACCCTTCAAACATCAAAGACAGATCACTGTAGTGTACTAATTACCTTATCTCATAAAGTTAACTATAGTCAAAGTCAACTCCCAGTCAATATTGCAGGAGTCGAAGTCAAGTGCAGGTAATGATCATATATAAGCTTGATTCTTGGTTTTGGGTTAGTAACTGGATATGTGGATGCAAAACAACAGGATGCAGTCAACTGATGGTCAACAGTCAAGAAAGTATAAGTAAAAGGTAATAACTTTTTGTAAGACTGGTTGTAGCTTTCAAAATTGCTTGCATACTAAGTATGTAGGGATGAGCATTTGTTACCTTCATGCTGAAATATACTTACTGATCACAGAAACATATGAGGTATAGTTCTAGCCTGTTTTGCCAAATAGGTAAGATTACAATAATAAAGAAGAGAAAATGCAATGTGTTTCTGCACATACAGAATACAATGATTGTCATGATTCATGATTGTATATTTGTATGCATGATGCATCATTACATGTTCATGTAGAATTAGTAGATTGCATGATACATGTTCATCTATAGTTAACATGGAAATGGCTGAAGAAAGAATAAGTAAAAGGTAATAAACCTTTTTCAAGACTAGTTGTAGCTGTCAAAATTGCTTGCATGCTAACAATTGTATTTGTTTTTTCTTTGCAACCAACTTGACCCATTATTATTTTTTGTTAATTCTGATTTCTTGATTCTATTCATTGGTTGTTTTGTAGATTGAAAAGTTGAACTTAGTTATCAAGGAGCTCGTTAAGAAAAAAGATGAAAAAGAAAGGTGCAATATAATTATTGCGGGGTTGTTGGCAGAAAAAGAAAAAGATAAGGTGGATAAAGATGCTATGCTTGATAGGATGTCACAAATTGAAGCTATATTAACAACTATGGTTCGAAGATAGGCTATAAACACTTGGTTTTGAATGTTTAGATGTTTATCTTATTAGGATAATTTTAGTTATTTTATGTTTTAGTTGGTATTTTTTAGTGGTGGCAAAAGGGTTGGGTTGGGCAGGTTTGGGTAATGGGTTAGAATGGGTATGGGTTAGGATGGGTTTGGGTTAGGATGGGTTTATTAAGAAATGGGTTAGGATGGGTTTAGGTTAAGATGGGTTTTTGTATGATGGATTTAGACATTATAGGCTAAAAATATAAATAAATTAAAAAAATCAAAAAAAAAAATTAAAAAAATTTAATAAAAATCAAAAAAAAGAAAAAAATTAAAAAAAGGTTGTACGTCACGATGAACTTCATTTGGTACCGGGTACCGAACCGTACCGGTACCGAATCGAACCGTACCGTACCGGTACCGAACCGGTACCGCACCCAACCGAACCGTACAGGTACCGAACCGGTATCATGCACACCAGCTTTGTCCTCCGCGTGCTCCTGAACCCGTTCTCCTTCAGCTCCACCTCCGTCACCGCATCCCCTCGATCGAACCCGCAGATACTGAAACCCCGTTTTGCTTATTTGGGCGATGGTCGGAGCAGAAGCGGTGGAATGGAGGTTGTAGGATGGTGGTGATCTGGGTGATTTGAGATCCGGTTGCTCCGCCGGAGATCAACTGTTCCGATGCCATATTATCATTCAACTCCGATCAAATTGAAATAAATTCAGCAAAATGAATAGAAGTTTCCTGTTGCTATATGTGTATAGATAAGCTATAGATATATACGTAGTGTGTAAGTTGTGTTTGGATCTATAAGGAATATGAATATCAATGGTGGTGATAAGAGAGAAGATGAATTGGTAGTAGGTAACGTAAATAATGAAATCTGAATACTCCAGCTTTGAAATTTGGATTTATGGGGCAACTAATATGAAAACCCATCCTAACCCACATTTTATTTTGTTATTCTTTAAAGTTGCCCATCTTAACCCATTTAACAATTTTTGTTAACCCAATTTAACCCATCTAGTACAAAAATAATACCCATCCTAACCCAAAGTTGAATGCATGGGTTGATTTTGCCACCCCTAGTATTTTTATATGCTTTTGAAAACGATATGTTTTATATAATTTTTGGATTTTATTAGACGTTTTTTATATTATTCGTAGTTTTAATGATATGTAATTTTGATGAAAATAGCAAGGAGAAAAAAAATTTGAATTAAAAACCAATATTCCAAACCAAACCAATATTTCAGTAATTAGTAAATGGTAGCAAATAAAGGTAGCAATTGGTTGCAAATAACTATACCATGGCGGTCACAACTTGGTGACAAATTGTGTAAAAAATTGTGGCAATATCGGTGGCTAAATGGTATCAAAACTCGCAAATTGTGTAAAAAATGGTGGCAATATTGGTGGCTAAATGGTATCAAAACTGCAAAAACCGATGGCAAATGGTGACAATATCAGTGGCTAAATGGCCACTGATAATCCTTGCACAAGTCAAGTGGAAAGCGTCTTTTGAAAATTGGTTCTTTTTAGTTAGTGACTCACTCCATTGTGACTTCATTTACCACATAAGCATCATCCGTTTAGACCTACAACACCATGGTAATTTGAAAACAGTAGAAACATGTAAAGCGAACATGATCAGCAATTAGCAACATAATGGCAATATCCTCATTCCTCGGTGTTATCTGCTTGGAATATTCAAAATATCCCATCTTTTTTCCACAAAACAAATCATTCGGATACCAGATTGTTGTTCGCTAAACATGTTAACGAAACCAATAGCACTCACGTAGAACGTTAAAAACTAAAAACAGAAAGTTGTCCAGCAGTTACAGCCGACTTCAGTTGGCTGTAACCGGATCATAACATAACGAAAATTCGATTTTCTTGAGCCCAAAACGTAGTATTTCGAAATACGCTTCTAATGGCGCTGGAATCACAATTTTTGGATGTCGTTTGATATTTTAAACAAATTATTTCGTTTCAATGGTCAAAGCTGCATTTTTCTGCAGAATTTGTGTGTTGTGTTTTACGTCAGTGAATAATTGATTTAAAGATTCTTGGTTTGTCAACATTATGAATAGCGCGTTGAACGGCCTGAATGTACGCTAACCTAGGATGAGAAACTTGCTCATCAGGCGAAAGTATGGCCAGTAGCAATAAATCAAAACCTTCATGCAGACTTGATAGACAATCTTTGGTTAGATCGTGTCCAGGATGCCGATGATGAAGATAATGGCAATGGCGACGGCGAAAATTAATTTTCATTCTACCTTTTTAGTAGTTTTAAATTTAATGTATTTTTATTTTAATTTCTTCTTTTTAGTTTTTTAAAGATTATTGTAATTTTATTTATCAATTTTCCTAAATTATATTGTATAAGATTTAAAATAATGGGTAATGATAAAAAAAAAATTGACAGGGGTGGAGTGAAAACTAGTGAAATCGTAACAAGATGATGTGAAAAAATGAGTAAAAGTGATGTGATGCGTTAATAAAGTAACAGTTACTTTATTCGTATCAGTAAAAAAATAGTAATATATGACATTACGCTGCAATTTTACTTATTTACATGATTACATCTTACCTTTATGTGCAATTTTACTTATTTACATGATTACATCTTACCTAACTATAACCAAGTGTGATGAATAACCGAGAGAATTTTATGCAAAATCCAACTTTAGGTAGCATTCTTGTTGATTATATGGCTTGCAGTAGTATGAGCTAGAAGCCTAGAAGTCTTTTAACTTTTGTTGGAAAAAAATGCGTCGTAAGGTAGGTTGTTTTAACGACAAATTTCTTTTAACTATTGTTGTTTATGAGACTTGAACTCAAGACTTTCCCCTCTCAAACCCAGTTATTTAAAGACTTTGTTTTTACCAATAGACCACCATCTCATTGACATCGTAAGGTA
The DNA here is from genome assembly GCA_030545235.1 of Helianthus tuberosus. Classification (NCBI taxonomy): domain Eukaryota; kingdom Viridiplantae; phylum Streptophyta; class Magnoliopsida; order Asterales; family Asteraceae; genus Helianthus; species Helianthus tuberosus. The sequence continues at coordinate 65,496,240 of CM060369.1, forward strand.
GTTTTATAATGATAAGTAATAAAAAAGTTCTACATTATATATACTATAATATAATATAATATAATATAATGAGAAGTGGTTCTACAAGGCTCAGGTATTAATACGATTTTTTGCTTCCCTTTATATATATTTTCATTTGGTTTACATTTATTATATAATACGTTTTGATTAAACGGTATAAATTTGAGTTGACATACGTTTCGATGCCGTCACAATATGCCGTATCATTCTTTAACTTAAAAAAAAATATAATTTTCTTACGCACTTATTTTTATGTATGTGTCTGTAAAAATTCAAGTTGGTTAACCTTTTAACGTAAATTTATTTCGCAATAAGTCGGGTCAAATATAAAACATTTTTGCGCTTACTTTTATGTACGTTTTCAATTGTTCTACGTTTTGACATAAATTGTGTTTGGAAATGAGTCGAATCAAATATAATACGTTTTCATTAGATGGTATAAATTAGAGTTATTTTATGTTTCGACACCACCGCGACACGCTGTCACACCCCCAAAATATCACAAGCGGAGTATCACCGCAGGGCGTGTGACGTACCAGGATCTTAGCCACCAATCACATTGAACTTATAAAAATAAATAAAACTTTCATTTATTGAAAATAAGTGTTACAATACAAGAGTTATTATCCAGCGGAAGCATATTACAATTTGTTATGAATTCCATAAAACAGGTGTATAAAAACCATAAGATTTGTCTTGTGATTCCTTGTAACTTGACCCATGACCACTCCAGCATCCCAGACAGCAAGTTCCAACAACATGTACCTAAAAGCCTGCAAGGCATGTAACAACGAGTCAACAACAAAGTTGAGCGAGTTTACAGTTGGTTGTCCAGTTTTAATGTTGTACAAAAATCCATAAGTTGCTTTGATAATCACAAGTTACCCAATTCCTCGTTTCTCAAACCATAATCAGTGGGGGCTACCCCATGTTGTAAACCACTAGACTAGTTATATATATTGGCGTCCTTCCCAATCCGTGGACGGAGGTACGTATTCTTCCCAATCCGAGAATACGCAGGTTTAGCGTAGGCGTCCTTCCCAATCCGAGGACGGAGGTATGTAGTCTATTAGTGGTGAATACACAGGTGTCGTCTTAGTTTCTTAATCTTATTCCCAACCCACCGGGAATCCCATGCCTTAAGAGTGTGAACTCACCTTTGCTTTGCTCGGTAGATAAAGCATTTGTCCTAAGTTGGTCAACCATATCCTATTATGGTTACCACTCGTTAGGACGGTAAACAAGTAATCACGTATAAGCTACACGTATCTAACACGTATTTGTCAAGTAGCGTACTAGTAACAGTTATGGCATAACCATTTAATCATAAATAATCCATTTATAAAACAATTAACACGAAATGACATGGAACAGTAGCTGTGTGTGGCCTATAAAAGGTTTGGGCTTTTCTAGTGTGCGGCCCACTTGTCAAGTGTGCGACCCACACGGGAGTGTGCGGTCCATTGACAAGTGTGCGGTCATACGTAGGGGTGTTCAAAAAAATCCGAATCCGAAATATCCGAAAACCCGTATCCGAAATATCCGAATTTTCGGATATCCGAAAATCGGATAATCCGGAAATCGGATAATCCGAAAATTCGGATTCGGATAGTGATTTTGAGAATTTTCGGATAATCCGAAAATTTAATTTTTATTTTTTTCGGATATCCGAATATCCGAAAATATCCGAAGTATCCGAAAAATATCCGAAATATCCAAAAAAATATCCGAAATATCCGAAAAATATCCGAAATTTATATTCGGATATCCGAAACTATCCGAAAAATCTGGTTCCAAATATTAAAAAATAATAAAAAAAATAAAAATTAAATAAAAATTTGGATATTCGGATATCCGATTAGATATCCGAAATTTCGGATATCCGAAAATCGGATATCCGAAATTTCGGATTCGGGTTCGGATGTCAATATTTCACTATCCGAAATTTCGGATATCCGAAAACCGAATTATCCGATCTTGAACACCCCTAGTCATACGAGTGTGCGACATATATTACATGTGTGATCCACAATTAAATTCACAAAACTAATGATGCGGCCCAATCTAAGTTCAGGCGGCCCAAATGTGAGGTCCATTAGTGTGCAGTTCCTAAAACAAAGGTGTTTAAAAAAGAATGTGTGGGTCCGGATGTTAAATGTGCGACCAGCATACTTTAATAGATAACATTCAGTTTTCAAATTACAACCTATTGTACCCTATGCATGACCATTTGTACTCTCAGCATCAATTTCCAAATAGTAGGCACCTTTTAAACATTAGAGCAGATACGACAACGGTTCTTTTTAGATTCTATCAATCACATGATACCTCATCTCCTAAATATAAAAGCATGCATTAAACAGTTGTACCCTACGCATATAATTTCGTACACACCATGAAAACATAGATTCAGGCCTTCAAACAACAGTTATCATCCAAATCAAGTGCATGGCAGTTTATAGAGATTTCATCAACATAAGCATCAACTATTTACAACAAACACATACTGCTTCAGTGAGCATAAGTCTTCTTTATTCATTCTTTCACATAAAACCAAATAGTTTTTAACAACTTTTGAGTCCTAGGTTTATTTGCAAACAAACAGCTAACAATTATACAATCAGTGGCGGATCCAGGATTTTTTTTCCTATGGGTTCACTTTTTTCGGTGGTCAGATTTTCTACAACCAAATGTTAAGATATTCGGGTCGGGTTGGATCGGTCAGGGGAAATTATATGATATCATGATGCAAGTACAAATTATTTTTATCTCTACCAGCTATCTTATTTGATTTGTTGATGCTTTGTGTCTAAAGTAATATTGACAGCGAACAACTCAACTCTTAGTTTGTCTATAACCCATGGCGCCCATGTAGTAGTCCTCTTCAACATGAACCAGGTGAAATTTACGTGTTTTGGTTAGTGATAGATATGACCAGGTTCAAATTGTTTGTGAGCAGGTAAAATCTGCTAGGCGTTATGCAACTCTTATTGAACCCTTATATTCAGTTTGCTCATAATCCATATTATTGCAAAACTGTCATGGAAGAGCTTGTTATTAGATAGTTTCCCATTTTGAAAATTGTTAGACTATTATTTTCCTTTTGATAAAAGAAGTACAAAACTCTAAAAGTGTCCCTTTAATTAGTGAATCCATGTTATTCAAGAACTTGCAGCAGCTAACTGTTGCTTATAGACTACCATTTACAAATAAGAATAATACATCACTACACAGTTGAATGGTAAGCACTCAATCCAGTCAATTCTTATTAGCTTTGATAACTGGTTAATGCATTACAAGATTCAAGATTATCACAAAGAGTCAACAAACAAAAAACAATGTATCTTTCTTTTCAATAATCATTCCATAGCCCCTAAAATTCTAGTTTTAAAAGAACTAAAATCACAAATTCATATTCACAAATCACAGATTCAAAACAAAATCATACATGTTTAAGTATTCAACAAAACACGAGAGAAAGTGATTGAAAGAAATAGAGACTTTACCTCAAAAGAGGCTGTTGATTTTGGGGTGGTTGTGGTTCGGTTGTTCGTAGAGACTTTACCAGAGGAGGACGGTTGTCGGCTGGAGGAGGACAGCCGGAGCAGAGGTGGTCGCTAAAGGAGGAGGAGGAGGAGGAGGAGGCAGGGTGAGGTTGGAGGCGCCGCTGTTGTTCAGATGCTCGTAGAGTGCCGTTGTTTTTTTTGTTATGAGATTGTAACCCTGGTTTTTCATTAAAGGAAAAAATAAAAATAAAAAGAGAAATAGAAAATAAAAAAACGGAACAAAAAATTAATAATTGTCTCAAAACGGGATTCGAACCCGGGTGTCGAGAGTAGAAAAACACCGACTATCCAGTAAACAACTAAAGCTTTTTTGTTTATGGGTTCCCTATAAATTTTACTTATGGGTTCCTTTTCAGTTTGTTATATATATTTACACTAAAAATTAAAAACCGAATGGGTTCCTGGGAACCCAATCTTTCTTAATAAGTCCGCCCCTGTATACAATCAGGTTTCAAGATAAACATCAATATTAAAGGCAACACGTAAATTACCGAGAAGTTATGGAGAATCAGGTGTGTGTGTACGTGCTGCCCATGCTTCGCTCCTGAGCTGAGACCCGAAACCCAAAAACTCGAGCCCGATGGAAACCCACCACCGCGGCTCCTGCCGCTGTCGGTAAACCAGTCGGACAAAACAATTATCACCGCCGCTACAGATGGCGGCGCTGCCGCCTGCCGCCGCCGTATCTCGCCGGAACCCGACGCCTGCTCCTCCTCTCTTCGTATCTCTCTCTCTCACTGGATTTCTGGGACTGTTTTGTGGGTATACAAAGGGTATCAAGGGGGTAGGGGTTGGGTGTTATAGTGAAAGGGGAATGTTGGTGAGGTGATTGATGTCATCGGAGGAGAAAACCGAGGGGGGTTTTAGGGTTTTAGTTGTTTTCAAAGATGGGGTGAGGCTTATTAGACTAAAGGATGATCCTTCACGTAGGCGGCTCGTGGGAGATGGGCCTCCTTCACATTTGAGGGGGATGGAGGATGGAGCTACCGCACTTCATTATTTTATATTTTTCTAAGTGTTTTTTTTATTAACTTAATATAAAATTTATAAAAGTTAAAAAACACATCATAAAACAACATAAATAAAGTCATTTCATAACATAAAAAAAATTACATTTCCTAAAAATAAAAAAAAATAAAAAAAAATTTCCGAAAAAAAAAATTACATTTCCTTAAAACATAAAAAACAAAAAAAATTACGATACGATTAAAAAACTAAACAACCTACGACGTCCATTTTTTCTTCACCTCTTCTTTCATCCTCCGATAAACCTCGCGTTCATCCTCCGGAACCGAGTCGAGATCCAACCTCATAATCCTAAAATCCTCCGCTCGAGCATAGTCGGCCGACACGGTTTTCTTGTGAGTGTATTTTTCGGTCGCGAACTCTTTGAACGAACAGAATTCGTTTATCAAGTCGTCCATTTTCGCCGATGCCTTCGAGCCGCCCCCTCCACTCGAGCCGGCCCCTTTGCGCATTCCGGCCGCCTCTTTTTTTGCTTTGTCCCTCCCGGTGGGACGTTCCGACTCGTGAATGGGCAACACGTCCTCGTCATCTTCCGGGTCGTCGTTTATGTCAATTTGACAACGAGCGGTGGAGCCTCCCGCACTATAACTTCCGGACTCGGAAGTTTTAGTCCGTTTGGCGGTTGCGACCTCATTTGGAATCGGCGTCCATTTTTGTTCTTTCCTTACAACGTTCCATGCTCGGAAGTGCGGGAAAGGCTTTGAATTTTGAGAGTCCCACTTAGCGATAGCAAGGTTAAGAATGTCCGCCTCGTTACTCCCGCTAGGAGGACAAGTGTAAATTTGGTTATAAATTGCGTTAAAGTTATTGATGATCTTGCTCATTTTACGCCACTTGCCTGAGACGGCTTCTATATCACGATCCGAGCCATGCTCCATAATCTCGTGAAATCTAGCCGTTGTCTTCTTCCAAAAACTAGTACCCGTTTGATTGTTTCCTAAATTTTAAAAAATAATGCATTAGTAAAAATAAAAAATAAAAACTTTTAAAATTTAAATTAAAAATTTAAACTTTGGTTCATACCGACTATCGGGCAAGTAGAGGACTTAGCAAACGCCATTGCTAGCGCCTCCTCCTCTACTTTCGTCCAAGGTCTCCCATTTGCTCTCGAACTGCTTTTTGGCACGGTTTCTGGTACGTTTTTGTCACACCCTGGCTTTGCGGAAGCGTATGATGTGTGACTAGCTTGTTATCATTGCATTCAATCGTAATAAACAACTACATGATCAAAACGATGTTCATCCATTTATGAAAATTTAAGTATTACAAATACTTGTTATTTAAGTCTTCAAAACACGACCTTTGACAAGGTTTCAATTTAACAAAAGTGGATGACATCTAGACTTGTAGTCTACTTCTAGTTATGACACTTGTGCCCAAGATCCATCCTGTCACCTGAAATACATGTAATTTTGGAAAACATCAACATAAAGTTGAGCGAGTTCATGCGTCTTGTATATCTTGTATGAAAACATAGTTCGTAACCTTTACAAATCAAGTATTTATTGTATAAATCACGTTTTCTTGTGTACATCACGTACTAAATGAGTGTTTGAGCAAGGACATTAAGGCATGTCGAAGACTTCCTTTTCTTATTGCCTGATGACTCCTCATGAGTCTCTTTCTTGTTATCCTCAGATTCTGAAAATTTTCCCGCACGTAGAGCTTCTTCAGTAAGGGTGACACTCATATCGATAGCCTCTGCAATGGTTGAGGGTTTTGAGGTAGTAACCATGCTCCTGATCTGAGGTGCAAGTCCCCAAATGAATCGTTCAACCCTTTTGAATTCCGGTGTGACTAAGTAGGGGACGACCCTAGACAAGTCGTGAAATCGTTGGACGTATTCAGGAATCTTCGGTCCATCCATTTTCAAGTTCCAGAACTCCACCTCAATCTTCTGGATTTCAGCCCTAGAACAATATTTCTTTTCCATCATTTCCTTGAGCTCGTCCCAGCTTAGTGCATAAGCAGCATTCGCACCAAAGGTTTGAACCTGAAGGTTCCACCAGGAGAGTGCGCCATCTACGAATAACCCTGAGATATAGGTAACACTCTGTTGGGGCGAACAGTTACTCATTCTTAGAATGGAGTCAGTCTTTTCTGCCCAACGAACAAATGCAACGGCACCTCCTGTGCCATCAAAATTTAATGGCTTGCAGTCTAGGAACTGTTTATAGGTGCAGCCAGTTGGAGGGTTATTTCCAGTAGTGCCATTGCTGTGCTTAGAGCGGAGGGCTTCATGTCGAGCAATCGCCTGTGAGATGCGTTCTTGCAGCTCGGTTTCTGTCCTTGGCAACGTACTGGTGTTTGTGTCTCGCCTGGGCGGCATTCTCTTCTGCCAAAATGGTATGAAGTAGGTTAGACAATATTTCAATTGTCTATGATATACATAGCACCATAAGCCACCCAATTTCACACGTATATATAACCAGTGTATAAGCGAGGAAACAATTATTGAGCCTTCACATAGGCTTGCCAACTTGGCATATTGTTTGAGATGATCCCAAGGCTACATCGTCTTGGTCATTCAAGTTTCAGTTATTTCCTGCTACATTGGTTTTCTTAGGTCTTTAGCTTTACTGGTGCGTATATTTCCCCTTTGATGAGGTTGTTTGTGTAGAGGTGATAGGGAGTGTATCGTCACTGATTCTTCCTAAATGTCATTCCACCTCTCTTGCTTAAATATCGCTTTCTCAAACGTCTCGTATGCAGGTAGAAGTGTCAGTCACGAAGTAGGCTAAGACAGGCTTCCTACTTTCTATCGTGCTAAAGCACTGATCTACGTGTTGTTCTACCAGATGAAGGTGAGGACTCCTATAGATTAAATTTTGTATGGTTTTCATTAGCTTGACCCGCAGAGTCCACCAGGATTTCTGTGCACTACAAGTCGTTATTACGTGGGCCCCCGTAATAATAAATTGTCTTGCACAGTTACCCCAAATTTTCTCTCGTCCAAGCAGATAATCAATCAAGGAGGGGACACTACTGTCCTTATACCTCTTGTCATGGAAAGGACCTTTGCGATGGTCCACGCGCTAACATTCGTTATTGTTACACGCGTATAGGCACGATGATTAGATGGAATAGGAATAGAGAAAATTCCTAGTAGTTGGAGGGGCACCTTCGAGATGAATACTTCATCTTCCTTTTCTGGTCAAGTGCGTCGTCAATCTTGCTTCTCATAAGCCGCAGGGATCTCGTCCCGTTGGTCAAGAATTTGTTCAAGGTTGCCGCCTCTGCCTCGTCATCATCGCCGTAGTCTGGCATCTTCACGTTCGGGAGGGAAGACCAGCCATTTCCTACGGAAGTAAGCTCAGCATCTTGTTTGGTAATCACTCCCAGCCATGAGCTTTGCAAAGTATGCGAGGTCGGTAGCTTCATCGTGCGAGTCACGTACAATAATAGGAGTCAGAGTCGAAAGTATCTCATTCACGTCAATAATCATTCCGTACACTTATTTGTATGTATGTATATCAATAACATATATGCTACTTAGCATAATCAAGCAATTTAATGCATTATATTACGTATAACTCTCGTTTTTGGGGGTCATTTTGTTTTTGGCAAGTCTAACTCGTGTAGACTACGCTTTGATTGGCACCTTATTTTAAAGGTATTCCTCACTAATGTCCTTGCCTTGTATTTTCTTTGTAAGGTGTCTGACTCGTGGATCTTGGCGCTTTCGTGAATGCAATGAAAACCTTTTTGTAAAATGTTTTCGTGAGAGAACTCTAGTGATTGTAGTCTAGACTCGAGAAAGAATCCTAGTTCACTACAATCGAAGCTCTGATACCAAACTGTCACACCCTGGCTTTGCGGAAGCGTATGATGTGTGACTAGCTTGTTATCATTGCATTCAATCGTAATAAACAACTACATGATCAAAACGATGTTCATCCATTTATGAAAATTTAAGTATTACAAATACTTGTTATTTAAGTCTTCAAAACACGACCTTTGACAAGGTTTCAATTTAACAAAAGTGGATGACATCTAGACTTGTAGTCTACTTCTAGTTATGACACTTGTGCCCAAGATCCATCCTGTCACCTGAAATACATGTAATTTTGGAAAACATCAACATAAAGTTGAGCGAGTTCATGCGTCTTGTATATCTTGTATGAAAACATAGTTCGTAACCTTTACAAATCAAGTATTTATTGTATAAATCACGTTTTCTTGTGTACATCACGTACTAAATGAGTGTTTGAGCAAGGACATTAAGGCATGTGAGGACATAGGGAGCTTTAGTATTTTCTCCCTTCACTGTGTCGATTTTCCCTCGACTGTGTCGATTAACCTCGACTGCGTCAATTTCCCTTGACTGTGTCGATTTCCCTCGACTGTGTCGATTTCCCTCGACTGGGACACCGAAGCACTCAAGAGGTCACATAAGGACCATGAGTGGGGCTCGGCCGTACCCGTTAGATCTAACCCTCGTCCCTAATTAAGTATTAATGGCATTTTTGTATTTAGTCTATGCTCACATGATCTAGTATTTTCTAGGCTTTTCTTAAAGCTCGTCATGTTGCACTCACCACGAGTGCTTCTCGTATTTTTACCCTTTGTAAAAATTATAATATTTGTAACATGTATTTCACCCCCGAGAGTTATAAAACCAAAAACAGTTAAAGAAAAGGGGGAGCATGAACTCACAACTTTGCGTTCCTGTGCGTCGTAAACTTCACCGGATTTGCTTAATTAACGTCGTAACCTATACGCGTTTTCTTAACGTTAGTCACTAGACTTGCGTCGCACAAGTACAGTCACTATCTCTTGTGTACGTATTCTTGTGTTAAAAATATTCTATATTTTTAACTACGTATCTTACTTATATTATTTCTCTAAAATTAATATAAGTATCTCGTGTTTTGCACTTTGCACCCGAATTATGTATCTTGTATGTTGTATGTGTATTTTTATGTTTATACTCCTCATGAGTGTTTAGTGTATTTTTAAGTCTTAATACACTAGCACGTATAACACATACTATATACACTTAGCACAAAAGTTGGTGATAAAATAATAAATAATATATATTTTTCTCTCAAAAATATACATACTTATATCCATTTTTATTCTTGAAGAAATCCTCATTTCTTATCACCAAAAATTAGGGAAACCTTGGTAATACTTTAAATACATTTTTAGGGAATAAGTTTCCCAAAAACTTATATTTTTCTCTAAGTGTCAAAATTTATAAAAATTTTGACAGAGTTTCCCCTAAAAATGGAGGTTTCCCATGTTTTCAAAACATGTGTTTATTTTCTTTTAAATCGTCAACAATCATCAACAACAATTACTAATTTCTCCATTTCATGAACTTGAATATTTACAAAAATGTGTAGTAATTTACTAGCACATTTAGTAAGTCTTGTTATCTTTAAAAATAAGTTTAATTTCTTAAAAACTTTATTTTTAAAGAATATGAAGTTTCACAACTTCTAGTCAAGATTCACAAAAATATTTCTTTGTTGGACTTCCTTGTTACACAAGTGTTTATACACTTGTTTACTTACTAAAAATATATTTAGTTCATGTAAGATCCGGGTTTTAAACAAGACTAATATTTTTGCTTGGTTCTTCCGAAAAACCACTTGTAGATCTTTAGATCTACATGTTTAGAGTCTTATTTTACAAGAAAAATTACTTTTACTCAAGTTCATGTTTAGTGTGTAGTAGAGTTTCATCATTTAACCCTTTTCATTCTTAACATATTCTATGTCATGTTTCATGAACATGACTAATCCGGGTTAGATGATGATCCGAGCTACCACAACATAGATCGGCACTAAATAATCACCACAAAACAAGTCTTACAAGTTTTACACCATTATATTTCTTTTATCCAACAAGTTCATCATTTTTATAAGACTTTAAACTTTGATCTTATATATTCATGACTTTTATCCGACAAATCCCTTATTAACCACTCTAAACAAGAACAAGAGGATGTTTTAGAACACTTACTACTAGCTCGAGGCTAGGGAAGAAACTAGACGAAAAATGGGTGGATAAAAGCAAACGGTTGAGGTTCTTCAAATTCCGTGAGCACCGAGCCTCGTTAGCGACCTTCTTACACCATAATATCACCTTGGAATGGATGGATATGGATCGAAAATGGTGGTGGCTTGAGGGACCCTTATGGCCGTGAGCTAGAGGGGGGTAAGGTGAGAGTATTTTGTTGGTGTTGAATGATAAGTATGAATCATGGTCTTGGGGTTTTTATAATTATCTTCCAACATAGCATTATCCTCTAGACAATATGTCCTCAAGATATCAAACATGATCCCATATTATATTCAAAGAAATCAAAGGGGTGTACCCCTTGTCTCCTAACCGTAAGTGGGGGGGGGGGGGGTCCTAGTTCCATCCTAAATGTTACTTACACTATCTAGTTACATGTTAAGTACTAGGTTTAGTGTTTAAGTATGTTAAGTAATATAGTGTGTTAGGGTATTCGGGGACCCTAACTAGCTTAGAAAAAAAATAAAAACAATGCTTCTAGCATTATTTTGGGTGTTCCGGGTATTATCCGGTTGTTCGGTTAGACACTGGTTCGTTAAAGTGCTAAATCACACTTTTTAGTGTCTTTTAAGTACCCTTCTTGCACCCTTTCAATTCCCAACACTTAGGGAAATATTCTGGATGATAAAACGAAATTTCTGCATAACATTCATATGATTAAATGCTGAATTGAGCTGAATTATACGAAATTATGCACTTAAAGTGCGTTTCGGGTGCTTTTTAGTGCTTATTTTTGCTTTCGCAATGTCTATAAATTAAACCCTTACATGTACTCTTGGGTTTTAATGTACTTTTGTCGTCGGACCTACACCTAGGCCTCAATTCTAATGTCTGACTGCTTTCTGCAGTTCTGTTGACACGATGTGTCTTACCGGTGAGTTTACTAATATTTTTGACGCAACGCTATCATAACGTAATTCTTGCAATATATATCATGCATGAATTCACTTGTATGGAATTCAGAAATTTATTTTTCTGGTAAACTAGATCATGCACAGTCATTTAAGCGCAAATTACTGTTCATCTAGTGTACGGAATGTACGGAAAAGTGACGGTTGTCACAGTTTTCAACCTTCTTCCCTTTCCCCTTGTTTTTTTTTCGGTTGAGCTCTTGCGGTGGCGATTCGGGGACGACTTCTTCATCATCATCATCGTCAAGTTGAACCGGTTGGGAAGTTGGCGGTTGCGATTGGAGTTGTTCAAACGAGTTGCGTTGCATGATTTGTTGTAGTGCTTGGTATTGTTGGAGTTGTTGAACTTGAGACATTTGTGAGAATGCGTTGGGTGTTTGTTGGAAACCCGAAAAAGGAAATTGCGGAGCCCCCCACGAATGATCCATATTCGGAGTGTAAGCGGGAGTCGAAAAAAAGTTAGGTTGGTTCGGGTTGTGATTATTCGGGTTGGGGTTGTTTGGGTTGAAAGGATGCATGATTAGAGAAAAAGGTATAAAAAATATGGAGTGTTTTTTATAAAAAAGGAAGAGAATTGGAGAAGAATGGGAGTAGAATAGGATAGAATTGTATAAAAATGGATGAGATAGAGGGTATTTAAATTGAAAAAGGAATTTTTTTTTTATATAAAAGAGCCGTTCCAACGGCTATAATCTTCAAGTGGGGACCCGTCTAACCCGGCTGTGGGGAGCCGTTTGGGCCGAGCCGATCCTCAGGGGGGCGGTGTGGGGGACCGGTGCCGGTCCTAGCCGGCCCCCATACCCTTTAGTCTTAAGGGGATATACATAGGGTAGGGTTTTAGGTTTATGGAGTTGGGTTAAGCCTAGCCTATAGGTATGAACCTGCATAGTCTCATGTGTTTTGCTAAGCCCGGTGTTCGGTTTAATTATCAATTAAAACATATCGATTAATATGTGTACGTGTGTGCGCTAATTTAAGTATATTCTCTCATCGCGGATTATTATTAATTAAATAATAATAAAAAAAATAATGATAGTAATAATAATAGAATACGAAGATTACTAAAATACCCTTCTCTTGGTGATGAGAGTATGGGTTGTCACATTCTCCCCATGTTACAGGAATTTCGTCCTCGAAATTTAAGCTAATATATAGGACACGTTCTTATCTATAGATTTGTTAATAACCTTATGGTTGCACGTAAATACACATAGCTTCACGGAGGTTCACAAAACGAATCATGTGAGACACATAGTACATAAAGTCACGTAAGTTGCATATCATGAAAAATTCACATAGTTTATACTTATTTCACATAGCAGGGAATGTCACATAAGTTATATCTATTTGCTCAAAAATATTGTGTCGTGAGTGTATGTGGAATTATTGAGACATTTGAATTCAAACGAAATGCCTAAGCGAATGTAAGTTAACGGGGTTTGTGTTCACCCTGTGAAGGTCGGGTGTTACATCATCCCCTACTTGCAAGACTTTTCGTCCCAAAAATTGTTCTAAAACGAGGGCTTGAAGTGAGTTTCGACGAACTCGATCTGTAGATACCTTACAACGCTTGGGGGGGGGGGGGGTTGGTCACACCTGGTTCCTCAATGAAGTGATAAAGTTGAGTTTATCAACTAGCTATCGAAATTAAACCAATATGTTATAAAAAAATATTCCTCTAGGAATATTAGTTTGAAAAGTATTCCTTCCCAATCCAGGGAGAGTAGTATTCCAATCTAGGATTTTAAGGCAGTCCCAATACAGGGGTAGTAGTGGTTCCTAATACCCAGGAATATGTACTTTTCTAAGGACGCGTGTGTAGCCTCAAGCTAGGGGTACCGTATGTATTTCCAAAACCGGGGAAATAGTGTGTTGTCCCAAACAATGGGCATATGCCTTTAGTAAGAGTTGTTAACTCACTTTAGGGTGCACGTTGTATCAAAAGTCTTGTGTCGACGACGCGAACTGGTATAGTAGGCAAACAATCACCAAAACTCTCTTAATAATGGTTGCACGTCCTGAGTAACCAGGACTAGTGTACGGTTGTTTCACATAAGGTTGAGTCCATCAACTGTAAACGAAGTAGATGTTGTTTCCAGCCGTGGACAAAATCAGTAGCACATGCCTGCAGCATGTCTTCAGTAGTTTGTTTGGTTCGACCATTCGTTCGTGGGTGCTAAGTAGCGCTCATGCACGATCGTGAGCCGAAGGATTTGTACATGGCTTGCCACAAATCGGACGTGAAACGTAAGTCATATCTAGAGACAATGGGAGTCGGCGCCCTGTGCCTAACAACTACTTCCTCCAAGTAGATGTTTGTAAGATTTGAAAACTTGTCGGTTTCCTTGATGGCAAGAGAGTGTGCTGATTGCGTGAGACGATCAACGATCACCCAAGTGATATTGTTTCCGTTTCGAGTTGTAAATAGGCTAGTGACAGAATCCATGGCAATCTGTTCTCGTTCCCATATGGGTGATTCTGGTTGCTGATACTTCCCCTTGACTTTCTCACACGTCAATCATCATTCGTATACATAGCTAGGTGGGCCTTCACGCCTGATTCTCCAGCACAAGATTTATAGGTCCTAATATCTCTCATCAAAACCCAGACAACTAGAATATCGAGGCCGGTGTGCTTTGCTCAACACGAGTTCCCTACAGTTGCCGTATAATGATGAAACATATGCGTTCCCTGAAGTAGCGTATATCGTCCATCTTACTAAGAGTTGCTCTTCCATGCTCCGCATGGGTTTAACTTGAAAATTCTCTTTCTCCAGCTCTCCAGTTTTGAACAGAGCGAGTCTGATCAGGTAAGTTAGAGTCGATAGTGAGTTGCAAAACTCGTGCTCGTTCAGGTTTCACAGTCATAATCATTCAAAAGTTCCATCCAGTGGTGTCATTACACGTTTTAGTTCTTCCGAAACAAAGGTACACGGGAGGCTCTTGTGATCCATCTAAGTAGTGCATTTGGTATCGCCCAAGTAATGCCTCCAATTTATATCCAAGGATGGTTGCAAAAGTCGCTAGGCGCTCCCTAGTCGGATTCGGGAGTACTCGGGAGGTACTCGGCTTAGGCGAAGATTACTCGGGGAGTAATTGGCCTAGGAGAAGAGTACTCGTGCGTCGGAAGCCTGCCTTGTAGCGAGTACTCGGGGAGTACTCGGAGCCTAGGCGGGACTTTTACAGGCAAGGGCTATGGCTTCCACCGCCAGTTGTGACTCGGGCAATTCTTCTTGTAAGTCTATTACGTAAACTACCACCTTCTCGTGTTGCATCGGCGTGTAACTGGTACTCTGATTCGAACCATCATGATATACCACTAAATCATCCGCACCCTCAGGTGAAGACAATGCTCAGTGTATTGCAGGGTTGGGACTCGAAAGCTGAAAAGACGTCCTCCTGTTTTGTCATCCACGAGCACAACACCCTGCTGTGCTAAGGAGATCGCTGTATCCTCGAAGGGATTTTTGGTGTCGATAAGTTTCTAACAAAATGGATTCTAGCGAGATCCACGTGTATTCCCACTTCGTGGCTTATATGACCCAAAATGTACCTCTCGAATCTAGAAGTTACCTTTAACAATACCTCACGCGGAGTGGCTCCTCCCTCAGGAGCTCTAAGATAGGATACATATGTCGTCCATGTTGTTCCTTTCTCCTAGTAATGACTCAAAACGTCATCAACAAACACGGTTGATTCTTGTGGTCCAAAAAGCTACTGGTGTGCTGATTAACTCAACGACCATGGTGTACAAAGTTACCACGGCCGCATTGTGTTCGATATGCCATTCTAAGAGCATTCTCCCCTTGGACTTCCCTATGACGATAGCTCGTTCGTTAGCCAATCCTCAAATGAAGCTTGTTCCTCGCAATAGTCGACAGGTTGTCAATACATGGTCGAGGCAAACGGTTCTTGACTGCCACCCTGTTAAGTTCTAGATAATTAGAACACATACGAAAAAGCTTATCTTCATTGATATAACTGGGGCTCCCCAAAGTGAAAAACTAGGTCCGCCAAAACTCCTGTTCAATAGTTCCTGTAGTTGATTGGACAGCTCTTGCAACCCTCCTGGTGAAAGATGGTAAGAGTACGAGTATTCAGAGCTACCTCTAACGTGAGATCAAACTGCGATTCTGCCTAACAGTTGTGGAAGTAATCCTGGAAGTTCTTCAAGTAGCTCATCGGAAGAAATCACAAACAAAGGGTGGATCCTTGATCCTCTTTTTCTTAACCTTAACATCAATAATAAGTGCTAACATAGTGGGGTAATCCTTCTGTGGACACTTTCGGGCTGTTATTTCGTAAATGATGCTAACCCTTACACCGTTCTGACACTTCAAAGTATAAGTGACGCAAAATTTCCTTCCTACAGGGTGTATCTACGCGATATCTAGTTAATCAATCTACACAGCTACTGTATCGAAACCATCAAAGGTAGTAGGAGGAAGGTTGGTGCCGAACACTTGTCCCACAAGGTCGAGTTCGCATCCCAACGAACATATGAGGTTTCAATTGACTTGCTATCAGTCGGTTTCACAACAGGTTCGGTTTCACGAAGTATCTGATTTGAACAGAACAGGGACGAGATGATTCGTTGCCAAGAACATGTAGGCCACCATGTTGCTATAATCCTGGCATCGCCCTTACCAATCCTAAAGGCCCTTTCATGAGCATCACTTCCGGTGTTGATGTTTTTGCTACCAGAATTGCCAATACTGCAGTCGTTTTCTTAGTCAATCCTCGTCAACGTCACCTTCGTTTCCATGTTGCATGCTATGATTACGAATACCTTGACGTTGCCACGACCGTCACCTCTAATGCTGTTGCTTGAAACGAAGCCCTACGATCCTTCACCTACAGAGTTCATCCTGTCACTTTTCGTGTCACGTCCTCAGGCGTTATTCATAGTGCTGGCAGTTTCACATTCCACCCTATAGTCAATTGTCATTGCTCATGTCCCAATTGATTTGTAAGAGTTGACTTTCATAAGTCGTTGACTAGGGTTAAGGATTCGGTTAAAGTTAAATCGCTGATGTTCAAATGCTGAAGTCAATGAAGTACTATGTTTACCCTCTTGTCCATCGTCCTTGCAAGTTGACTGAGTAGTACACGGTATATTGCCAAGGTGTTGCAGAAGTGATCGCACTTCGGGGTCTAAGTCATCGGTACATTGAGTTCCCACAAACAAAGGGAAGTGAGGGAAATATAGGCCAGTCATTCGGCGTTGCAACATCCAACTCAGGGATGTTCGTACAAGCACCAAACGTTCTACACCGTTCGCTAGGCGTTTAGATGGGTGTTCAGGTGACACTCGATAGCATCGAGCTTCGAAAGGTTTCAGAGGGAAATGAAAAGATCACATTCGAGTAGGAGACAATCACTACTATGACTCCTATAGGCTGTTGTGTTTCACATCAATCAAATAACGGAATGGAACCCCTTTTCCACTTGTTAAGGCTCACTGGGACTCGCATGCACCCCACATTATTATTATGTGTGCACCCACAATAATATTGCGATTTGCATGATTATCTCAGCTCCTCTTAACTCATGTCAAATGGTTCCTCCAACTCGAGTAGCAAGCTAAGAGCATCACGAAGCGTAAGTCATGAATGTTTAGGGAAATACCACCCTAACAGTCACATAACACATGCAAGTAATACATGAATTCATACTGTTGTGCGAAACGTGCAATCGCATGTAATATCATATGTAAGTATTCACTAGTTATGCAATACAATGAGTATAAGAGAGACGAACCTTGAAATCTGGATCTGAGTGTCATGGTCGTATTCACGTTTTCAGAAATGTTCGGTTATAGTCTGGTTTTACAAAAACGTTTTTCCCCTTTTTAAAACCAAGTTCACTGTAACCAATGGCTCTGATACCAATCTGTCACACCCCCAAACTACCACAAGCGGAGTATCACCGCAGGGCGTGTGACGTACCATGATCTTAGCCACTAATCACATTGAACTTATAAAAATAAATAAAACTTTCATTTATTTAAAATAAGTGTTACAATACAAGAGTTATTATCCAGCGGAAGCATATTACAATTTGTTATGAATTCCATAAAACAAGTGTATAAAAACCATCAGACTTGTCTTGTGATTCCTTGTAACTTGACCCTTGACCACTCCAGCATCCCAGACAGCAAGTTCCAACAACATGTACCTAAAAGCCTGCAAGGCATGTAACAACGAGTCAACAACAAAGTTGAGCGAGTTCACAGTTGGTTGTCCAGCTTTAATGTTGTACAAAAATCCATAAGTTGCTTTGATAACCACAAGTTACCCAATTCCTCGTTTCTCAAACCATAATCAGTGGGGGCTACCCCATGTTGTAAACCACTAGACTAGTTATATATATTGGCGTCCTTCCCAATCCGAGGATGGAGGTACGTATTCTACCCAACTGAGAATACGCAGGTTGTATGTAGGCGTCCTTCCCAATCCGAGGACGGAGGTACGTATTCTTCCCAATCCGAGAATACGCAGGTTTAGCACATGCGTCCTTCCCAATCCGAGGACGGAGGTACGTATTCTTCCCAATTCGAGAATACGCAGGTTTAGCGAAGGCGTCCTTCCCAATCCGAGGACGGAGGTACGTATTCTTCCCAATCCGAGAATACACAGGTTTAGCATAGGCGTCCTTCCCAATCGGAGGACGGAGGTATGTAGTCTATTAGTGGTGAATATACAGGTGTCGTCTTAGTTTCTTAATCTCATTCCCAACCCACCGGGAATCCCATGCCTTAAGAGTGTGAACTCACCTTTGCTTTGCTCGGTAGATAAAGCATTTGTCCTAAGTTGGTCAACCATATCCTATTATGGTTACCACTCGTTAGGACGGTAAACAAGTAATCACGTATAAGCTACACGTATCTAACACGTATTTGTAAAGCAGCGTACTAGTAACAGTTATGGCATAACCATTTAATCATAAATAATCCATTTATAAAACAATTAACACGAAATGACATGGAACAGTAGCTGTGTGTGGCCTATAAAAGGTTTGGACTTTTCTAGTGTGCGGCCCACTTGTCAAGTGTGCGACCCACAAGGGAGTGTGCGGTCCATTGACAAGTGTGCGGTCATACGAGTGTGCGACATATATTACATGTGTGGTCCACAATTAAATTCACAAAACTAATGATGCGGCCCAATCTAAGTTCAGACGGCCCAATCTAAGTTCAGGCTGCCCAAATGTGAGGTCCATTAGTGTGCAGTTCCTAAAACAAAGGTGTTTCAAAAAGAATGTGTGGGTCTGGATGTTAAGTGTGCGACCGGCATACTTTAATAGATAACATTCAGTTTTCAAATTACAACCTATTATACCCTATGCATGACCATTTGTACTCTCAGCATTAATTTCCAAATAGTATGCACCTTTTAAACATTAGAGCAGATAAGACAACTATTCTTTTTAGATTCTATCAATCACATGACACCTCATCTCCTAAATATAAAAGCATGCATTAAACAGTTGTACCTTACGCATATAATTTCGTACACACCATGAAAACATAGATTCAGGCCTTCAAACAATAGTAATAATCCAAATCAAGTGCATGGCAGTTTATTGAGATTTCATCAACATAAGCATCAACTATTTACAACAAACACATACTGCTTCAGTGAGCATAAGTCATCTTTATTCATTCTTTCACATAAAACCAAATAGTTTTTAACAACTTTTGAGTCCTAGGTTTATTTGCAAACAAACAGCTAACAATTATACAATCAGGTTTCAAGATAAACATCAATATTAAAGGCAACACGTAAATTACCGAGAAGTTATGGAGAATCAGGTGTGTGTGTGTGTGTACGTGCTGCCCATGCTTCACTCCTGAGCTGAGACCCGAAACCCAAAAACTCGAGCCCGATGGAAACCCACCACCGCGGCTCCTGCCGCTGTCGGTAAACAAATCGGACAAAACAATTATCACCGCCGCTACAGATGGCTGCGCTGCCGCCTGCTGCCGCCGTATCTCGCCGGAACCCGACGCCTGCTCCTTGATGTGTGTAAAATGCAACATATAAATTACATCAAATGAGGCATAAAACTAACCCTTTTTTAGTACTAATATTGGAAAAAGAGTGTTTTTGTCTTCCTTTTGTATTTTCAGGATTAAATGAGCTCAAAAACGCAAAAGAAGCAAAAAGACAGCTAAATCCAACATAAATACAAGAAAAGGAACATTAGTGGATTGCCCGAACCCTCAACGGCACCTTCCAAAGCAAAATAAAGAAAACAGAAGGCTGAACACGCCCCGTGCTCAGCCAGCACGGGCCGTGCCCAAGAAGCAGCAGAAAAGACAAACCTATAGAAGCTTCTATTGCCCACCACGGGCCGTGCTCAGCGGACACGGGGGCGTGCCGAAAGTACTGCAGGCGCATTAATTGTAATTGCGAATTACAATTAATGAAGAGAGAGAGTGTCAGACGGGCACGGGGCCGTGCCCAGCGAACACGGGGCCGTGCCCAGGCTTCTGTTCAGCCTATAAATAGGAGTGCTTGGATTCATTTCATCTCATCCCTTGGCACACCACCTCTCTCACACTTCATCCACCACCCACCACCATCACAACACCATCATCCACCACCATCATCCATTGTCCATCATAGAGTGTGTGAGTCGTCTCGGGATCCAAGATTGATCGTAAGAGTTCTTGACAATCAAGGCCATGTTTGCCTAAGTCTCTTACATCACTTGGTGAAGACAAAGTGTCTAGTATAATACTTTTTATTTCTAATCTTTTGCACTTTTTATTTGGTTTTGTATTAATGACTTTAATAACTAGTTACTTATGTTGAAGGTGATCTTTCCTTATCGTTTGTCCGTGGTGTCTTGGCATTATTTTACTGTCTATATAAAATAAAGGATTTTCACCATTCATATCTCCACGGTCTATATGGAGGTATGTTGGCTACCTGGTAGGGGGTTAAGGGAACGGTTTGGTAAAGGTCTTGCCATTGTTCAGCGTTTAGAGGTCCTGCAATGGACCTGGGTCAAATTTAGTAGGACCTCCTTCAATACTTCACGGTATTGGATGGCGGGGGTCCAAACTCTTTGATCCCCTCATAAGTTAACTACTATTAATACTATAACCCGGCTATTTAGGACTGTATCCCTGCTGACTCAGACTACTTAGTCGAGGGTAACGTCACCGCCAAAAGCGGGGCCTACCACAATACTGCATTAATAACTTAATTCATTATCTTCCAATAATCCACCCCTTTAGGATTGTATCCCTGCTGACTCAAACTACTGGGGTGAGGGTAACGTCACCTTCAAAAGAGGGGCCTACTACAATAACTAAGATAATCTCTTAATTATGTGCAAAAGTGCGGAAATAATCAAAGGTTATACTAGATACGAGTCGGAACCAAGTGATTCATCTTGTCTATCTGTTTTTATTTTATTTTTATTTTCAGCATTTTAGTTAGTTTTTATTTTTCTTAGTTTAAAACATTTTTCTAAACTTTTATTTTGGTTAGACGTTGAGGATAAACCGGTACTAAAAGCTCTTGTGTCCTTGGATGACCTCGGTATCTTACCAACGCTATACTACACTCAACGATGGGTGCACTTGCCCATATGTGTGTTTAGTGTTAGTGGAATATCGTGTTTTATAAATTTAAAACTTGGCTAAAATAAGTGTTAAAAAGGGCTTAAAATATACACCTAAAATATACGACACTTCACGCACATCAAGTTTTTGGCGCCGCTGCCGGGGACACAAGGATTTTAAGAAAGTTAGGAATCAACGGCCTAATCATCATTTATTTTTCTTTTTTATTTTTTTTAGATTTTCTTAGTTTTTCAGCTTCTGCAGAGCTCAGCACGGGCCGTGCCCGGTCAGACACGGGCCGTGCCCAGCATCATCACTGGCAGTTTTTATTTTCTGAGTTACAGAGAGCTGAACACGGGGCCGTGTCGGTGCAACACGGGGTCGTGTCCAACTCCCAGTAACTGGGAATCCAGAAAACAATTACTGTATCTCTCAACATGGGCCGTGCTCACTGAGCACGGGGCCGTGGTAAACATTCTGACCAGCGTTCTTTTCTGTTTTTGTTGCAGGACTCGGAACCCAGGCGCCACATTTGAACCTCCTACGTAGTGCATGAGCTCCAGTTCTAGTAGAGACATAAAAGAACCCCTAGAAGAACCCGAGCGCTTTCTCAGAAAAAGACTAAAAGCTAAAAATCAAGAGAAAGCTTCGGGGGACCCACTTCCAATGGCGGACCAACGTACCCTCATGGATTACCTACGGCCTACCGTAGGCAATCTTGGCGCTGCTATCAATGCACCGAATGTCGAGGCCAACAACTTCGAACTTCGGCCGCATTTGATACAAATGCTCCAAAACTCCGCAACCTTCCACGGGCTTGCGGACGAGGATCCCCATCTACATATTACTAACTTTTTAGAAATATGTGATACCTTTCGGATCAATGGAGCATCAAATGACGCCATCCGCCTTCGAATGTTTCCTTTCTCACTAAAAGACCGAGCCAAGGCTTGGCTTAACACCCTCCCAGTTGGATCGGTAAACACCTGGGATGAACTCGCCCAAAAGTTTTTGTATAAGTATTTCCCTCCTGCTAAAACGGCTAAATTAATGACTGAAATTAATACATACTCACAAGAGGATGGGGAATCCTTATATGAAACTTGGGAAATGTTCAAGGAGCTTCTAAGAAAGTGTCCTCACCATGGTCTAGCGGTATGGCAACAAGTATCCACTTTCTACAATGGATTGTTGCCACACACAAGACAAACACTTGATTCAAGCTCCGGGGGACTCTTAGGTAATCGTCGCCCAAATGAAATATATAACCAAATTGAGGAAATTGCTCAAACCAATTTTCAATGGCACACTCCCCGAGGTAATAAATCTATTGCCCCGGGCGCCCATAAGGTTGATGAAAGCACCTCTTTACAAGCCCAAATCGAGGCCCTCTCTTCAAAAATCAAAAGGCTAGAAATGACAAAAACAGCCTCGGTTATGGCTTGTGAAGGGTGTGGTGGGTCACATGAAAATTGGAGTTGTATGAAAGAATTAGATGAACAAACTGAAACGGTAAACTACATGGATAATAGACCTAGGCCGTCGGGTCCTCCAACGGGTACCTACAACCAAGGATGGCGTAACCACCCAAATCTTGGTTGGAGAGATCCCGGCAATAGTAGTAACCAACAAAATCAACGAACTAATTTTCAACAACCGCAAAATTTTCCTCAACAACAAGGTGGAAGAGAAAGGCTTGAAGATACTGTATCTCGCCTCATCTCTGACACTGAAAAGAAAAACTCGGATCGATTTCAACAATTGGAATCGAATTTCAGAAATCAACAAGCTAGCATTCAAAACGTTGAAAAACAATTAAATCAACTAGCTCAAAATTTCTCCGAGAGACCGCAAGGCGCATTACCCAGTAATACCGAAACGAACCCAAAGGCACAAGTACATCTCATCACATTAAGAAATCGAACCGTGGGTCCCGAGGATGCTCCATTGTCGCCAAATGAAAGAAGCCATTCTAGTCAGCCTGTGACTCCTCCTGCGCCAGAAAAAGCTTCTACACCAAATCAAGGGCCCACCAAGACTCCTCCAATCCCGTACCCCGGTAGGTTAAATCGTCAAAAGACCGATGAGCAATTCGCAAAGTTCGAAAGCTTACTAAAACAATTGCATGTCAATATTCCTTTTATTGAGGTCCTAACCCAAATGCCTAAATATGCAAAATTCATGAGGGATTTCCTCACTCACAAAAGGAAAATTGAATCATTGCAATTAGTTAACTTAGGCGAAGAATGCTCAGCTCTAGTACTCAACAAACTTCCACAAAAGAAAATCGATCCCGGGAGCTTCACAATCCCTTGTTCGATTGGGAAGTCCCCCGTCCGAAATGCTTTAGCCGATCTTGGAGCTAGCATCAACCTCATGCCCACATCAATGTTCAAGCGACTCGGCCTAGGAACAACAAGCCCCACAAAGATGAGCATACAACTCGCCGACAGGTCCGTCAAGTTCCCACATGGTGTCGCCGAAAATCTGCTAGTCAAGGTTGACAAATTCGTCTTTCCAACCGACTTTGTCATCCTAGACATGGAAGAAGACACCGAGGTCCCCCTCATCCTCGGGAGGCCATTCCTAGCCACCGCCCAAGCATTGGTGGATATGAATGACGGAACTCTAACATTGAAGTTTGGGAATGAGGAAGTGAAATTTGAATGTGGAAAGCGAGTAGAGGAAGAAGATCCGGTCAACTACATGAAGGTCATAGACTCAAGTTTGGATGACGCTCTCCGACGGTGTAACATGGGATGCAACACATCCCACTTGGGTAGCATATGACCAGGCTTTGGGTCTAGCCAAGGACCCTTATAAACGTGGCGCACCATGGAGGCATTCCACGGAACTATCCTTAGTTTAATTTAGATTAATTTTTATGTTTTCTAGTTAGTTTAATTTTCAGGAATAAAACACACTCATGGTGGTAAAGGATGAAAAGGGGAACGAGAAAAATGATCCCATGCACAAGAACGAGGCAACCCGACAATTTTCTCCCTTTCAGAAGGTTCAACACGGGCCGTGCCCAACCAACACGGCCCCGTGTCGAACCACCTGCAGAAAACGCCCAGTACAGGTAACTGGACACGGGCCGTGTTCACCCAACACGCCCCCGTGTCCAGACTTCTGTTTCTCTTATTTCAATTTTGTTACTGGCACTTGAACACGGGGCCGTGCCCGGATAACACGGGGCCGTGTTCAGTGCCCAGTAACACAAATTTTTGCTTTTTAAACACTATTTTACACATCTAATCAACCTAAAAATTTATTTTTGGGACACATTGAGGACAATGTGTAATTTAAGTGTGGGGGGGATGCTAAAACCTTGAATTTTGCAAGTCCTAAATACAAGCCTTACACAAAACTCTATTGGAACCGCTAATCACCCCAAATTTTTTTCAAAAAATTTCATTTTTTTTACTTGTCTAGGTTTAACTCGGGAAATTCAAGCTCTCAAAAAGGTTATATTTTTACAAATTTACAACCGATAGCGTAGTGATAAAAAGAACCAACATAAGAAAATTATGAAAAGGCATGACGAACTTATTTAAAATTTGATTATATATACTTGATCACATAAAAACCCATTCCCACAAAAGTGAGTTTTGAGCCTTTATTGAGCACTCAATTTCATATCATTTGACTAAATGCTCATTTTTCGTTTCTTGTGTGAATAGCCGCTTGGTTCTTACGACTCTAGAACTTGCCATGACAATACATTCCCGGTCCTTATCAACTTAAACCCGAGTAAGTACATGATGGAGGCATTAGGACTAACCCTTTTTCATTTCTACACCATTATTTTTCTTTTTTTTACCACCTACCCAAAAATCCCCCTAGTTAGCCCCTTTGAGCCTAAACCTTTTCGTTTCATCACCCAAAACAAAAACCCTTTCACCCACCAAAACCTTTTTCATTTTTAACCCTTTATTTTAGTAACAAGTTCGGTTCTTCGAAAAAAAAAAAATGAAAAATGAAGCAAAAAGAAAATAAACAAACAAAGTAATAAAAAATAACTTTGTTTGAATAAAAGCTTCATCAAAAATAAAAAGTTGCAAAAATACGAAAACCGACACTTGTTACGCTTTTTAGCCCTTTTTCTACTAACCACTAACCCAACCACCTACCTTTAACCCTAGCCAACCCTTAACCCACAAAGTCCTCTTGATATCTACAAAGGTATAAAAGTTAAAAAGGAGGAGGATTGATTTCTTGGCAAGCCTATGGTAGGAATAAGTTCCGTGCCGCTCTCGAGTGATTCACTAAAAATACACCTTCGGCCGAGTGTGAGTGATTTCCCCGCGAGGTATGTGAACTTGTATATAAATAGAATTTTAAAAAGGCATGTTATGCCCAAATAAGTAATTTCTTTTATGAACAGTTCTAAATAAATCATTACAAATAGGAGTGTAAATAAATAAAAATAAAACCCCAAAAAGATCTTGGAAATCCCGACACTCTATGACAAGCCCAAAAACCTTCTCTTCTACCTATTCCATTTGGGAGTGTAAGCCAAATATTAAAGAGTTTTGCTTGAGGACAAGCAAAAGTTCAAGTGTGGGGGTATTTGATGTGTGTAAAAAGGAACATATAAATTACATCAAATGAGGCATAAAACTAACCCTTTTTTAGTACTAATATTGGAAAAAGAGTGTTTTTGTCTTCCTTTTGTATTTTCAGGATTAAATGAGCTCAAAAACGCAAAAGAAGCAAAAAGACAGCTAAATCCAACATAAATACAAGAAAAGGAACATTAGTGGATTGCCCGAACCCTCAACGGCACCTTCCAAAGCAAAATAAAGAAAACAGAAGGCTGAACACGCCCTGTGCTCAGCCAGCACGGGCCGTGCCCAAGAAGCAGCAGAAAAGACAAACCTATAGAAGCTTCTATTGCCCACCACGGGCCGTGCTCAGCGGACACGGGGGCATGCCGAAAGTACTGCAGGCGCATTAATTGTAATTGCGAATTACAATTAATGAAGAGAGAGAGTGTCAGACGGGCACGGGGCCGTGCCCAGCGAACACGGGGCCGTGCCCAGGCTTCTGTTCAGCCTATAAATAGGAGTGCTTGGATTCATTTCATCTCATCCCTTGGCACACCACCTCTCTCACACTTCATCCACCACCCACCACCATCACAACACCATCATCCACCACCATCATCCATTGTCCATCATAGAGTGTGTGAGTCGTCTCGGGATCCAAGATTGATCGTAAGAGTTCTTGACAATCAAGGCCATGTTTGCCTAAGTCTCTTACATCACTTGGTGAAGACAAAGTGTCTAGTGTAATACTTTTTATTTCTAATCTTTTGCACTTTTTATTTGGTTTTGTATTAATGACTTTAATAACTAGTTACTTATGTTGAAGGTGATCTTTCCTTATCGTTTGTCCGTGGTGTCTTGGCATTATTTTACTGTCTATATAAAATAAAGGATTTTCACCATTCATATCTCCACGGTCTATATGGAGGTATGTTGGCTACCTGGTAGGGGGTTAAGGGAACGGTTTGGTAAAGGTCTTGCCATTGTTCAGCGTTTAGAGGTCCTGCAATGGACCTGGGTCAAATTTAGTAGGACCTCCTTCAATACTTCACGGTATTGGATGGCGGGGGTCCAAACTCTTTGATCCCCTCATAAGTTAACTACTATTAATACTATAACCCGGCTATTTAGGACTGTATCCCTGCTGACTCAGACTACTTAGTCGAGGGTAACGTCACCGCCAAAAGCGGGGCCTACCACAATACTGCATTAATAACTTAATTCATTATCTTCCAATAATCCACCCCTTTAGGATTGTATCCCTGCTGACTCAAACTACTGGGGTGAGGGTAACGTCACCTTCAAAAGAGGGGCCTACTACAATAACTAAGATAATCTCTTAATTATGTGCAAAAGTGCGGAAATAATCAAAGGTTATACTAGATACGAGTCGGAACCAAGTGATTCATCTTGTCTATCTGTTTTTATTTTATTTTTATTTTCAGCATTTTAGTTAGTTTTTATTTTTCTTAGTTTAAAACATTTTTCTAAACTTTTATTTTGGTTAGACGTTGAGGATAAACCGGTACTAAAAGCTCTTGTGTCCTTGGACGACCTCGGTATCTTACCAACGCTATACTACACTCAACGATGGGTGCACTTGCCCATATGTGTGTTTAGTGTTAGTGGAATATCGTGTTTTATAAATTTAAAACTTGGCTAAAATAAGTGTTAAAAAGGGCTTAAAATATACACCTAAAATATACGACACTTCACGCACATCATCCTCATCTCTTCGTATCTCTCTCTCTCACTGGTTTTCTGGGACTGTTTTATGGGTATACAAAGGGTATCACAGGGGTAGGGGTTGGGTGTTATAGTGAAAGGGGAATGTTGGTGAGGTGATTGATGTCATCGGAGGAGAAAACCGAGGGGGGTTTTAGTGTTTTAGTTGTTTTCAAAGATGGGGTGAGGTTTATTAAGGGGATATATATAGGGTAGGGTTTTAGGTTTATGGAGTTGGGTTAAGCCTAGCCTATAGGTTATTCACATGCATGATTTCAAAAAACGTCACCAACTAGATTTACATTTCTCGTAATCTCAAAATGGAGGCATATCATCAAGATAGGAGTGATTTCCTTACCTTGACAAACTAAAATCATATGATCCTAAGCACATAAAACATAAACAAACTACCACGGATTCAACTAATATCATCTGATCCTAAGCATATAAAACATAAACAAACATCCACTTATTTCAACTAACATCCTTTGATCCTATTATAAATTGATATGCTGCAAACTTCAACTGACACATCTCAAATTAATATCCAGTGATCTCAAACTGATACATATCAAAATGATAAAGTTTAAATAAGCATTATATTTCACCATTCAGTCACCATTAACACAGTTCCATAACAAAAAAGATCAGTTATCCAAACAAAATAACATTTTTAAACTGTTCTACATAACCTACTAGTTAGGTGATCATCATTCAATTTCAAAATTTGATCAACCCAACCCTAATCATCCACAAAAGTTAATATATTATATATGCATCATCTATTTACAGAGGTGTAGCAACACTGTCACACCCCAACCGATGGCGGAAACATCGGAGTAAGACGAAAACGAGATTGCTCATTGCAACATAACATTAAAAGCGATAATAATTTAAATAAACTGATTTCATTTCATAACAACTTTGTCAAGTTATAATACATGGAAATTCAAATAATGACATGGTTTCAAATACAACAGCAAGACGATAAACAAAATACAACATTGTTCAAAAATTGATACAACAATATAATCTAAAGATTTCTAAGCGTGTATCTAAAGCATCTTCGCTATGCCCATTTTAATATCATCATCATCATCATCATCATCATCCTGAAATATGTTAAAAATACATGGTTCAATACAAAGGTTTTGGCGAGTATACAAGATTGATACATAGTATAAATATACAAGTTTTTAACAAATCCACATGGAAAACTAAGTTATCAAGATTAGCATTAATCTGGAATGTGAAT
Organism: Helianthus tuberosus; assembly: GCA_030545235.1. Classification (NCBI taxonomy): domain Eukaryota; kingdom Viridiplantae; phylum Streptophyta; class Magnoliopsida; order Asterales; family Asteraceae; genus Helianthus; species Helianthus tuberosus. The sequence goes on from CM060369.1 coordinate 65,524,897, forward strand.
ATTCAAGTCAACCCAAAGTTTAACACAAAGTTTAAAGACTTAACATGACCTCATGTTCACGGGCGGTGCGTTACTCCTATAGCGCTATACATGTTAAGGGTAGGCTCGTACGAAGTTAATGACAAGCCCTTAAGTTTGAAATTCCAAATTTGTGTGTTCTGCCGGTTTTAAGCGTTTTAAACATATAAGTGTAATATATAAGTGTAGTGCATAAATAAATGAATGTATAAATGAATTTTGCATGTATAATAAGTATGAATTTGCATATAAATTGTATCAAGTATGTATGTATCACGAATGTTTAACAAGTATTTATGAATAATGAATAGCACAAGTGTCACACCCCAACTGATGGCGGAAACATCGGGATGAGACGAACAAATCGCTCAAAGCGTCATAACACTATGTGACAATATGATTTAAAGTAAATTTCATAAAATGCTAAAATGTCATACAAGATTCAAACAAGAACAAATTGTTTCAAACATAACATCAAATAATTGTTTATTCTAGGTGTGTTTCTAAGTCCACCTAAATCTTGTTTCTTCACTAGAATCATATCGTCTATCAACCTACAACATGTATTAAATATGATCAACAAAAAGTTGGCGAGTATACAAGTTTGATACATAGCATAATATTGGATAAAAATGTTTAACGTGCTCATATCCAACATGAATAACAATATGCAAGTTACAAATATGATGAAACGGTGTAAGCTATATGTTCAAACCCGAGAATACAACGCAAATTGCCTTTCCCTGAGACTAATGGGAGGTTAACATGTTTGACTTAACAATACCCAGAGACTAATGGGCGGTGCGTTAATCCTATAGCGCTATAATTGTTTGTCACACCCGGATATTTCCACATATTACCGGTGGGCCCGGTGGGGAGTATCGTAACGTAGTTGATATCATCATAGTCAAATGTACACAGATTATAGCACAGCGGAAGTCTTGGTAGAATTACTATTACAAACCGAAAGTATAAAGTACGAATAAAAGAATATACAGACGGTTGTAAGAAAGGATCCACAGGCGGATCTAAAATATTATACAAAAACTTGTTCAACAGACTTAAGGCATACAAACTTTTAAGATTCACTATTTACGCCCAGAAGCTCCCAGCCAATTACAAGTAGTACCTGCCACTTAGCCTTTTTGAAAATACGTCAGTTTACACTGGTAAATATAATTAACCGACTCTTTTGAAAAAACATTTATAAAAAAATGATTTAAATGCACAAGGCACAAATATTCTTTTATAACTTGGGACAACTATATAAAAATAATATTGTATACAGATTTACATGTTTGTCGTACGCTCAGGGCCCGGGATAGAATCCGAGACATGATTAATAGACACACCACTAATATAATCCCACAACGAGTTATCCTCAACAAGTGGGTATATCTTTTTACATACGCAACTGTCAGGTGTATGCCTACACCTCGTGCTTAAGTCGTGGCCATTTACCAATGAAATGAGCCGAGGATATCCAGGACACGATCATATTAACCCCCAAAAGTTTATATATCAAACAAAACAGATTAAAACGGGTTACGTCAATGAATTAACCACTATTTGATTAATGATTCCATACCCGACCAAGCGATAATAATTTACTTTATCCCAAGCCCGTATAAGGGAAAATAAGTTAAACGTATTTACCTTAGATTAAAATGCGAGATTTATTACTCAGCCGTATAAACTAATCAACTAGTGCAAGTAGCTTTTACTGGGGCTCCTAATCTGGAACGAAGGTTTTATTAACCTATTAGATTACTAACGGGTCTTATTTAAGTTATAAACTTAGACCGGTTAGTTTAAAGAAAGACTTACGGTATCAAACGCTAGATTGAGCGAAGACCGGATTAGAATGTAATTTAGACCCAACAAGTTTGGATACTTGTATTATATGTGTAAACTAGATACATTCTGGAATTTGAAGTTAAAATGATAAGGTTTGACCCGTTTCGGCTAATTTATGTAAACTAGTCACATAAACCGCACCGCACGCGTATAAGCATAAACGGGTAACCGGATGAGTCATATACGAGTTCCATAAGTTATTATGCTTAAAATATGTTATGATATTAGTAGGATATCAGCCAATATGCCCAAAAATATTTTAAAATCGAATTAAGCCTCATAAGGGCATTTTGGTCATTTTATGATTTATAAAAAGGGTTTAAAAGTAAACTGATGTTCTAGTGTAAAACAATCTGTAAAAATATTTATTTTATGGTGTTAAATCATTAGGATATCATAAACATGTGTGGTTTACCACTTATGGCCAAACTATGCCCCGAAAGGGTGTTTTGGTCATTTCACATATGCTTTCAAGGACATAATTGGAAGTGTGAGTTCATGACTTATAGCTACTATAAAAATATTAAAATTCATTTATAACTTCAGTAGGTAATAAGTCTTGGGTGCCTAATATGGTTTTAAACCATACTATGCCCTAATAAGCGTAAAAACCGATAATTGACGATATTTGCGATGTTTATGTGATTCTGAGATTTTGACCAGCCTTGGATGGTTAAAATATTTTATTTTACATATTAAATCAGTAGGAAAAGGTTTGGCATGTTAATTGTATGTAAATCACATTTTATTCGCAAAAAGGGCATAATCGTCAATTATAGAATTTATACAAGAACTCTATGTTATGGTCAGTATATAATCTAACCCAACATTCCAAAAATTCCTAATAATGATATTATAACAGTAGGTAATGAGTTTGGAGTTAAAATTTATGTTTAATCATGGTTTATGCAAAAAGGGGTAGTTTAGACTTTATAAAAGCTAGTTTTACGATATCTAGCATATCATCTATTTGAGACCAGAAATAAATGTAAAAATAATCTAAACATGTTTATAAATCAGTAACAAAGTTATTTGTATGACCATATATTTAAAAATCTTATTTTTAGCTTAAAAGGGCATAATGGTCAAATTTAAGCATAATATGGAAACAAGCAATTAACTCGGATTACTGAGGGACCATGTAATATAACCTCAGAGGGTTATACTACTATGTAATATGGTCACAAAGGAACCTTAATGGATAATGAAACCAAGCTAATTCGAGTCAGAACTGAAAGTCAAAGTAAAAGTCAACTTTTGCGACTTTCGGTTGCGGACCGAGCCTAAACTCAGAATTGTCGGGTCGAACATGTCTAGAAATTTTCTAATATTATTTGCCAAGTTATTAAAGTGATAAAACATATTTTATAGCTTCTACATTACCAGATATGAATTTATTTAAAAACTGACCCGTTTGACTTTTTAAGTTAATTACTTTGACCCGACAATTAACTAAGTAAACGTGGTAATTAGGAGGTGCCCTTTTGAGGGATTATCACTTAACTAATTATGATCACGTAGCCACTTTCGTTTCGATCAGTGGCTGGACCGATAAAGTTTAAACTAAAAGTCAAAGCGTAATTACGACAACTTTGACTTTCGGTCTTTAAACATGTAAAAACCGAATTACAGAGGCTAAGAACACTTACACAAGGTCCTAGCACGATGTTTGAACTGAAGAGGGCTTCCTTCTTGATTAGGAATCCTAGAGAATGCTTCAAAGAGCTTGGGCAAGTGAAGAGAGTGAAAAATTGAAGTGAGCAAGTATGAAGGTCACCCAATTGCTCCTATTTATAGTGCATGAGGCATTCTCCAGATCAACACAGGTGTTCCTTGATGTTTTCAGATGAGTCCAGGTGTCCTTAGTGGTTTTAGAAACCATCAAAGGCCCATAGAATTCGAGTTGAGAGGCAAGGAACTTGGATTGGAGAAGAAACCATGCAAACCTTCAGCTGTGCAGGTCTTGCTGTCGAAGCCATATCGTCGCGTGGCGCGATGGCAGATAGGGGATATGGTCGCGCAGCACGACGCTATAGGGGACCAGCTCATCAAGTTTTAAACATGGAAGAAATGGTCCCTAACCCTTTTAAGGTATAATAACTTTCATTTCAAGCACTTTTAACCCCTCTAGTTATTATATGGATGATCTTGAGGGTATAACCAAACACCATTATGTCCGGTTTCGTTAAACTATCAATGTAAACACTAGTTTCACCTCATTGACGCTTTTATCCCTTATTTATGAAAGTTAGCGTAATCAATACATAACGATATCGAAACCTCGTGAATTTATCAATACTTATTCTTGAAAGCATAATCAAACATTACAAAGCTCCGAGTTCATTACAAGGTCACTCAGAGGTAAGAATTAACATGTTGACACGTTTAACCCCCATGTCTTGTAAACTTTCAATTTTTTCACAAACGGCTTCATATGTCTGACAATTTATTCGTTTAAGAGTACGAACATTGTGTAAGGTTAATTAAAGGCATAGTTTTCACATATAGACACTTTTAGTCCTTTGACATACATCTTTTCTCTGTTTATCCACTTTAGTCCCTCAAAGTTAACTTATTACATGTTTAGGGTTTATGGCACGTGTCTTTACTTTATTGGTCATGATTTTGCGAGGTGTTACATCCTCACCCCCTTAAAAGAAATCTCAACCACGAGATTTACTGAAACAAATGAGGGTACTTCTGTCGCATCATGGATTCGACTTCCCACGTGTATTCAGGACCTCTACAGGCATCCCATTTCACCTTTACAATTGCCACATGCTTTCTCCAAAGCTTTTTAACCTGTCGATCCTCGATCGATAAAGGTTTCTCAACAAACTTCAAGCTTTCATCTATATGCACGTCTTTATGAGACATTGCTAGCGATTCATCAGCTAGACATTTCTTTAAATTGTAGACGTGGAATACATTATGAATTCCGCTAAGCTCTTTTGGTAATTTCTGCTTATAGGCTACACTCCTGACACATTCGATGATCTTAAATGGTCCAATATATCTTGGGCTCAGCTTGCCCTTTTTACCAAATCGCATCACTCATTTCCAGGGTGACACTTTAAGTAATACCTTATCCCCTACCTCAAAATTTAGAGGTTTGCGCCTGTTATCTACGTAGCTCTTTTGCCTGTCTCTGTCAGCTTTCAGACGATCACGAATCTGAACAATCTTGCCCGTCATCTCGAGGACTATCTCAGGTCCTGTTAGTTGGGTTTCTCCAACTTCCGCCCAACAAACCGGCGTTCTGCATTTCCTTCCATATAAAGCCTCAAAAGGCGCGAATTGAATGCTCGAATGATAAATGTTGTTGTATGAGAATTCAATCAAAGGAAGGTGATCATCCCAACTTCCACCTAAGTCAATAACACAAGCCCGGAGCATGTCTTCCAGTGTTTGAATCATACGCTCATTTTGTCCATCCGTCTGAGGATGATAAGCAGTACTGAAATTCAAACGAGTGCCTAGAGATTGCTGGAAACTTTTCAAAAAATGTGAAGTATATCTAGTATCTCTATCAGATATAATAGATACTGGCACTTTGTGGAGAGATACAATCTTATCCACATACAGTTGGGCTAATTTATCGGAGCTGTGCGTCTCTTTGATGGGTAAGAAATGAGCTGACTTAGTCAGCCTGTCAACTATAACCCATATTATATCATTTCTGTGTCTTCTCTTGGGTAACTTGGTTATTGCCACACCCCAACCGATGGCGGAAACATCGGGGCGCGGCACTAAGCGAAACAGATTGTCCATGAGTATCCATAACAACTATTAATTACCAGATATTTAAAATGTCTTGTCCCATACCATAACATATCTAAATAAAACAGTTATTACAAATAATTGTCTCATAAACAAATAATGATCCGACAACTCAGATTTTAAATAAGGTAGTTTTTTGTTTGTTTCTAGACTCTTTCCTAGCCTCGATTTCATCACTCAGCAAACAAGGCGTCCTAGCATCTTAAGCACCTGCCACATACGTTAAAGTAAAAGTCAATACACATAGTGTAAAGGTGAGCATACAAGTTTGATTATAGCATAATAGAGTTCGAAATCGTTTACGCATAACCAACATGAATAACGTATAGTGTGAAGCATGTAAGTTATCGTCAAAGATCCTATCAATACCAATGACTCCAAGTAGCGAGTGTGCAACACATATTCCCCACTGTGAACAAGTGAAGTAATTGTCCTTAACAACCGCTGAATAAACAGGTGCTGAGTCCAAACTATAGTACTATCGTTGCTAAGGCAGGTAGACAGCAATCAATGTGTTAACATAACAAACAGGCATTCATCGAGTCACGTATAACATGAATTAGAGGTCATCATATAAATAGTGTTTGCGTTGTGTGTGATCGATGTGATTTAGAATAAGTAACGTATGTAACACCCAAAAGTGCATAAAGCAAAAAGGGTTCGAGTATACAGCGATAGAGTTAATGGATTGAAGGGAACGCTAGAGCGGAATTAGCCTGAACAGTTAACGATAGCATAAGCGAAAGTCAGCGCGTAAAACGGTGTAGGTGTACCAAGGATCGGATGGTAATCCGATCAGATGGCAATTCGATCGGATGGCCAGTCGATCGGGTGGCAATCTGTTCGGATGGTCATCCGATCGGATGGCCATTCAATTGGATTGACACATCGTTTGGTGAGTGATGTGTTTGTGTATAAAGGTTTGTACTTTGAAGTTTTCATTGTAGCATTTTAAAAATAGAGAAGTATCTCTACCCTTCAGGTCTGTCGATTGAACGGTCGTTCGATCGGAAAACAATCCGATTGGCGAGGCTTCTTAGTTTGAGAACAAGTTTACAGCAGGACGGTCACTCGATCGGATGGCTATCCGATCGGGTGGCAATCCGTACGTACTGAACATGTTGAAAATTGTTTAGTATCCAAGTCCCAAACGTCACACGATCGGACGGTCACTCGATCGGATGGCAATCCGATCGGGTGGTAATCCGTTCAACGTTCAGATCCTTGATTATTTTGAAATAAAAAGATTAAGTAGGGAACCAAGTGCAACCTGATCGGATGGCCGGTCGATCGGAGGGCAATCCGATCGAACGGCAATCCGATCGGACGGCAATCCTTCCCAACGGTCAGATCGTCTTGTCACTTGATTTCGTTTGAAGCTCTGTGATTTTGAACGAGACGTTTTGATGACTTTCTTGAACAACAGAACCCTTATCTCAGCCCAAGTGACCCGACCGAACAGGAATCACCCTAGTCCGACCGGTTCACGGTTCGAGTCGGTAGGTTATGTTCAAACCCGAAATCGATATCTCTCTGATAGAATTCAGATCTGGAACTAATACATCACTAAGAATGAGTAGAAGATCAGAACAAGCTCCGATTCTATCGGGTTTTGAGTGTATTGAGTGTAAAAGAGTTGAAAGAAAGTTGGAAAACCATTTTTAATCCTTTTCACCATGAATATGTTCAGATCTATGCAAGATCTTTGTTCATTCATGTGGAAATCGTCCAGATCCAGGTTGTTCTTGGCGGAATGAAGCCAAAACATGAAGTTTATAAGAACACCATGATGACATCATCCTAGAACACCTCAAATCCGCTGATCGGGTTTTGAGTGTAAAAGAGTTGAAAGAAAGTTGGAAAACCATTTTTTAATCATTTTCACCATGAATATGTTCAGATCTATGTAAGATCTTTGTTCATTCATGTGGAAATCGTCCAGATCCAGGTTGTTCTTGGCGGATTGAAGCCAAAACATGAAGTTTATAAGAACATCATCCTAGATTTAGGTTGGAAACTTACAAGAATTGAGAGAAATCGAGAGAAATAGAGCTTGAGTGCGGCTGGGTCGAGTAGAGAGTTGTCACATCAAGTGATGTGACATGTGGGGGGTATTTATAGGGTTTCCTAAAAAGGAAAGTAAGGAAAAAGGCTGGTCGATCGGGTGGCAGTCTGATCGGGTGGCAACTCGATAGGATGACAACCCGATCGGATGGCAATCCGATCGGATGGCCACTCGATTGGTTGGCCACTCGATCCATTTGTCCGGCGCGATGAGTTTTGTCGTTTTGATTCGAGTGTTGAGCGTTGCGATGCGATTTGAGAGAGCGATGCGATAGTTTTACTCATTAGTTAACATAACTACTATATCTAACATACAATCACTATAAATAACTTGCATTTAGCGTTTTCGATTCGATTGCGATGTGATTGGTTTGCGATTGCGATTAACACCTCAACATAAATGTAACATGCATAAGTAACACATAAATAGCACACACACGTAAAACAATATCCAGAACACACAATTCGAGTTGCGGGTGCGATAGTGATAAGCGATAAATCGATTAAACATGCGATTAATATGCGATTAAACCTCGATTATTAATAGATACTCCACATAATACAACTAAAGCGATAGCATAAATAGATTAACTATACGTCAAAGAAGTCAGAACAGTAGTTGAGCAAAGAGTGACAGATCGCAATTAGCAATATTTTCTTCCTTTGACTTCAATCTTGACTTTGACTTTAACTTTCAAAACACGGGGTGTTACAGTTATAAAGTCCATAGTTACCATTTTCCACTTCCAAGTAGGGAGTTCTGGTTATTTCAGTAAGCCTGATGGATTTTGATGCTCGACTTTAACCTGTGAGCACGTCAAGCATTTAGCTACATGTGTGGCTATGGATTTCTTCAAACCCAACCACCAGTAATTTGCCTTCAAATCCTGATACATTTTATCACTTCCCGGGTGAACTGAATACTTGGAATTATGAGCCTCTTGGAGGATTACATCTCTAAGTCCTCCACGAATTGGAACCCAGATTCGACCATTCAATCTGAGGATTCCATCGTTCCCAGGTGACAACTGATCAGCAATTGCACCTAATCTTTCTTCGGGAAAGTTATCTTCCATTATGGCTTTTTTCTGTGCTGACAACAATTTCTCATTCAAACTGTTCTTTAGTTCGATGCTTTTAGCATTAATCCTTATCGGTTTAACCCTTTCCTTCCTGCTTAATGCATCAGCGACCACATTCGCTTTGCCCGGATGGTAGCGAATTTCACAATCATAATCGTTTAATGTTTCCATCCAAAGACGCTACCTCATGTTGAGATCTTTCTGGTTAAACAAGTGTTGGAGGCTTTTGTGATTTGAGTATATCAGACACTTGGTTCCATATAGGTAATGCCTCCATAGTTTGAGCGCAAATACAACGACACCAAATTCCAGGTCATGGGTGGTGTAGTTTGTCACACCCCCAAAATCCACAAGCGGAGTATCACCACAGGGAGGCGTGACTGACCAGGATCAAGCCACCAATCATATTGAACATAGCATGTAAATAAATATAAAACCCAACACAATATAATTGGTGTCCAAACAAAACGTAGATTAAGTTGTAAGCGGGAGTATAATGTTTAAAACCAAAGTATAAGTTCAAATATATCAAATGTTTAACATGGCATATGACTATCCATGTCCCACAACGACCACGCCTCCTCGTGCAAGCTCCATAATACCTAACGACCTGCAAGGCATGTAACAACGAGTCAACAACAAAGTTGAGCGAGTTCACAGTTGGTGTTCATTGTTAAGTTGTTTAAAAAACAATGAGTTCAGTTATAAGTCATATGTTAACCAGTTTACCCTGTTTCCCAAACATGTCCAAAATCAGTGGGGGCTTCCCCATGTGAACCACTAGACTCGTTTACCATATCGACCACTGACTAAAGTAAGTTGGTGCCCTGACGTCAATGTCTATCATCATTGACTAGTGCCCAGATCCATTAGTTCACGCCCGTCCTCTGCGGCACGGTGTGAGGCTTGTCAAACCTAAATAGCGCTATCTAACTAATGACCCGCTCGCCATTGGCCTGGCGATTAAGTCGATATAAAAGGAGGGACTTCATGATAGAAAGTTTTGGTCTAGTATCCGTGTTGTCACCCTTCAGTAAAGAGGGTGTGTACGAAATCCCCAAACCAGGAGATTACGCAGGTTCCGTTTAAATACTTATCACATGTTGTCACCCTTCAATAAAGAGGGTGTGTACGTGTCCCAAACCAGGAGATTAAGCAGTTTCAGTTTCAATCCTTTACCCATTCCCAATCCTTGGGAATCCCATGCCTTGTGGAAAGTGTGAACTCACCTTGGTTTGCTCGGTATGCTAAATTACGTGCTCACAAATAATCAGTCAAGGCCTATATTATGCATGTATACTCAATCAGTTTTTCGTTTGTAAGGTTTCACATGCAATCAATATCACAGAGTGTGTTTGGCAGTTAACATCATGTATCACGTAAACAGTTAATCAATTTCATACAATTCATGCTTCACATAAATGTCTTTCTCAGTTTATTCCAACATGGTTATCCATTAACACACTTAGCGGAGTTAATAGGCTTAACAGAGTTAACATACTTAACAAGGTTAACAGACTTAACAAAATTAGCATACTTAACAGCGTTAATAGACTTAACAGAGTTAATAAACTTAACAGAGTTAATAAACTTAATAGAGTTACTGTGCCAGAACACTCGACGAAATCACATATATGGCGAAAACCCCTTTTTAGCGAAATCCCTAGTTGGCGAAAACCCTTCAGGCAACGAAATCCCAAGGGTTTTCGTCGAACTCAAGGTTTGGCGAAAACACTTAGTGTTTTCATCTGGTCCCTGTGTTTTCGTCTGGTTCCTGTTTTCGTCTGCACTTGATTTCGTCAGGGTAGGGTTTCCTCGTCGACAGTTACACAATCAAAACCCTAGCGACTATCTAACAGTTACATCGCCTACATCATACAATCATTCAATCAAACCAATTCATGCAATTACTAAATCATTATACAACCATAATTATCATTCAACCATTATTCAATATCAGCAAGTTGTTATGATCATCCTGCATTCGACATATGTTTAAACATAGAACCATAATATGCTAGTTATCTACTATCATACCATCAACATAATCGAACATAGACAATATGCATAACACAACTGATCCTACATCAGATTATAAGGATTCCTATCACACCTATTCATTCACTCCACAGACAAAATCACATAACAATTATTTAATGTATAACGACAATCTAGTCGCAAGAATAGCACACTAACCAGTTATGATACGTGACTAACAAAAGTTCCCAGAGAGTTAGAGATTAGAGATTGCCGTCGGGTTCAAAGGGTAGGGAGAGAAGGTGAGAAGTGATTAGGGTTTGCCGATTAAAACTTTCGCGTAAAGGGTGGAATCAAAACGTATAACTGTAACAGATCGTCACTGGGCCTAAAGCCCATTTCGTTTTCACCAGCCTGCTTCTTGACGAAAACACTAAGGTGTTTTCGCTAAGAAGTGTTTTCGTCAAAGGGGTGGGGTGTTTTCGTGGGGTAGTGTGTTCGTCGGGGGTGGGTGTTTTCGGCCAAACTTCCCATATTTTTATTAAGTATATCAACCTTTTATTCATGCAAAACATATATCAACAAACGCACTTATATTGCACATCTAATATATATAAGAACAACACTTTGTATACAAGTATTTAGTCGAGTAGAGACCTTGAACACTCGGGTTGTCACATTATCCCCAACTTGAAAGAAATTTTGTCCTGAAATTTAGCACGTGGTTACTGAGGAAGCTAGTTGTGTTGCGTTGTTTCATGGTTTTCCTAGGGTGTCACATCATCCCCCCGTTGGTTTGGAATTTCATCCCGAAATTCCGTAGTAGCTTCAGCCTCAGTAGTGGTTGTACTCTTCACGAACAACTGGGGATACTTGAGTTTCATTTGGTCTTCTCATTCCCAGGTGAACTCTAGGCCATGACGGGAGTTCCAACGAACTCGAACAAGGGGTATTCTGGTGCGCTTGAGAACCTTAACGTCTCGATCTGTGATTTCAACTGGTTCCTCGACGAATCGCAACTGATCGTCGATTGTGAGCTCCTTCAAAGGAACTATAAGAGTCTCATCTAACAGACACTTCTTCAGATTTTACACGTGGAATATGTTGTGAACTCCACTGAGTTCTTCAGGTAGATTCAACTTGTAGGCGACTTTGCCAATTTTCACAATGATTTCGAACGGTCCGACATAACGTGGATTGAGTTTGCCTCGTTTGCCAAAACGAACTACACCTTTCCAAGGTGAGACTTTGATAGCACTCGATCCCCAACCTGGAACTCGAGTGGTTTCCTGCGCTTATCAGCGTAGCTTTTCTGACGGTCACGAGCTACCACCATTCGTTGTCGTATCTGAGCAATCTTCTCGGTTGTGTCTATCACAAGTTCTGGGCCTGTGATTTGGCTGTCACCTACTTCTACCCAACAAAGAGGTGATCGGCATTTACTTCCGTACAATGCCTCAAACGGAGCGGCCTGGATACTGGTGTGGTAGCTGTTATTATATGAAAACTCCACCAAAGGGAGGTGCTTTTCCCAACCATTGCCGAAATCGATTACACATGCTCGAAGCATGTCTTCAAGAGTTTGAATGGTACGCTCAGACTGCCCATTCATCTGTGGGTGATAAGCGGTGCTCATGTCTAAACGTGAGCCAAAGGACTTGTGCATAGCTTGCCACAATTCAGAGGTAAAACGTGCATCACGATCGGAAATAATAGAGGTTGGCACCCCGTGCCTCGAAACCACTTCCTTTAAGTAAACGTCTGCTAAAGTAGAGAACTTGTCTGTTTCTTTGATGGCCAAAAAGTGTGCAGACTTAGTCAATCGATCCACTATCACCCAAATAGTGTCATTTCTGCAGTGTGATCTAGGCAGGCCAGTAACGAAATCCATGGAAATTTGCTCCCATTTCCATGTCGGGATCTCTGGTTGTTGTAGTAGGCCTGATGGTTTCTGGTATCCAGTCTTGACTCTCGCACAAGTAAAACATTTACTGACGTAGGTTGCTATGTTGGATTTTGTTAGGATCGGAGGCTCTCATGATTGTGCTTGTTTGTATAATTTGAACAATGAATGAATATGAAACAATGTAAAGTGCAGCGGAAATGAATAACAAACTTTGTAAACACAATCAAGGAAGAAAATAGTTTAGATAAACAAATGCTTTTCATCAGTCAAAAGGTTACAAAGCAAATCAAAAGATTACAAGCATGCTTACAAACTAAGCTCCCCCTCAGCCTGATACCCCAAGGTTGGATTGCACAAGATGAAAGGATTGAACTGAGGAGAAGAATTCTCTCAGAATGAATCAAATGTAACAGTACAGGGTACTGTTCCATTTTTAGACAATCCAAACCACTGAGGCATCTCAGCTGACGTGTTGGGATTGAACCCTATCAGAGGAACAGATAATTAAAGCCAAAACTGGATCAGAGCAGTGGATCCAGAATAAGCAGATGATTACAGTTGGTTCATACAAATCTCTCCCCTTGAAAGTGGTTTCATATCTGCTGACCTCCTATCTGCTGATCTTACTAAGTGCTGACCTACAACTGCTGCCTTGCATCTACTGCCAAATGTCAAAGACTGATGGAAGACCAAAGCTCTGCTGATTCAATCTACTGCCTTAAGTCAAGTACTGCTGATCCGGACAAGCACTGCTGGGTTCACAGCAGTGGAAGGAAGCAGCAGCTGTTTAAGTGTCTTTTATGTAATAAATTGTAATAGCAGTTGTTAGTACATCAGTGTTTGTATAGATCAGAGGTTAGAGTTTGTTAGGAGGTTAGATGTCACTTTCATGGTGACGTCAGCTAAAGATGCTCAGTGGTTTGCAAGTGCCTATAAATAGTTCAGTACTTTGTACAGTTCTATTAGCTCTTTCACAACATCGTCTTCTTTGCACGAACAAACTACTGAGCTCTGGCTGAGGGGGAGTTTGCATTCATTCATCAATCATTGTAATCGTTGTTGAAACAAATTCAATCTTTCGATTTATTGTGTAAAGATGTTTGATTAAAGTATTACTCTCGTTTGATTGTATGCAAAGTTTGTTTTCATCTTAAATTCCGCTGCACAACTCTTTCATTTCCATCTTAATTTCAAACGAAAAGACAATAAAAAACAAACTCAGATCCAACAATTGGTATCAGAGCTTGGACAGTCAAATTTGATTTAACAATCATTTTGACGTAAATAGTTCAGCTCATAACAGTTGATACTGATCGTTTGTTCGTCCGTTGAAAAACAGAGCAAGGATTAATCACCATTAAAGTTGATTTCTCAGTGTCTGTAAAACAACAAGAATGACGTCATAATCTCAAGATGATAAAAACAACATCGGCTCGCTTTTTATACCACCTATGCTAAAAAGAAATGAGTACAACATCTGGCAGAGGAGGATGGGTCACATCCTCGCTCAACAAAGCACAGGTTGTTGGAGGTCTGTCATTTATGGTCCCCATGTTCCTTCAGTGCCAAGCGCTGAAGATGCTAAAAAGTTCGTTCCAAAACCAGTTGAAAATTATACCGAAACCGACTTTCAAAAGATCGAACTAGATGCTAAAGCGTTTAGCATCATAGCATCAGCGCTGCCCAATGAGATATATGCTGGACTGTTACACTGTAACAGTGCCAAAGAATTATGGGACGCACTTAAGGAACAGTTTGGGGGGACTGAAGAAGTCATAGAAAACAACAGGGAAATCTTGAACCAACAGTATGAAACATTTTGTTACGTTAAAGGTGAATCACTAACGCAACAATTTGAGCGTTTCAGTTGTCTCATCAGTGAACTGAGGCTTGTTAACACCACTTTTACAAACTCAACTCAAAATAGTAGGTTCCTCAGGTCACTGCCAGAAAAATGGGACACCATAGCTTTTGTCACCCGAAACTCACCTGAATTCAAGGATCTGACCTTGACCCAACTCCACGGTCGACTCCTGACCTACGAAAGGGAGTTGAACCAGAAAAGGAGGTTACAAGAGTCAGGAAAAGTTACCGATGATTACACTTCCGGTAATACTGCTCTTCTGGGTCAAGAAGAATCTGGGAGCAGTGGTAAGGATAAGGGTTATGATCACTTCATTGACATAACTGCTGGTGCAAATTTCAACAACCCTGATCCTCACTCTGCAAGTTATGCATTCACTGCAAACGAAAACCAGATGTCAGACAATTTAAGCTTTGAACTAAATGATTTGCAACATTTTGATCCCACTGACTTAGAGGAAATGGACATCCTGCACCAACTGGCTTTGCTAAGTGTTAGAACTAGCAAGTTCTACAAAAGAACAGGGCGAAAATTCCCAGGTTTGCATGGGAATCTAAGGGTTGGGTTGGATAAATCGAAAATCAAGTGTTACAAGTGTAATAGGTTGGGACATTTCGCTAGGGAATGTAGGAGTCAAACTACTGGTCCCATAATTACTCATCCTAGCTCAAATCCTAGACCTCAAAACCAAAGCACTGTGCACTATGCCCAGTATGCCCCAACAGCTCAAGTGAACACTGCTCACTATGCTACTGCCCCTGTGCCAGTGCACTATGTCCAAACTACTGTTCCACAGATTCAATATGTTCAAACCCCTGCTCCACAGGTACAAGTGCAACCTGTTGCACCTCAAACCACTGCTCCAGCAGCAGTACAACCAGATCAACAAAGCTTTTTCACTCAAGGGTTTGTTGACTGGAGCAGTATGCCTGAAGACCTTAGTGATGAAAACTTTGCACTCTATGCTTCTAATGATTCTTCTCATGATGAGTTTTGTTTGATGGAATTAGAGTCAATACAGGAGGGGGTTGAAACTGAGGAGGAACAGCTGAGTATTGAAATAGTGGATGAGGTGACTGAAGCAGTGGTTACTACTGTGGCTGGTGAACTACTGATTGGAGAAAGTTCAGGTACCCTGATTGAACCAATGACAGATCCATGGTCCGTAGAGGACAAAGAAGAAGAGAAAGAAGAAAAGGCTGGTGAAAAGAAGGTGAAAGCTGATGATGAAGAAGATCATCAATGTGATTGTGCAATGATGGCAGCTGCCAAGGTATCTCCTCAAGTTCTTGAAAAACTGTGTTCTGACAATTGCATATTTGCTTTTGCTAACATCAAAGAGGTGAATGAAAACCTTCGGGATAAAATCTTGACTGATGAGGTTAAATTTGAAAAGTCTTTAAAAGAACTTAAAAACAAATTGACTGAAAAGGAAAAAGAGATCAGCTATCTGAAAGAAGAGCAAAGCATAACCAAAACCCAACTTCAAACTATGGTAGAAAAATACCAAGTTTGCAAAAAGGAGTTGGAATCCACCCAGATTACTTGTGAAAGATGGGTGGAATCCTGCAGAGGATATGAGGTGATGCTTGCTAAACAGATTGAAAGTAATGTGAAATTTGGGGTTGGGTATAGAAAATATGATGATGAATGCATTACTTGTGAAAAATCTGTTCAAAACACTGTTGAAAACACTGATGTAACCACTGAGTTTATCCCCACAAACAAGAATGGCCAAGAAGTGAAAATCACTGACAAACTTGGTAACAAAATAACACTTGGCAGAACAAGGAGTTCCTCTACTTTTGAAGAACTTGAAAAATATCAGTTTAAACCCACTTGGTCTGACGAGTGTGATATTCTTGAAAATTTTAAGCCAATGGACTTTACATCAACTGATGGTGTTAAAGCTCCAAAAGCTAAAGTCATACCTCTCAAGGACATCCCAGCAGTGGTTAAAACCTCTGCTGCAAAGGAGTCTGAAAAGAGAAAGAAGAAAGAAAAAATTGATAACTTGTTTTGTGAATTCTGTGAGAAAAGGAATCATCTAACAAAAGATTGTTTCCACTTGAAAGCTTATGATTTAAACAGAACAAGTGTCATTGTTCCAGCAGATAGTTGCATTGTTTGTGGTAAAACAAACCACAAAACTCAAGCATGTGTGTATCTCAAAAACTTTGATGTGAAAAAGAATGAGTACATGGCTAAAACATCTTTGAGTCCATCATCATCATCAACATCTGTCAAATTCACCAAGAAACAACCACTGTTTGTGCCAGTTCAAACAGCTGTTACAAAACAGCTGAACCAAACATCTGTTAAAAGAGATGTTCAGGTTACTGATGCACCCCCTGCCAATCAATTCAGAAAAGGCAAGGAAAAACAGTCTTACCAAAGGATTCCACACGTTTATGAGGCCTACAAAAGGCCCTCTAAACCCAGAGTGAACAAGCATCCTTTTGGTTACCAGCAGATGATTGGTCAGGACCCACAACAGTGGTTAGAGAAACACTGTCCTAAAGCAGTCCAAACCCCTGACCTAACCAATGTCCATCACCCTGCATCCATCCCAGTCACTGTTGAGACCCCATCCAAAGCCTTGTTGGCTTTGGAGACCTTAATGAACTAATCTTTTTACTACATGTGCAGGGAGCTTCTGCATGCTTTGATAGTCTTTGGTATGTAGATAGTGGAGGCTCCAGGCACATGACAGGATGTAAAGCCCTCCTCAAAGACTTTAAAATCCATGGAGGGGGTGATATATCCTTTGGGAATAATAGTAAGGGGAAGGTTCTGGGGTCTGGTACAGTACAATCTGGAAATGTAAAATTTGAAAATGTCAATCTGATAGACAATTTAAAATTCAACCTTCTGAGTGTATCACAAATGAGTGACAAAGGGTTTGGGTCATTCTTCACAAAAGATTGTTGTAGGATTGTTGGACCAGAAATGGTCAAAAAGATTGAAGCAATAATCAAAACTGGTCAAACTAAACTTGTTGCTCAAAGAAGTGGCAATATTTATGTTGTTGACATGTCAAAAGAGTGTCCCAGAGCTGATGCCTGTCTGTTCTCAGCTGCCTCTAACAAAGAGACAGAACTTTGGCACAAAAGGCTGGGGCACACAAATCTTAAGACAATCACAGAAATTTCAAAAAATGGTTTGGTGAGAGGCCTACCACAAAAAATGTTTTCATGTCCTGAACATTGCATTTCCTGTTTAAAAGGAAAACAGCATAAAAGTTCTTTTAAGTCCATTGAAGAGTCCAAAACAACTCAGTGTTTGCAGATGCTACACATGGATTTGTTTGGCCCAGTTCAAGTCATGAGCCTCAAAAAGAAAAGATATTGTTTGGTTATTGTTGATGACTTTTCTAGGTTTACATGGACTTTCTTTTTACACTCAAAAGATGAGACTACAGGCATTTTGCAAGACTTTGTAACACAGGTTGAAAAGCAATTTGACCTTCCAGTGAAAAGCTTTAGGAGTGACAATAGCACGGAATTTAAAAATAAGGAGTTGGATACCTTCTGTGTGAAGAAAGGGATTGTAAGGCAGTACAACATCCCTAGAACACCAGAGCAGAATGGGGTAGTGGAAAGGAAGAACAGAACTCTGATTGAGGCTGCCAGAACTATGCTTGCAGATTCAGGTTTGCCACTAACTTTCTGGGCAGAGGCAGTAAACACTGCTTGCTATGTCCAGAACAGAGTTTTAATAAACCCTAGGCACAAAAAGACTGCTTATGAAATTTTGTATAAAATCAAACCACTGATCTCTTATTTCAAGGTGTTTGGCTGCCCATGCTTTATTTTGAACTTAAAAGATTCCATTTCAAAATTTGCAGCCAAAATTGATTGTGGTTATCATTTGGGATACTCAACCACTGCCAAGGCCTACAAAGTATTCAATACACGGACTAAGGCAGTGGAGGAGACTTTGAATGTAAAGTTCAATGAACTTTCATCAATGAAAATCCCAGCAAACCCTGCAGATCTGTTTGATCTTGAAAAATTTACTTTTGAAAATACTGCTGTCAAGACTAACAGTGCAGGTCCATCAGAGGATACAACACCAGACTATGGGTATGAAATCATCATCCCTCAAAGGTCTTCCACAAAGGGAAAAGCACCAGCTGTTCAAAACAGTTGTCAAAGCTCAACCACTGCTACCTCAACAGTTGTTGACCAAAGTAGCCCATCAACCACTGCTTCCACATCCTCAAACACTGCTGACAAAAGTCATCAAACAGTGGATAAAAGTCAGCAGTTGTCCACTTCATTACCTCCTATTCCACCACCTTTTGAAGCCACTGCTGGATCATCAAAGTCCCCAGCAGTGGTTAGCTCAGATGATACACATTTGCAGCCTTCACCAACCAATGCCATCATACCATACCAAGGAGATTTAATCTTCTTGAGATCTCATCCACCTGATCAAATTATTGGCAACATAAATGAAAGGGGTGCTCACAAGAAGCCAAACCTAAAACATTTGTCTTTTTGCTGGTTTTCTATCACTCCATCAGCCAGTCAAGTACCAAGAGGCACTGGAAGACAACAGCTGGGTAGAAGCCATGCAAGAGGAGCTCCAACAGTTTAAAAGACAACAAGTATGGGAGCTTGTACCACTGCCAGAAGAGGTGAGTCCCATTGGCACAAAGTGGGTCTTCAAGAACAAAACTGATGAAAGGGGTATTGTTGTCAAGAATAAAGCCAGGCTTGTGGTTCAAGGTTACAGACAGGAAGAGGGGATTGATTATGATGAAACATTTGCCCCTGTTGCAAGATTGGAAGCCATTAGACTGTTCCTGGCCTTTGCTGTCAACCACAATATGAAGGTGTTCCAAATGGATATCAAAAGTGATTTCCTCTATGGTACAATTCAAGAAGAGGTGTATGTTTGTCAACCTCCAGGTTTTGAGGATCCATTTTATCCAGATCATGTCTACAGGCTAAACAAAGCTTTGTATGGCTTGAAACAAGCACCAAGGGCCTGGTATGAAACTCTTTCCAACTTCCTACTCTCAAATGGTTTCAAAAGAGGTACCATTGATAAAACACTGTTTTTAAAATGGAGAGGGAAGGATTTAATGATTGTCTAGATTTATGTGGATGACATTATTTTTGGAAGCACATGTAACTCAATGTGTGAAGAGTTTAGAGAACTCATGACAGCTGAGTTTGAAATGAGTGCAATGGGTGAGCTGCAATGCTTTCTTGGTCTCCAAGTACAGCAAATGCAAAATGGAACTTTCATTCATCAAAGCAAATATGCTAAAGAACTTTTAACCAAATTTGATATGAATGATTGTAGACCATGCAGCACACCCATGGCAACAAATAAGCTGGTCATGTCTGATGAAAAAGATGAGCTGATTGACCAAACACTTTATAGAAGCATGATTGGGTCCTTATTGTACCTAACTGCATCTAGACCAGACATCATGTTTGCAACATGTGTCTGTGCAAGAAGTCAATCAGCTCCCAGAAAATCGAATCTCATTGCTGTAAAAAGGATCTTCAGATACATAAAAGGTGCTCCCACACTTGGTATCTGGTATCCAGCTAATGGGAACATCAAGCTTTCAGGTTTTTCAGACAGTGACTTTGCTGGATGTCACACCACAAGGAAGTCCACATCAGGAGGGTGCCAGTTTCTTGGTGATTGCTTAGTTTCATGGCAAAGCAAAAAGCAAGCAGCTGTTTCAACATCCACTGCTGAAGCTGAATACATTGCTGCTGCAAGCTGTACAGCCCAACTCCTGTTGCTTCAAAATCAGTTGCTGGATTTTGGTATCACTGCCTTAAAGACACCACTCATGTTGGACAGCCAGGCAGCAGAAAATATCATCAAAAATCCAGTTTCCCATTCAACCACCAAACACATCGACATCAGACATCACTTTGTGAGGGATTGCTATGAAAAAGGTTTGATTTCTCTGCATCATGTCCCAACCAAAGACCAGCTGGCAGATGTGCTAACAAAAGCACTTGATACAACCACTTTTGAAAGCTTGGTCTCTAGAATTGGGATGCTGAACATGGAATAACAAGCAACATCTTGTTTTTCTATGAATAAAAGCAACAAAATGTTTTCAGAAAATCAAAAATCCATCCTTAAAAATAGCCAAAAATGAAATTTTCATTAAAATCCTTAAAAGTCTGCCATTAACCACTGATTGTTCAAAAGTCTGCTCTACTATAAAAGCCTGTCCACTGCTGTAAATCAACCCCTATTCTCTCTTTCCTTTGATAAACTCTGTTGTTCAAAAGCAGTGTCTTATCCACTGATATGCTATCCACTGATAGTAAAAATCATCCACTGCTCTACTACCACTGCCTTCATCAGTCACTTTCATAAAAGTACTGTCCTTCACTTTCACCAGGGGTTGTCATGTGGGCAGTACATATTGGTCAGACCTTTTGTAACGGCTGCCACCTCAGCATTCACTTTCTTCCCTATAAATCCCCCATTCACCACCAAAACAGGGTTTTACTGTCGAATTGAATTCTTAAAAATTCTCTTCTCAAAACAGTTTTTCATCTCATCTTCCCCAAATTTCTTCGATCATTCATCTTCAAAATGACAAAATCAAAGAAATCTGCAAAACCCTCATCCAAATCCTCATCGAAAACAGCCTCTCAAAAGGCAATCTCCACTGAAATTCCATATAAACCATCTCACAATCTCCTGGGTCTTCTCACAAAACCAGGAACCACCAGAGTTTTCGATTCCATCATTGACATCATGGCAAAATCAAAGTACAAAACTTTTTTCACCGTCGATGCACCAATCTATTTGGCGACCCAAAGAGAGTTCTGGAAGAATGCAACCCTTGAAAAACAAGGAGACACTACAACCAACATAAACTCTTCTATAAAGGGTAAAGCTGTCCAAATCACGCCACAATCCATTTCAGAGGTCTTTCAACTCAGTGATCAGGAAGGTAAAATTTCTTTCACTAAAAACGAGTTACAAACTGACTTCATTGAGAGAGGGTATGAAGCCACAATGATGAAGAAAATTACCTTAGAAAAAGGTTATTTTCCTTCTGCAACCAGATTTTTATTTCATACTCTCCTACTATGTGTTTCAAACAAAACCACTTCTTTCAATGAAATCCCTTTAACTATTCTCGGGAAATTTTTAAAGATTTGGTAAATAATGTTGAAACAAAATCATTCTTACTGTTTCCAAGGTTTTTAAGTTACTATTTTGCAAAGAAATTCAGTAAGGATGATTTAGCATTAATAAACCAAGGTGATTCTACTCAAATAAACAGTTTAACAACTGAAACTTTTTCAAGAATGCTAGCATCTTGCAAAACACAAGCAGAGGTGCCTGAGCAGACTTTAGCAGTTACAACTGCTCCTCAGGTATCTGCTGCTGAGCCCACTGCTCAAGGTGATCAAAGCAGCAGAACAACTGTTTTGAAACCCACACCTAAAATCACCAAAAAGCCAACAAAAAGAAAAACACAAAAACCTCCAAAAACCATCAAAAAGGCATCTCTGGAGGATGAGATACCAGAGCTCCTGCCAGTGACAACACAAAATTCACAAGAAACCACTGCTGCTACTTCCTCACAGCAGTTGGTACAAATATCTCTACCCATAACCGAAACTCCTCCTGCTTCTTCACAAAAAGAACAGGTTGTACAAATAGGGTCTCCACATCATGATGCTCTGGAAACACTTGTTTCTATCATCCACAGCTCAATACCCAGGGCAAATCCATCTTCTACACCACCTTTCACATCCACAATTCCCACACCAACTAAACTGCTATTGGATGCAATTGATTTGAACCAGGCATTAACCAGTCCTTCTCAATCACCTATCAATGAGAATATACCTCAACAACTGACTGGGTCTGATGTATCAATCTTTGCTAACCCACCAACACGACCTGAGGAGGTTAGACCCCTTGAGTTACAAGTAACTCTTGGTGGTAGTCCAAGTGAAGCAGCCACTACAACTATTGAACCCACTGGTTTACAGTTGGACAGTGGTTTCATTAATAAGACTTCCTTGGAGGCAATTCCTTACATAGCACCTCTGCCAACCACCAGTGGATTTATTTATCCTACTGGCAACATCAAAAGGTTGTCAAGTGTTGAAGGAAGAAGACCCCAGTACCAAGAAAAAGGGGCATCAGTGGTAGATGTTTGGAGCACACTCCCTACCTCAACCACTGATAAAACCACTATTAGTGGGAAATCAGATGATCCCAATAAATTGGGTGATGATTTAAAATATCAGGATTTGATGGATCGTATTGGAAAGCTTGATAACTCTGTTGCAGAACTCAAAGATATGCTACAACAGGTGTTACAAGTACAAAAGGCACAATCAACTGCTGTTCCATCTCAAGCACCTGCTCCACAAAGGGCACCGGCCACAAATGAGCTCTGGAACTTGTTTCAACCTTTTCTCCAACAACAAGCACAATTAGCAGATCAGCAAAATGAGAAACATGTCCAACAGCTGAGAAATGCAATGGAGTCAAGGTTCAAAAACACTCAGGCTGATTTAAAGGCTCTCAAAACTCAGATCCTGCAAACCACTGGCACTGCTCCTCCAACAGTACTTTTCATTGATCAACTCCCAGACGATAATGCCAAAAAGGGGGAGAAAATTCAGGAGTGGAAGAAGAAAGGAATAGATGATGGTCTATACATTGAACCTGAAAAGGATGCTATGACCAGAAAAATTCTTGTGCCAGATGGTAGTAAAAAGGTTGATGCTACTCAAGAAGCACTTGATGAAGGAGTAGCAAGTGTAAAAAGAGATAGAATGGCAAAGGATGTTTCAAGGTGGAATGAGGAGAAAAGAGCTTTCATGGAGCTGTATGAACAGGGTTGTTCTGGTTCTAAAGTTTCTAAAAATCCGAAGACAAAAAGAAAACCTAAGTCCACCCCATCCAGATTTCCAAAGCCTCCAAAACCACCATCCAAAAGCCATCAGCATAAAACCTCCACTCAAACAGCTGTTGTAACTCCTGCTGTATCAACTACTGCTGGTACTTCAGTGGTTTCAACATTTGTTCCCACTTCAACACACACCACAATTACTACATTACCATCACCACTGCCACCACCAAAAACAATCTCACCACCACTTCCACCTGCTGACAAAAAGCAGAAGACAACAGATGTTATAACATCTGCTGTAATGGAAACAATGGTTGAAACACCAGTTGTTTCAACAACTGTTAGTCAGACACAAACCACTGTCACTCAATCTACTACCACTGTTTCATCTCAAACATCATCAGTCTCTCCTAAACCAAAAAGGAGAAGGCTAATTTTAAAAGATGATGACACATCTCCATCACCAACATCTTCAAAATCCCTGTCACTTGTCACTATTCCAAAACCCATACCTCTCTCTTCAGCTCAAATTTTAAAGACATTACCTCCTGCTGGTGTCTCATTTCCTCTGGAACTCATTGCAGTCAGAGAAGAAATCAAATCTTTTTATTATGAAGATGACCCAGCCAAAAGGAGTTTACCATCAATTGCAACATATCCCAGGCCTAACAATATTGAAGAATACTTGAAACTCAAGGCCAAACAAGCAGAGGATATTGCAATAAAAAACAGAAAAGGGAAATCTGATAGAGAATTTCAAAGCTTTTACTTTCACAGGTCAATGCTATGGAGCGTTTTGCTAAAAATGTATGTCAGCAAATTTCAGAAAGGGCAGATGAGTCCTTGAGGAAAGACTACATTGAGAATATCATGACCTACAAGAAATACACGGGGGAGAAACACATGTACAAGAACTGGACCATTCCTGAGCTTGAAAAAGAAGCAGCCAGGATTCAAGACATGATCAAAACTAAGGTCAAGCAGACTCCTCCTGAAAAATTCAAACAATTTGAAGCCGAGAAGATGTTAGAGTTGAGGAGAATGAAAGAGGAGCTGATTGTAGCTGATTATGGGTCAAAGAACTCTGTGACAAAGTGGGGAGAAGATAGAGTCAGGGCAACCTATAAAAGATTAGAGGAACTTAGAAAGAAAGATCCAAGAGTTCCACAAAAGCCTGACTATACCAAAGCAGAGGTCTCAAAAAGACCACCAAAGCTGCAAGTCAAAAGAACCACTGCTCCAGCTGGTGCTGCCATCTATAAAAGAAGGAGCAAAAACTAGTTTAGTATGGAAACAATTCAAGATCTATTAGCTGGAGATGCCATTGTAAAAGCAGGCACGGAAGTAATGATAAAAGAAGATCTTGAATTGGAACAATCTGCAAGTGCTGCTCAGCCAGTCATGAACAGGCCAGCCTCACCAAATACTTCTGCAAATAAACATCTCCCAAGAAACCCACCAGGCTCAAAAATACAAAAGTGGGAAACTGACAAACAGACCTGCGTATTGACTTTGCTCAGGTCTGGTGGAGGAGTGGAGAAAATATCAAGGGAACAAGCTCTTGGCCTGAGTCTTGAAGATTTGCAGGATCTCCTTGATCTTCCACTTAGCAGGGATGATGAAGACACAGATGCCCTAGACTTTGAACTACAATTCAAAGGTCAGATAAGGGAACTGTTAATGAGGCAATAAAAGATTTCCACAAATAATGAAGAGTTTTGGCATTATCTGTTCCAGGGGGAGATTGTTGGGATTGAACCCTATCAGAGGAACAGATAATTAAAGCCAAAACTGGATCAGAGCAGTGGATCCAGAATAAGCAGATGATTACAGTTGGTTCATACAAATCTCTCCCCTTGAAAGTGGTTTCATATCTGCTGACCTCCTATCTGCTGATCTTACTAAGTGCTGACCTACAACTGCTGCCTTGCATCTACTGCCAAATGTCAAAGACTGATGGAAGACCAAATCTCTGTTGATTCAATCTACTGCCTTGAGTCAAGTACTGCTGATCCGGACAAGCACTGCTGGGTTCACAGTAGTGGAAGGAAGCAGCAGCTGTTTAAGTGTCTTTTATGTAATAAATTGTAATAGCAGTTGTTAGTACATCAGTGTTTGTATAGATCAGAGGTTAGAGTTTGTTAGGAGGTTAGATGTCACTTTCATGGTGACGTCAGCTAAAGATGCTCAGTGGTTTGCAAGTGCCTATAAATAGTTCAGTACTTTGTACTGTTCTATTAGCTCTTTCACAACATCGTCTTCTTTGCACGAACAAACTACTGAGCTCTGGCTGAGGGGGAGTTTGCATTCATTCATCAATCATTGTAATCGTTGTTGAAACAAATTCAATCTTTCGATTCATTGTGTAAAGATGTTTGATTAAAGTATTACTCTCGTTTGATTGTATGCAAAGTTTGTTTTCATCTTAAATTCCGCTGCACAACTCTTTCATTTCCATCTTAATTTCAAACGAAAAGAAAATCAAAAACAAACTCAGATCCAACATGACATCACCATGAAAGCGACGTCTAACAGTCTAACAACCTGTATCTACTGGTCTTATACAAACACTGCTAAACCTAACCACTGACTATACATAAAACAGATGATATACTAAACTACTGTTCTCTCTTTATGTCAGTGCTTTCCTCAAGGTTGATCAGTCCTTGATTGGGCAGTGCTTTGTCATCAGCAGTGCTTAGTTCTCAGCAGTCTTTTGGCTTCATCAGGAGTTAGAAGAGCAGCAGCAGTTTTATCAGGACAGTGGATGTAAGACCCTCAGATGTTATAATCACTTTCAAGGGAGAAGACTTAGCGTAAACTGCTGCTTATTGTGAATCCACTGACATGATCCGGTTTTGGCTTTCATTATCTGTTCCTCTGGTAGGGTTCAATCCCAACAATCTCCCCCTGGAACAGATAATGCCAAAACCCTTCATTATTCTGGATCTTTATTCCTCATCAGAAGTTCTTTGACTTGTTCTTTAAATTTCAGCTCAAAATCCTGAGAACTTGTATCATCTTCATCCCGACACAGTGTAAGCTCAAGGAGATCTTGTAGATCTTCAACACCTAGGCCTAGTGCTTGATTCCTTGATATATGCTTCACTTCACCATTGATTCTGACCAGAGTCAATACATGGGTCTTTTGATCAGAGACCCATTTTAGTATTTTTAAACCAAATGGGTTTCTAGGGAGAGATTTATTTGAAGATGAGCTTGAAGTTTTTGGCCTTGAGAAAAATTGTAAAGTAGTATCTTGAACTTCAGACATTCTTTTAAAAGCTTTTTCTATGACTTCATTTGCTACAGCTATATCTTCTGCAACTTCTTTGTCAATCAGCTCTTGTCTCTGTTGTTGATCAAGCTCACTGTCTGTGATATCTGCTGATGATGATTGGCTCAAAACCTTTTTGGCAAGATCTTGTAGCTTTGCTAAGTTTTCTTTATCTAAAGCCATTTTCTTGATGGCTTCTTCAAAGTGATCAGTTTCTTTTTCTTTTTCTTCTCCAACAGTCAGTTTTTCCCTCTTTTCTTTTCTCAACATTGTGACAGAGGTTTCTGCTGCATTGATCTGTGTTTCAAGAGTCTTGATCTGCTCTTTTAGCTTTTTGTAGTTAGACTTTTTAGGAGTGTCAGAGACTGTCATCATCCTTTTCTTAAGTCTTTCATAAGCTTCATCTGTTTGCTGCTTAGTCCATTTTGCTATGGCATTTGCAGTATCCACCCTTGCATCCACCAGCTCCTGCTTCTTTCTTTTATATTCAGAAGTAAGATCAGCTATGAGCTTCCTGTATTTGGTCCAATTTGGAGCTGTCTTCTTCTTTCTTGGATCATTTTTAATCTTTTCAATTCTGTTAGCCTCATGCTTTAATGCAACTATTGGCCATTCTTTGAATTGTGTTTCTTCAGCAGGATAGAACTTTTCTTTCATTATGTATGCAAGGTATTCTTTTCTCAATTCATTTCGTTGATCTGCTTCAGGAGCTAGGATTGATATTTCTTTGTTCAGATCACTTGCATATTCTTCTATTTGCTTGACTTTGTTGAGCAGGAATTCCTTTCTTTCCAGAATGGCTTCATCACCTTGATCCTTGCATTCAACTTTGGCTCTTATCCTTGCTTGTCTTGCTTTCATTTCGAGATATTCATCCATGTTTTCTGGAATTATGAAACCTATGAGAGAAGGAAATTTCCTTTTTGAAGGATCATCTTCAGTGTAAAATTGTTTCATCTCATTTTTCACAGCTTCTAATTCCAGTGGATATTTAGCAGCAACAGGATCATACTTTTCATCAGTAGCATGTGTTGTTTCTCTTTTTCTTTTGTGAAGATTTGGAGGTTGTGATGTAGGAACGATGAGAGCAGTGGTGGATGGTTGACTAATAGCTGTTGAAACAACTGGTGTTTCAACCTCTGTTGTCATTACAACTACTGATGTGTCAGTAGATGTCTTCTGCTTTTGAGCAGGGGTTGAAGGTGGTGGTGACTCATCATCAGGAATGAAAACCCTTCTCCTTTTTATTGTAGGAGAGGAAGATGATGTCTTGGTGGATCAGTGGTGGTGATATGAGTGGCAGTGGTTTGTGATTGTGATTGACTGACAGTGGTTGGAACAACAGGTGTCTCAATCACTGTTGTCATTACAGCAGATGTTGTAACATCTGCTGTCTTCTGCTTTATGGCAGTGGACAATGGTGGTGATATGATTGTAGATGAAGATGGTGGTAGAACAGTGGTTGTGATGGTGTGTGTTGAAGTTGTGTGTGTTGATGAAATGGCAGTTGTTTGGCTACTGACAGCAGTTTTTGTAACCACTGCTGTATCAGCTGTTTGGATGGAAGTTTCAGATGTTGAATCTTTTGAGATTTTAGATGGCTGTTTTCCTTGTTCTGGTTCAACATACAGACCATCTTCAATTCCCTTTTTCTTCATCTTTTTGAAATTCTCCCCCTTTTTGGCATTATCTGCAAGGGGGTTATCCATGAAAAGGATAGTAGATGGAACTTTTCCAGGAGTGCTTTGGAGATGGGCCTTGATAGCTTTGATGTCTACTTGAGTATCTTTAAATCTTGACTCCACCATGTTTGTCAGCATTTTCACATGTATCTCATGCTGCTGATCAGCCATCTGTTTTTGTTTCTCAAGCATGGGTTGAAAGATATTCCAGAGCTCATTTGCAGCAATTGCTTGTGGTGGAGCAGATGCTTGTGGTGGGGCAGCAGTAGATTGTGCTTTTTGAGCTTTTAAAATCTCTTGCACCATATCCTTTATTTCAGCAACTGAGGTTTCCAGTTTTTCAACTCTTCCCGTCAATTCCTGATATTTTGAATCATCACCCACTTTAATGGGATCATCTGAATCCCTACCAGCAGTGGTTATACCAATGTGAGACTTAGGAACTGAATCCCAAAAATCACCCATTGATGCCCCTTGTTCTTGGTACTGGGGACTTCTTTCTTCAGCACTTGATAAACCTTTGATGGTACCAGTGGTTAGAACCAACTCACTGGTGGTTACCGATGGTGCTATGGAAGAAATTGCCTTCAAGGGAGTCTTACTAATGAAACAACTGTCCAACTGAAGATCTGTTGATCCATCAGTTGTAGTTGCTGCTCCACTTGAACTACCACCAAGAGTTACTTGTAACTCAGGGGGTGTAACCTCCTCCGTTGTTGCTGGGATAGCAGAGGTATAAGCATCAGACCCAGTCACTTATGGGAGTATACTCTCAGTGACAGGTGATAGAGAGGAACTGGTTTGTGTCTGAGCTATAACAACTGCATGCAACAAAGGTAGCATGGATTGTGGTAATATTATTGGTGAGGGTATGGGAGTTGAAAGAGACATGTCCTTGGGATCAGGACTGAGGAAGATGGATCCGATTGAATCCAGAGCTTCATATTGAGGGGTCCCTGTTCTTACAACCTGATCCTTTTGTGAGGATGCAGGAGGAGTTTTAGGCAATGGTGGAGATCTTTCTACCAACTGCTGTGAGGAAGTAGCAGCAGTGGTTTGTGGTGACATTTGTGTTGTCACAGGCATTAGCTCTGGGATCTCATCTTCCAGAGTTGCCTTTGTTTTGGGTTTGGGGGGCTTTCTGGATGTTTTCTTTTTGGTCTTTTTGGTAGTGGCAGGTGTGGGTTTCAAAGCAGTGGTAGTGCTGCTATGATCACCTGGAGCAGTGGGCTCAGCAGCAGATGTCTGAGGAGCAGTAGTAACTGCTAAATTCTGCTCGGACACCTTTGCTTTTGTTTTTATTGGTGCCAACATTCTAGTGAATGTTTCAGGTGTTAAACTTTTTATTTGAAAATAAACACCTTGTTTTGGCACATTTTCATTTTCTTTTTCAAATTTTTGTTTAAAATAGTAACTTAGAAACCTTGGAAAGAGTAAAAATGTTTTGCCATCAACATTCTTTACCAAGTCATTGAAGATTTCCTGGGAATAGTTGTAATCTTTATTATTTAAAATAGCATAGCCCATGCATTGAATCTTCAATGGTATTTCGTTGAACGCTGTTGTTTTATTTGAAACACACGACAAAAGTGTGTGAAATAGAAATCTGGGTGCAGACGGAAAATAACCTTTTTGTAAGGTATCTAACTTTGATTGTTCTGCATACCCTCTTTTCAAAAAGTCAGTTTTCAACTCGGTTTTGTCAAAAGAAGTTTTACCTTTCTGATCATCGAGTTTAAAGACTTCTGAGATTGTTTGTGGAGTGATTTGGATCGCTTTACCCTGTATCGAGGAGTTGATGGCTACTACTTTATCGTCTTGTTTCTCAAGAGTAGCATTTTTCCAGAACTCTCTCTGGGTTTGCAGGTAAATGGGAGCGTCTGCTGTCAACAGAGTTTTGTACTTTGATTCAGATAGTGTGTCGACGACGGAATCGAAGGTGCGGTTGTTTGAGGGTTTTGTGAGGAGACCCAAGTAGTTGTGCGGTGATTTGTATGGGATTTCAATGGTTTCTTCGGCCGTTTGAGCGACCTCTTTTGAAGATGATGGTGATTTTGGTTTATATTTTGATTTTGATTTTGACTTCGTCATTTTGATGAAGAAGAATCGGAGAGTGATTTGGGAAGAAAGGTTGGAAACTGCTTTGAGAAGAGAACTTTGGAATTCAATTCGACAGTGTAAAACCCTGTTTGGGGGTTTTGATCAGGGTTTTATTTAGGGAAAAAATGATCGCTGATGTGGCAGCGATTATTATGATCTAAAGGCTAAAAACTGACCACGTGTCAAACTCTGATGAAATGGATGAATAGCAGAGGACAGTTGTTTTGAAAACCACTGATGAAGCAAACATCAGTGGTTACAACGGTAATAATGTGACATCAGTGGATGATTTTTACTATCAGTAGATAGTACATCAGTGGATAAGACACTGATTTTGAGCATCAGTGCTTGCCAGGAGAAATGATGGATCAGTGGATGACTTTCAGTAGTGGACAGTATTTAGTAAAAGATGTTTGAACAAGACAGTGGTTAAAGGTAATATAATGGTAATGATTTGAGAGATCAGTATATCAGCAACAGTTTTGAAAATTTTCATTCAGGGTTTTGCCACATGTCAATTACACATTTTGAAGCCTTTACAACTCCTTGACAGTGGTTTAGTACCCCAGATAATGTGAACTTTTTACCAAAGTTACTCATCTTTATAATAATATTTGAATTAAAACATGAGTACCCAAGTATTTTAAGATCTGTTGATAATCAATCCTTTTCAAAGATTAAGAACAAACTTGAGTTTGACATGACCATGACAAATATACCATTTCCTTTTGATCTGCTAGAGGATAAATTAACCAACAAAAATAAAGGTTATCTATCCTGACAGGAGATTGAAACTTTTACTATCAAAAACCAGTAAAAGTTCAAAATATATCATTAAAAAAATAGAAAATAGTATATCCTGCTTTATTCGAGAAAATCCTTCTTAAAAAAATTAAAGGATTTTCTAAAAACAGCACCAAAGGAACCTGGTAAAACAATAATAAAGCACATAATCATCTCATGCTCAAGTTTATGAAAATGGTCAGTGGTATTGAGGACACATGTTCACATGAGTTTTAACTGCATTTTGTCCACTGTTTGGTACCATTTACTTGTTGATGATTGACAACAGAATTGAGGACACATGTTCACATGAGTTTTTGACAACTCAGTTGTAGACTTTGTTACCATGTGAAGATTCTGAAAATTTGTCTAGTCCTCTTTTAAATACATTTACTGGGAATACAATTGTTCCCTGAATTTTCTTAAATCAATGATTGCACATAGTTGCTTAATGACCACAATTACCCCAACCTTTGACTCAAAAGTGTTTTATGTTTATACTCTTTCCTGTTGACTTCAAAAGTTTTGAGATAAACACACTTCTGAGCTTTTGTTAATTTTCTTCTTCCCCTTTCACCCTTCCCATTTATAAGTAATGAATTACTTACTGGGAGATCTTTGTTGAGAAAAACCTTAATCCAATATCATTTTGTCGTAATGTTTTGAGAGAATTGGTCATGTTTGCACAAGTTTTTCAACCAATCTCACACTACATATGATATGGACTATGTTGATCCCTGATTTTCTGAATGTATTTTAACATAGTTGATTTTGTCCATTTGAGGATCCTCAACCTGTTTTTCAACACACCAGATCTTATGACTAAAGTTTTAAATTCCCTCTTTCATGTTTACCAAAAACACTAATGTTTTAAGAACATAGGTTTTGTTCATCTGAGGTTCATACTTTAGTATTAAACATGATGAAACAGCACAAAATTCACAACAATAGTTGAAATCAATTTTGAAAATAAGAGATAATCCCATAGTTTTAATAGATATGTTTTCAGATCTAGAAACCATGAGTGTCTTGTGCATGAAATCACTTGTTGTGTGAGATTTGTGTGTCATATGACATCTTGGTTGATTTACAGAGTTTTTGAATAACCACTTTGAACATGGTTTACTCGGTACTCTGTTTTTCAACTAAATGCACCCAACCTTAGTATCAATGAATAATGAGCCGAACTGTTATGTCAAATTGATTGTTAGATCGAATTTGACTGTCCAGGCTCTGATACCAATTGATGGGATCGGAGGCTCTCATGATTGTGCTTGTTTGTATAATTTGAACAATGAATGAATATGAAACAATGTAAAGTGCAGCGGAAATGAATAACAAACTTTGTAAACACAATCAAGGAAGAAAATAGTTTAGATAAACAAATGCTTTTCATCAGTCAAAAGGTTACAAAGCAAATCAAAAGATTACAAGCATGCTTACAAACTAAGCTCCCCCCCAGCCTGATACCCCAAGGTTGGATTGCACAAGATGAAAGGATTGAACTGAGGAGAAGAATTATCTCAGAACGAATCAAATGTAACAGTACAGGGTACTGTTCCATTTATAGACAATCCAAACCGCTGAGGCATCTCAGCTGACGTCACCATGAAAGCGACGTCTAACAGTCTAACAACCTGTATCTACTGGTCTTATACAAACACTGCTAAACCTAACCACTGAATATACATAAAACAAATGATATACTAAACTACTGTTCTCTCTTTATGTCAGTGCTTTCCTCAAGGTTGATCAGTCCTTGATTGAGCAGTGCTTTGTCATCAGCAGTGCTTAGTTCTCAGCAGTCTTTTGGCTTCATCAGGAGTTAGAAGAGCAGCAGTTGTATCAGGACAGTGGATGTAAGACCATCAGATGTTATAATCACTTTCAAAGGAGAAGACTTAGCGTAAACTGCTGCTTATTGTGAATCCATTGACATGATCCGGTTTTGGCTTTCATTATCTGTTCCTCTGGTAGGGTTCAATCCCAACAGCTTTCATGCTAGGCCACCCGTATGTAGTCTTTAAGTCGTGATACATCTTATCCAAACCAGGATGTACTGAGTAACGAGACTTATGTGCTTCATCCATCACTAGTTCGCGTAAGTTTCCATAAAGTGAGACCCAAATGCGCCCGTTCACATAGTAGGCGTCGTCTTCCTTTTGCTCTAACCGTTTCCTCGATCCTCGTAGGGACTCCGCCCTGATGTTCTCTGCTTTCAATGCTTCAACCTGAGCATCTCATATCTGAGTAGGAAGACTAGATTGGATGGTCAGTTGTAACGCACGCACTCGCTTAGGTGTTGTATCCTTTCGACTGAGGGCATCGGCCACCACATTGGCCTTGCCCGGATGGTACTTGATCGCGCATTCGTAATCATTCAAGAGTTCGACCCATCGACGTTGTCGCATGTTTAACTCCTTTTGCTTGAAGATATGCTCGAGACTCCTGTGATCAGTGTAAATGGTGCACTTGGTACCGTACAGGTAATGTCTCCATATCTTAAGTGCGAAGACAACAGCTCCCAGCTCCAGATCGTGTGAAGTGTAGTTCCTTTCGTGAACCTTAAGTTGGCACGATGCATAAGCAATGACTTTATCCCGTTGCATCAACACACAACCAAGACCCTGAATTGACACGCCACAATAAACCACGAAATCGTTTGTGCCCTCTGGCAATGATAGAATTGGTGCGCTACATAGTCTATCCTTTAAGTGCTGAAATCCAGATTCCTGTGCATCACCCCAACGATAGGTGACGCCTTTCTGAGTTAGTGAGGTGAGAGGTTGTGCAATCTTGGAGAAATCCTTGATGAATCTTCAGTAGTAGCCCGCCAAACCCAAGAATTGGCGAATTTCTGTTGGTGTACGGGGTGTAGGACAGTCTTTGATCGAATCAACCTTGGATGGATCAACATGGATCCCATCCTTGTTTACCACGTGGCCTAGAAAGTGGACTTCGCGAAGCCAGAAATCACATTTTGAAAATTTGGCATACAACTGTTCTGTTCGAAGGAGTTCCAAAATAAGTCTCAGGTGATGCTCGTGCTCTTCCTGACTCTTAGAATAGATCAGGATGTCGTCGATAAATACAATAACAAACTTATCCAGGTAAGGTTTGCACACTCTATTCATAAGATCCATGAAGACCGCAGGTGCATTCGTCAATCCAAAAGGCATAACCAGAAACTCGTAATGCCCATACCGAGTCCTGAATGTTGTCTTAGAGATATCCTCGTTTCGGACTCTCAGTTGATGATAGCCTGACCTCAGGTCAATCTTCGAGTAGTAGCTCGACCCTTGCAGCTGGTCGAATAAGTCATCGATGCGTGGAAGATGATAGCGATTCTTTACAGTCACATTGTTGAGTTCGCGGTAATCAATACACATTCTGAAGGTACCGTCTTTCTTTTTCACAAATAATACTGGAGCTCCCCAAGGCGAAGATCTAGGACGAATAAAACCCTTGTCCAAGAGCTCTTTTAATTGCGTGGACAGTTCTTCCAGTTCTGATGGAGCTAAGCGGTAAGGTGCTCGAGCTATGGGCGCTACTCCAGGAGCTAGCTCAATTTGAAATTCAACTTGACGGTGGGGCGGTAGACCTGGTAGTTCCTCAGGGAACACCTCAGGGAAGTCACGTACGATCAGAATATCTTCTATCTTCTTATCTTTCTTTGAGGTGTCAGTAACGAGGGCTAAGATAGCAGTGTGGCCCTTTCACAAACACTTCTGGGCTTTAAGGAAAGAAATGATGCCCACCACCGCACCACTCTTGTCGCCATGAATCACTAAAGGTTCTTCACTAGAACGAGGAATGCGGGCAATCTTCTCCTTGCAAAGAATCTCTGCTCTATGTTGTGATAACCAATCCATACCAATAACGATGTTGAAACTACCGAGAACAATGGGGATAAGATCGATAGAGAAAGTCTGACCAACTAAGATGAGATTACAACCCTTAACTATGTGTGTGGCTTCAAGCCTCTTACCGTTTGCTAGTTCTACCATGTGCTTGGTGTTCAAAAGTGTTGGGGCACGCTTAAGCATTTGACTAACCTTCAGGGACACATAACTAGTATCGGCACCCGAATCAAATAAAACAATAACAAAGAAATCATCCAAAAGAAACTTACCCATCACCACGTTGGGATCGTTCCTCGCATAACCATGACCAATCACAAAAGCTCGACCCCTGGCACCATTGCCACCATTGTTTCCCCCATTATTGTTTCTGTTCCCCTGGTTGTTGTTGTTGTTCTGTCTCTGATTCAGCTGGGGGTAGTCTCTTTTGAAGTGGCCTTCAGCACCACACTGAAAGCATCCCTTGTTGTTACCCTGCTGCTGTTGTTGCTGTTGACGCTGATTCTGGGGAGCTTGTTGCTGGTTCTGTCATCGCTGGTTTGCAGGGTAGAGACTCCTGTAATCCTTGGCCGCATGGCCAGGTTTGTTACACCTCTGACAAGTGCCCTTAGTACACGGTCCGCTATGATGGAAACCACATTGATTTCATTTGGGGTGGTTCCCCTTGTATCCACTCTACCCTTGACTACCAGAAGAGTGTTGACCAGGGCTCTTGTAGTCATCAGTCTTTCGCTGCTGAGACTGAGACTGAGCTGATGTTGAACCCTTGCTTGAGACTCCATCCCATTTGCGCTTGTTATCGCTGGGGGTGTCACACCCCGACCACGTAGGACAACGACACGTGGTGGAAACATCGGGGAGTGTTGTAACAGAATTTATGTTTCTCAACCATGGAAATTTAAAGTTTCGTTTTATACAACAAAAAAGCGAGTTACATTGTCTTTAAACAAGAAATAAAGAGTACATAACAAAATTTAACTAGTTCTTGTCTCGTTTTAAGTCACTAAGGCACAGGTCTGCCTAAGTATGTCTTGATAAGTCCTATGCATCATCTCCTGAAAACACATGTGAAAATAGGTACGTCAGCATAAAAATGCCTGTGAGATACATAGGTTTTGAGAAAATAGGATTCATGACTTATGTTTGAGAAAATGTTTAGTCATGAACCTTGTAATTTGCTTTGTCTTGTAAATCATTTGAAAAACGATAAGATCAGATGATATGTATAAATAAGAGAATAAAGTAGGGTTAAATGAATAACCATGTAAGATGAGTTTGTATAAGATAAGTTGTTTGTAAATCAATGTCTTGTGAAAAGTATGTTATTTATATAAAATGTTATATGTCTCAAACTGAAATGATTTAAATAACGCTACGACATGTAATACCATACAATCACTTATATATAGGAAGTACCAGCGGCGTATCCACCATGCTTGTATCATATTACACACGCCTCGTTACTTAATCAATTACTCAAACCAAACTACCAAAGTAAAATGTTCATGTCTAATGTAAATCATGTAATGTGTATCCAAAATGTAAGCATGTGATGAATAACAAATGTACCAAGTATGATGAACAATGCAACAAATGGACATACATAGCATGTGAACTGTACTAAGTATGCAACAATAGACATACATAGCATGTGACGTGAAACAACTGTACTAAGTATGCAACAATAGACATACATAGCATGTGACGTGAAACAACTGTACTAAGTATGCAGCAATAGACATACATAGCATGTGACGTGAAACAACTGTACTAAGTATGCAACAATAGACATACATAGCATGTGACGTGAAACAACTGTACTAAGTATGCAACAATAGACATACATAGCATGTGATGTGAAACAACTGTACTAAGTATGCAACAATAGACATACATAGCATGTGACGTGAAACAACTGTACTAACATGAAATGTAATGTAAAACATGTACTATAAATGTACTAATGAACATAGGAAGTATATGATGTGAAAACAGGAAAGCATGAAAGTAACAAGTAGGCACATGAGTTCCACCCCAAAATGTTTGGAAAACAGTAAAAGAGGGGTCTATGTACTCACATGAGATTGCTCAGTAGTCCTTGAGTAACAACCAAACAATGCTAGAGATCACGGATATCAAACGGCACCTAATATAGGTAACTATGTTAATAAACCGGACCTAAATCAGAGGATTAGATAGAATGAGGGTTCGTAAACCAAACGAGTATGGAGACTCATATCATATGGTTTATCAAAGCCTACATACTAAATGAAACCTAGCCTAAGTGCTTTCGACCCATCGCGACCCATTAAGGTAGCTTATGCTACTTTAACGCGTCGTGCGCGCAAAAGCATACTCGAGACGTCTAACTAGCCCTATGACAAGTGTTATACGCCTAAACATGTTACATAATCAGTTATGTGACAAAACTTTAGGTTACATATGCTTAATTACCAATTATACATGAAAAGGGTATTCTGGTAATTTACCTAAGGCATATAAACTACCTATCATACAACTACTCAAACGATGTGACCATAGGGTATAACCTCGGAAGGTTATTCCCTATATGATATGGTCCTAAAGTATTTGGTCGGATCCTAATGATCGACCAAATGGGCCGGGTTCGAAAGCATAAGCGATTGATTAGATCACTT
This sequence comes from Helianthus tuberosus, assembly GCA_030545235.1. Taxonomy (NCBI): domain Eukaryota; kingdom Viridiplantae; phylum Streptophyta; class Magnoliopsida; order Asterales; family Asteraceae; genus Helianthus; species Helianthus tuberosus. The sequence goes on from CM060369.1 coordinate 65,562,679, forward strand.
ACCCTTACGACCCTAGACAAGCACAAAACTAAAAGTGACGAGCTAAGCATTTTGAAACATGCTTAACTAAACAAGTTTTGGTATCAAAACAAACGGTTTTGATACCTAAGAGTAGTTTGGTTACAAAATACGCACGAATGCGCATTTTGACCGAAACTACGGCTCGTCACTGAGCCTAGACAACGTGGTAATCAGTAGGCATAGTCACAAGGGACTATAACCATCGTGATTACGCTCACGTTGCAAAGTTCAAACGAACTTCGCATTGACCATAAACTAGTCAATGCAGAAAGTCAAACAAAGTTTGACTTTCGGACTCGGAAAGCAATAAAAGAACGAAGGAACACTTACAAAGGGTCCCCGAATGCTAACCTCGATCCAAGTAGCTCAGGTATGAAACAAAGGTTTCAACTTAGAGCTTCTCAAGTCATGATTCTTGTGGGTTTTGGCAAAAGAAGGCAAGGGGTATTTATAGGATTCGTAGAGCCGTTAAGATCGTTCCTCGTTAACCGTGCTTCAATCTCAACCCTCCACCTCAAAACCCTGGTTTTTGAAAACCATTAGAGCCCAAGGTATTGCCCCAAAACCATGTGCAAGGTGGAATGGACCAGATTCAAAGTTTCTGCTATTCTGGGGACTGCTTGCGCACCGTAACACTCCCAGTGTTGAGGTGCGCAAGGACAAACTTTGGCAGAATGGCAGATTTGGTCCCTGTTAGTGTTTTGAGCTATTTCCGACACGTTTAAGGCCCGTTAACCCCATTTCAAAGCTCTAAAATGAAGTTAAAGTATAGGGAGCTTAAAATGTGCTAAAAAATATCTCAGATGTCGGTTCGTTTGGCCGTACGATCGCGATGTTCGGTTAATTACGACGAAATGCGTATAAGCGCGAAAAACGATCCAAATAACGCAACGAATGGATTTTTCTTATGCCAAACACTAAAATAAAATATTTTAGTGCTTACATAAATTTTTGGATGTCCGGATGTATTCAGAACGTAAGTTATGCGCAGAAATGCAAACTTGTGCACTTTTTGACGCTTTTAGTCCCTGAATGACCCAAAAGTTTATTTTAGCACACCGAACACCTCAAAGCCTATTTCTAAGCTATGTAAAGGATATTTATGGTATGTTTAACTTATGGTCATGTTCCGGAATGTCTGTTATAGTTAAAATTGGCATACTTTCACAGTTTGTCAACTTTAGTCCCTTTAAGCGATTTAACTCGATTTTGCCATACCAAAGCCTTCAAAACTTATTTATAAGTTATGTAAAGGTTATTTAAGGTATGTTAAGCCTATTTCACTATTCCGGAGTGTTCGTTGCATTAAACTGGTTATATCTACGCAGCAGAGCGCGTATAACCCTCCAGAAAGCGATTTAAAGCTTGAAATCGAACAAGAGTTGATATGTGTAAACGATTCACATATTTTTACAAATCCCAAGTATGAAATACAATATTTCATTGGTTTGGAATTTGTTTGATGGTTGAAGTGACACAGGTGTCACAGTCTCCCCTACTTTAGGAAATTTCGTCCCAAAATTTAATTTTAGGAGAAACTTGCGAGGACGACGGTGATGTTTTCGCTTTGAATGAACCCCTTGAACCCTAAGTAGAACTCCGGGCCATGATAGGGTTCTTAACGAAATTGTCAATCCCTCAAAGTGAAGTCCTTGTAGCAATAAAACATGGAGTTTCAAACTATGGATAGGAGAACGTTTCCCATGAAGACTTATCATAGGAAACTTAAATTTATGATTGGGAAGTGTAAGATAAAATGACATCGGTCAAAGTCCAAGACTTCTCCTGTATCATTACTCTTGCCACTATTGGTCTTTACACATGACAAAACTTCCTGTGGTTTCGGTGCACTGAATTCCATAATTATGTAGGCCTCCATAATTACGTACTTCCTTGCACTGTCCGCACAGTTCATTTCATAATGCGTATGGGAAAAAAATCAAACGAATAATCCTGTGGTGATTTAACTTGACTGCAATAGAGTCTTTTTAACTAGGTCACCAAAGGATTAGATCAACGAACAATCTTTTGAACTAGACCACCCGAGGGCCTATTTAACTACATAAACACATGATATATTTAACTAGATTGTCGAACCAATCTATTTAACTTAGATCGACGTAGGATCTCTTCAACTAGACCGCCAGAGGGCCTATTTAACTATATCAACGCATGATATATTTAACTAGATTGTCGAACCAATCTATTTAACTTAGATCGACGTAGGATCTCTTCAACTAGACCGCCAGAGGGCCTATTTAACTATATCAACGCATGATATATTTAACTAGATTGTCGAACCAATCTATTTAACTTAGATCGACGTAGGATCTCTTTAACTAGACCACCAGAGGGCCTATTTAACTAAACTACCCAAGAGGAATATTCAACTACATTAACACATGATGTCCTTAGACTTTGGAACAGTACTTTATAATCCAAGGGACTTAACTACAACGTAGAAGTCCATTAAGGATTTAAGATAGTACCTTTTTGAATATCCTACTACGAATCATTCATATGAAGATAAGAAAGATTCTATGAGGATTTGGATAACGAATATCCAGAGTATACAAAAACACAAAAATGCATTAAAGAAAACACAAGATGCATAAACACATAGTCACATAACCACAAAATTGTTTATCTAGATCTTTAATTTGTAAGTTTTGTTTTGTTAATTACGTACATGCATTTAAAGCACACTAGGAATCCATTTCATGGATTTCATTTGGTACTTTAAACATTAGCAAGAATCTAACTATGAAGATAGAAAGACCTTCCAAAAATTCGATTTCGTTTTCAAGAAAACGCAATATTCGAATTAAGGTACAATAATTTTTGAAGATACGGAAATACCCTTAGGTACCCTATTAAGAATTTATAGTGGTACTTTGGGTATTCGTGGAAAACGCAAGAGATAATAAAATGGAAGAAATTACGGGGTAGTCTGTTCTTCAAGGAATACGGTTCCTTGATTGTCGGTATTGTAGAGGATACATTGTTTATACATGCCATCACATTTGTACATTGCAATGTAAAATAAAAAGATTTATTTATAAACAACAACAACTGTTTCATGGACCTTGACTACAAAAGAAAATAATACATAAGGCTTGATCATCTCTAAATAACATTGTCTTCTAGTTGGTCCGATGCTCATCCCTGCGCTGGATTCACATTAGCAAGCTTTGGGCAATTTCTTCGGAAATGGCCCATCTCGCTACAGTTGAAGCAAGGACCTAGTGGAAGACGAGCTTGAGTAGGATTTACTTGAGGTTGCTTTGGACCACCTTGGTTTGGGGTAAATCGACAAGCATTTGCCAGGTGACCGAGTCGCCCACATGATGCACATAAACGACACTGTAGGTGAGCTAAGTGGTGTGCATTACATTTGTCGCATATCGGTGCAGTACCGGCATAAGTTTTCCTTGCAGGAGGTTGAGTTGGTTGGTTGCGGGTGTTTTGGTTGGGTTGAGCAGCAATCGCACAATTCTGCGAAGCCTTACGCTTCTTAGACTTCTCAGGGGATCCAGTCTGTTCATCCATGGTCTTTGATTCCTCGATTGGCTTCTTGTCACCCTTTCGAAAAAGTTTATGCTTTCTGATCTGAGATTCAGTCAAGGTTGCAGATAGCTCAATGGCCTGCCTAACCGTAGTGGGGTTACTACCAGTAACAATGTCCTGAACTGAGTCAGGGAGATCATCAATGTATTTCTCGATCGCCTTATCCAAAGGCGTAACCATGGTAGGGCACAACAGGCTCAGCTCTTCATATCGATCAGTGTATGCTCGATGTTCACCGCTGTCTTGCTTTCGAATTCCCTTTCCAATGCCCTGATCTTGTGACGAGGACAAAATTCCTTCATCATCAGTGCTCGAAGTTCTTCCCAAGTTTCGGCACCCCTATCTCTCACCACACCGTTCCACCACGTCAAAGCTCGTTTCTCAAAGACACTAGATGCAAAATCTACCTTTCGCTCGTTTGGACATTGAACATGCCTGAAGGTGCTCTCTAGACTCTCGAACCATTGCAGAAGTGCAGTCGCTCCTTGAGACCCAGAAAACTTTGATGGCTTAGCCGAGTTGAACGTCTTGAAGTTGCAGAGGGCATTATTGTTGTTGAGAGCTTGGTGACATTGGGCAACGATGTTCGGGATTGCAGCAGTTATTGGCTGTGTAATGACAGCTGCCAGATCTTCAATAGATACCGGATTTTCGCGTCGTGGAGGCATTCTAAAAGGGGAAACAAGAGAGAAAACAAATGAAATGGCATTGGGTAAGAATAGGATGTTACAAATTTCCGACCAAAATCATGGGTGATGGTCATTTGTTTGAACCATGAAGCAAACAAACAACACAAAGGCTGAGTCAAAGCAAATAGATCCTCATAATGTATCGCGAAGACATGCTCGCCTATAAGTGGACACTCACCCCAAGAGTTCCCAGGTAAGAGTGACTGGTCCGATTATGTGGATTTGTACGAACACTCTAGCCTTAGACAGAAAACCCAGGGTACAGGCATCCACTCTTCCAGTTTGCACGTGTTCACACTATTTAGGACCTAAAACTTTGACGAGATTTTGAAAACTCAAAGGGTTCAAAACCTTACAATAGAGGGTTCAAAACCTAGTAATCAATCATCCTAGAACAGATGATTAGTTTTCAAAGCGGTTTTGAAATTTATGTTCTTGTTGTGATTGTCGCCTAAGGATAGGTGACGGTATTGTTTTATGACTAAACGCAAGTAAACTCGCGTTAGGGTCCTAAGAAGGTTATAGACTAGGTCAAAGTATTACTAATAACCTAATTCTCTATAACCATTGGCTCTGATACCATCTTTTCTGTCACACCCTGACCACGTAGGACAACGAAACGTGGCGGAAACATCGGGGAGTGTTGTAACAGAATTTATGTTTCACAACCATGGAAATTTAAAGTTTCGTTTTATACAACAAACAAGCGAGTTACATTGTCTTTAAACAAGAAATAAAGAGTACATAACAAAATTTAACTAGTTCTTGTCTCGTTTTAAGTCACTAAGGCACAGGTCCGCCTAAGTATGTCTTGATAAGTCCTATGCATCATCTCCTGAAAACACATGTGAAAATAGGTACGTCAGCATAAAAATGCATGTGAGATACATAGGTTTTGAGAAAATAGGATTCATGACTTATGTTTGAGAAAATGTTTAGTCATGAACCTTGTAATTTTCTTTGTCTTGTAAATCATTTGAAAAACGATAAGATCAGATGATATGTATAAATAAGAGAATAAAGTAGGGTTAAATGAATAACCATGTAAGATGAGTTTGTATAAGATAAGTTGTTTGTAAATCAATGTCTTGTGAAAAGTATGTTATTTATATAAAATGTTATATGTCTCAAACTGAAATGATTTAAATAACACTACGACATGTAATACCATACAATCACTTATATATAGGAAGTACCAGCGGCGTATCCACCATGCTTGTATCATATTACACACGCCTCGTTACTTAATCACTTACTCAAACCAAACTACCAAAGTAAAATGTTCATGTCTAATGTAAATCATGTAATGTGTATCCAAAATGTAAGTATGTGATGAATAACAAATGTACCAAGTATGATGAACAATGCAACAAATGGACATACATAGCATGTGAACTGTACTAAGTATGCAACAATAGACATACATAGCATGTGACGTGAAACAACTGTACTAAGTATGCAACAATAGACATACATAGCATGTGATGTGAAACAACTGTAGTAAGTATGCAACAATAGACATACATAGCATGTGACGTGAAACAACTGTACTAAGTATGCAACAATAGACATACATAGCATGTGACGTGAAACAACTGTACTAAGTATGCAACAATAGACATACATAGCATGTGACGTGAAATAACTGTACTAAGTATGCAACAATAGACATACATAGCATGTGACGTGAAACAACTGTACTAAGTATGCACACAATGGGCATACATAGCATGAAATGTAATGTAAAACATGTACTATAAATGTACTAATGAACATAGGAAGTATATGATGTGAAAACAGGAAAGCATGAAAGTAACAAGTAGGCACATGAGTTCCACCCCAAAATGTTTGGAAAACAGTAAAAGAGGGGTCTATGTACTCACATGAGATTGCTCAGTAGTCCTTGAGTAACAACCAAACAATGCTAGAGATCACGGATATCAAACGGCACCTAATATAGGTAACTATGTTAATAAACCGGACCTAAATCGGAGGATTAGATAGAATGAGGGTTCGTAAACCAAACGAGTATGGAGACTTATATCATATGGTTTATCAAAGCCTACATACTAAATGAAACCTAGCCTAAGTGCTTTCGACCCATCGCGACCCATTAAGGTAGCTTATACTACTTTAACGCGTCGTGCGCGCAAAAGCATACTCGAGATGTCTAACTAGCCCTATGACAAGTGTTATACGCCTATACATGTTACATAATCAGTTATGTGACAAAATTTTAGGTTACATATGCTTAATTACCAATTATACATGAAAAGGGTATTCTGGTAATTTACCTAAGGCATATAAACTACCTATCATACAACTACTCAAACGATGTGACCATAGGGTATAACCTCGGAAGGTTATTCCATATATGCTATGGTCCTAAAGTATTTGGTCGGATCCTAATGATCGACCAAATGGGTCAGGTTCGAAAGCATAAGCGATTGATTAGATCGCTTACCCTTACGACCCTAGACAAGCACAAAACTAAAAGTGACGAGCTAAGCATGTTGAAACATGCTTAACTAAACAAGTTTTGGTATCAAAACAAACGGTTTTGATACCTAAGAGTAGTTTGGTTACAAAATACGCACGAATGCGCATTATGAACGAAACTACGGCTCGTCACTGAGCCTAGACAATGTGGTAATCAGTAGGCATAGTCACAAGGGACTATAACCATCATGATTACGCTCACGTTGCGAAGTTCAAACCAACTTCGCATTGACCATAAACTAGTCAATGCTGAAAGTCAAACAAAGTTTGACTTTTGGACTCGGAAAGCAATAAAAGAACGAAGGAACACTTACAAAGGGTCCCCGAATGCTAACCTCGATCCAAGTAGCTCAGGTATGAAACAAAGGTTTCAACTTAGAGCTTCTCAAATCAAGATTCTTGTGGGTTTTGGCAAAAGAAGGCAAGGGGTATTTATAGGATTCGTAGAGCCGTTAAGATCGTTCCTCGTTAACCGTGCTTCAATCTCAACCCTCCACCTCAAAACCCTGGTTTTTGAAAACCATTAGAGCCCAAGGTATTGCCCCAAAACCATGTGCAAGGTGGAATGGACCAGATTCAAAGTTTCTGCTGTTCTGGGGACTGCTTGCGCACCGTAACACTCCCAGTGTTGAGGTGCGCAAGGACCAACTTTGGCAGAATGGCAGATTTGGTCCCTGTTAGTGTTTTGAGCTATTTCCGACACGTTTAAGGCCCATTAACCCCATTTCAAAGCTCTAAAATGAAGTTAAAGTATAGGGAACTTAAAATGTGCTCAAAAATATCTCGGATGTCGGTTCGTTTGGCCGTACGATCGCGATGTTCGGTTAATTACGACGAAAAGCGCATAAGCGCGAAAAACGATCCAAATGACGCGACGAATGGATTTTTCTTATGCCAAACACTAAAATAAAATATTTTAGTGCTTACATAAATTTTTGGATGTCCGGATGTATTCAGAACGTAAGTTATGCGTAGAAATGCAAAGTTGTGCACTTTTTGACGCTTTTAGTCCCTGAATGACCCAAAAGTTTATTTTAGCACACCGAACACCTCAAAGCCTATTTCTAAGCTATGTAAAGGATATTTATGGTATGTTTAACTTATGGTCATGTTCCGGAATGTCTGTTATAGTTCAAATTGGCATACTTTCGCAGTTTGTCAACTTTAGTCCCTGTAAGCGATTTAACTCGATTTTGCCATACCAAAGCCTTCAAAACTTATTTATAAGTTATGTAAAGGTTATTTAAGGTATGTTAAGCCTATTTAACTATTCCGGAGTGTTCGTTGCATTAAATTGGTTATATCTACGCATCAGAGCGCGTATAACCCTCAAGAAAGCGATTTAAAGCTTGAAATCGAACAAGAGTTGATATGTGTAAACGATTCACATATTTTTACAAATACCAAGTATAAAATACAATATTTCATTGGTTTGGCATTTGTTTGATGGTTGAAGTGACACAGGTGTCACAGGGGGTATCAGAAGTAGTAGTAGTAGCACCAATACGTTTGGATAACCTGTTCTGTTCGACTGCCTGATCAGTGAGACGATGAGCCAAACGAATAACTTGCTGGATAGTGGCGAGGTTTGCTGTAGTCACATGACTCTGGATCTCTAGCACTAAACCTTTGTGTTAGTCCCGAAAAACCCGTGACATCACTCTACGGTTCGATCGAATGCGGAAAGTAAGATCAAACTGACAAGAACAAAAAGAAATATTTTATTAAAGAACTCAGTGCCGTTGCTTAGATTGTACAAAGTCTCGAAGACTGTCTGGTACGATCTTCGAGAACCTTGCACACAATCCCTAGGATTGTCTGGTACAAGGCTCTCTATTTGGAGCTACATCATTACAATGGAGAGCTCTACCACTAACAATCTAATAAGACTATTTATAGGAGCCTCTATCCCATTGGCCCACATGGCCTAGCCCAAGCCCAAGTCATAATTAAAACCAAATAAACATAAATAAATGTAATAAAGATAAGTGTAAAACTTTGGACCTGACAATCTCCCCCTAGTTTTATGCTCTCTTTATTACTGTTTTAGATGATCTCCAACCTTGGGTCTTCTCTTTTAGCGGCCCAGCAGTGAACAAGCCCATCAACGTATCTCGGATGAAAAGAATATGAATGTGATGTCGGACGAATGACGGAGGTCTCGGATGCAAATGTGTTGATTCACTAACAAGAACACACGGATTCAAGTGATCCGTTTGGTATTCAAGTTGCGCAAAAACACAATTCTGCAATGTTTTAAAAATGTGCTTAAAATCGCCATCCAAGAATAGCCCAAGCATACTCACAATCCATGCCCAACCAAAAGCACACTCACGGCCCAAGTGAGAAATTAATTCGAACCACCGAAAGTTAAATGCTGAGCCCATCAAACAAAAATAAAATTGATGCGTCCTATTAATCTAATTAAAAATGTTGAACCTGGGCCCATGTCTATTGGGCTAGTATTAAACCCAATTGATCTCCTGTCCATTCCGTAATCAGATGCCACCATGGTCCCCACAATCATTTGCTAAATTCAAAACACACCCTCTATTTCCTGACCGTAGATCACTCATCTTCATCTAATGGTTGACAATGATTAGGGTTTTGAAATCCATGATGAGACACCATGTGACAGCCGCCATCTTTCCTCAACATTCTTTTGCTGATGATGAAGTGACATCATCATCTTCAAACATTCATCATCATCGGACAACAACAGAAACATTCATCATCATCATTAGCTCATCAACATCATATTCGAGACACAATACTCCATCTCCGATTATTAATTTCCATCCGAGATTAACATCATCTTCATCAAACAACATCACAGTTCGAATCACTATTCATCCGAAACCATTTCGAATCATTATCATCATCATTGGCGTTTGATAACCAGGGGCAGACCCACATTGGTGCCACCGGGGTCCCCGGACCCCAATCTTTTAAAAAAAATAGTAGATTCGGTATATTAAATTGTATATGGACCCCATAAATATAATTAGGTGGACACCATAGAAATAAAAAGAAAGTTGGTGTAGTGGTAAATCTCCCTCTTTTCCACCAAGAGGTCATGGGTTCAATCCTTGATAAGCTTATTTTTCTTTTTTTTTTAAATCTAGTTCAAACCTCACTTTAACTCGACCCGAACGAGAACCGACCCGAAAATGGACCCCATTGAAATAAAATCCTGGGTCCGCCACTGTTGATAACATCAGTTCATATTCTTATTCTCCTCCGGCGACCGAAACAAAAACCTAAAACATCAGAACTTCATCTCCGATTGAACTGAATTCTGACTACCTTTATCATCTCCGATCACCACACACTTAATCATCTTCTTTTCAGCGACGTACACTGCCGTTCATCTTCATCACCGGTGAACCACCATTCCGTTCCGTTAACAACATCGTCACCGGTCACCAAAACAACCACTGCCACTTCAGCCGCAACTTCTGTTTTCTTCTCTCTCTACGATGAACAACAATCAGCAATCATCATCCTCGCAGCACCCCCGTAATTCTGTTACCACCCATCGACTCTGTCTCCTTTGAAATCGCCACCATCCGTCAATGATGTCACAAAACGGTGGTCGGCCGGAGGCCACGGCCGCACCTACTACTCCATCGATGACCCAATCTTTCTGATTTCTCTCTCTCTACTCAGTTTCTCTCTCTACAAACCACATCAGATAACTTTTTGCAGATGAGTGTTAAAAAGTGAAACGAGTATGAGAACGAAGGTATAAAATAGAAGAAATGAAAACACTATGGAAATCAGAGAGAGGATCAGGAGTCTATGGACATATTTTTGTTAACACTCTACCAAATCTTTCTTCTTGTTCTTGGAGTGACATCAAAACCAAGCCTTTGAAAGACTTCAATGGCTCTGATACCACTTGTTAGTCCCGAAAAACCCGTGACATCACTCTACGGTTCGATCGAATGCGGAAAGTAAGATAAAAAAGAAATATTTTATTAAAGAACTCAGTACCGCTGCTTAGATTGCACACAGTCTCGAAGACTGTCTGGTACGATCTTCGAGAACCTTGCACACAATCCCTAGGATTGTCTGGTACAAGGCTCTCTATTTGGAGCTACATCATTACAATGGAGAGCTCTACCACTAACAATCTAATAAGACTATTTATAGGAGCCTCTACCCCATTGGCCCACATGGCCTAGCCCAAGCCCAAGTCATAATTAAAACCAAATAAACATAAATAAACGTAATAAAGATAAGCATAAAACTTTGGACCTAACACTTTGAGGTACAGCTCGATACGCTTGATATGAGGGTCTACCATAGTAGGACACAGGATAGCCAGCTCGTTCGATCTTTTCGTATACGCTTCGATTTCCGACTCCGTCATCTTTAAGTTGAAGAACTCTACTTCCAGCTTGTGGATATCATCACGATTGCAGTACTCTTCCTTGATCAATTCCTTGAAGTCATTCCATGGGGTGGCATTAGCAGCAACCAACCCCAGCATTTGGACCTGAGCGTTCCACCACGTGAGCGCTACACCTTCAAGTGTACCAGTAGCATATTTCACCCTACGAGCCTCAGGGCATTCACACATCTCGAAGACAGATTTGAGCTTCTCGAACCAGTGGAGGAGGCCTACAGTTCCTTCAGTTCCGTTGAAAGTAGTAGGTCGGCAGTCCATAAAAGTTTTGAAAGTACACCCAGGAGGCTAAGCATGTTGACCTGTCGTGTGTGCAAGAAGAGACAAAGTTAAGCACAAGTGTTGGTTCACGAGAGTAGGATCTTAAGATCCTAGAGTAAGTTGCAATGGCAGGTTATACCTCCTGCCTGAGCGACTGCGAGTGCTGCAGCAACTTGTTCATTGATTAAAGCCGTCAGCTGGGCTTGAGTTAGGTTGATTCGTCCACTCATGATCTTCACAATAAAGAGAGCATGGGCGAGTAAAGTGTCGTGACAATGTGTAAGTGTGGAGTGACAGAAGAGTGTAAGCACACAATGAGTGTCTACAATAGTTGCTACGTTAACCAAAGCATACCATGAACAATGTACTATGTAACTAACATAAATCATATCACCTATAGTGTTGAGCCTTGCACGTGGAGCGAAGCGTCGTTGTGGATCGTTGAGCACTGTACAGGTTATAGTCTGGTTTTGTCAAAAGCTTTTCCCCTTTTTAAAACCAAATTCACTATAACCAATGGCTCTGATACCAATCTGTCACACTCCCAAAATCCACAAGCAGAGTATCACTGCAGGGAGGCGTGACTGACCAGGATCAAGCCACCAATCATATTGAACATAGCATGTAAATAAATATAAAACCCAACACAATATAATTGGTGTCCAAACAAAACATAGATTAAGTTGTAAGCGGAAGCATAATGTTTAAAACCAAAGTATAAGTTCAAATATATCAAATGTTTAACATGGCATATGACTATCCGTGTCCCACAACGACCACGCCTCCTCGTGCAAGCTCCATAATACCTAACGACCTGCAAGGCATGTAACAACGAGTCAACAAAAAAGTTGAGCGAGTTCACAGTTGGTGTTCATTGTTAAGTTGTTTCAAAAACTATGAGTTCAGTTGTAAGTCATATGTTAACCAGTTTACCCTGTTTCCCAAACATGTCCAATATCAGTGGGGGCTTCCCCATGTGAACCACTAGACCCGTTTACCATATCGACCACTGACTAAAGTAAGTTAGTGCCCTGACGTCAATGTCTATCATCATTGACTAGTGCCTAGATCCATTAGTTCACGCCCGTCCTCTGCAGCACGGTGTGAGGCTTGTCAAACCTAAATAGCGCTATCTAACTAATGACCCGCTCGCCATTGGCCCGACGATTAAGTCGATATAAAAGGAGGGACTTCATGATAGAAAGTTTTGGTCTAGTATCCATGTTGTCACCCTTCAGTAAAGAGGGTGTGTATGAAATCCCCAAACCAGGAGATTACACAGGTTCCATTTAAATACTTATCACATGTTGTCACCCTTCAATAAAGAGGGTGTGTACGTGTCCCAAACTAGGAGATCACGCAGTTTCAGTTTCAATCCTTTACCCATTCCCAATCCTTGGGAATCCCATGCCTTGTGGAAAGTGTGAACTCACCTTGGTTTGCTCGGTATGCTAAATTAGATGCTCACAAATAATCAGTCAAGGCCTATATTATGCACGTATACTCAATCAGTTTTTCGTTTGTAAGGTTTCACATGCAATCAATATCACAGAGTGTGTTTGGCAGTTAACATCATGTATCACGTAAACATGTAATCAATTTCATACAATTCATGCTTCACATAAATGTCTTTCTCAGTTTATTCCAACATGGTTATCCATTAACACACTTAGCAGAGTTAACAGGCTTAACAGAGTTAACATACTTAACAAGGTTAACAGACTTAACAGAATTAACATACTTAACAACGTTAATAGACTTAACAGAGTTAATAAACTTAACAGATTTAATAAACTTAATAGAGTTACTGTGCCAGAACACTCGACGAAATCACATGTATGGCTGAAACCCCTTTTTGGCGAAATCCCTAGTTGGCGAAAACCCTTCAGGCGACGAAATCCCAAGGGTTTTCGTTGAACTCAAGGTTTGGCGAAAACACTTAGTGTTTTCGTCTGGTTCCTGTTTTCGTCTGCACTTGATTTTGTCAGGGTAGGGTTTCATCGTCGATAGTTACGCAATCAAAACCCTAGCGACTACCTAACAGTTACATCGCCTACATTATACAATCATTCAATCAAACCAATTCATGCCATTACTAAATCATTATACAACCATAATTATCATTCAACCATTATTCAATATCAGCAAGTTGTTATGATCATCCTGCATTCGACATATGTTTAAACATAGAACCATAATCTGCTAGTTATCTACTATCGTACCATCAACATAACAAGATCATCAACATCAATCGAACATAGACAATATGCATAACACAATTGATCTTACATCAGATTATAAGGATTCCTATCACACCTATCCATTCACTCCACAAACAAAATCACATAATAGTTATTGAATGCATAACAACAATCTAATTGCAAGAATAGCACACTAACCAGTTATGATACGAGACTAACACAAGTTCCCAGAGAGTTAGAGATTAGAGATTGCCGTCGGGTTCAAAGGGTAGGGAGAGAAGGTGAGAAGTGACTAGTGATACGTGGTCGAAAACCGGTGCTTGTAATTGTTTAATTTGATGTTATTGCATAAGTTTTAATTTCGAATAGCCTACTTTTGATTAGATATGTATTTTGCAGATCTAGCAGAGTTTGAGGAGCTTTTCGGAAGCTTTACGGGTCACCGGAGCGAAAACGGAACCACCGGGATGCAGAACGGGTTAACCGGACTCAAGAAATAAGGAAAACAGGAAAGTTACACTTCTGGGCACCGTCGCCGACGCCCTATGGGGCCGTCGCCGACGGTTGGTGTATCTTTCCGTCTTCTGTTCGTCCGTAGACAGTGAGTTTGAGCGTCGGCATCAAGTCAGGATCTACGCACCGTCGCCGACGGGGCATCAGGCCGTCGGCGACGGCTCTCCAATATTGCTGCGCGTTTGTTGTTTGTTTTGGGTAAAATAACGAGTCAAAAGGGGTTGTTGGACATCAATTTTCGGGAGTTACACTCACTTTTGAGTTTTGAACTTGTTCTTGGAGCCATATCCATCCATCATTCACCAACCATTCCATCTACTTCATCTCTACAACCCGAATCATCTTCATCCAACACACAATCAATCATCAAACCCTAGTTCACCGAACCATCATCCTTCTCACCATCATCATCCATAAACCCTAATTCTCCATCATTCCTTCATCCTACAAGCTTCAAAATGACTCCATCCGCATTCCAAACATCCGGTGATCAAGTTGCATCAACCATGAGCGGCTAATCATCTCGGTTTCACCCCGGTGTAGGTAGTTGTTAATTTTAGGGTTTCAATTTGTTATTGTTTCATCTTAGTGACAATTTGTATTTGATTTTTGAAACTTTCGACAATAGTATTACATTTGTTACGAATTCGTGAATTGTCGAGCGATGTTAAAAGTTATGACTTTGCGAAACGGTGATATGTAATTGTACGTTGTCTTTGTTAGGATTTACTTGTGTTGATTACAAAGTGTCTTTTTGTCCGTTCTTCGGGGCGTTGATAGTTAGTAGCACCTAAGTCACGGTACACTAAATCCGTTAATCAAATGCATTTGAGTTGAAACTAAAACTTATAGAAATCCTAGGTTAATAATTACCGAAACCGGGTGTGATTCCTTTTTATTATTATTGTTCTAGTATCCAAATTTCTTGCAATCGTTAATCATTAGTTGTTAATCAGTTTAATCAATTCACTTAGTTTAAATTCACATCTTTCTCCTAAACAAAAATACAAAAATATCTGGCAAGCTTCATAAATTGTGACAATTGTTCTTAATTCATTCGAATCCATACACAAACCACATACTCTTCGTGGTTCGACCCCTTACTACCACTAACACATTGTTAAGGGTAATTTGGGCTTATAAATATTATCTTTGACCGGAGCGCGACACTCCGATCAAATTTTGGCGCCGTTGCCGGGGAGTGCGTGCGCTTTGTGTTTGGATTATTGTTTGAATTTGCGTGATTATCTGTTTAATTTGTTTAGTTTTCTTTTTGTACTTTGTCTTTTTCCTTGTTACGCGGGTGTGTTACTTGTGCAGGTTACAGGTAGTGCATGCATACGCGGAACTCCGGGAGGACTTCACCTTTAGTCTACGAACCGGAAATCGAAAGAGTCGCAAGAAGAAACCTAGCAAGCCGGTTAGAGGCAACACTTGCTTCTAATCAAACCAACCAAACACCACAACTCACACCGACCATTGAAACCGATTCAATGGCGAACCAAAATTCCAACCAAAACTTCAACCAAAACTCCAATCACCCAAACCTCAACCAAAACCAATTCCAATCCCGAGGAACTTTTTATCCCGCTCCAAATATGCAACCCATGCCTCAAGAGCAACCGGGTGGTAACAACAACAATGGACCACCTACACCACCTTTCCAAAACCAAAATCCCAACAACAATCAAAGAACACCTCAACAACAAAATCTTCATAGACACAATTCCCTACCCATTAACCTAGATGACCGGAATGTCAATTCCGACCGACGGGGAAATCGTGATCGCGGCAATCCCGCAAATGAAGACCCATTCTTCAACATCGACGACTTGAGGAATGCAATCCCCGATGATGAGCCTTATAGTGTTCCCGGTTATCAATCGCCGGAACATGTGAGTGTTCATACGGAAAATTCGGATGACGGGGGATATTATGATGATAGGGCTAACGATGACGAAGATTGGGGCTATGTGAATAGGGGAAACGTCTACAACGCAAGAAGATATGACGATGAGGAATTTGGCTATCAAAATGCCAATTACGTTGGAAACAATGAATACGGTTACGGAGGTGGAAGAAATGATGGTTATGGGAACAACCGGCAACCACGAAACAATGACCAACGGAACCGGAATGATGGGTTTTATAATAACAACAACAATGCAAACCCTAACCGGATTCCTCGTTTCGTGGGAGGTGGTAACCCAAGGGATAATAGAAGAGAGGATAGACGAGATGATCGAAGAGGTGAAAGAAGGGATAATAGAAGACCGGTCGATCAATAAGTTAACGGTCCACATCGTCATCAACGACCTCCACGGGGAGTGAATGATCGTTTTAGGCCGGTTGTCACCGAGAACGACTCTCCAATCGTTTGTGAGAGGAGGATGTTTGATTGTAAACCACATTACATCAACATACTTCCTCATTTTAATGGAAGATCTAACGACGAACCGTATACACATTTGACGGAATTTTCTTCGGTTTGCAGCACTATCGGAGGTCACAACTTTGCTTTAGATGAGGTCAAACTTCGACTATTCCAATTTTCACTGAAGGATAAGGCAAAGCAATGGTTCCTCACACTTCCCGCAAATAGTATTCGCACTTGGGGAGAAATGCAACAAACGTTCCTTGATGAATACTACTCAATGGCGAAGACCGATGACGCTCGTGATGAAATTAGGTCTTTTCGCCAATTGTCGGGCGAACCGTTACATGAGGCCTTTACAAGATTTAGAGAAATGATGCGAAGATGCCCTCATCATCAAATTGAGAAGTGGGAGTTGGTTAAATGTTTTGTACGGGGTTTAGATGACACAACGTGGAATCGTCTCGAGTCGACAAGTAACGGGACTCTTTTGAGCAATCACGAAGATGACGATTGGGAGTTTTTAGAGCGGATGAGTAAGCGGTCAAAAGAGAAAGAATCGGCCGATAGAGCTAAAAAACACCCCGTTTCCCGATCACTTCCCGATCTTGACTCTAAAGATCGGATTTCCACTCTAGAGCGGGAAATGGCTCGTATGAAGAAGAAAGAGGTAAATGCGGTTCAATTTGAAGTATGTGAAGGTTGCGGTGATATTGGGCATAGAGCGGAACAATGTCCAACGGGGTCGGGTGATTACACCGAGGAAGTCAATCAAGTGTATGGGGACCGGAAGCAATATGACATGAACTCCAACACTTACCATCCGGGCTTGAGAAATCACCCTAATTTCCGGTATGGTAATGCTTCGAATCAAATGAACCCGAATTTTCAATCGGGTAACCAAGGAGGTCAAGGTGGGTCTTCATATAATAATCGTCAAGGTGGTAACCAAGGGGGTTACCAAAGGAATTACAACCAAGGTGGTAACCAAGGGTATCAAACCCGTGAAAGCAACTATCAACGGGGTTACAATCAAGGTGGTAATGGGGGTGGTGCGTCTAACTCCCAAGGTGATGATTCGATTAGCTCGAAACTAGACGCTCTCATGAACACTCTCACCAACTCGCATCAAGAACTTAGAGCTGAAATGCGGAATTCAAACCAAGAAATTAAAATTGAAATGCGGAAAGAGTTTGAGGTGAGAGACAAATCCCAAAAGGCATTAGAGAAGCAAGTGGGGCAACTTGCTCAAGAGATGGCTCAAGTTCGGGGAAGAGGAGGAGGACTCCCAAGTGACACCACAGTGAACCCTAAGCATCAAGGGTCGAACTCGAAAAACACACGTGAGGTACCAATAAATAAAATTTCTTTACGTAGTGGTCGAGTCATAGATAATGGTGTTGAGCCACCATCACCCCAGTTTGTTGAAGGGGTGGTGGAGGATGCTAGTGAAGATGAGAATGAGAATGGTCAAACGGGTCAAAATAAAAATGACTTGAAAAAGAACAATGATACCCCCGTTGTGACCATCCCCGTCCCCAAGGCTAAGGAAAAGGGTGTGGAGGCTAATACCGCCCCTTATCCCGAAGCATTGAAGGGACCCGTGAAAAAAGTTGTAAACAAAAGAGGTCCACAACAAGAAGAGTTGTTGGAAATTTTTAAACAAGTAAAAATAAATTTACCTCTTTTGGATGCAATCAAACAAGTACCGTCGTATGCTAAGTACTTGAAAGATTTGTGTACCCAAAAACGCACTCACAAATTTCCAAAAAAATTAGATTTAACCGAAAATGTGAGTTCAATTCTTTCGGGTGCACTTCCACCTAAGCTCCAAGATCCGGGTGCGCCTATCATTTCAATTCAAGTAGGCGATTTTAAAATCAACCGGGCACTTCTAGATCTTGGTGCTAGCGTGAGCATTCTACCGGGTAGTTTGTATGACCAATACGAGTTTGGTCCACTTCAATCGTCTAACACTACCGTGGTATTAGCCGATTTGACACCTAAACTACCCCGTGGAATTGTTTCGGATGTGATAGTGAAAATCGAGGATTTCTACTATCCGGTGGACTTTTTAGTGCTTGATTATGTGGCCAAGGACCCAACCAAACAACCTACGGTGATTTTGGGTCGACCGTTCTTAGCAACTGCGAATTCTCAAATTGATTGCAAAACGGGAACGGTCGATATGACATTTGGAAACCGAAGGTTAAGGTTGCATGTTTTTTCCGGACTTATGAACCCTCCAGTTGATGATGAATGCTATATGGCGGACGTCGTTGACACGTGTATACCTCTTTGCGACACAGTCGTAGATGGAGAAAACACAATGGAGGATTGTTATATGTTTGACAGGTCACAGGTGGAGATGGATAAGAGCATAGACGAGGAAGTGAGAAGTTTGGAGGTGCTTGCGGTTAGAGAGGGAAAACCGACATGGACGCATCAAGTTGAGAGTTTACCGGAGAGCATTGACACCAAGTTGAAGCCGTCATTAGTAGAGCCTCCGGAGGTTGAATTGAAGGTGTTGCCTAAGCATCTCAAATATGCTTATGTTGGTGAAGGCAACACGCTCCCGGTTATTATTGCATCAAATTTAACCGTGGAGCAAGAGGAGAAATTGATGGATGTTTTGGTCACTAATCGGGCGGCGATTGGATGGACCATTGCTGATTTGAAGGGTATTAGTCCCTCGGTGGTGATGCACAAAATCATCACGGAAGAGAATGTGACTCCCGTTCGAGATGCACAAAGGAGATTAAATCCGAACATGCGGGAGGTAGTGAAGAAGGAAGTGCTGAAATGGCTAGATGCGGGTATCATTTACCCGATCTCGGATAGCCAATGGGTGAGCCCAACACAGACGGTTCCCAAGAAATCGGGTATACAAGTCGTCAAAAATGACGCAGGTGAAGAGGTAGCCACTCGGCCGGTAACCGGGTGGCGAATTTGTATTGACTATAGGAAGTTGAATACCGCAACTTCCAAAGATCATTTCCCTTTACCGTTCATTGATCAAATAGTTGAGAAATTGTCGGGACAAAAATTTTACTGTTTCTTAGATGGCTATTCTGGTTATAACCAAATTGCCATCCATCCGGAAGACCAAGCAAAGACCACGTTTACTTGTCCCTATGGCACTTTCGCATTTAGGCGAATGCCGTTTGGATTATGTAACGCCCCCGCCACCTTCCAAAGGTGTATGATGAGTATCTTTTCAGATATGGTGGGGAAGTCTTTGGAAATCTTCATGGATGATTTCTCAATTTTTGGGTCATCTTTTGAGGCTTGTTTGGATCAACTAGATAAAGTGTTAAGAAGGTGTGTCGAAACTAGTTTGGTCTTAAGTTGGGAAAAGAGCCATTTTATGGTTCAAGAGGGAATAGTGTTGGGACACGTGGTGTCAAGTCGTGGGATAGAGGTTGATCGTGCAAAGGTACAAGTCATATCTACTTTACCATATCCCACGACCGTTAAAGGTGTTAGGTCATTTCTAGGTCATGCGGGTTTTTATCGGCGGTTTATTAAGGGTTTTAGTGACATAACCAAGCCTTTATGTAACTTGTTGTTAAAAGATCAACCGTTTGATTTTAATGAAAATTGCCAAAATGCTTTTAACAATTTGAAAGAGAAGTTGGTTGAGGCTCCAATCTTGCAATCGCCAAATTGGTCTTTTCCTTTTGAAATTATGTGCGATGCAAGTGATTATGCGGTGGGGGCCGTGTTGGGACAACGGGTCGATAAGAAACCCGTTGCCATATACTACGCGAGTAAGACTCTTTCGGATGCACAATTAAATTATACCACTACCGAAAAAGAGCTACTTGCGGTGGTATATGCATTGGATAAATTTCGGGCATATATATGGGGTAGTAAAGTGATTATTTATTCTGATCACACTGCAGTTAGGTACCTCATGGAGAAGAAAGATGCAAAACCGAGGTTAATCCGATGGGTGTTGTTGCTCCAAGAATTCGATTTGGAGATACGGGACAAAAAGGGTACCGAAAATGTTGTGGCGGACCATTTGTCCCGGTTGATGGTTGAAGAGGATCCTACAACTGTAGAGATCAATGAGTCTTTCCCAGATGAGCACATAATGAAATTAGATAAATTGCCATGGTATGCTAACATTGTCAATTATCTTGTTACAGGTGATATGCCGGCACATTGGGATAGACGGAAAAGGCAACACTTCATGTCTCAAATCAAATACTATCGGTTGGAAGAACCGCATTTGTGGAAGGAGTGTGCGGATCAAGTTATACGGAGATGCATTGATGACGAAGAGATTCCAAGCGTGTTGCAGCATCTACACTCATTTGCATGTGGTGGTCACTTTAGTGGTCACAAAACGGGTCATAAAGTGTTAAATAGTGGTCTTTTTTGGCCTACTATTTTCAAAGATGCAAATGAGTTTGCCAAAAATTGCATAGAGTGTCAAAAACTAGGGGGTATTTCAAAAAGGGATGAGATGCCCATGCAACCAATCCTTGTAGTCGACATCTTTGACGTGTGGGGAATTGATTTCATGGGCCCATTCCCTAATTCTTATGGTAATTTGTATATCTTGGTGGCCGTTGACTATGTGTCAAAGTGGGTCGAAGCAATAGCCACCAAGACGAACGACCACTCCGTAGTGTGTAATTTTGTTCAAACCGATATTTTCTCAAGGTTTGGGATTCCCCGGGTCATCATAAGTGATGGAGGATCTCATTTTAAAAATTTTCGGTTTGGGAAACTTCTTAAACGGTTTGGTGTTGACCATAGGATTGCTACCCCTATCACCCGCAAACAAGCGGGCAAGTTGAGGTGTCAAATAGGCAAATCAAAGAGATTTTGCAAAAGACCGTGCGGGCGGACCGTAAGGATTGGTCAATTAAATTGAACGATGCTTTATGGGCCTACCGTACGGCACATAAGGCACCTATTGGCACTACACCTTACCGGTTGGTTTATGGTAAAAATTGTCATTTACCGGTGGAACTTGTACACAAATCGTTATGGGCTATTAAAGAAGTTAATGTTCAATATGACGATGCAGGAAAGGAAAGGAAACTCAAGCTATGTGAGTTGGAGGAGCTAAGGGAAATGGCATATGAATGTGCATCCAACTACAAGGATGGAATGAAGAAAGCGCATGATGCCAAGTTGAGAAAGAAAGAGTTCGAGGTTGGCCAAAAGGTGTGGCTTTACAATTCGAAACTAAAGTTCTTTCCCGGAAAGCTCCGGAGCAAATGGATGGGACCCTATGTGATCACCCGGGTCGGACAATTGGGTGATGTTACCATCGAGGACCCGAAGGATGGGATACGACAAACGGTAAATGGTCATCGGCTAAAACCGTTTCTTGAAGGTAACGAGAAGGTAGACAAAAACAAGGAATTGGTGAGCTTTGTGGTAAGCACACCGATTTACGAGGTCGACTAACAAGGACCGGTAACATTTTGTGTAAAGTTATGTACAATTATTTATTTGTTTGTGTGTTTTGTTTGTTAATCGTTTTTGTCCCATACTAATCTCTCTTGATTGTGCGAAGTCCGGACATTCCAAACGGGTCATGAAGACACAAGGTATGTTTTTAGGCTTTGTTTTGTGCATTGAGGACAATACATGAATTTTTGGGGGGTGGTAGGGCCGTTGACGGTTATTGCGTTTTAAAAATTTAACTTATAAAAAAAAAAAAAAAAAAAAAAATCACAAAAAGATTTTTAATAATTTTTAGGATTTTTGTGTATACATAGCTCCTTTAATAAAAGTTCATAAAAATCCTCCTATTTTTCAAAAAAAAAAAAAAAAAAAAAAAAGTGAAATTCTGTTGACCGTCGGCGACGGTCAACACATGCGTCGCCTACGGTGCCTGCATAATGTCCGTCGCCCACTTTTCTCCGTAGACAGCGTACTAAGCCGTCGCCCAAATATTGAAATCCAGATACCGTCGCCGACGCACATGTACACCGTCGCCGACGGTGTGTCTATAATCAGCCGACGCTGATTTTGTTTTTGGCTTATAGTTCGCACCCAAACTCATTTGTGGACATCCAAACACAACCCAAGGCCATTATTCACCACACATTTGACCCAAAATCAATTCAGCATCATCCTAACTCTAATAATTTCGGGAAAACACCTGCCAATCTCTCTCTTGCACTTCATCTTCCTCAATCTTCCTCTCTAGAACCCTAATCTTCTTCTTCTCATAACTCCTTCAATTCTACACCAAATCCAGTGATTCTTGAGCCTAACTTGTGTAGTTTTTCAAGAGAAACAAAACCCCCATAACGGTTTCCATCAATTCTTGCTTGTTTGCAAGATTTCTGACCGCAAATCTTTAGGGTTTTGAAGAGTGTTCACCCAAGCTTCTTAGTTTACACTTTTCTTTAGTTCTTCTTGTCAATCTTCACCAAAGGTATGTGCTTTCACTTAATTTATGCATGATTTTCATATACATTGTTGATTTCTTCCGAAATTTTAAGCATATTGTTTAAGAGTAGGTTGTTTATCATAATGTAGGATGTTTTAGCATAAACTTAAGAATGTTTGCTTGATTTGGGTGGGATTTGAGCATGCTTTAGTCTTGGTGATGTGATTACACTAGATTTGTGCATGATTGAACATAGTTGTGATGTTGAATATTGTTGAAAACATGAAATTTTGCGAAATTTTTGGAATAAACATGTTTAATCGATATAGATGATAAAATGTGCAACTTTGGAAGTTTAAAAAGGCGATTTTACATCTAAAATTTGATTGAGTTTCAACATTACATACTATGTTCGAAGTTTGAGATTGTTGAAGGTTTGGAGTGTACTAATTGTTGTTGTCTTTGTCTTGTGATTGTAGCCATGTTCCGAGGAAGTAAGAAAGCAAAGACCTCCGGTCAAGGTTCATCTTCGGGAGCCGGTTCGGGCTCCGGGGTATATCAAAAACAATGGGAACAACTAAGTAATGTAGTAGAGGGTGATGGGCAGCTTATTCGACAGGATTGGGATTGGGAAGAAGAAAAAAATAGTAGAGCGGCTTTGGCATGGAAGGATGAGAAAACAAAGGCTCTTTCTCGTTACAATAATAAGAGGTTAGAAGCCAAAATGTGGAAGATGAAAATGGTTACGGGTGTTTCAAAATCCGTACCCGAAAGGACTGTTTGTGAACGTACGGTAGATGTTGAAGAGTTTAGGAAGATTGGTATAGTGAAAAGGTTTGAGAAACTTGGCTGGGAACGGGTGATTGACTGGTGTGAGGATATCACTACTCGGGTATACTTGGGGGCAGTTTGTGAGTGGTTATCCACCCTTCGTTTTGAACATTCTGATAGACCGGCTCATAGGTGGAAGTTGATTGGGAACATTGGGAAAAATCAAATGGTCATGTCTTTCGAACATATGAATGCTATAGCGAGGTTTGACTCACTTGGGGTCGACGCGTATGAATATTATGGGTATGATCAGTTTTTGGACAACAAGAAAAACGATGCTGACCCAGTGAGGCTTCTAGAGGACACCCTACTAGGTTCTGGGGGTGCGGGAGAGGCGAGAAGTGATTTGTCTTTGATGGGAAAGATACTCCAAGGTATCTCATTAGAGAACGTTATGGTACGGTTCGGAGACCGTGGAAAGGTGAAGGCACCCGATTGTCGGGTTTTGCATGCATTGTTATATGGGACGCCCAAGCTCTCGTGGCGTCAAATTGTTATGATCAACACATGGGATACACGGGAATCGTATAAACGAAAGATGATTCCTTATGCAAGGTTGATTAGCGCCATGATTCTCCAACAGAATGCATTACCTCAAGACTCACTGTGGGTGTCTAAGCCCATTGATCAATTTAACTTCGCCTCCATAAGGCGACATTGGAAAATAACTGTGAAAGCTTTTGGGCATTTGCATACGGTTGAAGATGAGCAAGGGGATAGTTATCGGGTTAATGACAAAGGGAGTGATGAAGAAGGTGATGAAGAAGAGGGCGATGAGGAGATGCCCGATGTTGAGGAGGAAGTTGATCCTTCCGGGCCGCGGGGTCCGAGGCAAAGGTATAGGAGGAAGCATAGGGAAATCTCTGCCAATGTGGCAGATTTTGTGAATCAAAGGCAAATACCGTCGTATCGGTTGTGGAACCGTGGAGATCAAGCGATCTACGATAATGTGTCGGCGGGTATTGGTGAAGCAAGAGAGTACCATGCTAATAGGAACCAATGGGAAGAGGCGCAAGGGGCGTATTCGCAGCAACAATGGGGTTTTCAAGCATCTTTCCGCGAGAGGGTGGAAAAGCAGTTGGAGGAACAACAGCTGCAACATGCGTTACAACAATCACAAATGGAACGCATGATACAGTTGCAAGAGGAAGAAAGGGCTCATAGACATGCATGGGAAGAAGAGGCGGCTAGGAACCAAGCTGCACAAAGAGAGTTGGACCAACGCCGATGGGGAGCGATAGCTTTTTCTAACCAAATGGCGATTAATAACTTCAAGGTGCTCCATGATCAAGAACGCCATCAAAGAGATTATCAAGCCGGTCTCCCATTTGTTGAACATTCGGGTTGGACTGATTACTCCAACCTTCCTCATCCGCAAGGGCCATCCGATCCAACCCCTCATTGGCCCGAAGCCGTTGGCTCGAGTTTTGTTCCGATGCCATACCAACCGCCACCCCAAGGATCCCAACAAGAGTCAAGCCCGCTAGATAACTATAGGGAGATGTTCGAGTCCCTCACTGGTTATCAATACCAGCCCAACCCGCCAGTGGATCCAAACGAGCGATATCAGCGGTAGAGGTATGGTATGTCTTTTGTTGTTGTTGTTGTATATTTTTTTTTTATTTTCGTTATTTTCATTTTGTTATTTAAATTCTCGCCTAGTTAAATGAACTTTGTGGGTGTGTTCCCTATATAACCCTCACGAGACCTCTCGTCCTCCCAAGCTATTGGGGGGTTTAAAAGGGCTTGTTGCATAAGCTAAATGCAACCGTGATTCCTACGAAAGTGAGTTAGGTTGTTGTTGTTGTAATTTATTTTCCACATAAATCAAAGTGAAATAATGTATAGCTTGGTAATATTTTCATAAAAGTGGTAGAACTAGGTAACTAACAAATTTTAGTGGTTGTGAGAAGCATGCTTCTACACAAGGGTTAAGATTTGTAGGTACAATTGGTTCGTGGGACAACCGCTTTCATGAAGAGGAGAGGAGCATACGAAGAATGAGCTCACAAGCCAGGTGCATACGTTTCTTTTTACTTTTGATCTTTAGATTAGCAAATAAGTGGAGTGTATTTTGTATATTATTTTTCCGGGGTGAAATTTTGGGGAAATTAGCCGTGTCACATCCCTTGTGCGTTTAATACTCTAGTTCTTACACATTGAGAGCAATATGTATCTCAAGTGTGGGGATGGGGGAGTAGTAAAAATTTTAGATTTTGACCCGTTCATTTAAATACTACACATTGAGGACAATGTTCACCTCAAGTGTGGGGATGGGGGAAAATTTCAAAAATTTTTCAAAAATGTCTTGCTTCAAAAGCGGTCTTAAAGCACAAGTAACTAAGTCAACGAGGGATGGCACAACCCATTTGGTCTTTTGTCATGGTCAAGTTCAAATTAATAGCATGACGGGTATTTAACGGGTGATTATTTGGGAATAATCCGCCTAAGAAACTAGTCTTTTATGCATGTCACATACCATACCCTTTTAGATATGTGAGGTTTTGAGCCACTTTTATATCATAGATTACATACCTATGTTTCTTTGTTTGAGTGGACCATTAGTCATGTATTGTAGAACTTGCATCTTTTGATACGTTTGAGACTATAGACCAAATACAAGCACAGGAATGATTAAGGCATTAGGTAAACCTTTTCTCTTAAAACCATTTATCTATCCTTACCCTAACAAATCCCATAGTCGCCCATTTTGAGCCTAAACCTTTCGTTTGACCACCCTATAGCCTATAACCGTTAAACCTTTTCTTTTAAACCCGTGTGATGGAAATTCGATTATAGGAGTCGTTTTTGTATAGTTGTTCTTGTTTGTTTGCATATATGTAAAAAAAAAAAAAAAAAAAAAAATCAGAAAATGTCATGAAAAAGAATTGAAAATCGTTGAAGAAAAACACAAAAAGAAGTGTTAGTTGTTGAATAATAGGCGAATGTTGTTGCCTCATATTTGGTGTTTATAGTTAGTTTGTTAGAATAATCTTTTGTAATAAAAATCGAATTTTCATCGCCTTAGCCACCTTAAAATATCCTAATTCCTACCCTTAGCCTAGCCCCGTTACAACCCTCATAAAGACCTTATGACTTGTGCTTAGTGTTTGTGATCAATGGTGGAGAATGATTGAGTTGCAAGCTTATGCGGGTATGTGTTCTAATCGGTTTTGAGTGAATATTCTTTGTAGTGCTAATACATTATAAATATTAGCCAATTTAGAAGCCGAGTGGAGAGAACATTGTGAGGGATGTGCATGAATTGATTGGTTTCACGGGCGGGTTAATCTTGGGTAACCATTTGTGTATGTAAAATCACATTACTGTTAAATATATTGAAAATTGTAAAGAATTTGAACTTTAGCATGACATTGGACCTTAACCTTAGTCTCGGGAATGGGGAGTGTATTCGTTGTTCGACCCACGTAAAAGTGAAAAACAGATTTGCTTGAGGGCAAGCAAAAGACAAGTGTGGGGATGTGATACGTGGTCGAAAACCGGTGCTTGTAATTGTTTAATTTGATGTTATTGCATAAGTTTTAATTTCGAATAGCCTACTTTTGATTAGATATGTATTTTGCAGATCTAGCAGAGTTTAAGGAGCTTTTCGGAAGCTTTACGGGTCACCGGAGCGAAAACGGAACCACCGGGATGCAGAACGGGTTAACCGGACTCAAGAAATAAGGAAAACAGGAAAGTTACACTTCTGGGCACCGTCGCCGACGCCCTATGGGGCCGTCGCCGACGGTTGGTGTATCTTTCCGTCTTCTGTTCGTCCGTAGACAGCGAGTTTGAGCGTCGGCATCAAGTCAGGATCTACGCACCGTCGCCGACGGGGCATCAGGCCATCGGCGACGGCTCTCCAATATTGCTGCGCGTTTGTTGTTTGTTTTGGGTAAAATAACGAGTCAAAAGGGGTTGTTGGACATCAATTTTCGGGAGTTACACTCACTTTTGAGTTTTGAACTTGTTCTTGGAGCCATATCCATCCATCATTCACCAACCATTCCATCTACTTCATCTCTACAACCCGAATCATCTTCATCCAACACACAATCAATCATCAAACCCTAGTTCACCGAACCATCATCCTTCTCACCATCATCATCCATAAACCCTAATTCTCCATCATTCCTTCATCCTACAAGCTTCAAAATGACTCCATCCGCATTCCAAACATCCGGTGATCAAGTTGCATCAACCATGAGCGGCTAATCATCTCGGTTTCACCCCGGTGTAGGTAGTTGTTAATTTTAGGGTTTCAATTTGTTATTGTTTCATCTTAGTGACAATTTGTATTTGATTTTTGAAACTTTCGACAATAGTATTACATTTGTTACGAATTCGTGAATTGTCGAGCGATGTTAAAAGTTATGACTTTGCGAAACGGTGATATGTAATTGTACGTTGTCTTTGTTAGGATTTACTTGTGTTGATTACAAAGTGTCTTTTTGTCCGTTCTTCGGGGCGTTGATAGTTAGTAGCACCTAAGTCACGGTACACTAAATCCGTTAATCAAATGCATTTGAGTTGAAACTAAAACTTATAGAAATCCTAGGTTAATAATTACCGAAACCGGGTGTGATTCCTTTTTATTATTATTGTTCTAGTATCCAAATTTCTTGCAATCGTTAATCATTAGTTGTTAATCAGTTTAATCAATTCACTTAGTTTAAATTCACATCTTTCTCCTAAACAAAAATACAAAAATATCTGGCAAGCTTCATAAATTGTGACAATTGTTCTTAATTCATTCGAATCCATACACAAACCACATACTCTTCGTGGTTCGACCCCTTACTACCACTAACACATTGTTAAGGGTAATTTGGGCTTATAAATATTATCTTTGACCGGAGCGCGACACTCCGATCAACTAGGGTTTGCCGATTAAAACTTTCGCGTAAAGGGTGGAATCAAAACGTATAACTGTAATAGATCGTCACTGGGCCTAAAGCCCATTTCGTTTTCGCCAGCCTGCTTCTTGACGAAAACACTAAGGTGTTTTCGCCAAGAAGTGTTTTCGTCAAAGGGGTGGGGTGTTTTCATGGGGTAGTGTGTTCGTCGGGGTTGGGTGTTTTCGGCCAAAGTTCCCATATTTTTATTAAGTATATCAACCTTTTATTCATGCAAAACATATATCAACAAACACACTTATATTGCACATCGAATACATATAAGAACAACACTTTGTATACAAGTATTTAGTCGAGTAGAGACCTTGAACACTCGGGTTGTCACATAGTTCTTTTCATGCACCTTTAATTTTCGTGATGCATAAGCAATCACCTTGCCTCTTTGCATAAGCACACAGCCCATACCAGTGTGCGATGCATCACAATACACAACGAACTCTTCTATCCCTTCAGGTAACGTCAACACAGGAGCTTTGCTCAACTGTTTGAGAATCTCAAAATATTCTTGTTGTTTGGGACCCCTATCAAACTTCATATTCTTGCGGGTTAACGAAGTTAAAGGTGCATCTATCCTTGAAAAGTTTTCGATGAAACGCCTGTAGTAACCTGCCAGACCTAAGAAGCTGCAAATCTCTGTAGGTGTCTTGGGTGCTTCCCAATTCATAATTGCTTCTATTTTAGCGGGATCCACCTAGATACCATGCTCGCTTACCACGTGTCCAAGGAATTCGACTTCTCGAAGCCAAAATTCACATTTAGAGAATTTCAGATAAAGCTTCTCATGTTGTAGAAGTTTGAGGATGCATCGAAGATGTTTCTCGTGATTAGCTTGAATCTTGGAGTAAATGAGTATGTCATCAATGAAAACAATGACAAACTTGTCCAGATATGGCTTGCAGACTCGATTCTTGAGATCCATGAATGTTGCAGGTGCATTAGTGAGCCCGAAAGGCATCACTAAGAACTCGTAGTGACCATATCTTATTCTAAATGCAGTCTTGTGTACATCTTCCGTTCTACCTTTAATTGATGGTATCCCGACCTTAGATCGATCTTTGAAAAGAAACTTGCCCCTTGTAGCTGATCGAACAGATCGTCGATCCTGGGTAACGGATAGCGGTTCTTGATTGTTACCTTGTTTTGCTCACGATAATCAATGCATAGACGCATTGAACCATCCTTCTTCTTTACAAATAAAATAGGCTCTCCCCTAGGGGACGAGCTTGGTTGAATAAAACCTTTCTCCAATAGATCATCCAACTAGGTCCTTAACTCTTTCATTTTGGTCGGTGCCAAACGATAAGGAGCTCGTGCGACTGGTGCTGCTCTAGGTATAATATCAATTCTGAACTCTACTTGCCTCTCAGGAGGCAAACCAGGTAGCTCTTCAGGGAAAACGTCTAGGTACTCTGAAATAACAGGGATATCTTCTATTTTGGGCTTCGGCGCATCTAAAGTCACTTGTGCCATGTAAATGACACAACCGTTCTTCAAACATTTGGATGCCTTAAGCATAGTTACTTGATCTGGCAATCCCTGGTGTGTATCTCCTTGAACAGTAATTGATTCACCACAAGGGGTTTTAATGATAACTTGCTTCTTGGCACAGGCAATTTGGGCTTGGTTCAAGGATAACCAATCCATGCCTATAACTACATCAAAGCCCACCAATTTCATTAGCAATAAGGACAACGGAAAAGAGTGGTTCCTAATGGATATGAAACATCCATCTAGAATTGTTGAGGCAATTTCTAAGGTACCATCGGCCAATTCTACCTCATATTTTATGTCTAGAGTTTTAATAGGCAGATTTAACAGTTTACAAAATTTATTGTCTACAAAGGACTTATCTGCGCCAGAATCAAATAAAACTCTAGCATAAATATCATTTATGAGGAAAGTACCTGTTATAACGTTATCATCCTGTACTGCCTCTGTGGCATTCATTTGGAACACTCGAGCATTTGTCTTTTTAGCCTCTTCGGGCTTCATTGCGTATTTCGGGCAGTTGGTCTTGATATGCCCCTTCTCGTTGAAACCATAACAGGTTGCATTCTTCAAGTCCTTGCACTCCAAATTTTTATGATTCTTTGATTTGCAGATTCCACAAGGTCTAGTTTCCAATCAAAATTGCATTTTTCGAAGTGGTGTTTCTTGCAGGTCTTGCACAAGGGCTTCTCACCCGACTTCTTGGAGCTTTTCTTAAACTCAGAACTTTTCTTAAACTCAGAATTACCTTTCTTTTTCTTATCGGAACGTCTTGAGTTATCATCCTCTCTTTTCCTCTTCCCATCTTCAGCAGTCTTTACCGACTTATTCTGGATAACATCTAAAGTTAAAGACAAAGACAGATCTACTGCTGACCTGTATGTTGCAGGCCTTGAGGCCTTCACATGACCCTTTACCTCAGGAGCCAATCCACCTATAAAGCGTGCAATACGCTTCGGTTCCGGTGTAACCAAATAAGGTACCATCTGAGATATGGAGTTGAAACTCGTAACATAAGCTGGACAATCTAGATTCTTCATAACCAGAGTTAAAAAGTCAGCTTCAACTTTCTCTATTTCGTGTTGTGGACAGAAAGTTTCTCTCATCAAATCAACAAATTTATCCCACGTCAGATGATACAGTGGAACTTTCCCCGAGGCCTATATCAATGCCTTCCACCAAACCAGTGCTTCACCTTTAAAAGATTGAGAAATAAACTTTACAATATCTTGCTCAGCACACCCACTAATATCAACCACTGTCTCCATTTCTTCTAGCCATTTCATACAGTCTATGGCACTTTTTTCACCTATGAAGTCTCTTGGTTTACAAGAGACAAAGTATTTATAAGAACAAGTCTTGGAACGTGGTTCCTGATCAAATATTATCTTTTTGGATGGTCGACTTTTCTGATTTGATGAGTGTTGGGAGTCGTCCTTCTTGGATGTATGTGTTTTGGAAGGGGTTTAGTATGAGCCACTGATTGGGTCTTGGTGCGAGCAACAATTAAATCTTTGAACATTCTGCCAACAACTTTAGTTACAACATTGTCTATCATAGCTTGCAGATCAGCACCCGTTACATTTAATCTTGTGTTATCATTCCTTGCATTAGTATGACTATTAACTTCTTCTGAGTCAGCCATGGTGAAACTTGAATGCTATATAAAAATTGACAACAACTTATTCAGTGGTCTTTTATTGAATCATCATATTCGGTGATTCATTAACCATGGTAAAGTAGACCATATTGGTTAATTTGTTAATCAGATTTATTTAAACTTTTTATTATAATTATTCTCAGTTATAAAACCATTAAGAATATTATGGTGGCACAAAAGGCCTTGTCACAAGGACAATTTTAACTCATAGGCCATGATCTTATTGGATCGAAACATTAAGGTTTGAACATAGTTCTTCCTTTCTTGATAGGGAGTCGCAGACTACTACTGTTATTTATGTATAGTTAAAATTGTTTGGCCCAAAGGCGATACAATGACATCACATAGTGGATGCTTTAATATGTTCATCTTATTTGATGATGTCAGCCATGATTCATATGATCATATAGGCTAAAAAAATCTTGAAAGAATGCGAGTATTAGGATGACTAGTGTGATTTTCTCGAACCACATTTGTCAAGAGTGCGAACATGTTCTCGGTTGTTAGCAAGGATTTATCATCTTAAGAAGGCTTTACCATCATGGCCATGTCTATAATGACATATAGGCTAGGTTATACCGTCAAGATTGTCTTTTGAGATTTATTGGCAGATCAATTATATATTGAAATGATAATTTGATATAATGTATATGCATATGTATAATGACAAATGTAATGTAATTTAAAAATGAAACTTCTCATAAATAGTTCTAAGAGTTACAACAGCTGCCCAAACGGGTCTTTAAATAAAAGAAAAGAAAAGAAAATAAACTTGTACTCGCAGGGACAGGCACATAAAAGAAATGTCCTCGCAGGGACTTAATTGAAACAGAAATTACAAAACGATAAATAAGGGTCTCTAATGATCTTGCTTCTTTTTCCCTTTAATGAAGTTTGCCAAACCCTTGAGAAACATGGTGTGCTTTCTACCATGCTCTTCCACCTTTTGTTCCACTTCTTCCAACCTTTGTAGGATTTCTTGTGGCTGCGGTTGTTGAAGTGGTGGTTGAGGTTGTTGTTGCTATTGTGGCGGTGGTGGTGGTGGTGGGTATTAATACCCATAAGCAGGGTACCCATTTGGGTACGCGGGTGGAAAAGCTGAGGGGTAGAGAGCGTTAAATTTTGCTGCCTCGACGTATGGGTTAACGGCAGGTGCATGATAGTTATAACCCGAGTAAGCTTGTTGCTCAAATGGGTTGTACCCAGTTGTATCTGGGTAAGCAGGGATTGGGTTTTCATAACCCATGGGAGGAGGTGGTGGTGGTGGAAAAGTGACTGGTGCAGTGTCGATTTTTGACACGGCATTCGAAGGCCCACCCATTTGCGGGTCTTCATAGAGTGGAGGGTTGGAGGAGGTTTTTGGGGTGCTAAATGGAAACCGCCACGCACGGACAACCGTGCACTTCTTATTCGCCTCGATGGTTCTGGAGGCGGAGGCTGCTCTGGTGCTAGCGGTGGCGGTGGTGTGACCGCTTGAAAATGCGGGTCCTCAGAGGGAGTCCGTTGTGGTGGTGGCGAGTCATGTTGAGAGGGAGTGAACTCCCATTTGTAGGTGCTCCACCTCTCGGCCCATAAGTCGGGGCCCCTGTATGGCGATCCTGCAAAATAAGAACTGCTTGAAATTTCTATGGGATGCCTAGGCGTCCCAGAAGATGGCATGGTGGGATCTGGATCGTCGTCCACATCCATATTCTGATATTCATGATAGTGATCTGCTGGCCCCAATGGGTTATGACCCACTGGTTCATCGATTTGGTTCATAGGGTTAAAACGACTCTGAAAATAAGGAGTGGGGTTTTGGAAAGAATGGTGGGGATCTGAATGTTGTAAGAAATGTTGCGAGTGATGCGAGTCCTGAGGCTCATCTTCTTGTTGTGGCCCAAAGGAGTAATGGTAAGAGGGCGAAGTACTGAGTGAGACGGAATGCCTTGATGGTTCAAGGTAATTTCTCCAATCCTCATGTGGGTTGGAGCTGAGAGATGCGAAGGGAGTTCGTCTGTGCGAAGGCCCTGCTTCGTGGTCGTTCCTTTCCCTCATTGGGGCCTTGCTTCTACCTCCTCGTCCATGGACTCTAGGCGGCATGATCAAAAGTAAACCTGTCAAAACAAAGAACAAGAAAAAGATATAAACCAAATAAGATTAAGATTAATCCTAGGTCATTTTCCTAGACTCGGAAGTCAAGGAATGTGCTACTGTGTCATTGAGATTAAACATAAAAGGCTAGTGTTTAATTCACTCAATGTTGGCTCTAATACCAACCTGTCACACCCCGATATTTTCACATATTACTGGTGGGCCCGGTGGGGAGTATCGTGACGTAGTTGATATCATCATAGTCAAATATACACAGATTATAGCACAACGGAAGTCTTGGTAGAATTACTATTACAAACCGAAAGTATAAAGTACGAATAAAAAAAATATACAGACGGTTGTAAGAAAGGATCCACAGGCGAATCTAAAATATTATACAAAAACTTGTTCAACAGACTTAAGGCATACGAACTTGCAAGATTCACTATTTACGCCCAGAAGCTCCCAGCCAATTACGAGTAGTGCCTACCACTTAGCCTTTTTGAAAATACGTCAGTTTACACTGGTAAAAACAATTAACCGACTCTTTTGAAAAACATTTATAAAAAAAATGATTTAAATGCACCAGGCCTAAATATTCTTTTATAACTTGAGACAATTATATAAAAATAATCTTGTATATAGATTTACATGTTTGCCATACGTTCAGGGCCGGGGATAGAAGCCAAGACACGATTAATAGACACACCACTAATATAATCCCATGGCGAGTTATCCTCAACAAGTGGATATATCTTTTTACATACGCAACTGTCAGGTGTATGCCTACACCCCGTGCTTAAGTCGTGACCATTTACAAATGAAATGAGCCGAGGATATCTAGGACACAGTCATATTAACCCCCAAAAGTTTATATATCAAACAAAACAGATTAAAACGGGTTATGTCAATAAATTAACCACTATTCGATTAATGATTCCATACCTAGCCAAGCGGTATTAATTTACCATATCCCAAGCCCGTATAAGGGAAAATAAGTTAAAAGTATTTACCTGAGCTTAAAATGCGAGATTTGATTACTCAGCCGTATAAATTAATCTACTAGTGCAAGTAGCTTTTACTGGGGCTCCTAATCTGGAATGAAGGTTTTATTAACCTATTAGATTACTAACGGGTCTTATTTAAGTTATAAACTTAGACCGATTAATTTAAAGAAAGATTTACGGTACGAAATGCTAGATTGAGCGAAGACCGGATTAGAATGTAATTTAGACCCGACAAGTATGGAGACTTGTATTATATGGGTAAACAAGATACATTCTAGAATTTGAAGTTAAAATGATAAGGTTTGACCCGTGTCGGCTAATATATGTAAATTAGTCACATAAACCGCACCGCACGCGTATAAGCATAAACGGGTAACCGGATGAGTCATATATGAGTTCCATAAGTTATTATTCTTAAAATATGTTATGATATCAGTAGGATATCAGCCAATATGCCCAAAAAGATTTTAAAATCGAACTAAGCCTCATAAGGGCATTTTGGTCATTTTATGATTTATAAAAAGGGATTAAAAGTAAACTGATATTCTGGTCTAAAACAATCTGTAAAAATATTTATTTTATGGTGTTAAATCAGTAGGATATCATACACATGTGTGGTTTACCATTTATGGCCAAACTATGCCCCGAAAGGGTGTTTTGGTCATTTCACATATGCTTTCAAGAACATAATTGGAAGTCTGAGTTCATGACTTATACCTACTGTAAAAATATTAAAATTTATTTATAATCAGTAGGTAATAAGTCTTGGGTACCTAATATGGTTTTAAACCATACTATGCAACTAATAAGCGTAAAACCCGATAATTGACGATATTTGCGATGTTTATGTGATTCTGAGATTTTGACCAGCCTTGGATGGTTAAAATATTTTATATTACATATTAAATCAGTAGGAAAAGGTTTGGCATGTTAATTGTATGTAAATCACATTTTATTAGCAAAAAGAGCATAATATTCAATTATAGAATTTATACAAGAACTCTATGTTATGGTCAGTATATAATCTGACCCAACATTCCAAAAATTCCTAAAAATGATATTATAGCAGTAGGTAATTAGTTTGGAGTCAAAATTTATGTTTAATCATGGTTTATGCAAAAAGGGGTAGTTTAGACTTTACAAAAACTAGTTTTACGATATCTTGCATATCATCTATTTGAGACAAAAAATAAATGTCAAAATAATCTAAACATGTTTATAAATCAGTAACAAAGTTTTTTGTATGACCATATATTTAAGGGTTAATGGATTTAAACACCCTCAACTATGGCCATTTGGCCGATGGCACGCTCAACTTTCACTTTGGCTCATAACACTCCCAACTTAACACTTCGATTGTCATGGCACCCCTTCGTTAAATATGCACTAACCAGGTTACTAAAATTTGCCTATGTGGCAATTAAGTCTGATGTGGCATGTCCTACGTGTCATACATTAACTGATGTGGATAATCCCTCATTCGTGAAGTTTATAATCCCCAAAACACACCATCACTTCACTCAATCCAAGATAAGAACATATCAGAAGCTCTCAAGTTCATCAATGGCGATCAAACCCTAATCGATCAGAGGTACGTTTTTCTCTCAATATATTGGTATTGTTCACTGATAGCACTGATGGAGATTATCGATGTGATGCTATGGTATGGTGGAACATTGGATTTTAGTTTTGATCAACCTCAATATATTGGAGGTGAATCAAAGTTGATACGTATGGATGTTGATCACATTGCATACTTTGAGTTGTTAGAGTATGCAATGGATTCTGGGTGTTATGAAAGTAGGGATTTTTACATGTATGGATTAGATTCTGATACTGGTGAATTCAAGTGGTTTGGGGATGATAATGATGTTTTGGAGATTGCATTAAAGGCTGTAACATGGTCTGAACCATTCATGGAGGTCTTTATTCAAGTCGCTCCAATTAGCCATGAACAAGAAGTCCAATTCATGTCCCAGCCCAGTAAACCCAAAGCCCAATCTTATTCACCACCCAGTAAACCACAAGCCCAATCCAGTTCCCAACCCAGTAAACGAAGAGGCCGGCCCAAAAAACTTGTAACCCAGTCAAAAAAGAAAGTAGTCCATGTCAGTAGAGTGAGTAGGGCATCTGACAAAAGTGGTACTAAGGAAGAAGGTCGTTTAGCTGTGAAGTGTGTACCAGGGTGTCCCTTCTATCTATATTGTTCACTAAACAAAGCCAAAGAGTGTTACATGATTAAAAGTGTGAAGAACAAACACAACTGTCAGAGAAACATGATCAAGAATAGACAGCTAACTGCCAAGTTCTTAGGGGATGAGTTCCTTCCTTTGTTTAAGGCCAAGCCAAATTGGTCTGCTAAGGAGATTCAAGCAGCAGTTAAACAGAAGTTTAAGGTAATTATAAGTAAGTGGTTAGCTTACAAGGCTAAATCAAGTGCACACAAGAAGCTTCATGGTTCAATGAGAGATCATTACAGTAAAATTGGTTGTTACCTGGAAGTTCTAAAGAAAGCAAATCCATCATCAACCTTTAGGTTAGAAACTGCTCCACCAGGTTTCATGTTTGACTTTTCTGTGATAAATGGACATGTTTGACTTTTTGTGGTCTTTATGACCTTTTTGTGTTGTTGGCTGTTTGGACAACTTTAAGTTACGTAATAACTCTCTAGGATAACTTGTGGTGATGTTATAACTCTTTAGGGTAACTTTTGGTAATGTTATAACTGTTGTAATGTTATAATTGTTGGTTATGTAATGGTATAAGTCTTGCTTATGGTCTTTATGCATTTTGGTTGATTGGTTGATTGGTCATTATAATATGCAGTTTTGGTCATTATATATTGCAGCTTTGGTCATTATATAGTGCATATTTGGTCATTACAGGTTGGACAACATACACAGATTTGGACACTTGCAGTTTTGACCCATATGCATTGTGTAGTTTTGACCCATATGCATTGTGCAGCTTGGACAACATAAACAGATTTGGACACATGTGCAGACCCATTAGAGGTATGTTTCTTGTTATATCATGACCTTTGACATTTGTTGGTAAAAATACAGTTTGGATATGTTGACTAATCTGGTAATATCAATACATGTGCAGATATATACAATCAAGGAGTAGGATTTTGCATTAAATTTCATCAAAAGTGTACAATTACAACAACAAGACAGTTCATACTACCTAAACATATACAACACTATGCTAATGCCAATAAACAAGGTTAACACATATTGCTTGTTCCATTTCGACTCTGTTCCAGATATCTTTGCTTTCAACCACCTATTCTCTTCTACTAAGACCATGTTTTCATATTTCAGGTCTTCTGAACTGAACCTGCACTGGGATGCATGTTGGTTGAACATTTTGTCGACATCTTCTTTCCATAAGAAGAACTTGCAGTCTGATCTCTGCAAAAGCCAACAACACCTCAGTTAATCAATCAATTCAATTCAAGAAAAATACTTGGAGTTAAGGTGGAACATACCGGCCAATGAGAGCATCCATAGAATTGTTGACCTTGCCGCACACTTTTACGTCCAACAACTCGAACAACTGCTACAACATCATGATGGCAGTACACATTACCCTCCAAATCAACCTTAAACAATTTAGGGTTTCTGGATACTGTGGATGAAGACGTAGAAGATGAGCTCATTTTGATTCAAGATTAGGGCTTGTTCTTCACGAAATCGACCGGATCATATGTTGATGATGGATTTGCTCCAAGGTGCGTCTGATTTGCTCTATGAGTGAGGATTAGGGTTTAATGAATGAGGTTATTAGGGATTGGGGGTTTTAAAGAAGGTGAATGACTCATGTATGACACGTAGGACATGCCACATCAGACTTAATTGCCACATAGGCAAATTTTAGTAACCTGGTTAGTGCATATTTAACGAAGGGGTGCCATGACAATCGAAGTGTTAAGTTGGGAGTGTTATGAGCCAAAGTGAAAGTTGAGCGTGCCATCGGCCAAATGGCCATAGTTGAGGGTGTTTAAATCCATTAACCCTATATTTAAAAATCTTATTTTTAGCTTAAAAGGGCATAATGGTCAAATTTAAGCATAATATGGAAACAAGCAATTAACTCGGATTACTAAGGGACCATGTAATATAACATCAAAGGGTTATACTACTATATAATATGGTAACAAAGGAACCTTAATGCATAATGAAACTAAGCTAATTCAGGTCAGAACTGAAAGTCAAAGCAAAAGTCAACCTTTGCGACTTTCGGTTGCGGACCGAGCCTAAACTCAGAATTGTCGGGTCGAACATGTCTAGACATGTTCTAATATTATTTACCAAGTTATTAAAGTGATAAAACATATTTTATAGCTTCTACATTATCAGATATGATTTTTTTTTTAAAAACTGACCCATTTGACTTTTAAAGTTAATTACTTTGACCCGACAATTAACTAAGTAAACGTGGTAATTAGGAAGTGCCCTTTTGAGGGATTATCACCTAACTAATTACGATCACATAGCCACTTTCGTTTCGATCAGTGGATGGACCGATAAAGTTTAAACTAAAAGTCAAAGCGTAATTACGACAAGTTTGACTTTCGGTCTTTAAACATGTAAAAACCGAATTACAGAGGCTAAGAACACTTACACAAGGTCCTAGCACAAAGTTTGAACCGAAGAGGGCTTCCTTCTTGATTAGGAATCCAGAGAATGCTTCAAAGAGCTTTAGCAAGTGACGAGAGTGAAAAATTGAAGTGAGCAAGTATGAAGGTCACCCAATTGCTCCTATTTATAGTGCATGAGGCCTTCTCCAGATCAACACAGGTGTTCCTTGATGTTTTCAGATGAGTCCAGGTGTCCTAAGTGGTTTTAGAAACCATCAAAGACCCATGGAATTCGAGTTGAGAGGCAAGGAACTTGGATTGGAGAAGAAACCATGCAAACCTGCAGCTGTGCAGGTCTTGCTGTCGAAACCATACCATCGCGTGGCACGACGGCAGACATGGTATATGGTCGCGCAGCACGTCGCTATAGGGGACCAGCTCATCAAGTTTTAAACATGGTAGAAATGGTCCCTAACCCTTTTAAGGCATAATAACTTTCATTTCAAGCACTTTTAACCCCTCTAGTTAGTATATGGATGATCTTGAGGATATAACCAAACACCGTTATGTCCGGTTTTGTTAAACTATCACTGTAAACACTAGTTTCACCTCATTGACACTTTTATCCCTTATTTATGAAAGTTAGCGTAATCAACACATAATGATATCGAAACCTCGTGAATTTATCAATACTTATTCTTGAAAGCATAATCAAACATTACAAAACTCTGGGCTCGTTAAAAGGTCACTCAGAGGTAAGAATTACCATGTTGACAAGTTTAACCCCCATGTCTTGTAAACTTTCAATTTCTTTCACAAACGGCTTCATATGTCTGACAATTTATTCGTTTAAGAGTACGAACATCGTGTATGGTTATTTAAAGGCATAGTTTTCACATATAGACACTTTTAGTCCTTCCACATACATCTTTTCTCTGTTTGTCAACTTTAGTCCCTCAAAGTCAACTTATTACATGTTTAGGGTTTATGGCACGTGTCTTTACTTTATTGGTCATGATTTTGCGAGGTGTTACATTGTTAAGATAGGCTTGTATGAAGTTAATGAGCATATAGACATGAAAAGTTTACACAGCATACGAGATTAACAAGCATCATATAGATTCATGTTTAAACATGGATAGAGTATGATTAAAATAAGTTTCAGGTGTTGCGTGTTTTGTATAAAATACATGTTGCACCCAAAGTGTTTAAAGGTAAAATGGGATCGAGCATACTCACAAATATTGCATATGCTTTCTGATTATCCAAGCGTGACAAGGTTGTCGAGATTAGAAGGGTGAATGTGTTCGATTTGGAGTTTAAGGGATGTTTATATTCGGGTTTAAGGATCTAAATACAAAAGTTTAAATATGAGAAAAATAATAATCTAGCACATAATACTCGTTTTGACACTACGAAACCCAAAAGGGTTTGAATGTTTTTATGGGTTAAAATACCCATTAGAATCATAACAAGTATTACGGTCTTAGATGATGTAACTTAACATTTTGACAAATGACCACTAGGTCATCATCAAAGGTTTGGTTACTTGGATATTATATATATATTATAAGTTTCTAGTCCAATAACATAACAAGAACATCATATAAGTCATGCATGAGGTAGGAAGATAAATCTTCCATTTAGGAACCTCTTTTGTATTCACAAATACACATGTTGTCATGGACACCAAGGATGGTCATGAACATACATTAAGGAATGAAAATAAACTCTATCTAATAAGGAAAACAACAAGTGATGTGTGGATTTGCAAGTAGGATAGCCCAAGCTAACCATATAATCACACAACTTCAAGTTCAAGACTTGTTCATCACTTGTGGGTTAAAGCCCTATTAAAACAGAAAGTTTTGTGAGGATTAAACCTCTGGATTTACA
This sequence comes from Helianthus tuberosus, assembly GCA_030545235.1. Classification (NCBI taxonomy): domain Eukaryota; kingdom Viridiplantae; phylum Streptophyta; class Magnoliopsida; order Asterales; family Asteraceae; genus Helianthus; species Helianthus tuberosus. Next base: position 65,604,038 of record CM060369.1, read on the forward strand.
TGTCACAACCTTTTTTTAAGCTCAGATAATCATGGTCTTGATTAGTGGCATAAGGACATAGGAATGTGTTGAGAAATATCAAGTTTAAGCAAGTTTAACAAGTATTTACACAAAACAGAAAGTTTTCTTGCACTTTTCACCTTATTTGGTTGATGATTCAGCCTTGGTTTACCATGGATAACCTGTGGAAACACACCTAAGGTTTTTCCAAGTGCAAAGAAGAAAGAATGAGTGAAAAAGATGAAGTAAAAGTGAAGCTAGGAAAGTGTGGGAATGAGTTGGCTTTTATAGGGAAAGATTAGGTTAAGTGGTTGAGTGATATTAATGCAAGAAACACAAATAAAACATCAGAAATCGCCCAATCCCGTAGCTGCTGGAGGCATTTTACGGATTCGACTACGTCGCGGGGCGCGACCGAGAAGGTGGGTGGGGCCGCGGGCCGCGAGCCATGATGCTCGATGATTTTGGTTGATATTTTGACATGTTTGGTCCATGCACTTCCATATTTGACGTTTTTAATGTGTTTTAGGGTGGGTTAAGTACAAAGTATCATATATAAGGGTATGTAATGCATTTAAACTATAAAAATGTTGGGATTGAACCCTATCAGAGGAACAGATAATGTAAAGCCAAAACTGGATCAAAGCAGTGGATCCAGAATAAGCAGACGTTTACAGTTGGTTCATGCAAATCTCTCCCCTTGAAAGTGGTTTCATATCTGCTGACCTCCTATCTGCTGATCATACTAAGTGCTGACCTACAACTGCTGCTTTATATCTACTGGCCAATGTCAAAGACTGATGGAAGACCAAAGCTCCGTTGACTCAATCTACTGCCTTGGGTCAAGTACTGCTGATCCGGACAAGCACTGCTGGGTTCACAGCAGTGGAAGGATGCAGCAGCAGTTTAAGTGTCTTTTATGTAATATAATGTAATAGCAGTAGTTTAGTACATCAGTGTTTATAGATCAGTAGTTAGAGTTTGTTAGGAGGTTAGATGTCACTTTCATGGTGACGTCAGCTAAGATGCTCAGTGGTTTGCAAGTGCCTATAAATAGTTCAGTACTTTGTACTGTTCTATTAGCTCTTTTGATCAATCGTCTTCTTTGCACGAACAAACTACTGAGCTCTGGCTGAGGGGGAGTTTGCATTCTTACATCAATCATTGTAATCGTTGTTGAAACAAATTCAATCATTCGGTTCTTTGTGAAAAGATGTTTGATAAAAGTATTACTCTCGTTTGATTGTATGCAAAGTTTGCTTTCATCTTATTTCCGCTGCACAACTCTTTCATTTCCATCTTAATTACAAATGAAAATACAATAAAAAAGAAACTCAGATCCAACAATTGGTATCAGAGCTTGGACAGTCAAATTTGATTTAACAATCATTTAGACGTAAATAGTTCAGCTCATAACAGTTGATACTGATCGTTTGTTCGTCCGTTGAAAAACAGAGCAAGGATAAATCACCATTAAAGTTGATTTCTCAGTGTCTGTAAAACAACAAGAATGACGTCACAATCTCAGGATGATAAAAACAACATCGGCTCACTTTTTAAACCACCTATGCTAAAAAGAAATGAGTACAACATCTGGCAGAGGAGGATGGGTCACATCCTCGCTCAACAAAGCACAGGTTGTTGGAGGTCTGTCACCTTTGGTCCTCATGTTCCTTCAGTGCCAAGCGCTGAAGATGCTAAAAAGTTCGTTCCAAAACCAGTTGAAAATTACACCGAAACTGATTTTCAAAAGATCGAACTAGATGCTAAAGCGTTTAGCATCATAGCATCAGCGCTGCCCAATGAAATATATGCTGGACTGTTACACTGTAACAGTGCCAAAGAATTGTGGGACGCACTTAAGGAACAGTTTGGAGGTACTGAAGAAGTCATAGAAAACAATAGGGAAATCCTGAACCAACAGTATGAAACATTTTGTCATGTTAGAGGTGAATCACTGACTCAACAATTTGAGCGGTTTAGTTGTCTCATCAGTGAACTGAGGCTTGTTAATACTACCTTTACAAACTCGACTCAAAATAGCAGGTTCCTCAGGTCACTGCCCAAAAAATGGGACACTATAGCCTTTGTCACCAGAAATTCAACTGAGTTCAAGGATCTGACCTTGACCCAACTCCATGGTCGACTCCTGACCTACGAAAGGGAGTTGAACCAGAAAAGGAAGTTACAAGAGTCAGGAAAATCCGTTGATGATTACACATTCGGTAATACTGCTCTTCTGGGTCAAGAAGAATCTGGGAGCAGTGGTAAGGATCAGGGTTATGATCACTTCATTGACATAACTGCTGGTGCAAATTTTAACAACCCTGATCCTCACTCTGCAAGTTATGCATTCACTGCAAACGAAAACCAGATGTCAGATAATTTAAGCTTTGAACTAAATGATTTGCAACATTTTGATCCCACTGATTTAGAGGAAATGGACATCCTGCACCAACTGGCTTTGCTAAGTGTTAGAACTAGCAACTTCTACAAAAGAACAGGGAGAAAATTCCCAGGTTTGCATGGGAATCTAAGGGTTGGGTTGGATAAATCGAAAATCAAGTGCTACAAGTGTAATAGGTTGGGACATTTCGCTAGGGAATGTAGGAGTCAAAATACTGGTCCCATAATTACTCATCCTAGCTCAAATCCTAGACCTCAAAACCAAAACACTGTGCATTATGCCCAATATGCCCCAGCAGCTCAAGTGAACACTGCTCACTATGCTGCTGCCCCTGTGCCAGTACATTATGTCCAAACTACTGTTCCACAAATCCAATATGTTCAAACCCCTGTTCCACAGGTACAAGTGCAACCTGTTGCACCTCAAACCACTGCTCCAGCAGCAGCAGAACCAGATCAACAAAGTTTTTTCACACAAGGGTTTGTTGACTGGAGCAGTATGCCTGATGATCTTTGTGATGAAAATTTTGCACTCTATGCTTCTAATGATTCTTCACATGATGAGTTTTGTTTGATGGCACTAGAGTCAATACAGGAGGGGGTTGAAGCTGAGGAGGAACAGCAGTGCTTTGAAACAGTGGAAGAGGTGATTGAAGCAGTGATTACTGCTGTGGCTGATGAAGTACTGTTGGAAGAAAGTTCAGGTACTCTGATTGAACCAATGACAGATCCATGGTCCATAGAGGACAAAGAAGAAGAGAAAGAAGAAAAGGCTGGTGAAAAGAAGGTAAGAGCTGATGATGATAAAGATCATCAATGTGATTGTGCAATGATGGCAGCTGCCAAGGTATCTCCTCAAGTTCTTGAAAAACTGTGTTCAGACAATTGCATAATTGCTTTTGCTAACATCAAAGAGGTGAATGAAAACCTTCGGGATAAAATCTTAACTGATGAGGTCAAATTTGAAAGCTCTTTAAAAGAACTTAAAAACAAATTGACTGAAAAAGAAAAAGAAATCAGCTGTTTAAAAGAAGAGCAAAGTATAACCAAAACCCAACTTCAAACTATGGTAGAAAAATACCAAGTTTGCAAAAAGGAGTTGGAGTCTGCCCAGATTACTTGTGAAAGATGGGTGGAATCCTGCAAAGGATATGAGGTTATGCTTGAAAAACAGAGAAAAAGCAATGTGAAGTTTGGGGTTGGGTATAGAAAATATGATGATGAAAACACTGCTTTTGAAAACTCTGTTCAAACCACTGATGAAGCTACTGAGCTTATCCCCACAAACAAGAATGGCCAAGAAGTGAAAATCACTGACAAACTTGGTAACAAAATCACACTTAACAGACCAATGGGTTCCTCCACTTTCAAGGAGCTTGAAGATCATCAGTTTAAACCAAAATGGTCTGATGAGTGTGATATTCTTGAAAATTTCAAGCCAATGGACTTTACATCAATTGATGGTGCTAAAGCTCCAAAAGCTAAAGTCATACCTCTCAAAGATATCCCAGCAGTGGTTAAAACCTCTGCTGCAAAGGAATCTGAAAAGAGAAAGAAGAAAGAAAAAATTGATAACTTGTTTTGTGAATTCTGTGAGAAAAGGAATCATCTAACAAAAGACTGTTTCCACTTAAAAGCTTATGATCTAAACAAAACAAGTGTCATTGTTTCAGCAGAAAGCTGCATTGTCTGTGGGAAAACAAACCACAAAACTCAAGCATGTGTGTACCTCAAAAACTTTGATGTGAAAAAGAATGAGTACATGGCTAAAACATCCTTGAGTCCACCATCATCCTCATCATCTGTCAAATTCACCAAGAAACAACCACTGTTTGTGCCAGTACAAACAGCTGTTACAAAACAGCTGAACCAAACATCTGTCAAAAGAGATGTTCAGGTTACTGATGCACCCCCTGCCAATCAGTTCAAAAAAGGCAGAGAAAAACAGTCTTACCAAAGGATTCCACACGTTTATGAGGCCTACAAAAGGCCCTCTAAACCCAAAGTGAGCAGGCATCCTTTTGGTTACCAGCAGATGATTGGTCAGGACCCACAACAGTGGTTAGAGAAACATTGTCCTAAAACAGTTCAAACCCCTGACCTAACCACTGTCCATTATCTTGCATCCATTCCAGACACTGTTGAGACCCCATCCAAAGCCTTGTTGGCTTTGGAGACCTTAATGAACTAATTTTTTTACTTCATGTGCAGGGAGCTTCTGCATGCTTTGATAGTCTTTGGTATGTAGATAGTGGAGGCTCCAGGCACATGACAGGATGTAAAGCCCTCCTCAAAGACTTTAAAATCCATGGTGGGGGTGATATATCCTTTGGGAATAATAGTAAAGGGAAGGTTCTGGGGTCTGGTACAGTGCAATCTGGAAATGTAAAATTTGAAAATGTCAATCTAATAGACAATCTAAAATTCAACCTTCTGAGTGTGTCCCAAATGAGTGACAAGGGATTTGGGTCATTCTTCACAAAAGACTGTTGTAGGATTGTTGGACCAGAAATGGTCAAAAAGATTGAAGCAATAATTAAATCTGGTCAAACTAAACTTGTTGCTCAAAGAAGTGGCAATGTTTATGTTGTTGACATGTCAAAAGAGTGTCCCAGAGCTGATGCCTGTCTGTTCTCAGCTGCCTCTAACAAAGAGACAGAACTTTGGCACAGAAGGCTGGGACACACAAATCTTAAGACAATCACAGAAATTTCAAAAAATGGTTTGGTGAGAGGCCTACCACAAAAATTGTTTTCATGTCCTGAACATTGCATTTCCTGTTTAAAAGGAAAACAGCATAAAAGTTCTTATAAGTCCATTGAAGAGTCCAAAACAACCCAGTGTCTGCAAATGCTACACATGGATTTGTTTGGCCCAGTTCAAGTCATGAGCCTTAAAAAGAAAAGATATTGTTTGGTTATTGTTGATGACTTTTCTAGGTTCACATGGACTTTCTTCTTGCACTCAAAAGATGAAACTGCAGGCATTTTGCAAGACTTTGTAATACAGGTTGAAAAGCAATTTGACCTTCCAGTAAAAAGCTTCAGGAGTGACAATGGCACAGAATTCAAAAATAGGGAGTTGGATGCCTTCTGTGTGAAGAAAGGGATTGTAAGGCAGTACAGCATCCCAAGAACACCAGAGCAGAATGGGGTAGTGGAAAGGAAGAACAGAACTCTGATTGAGGCTGCCAGAACCATGCTTGCAGATTCAGGTTTGCCTTTAACTTTCTGGGCAGAGGCAGTAAACACTGCTTGCTATGTTCAGAACAGAGTTTTAATAAACCCCAGGCACAAAAAGACTGCCTATGAAATTCTGTATAAAATTAAACCACTGATCTCATATTTCAAAGTGTTTGGCTGCCCATGCTTTATTTTGAATTTAAAAGATTCCATTTCAAAATTTGCAGCCAAAATTGATTGTGGTTATCATCTGGGATACTCAACCACTGCCAAGGCCTACAAAGTGTTTAATACACGGACCAAGGCAGTGGAGGAGACTTTGAATGTTAAGTTCAATGAACTTTCGTCAATGAAAATCCCAGCAAATCCTGCAGATCTGTTTGATCTTGAAAAATTCACTTTTGAAAATACTGCTGTCAAGACTAACAGTGCAGGTCCATCAGAGGATACAACACCAGACTATGGGTATGAAATCATCATCCCTCAAAGGTCTGCCACAAAGGGAAAAGCATCAGCTGTTCAAAACAGTTGTCAAAGCTCTACCACTGCTACCTCAACAATTGTTGACCAAAGTAGCCCATCAACCACTGCTTCCACATCCTCAAACACTGCTGACAAAAGTCCTCAAACAGTGGATAAAAGCCAGCAGTTGTCCACCTCATTACCTCCTATTCCACCACCTTTTGAAACCACTGCTGGATCATCAAAGTCCCCAGCAGTGGTTAGCTCAGATGATACACATTTGCAGCCTTCACCAACCAATGCCATCATACCATACCAAGGAGATTTAATCTTCTTGAGATCTCATCCACCTGATCAAATCATTGGCAACATAAATGAAGGGGTGCTCACAAGAAGCCAAACCCAAAACATTTGTCTTTTTTCTGGTTTTCTATCACTCCATCAGCCAGTCAAGTACCAAGAGGCACTGAGAGACAACAGCTGGGTAGAAGCCATGCAAGAGGAGCTCCAACAGTTTAAAAGACAACAAGTATGGGAGCTTGTACCACTGCCAGAAGAGGCTAGTCCCATTGGCACAAAGTGGGTCTTCAAGAACAAAACTGATGAAAGGGGTATTGTTGTCAAGAATAAAGCCAGGCTTGTGATTCAAGGTTACAGACAGGAAGAGGGGATTGATTATGATGAAACATTTGCCCCTGTTGCAAGATTAGAAGCAATTAGACTGTTCCTGGCCTTTGCTGTCAACCACAATATGAAGGTGTTTCAAATGGATATCAAAAGTGCTTTCCTCTATGGTACAATTCAAGAAGAGGTGTATGTTTGTCAACCTCCAGGTTTTGAGGATCCATTTTATCCAGATCATGTCTACAGGCTAAACAAAGCCTTGTATGGCTTGAAACAAGCACCAAGAGCCTGGTATGAAACTCTTTCCAACTTCCTACTCTCAAATGGTTTCAAACGAGGTACCATTGATAAAACACTGTTTTTAAAATGGAGAGGGAAGGATTTAATGATTGTCCAGATTTATGTGGATGACATTATTTTTGGAAGCACATGTAACTCAATGTGTGAAGAGTTTAGAGAACTCATGACAGCTGAGTTTGAAATGAGTGCAATGGGTGAGATGCAATGCTTTCTTGGTCTCCAAGTACAGCAATTGCAAAATGGAACTTTCATTCATCAAAGCAAATATGCTAAAGAACTTTTAACCAAATTTGATATGAATGATTGTAAACCATGCAGCACACCCATGGCAACAAATAAGCTGGTCATGTCTGATGAAAAAGATGAGCTGATTGACCAAACACTTTATAGAAGCATGATTGGGTCTTTATTGTACCTAACTGCATCTAGACCAGACATCATGTTTGCAACATGTGTCTGTGCAAGAAGTCAATCAGCTCCCAGAAAATCAAATCTCATTGCTGTAAAAAGGATCTTCAGATACATAAAAGGTGCTCCCACACTTGGTATCTGGTATCCAGCTAATGGGAACATCAAGCTTTCAGGTTTCTCAGACAGTGACTTTGCTGGATGTCACACCACAAGGAAGTCCACATCAGGAGGGTGCCAGTTTCTAGGTGACTGCTTAGTTTCTTGGCAAAGCAAAAAGCAAGCAGCTGTTTCGACATCCACTGCTGAAGCTGAATACATTGCTGCTGCAAGCTGTACAGCCCAACTCCTGTGGCTTCAAAATCAGTTGCTGGATTTTGGTATCACTGCCTTAAAGACACCACTCATGTTGGACAGTCAGGCAGCAGAAAATATCATCAAAAATCCAGTTTCCCACTCAACCACCAAACATATTGACATCAGACATCACTTTGTGAGGGACTGCTATGAAAAAGGTTTGATTTCTCTGCATCATGTCCCAACTAAAGACCAGCTGGCTGATGTGCTCACAAAAGCACTTGATACAGCCACTTTTGAAAGTTTGGTCTCTAGGATTGGGATGCTGAACATGGAATAACAAGCAACATCTTGTTTTTCTATGAATAAAAGCAACAAAATGTTTTCAGAAAATCAAAACTCCATCCTTAAAAATAGTTAAAAATGAAAATTTTTCATTAAGTCCTTAAAAGTCTGCCATTAACCACTGATTGTTCAAAAGTCTGCTATACTTCAAAAGTCTGTCCACTGCTGAAAGTCAACCCCTGCTCTCTCATTATTTTGATAAACTCTGTTGTTCAAAAGCAGTGTCTTATCCACTGATATGCTATCCACTGATAGTAAAAATCATCCACTGCTTTCATACCACTGCCTTCATCAGTCACTTTCAACAAAAGTACTGTCCTTCACTTTCAACAGGGGTTGTCACGTGGACAGTACATATTGGTCAGACCTTTTGTAACGGCTGCCACCTCAGCATTCACTTTCTTCCCTATAAAATCCCCCACTCACCACCAAAACAGGGTTTTACTGTCGAATTGAATTCTTAAAAATTCTCTTCTCAAAGCAGTTTTTCTTCACACTTCTTCACAAATTCCTTCGATCAATCATCCTCAAAATGACAAAATCAAAGAAATCTTCAAAACCCTCATCCAAGTCATTCTCGAACACAGCCTCCCAAAAGGCAATCTCCACTGAAATTCCACATAAACCATCTCACAATCTCCTGGGTCTTCTCACAAAACCAGGAACCACCAACGTGTTCGATTCCATCATTGACATCATGGCAAAATCAAAGTATAAAACTTTGTTCATCGCCGATGCACCAATCTATTTGGCGACCCAGAGGGAGTTTTGGAAGAATGCAACCCTTGAAAAACAAGGAGTCACTGCAACCACCATAAACTCTTCTATAAAGGGTAAAGCTGTCCAAATCACGCCACAATCCATTTCAGAAGTCTTTCAACTCGATGATCAAGAAGGTAAAATCTCTTTCACTAAAAACGAGTTGCAAACTGACTTCATTGAGAGAGGGTATGAATCCACAATGATGAAGAAAATTACCTTAGAAAAAGGTTATTTTCCTTCTGCAACCAGATTTTTATTTCATACCCTCCTACTATGTGTTTCAAACAAAACCACTTCTTTTAATGAAATCCCTTTAAAGATTCAAAATCTGGGATATGCTATTCTTCAAGGAGAAAATTTTAACTATTCTCGGGAAATTTTTAAAGATTTGGTTAATAATGTTGAAACAAAATCATTCTTACTGTTTCCAAGGTTTTTAAGTTACTATTTTTCAAAGAAATTCAGTAAGGATGATTTAGCTGTAATAAACCAGGGTGATCCTACTCAAATAAACAGTTTAACTACTGAAACTTTTTCAAGGATGTTAGCACCTTGCAAAACACAAGCAGGGGTGCCTGAGCAGATTTTAGCAGTTACAACTGCTCCTCAGGTATCTGCTGCTGAGCCCACTGCTCAAGGTGATCAAAGCAGCAGCACAATTGTTTTGAAACCCACACCTAAAATCACCAAAAAGCCAACAAAAAGAAAATCACAAAAACCCCCCAAACCCCTCAAAAAGGCATCTCTGGAGGATGAGATACCAGAGCTCCTGCCAGTGACAACACAAAAGTCACAAGAAACCACTGCTGCTACTTCCTCACAGCAGTTGGTACAAATATCTCAAACCATAACCGAAACTCCTCCTGTTTCTTCACAAAAAGAACAGGTTGTACAAATAGGGTCTCCACATCATGATGCTCTGGAAACACTCGTTTCTATCATCCACAGTCCAATGCCCGGGACACATCCTATTTCTACACCAACCATCACACCCACATTTCCCTCACCAATAAAACCACTGTTGGATGCAATTGATTTGAACCAGGCATTATCCAGTCCTTCTCAATCACCTATTAATGAGAATATACCTCAACAACTGACTGGGTCTGATGTATCAATCTTTGCTAACCCACCAACACAACCTGAGGAGGTTACACCCCTTGAGTTACAAGTAACTCTTGGTGGTATTCCAAGTGAAGCAGCCACTACAACTGTTACACCCACTGGGTTACATTTGGACAGTGGTTACATTCATAAGACTTCCTTGGAGGCAATTCCTTTTATAGCACCTCTGCCAACCACCAGTGGATTTATTTATCCTACTGGCAACATCAAAAGGTTGTCAAGTGTTGAAGGAAGAAGACCCCAGTACCAAGACAAAGGGGCATCAGTGGTTAATGTTTGGAGTATATTCCCTGCATCTACCACTGATAAAACCACTGCTAGTGGGAAATCAGATGATCCCATTAATTTGGGTGATGGTTTAAAGTACCAGAAATTGACGGATCGTATCGCAAAACTTGATAACTCTGTTGCAGAACTCAAAGATATGCTACAACAGGTGTTACAAGTTCAGAAGGTACAATCAACTGCTGTTCCATCTCAAGCACCTGCTCCACAACGGACACCTGCTACAAATGAGCTCTGGAATCAATTTCAATCTTTTCTCCAACAACAGGCACAATTAGCAGATCAGCAACATGAAAAACATGTCCAACAGCTGAGAAATGCAATGGAGTCAAGGTTCAAAAACACTCAGGCTAATTTAAAGGCTCTCAAAACTCAGATCTTACACACCACTGGCACTGCTCCTCCAAAAGTCCGCTACATTTATCAACTCCCAGACGATAATGCCAAAAAGGGGGAGAAAATGAAGGAGTGGAAACAGAAGGGTATAGAAGATGGTCTTTATCTTGAACCAGAAAATTCAAACATGACCAAACAGATCCCTCTGCTAGATGGTAGTAAGAAAATTGATGTGACAATAAATGCACTAGCTGAAGCAGCTGCAAGTGTGAAAAGAGATAGAGAGGCCAAAAGGAAAGCCAGGGTGGAAAGAATGGATCATCCAGATCAGGGTACTTCTGGGTCAAGGGATCATGAAAATCCTGTTGAGGAAAAGAAGAGGCCTACTAGAAAAGTAAGGCAACCCAAATCCATTCCAACCAGACGTTCAAAGTCTGCTCACAAACCACCATACAAAACAGCTGATGCAACAGGAGTTACAAAAACCACTGCTTGCCAAACAGTTGTTCCATCAACACACACCACTTCAACACACACAACATCTACTGCTTTACCATCATCACCACCAAAACCAACACCTGCTGACACACAGCAGAAGACAGCAGATGTTATAACATCTGTTGTTATGACAGCAGTGGTTGAAACACCAGTTGTTTCAACAACTGTTAGTCAATCACAATCCACTGCCACTACATCTACAACCACTGTTCCATTCAAAACATCATCAGTCTCTCCTAAACCAAAAAGGAGAAGGCTAATTTTAAAAGATGATGACACACCTCCATCACCAACATCTTCAAAATCTTTAGCTCTTGTCACAATACCAAAACCTGTTCCTCTCTCTTCAGTTCCAATGTACAAGCCCTTACCTCCTGTAGGTGTTCAATTTCCTCTTGAACTAGCAGCTGTTAGAGATGAAATAAAATCCTTCTACTATGAGGATGACCCTGCCAAAAGGAGGTTGCCATCAATAAAAGGATATCCTTGGCCTAAAAATGTTGATGAATACTTGGAAATCAAAGCCAAGCAAGCAGAGGATATCTCAAAAAGAAACACACAAGGGAAGTCTGACAAAGAAATTTCAAGAAATTATCAATATTTGCTCACACAAGTCAGATCCCTAGAGCAATTTGCAAAAAATGTTAGTCAACAAATTTCTGAAAGAGCAGCTGAATCTCTGAAGAAAGACTACATTGAAAGCATCATGGCTCACAAAAAGTACAAAGGAGAGAGATATATGTACAAAGAGTGGACTGTTCCTGAGCTTGAAGATGAAGCTGCAAGAATTCAAGACATGATAAAAAGGAAGGTCACTCACACTCCTCCTAACTGGGCAAAATTTAGAAAGAATGTACCTGACAAACAGGAAGAGCTGAAGAGGATGAAAGAGGAATTGGTAGCAGCTGATTATGGTAACAAAAGACAAGTTGCTAGATGGAAAGAAGATATGGTCAGGGCTACTTACAAAAAGTTGGAACAATTAAGAAAGAAAGATCCCACAGTTCCTGAAAAGCCTGACTATCCTGAAGCAGCGGTTTCAAAAAGACCTTCAAAGCTGCAAATCAGGAGATCCACAGCTCCAGTTGGTGCTACCATCTACAAAAGAAGGCCACACAAACAACTGATTGCTGAAACCATCAAAGAGTTAATGGAAGGTGAAGACCTTGGAAAAGAGGGTATAAAGAAAATGATCATGGAAACTCTTGGTTTGGATCAAACTGCAAGTACTGCTCAGCCAGTCATGAATAGGCCAGCCTCTCCAAATACTTCTGCAAATAAACATCTCCCAAGAAACCCACCAGGCTCAAAAATACAAAAGTGGGAAACTGACAAACAGACCTGCGTATTGACTTTGCTCAGGTCTGGTGGAGGAGTGGAGAAAATATCAAGGGAACAAGCTCTTGGCCTGAGTCTTGAAGATTTGCAGGATCTCCTTGATCTTCCACTCAGCAGGGATGATGAAGATACAGATGCCCTAGACTTTGAATTACAATTCAAAGGTCAGATAAGGGAGCTGTTGTTGAGGCAATAAAGATTTCCACAAATAATGAAGAGTTTTGGCATTATCTGTTCCAGGGGGAGATTGTTGGGATTGAACCCTATCAGAGGAACAGATAATGTAAAGCCAAAACTGGATCAAAGCAGTGGATCCAGAATAAGCAGACGTTTACAGTTGGTTCATGCAAATCTCTCCCCTTGAAAGTGGTTTCATATCTGCTGACCTCCTATCTGCTGATCATACTAAGTGCTGACCTACAACTGCTGCTTTATATCTACTGGCCAATGTCAAAGACTGATGGAAGACCAAAGCTCTGTTAACTCAATCTACTGCCTTGGGTCAAGTACTGCTGATCCGGACAAGCACTGCTGGGTTCACAGCAGTGGAAGGATGCAGCAGCAGTTTAAGTGTCTTTTATGTAATATAATGTAATAGAAGTAGTTTAGTACATCAGTGTTTATAGATCAGTAGTTAGAGTTTGTTAGGAGGTTAGATGTCACTTTCATGGTGACGTCAGCTAAGATGCTCAGTGGTTTGCAAGTGCCTATAAATAGTTCAGTACTTTGTACTGTTCTATTAGCTCTTTTGATCAATCGTCTTCTTTGCACGAACAAACTACTGAGCTCTGGCTGAGGGGGAGTTTGCATTCTTACATCAATCATTGTAATCGTTGTTGAAACAAATTCAATCATTCGGTTCTTTGTGAAAAGATGTTTGATAAAAGTATTACTCTCGTTTGATTATATGCAAAGTTTGCTTTCATCTTATTTCCGCTGCACAACTCTTTCATTTCCATCTTAATTACAAACGAAAATACAATCAAAAAGAAACTCAGATCCAACAAAAAACAATTATAAAACAAGTATACATAAGCATGGATGTCGAGAATAAGTATCGTATTCGCATAAATTGAGCATATAAGTCACGTGTTTGTAAGTTTAACGTGTTTTGCATGAATCAAGGATAAAGTATCACATGTTTAAATGATTCAAACGTATGAACATGTACGAAATGTGTATAACATGAATGTAAAGGAATACGAATTTTATTATGATCCAAGTATCGGATTTTACAACGATTATAACGAAAAGACGATTACAAGACTACAAGACATCCAAACATAGAAATACAAACAATGCTTTCTAATTATGGAAAGTACGAAGAACCAGGGCGTTACAGTCTCCCCTCCTTTAGGAAATTTCATCCTGAAAATTATTCAAGAGGAAGACCTCGGAGAAAAGCACTTTGGCTAAAAGGATGATTGTCTAAATCGAGGCTTGGGAAGCTACAAAAAGCGAGGCATTACAAACACATCTACCCTGACGTTGGAAATAGAGTTCCACCCGGAACCCCCTTCCATTCCTTATCCGGACCCGATACTGGATCCTGACATACGTCCTGGTCACCTGCACCCTGAACCCAACTGGAATCAAACATAAACAACCCAAATTTCAGGTTTCATACAGTGACAACCCGAACTTTTATAGTTAGTGTTGCCTAATTCCATGATCGTTTAACTAGTATTACTACGTTCCACTGGTCAGTATATGTTGAAATCATGTGTACGCCATATTAAAGTTACGGAGTTGTATTTGATTGTTATCGATGGTGCAAGAGTAGTTCGAAAACATTGTCTACAATGGACCGAAAATACTCCTTTGTATTGTCTGACTTCCCTCGACCCAGCTCTTTGGAGCCCAAAATGGAACAAAACCCAAGTGGGTTCCTTGTTGCAAATCATACACAATGTAGTATAGGGTTCTCATACATCTCTCATAAACACATAGAAACAGACCCTAGTACTCCTCTCTTACTCTCTCTCTCTCTTGATGATCGACGGCAAACTACCCCCATCGAAGCACACCTTCCCTTTCTGATCAGTCTCTCTTGTCTAGCAACACTCATCTTTCGGTTAGTATGTTTGTACTCGTTTTAATCCTGATTGATTGTTCACGGTTGCGTGCGGTTTGTTATTAGATTGCATTGATGTTCATGAGTTCTTGTGTGATCTAGGGTTGCTAGAATTATGTTTCCTTATGGTTATGATAGTATAAATATTGATTTATGCCCACTCTATGTGATGATGGTAATAAGCTGATGAGTTCATATGATCCAACCTGGATGTTTTGATTATGGTCACTAGATCGATCTCAATTGTAGGCCGTGATACGGTGGGATAAACAAGCCTTGTTGTGCATTGATATTAACTGTTTTGATTGTGAGATGCATGATAAATTATATTCATGAGTTTGATAAGGATGAATGTTGCTAATGGATTAGAGTTCATATCATTGATTACGAAGGTTGCTTGATCTTGTGATAATTGATATACATAACTGATTCAATCACATAACTGGTTGGGCCGAAATTAGTGGAGTGTTATGGGGAGTTATGGGGAGTTATGGGAAGTTTGATTGGGCTAATCGCACAACATCGGCTGGTCGCACAAGGGAGGGTGGATCGCATAACCCCCTTTAAGCCGATGCAACTGGGCCACACACACACATGTACATAGTTTATAATTGGGCCGAATAGTAGGTGATCAGTATAATGAACCGCACAAGTCTAGTGAGTCACACAAGCACTTGGGCTTTTGTACATTCTGGGCCGAACACATTGGGTAATCGCTCAAGTTGTTTGGGTCGGGTTATGTTTGGATCGCACAAGTTTGGTCCAGTCGTACAAGATGCATCGAGTCGCACAAGATGCGTCGAGTCGCACAAGATGCATTGAGTCGCACAAGTCTTTGAATGGACGAGTAACTGGGCCGCACATTTTAATCATAACATACACTTGTGTACTTTACGTTTGGACTGTTATGTGGTATGTGAAAATAACTTGCATGTTAGTTTGTATGTTATTGAATGTGGACTTGTGATATGAACCTTTGTACATGCAAAACATCTGATATGAGTTACTGGATGAGGTGCGAGGTGTGCAATGTGATAATTATGTGATAGTATGATATATGTTACTATTGGATTTCATGAACGGCTGTTATAACTCTTATGATGAGGTGTGTATGCTACGTGTGTAATGTGAATGTGAATGTGGAATATGTGACTTAACAACCTATAAACTGATTGTCTTCTGGTAACCACGGTAGGGTTTGATTGACCAACTGGGAAAAGGTAATGTAACGTAACATACCGAGCAATTTAAGGTGAGTTCACTTCTCTTGAGCATGCGTCCCGGTGGGTGCGACAGTCAAATGGGTATTCCTGAGAGGAATAAGTTTTTGGGGAAATCAGTGGGTATTCCTGTGGGGAATAAGTCTTTTGGGTAAAACTGGGATGTTGGATAATACACTCACTCCTATCACCATTAAGTCCCATCTTGTTTGTTACCTGAGAGGTAACGGGGTATTAGTTGGTAGCGCTATCTAGGTTTGGCACCCTCACCCCGTACCTAAGAGGACGGGTGTGAACTAATGACCCAGTCATGCCCAATGCTTTGATAGGGGCATTGGGGAAAGGGCAAAAATCATCTGGAGCCATCTAGTACGGTATCGAGTTATTATCAACATTACTTTCGGAATTGTTATTAAACTGGATTAAACACTTGGTAACCAAATGTTTTCATAAAACCATGAACTCACCAACGTTGTCTGATACACTTGTGTGCATGCTCGCAGGTTATAGATATGTGTGGATGTGGAACTTACTGTATGGGATGCTGGAGTGGTCATGGGTCGAGATACATGGAAACTTGAAACAAGATTAGTTGGTTACATACGCTTTGGTTTTGATTAAACTTGTAATATGCTTCCGCTGAACACAACGAGTTATAAATAATGTTTTGTAACACTTTATCTTAATGAATGAAAGCTTTATTAAAAATCTTGTATGAGTTCAATGTGATTGGTGGCTTGATCCTGGTACATCACACGCCCCGCGGGGGTTTCCGCTTGGGGTATTTTTGGGGGTGTGACAGTTTGATATCAGAGCCACTGGTTATAGTGAACATGGTTTCAAAAATGTTTTTATAAAACCAGACTATAACCGAACAGCTCTAAACACGTGAGCACGACCATGACACTCAGCTCCAGATTGCAAGGTTCGTCTTTTTCACCTGTTGAATACATTACATGACTAGTGTACACTTGTTGATGATGTAGCATACTGACACACACTCATCACTATAGCATAATTACATAAATTGCTTGTTTACATTATGAAGCTTTGTCTGTATGTCGTAGTCCTAGGATTTCTTTGATCTTATCATTTTGATAACCTCCGTTCGACATCTGACTTTGAAGAACCATTTGACATGAGTTAGGAGGAACTGAGATGAGCATGCAAAACACAATATTATTGTGGGTGCACACATAATAATAATGTGGGGTGCATGTGAGTCCTAGTGAGGCTTAACAAGTGAAAAAGGGGTTCTGTTCCATTATTCGATCAACTGAGAAACATAACAAATCTATTGGAGTCATAGCAGTGGTTGTCTCCTACTCGAACGCGATCTTTTCACTTCTCTCTGAATTCTTACAAATCCCGATGCTAACGAGTATCACCTAAACATTCATCTGAACGTCTAGCGAACTATGTAGAATGTTAGGTGTTGGTACGAACGTCACTGAGTTGGATGTCACAGCGTCGAATGATTGGTCTATACTTTTCTCGCTTTTCTTCGTTTATTGGAACTTAACATATTGACGCCTTAGATCCTGAAGTGCTACCACTTCTGCAACTCTCTAGCAACATATCGTGTGTTACTCAAACAACTTGCAAGATCGATCGAAAAGAGGATGAGCGTAGTACCTTACCGACCTCAGTATTAGGACGACCCTGACTACCGGCAACGAACACCAACAAATTGACTTCAATCGAATCCTTAATCCTAATCAGCGACTTATCGGAGTCAACTCTTACGAACCAATCGGGACATAAACGATGACAGTTGACTATAGAGTGGAATGTGTAACTGCCCGCACAGTGAGTAGTGCCTTAGGATGTGACACGGAATGTGAAAGGATAGACCCTGTTGGTGAAAGGTCGTAGGACTCCGTTACAAGCAACGACATTAGAGGCAACAGTCACGGCGACATCAAGGTACTCGTAATCGTAGCCTACAGTATGGAAACGAAGGTGACTTCGATAAGGATTGACTGTTAAGTCAAAATGTTAACAACCAATGGAACAATGGCAGTATTGGGAATCCTCGTGATCGTAACAACAACACTAGTAGTGGTGCTCGCGGAAGGGCATTTAGGATTGGCGTAGGTGACGCCAGGCATAATAGCAACATGGTAGCTTATATGGGTAGCTAATCGCTTCGTCTCTGTTCTGTTTAACCCTGATGCTTCTTGAAACCGAACCTGTTGTGGAATCGCCTGATGGCAAGTCAATTGAAACCTCATATGTTCGTTGGGATGCAAACTCGACCTTGTGGGACAAGTGTTCGACATCGACCTTCCTTCTGCTACCCTTGATAGTTTTGATGCAGTAGTTAGTGCGGATTAGTTATCCAGATATCACGCAGATATACCCTGTGAGGAGAAAATTTTGCGTATCCCTCTCCCTATAGAAGAATCGTCGTCTGTCTACGGAGGGATTACCCCGCTATGTTAGCAACCGTTACTGATGATAAGGCTAAGGAAAAGAGGATCGAGGATCCACCAATTGTTCGTGATTCCTCTCGGTGTGCTACCTGAGGAACTATCCGGTATACTTCCACAATTGTAGGGAAGAATCTCAGTTTGATCTCGCACCAGAGGCAGCCCTGATTTCTCGTACTCCTTACCGTTTTGCACCAGTAGGGTTGCAAGAACTGCCTAATCAACTACAGGAACTGTTGGACAGGAGTTTTGTCAGACCTAGTTTTTCGCTTTGGGGAGCCCCAGTTATATCCGTGAAGATAAGCCTTTTCGTATGTGAACTGATTATTGAGAGCTCAACAAGGTGACAGTCAAGAACCGTTTGCCTCGACTATGTATTGACAACCTGTCGACCAGTTACGAGGGTCAAGCTCCCACTCGATGATTGACTAACGAATGAACTATCATCAGATGGAAATTCAAGGGGAGAATGTTCTTAAAACGGCATATCGAACGTAATGCGGCCATTGTGACCTTGTATTCCATGACCTTTGGGTTAATCAACACACCAGCAGCTTTATGGATCGCATGAATCAACCGTGTTTATTGATGACGTTTTGAATCATTTCCAAGAGAAAGGAACACCATGAGCGGCACTTGTATTTTATCTTAGAGCTCCTAGGGGAGGAGCAACTCCATGCGAAGTCTACCTAGGTGTGACTTCTGGACTCGAGAGGTACACCTTCTTGGTCAAATAGGCAACGAATTGGGAATACACGTGGATCTCGCTAAGATCCATTTTATTAGAAATTGATCGGCACCGAAGAGTCCTTTGGGGACACAAAAATTTCTTGGTCTCGCCAGATACTATCGCAGATTCATCGCGAAATTTTCGAAGATCGCGTCGCTTTAAACCTCTTTAGCACAGCAGGGTGCTGTGTATTCGTGAGAGACAAAATAGGAGGACGTCTTCTTAGCTTTTTGAATCCTAACTTTCCAATGTACGGAGCACCGTCTTTACCCGAGGGTACGGGCGATCTAGTGGTATACCATGACGGTTCGAATCAGAGTCCCAGTTACACGCTGATGCAACACGAGAAGGTGAGGGCTTATGTAGTGGATTTACAACAAGAATTGCACGAGTCACAACCTGCGGGGGAAGCCATGGTCTTTAGAGTTAAGTTGGAGGCATTACTTGGACGGTACCAAATACACTACTTAGACCGATCACAAGGGCCTCCCGTGTACCCTTGCTTCGAAAGAACTAAACATGTGATGGCTTCGCTGGATGGAACTTTTGAATGATTTCGACTATGGAACCTAAACGCGTATGAGCTTGCAACTCATCATCGACTCTAGCCTACCCGATCAGATTTTCCCTGTCCAAATCGAAGCACTGAAAGAAGAGAATTTTCAAGTTGGTTCCATGCGGGGCATGGAGGAGCAACTTTTGGCAAGTTGGACGATATTCGCTACTTCATGGAACGAATATGGATCCTACTATACAACAACCGTAGGGAAACTTGGGTTGAGTGAAGCACACCGGCCTTGGTATTCTAGTCGTCTGGGTTTTGATAGGAGATATTAGAATCCATAACCTTGTACTGGCAACCGGGCATGAAGGCCCCCATAGCAAAGTATGTGTATGATGTTTGACTTGTGTGAAAGTCGAGGTGGAGTATCAGAAACCTTCTGGGTTGTGTCAGCAACCAGGAACACCCATTTGGAAATGGGAACAGACTGCCATGGATTTTGTCACTAGTCTACCTAAAACTCAAAACGGGAACAATATCACCTGGGCAATCGTTAATTGTCACACGTGACCAACACACTTTCTTGCAATCAAGGAAACTGACGAGTCTTCACAGCTTGTGAATATTCCGCTGAGAGAGGCGGTTTCTAGGCAAGAGGTGCCAACTTCTATTACCTCAGATTAGATCTGTGTTTACATTCGATTTGGGGCAGGCAGCACATAAACCCTTGGCTCACGTCTAAACATGAGCACGGCTTATCACCCTCAGACAGACAGTCAGAATGAAGGAACCATCCAGACACCCGAAGACATGCTGCGAGCATGTGTGATTAACTTTAATAAAGATTGGAACGACACTGACCTTTGGCAGAGTTTTACTGCAACGGTAAGCCGTTTTAGTATTCACGCAACTCCGTTCGTGGCATTGTATAGGCGACAATGTCGACCTCTTTGTTGGGCTGAGGTGGGTGCTAGCCTAATCACAAGTTCATGATTTGTACTCGAAACTCCGGAGAAGATCGTTTAAATCAGATATCGTATGGCGGCAGCGCATGACCGTCAGCAGGGCTGATAAGCGTAAGAAATCCTTAGAATTTGCTGTAGGCGATGGTGTCGTGTTGGAAGTCTCACCCTGGGAGGGTGTGTTACGTTCTGGGAGTCGCGACAAATTTAATCCACGATACGTTAATCCATTCAGAATTCTGGAAAGAATCGGTATAGTGGCCTATAAACTTGAATTGATTGATGTATTAGGTGATGTTCGTGATGTCTTTCATGTCTCTAGCCTAAAGCAACATTTGCCCATGAAACACCAGTAGTACCCTTACAAGAACCATAGATTGACGATAAGTTGTAGTGGTTGTGGAACCAAAGCACAGCCGAATTCCAGTTATGAGAGTTCGTTGGACCACAAGACATGGACCGGAGTCTACAAGGGAACGCGAGGACCAGATAAAGCTCAAGTATCCTAACCGGTTTGAAACTGTAGAATCAAATCCTGACGTAACTGGCGAATTTCGAGACGAAATTCCCTTTCAAGTTGGGGATGATGTGGCACCCGGAGAAAATCCACAGTCATCCTAAGCTATCACTCCTTTCTGTAGGGACTGCTTATCAAATTTCGGGACGAAATTTCTTTCAAGTTGGGGATGATGTGATAACCCGAACTTTTATGGTTAGTGTTGCCTAATTTCATGATCGTTTAACTAGTATTACTACGTTCCACTCGTCAGTATATGTTGAAATCATGTGTACGTCATATTAAAGTTATGGAGTTGTATTTGATTGTTATCGATGGTACAAGAGTAGTTCGAAAACGTTGTCTACAATGGGTCGAAAATATTCCTTTGTATTGTCTGACTTCCCTCGGCCCAGCTCTTTGGAGCCCAAAACGGAACAAAACCCAAGTGGGTTCGGCCCACTTGTTGCAAATCAAACACAAGGTAGTATAGGGTTCTCATACATCTCTCATAAACACATAGAAACAAACCCTAGTACTCCTCTCTCTCTCTCTCTCTTGATGATCGACGGCAGACTACCCCCATCGAAGCACACCTTCCCTTTCTGATCAGTCTCTCTTGTCTAGCAACACTCATCTTTCAGTTAGTATGCTTGTACTCTTTTTAATCCTTATTGATTGTTCACGGTTGTGTGCGGTTTGTTATTAGATTGCATTGATGTTCATGAGTTCTTGTGTGATCTAGGGTTGCTAGAATTATGTTTCCTTATGGTTATGATAGTATGAATATTGATTTCTGCCCACTCTATGTGATGATGGTAATAAGCTGATGAGTTCATATGATCCAACCTGGATGTTTTGATTATGGTCACTAGATCGATATCAATTGTGGGCCGTGATACGGTGGGATAAACAAGCCTTGTTGTGCATTGATATTAATTGTTTTGATTGTGAGATGCATGATAAATTATATTCATGAGTTTGATAAGGATGAATGTTGCTAATGGATTAGAGTTTATATCATAGATTAGGAAGGTTGCTTGATCTTGTGATAATTGATATACATAACTGATCCAATCACATAACTGGTTGGGCCGAAATTAGTGGAGTGTTATGGGAAGTTTGATTGGGCTAATCGCACAACATCGGCTGGTCGCACAAGGGAGGGAGGGTGGATCGCACAACCCCCTTTGGGCCGATGCAACTGGGCCACAGACACACATGTACATAGTTTATAATTGGGCTGAACAGTAGGTGATCACTATAATGAACCGCACAAGTCTAGTGAGTCGCACATGCACTTGATTTTGTACATTCTGGGCCGAACACATTGGGTAATCGCACAAGTTGTTTAGGCCGGGTTATGTTTGGATCGCACAAGTTTGGTCCAGTCGCACAAGATGCATCAAGTCGCACAAGATGCATTGAGTCGCACAAGTCTTTGAATGGACGAGTAACTGGGCCGCATATTTTAATCACAACATACACTTGTGTACTTGACGTTTGGACTGGTATGTGGTAGGTGAATATGAACTTGCATGTTATTGAATGTGGGCTTGTGATATGAACCTATGTACATGCAAAAAATCTGATATGAGTTACTGGATGAGGTGCGAGGTATGCAATGTGATAATTATGTGATAGTATGATATATGTTACTATTGGATTTCATGAACGGCAGTTATAACTCATATGATGAGGTGTGTATGCTACGTGTGTAATGTGAATGTGGATTATGAGACTTACCTACATATAAACTGATTGTCTTTTGGTAACCACGGTAGGGTTTGATTGACTAACTGGGAAAGGGTAATGTAACGTAACGTACCGAGTAATCTAATGTGAGTTCACTTCTCTTGAGCATGCGTCCCGGTGGGTGGGACAGTCAAATGGGTATTCCTGAGAGGAATAAGTTTTTGGGTAAATCAGTGGGTATTCCTGAGGGGAATAAGTCTTTTGGGTAAAACTGGGATGTTGGATAATACACTCACTCCTATCACCATTAAGTCCCATCTTGTTTGTTACCTGAGAGGTAACGAGGTATTAGTTGGTAGCGCTATCTAGGTTTGGCACCCTCACCCGTACCTGAGAGGATGGATGTGAACTAATGACCCAGTCATGCCCAATGCTTTGATAGGGACATTGGGGAAAGGGCAAAAATCATCTGGAGCCATCTTGTACGGTATCGAGTTATTATCAACATTACTTTCGGAATTGTTATTAAACTGGATTAAACACTTGGTAACCAAATGTTTTCATAAAACCGTGAACTCACCAGTGTTGTCTGATACACTTGTGTGTATGCTCGCGGGTTATAGATATGTGTGGATGTGGAACTTGTTGTCTGGGATGCTGGAGTGGTCATGGGTCGAGATACATGAAAACTTGAAACAAGATTAGTTGGTTACACACTCTTTGATTTTGATTAAACTTGTAATATGCTTCCGCTGAACACAACGAGTTATAAATAATGTTTTGTAACACTTTATCTTAATGAATGAAAGATTTATTAAATATCTTGTATGAGTTAAATGTGATTGGTGGCTAGATCCTGGTACGTCACACGCCCCGCTGGGGTTTCCGCTTGGGGTATTTTTGGGGGTGTTACATATACAACTGGAACAACTAGAATCAAGCATATACACACTTGAAAAACGCAAATTTCATTCAAAACTTACCCACAATGTGCAATGTGAATAAAATAACTGCGTATTGGCGCATGTTGGTGATGATCGGACCTGGATTGCCGGAGATGGTGGAGTTATCGGAGCTGTGATGGGTACCGGGGAGATTTTGGGAGAGAGAGGGAGTGTATTGTAGCTTGTAAAGGAGTATGGAGGGTTAAAAAGAAGTGAAAGTACTCAACTTTGGGTGAAATGACCGCATTGCCCTTCTGGCCGTTAAATAAATAAACGGTCAACTAACGGTTGGTAGTGCCAAGGTTATTATTGTGAGCAATTGAATATGTCAGGGACTGAAGTGTTGATTTTTTTTAAAACATGGACTGAACCTGCGAGCGGGTGTAAATTCAGGGACTAAAACTGTACTTTACTCAAAGTAAAAAGAAAATCATTTTTGTGAGGTTAAAATTGTGTAAGAAACCGAAAGATAGAACATATAAGAAATAACAAAGTCAATCAATGACGCACGCGTTACGACGAACCTATGAAATAAAAAACAATAGACGTAAAATCTGGAACTACACATGGATGTTGTGCCGTATTCCCTCGCAAAATTATGAACAAAATGTAACAACGTTTAAACACACACACACGTTGATTCATGGTAACTCGCAAAATTTAGTATGAAACGTAAAACGAAAATCTGCGAAAGATTAAAGTATAGGGGACCAAAGTTAAACATAAAAAAGTTGAGGTTAAATTGTAAAAGAAAAAAAGTTTTGGCTTTAAAGTAAAAAAAATCAATTTTGTAAAATTAAAATTGCAAGAAATTCAAAGATTTGGGTTAAACATAAAATTTCAACCTTTTATTTTGAAAACCACCTAAAGCATATAGTACAACACCCTATGCCTACAAAACTTACTAATTTATAGTATATAAATTTATTTTTAAACATTATCGCTATATTATATTGAAATTTTTTTGTCGCATTAGTTTATTAATTAGCATAATACAATGATAAAAACAAGAGTTAAATGCCTGTTGTGGTTTGCAAATATTGCAAACGTGATCCCAGTGCTTCAATAGTTACAGCGTTGATCATAGAGGTTGTAATTTTCGCACTCGGGTGATACTTATCACGAACACATATTAAGTTTTCTAGTTAAGTGTTTGTGAAATGTCTGTTTCTCCAAAGATTAAAAAAAACAAATAGAATTAAGGGGGGCCCACCTCATCCCACCCTTCTTCTTCCCCACTTATTTCTATTTTTTATAATGTTAGGGGTAAAAAAGACGTTTCATATACTCTTAACTGGAAAACTTAATGTGGATTAATGATAAGGATCACCCGAGTGCGAAAGTTACAACCACTAGAACCATCTTTTATTATTGAAACACCAGGAACAAGAATGAAATATTTATAAGGCTAGAGAGTGTGGTTGGAGCCCCCAATGGGCTTTATCAGTCCACCTAAGCTCCACGTTAGCGCCATGTCACCCCCGGGGCTTTATCATGCCCCCATTTAATTTGCAGGGTGTGGATGGAGCCCCCGTCATGATTACCTAATTATTTATTTATTTAAATATTTAATTTTTTAAATTAAATGGCAATTTTAATAACTAGAAAATTAAAAGACATAATTTCATTAAAAAAAATAAAAACACTACATAATTTCATTAAAAAAAATAAAAACACTACAAAGTCATTAAAAACCACTACAAAGTAATTTAACTTGTTGTCTATGTCGACTCCTCCTTGTTCACGATAAAACCATAGGTGCTCGTTGTCACACCCCAACCGATGGCGAAATTATCGGGGCGCGGCACTGAGCGAAATAGATTGTTCAAAGAAATTCCATAACGACTAAATTACCAAATAGTTTAAATATTATGTCCCATACCATAACCCATAAGATAATCTAGTTATTACAGACGAGATATTCTTCAAACAAATAAACATGGTCCGACAACTCAGATTTTCAAATAAAATAAATTGTCTTTGTTTCTAGACTCTTTCCTAGCCTCGATTTCACAACAAGCCAAGTTATGTGTGCAAGTGTGTATATAAGTTTAAGTATATTTTAACCCCTTTTTACACGTTAGCCAAGTTTTAAATTTATAAAACACGATATTTTACAAACACCAAACACACATATGGGCAAGCGCACCCATCGTCAGCGTAGTATAGTGTTGGCAAGATACCGAGGTCGTCCAAGGACACAAGAGCTTTTAGTACCGGTTTATCCTCAACGTCTAATCAAATCAAAAGTTAGAAAAAATATTTTTAGATAAGAAAAAATAAAACTAACTAAAATGCTGAAAAATAAAAATAAAAACAGACAGACAAGATGAATCACTTGGCTCCGACTCGTGTTTAGTGTAACCTTTGATTATTTCCGCACTTTTGCACTTTTTAAGAGATTATCTTAGTTATTGTAGTAGGCCCCTCTTTTGAAGTTGACGTTACCCTCAACCTAGTAGTTTGAGTTAGCAAGGATACAATCCTAAATGGTCGGATTATTGAAAGATAATTAATTAAGTTAATAATGCGTATTATGGTAGGCCCCTCTTTTGAAGGTGACATTACCCTCGGCTAAGTAGTCTGAGTCAGCAGGGTACAGTCTTAATAGCCGGGTTAAAGTATTAATAGTAGCTTACATATGAGGGGATCAAAGAGTTTGGACCCCCCGCCATCCAATACCGGTGGGTATTGAAGGAGGTCCTACTAAATTTGACTCAGGTCCTTGCAGGATCTATACACTGAACAAGGCAAGACTCTTACCAAACCGTTCCCTTAACCCCCGACCAGGTAGCCAACATATCTCCATATAGACCGTGGAGATATGAATGGTGAAAATCTTTTATTTTATATAGACAGTAAAATAATGCCAAGACGCCACGGACAAACGATAAGGAAGAATCACCTTCAACATAAGAAACTAGTTATTAAAGTCATTAATACATAACCAAGTAAAAAGTGCGAAAAGATTAAAAACAAAAAGTATTACACTAGACACTTGTCTCCACCAAGTGATTTAAGAGACTTAGACAAACATGGCCTTTGATTGTCAAGAACTCTTACGATCAATCTTGGATCCCGAGATGACTCACACACTCTATGATGGACAATGGACGATGGTGGTGGATGATGGTCTTGTGATGGTGGTGGGTGGTGGGTGAAGTGTGAGAGAGGTGGTGTGTTGTCACACCCCGACTTTCCACGTATGACCGGTGGGCCCGGTAGGGGGGTATCGTGACGTAGTTAATATCATCATAGTCAAACAACACAATATATAAATGCACAACGGAAGCAAAAGATAAATATATTACAATCCGAATATAAAGTAATATCAAGTATTACAACGGAAGGTAAAGGATCCACAGGCGGATCTTAAAACATAAATATTGTTCAACAGACTTTAGACGCCTAGAACTTACAAGATTCCTTATTAACGTCCTGAGCAGCTTCCAGCCTATTACGTACTTGTACCTGTCACTTAGACTTTTGAAAATACGTCAGTTTTCACTGGTAAATACACTCAACCGACTCATTTGAAAATGTCTATGTAAAATTGGTTTAGGTGCTCAAGGCACGAAGATGTTTTGACACTTTGATTAAAATGCACAAGGCAAAATTAATCTTTTATACTTGGAACAAACTATATTTCATGATATCTGTTTTACATGACTTGCTCTACATACGGGGCCCGGTTCTATGTCGGTTCATGATTAACCGACACACCACTATTCCCTTATTGGGAATCCCTTATTGGGTATAATTAATTAATAAACATATGGCATCTGTCAGGTGTATGCCTACACCCCGTGCTTAGGTCGTGGCCATTGCATTTAATGAGTCAAGGATATCCAGGACACGGTCGCATTAATCCCCAATGTTTCAGTCAAGCAATACGAATTAAAAACAGGTTATTTGGATTTCCCGACTCATTGGTCTTTGAATCCCATACCTGACCATGCGGTATTTATATTACCGTATCCAAAGCCCGTAATAGGGAAAATAAGTTAAGAGTATTTACCTGAGCTAGCTCCTATCTTAAATAGCAAGAATTATAATAACTCAGCAGTATTCACTTAAGTAAGTGTAGGTACAATTTACCAGAAGGCTCTAGTCTGGAATGATGGTATAAATAACCAATTAGAATGCTAACGGGTCTTTAATTAAGCACAAGCTTAGACCGGTTAGTTTTGAAGAAAAATACGGTTCCAACGCACGATAGGGCGAAGACCGTTTTAGAATGTGATTTAGACCCGACAAGATTTAAGACTTGCCTTATATGGGTAATCTAGGCACATTCTGAATTTTGGGGTAAAACCGATAAGGTGTGACCCGTTTCGGCTAATTTATGTAAACTAGTTACATAAGCCGAACCGAACGCGCAAGAGGCGTAACGGGTAATCATAAGGTTCCTAACCAGGTTTCCTAAGTTAATATGCCTCAAATATGTTGTGATATCAGTAGGATACCTTCCATTATGCCCAAATCGAATTTAAACACAAACTATGCCTCGTAGGGGTAGTTTGGTCATTTATAATGTTATAAAAGAGTTTAAGTATTAACCGGAGTTATAGGTCTGATATAATCATCAAAAATACATAATTTGATAAGTTATAACAGTAGGGTATTGTATATATGTGAAACTTATCAATTATAACCAAACTATGCACCAAATGGGCATTTTGGTAATTTCACATAAGCCGTAAAGCTCAAACTGAAGTCTGAGTTAAACAACTTTTGCTTACTATTAAAATCTTATAATTTACCTAAAATATCAGTAGGTATCAACCCTTGTATGTTTAAAATAGTTCTAGTACATACTATGCGTTAAAAACGCTTAAAAAGGCGATTAGAAGCCGTTTACGGGTTCTATATACAAAGCTGATATTTTTATCATTCCAGAAGGTTTAAAATAATGTATTTATCATATAAAATCAGTAGCAAAAGGTTTGGGGACAAAAAGATATGTAAAACTCATTTTATAGCCCGAAAGGGCAAAACCGACAATTACCGAATTAAGCTTACGACTCTAAGTTATGCTCAGCCTAAAATTTATTAAAAATCTTCAAAAATCCCAAAATAATATATTACATCAGTGGGTAAAAATTTTGATATCAAAAAGTGAGTTTAAATAGGCTATATGCTAATTACGCCGTTTAATTAACATAAAGCTTTCAATTTACGCTAATGAGCATAACTCTCAAACTACATCTCAAACTGATGTCAAACTTTGGGTACAAGTTTATAAATCAGTAATTAAGGCTTCTACTCTTTTACTTTTTCAAAACTCACGTTCTATGGTGAAAAGGGCATAATGGTCAATTTATAGGCAATTAACGGAAACCTGCATATTAATTGGTTAACTAATGAACCATGGTGTATAATCACAGAGGGTTATACTAGCATGTAACCTGGTCCTAAGGAAGCTCTAAGGCAATTCCAAATCATACTAAAACGGGTCAGAACTGAAGTCAAAGAAAAAGTCAAAGCTTTGCGACTTTCGGTTCCGAACCGGGTCTAAACAGTAAATTGTCGGGTTGAACATGTTTAGACATGTTCTTACACTAATTACCAAGTTATATTAATGATCAAACAGGTTGTATGTGTTCTACATTGCTAATCATGCATAAATTAGAAAATAAGTATCATGTTGACTTTTTAATAACAGGTTTGACCCGACATTTGACCTAGTTAGAGTGGGAATCAGGGGGAACCCTTTTAAGGGTTTATTACCCACATAATTATCAACTTATAACTACTTTCAATTCGACTAATCACTGGACCATTAGTGATTAATCGCTAAGTCAACCGTTAATTACGACGGTTTGACTTTTAAGCTTAAACTAAGCAAAAACTTAACTAAGAAAGGATAAGCAAACTTACTGAAGTCATATGCTTGATTAGTGATCACTTGAGCCTGCTTTGGAGCTCCAGAAATGACCAGAAAGCTGAAGGAAGGTGTGAAGAACTTGTTGCAACCTTGCCCCTTTATATAGTGCTTAAATCTTCATGGATTGTTGACAACAAGGTCTACCATTGATGTTTGATCACTAAGAAGTGTCCCTAAATGTCTAGGGGTCGTTTAGGGGTCAAGCAAGATGAGGAAAATCGATTTAAGGTCGGTTAAAATGGCTATGGCAGACAAGAATCCAAGAAAATCCAAGAAAATAGGCATTCTGTCCAGATAAGGCCGTCGCGTAGCGCGACGGAATATGTAGTTAGTGCTCGCGCTACGCGAGCGTGTGTGATCCAGCTAAACCAATTTTCCATTAATTGCAGTTTTGGTCCCCGGTCCTTCTAAAGGTCGCTTTCACATCTTGTTTTGCACAATGAGCCCTCTAAATTGACTTATAAGGGCTTTAAGACATTTACCCACTTAGTTTAGTCCTCGGTTAACTTTATTGTTACCCGAAAAGTCCTAAACTTCATCGTTGGCGCTTTTAACCCCTCGCATACGAATTTGATCATAACTTTCTCATACGATAACGAAACTTTATGAAATTTATATCGTGCATTCTAGTGAGCATAATTAACCGTTACAAAGCTTTGAGTTTGTCAAAAGGTCACTCAGAGGTATAACTTAAACATGTTGACACATTTAACCCCTGTGGTTTGTAATCTCTCACTTTCTTTCATATTTAGCTTCGTATGATCCATGATTTATTCGTCGGAAGGTATGAGCATCATGTAGGGTTAATGTACAATATATTTATCCATTGTTGACGTTTTGAACCCTTATTTTCACATAGTTTCTTTGTTTGTCAACTTTAGTCCCTTTAAAGTATTCTTTCACACGTTCAAAGCTTATGACACGTGTCAATACATTATTGGACGTAAATTTTCGAGGTGTTACACGTGCCAAGGGATGGTTTGCAAATGAGCCAAGCACCCCTATTTATAGCCTGAATAGAGGCTCGGGCACGGCCCCGTGTCCACCTTCTTCTCTGTCTTCATTAATTGCAGTTTGTCTGCATTAGTTGACCACGCCCCGTGTGCAGAAGCGTATCTGTACTATCAAGATTTCCCCAAATTCTGCGAATCTTAGAGTTGACCACGGCCCCGTGTCCGCTGAGCACGACCTCGTGGTGGTTGATTGAAGCTTCAACAGCTTTGTCTTTTCTGCTGACACTTGGGCACGTCCCCGTGCTCATTGAGCACGGGGCGTGTTCAGCCTTCTGTTCTCTTGTTTTGCTTGGGAAGATGCTGTCGGGGAGGTCGGGCATTCCACGTTTGTTCCTTTTCTTGTATTTATGTTAGATTTAGCTGCCTTTTTGCTTCTTTTGTTCATTTGAGCTCATTTAATCCAGAAAATACAAAAGGAAGACAAAAACACACTTTTTCCAACATTAGTACTAAAAATGGTTAGTTTTATGCCACAATTGGTGTAATTTATATGTTGCATTTTGTGCACATCAAATACCTCCACACTTGAATCTTTGCTTGTTCTCAAGCAAAACTCTTTATTTTTGTGGCTTTACACTACCAAATGGAATGGGTAGAAGAGAAAGTTTTTTTTGGGGGGGGGGGGGTTGTCATAGAGTGTGGGGATTTCCAAGAATCTTTATTAAGTTTTATTTTTATTTATTTACAATCCTATTCGTCATGATTTATTGAAAACATTCCATAAGATAAATTACTTATTAGGGCATAACATGCCTTTTTAAAATTCCACTTATATACAAGTTCACATACCTCACGGGGATCACTCAACACTCGGCCGAAGATGTATTTTAGTGGATCACTCGAGAGCAGCATCGAACTTACTCCTACCATAAGCTTGCCAAGCAATCAATCCTCCTCCTTTTTAACTATACACCTTTGTAAATATCAAGAGGACTTTTGGGTGAAGGGTTAGGCTTGGGTTAAAGGTAGGTGGTTGGGTTAGTGGTTAGTAAAAGGGCGAAAGGAGTAAAAAGCGTCGGTTTTCGTAAAACTTTATTTTTTTGAAATTTGTTTTTGGATTTTTTTTTTATTTTAATGAAGCCATTATTCAAACAAAGTTATTTTTGATAAACTTGTTTGTTTATTTCTCTTTTGCTTCATCATCATCATCATTTTTTTTTGAAAGTCATAAGAAAAACCAAGCTTGATACTAAAACAAAAAGGTTAAAAATAAAAAGATTTTGGTGGGTGAAAGGGTGTTTGTTTTGGGTTTAGAAATGAAAAGGTTTAGGCTCAAAGGGGTTAACTAGGGGGGTTTTGGGTAGGTGGTAAAAAAAAAGAAAAATAATGGTGTTGAAAGAAAAAGGGTTAGTCCTAATGCCTCCATTATTTACTTACTCGGTGTTAAGTTGGTAAGGACCGGGAATGTATCGTCATGGCAAGATCTAGAGTCGTAAAAAACCAAGAGGCTATTCACACAAGAAACGAAAGATGAGCATTTAATCTAAAGATGTGTATTTGTATGCTCAATAAAGGCTCAAAACTCACTTTTTGTGGGAATGAGTTTTTAATGTGATCAAGTATATATAATCAAATTTTAACTAGATTTGTCATGTTGTTTCATAATTTTCTTATGTTGGTTCTTTTTATCACGACGCGATCGGTTGTAAATTTGTAAAAATATAACCTTTTTAGAACTTGTTATTCCCAAATTAAACCAAGACAAGTAAAAAATGAAAATTTTTGAAAAAAATTGGGGTGATTAGCGGTTCCAATAGAGTTTTGTGTAAGGCTTGTTTTTAGGACTTGCAAGATTCAAGGTTTTAGCATCTCCCCCACACTTAAATTACACATTGTCCTCAATGTGTCCCAAAAATAAGTTTTTCGGTTGATTAAAATGTGTAAAAGTGGGTTAAAAACAAGATTTTATGTCACTGGGTAGCTGAACACGGGGTGTGTTGGGCTGAGCACGGCCCCGTGCTCAGACTGCCAGTACCAAAAGTAAACAGAAGGCTGGGCACGGGGGCGTGTTCAGTGAGCACAGCCCCATGTCTAGATACCTGAACTGGGCTTTTTTCCCGCAGACCATGAGCACGGGCCGTGTTGGCTGAGCACGGCCCCGTGCTGAACTTGTTGTAATGAGAAAAAAAATGTCGGGAGGCTCTATTTTTGTGCATGGGGTGTTGGTTCAAGCTTCCCTTAGTATCCTTCACCATCCCGAGTGTGTTTTATTCCTAAAAATTAAAACTAAACTAGAAAATATAAAAGTTAACCTAATCTACAGCTAAGGATAGTTTCGCGGAATGCCTCCGTGGTGCGCCACGTTTATAAGGGTCCTTGGCTAGACCCTCCTTATCGGGTGGTTCTGGCTCATCTTCAATTAGGGGGTCCTCATTGCCGATTGGATAGTTCATTGATCGTTTAAGATCGACACACCTTTTGAAGGCCCCTAATTGAATGGGTAAGTTGTTTTTCTTCCGATTAATCAAAGTTTTGTGGGTTTTTACAAAAGATTGTCCCAACACAAGTGGAGCGTCATCAAGGATGACAAAGTCGGTTGGAACCACCGTGTGATTTGTTTGGACTAACAAATCTTCAACTACTCCTATAGATTTTATTGTTTTCTGATTAGATAGAAAAATGGGTATTTGAAGTGGTGAAAAATCACCAATACTTAATTTTTCGAAAATGTAGTTTGGCATTATATTAACACAAAGATCTTTATCAATTGTAATATTACTAATAAATTAATTTTGAAAGAAACATGGAACCGGTGTAATGTTAATTTCAAATGGATCATCTTTTATTAGCGTAGTTTGATCATTTGTTAACTTAATGCTTACCGTTTCGTCAAGTTTAGTGTTAGTGTTTAACTCTTTTAAAAACTTAGCATGAGTGGGTACTAAACAATGATTTTCGAAAGAAGGTGACAAGAGATTAATTTCTTCAAAATTAGACTCTTCTTGAATTTTAACGTCGTCGGACTCACCTTTTTCGTTGTTTAACTCATGTGTCCGTTTTTCACTTACTTGTTCTTCCATTTTTACCTCTTCAACTATCTCTTCTTTATTACAAGTTAATTCTTCCCTTGCGCATGATTCCTCTTCCCTTGCGCAGGCTTCTTTTATGTAGCGCTCGATAGTTCTAAGGTGTTCTAATATATTATCGGTCACTTCGACGATAGAGTAAGGATCGGGATTTTCAAAGCTTGAATCCGGTTGTTCGATCCTTTGTTCCTCATAATACTCATATGAAGTAGATGGTTCACACCATTGTTCTTCATTGTAAGTATATGATGGATAAGGGTCGTAATTTTGTTCTTCATAATACTCATATGAGGTGGGTTGTTCACGCCATGGTTCCTCATAATAAGCATATGAAGGTGGTGGCTCATATCTTGGCTCCTCAAAGTACGAGTATGAAGGCTCATACCTTGGTTCATCAAAATATGAGTATGAGGGAGGAGGTTCATACCTTTGGTCTTCATAGGATGTGTATGAAGTTGATGGCTCGTACTTGGGCTCCTCATAGTAGGTGTATGAAGTGGATGGTTGAAATAAGTTAAAATATTGAACCGAGTGCGGGTTACCACAATTAGTGCAATAATTTTCCCTATAATCATCCTCCTCATAGGTGTAGTTGTAACCTCCTGAGTATTGATCCATAAGAATCACTCAGCAGACCACAACAAAGTCTCGAGATCAAAAAACAAAAATAAAAACGGAAACAGAGGCTGGACACGGCCCTGTGTTCAGTTAGCACGGCCCCGTGTTCAGTGAGCACGGCCCTGTGTTCAAGGTCTGTATCTGGGCGTTTTAATTAAAGTTACTGGTTTCGTTGAGCACGGGGGCGTGTTCAGTGAGCACGGCCCCGTGTTCAGTTTCTGTTACTGGTTGTTTTATGAAAATTATGCAGCACGACCCCGTGTTCAGTGAGCACGGCCCGTGTTCAGGTTACTGTAAATGCAAAACTAAACTAAAATGCAGAAAAATGTCCGCGCGTTTTGAAAAGGTTTTAAAAAAAAACTGATTAGGCCGTCGATTTTAAGCTTTCTTAAAATCCTTGTGTCCCCGGCAACGGCGCCAAAAACTTGATGTGTGTGAGTGTGTATATAAGTTTAAGTATATTTTAACCGCTTTTTACACGTTAGCCAAGTATTAAATTTATAAAACACGATATTTTACTAACACCAAACACACATATGGGCAAGCGCACCCATCGTGAGCGTAGTATAGTGTTGGCAAGATACCGAGGTCGTCCAAGGACACAAGAGCTTTTAGTACCGGTTTATCCTCAACGTCTAATCAAATCAAAAGTTAGAAAAAATGCTTTTAGATAAGAAAAAATAAAACTAACTAAAATGCTGAAAAATAAAAATAAAAACAGATAGACAAGATGAATCACTTGGCTCCGACTCGTGTTTTGTGTAACCTTTGATTATTTCCGCACTTTTGCACTTTTTAAGAGATTATCTTAGTTATTGTAGTAGGCCCCTCTTTTGAAGGTGACGTTACCCTCAACCCAGTAGTTTGAGTCAGCAAGGATACAATCCTAAAGGGTCGGATTATTGAAAGATAATTAATTAAGTTATTAATGCGTATTATGGTAGGCCCCTCTTTTGAAGGTGACGTTACCCTCGGCTAAGTAGTCTGAGTCAGCAGGGATAAAGTCCTAAGTAGCCGGGTTAAAGTATTAATAGTTGCTTACATATGAGGGGATCAAAGCTTTTATTTTGAAAACCACCTAAAGCATATAGTACAACACCCTATGCATACAAAACTTACTAATTTATAGTATATAAATTTATTTTTAAACAATATCGCTATATTATATTGAAATTTTTTTGTCGCGTTAGTTTATTAATTAGTATAATACAATGATAAAAACAAGAGTTAAATGCCTGTTGTGGTTTGCAAATATTGTAAACGTGATCCCAGTGCTTCAACAGTTACAGCGTTGATCATAGAGGTTGTAATTTTCGCACTCGGGTGATACTTATCACGAACACATATTAAGTTTTCTAGTTAAGTGTGTGTGAAATGTCTGTTTCTCCAAAGATTAAAAAAACAAATAGAATTAAGTGGGGCCCACCTCATCCCACCCTTCTTCTTCCCCACTTATTTCTATTTTTTATAATGTTAGGGGTAAAACAGACGTTTCATATACGCTTAACTGGAAAACTTAATGTGGGTTAATGATAAGGATCACCCGAGTGCGAAAGTTATAACCACTAGAACCATCTTTTATTATTGAAACACCAGGAACAAGAATGAAATATTTATAAGGCTAGAGGGTGTGGTTGGAGCCCCCAATGGGCTTTATCAGTCCACCTAAGCTCCACGTCAGCGCCATATCACCCCCGGGGCTTTATCATGCCCCCCTTTAATTTGCAGGGTGTGGATGGAGCCCCCGTCATGATTACCTAATTATTTATTTATTTAAATATTTAATTTTTTAAATTAAATGGCAATTTTAATAACTAGAAAATTAAAAAAAACATAATTTCATTAAAAAAAATAAAAACACTACATAATTTCATTAAAAAAATAAAAACACTACAAAGTCATTAAAAAAACCACTACAAAGTAATTTAACTCGTCGTCTGTGTCGACTCCTCCTTGTTCACGATAAAACCATAGGTGCTCGTTGTCACACCCCAACTGATGGCGGAATCATCGGGGCGCGGCACTGAGCGAAACAGATTGTTCAAAGAAATTTGTTGGTGCACTACATCTGTCGACTTCGTCTTATATCGAGTCTTGGGTTCGTTGCGAAGTTGTTCAAGCATGATGCCATGATGACATCATCAAAGTGACATCATCACAAGATGACAAAAGCATTTATGATAGAAAGATGTTGATTTCGTTCAACATGCATACATTTCTGATTTCGTCCGTAATGTATAGATAGTGATTTCGTTTATGTGTCAGGACCTGATTTTGCTTATATGGCAAATGTGAGGTTCGCTCATATGTCATGTACGTATGAGCGAAACCTACTCATCTATATATAGGGGCTGTTAGAGCGAAACCACATAGAATAGGTGTGAAGGTCTTGTATGTAACGGCGAAACTCTGCCGAATCGTCTCCAGCGCTTGTAAACTGTTAGCAAATCTATAACAGAGACATTTAATAGTGAAATCAAGCTAAACAAAGACTGAATCAATGAATTCCGCCTCTGATTCAGTCTGAGCACTCTTCTGATTGACTCGTTAGGTCGTTTCTCGATCCTACAAAATTCCATAACGACTAAATTACCAAATAGTTTAAATATTATGCCTGTACCATAACCCATAAGATAATCTAGTTATTACAGACGAGATATTCTTCAAACAAATAAACATGTTCCGACAACTCAGATTTTCAAATAAAATAAATTGTCTTTGTTTCTAGACTCTTTCCTAGCCTCGATTTCACAGCAAGCCAAGTGATGTATGCGAGTGTGTATATAAGTTTAAGTATATTTTAACCCCTTTTTACACGTTAGCCAAGTTTTAAATTTATAAAACACGATATTTTACTAGCACCAAACACACATATGGGCAAGTGCACCCATCGTGAGCGTAGTATAGTGTTGGCAAGATACCGAGTTCGTCCAAGGACACAAGAGCTTTTAGTACCGGTTTATCCTCAACGTCTAATCAAATCAAAAAGTTAGAAAAAATGTTTTTAGATAAGAAAAAATAAAACTAACTAAAATGCTGAAAAATAAAAACAAAAATAAAAACAGATAGACAAGATGAATCACTTGGCTCCGACTCGTGTTTAGTGTAACCT
This sequence comes from Helianthus tuberosus, assembly GCA_030545235.1. Classification (NCBI taxonomy): domain Eukaryota; kingdom Viridiplantae; phylum Streptophyta; class Magnoliopsida; order Asterales; family Asteraceae; genus Helianthus; species Helianthus tuberosus. The sequence goes on from CM060369.1 coordinate 65,641,117, forward strand.
TTGATTATTTCCGCACTTTTGCACTTTTTAAGAGATTATCTTAGTTATTGTAGTAGGCCCCTCTTTTGATGGTGACGTTACCCTCAACCCAATAGTTTGAGTCAGCAAGGATACAATCCGAAAGGGTCGGATTATTGAAAGATAATTAATTAAGTTATTAATGCGTATTATGGTAGGCCCCTCTTTTGAAGGTGACGTTACCCTCGGCTAAGTACTTTGAGTCAGCAGGGATAAAGTCTTAAGTAGCCGGGTTAAAGTATTAATAGTAGCTTACATATGAGGGGATCAAAGAGTTTGGACCCCCGCCATCCAATACCGGTGGGTATTGAAGGAGGTCCTACTAAATTTGACCCAGGTCCTTGCAGGATCTATACACTGAACAAGGCAAGACTCTTACCAAACCGTTCCCTTAACCCCCGACCAGGTAGCCAACATATCTCCATATAGACCGTGGAGATATGAATGGTGAAAATCTTTTATTTTATATAGACAGTAAAATAATGCCAAGACACCACGGACAAACGATAAGGAAGAATCACCTTCAACATAAGAAACTAGTTATTAAAGTCATTAATACATAACCAAGTAAAAAGTGCGAAAAGATTAAAAACAAAAAGTATTACACTAGACACTTGTCTTCACCAAGTGATGTAAAAGACTTAGGCAAACATGGCCTTTGATTGTCAAAAACTCTTACGATCAATCTTGGATCCCGAGATAACTCACACACTCTATGATGGACAATGGATGATGGTGGTGGATGATGGTGTTGTGATGGTGGTGGGTGGTGGGTGAAGTGTGAGAGAGGTGGTGTGCCAAGGGATGGTTTGAAAATGAGCCAAACACCCCTATTTATAGCCTGAACAGAGGCTCGGGCATGGCCCCGTGTCCACCTTCTTCTCTGTCTTCATTAATTGCAGTTTGTCTGTATTAGTTGACCACGCCCCCGTGTCCGCTGGGCACGCCCCCGTGTGCAGAAGCGTATCTGTACTATCAAGATTTCCCCAGATTCTGCGAATCTTAGAGTTGACCACGGCCCCATGTCCACTGAGCACGACCCCGTGGTGGTTGATAGAAGCTTCTACAGCTTTGTGTTTTCTGCTGACACTTGGGCACGCCCCCGTGCTCATTGAGCACTGGGCGTGTTCAGCCTTCTGTTCTCTTGTTTTGCTTGGGAAGATGCTGTCGGGGAGGTCGGGCATGCCACGTTTGTTCCTTTTCTTGTATTTATGTTAGATTTTGCTGGTTTTTTGCTTCTTTTGTTCATTTGAGCTCATTTAATCCTGAAAATACAAAAGGAAGAAAAAAACACACTTTTTCCAACATTAGTACTAAAAAGGGTTAGTTTTATGCCACAATTGATGTAATTTATATGTTGCATTTTGTGCACATCACCAAGCATTCTAACATCTTAAGCACCTGCCACATACGTTAAAGTAAAAGTCAATACACATAGTGTAAAGGTGAGCATGAAAGTTTGATAATAGCATATAGAGTTCGAAATCGTTTACGCATAACCAGCACGTACACATTGTGAAATGAAGCACGTAAGTTATCAACATGATCCTATCAATACCAATGACTGCGGGTTAACTGTGCAAGGCAGTTCATAATACACACTCACCAGTGTGAGCATGTAATTAATTGTCCTTAACAACCCCTGAGTGAACAGGTGCTGAGTCCAAACTATAGTACCACTGTTGCTAAGGCAGGTAGACAGCAATCCATGTGTAAACATAACAAACAAGCAATCATTGAGTCACGTATACATGTAGTAGTGGTTAGCGTTAAAAGTATTGCGTAGTGTGTTCGATCTGATTTAGAATAAGTAACGTATGTAACACCCAAAAGTGCATAAAGCAAAATGGGTTCGAGTATACTCACAGCGATTAAGTTAATGGATTGAAGGGAGCGCTAGAGTGGATATTAGCCTGAACAGTTAACGATATAATAAGCGAAAGTCGACGCATAAAAATGTTGAAGGTGAGTCATAGGATCGGACGTCAATCCGATCGGGTGGCAATCCGATCGGATGGCCACTCGATTGGATTGTCACCTTGTTTGGGATGGATGTGTTTGTGTATGATGGTTTGTACTTTGAAGTTTTCATTGTAGCATTTTAAAAATAGAGAAGTATCTCTACATTTCAGGTCCGTCGATCGAACGGCCCGTTCGATCGGACAGCAATCCGATTGGCAAGACTTCTCAGTTTGAGAACAAGTTCACATCAGGACGGTCACTCGATATCCGATCGGGTGGCAATCCGTTTGTATTGAACCAGTTGAAGTTGGCCAAGTCCCAAAAGTCACACAATCGGGTGGTCACTCGATCGGGTGGCAACTCGATCGAGTGGCAATCTGTTTCAACGTTCAGACCCTTGATTATGTTGGAAAATAGTTTAAGTGTGGGACCTAAGTGCAACCCGATCGGATGGTCGGTCGATCGGATGGCAATCCGATCGGGTGGCAATCCGATCGGGTGGCAATCCGATCGGACAGCAATCCGTTCCGATTATCCGTCCGTCCTAACACTTGACTCGTTTGAAGTTTTATAGCGTTCAACGAGATATTTTGATATCATGCTTGAACAACAGAACCCTCAACCCGGCCCAAGCGACTCGACCGAACAGGAATCACCCTAGTTCGACCGGCTCACGGTTCAAGTCGGTAGTTCATGTTCAAACCTGAAGTCAATACCTCTTGTATAGATTTCAGATCTGGAACCGATACATCACCAAGAATGGGTAGAAGATCAGAACTAGCTCCGATTCCATCGGGTTTGAGTGCATTGAGTGTAAAAGAGTTGAAAGAAAGTTGGAAAAACCATCTTTCAATCCTTTTCACCATGAATATGTTTAGATCTATGAAAGATCTTTGTTTATTCATGTGGAAATCAATCAGATCTAAGTTGTTCCTGGTGGATTGAAGCCAAAACATGAAGTTCATAAAAACCCCATGATGACATCATCCTAGAACACCTCAAATCTAGTGATTTCACGGTTAAAAGTTAAGATTCGAAAGATAGAAAGGTGTAGGAGTGCGTGTAGATTAATAATGTACAAGGATTAGGTTGAAAACTTACAAGATTTGAGAGAAATCGGAAGAAATGCGGGTTGAAGCAATGTGGGTGAAGAGAGAGCTGTCAACATCAAATGATGTGACAAAGGAGGGTATTTATAGGGTTTCCATAAATGGAAAGGGGGAAAGGTGGTTGGTCGATCGGGTGGCAGCCCGTTCGAGTGGCAACTCGATCGGGTGGCAGTCCAATCGGGTGGCAGCTCGATCGGCTGGCCACTCGATTGGAGTGATTGGCGTGACGAGTTTTGCAGTTTTGTCTTGGGTGTTGAGTGTTGCGATTCGGTTCGAGAGAGCGGTGCGATAGAATTACTCATCAAATTACTTTTAATCCCAACTACTATATCTAACATACATTCACTATAATTAACTTACGTTTAGCGTTTTCGATTCGATTTGCGATGCGATAGATTGTGATTTCGATTATCACCTCATCATAAACATAACACGCACAAGTAACACATAAATAGCACACACACGTAAAACAATATCCAAGTCACATAATTCGAGTTGCGATTGTGATAGCGACAAGCGATAAATTGATTAAACATGCGATTAATATGCGATTAAACCTCGATTATTAACAAGTACTCCACATAATACAAATAATGCGATAACATAATTAGACTAATTACAAGTCAAAGAAGTCAAAACAGGAGTTGAGCAAGGAGTGACAGATCGCAATTAGCAATCTTTTCTTCCTTTGACTTCAATCTTGACTTTGACTTTGACTTTCGAAACACGGGGTGTTACAGCCTCCCCTTCTTAAGGGAATTTCATCCCGAAAATAGGCTGAAGCCGTAACAAACAATTGTGGGTACTTGTAACAACCCTCATTAAAACTCCTATTTATTTTATTATCTTATTCAATAGGAAACTCTAATTGAGACACCCAAGTGATTCTGCACAAACCCTACAAATTTCAGAACAATCAGAATCAGGATCAGGGCCCCTAAAACTCAGGGGGGGCATTCCCTACTCAACGATTATCCTTATAAGTTATTATAAAAATCGAATTTAATCAAACCGTCGACTCACCTGCACTTCAAACACACGTGGCAAGAATATGAGAAAAATGTATCCCTTACGGACCGTAAGGGTTGATGCTTACGGTCAGTAAGCATGTCAAATTTCTTGTATAAATAGCAGGCTTTGGGACTTGCTTCTGTGCGTTCGTTCGACGATAAAATTCGACTCAGGCTCGGAGATATCGTCCAAATACTTTCCAAACACACACAAATCACTAATTAGTAGAGGGGGTGCTGCTACGATACAGGGTAATAACTCGATCGCTATTACGATTCATTGTCCGATCGATCAATGTACTCAATGGATGTTTAAGTTTTGCCCACATTAGGGTGATGCTTTGTCATTAATCGTTAATTCGATGGATGTTTAAGCATAGCACTTTGTCATTCGTTGTGAGGGTTGATCTCGTGAGTTATCGTAATTGCTGTATTAAGTTACTTACATAGTTCGTGTGCACTAGGTTACAAGGCTAATTAATAGGCGAAGCTCTGCCTGTATAAATCTGCAATCTATCAAGGCTTATCTGTAGACTAAACTTTGCCCGTAGAAATCTGCAATGTGAGTCCATTCTCTTTTATCACCTTTTTGTGATATAATTATATTTACAAATGCTTTCCAGAATCATAAAGGTTTACCTGTTATACTTACAGTGATTAAATTTTTATATTCTATAATAACTGCTGGTATAGGAGGTTTTATACATTATTTGATCCTCATTACTATTAGCCAGAAAGATAGCTAATAATAGCATGACCACAATCACAGTGAGAATTATGCCTCAGTAGCCATAACCTATAACTAATATTATTCTAACATTAAATCGTTAATAAATTTATGTTTGAAATAAATCTAAAAAGTGTATACCATAATAAAATAGTGAAGTATAATGTATTCTACTATACGAAGATTATATTGTTAGTCACGTTAATATATCAAATAATGACATTACAAATATTTAATTGACATATTATATTTGATAAGTAATAGTAGTTTGACATAAAATGATATATGTCATTTTCTGGATTGAATGGTTTTGTGTCATAAGTAATATATTTGACAAAGTAATGTCACCGGACACAACTAAGCCCAGAGTCACTAGTTGAAAGAATGATCAACAGTGACATGACCAAAAGCACTAGTTGAAAGAATGATCAACAGTGTCATGACTAGAATCACTAGTTGAAAGAATGATCAACAGTGATATGACCAGAATCACTAGTTGAAAGAATGATCAACAGTGATATGATCACCGTCACAGGAATCGCCTAGTGACAGATAAATTGAATAATAGTAAAATATAATTACTTGATAAATTCACTATTGGACGAAAGTAAGCCAATGAGTGATATGATTACTGTCACATCAGAACTACCACCATGTGAAAAATACTGATTGAGTTAGGTAAATATAAACAAATATAAAAACCTTAATGCTGTAAGGTATAACAATATGTTTTATAAAAATGGAATGAACTCACTCAGTATTTCCGCTGACAAAACCTTTTTCAAACATTTTTCAGGTAATTACAGTAGATTGGAATAAGAGCTGGATACGACACTGAAAGGCTTCAAGAAGTGGCTTATTTTATTAATTAAATCAAATTAAGAAATATTGCTTTATGTAAACAAATTTATCTTATTAAAGCTACCTTTGTAAAACATGGGTTTATCTCATCTATTTAATAAATAAAAATCCGGTGTTTCTAAACTCTGATATTTTTCCTAACTCACGGTCCTGATGAAATTTCCGCTGCAATATTTTATAAAATTAATCACCGGTACCACTGGGCTGTTCGCGACTCCCGATTCCATTCAGGGTGGGTCGGGGGCCGTGACAGAAGGTGATATCAGAGCCACTTGTTTAAGCTATTTAGGTGTTCTTTTAATACCTAAACAATAAAGTTAGGAAACTGATACAAATTAACATATGTGTTATATATGAATATATATATGTCGAAATGCACATATAATATACTAGAAAGTATTGTTTTGTTCTAATTATTCTGTGATATTAATAAGTGAAAATGTTTGCAATTCAGATGTCGAATGAAGTACCACATAATCCAGAAGCTCATAATGAAAATCCTTTGGATAAAAATGCTATAGAAAATTTAATAGCTCAAGGAATAGCTAATGCTTTACCTTTTATAATTAAAGCTGTTAAAAACCCCATAGAACCCACCAAAGTTGTGAATAGCAAGCATACCCGTGACGACAGCTTTAACCATAGTGTCAATGGAGGTAATGATGATATTATCAAAACCCCATTTCCCAAGAAAAAGAAGGCGATGACACTCGGGTGTACCTACAAAGAATTTCTAGCTTGTAAACCAACTGAGTTCGCAGGCAGTGAAGGAGCCACGGCTGCTCTGCGATGGTTGGAAAAGACGGAAGCTGTTCTCATAATCAGCAAATGTGCTGAAGAAGATAAGGTAATGTATGCATCTAACCTCTTCAAGGAAGAAGCCTTAGAATGGTGGAATACAATTCTTCAGGCAAAAGGAAGTAACATGGCTTATGCCATGAACTGGGAAAAATTCAAGGAAATGGTAGAAAGGAAATTTTGTCCTCCTTATGAAAATGAACGAATAGCTAACAAGTTCCTAAATCATAAAATGATAGATGTGAATTGTCGTGAATATACGACAACGTTCTTCGAATATGCAAGAATGGTACCAACTCTGGCTTCGCGAGAACCTGTACTAATTTCTCGTTATATTTGGGGATTAATTAGCGAAATCCGAGACATAGTCAAGTCCGCTAGACCACAGACTATTGAAGAAGCAGTTGAACTAGCTAATATGCTGACAGATGGACTAATCTGCACAAGAGAAGAAAACAAGAAGAAAGAGTTAGCCCAGAAAATTTTCCAAGAATTCAAAAAGATAGGAACTGAATCGTCATTGGAGCAACCTATCTGCAGAAGCTGTAACAAAAAGCATTCCGGAAGATGTCGTTTTAGGAAAACACCCTACTATGACTTCTGCAAGATGACCGGGCATATAGAGGAAGAGTGTAGAAGGAAAACTAATGTTTGTTTCAATTGCGGAGAAATAGGACACATCAAACCATATTGCCCGAAACTAACCAAAGCACCCGACAACAAGGCCAGAACAACAGACGGAGCTAAGAAGAACGCGCGAGCATTCATACTTACTACGCAAGAAGCAGAAATGATTCCAGACGTAATCGCTGATATGTAATATCTAAGTTAAGTTACTATTTGACCCTAGTACAAATAAAAATTTATAAATAAATACATTCTGTCAAGTACTTCATCTATTCAAAACCATAACAGACGTGTTTGGTTTTCACTTTCACCGAATCATTTATTTGGTCACGGTCACCTTGTGGTGACGTTTTCACTAATTTGAAGCTTGTGCTAATCTCGTTGCACACCTTATATACGGGTTTAATTATTTATTTATATTGAATCCGCTGTGTTGGTTTATTCTATAAAATTAATCTTAACACAATCATATGCTAAGATAATGATACACAAAATTCATTTCATATTTCAGTGTATCTCTTAAGGATTTTTATATCAGCAATCGAGCGCTTCGTAATCTTTATTGCTTTATCATCTTTGATTGAAAAAACATTATTCAATTATTTCAATTTCAATCAAAAATCCTACTAGATTTATTTGAAACATTCGGACTTACTTCATTTGATTTAAAGCATGGTGAAACTCATTTCATTCACCGCTACTATTTCCAATCATTTCGACACCTTGTGGCGTCACAATAAATTTGAAGCTTGAATTAATCTCAATTTCACACTTGATATATGGATTTATTTATTTATTTCCTTTTGTTGGTTCATTATCTTAAACAGTCTTAATACAATTATGTGTTAAGATAAGAATACACAAATTCATATCATATTCCGGTGTACCTCTTAACGTTTCTTTCATCATTTATCGAAAATTCTATAATATTCATTTGGTCTTTTAATTTATCCTATTCGAAATGAATATCCAAATTTACTTCATTAAAGCTTTCAGTTGATTACACGGTGAAATTGTTCAGTCACCGTAATTATTAAATTATTTCAATCATTTCGACACCTTGTGGAGTCGTTATAAACTTATAGCTTGGGCTAATCATAATCATACGAACCATTCTAAAACCACGTATGTCTTTCATTTGATTCGTTATTAAAAATAGTCCCAATGCAATTATGTATTAAGACAATGATACACTAAACTCTGTTGTATTTCGGTGTATCCTTAATGTCAACACACTGATTTCTCTTTTGTTATGATTCGATAGTTAACAATCATTTTCGTGCTTCTATTTCATTTAAGCTTGTTGATTCTGAGTCTTCCTCAGTTGCCAATCAAAGTAAGCTTTCTTTTGACAAAGAATTTTATTAATTCTAAAAGTCCTTCACATTCATATCTATTGATCATATATCTTTTGGCTTGAACCTAGTCACTTTGGAAATCATATCATTTCATCTCATTCATTTGACAATCAATTTCTTGAAATAATTCAGTTGAACCATTGAGTCCTATTTATTGTATAACTCATATTCACAAAATTTAATTCTGTGTCATTTTGTTGACTGAAATATGACATAAGTTTAAAAGAAATATCGTAAACCAAATCTCGAGGACGAGATTTTATTAAGGTGGGGAGAATGTAACAACCCTCATTAAAAGTCCTATTTATTTTATTATCTTATTCAATAGGAAACCCTAATTGAGACACCCAAGTGATTCTGCACAAACCCTACAAATTTCAGAACAATCAGAATCAGGATCAGGGCCCCTAAAACTCAGGGGGGGCATTCCCTACTCAACGATTATCCTTATAAGTTATTATAAAAATCGAATTTAATCAAACCGTCGACTCACCTGCACTTCAAACACACGTGGCAAGAATATGAGAAAAATGTATCCCTTACGAACCGTAAGGGTTGATGCTTACGGTCCGTAAGCATGTCAAATTTCTTGTATAAATATCAGGCTTTGGGACTTGCTTCTGTGCGTTTGTTCGACGATAAAATTCGACTCAGGCGCGGAGATATCGTCCAAATACTTTCCAAACACACACAAATCACTAATTAGTAGAGGGGGTGCTGCTACGATACAGGGTAATAACTCGATCGCTATTACGATTCATTGTCCGATCGATCAATGTACTCAATGGATGTTTAAGTGCTGCCCACATTAGGGTGATGCTTTGTCATTAATCGTTAATTCGATGGATGTTTAAGCATAGCACTTTGTCATTCGTTGTGAGGGTTGATCTCGTAAGTTATCGTAATTGTTGTATTAAGTTACTTACCTAGTTCGTGTGCACTAGGTTACAAGGCTAATTAATAGGCGAAGCTCTGCCTGTATAAATCTGCAATCTATCAAGGCTTATCTGTAGACTAAACTTTGCCCGTAGAAATCTGCAATGTGAGTCCATTCTCTTTTATCACCTTTTTGTGATATAATTATATTTACAAATGCTTTCCAGAATCATAAAGGTTTACCTGTTATACTTACAGTGATTAAATTTTTATATTCTATAATAACTGCTGGTATAGGAGGTTTTATACATTATTTGATCCTCATTACTATTAGCCAGAAAGAAAGCTAATAATAGCATGACCACAATCACAGTGAGAATTATGCCTCAGTAGCCATAACCTATAACTAATATTATTCTAACATTAAATCGTTAATAAATTTATGTTTGAAAGAAATCTAAAAAGTGTATACCATAATAAAATAGTGAAGTATAATGTATTCTACTATACGAAGATTATATTGTTAGTCACGTTAATATATCAAATAATGATATTACAAATATTTAATTGACATATTATATTTGATAAGTAATAGGAGTTTGACATAAAATGATATATGTCATTTTCTGGATTGAATGGTTTTGTGCCATAAGTAATATATTTGACAAAGTAATGTCACCGGACACAACTAAGTCCAGAGTCACTAGTTGAGAGAATGATCAACAGTGACATGACCAAAAGCACTAGTTGAAAGAATGATCAACAGTGTCATGACTAGAATCACTAGTTGAAAGAATGATCAACAGTGATATGACCAGAATCACTAGTTGAAAGAATGATCAACAGTGATATGATCACCGTCACAGGAATCGCCTAGTGACAGATAAATTGAATAATAGTAATATATAATTACTTGATAAATTCACTATTGGACGAAAGTAAGCCAATGAGTGATATGATTACTGTCACATCAGAACTACCACCAAGTGACAAATACTGAATGAGTTGGGTAAATATAAACAAATATAAAAACCTTAATGCTGTAAGGTATAACAATATATTTTATAAAAATGGAATGAACTCACTCAGTATTTCCGCTGACAAAACCCTTTTCAAACATTTTTCAGGTAATTACAGTAGATTAGAATAAGAGCTGGATACGACACTGAAATACTTCAAGAAGTGGCTTATTTTATTAATTAAATCAAATTAAGAAATATTGCTTTATGTAAACAAATTTATCTTATTAAAGCTACCTTTGTAAAAAGATGGGTTTATCTCATCTATTTAATAAATAAAAATCTGGTGTTGTCTGTTCTCTGATATTTTTCCTAACTCACAGTCCTGATGAAATTTCCGCTGCAATATTTTATAAAATTAATCACCGGTACCACTGGGCTGTTCGCGACTCCCGATTCCGTTCAGGGTGGGTCGGGGGCCCTGACAGTACTTCACCTTCATGTCACTTTCGAGTTCCCAAATGAACTATGCGCCTTGTTTTCCTTCCCATCGGACCTTCATAATGGGAATGCGTGAGCGTCGGAGTTGCTTGGTTTGGCGGTCCATGATTTCGACAGGCTTCTCCACGAAGTGTAGTGTTTCGTTTACTTGAATATCCTCGAGAGGTACATGCAAATCATCATTAGCCAGGCACTTTCTGAGGTTCGAAACATGGAAAGTCGGGTGGAAGTTAAGTTCCTCCGGTAGTTCGAGTCTGTATGCCAGTTTTCCGATTCTTTCCAGAATCTTAAAGGGTCCAACATATCAAGGAGTGAGCTTTCCTCTCTTGTCGAATCTGACCACACCCTTCCAAGGTGATACCTTTAGGAGTACATGGTCGCCAACGTCAAATTCGAGGGGCTTGCGTCATTTATCGGCTTAACTTTTCTGACGACTCCGAGGTTTCAGTAGATTGTCTCGAATTTGGAGGGTTTTGTCAATCGTTTCTTGCAATAGCTCAGGACCGGTTAATTGCGAGTGCTCGATCTCGTGCCATACAATAGGCGATCGACATCTTCTTCCATACAACGCCTCAAATGGTGCCATTTGAATGCTGGAATGATAGCTGTTATTGTACGAGAATTCGACCAAGGGTAAGTACGCATCCCAATTACCACCGAAATCTATAACACACGAACGAAGCATGTCTTCAAGGGTACGAATCGTTCTCTCAGTCTGACCATCGGTTTGAGGATGGAATGCGGTACTTAGATTAAGCATAGTACCGAGAGCAGATTGAAATGTTTCCCAACAACGCGAGGTAAACCGAGTGTCACGGTCAGAAATGATGTCGCGAGGCGTCACATGTCGACAAATGATCTCCTTGGTGTAGATTCGGGCTAATTTTTCTACACTGTAGTATTCCCGTATTGGCAAAAAGTGAGCTGATTTGGTCAAACGGTCAACGACTACCCAGATGCTGTCGTGACCTGAAGGCGTACGCGGAAGTTTCGTTACGAAATCCATAGCTATACTCTCCCACTTCCACACAGGGATCTAGGGTTGAACGAGTAAGCCAGAGGGTCTTTGATGCTCAGCCTTGACCTTCGAAAAAGTCAGGCATTTCAAAACATAGAGGGCGATATCTCTCTTCATACCCGACCACCAGTACTTATAGCGCAGGTCCTGGTACATCTTGTCGGCACCGGGATGAATAGAATATCGGGATTTGTGGGCTTTGTCCATCAAAATCTGTCGTAAATTGGTCCATTTAGGGATCCAAATTTGGTCCAGAAAATGGAATATCCCATTCGACTTATTCACTAACTGGACTCCATCGTTGAGAATCATTTCCTTCTTCAAAGTGCGCTCATTAAAACAGGCATGTTGGGCTTCGCGGATGAGGGTCTCGAGATCATATTGGGCTTGGATATTACGGACGTTGTGCAAATAACTTTGTCTGCTGAACACGTTGGCAACAACATTTGCTTTGCCAGGATGATAAGAATCTCACAGTCATAATCGTTGAGAAGTTCTATCCACCGGCGTTGACGCATATTTAGTTCCTTCTGGTCAAAGATGTGTTTTAGGCTCCCGTGATCGGTGAAGATCGTACACTTAGTACCATAAAGGTAGTGTCGCTAGATCTTTAACGCAAAAACAATTGCGCCTAGCTCGAGGTCGTGGGTTGTATCTCGTGGATCTTGAGCTGATGAGATGCGTAAGCAATAACCTTGTCTCGTTGCATGAGGACACAGCCGAGAACAAGGGTCGAGGAATCACAATAGACGATAAAGTCATCGTTTCCGTCGGGCAGAGTGAGCACAGGAGCATTGCAAAGCATGTACTTGAGGGTTTGAAAGGCAGTCTCTTGTTCAGTTCCCCAAACAAAAGGCTTGTCTTTTTGCGTGACAGAGGTTAGCGGCACAGCGATTTTTAAGAATCCTTCGATAAACCGGCGGTAATAGCCCGCTAGTCCGAGGAAAGAACGGACTTCAGACGGGTTCATAGGTGTAATCCAGCTCTTAACTACTTCAATCTTCGCGGGATCGACGTGAATACCTTGACTATTTACAATGTGACCTAGGAATTGAACCTCCTCGAGCCAGAATTCACATTTGGAAAACTTGGCATAGAGTCGATTCCCCCGAAGTAGCTCGAGAACTAAATGTAGATGTTGCGCGTGTTAGGCTTTCGACTTTGAATAGATCAGGATATCATCGATGAACACGATGACGAAGCGGTCCAGAAAAGGTTTACACACCCGATTCATCAGATCCATAAAAACCGCGGGTGCGTTGGTTAAACCAAAAGGCATAACAACGAATTCATAATGGCCATATCGAGTTCGGAAAGCGGTTTTGGGAATATCCTCTCTTGTATGCGTAACTGGTGATAGCCTGAGCGTAGATCGATCTTGGAGAAACACGTAGCACCTTGTAGCTGGTCAAACAAATCATCGATGCGAGGTAGAGGGTAACGGTTCTTGATTGTTAGCTAATTCAATTCCCGATAACCGATGCACATCCGGAATGACCCATCCTTCTTTTTGACGAAAAGGACAGGTGTGCCCCAAGGAGAGGTGCTAGGGTGAATAAAGCCTTTGTCAAGCAATTCCTAGAGCTGGCTTGAGAGTTCGCGCATTTCGGACGGAATGAGTCTAAAAGGAGCTCTTGCAACAGGGTTTGCTCCAGGAATGAGGTCGATGAGAAAGTCGATATCGCGGCTTGGTGGTAAACCTGGGAGATCTTCAGGAAAAACGTTGGTGAATTCACAAACAACGGGGACGTCTTTCACCTCCTTAACTTCCTTTTTCTCCGCTACTACAATGTGTGCCAAGAAAGCCTGGTATTCCTTGCGGAGATACTTGCTAGCCTGGACACATGACATGAGTTGGTGTTTCTTCGATGCGACTTCACCATAGATACCCAGTTGATCACCATTAGCGAGCGAGAATCGAATCATCTTATCGAAGCAAACAACTTCAGCATGGTTTTCGCGAAGAAAGTCCATGCCTACTATGACATCAAAACTGCCGAGCTGAATCGGAATAAGGTCGATAGGAAAGATGTGATTGTTGAGTTCTAGAGTACAATCACGAAGAACAGAGTTGACGGCGACAGTTTTTCCGGTAGCAACTTCAACATCAAACGTCGAGGGGAGATGAGTGCGCTTACGATTAAGAAGCTTTTCGAACTCAAATGATACAAAGCAGTTATCGGCTCCAGTATCAAACAAACACGAAGCATAAATACCATTCACAAGGAACGTACCATTGGCCACGTTGTTGTCAGCCTGAGCCTGGCGCACGTTAATGTTGAAAGTTCAAGCACGAGCGGCTTGTTGTTGTTGCTGCTGAGGCTGCTGCTGCTGCTGTTGTTGAGGCTCTTATTTCACAACCCTATTGGGGCAGATGTTTGCGAAGTGGTTGGGATCACCACACGCAAAGCAGACTCGGGCGTTGACCGCGGGTGCCTGAGCTGCTTGTTGGCCTTGAGGAGCAGGGAGCAGAGCTTGATGAGCAGTGGCTGGTGCTGGTGCTTGTCGAGGACCTGTACGGCAGTTGGCTGTAAAATAGCCTTACATATTGCAGTGTACACAGAATCTGCAAGCAATTCCCACTGGATGATGATAGGTGCATGTCGGGCAGGCAGGATGAGGACCAGTGTAAGCACGCTTTGCCGGCGGTGCTTGGGTTACCGGTGCCGCAACCTGACGGTGTTGAGCTTGCTGCTGAGCCGGTACAGCTTGGAGTGGAGAAGCGGTAGTGACAGCATAATTCTTATTGCTGGAGTTGCTGTTGTTGTTCTTCCTCTTGCGACGAGAGGCTTACGAAGACTGAGAGCTGGCGGCGGTTTCAGCGGTGGGTGCGGTAGTAGCTTGATGGAGATTCTTGGCGGCTTTATCCCAGAAGCCAGACTTGACTCGTTTGTCATTTATTTCAGCGGCAAGCAGATAAGTCTCTTCGATTGTTGCTGGCTTTGAAGCTTGCACAAAATTTGCGACACAGTCGGGTAGAGCTCGAATATACTTCTTGATCATCATATCAGAAGTCTTGACTTGATCAGGACAGATAATGCTAAGCTGCTTGAAGCGAGCTGTTAAAGCTGCATTGTCACCCTCCTTCTGTTTGATGTGCCATAATTCGTCCTCCAACTTTTGGCGCTCATGGGGAGGGCAGAACTCTTCTAGCATGTTCTTCAACACGTCCCATGACAAACCATAAGCTGCGTCGTTTCCGCTTTTGTTTCTCTTGGCCGTCCACCATTCTAAAGCGTGGGACTGGAAGACGCTGGTAGCATTCAGAGTGCAGAGATCGTCAAGACAGCCACTCTGACGTAGGGTGACCTCGATCGAATCAAACCATTGAAATAAGGTCGTAGGACCATCTTCGTCAGTAAATTCTTTCGGTCCGCAAGCATTGAACTTCTTGAAGCTGAAAGCAGCTTTGGGAGCATCTTTAGGAGTTTCAGTCTTGGACTCTTCAGAAGACTTGCTAGCATTCTCTTGTAGGTCGCTAACGATCAGCGGAACGACTTTTGCTATCTGCTCAGCGACGAGTACTGCAAGGTGTTTGTCTCTCTGTTCTCGGCGAGCATGTCGAGAGTAACGGGGTCCAGAAGATGACATTGTCTGCAATAGACATCGCCATAGGACTCAAACACAATATAATCGAATCTCACCTCACACGCCTAATACTACTAAAGCTCAGGAACATAGTCATGTAACACGTATTCACATAGACACGTAATCACAAAAGCACACGAGCACATAAAGCACCGAAGCATATAAGCACGTACAGCACGGAACACACATAACACAAGAGGTAGTCAGAGTACAGAAACCTAGTTATATGTTGCACGTATTCCCTATCCTTCACAGCGCGTATAACGATTAGTTACAGCGATTGTGAGTATCGAGCAGCGATAGCGGATAATGATCATCGATTTGTTTGCGTTTGTGTAGTTTAGGTTGAAAAGCGAAAAGCGAATAAGTCACTAAAATCGAAACATATAAACACATAAAACACACAAAATTCACATAAAATCGGGAAATATCAGAGTCAGCAGTTGCGGGCTCAGAATCGAACACATAGAAATCGAGAATCGATTGTCTTCGGCTAGATAGACTTTGACTACCCAAAGTGATTCGACTATTCACAAGGGCTTTAAGTGCACACTTTGTCCTTCAGGACTGTGATCTCACCTCGAATTTGGGCGACTGGCACGCATCCTTCCAGTTTAGTGTGACTGCAAGCCATTGGAGTCCGTCGAGACTTTGGTGAGAGTTTTGTAAAAACCATGTTAGGGAGTAGAACTAGTCATCAAGGTTCGTGTTTCACCCCTAACTTAGTGACTTCGTTCCTGTTTATGTAATAAAATCACGAGGTAGAATGGAGGAATTGCGTCGAAGTATGGATTTCACTCCTAATTCAACGTAAATTCTCTTGTTTTAATATAAAAATACCAAATCGAACGAGTAATCTGGTCGAGAGTTTGCGGTTTTCACACCTATTCCTGACCAGATCATTCGTTTGTGTGTGAAATCAGCCTTAGGAAAGGCCGACCTTGCGCAGAACTGTAGTATGCGATGTTCGCGCAAGTGTGTCGTGTACAGCGAGAAATAGCGAGCAAGCTCGTGCAAAGCCCCTACCGGGTATGCACAAGTTGGTCTGTTAGTACTTAGACTATAGACTAGGTCGTTCTAAGACATCAACCCAGACTAGGTCAAGTCTTGCCTAATTCCCTATAGTTATGGCTCTGATACCAATCTGTCACACCCCAACCGATGGCGGAATCATCGGGGCGCGGCACTGAGCGAAACAGATTGTTCAAAGAAATTCCATAACGACTAAATTACCAAATAGTTTAAATATTATGTCCCATACCATAACCCATAAGATAATCTAGTTATTATAGACGAGATATTCTTCAAACAAATAAACATGTTCCGAAACTCAGATTTTCAAATAAAATAAATTTTCTTTGTTTCTAGACTCTTTCCTAGCTTCGATTTCACAGCAAGCCAAGCTTTCTAACATCTTAAGCACCTGCCACATACGTTAAAGTAAAAGTCAATACACATAGTGTAAAGGTGAGCATACAAGTTTGATAATAGCATATAGAGTTCGAAATCGTTTACGCATAACCAGCACGTACACAGTGTGAAAGGCAGGTAGATAGCAATCCATGTGTAAACATAACAAACAAGCAATCATTGAGTCACCTATACATGCAGTAGCGGTTAGCGTTAAAAGTATTGCGTAGTGTGTTCGATCTGATTTAGAATAAGTAACGTATGTAACACCCAAAAGTGCATAAAGCAAAAAGGGTTCGAGTATACTCACAGTGATTAAGTTAATGGATTGAAGGGAGCGCTAGAGCGGATATTAGCCTGAACAGTTAACGATAGAATAAGCGAAAGTCGGCACGTAAAAATGGTGAAGGTGAGTCAAATGATCGGACGGCATTCCAATCGAGTGGCCACTCGATTGGATTGTCACCTTGTTTGGGATGGATGTGTTTGTGTATGATGGTTTGTACTTTGAAGTTTTCATTGTAGCATTTTAAAAATAGAGAAGTATCTCTACTTTTCAGATCGGTCGGTCGAACGGCCGTTCGATCGGACAACAATCCGATTGGCGAGACTTCTCAGTTTGAGAACAAGTTCACATCAGGACGGTCACTCGATCGGATGGCAATCCGATCGGGTGGCAATTCGTTTGTATTGAACCTGTTGAAGTTGGCCAAGTCCCAAACGTCACACAATCGGGTGGTCACCCGATCGGGTGGCAACTCGATCGAGTGGCAATCCATTTCAACGTTCAGACCCTTGATTATGTTGGAAAATAGTTTACGTGTGGGACCCAAGTGCAACCCGATCGGATGGCCGGTCGATCGGATGGCAATCCGATCGGGTGGCAATCCGATCGGACAGCAATCCGTTCCGACTATCCGTCCGTCTTGACACTTGACTCGTTTGAAGTTTTGTAGCGTTAAACGAGATATTTTGATATCATGCTTGAACAACAGAACCCTCAACCCGGCCCAAGCGACTCGACCGAACAGGAATCACCCTAGTTCGACCGGCTCACGGTTCGAGTCGGTAGTTCATGTTCAAACCTGAAGTCAATACCTCTTGTATAGAATTCGGATCTGAAACCGATACATCACCAACAATGGGTAGAAGATCAGAACTAGCTCCGATTCCATCGGGTTTGAGTGCATTGATTGTAAAAGAGTTCAAAGAAAGTTGGAAAAACCATCTTTCAATCCTTTTCACCATGAATATGTTTAGATCTATGAAAGATCTTTGTTTATTCATGTGGAAATCATTCAGATCTAAGTTGTTCTTGGTGGATTGAAGCCAAAACATGAAGTTCATAAGAACCCCATGATGACATCATCCTAGAACACCTCAAATCTAGAGATTTCACGGTTAAAAGCTAAGATTCGAAAGATAGAAAGGTGCAGGAGTGCGTGTAGATTAAGAATGTACAAGGATTAGGTTGAAAACTTACAAGATTTGAGAGAAATAGGAAGAAATGCGAGCTGAAGCGAGTTTGGTGAAGAGAGAGTTGTCAACATCAAATTATGTGACAAAAGAGGGTATTTATAGGGTTTCCATAAATGGAAAGGGGGAAAGGTTGCTAGTCGATTGAGTGGCAGCCCGTTCGGGTGGCACCGCGATCGAGTGGCAACTCGATCGGGTGGCAGTCCGATCGGGTGGCCACTCGATTGGAGTGATTGACACGACGAGTTTTGCAGTTTTGTCTCGGGTGTTGAGCGTTGCGATTCGGTTCGAGAGAGCGCTGTGATAGAATTACTCATCAAATTACTTTTAATCCCAACTACTATATCTAACATACATTCACTATAAATAACTTGCGTTTAGCGTTTTCGATTCGATTTGTGATGCGATAGATTGCGATTTCGATTATCACCTCATCATAAACATAACACGCACAAGTAACACATAAATAGCACACACACGTAAAACAATATCCAAGTCACATAATTCGAGTTGCGATAGCGACAAGTGATAAATTGATTAAACATCTTATTAATATGCGATTAAACCTCGATTATTAACAGGTACTCCACATAATACAAATAATGCGATAACATAATTAGACTAATTACAAGTCAAAGAAGTCAAAACAGGAGTTGAGCAAGGAGTGACAGATCGCAATTAGCAATCTTTACTTCCTTTGACTTTCGAAACACGGGGTGTTACACTCGGTCAGATCGGCTTGAAGGTTATGGTGTGTGTGCCTAGCCCGTATCTTCGCTCGGATATCTTCTTTCTCAGCGTATGTTAGCATTGGGTTCGTCGGTTGGTTACTTTCATCATAGCTTTCTCCACACAACGCTCTACCCGAGTCCTCCAATATCATGTTATGCAAAATGATACACGTATACATGATGTTTCTCATTTTCCTTTTTTCAAGTATCATCGACGGCTAGGCGATGGTATACCATCTTTTTTAACACACCGAAAGCCCGCTCGATATCTTTTCTTGCTGACTGTTGTTTTTTCTTGAAATACAATCTTTTTTCGTCCTCTGGACATGAAAGAGATTTTACCAACGTCGCCCACTCGGGATAAATACCGTATGTGAGATAGTAGCCATACTTATACTCCATGTTGTTTGCATAGAATGAAGTATCTGGTGCAACCCCGTCTATGACATCGTCGAATAGATTCGAGGACATTAAATAGGTTCACGTGTAATATGGGCTAGATACTCAACATGGGCCAGATGTATTGCATTTGGGCTCAGGGCTTTGAATGCGTGTAACATGGTGGGCCCCACACCCAAGTAAGTGGTTGTAAATAAAATGAGCATGGTATTCGTTTGGTACCGAAAGTATCGGTACTGAAAAACGGGGAAAATTGGTACCGGTATTTCCTGGTGTTTTACCCGTAAATACTAGTACCGTACCGGTACCGGAAAACGAGAAAAATGGGTACCAAAACCGAATATATTCGATACCAAATGTTCATCTCTAGTTGTAAGGGTGAAAGGGTGCATCCCTCATGAAATGGGGGGAAATTTTCATTCATCCAATCATGATGTGTCATGTCAATTCCCCTTTCATACACCACTCTTGCCTAAAAACATAAGGGGTGGTTTCACTCAAACCATTTTTTTAAAGAAGGCATGATTGGTTAAAAGATAGTGGACCCCACCATTACACCATCTCCCTAATGTTCCCCGCATGCGGCAACAAGTCCCCGCTTAAAACTTCACCGCTCGGCAAAAAAGGGACGGCGACGGACTCACCACTCGGCAAACCATCACCCCGCACGTTTTGTCGCTTGGACCCCGTTCACCCTAAATGGTGTAATGGAGGAGAGGGAAAATGTTAAATGTAAGAATAAATTACAAAAATCGTCCTTTATGTTTGTACCGGATTGCAAAGTATGTCCTTTATCTTTAAAATAGACAGAAATCGTACTTAATGTTTACAAAATCTTACACGTTACGTCCTTTAACACTAACCCAGTTAATTTTGAACATTAAATTAGGTCATGTGCAATGTACTTGAGGGCAAGTTGGTCATTTCACTCTTTTAATTTTAAATAAAAAATATATAAATATCCTAAAGCACCACTGTAAATCATGGTCCTCTCTCTCCCGTTTTCTTTCACAACTCTATGTCTCCCACACTGTAAATCATGGTTCTTCTCCCACAGTGAACATTAAATTAGGTCATGTGCAATGCACTTGCATTCAAGTTATAAGTAGTGGGTGGTTAGAGTGAGAAACAGTTTAGAGATAGAGAGAATGTATGTGAATTTGCAGATGAATAATATAAAAACAAAATTCTTTTATTTATTTTTTTTATAACTGTTTATTTTATTAATTAAAATAAAATGACTAAAATACCCTTATGTTGGGTCCATTAGGTCATATTTAACCATAAAAAATAACTGAGTTAGGGCTAAAGGACATAATTTGCAAGGGTTTGCAAACATCAAGTATGATTTTTGTACTTATTAAAGACAAAGGACAGAGTTTGCAATAAGTAGCATACATAAAGGACGATTTTTGTAATTTACTCTAAATGTAAACATTTAAGAAATATTCTTAACTCTTTGGTAGTAATTTTTATTTTTGAATCTTATGTACTTTGTTCCAAAAACCGAAAACCGAACCGTTACTAAAATCGAAAAAAACAAAAACCGAACGGTTTTCAAAAACCCAACATTTAGGTTTTGCCAAAAAATTGAATTGAACTGAACCGTGCACACCCCTACAACTCATGCTCACCAACTCTATAAAATTTTTTACATTGGAATTTTGGATCCGTATCTGGAATCGAATCAAGTTTTTAACGAACCGAATTCACAATGGCTTGATCAAGTTTTTAACGAACCGAATTCAGAATGGCTTGATTTATTTACACCGCTACTTATAACTTGAATGCAATAAATAACTAAGTGATTTTTCTACAAATTTCGACTCCACTTAGAATTCATTTTGACTATATGATCTAAATCAACTTACATGTCAAATTGCACTATGAGCTAGAAGTGTTTTAAACTTCTTTAATTTTTTTTTGAACGGTGAATTTCTTTTTGAGTAACTCAATGTCACACCGTCTAATCGGCAGCCCTAGCCAAGTCTGCCCAGACTTACGTTGTCTTAACCGGGCCCGCGCTGGGTTGGCCAGACTTGGTTACGGCGTTCCCCCGGAAACCGTACTGCCTCCACACGAGTACAGCGGACGTTTAAGTTTTCTTAATCAACTTTAGTACTATTTGATTTGTTTAATTACTTGAAATTCTACATTTACAATCAAAACAATATGATGAAAGTATAAACTTTATAATACTTTATTTTTAAACTTATATTATTGTTAATAAAATAATAAAATGTTACATTTAAATGCATGGTACAGTCTTGTCTCTCCCATTACACACGGTCCCATGACTCATATCAACCTCCCATTATACACGTACAAGTCAGTCAAAACTTTGAACCCTTCATTACATGTCCCAATCATTATTAGGTTATAAGGTGTGGTCATAACCCTTTATGTGTACCATGTCATCCACCTTTAATTCACAATTCAAAACCATTATCTTAAAGGTGTGGTCATGACCCAAACCACTATCCCCTTATTTATTTTCATTTATCTTTGTCTATAGAAAAAGAAAATGATTTTTTCTAAAAAATAGAAAGCAGGGCCATGGTTGCCATAGTTTAATTCATACAAACCATGGTGAATTAGGGAAAATAATGGTATAGCCTTCCATTCATGTTACTATGTGTCAAATCATGTCCCAACAATAACATCACGCCCTCTAGCCTTTTATATAATTGAAAAATATGTCATGTCATCTCATAAATTCATATAGTTTACATGAAAATTTTTAATTAGTTGTAATTTTAATGAGTTTACTAAAAGTCTACAATTAATTGAAAAGTTTGACTTTTTTTTTGAACGGTCAACAGAATCAATCTCGAGTACTTTCGGGGCACCCACAAGACCAAATGGAGTACTCTGATAGTAACCCGAGTCCATCACAAATTCTGGGGAAAACCCGGTAACCCACCCGATCGTAGACACGACAGTAAAATTATAGGTAAAACCCGTTTGGCTCAAAGATCGAATCCAAGTTTCACACGAACCCTGCAACTCGGAGAATCAATTCTAGTTCAATCAATGGAACAAATATTAAAACAATAAATTCTATTTGCCGTTGTGAGCGTTTTGGAACCAACGAATAGATAAGTTTTTAACATTTTTTGTTTCTAACGACAACTATAAAGTAACATTTTTCTCGATAACATATCGCTAAAGAGTTAAGATTGATATTGCTAGCCTAAAGAATTTTGATGTTAGAGCATTCACATCTATTCCATCTTTTTTATCATATAATTTCATTAAAAACAACAATATTTTCTCTCTTCTTTCTATTAAATAATATTTTTTTATCATTTTATCATTACGTTTTCTCTCTCCTTCACTCGCAACTACTTTCAAAATATATTAAAAATTATAGAGGGTGAACAGTGTCCTCCTAAATTTACAGATGAACAGTAACATTTTATCTCTATTCTACTCACAGACACCTACAATCACTTTTCATTATACTATAAAAAAACCCTCTCAGAGAATTTAGGGGACAAATTGTGAATGCTCTTATAGGATATATTGTACTTTCTTTCAGATCAAGTGTTGGAAGAAATATAAAGTAGGAAACTATATTTATGACTTAAAAAGGGTGCTACTATACACACCCCCTATTACTTCGTGAAACCGACAGTTTTCCTCTCATAAAGGGGGTGTAGAAAGTAATAGAGGGGTGCGTATAAAATGAGCCCTTAATTAAAAATATTTCCGACACCTATTTGGACAAAAGTCTTCAGCAATAGTCTTTCAAAATAAAAAGATTCGAGGAGTAGTTGAAGGAGGCGACCAATTAAGTAGTCAAGCAAACCAAATCAAAGTGAAACTCTTTCTTATCCGCCTCCCGTGGCCTAGTGGGTTATTCCCATGGGGTTAAGTTGGCCGGCTTCCTCCTTGGAGGTCGCCGGTTCGACTCCCACTTGTGGTCTTAGGGGGGGACGTCCCAATGATGGATCGTATCCTACCGAGGCATGGTGCGGTCTTGAGGGCAACCCGGTTTTACACAGCTGTTACCCCAGCGAGTCTCTCGTGTGGGGGCAGTATGGTTTCCGGGCGAAATCCAGCTTGCGCAACGGCCGGGGCCCGATCGAACATCGCATCCGGAAGAGCGGGGCTGACGGAGGAATGTCTTCGACATGAACCCGGTGACCTATAGGTCATGTACATTGAAAGTAACATTCCAAAAAAAAAGTGAAACTCTTTCTTTAGATAGTGAGTGTTTTTCTTTATGTATCTTTGAGGGGTGGGGGTGGTCATCACTCATCACTCAAAACACCTAATTAAGTTCCGCCATGTCGTTAACCATTTTTCAATCACTCACAACTTTTTTTAGTGGCAATGGTCATCACTCACAACACCCAATAATAAACACTCACACCCCCTCACATCCATTTATCACTCAATACCCCATAACGCGTGAAGTTTATCACGCACACATACTATCACTCGTTATAAATTTAGGTGGCGGTGAGAATTGTTTGTTTTCCACACGTTGAAAAAACTATCACGCACACAATTTTTCCCCACCACGCCTCCCCTTACAAAAAGATTCTAGTTAAAGGGTTGAGTTGTTATATTCTAAATTAATTTAATTAGGTGGAAAAGATGCACAAACTTCGTGACAAGACAATTGTAGAGGATAACCAAAGTGTTGATAGACCGTGTAAAGTTCAAAAGGTTCGTTTAGTATCATCCACTTCAGAATCAGTCTTACACTTCACCACACATGCTGAAGACAGACTTGTAAGCTTTTGCAGTCGTTGCTTTGTTTCGTTATTCAACAATCTCAGTTATATATCAATATTTTATAAAATTCACCATTCAATTTTCTGTTTTTTAGCATCTGCCATCAGATGTATCTTCTGCATTGGATCTGCATACTGGTAATCCTAAGCCTATCAAGATCCAGAATCTCAAATGTGAAGTCCATGAACTTTTTATAACATCTCAAAAAACCAATACTGGATTCAACTACGCTGTTGTTGGATGGTCTTCTTATCTGAAATCTTGAAATATTGCTTTTGGTGATGAACTTTCGTTAAAGTTTCACAAGTCTACTCAATTGCTAAAGCTAAAAAAAGTTGTGCATATCGTGACAAATAAAAAGTCCTTTTAGTTTCATGTCATGATTGTTTGTGGTTGTACATTTGGTTCGTTGGTGGTACTAATTTTGCTTCTTAGACATGCTTAATATGTAGTTATGTCTATACAAAGGTTTCATTGTCAATGGGTGGGTGCTACTTTTTTTTGTGGATAGCACAATGGAAATACTCATATGTATCTTATATATTAACTGATGATGCATGTCTATAGTTGTCTTTTAGCTCTAATAGATAACACGTTTTGGTACACTATCTATACACATATATATATATTCTATCAATATGTGTTATGCATGGTTTTCTAAGAAACGACCCGTGTTTGCACACGGGTCTTACCGCTAGTAAAGTATAAAAGTAAGAAGTGTAAGAAGTCATTATAGAGTGACAAGTGTTCTAAAAGAAATCAAGTGGAAAAGGTAATTTTGTCAAAGAGAATAAAAAGATGATGCACGTGCAAGTCATATGCTATTTCCCCCTATTTTTTAAACGTCAATAACTTTTTTTATACGTCATTTGTTTTAAAAAAAAATTATACCATAAAATCGAGCGTCTTTTTATCTTTAATATAAGTACCATATTGTTATATTTAGAAAAAAAAATCGAAAACTCAGTTGCGTATTACACAATAGACATAACGTAAAACACAATGAGAAAACCCAGTTACTGTCACACCCCGATTTTTCGAGGAAATCCCGGTGAGCCCGGGTGAGGAGTATCGTGACGTAAGATTGGTACCATCATAGTCAAATAATCACAGATAGCACAGTGGAAGTCTTTGAGTTAAAATATTATTACAAACCAAATGTTCAAAGTTCAAAAATAATAATACAGACGGCTCGTAATAATAAGAATCCACAGGCGGATCATAAAATGTACAAAGGTGAGATCAACAAACTAATAGGCTTATGCAAAGGAGTTATATTCCTTTTCTAGCATTACCGAGCAGCTTCCAGCATATTTACGTATTTGTATCTGTAACTTAGTCTTTTGAAAATACGTCAGTTTTCACTGGTAAAATCAAACGACACATTTTGAAAATATTTTCAAAATTGATTTAGTTGCACAATGCACATGTTTTTATAAATAACTTTGGATAATTTAAAATGATATTGTATACAGTTTTATATGTCTGTCAATACCTATAGGGCCCAGTACTAAACACCGAGACATGATTAACCGACACACCACTTAAACCCTCAAAGGGGTATCCCCTAATCAACGGGTAAGAAAAAAAATTTATATAAAGCATTAGCATCTGACGGGTGTATGCCTACACCCCATGCTCAGTCGTGACCATTAGTAACTTAAATGAGCCATGGATATCCAGGACACGGTCGCGTTAACCCCCAATGTTTAAGTTATCAAACAAAACAGATTAAAACGGGTTATGAAGATTTTGTAGCCATAATCCAGTATATGATCCCATACCCGACCAAGCAGGTATAATTTACCGTATCCCAAGCCCGTATAGGGAAAATAGGTTAAGAATATTTACCTGAGCTAATACTTGTCTTATAAATGCAAGGTTTATAAATAACTCAGCTGTTTAATCAATTGACAAGTGTAGGTAGCAATTTACTGAAAGCCTCTAGTCTGGAATTATGGTATAAATAACCAATTAGAATGCTAACGGGTCTTATTTAAGTCGTAGACTTAAATCGACTAGCTTAAAATAGTGAAAATGGTACGATGCGCTTGATTAAGCGATGACCGGAATAGAATGTAGTTTAAACCCAACAAGTACTAAGACTTGTATAATATGGGTAAACAAATAACATTATGGAATTTGAGATAAACTGATAAGGTTTGAACCGTTTCGGTAAACTTATGCAAACTAGTCACATAAGCCTATCTGTCACACCCCCAAATTCCACACGCCGAGTATCACCGCAGGAGGCGTGACATGACCAGGATCCAGCCACCAATCATATTGAACAATGTAATAGTAAATAAAAGTCCAACCAAACAATATGATGGGTGTTCAAAACAAGTTAATCAAGTTCAAGTTATCAGCGGAAGCATAAAGTTTAAAACCAAAAACCAAAGTATAAGTTTAAAAGTTCAAATGTTTAACATGGAACTCAACAGTCCATGTCCCACAACGACTCTTGCTCCCCGGCAAGCTCCAGCTAACATCTAACGACCTGCAAGGCATGTAACAACGAGTCAACAACAAAGTTGAGCGAGTTCACAGTTGGTTGTCCATTTTAAAGTTGTTTCAAAAACCACGAGTTCATTCAAAACCATGAGTTATCCAATTCATTGTTTCCCAAACCATAACCAGTGGGGGCTACCCCATGTAACCACTAGACCCGTTACCATATCGACAACTGACATGAGTCATGTTGTGCCCTACGTCAATGTCTATCATCATTGACTAAGTGCCCAGATCCATTAGTCCACTCCCGTCCTCTGCGGCACGGTGTGAGGCTTGTCAAACCTAATTGCGCTATTTAACTAATGACCCGCTCGCCATTGGCCCAACGATTAAGTCGATATAAAAATGAGGGACTTCATGATAGATTTTTGTCTAGTAAGTTGTATGTTGTCGTCCTTCCTATGGAGGACGGAGGTACGTAATCTACCCAAGGAGAATACGCAGGTTTAATGTTGTCATCCTTCCCATGGAGAATGGAGGTTCATATTCTACCCAAGGAGAATACGCAGGTTCCGTTTTAGTTTCATAACCCATTCCCAAACCACCGGGAATCCCATGCCTTGTAGAAAGTGTGAACTCGCCTTAGGTTAGCTCGGCAGATACACGAAAAGGTCACTTGAGCTATATGTGGTCAGCCACGTCCTAACATGGTTACCATACAAGTCAGGTCTAGGTTCAAGTAGTGCACATAAGTTTTACACATAAACTAACAGGTTATAACACGTAATGATTATGGCAAACATATTCAACACGTTAACAGTCAAGTATATATCATATCCGAACTTGTGCGACTCAAATGATTGGGCTCGCACAAGTTTAATGGTCCAACAGCCTTGTGCGCTTCACTAGTTGAAGCCCAATAATACCCAGCCCAACCTGTTGTGCGTCCAACACAACTTGTGCGACTCACAACGGGTTGTGCGATCCAACATAAACCCGACCCAATAACATATGCAGTCCATGATTCATACAACCCAAACAATTGAACAAACACTTATCTTGTGCAGTCCAAGTGAACTTGTGCGATTGAGAATAACTTGTGCGACTGGGTTTTGGGCTGTTCGGCCCAACAGCTTAGACTTTTAGGTGGCCCAACATCTTGTGCGATCAGCACAACCTTGTGCGATTCACATGATGTTGTGCGACTGAGCTTAAAGGGGTTATACAAT
Organism: Helianthus tuberosus; assembly: GCA_030545235.1. NCBI lineage: Eukaryota > Viridiplantae > Streptophyta > Magnoliopsida > Asterales > Asteraceae > Helianthus > Helianthus tuberosus. The sequence goes on from CM060369.1 coordinate 65,668,974, forward strand.
GTGCTTTAACTGTTGTACTCAAACCTATTCTAGCTTGTGCGATTCTCTTGTGCGACTAGCTCTTGTGCGACTAGAGGGAACTTGTGCGATCAGTTATATGTTTCTCCTCAAATCATGCATATCAGTTACACATTCTATAATTACATGATTTACAATCAATCAATCCCTAATCGGTTATCATGTACCCAAAACATAATCAATCATGAACAACACCTATCATTCCAATAAAATTGGATCAACATTAATAATCAAATTAGAAATCATACACGTTCATATACCCCAATTATCATGAACACTAACTACTATCTTGGACCACATCGATTAACAACAATCAATAAAACATTCTAGCATCCAAATTGAATTATTAACATCATCAACACGGTGATCCTTTCTCCTCACAATACCCTACTCATCGGCTAGTCTAGAACAACAATAATCGATCATAGTCATCAATCAACCTTGAATCGAATCACTAAATCAATAAATCGTCATACAATTCTAAACCCTAAAACAACATGCAAGATCATTATAACACACACATCATGCATTGGTTCATCAATTCATCGATCCAGATCTATCACAACATCAAGCCTCATGTATTAACAAATTAAACAAATAATGAGATACTAACCGAAAGATAGAATGAGTTGGTTTGATCGATGAAAGAGCTCCGAATGGGGAAGAAGGGTTGTTGTCATCGAGTAAGGAGCAGGAGAGAACTAGGGTTTGGTGTATGTTGGTGATTTGGAATTTGTGAGAAACAAAACTCCCTAAGGTAACATGTGTATATGCATAAGGGGGGCCGAACCCATTCTTGGGCTGCCTAGGGTCACGGATTCAAAACGGGTAACATGATTGGGCCGAATGTACGGCCCAAAGGGCTTGTGCAATCGAGTTGGAGTTGTGCGGTTGGGTTCGTGGTGTGCGATCACGTTACATACATACATACATACATCACACATAACTACATAACATAACAACATAACATTCCATTAACATCAAAGTTCACATGGTCACATAATGTTCACACTGGTTACATCAAAGTCCAAAGAAAGGTTTGAAATACAAGTTGTCACATCATCCCCAAGTTGAAAGAAATTTCGTCCCGAAATTTAGCACGTTGCTACTGAGGAATCTAGTTAGGTTGCATGGTTTCCTGGTTTTCCTGGGGTGTCACATCCTTCCCCCGTTGGTTTGGAATTTCATCCCGAAATTCCGCAGTAGCTTCAGCCTCAGTAGTGGATTCACTTTTCTCGAACAACTGGGGATATTTGTGTTTCATCTGGTCTTCTCGTTCCCAGGTAAACTCTGGGCCACGACGGGAGTTCCAACAAACTCGGACAAGGGGTATTCTGGTACGTTTGAGAACCTTAACATCTCGGTCTGTAATCTCTACTGGTTCCTCGGCGAATCGCAGCTGATCGTCGATGGTGAGTTCCTTGAGAGGAACTATGAGGGTCTCATCTGACAGACACTTCTTAAGATTCGACACATGGAATACGTTGTGAACTCCGCTGAGTTCTTCAGGTAGGTTCAGTTTGTAGGCCACCTTTCCTATTTTCTCTATGATTTAAAAAGGTCCAACATAACCTGGATTTAGCTTGCCTCATTTACCAAAACGAACTACACCCTTCCAAGGTGAGACTTTCAGTAGTACTCGATCCCCAACCTGGAACTCGAGTGGTTTCCTACGCTTATCAGCATAGCTTTTCTGACGGTCACGAGCTGCCGCCATTTGTTGTCGTATTTGGGCAATCTTTTCAGTCGTGTCTACGACGAGTTTTGGGCCAGTGATTTTGCTGTCTCCAAACTCTGCCCAACAAAGAGGTGATCGGCACTTCCGTCCGTACAATGCCTCGAACGAGGCAGCCTGGATACTGGTGTGGTAACTGTTGTTATATGAAAACTCCACTAACGGGAGGCGTCTTTCCCAGCCATTACCAAAGTCGATTACACATGCTCGAAGCATGTCTTCAAGGGTTTGGATGGTGCGTTCAGACTGTCCATCCGTCTGAGGATGATATGATGTGCTCATGTCTAGACCCGAGCCGAAGGATTTGTGCATCGCTTGCCACAAATCAGAGGTAAAACGTGAGTCACGATTCGAAATGATGGAAGTTGGCACCCCGTGCCTTGAAACTACTTCCTTCAGGTAGACGTCTGCTAGAGTGGAGAACTTATCCGTTTCCTTGATAGGCAGGAAGTGTGCAGACTTAGTTAATCGATCCACTATCACCCAAATGGTATCGTTTCCTCGTTGAGATCTTGGTAAGCCAGTAACAAAGTCCATGGAAATTTGCTCCCATTTCCATGTCGGGATCTCTGGTTGTTGAAGTAGGCCTGACGACTTCTGGTATTCAACCTTGACTCTCGCACAAGTCAAGCATTTACTAACGTAGGTTGCTATGTTGGCTTTCATACTAGGCCACCAATACGTAGCTTTTAAATCGTGGTACATCTTATCAGAACCAGGATGTACTAAGTAACGAGACTTGTGTGCTTCATCCATCACAAGCTCGCGCAGATTACCATAGAATGGAACCCAGATGCGCCCTGTCACGTAGTAAGCGCCGTCTTCCTTTTGTTCTAACCGTTTCTTCGATCCTCGCAGGGACTCGACCCTGATGTTCTCTGCTTTCAATGCTTCGACTTGAGCATCACGAATTTGAGCAGGAAGACTAGAGTGGATGGTAAGCTATAACACACGTACACGCTTAGGTTTAGTCTCCTTTCGACTGAGGGCGTCGGCCACAACATTGGCTTTGCCCGGATGGTACTTGATCGCGCACTCGTACTCATTCAGAAGTTCGACCCATCGACGCTGTCGCATGTTCAACTCCTTCTGATCGAAGATATGCTGGAGACTCCTGTGCTCGGTGTAAATGGTGCACTTGGTACCGTACAGGTAATGCCTCCATGTCTTGAGTGCGAAAATGACAGCTCCCAGCTCCAGATCATGTGTAGTGTAGTTCCTTTCGTGAACCTTAAGTTGACGTGATGCATAAGCAATTACTTTCTCACGTTGCTTCAACACACAACCAAGCCCTTGAATTAACGCATAGCAATAAACCACGAAATCGTCTGTGCCTTCAGGTAACGAAAGAATAGGTGCGCTACAAAGTCTCTTCTTTATGTGCTGAAATGTGGATTCCTGAGCGTCACCCCAACGATATGTGACACCCTTCTGAGTTAGTGATGTGAGAGGTTGCGCAATCTTTGAGAAATCCTTGATAAACCTTCTATAGTAACCCGCTGATGCGTGCGGTGTGTTATGGTTTTTAATGTATATTTTTAGCCCTTTTTACACGTTAGTCAAGTTTTAATTTTATAAAACACGATATTTTACTAACACCAAACACACATATGGGCAAGTGCACCCATCGTGAGTGTAGTATAGTGTTGGCAAGATACCGAGGTCGTCCAAGGACACAAGAGCTTTTAATACAGGTTTATCCTCAACGTCTAATCAAATCAAAAGTTTAGAAAAATGTTTTAAACTAGAAAATAAAAACTAAAAATGTTGAAAATAAAAATAAAAGTAAAAACAGATAGACAAGATGAATCACTTGGATCCGACTCGTGTTTAGTGTAACCTTTGATTATTTCCGCACTTTTGCACTTTTTAAGAGATTATCTTAGTTATTGTAGTAGGCCCCTCTTTTGAAGGTGACGTTACCCTCAACCCAGTAGTTTGAGTCAGCAAGGATACAATCCTAAAGGGTTGGATTATTGAAAGATAATTAATTAAGTTATTAATGCATAATGTGGTAGGCCCCTCTTTTGAAGGTGACGTTACCCTCGGCTAAGTAGTCTGAGTCAGCAGGGATACAGTCCTAAGTAGCCAGGTTAAAGTTTTAATAGTAGCTTACATATGAGGGGATCAAAGAGTTTGGACCCCCGCCATCCAATACCGGTGGGTATTGAAGAAGGTCCTACTAAATTTGACCCAGGTCCTTGCAGGATCTATACACTGAACAAGGCAAGACTCTTACCAAACCATTCCCTTAACCCCCGACCATGTAGCCAACATACCTCCATATAGACCGTGGAGATATGAATGGTGAAAATATTTTATTTTATATAGACAGTAAAATAATGCCAAGACACCACAGACAAATGATAAGGAAGAATCACCTTCAACATAAAAAACTAGTTATTAAAGTCATTAATACATAACCAAATAAAAAGTGCAAAAGATTAAAAATAAAAAGTATTACACTAGACACTTGTCTTCACCAAGTGATGTAAGAGACTTAGGCAAACATGGCCTTTGATTGTCAAGAACTCTTACGATCAATCTTGGATCCCGAGACTACTCACACACTCTATGATGGATGATGGATGATGGTGGTGGATGATGGTGTTGTGATGGTGGTGGTGGGTGGGTGAAGTGTGAGAGAGGTGATTTGCCAAGGGATGGTTTGCAAATGAGCCAAGCACCCCTATTTATAGCCTGAATAGAAGCTCGGGCACGGCCCCGTGTCCATCCTCGTTCTCTTTCTTCATTAATTGCAGTTTGTCTGCATTAGTTGACCACGCCCCCGTGTCCGCTGGGCACGACCCCGTGTGCAGAAGCGTATCTGTACTATCAAGATTTCCCCAGATTCTGCGAATCTTAGAGTTGACCACGGCCCCGTGTCCGGTGGGCACGCCCCCGTGGTGGGTGATAGAAGCTTCTACAGCTTTGTCTTTTTTGCAGACACTTGGGCACGCCCCCGTGCTCTCTGGGCATGGGGCGTGTTCAGCCTTCTTGTTTTTGCTTGGGAAGATGCTGTCGGGGGGTCGGCCATGCCACGTTTATTCCTTTTCTTGTATTTATGTTAGATTTAGCTACCTTTTTGCTTCTTTTATTCATTTGAGCTCATTTAATCCTGAAAATACAAAAGGAAGACAAAAACATACTTTTTCCAACATTAGTACTAAAAAGGGGTTAGTTTTATGCCACATTTGATGTAATTTATATGTTGCATTTTGCACACATCACAGCCAAACCCAAGAATTGGTGGATTTCAGTTGGTGTACGGGGTGCAGGCAAGTTCTTGATCGAGTCAACCTTGGATGGATCCACATGAATCCCATCCTCGTTTACCACATGGCCTCGGAAATGGACTTCACGAAGCCAAAAGTCGCATTTCGAGAACTTAGCATAAAGCTGCTCTGCTTGAAGAAGTTCCCAAATGAGTCGCAGATGACGCCCGTGTTCCTCCTGACTCTTGGAATAGATTAGGATGTCGTCGATAAACACAATAACGAACTTATCTAAGTAAGGTTTGCACACTCGGTTCATGAGATCCACAAGGGTCTTCTGTTCCGAAGATTTGCAAATCCCACAAGGCCTCGGCTGAGATTGGGATTTTGAGTCAAGTCTGCACCTCCCAAAGTGGTGCTTCTGACAAATCTTACACTTGGGCTTATCTCCAGCTTGATGCCCATCCTTCTTAGAACTAGACCCCTTCTTGTGGTCATTGTTTCCCCTGTGCTTCTTATCTGACCGTCGTGAATTGTCATCTTCACGCTTCCGTTTCTCGGCATCTATGTTCCTCAGTGATCTCTGCCTGACCGCGTCCAGTGTGAGGGACAAGGATATATCAGCTGCAGACTTGAATGTAGCTGGCCGAGAGGCTTTTACACTTGCCTTAATCTCTGGGGCTAAACCCCCAATGAAACGGGCTATTCTTTTGGGTTCCGGGGTCACCAGATAAGGAACCAACCTTGACATTGTATTAAAGCTCGTAAGGTAAGCTTGGCAATCCTGATTCTTCATAACTAAGGATAAGAAATCAGATTCAATCTTTTCTACCTCATGCTGAGGGCAGTAGTTCTCCCTGATCAATGACACAAACTGTTCCCAAGTCATATTGTACAATGGGATTTTCCCTGTAGCTTGGATTAAAGACCTCTACCAAGCTAGTGCTTCACCTTTGAACGACTGGGATACAAACTTTACCACATCCTTATCAGCGCACCCGCCGATATCAACTACGGTGTCGATCTCATCCAACCATGTCATGTAGTCTATAGCTCCTTTCTCGCCAGTGAAATCCCTGGGAAACAAAATACTTGTAGGAGCAATGTAACAACTCTCATTAAAAGTCATATTTATTTAACTAAATTGTTCAATAAGGAAACCTTAATTGAGAAACCCAAGTAATTCTGAACAAACCCTAAAATTTTCAAAACATGTAGAATCAGGATTAGGGCCCCTAAAACTAAAGGGGGGTAAACCCTAACTAACGATTATCTATAAAATGCGTTGTACAAACTGAGAATTAACGAACTAGCAACTCAGCAGGGCTATACTAGTGACAAGGCTACTCTAGGCTAGGGTGTTACCACAGGCGAGTCGCGACAGAATCAGTGTCATCTGTCGCGACACGCGGGGGGTGCAAAATTCACGTATAAATACTAGGCCTTGGGACTTGAAATCTGTCTTTGGAACGACGTGAATTCGAGTTACGTAGACTGAGTTATCACAGAAACAGTCCACTAAACACACACAATCACTAATTGCTGCCACAATCAGGGTAATAACTCGATCGCTATTACGATTCAACGTCCGATCGATTATAACTATCCAACGATTGCTTAAGTGCCGCTCAAATTGAGTTTATACTTTGTTAATTCATCGTGATTTCGACTTGAATGTTTGAGTACTGCTCGAATTCGGACTATACTCTGTCATTCGTTGTGAATCCACTGAATTGATAAGTATTGCACTTGTCAATCATTGTGAGGGTTTAATCTCGTGAATTGTCGTAACTGCTGTATTAGTTACTAACCGGTTTGTGTGTGCATTATTAATTAAATTAGGTTAATCAAGGCTAATCAGTAGGCTTATACTTTGCTCGTTAAATCTACAATGTGAGTCATTCTCTTTTTTATCAACTGTTTTACAATACTCCAAAATTATTTTCAAAGTTATAATTACAGTGATTAAGTTTATGTAATCACCAAATTACAGCCGGTATGTGGGGTATTGTGCACAGTATTGCAGTTTTATCACTTTAGGTGGGCGAACCTAAATTTAGTGATAACCGTCATTCATTGGGGAAGCCAATGGTGATATGACCACAGTCACAGAAAAGAGTCGAGTGACAAATACTGTGGGTAGTTGGTTTGATATCAGAAACATTGTAATCTCTTAATACTGTGAATTATAACAAACGAGTCGTTTTAGTAAAACTGAATGATTCACTCAGTATTTCCCTGCTGACAAAACCTTTTTCAAACATGTTTCAGGTGATCTGTTGTGAGCACAGGAAAAGTGCATTGGAGCACTACAAGCTTAGAAAAGTGGCTCAATGTAAATAAATAAAGAAACATGTTTTGAGAAATAAAAGATTTCCCAGCGAAATCACTTTATTGTAAATTATGGGATTTATCCCTATATTATATTAACGAGCAGTTTTAATATTAATCGATCCTGTTTAAAAAGACTTCCGCTGTCACTAAATTAGATACCATCAGATTTCCTGCCTTGCGGCTCTAGACCGGGTCAAACCGGGGCCAAGGGCCGTGACAGGAAAAGGTGGTATCAGAGCCACTGATTTAAGCTTACTATTGATTTTAGCCTATGAGAAATACTTAGGAAATTTAATTGCCATTATGTGAAAATATGTTTTATTAACTGATTAATTGTTGAGTTACAGTATGAGTAAAAACAAGCTTTCTGCTATCTACCACAAATTAGATACTGCAACCACAGAAAAAGGAACCTCTTCCTCCAAACACCCAGCAGATCTGGAAGAAGGGATTTTTGTCCGTAAAGCAAATTATGAAAATCCTCTTACCCAAGATAAAATAAATTTGATTCTTAGAAAGGGAAAGGAAAAAAATAAAGAAACCCCAAGTCAAGAAAGTGAGGTTTAATTCAGAAATCCAGGAATTAGGCAATAGGTCACCTTGGGAAGATACATTAGATGAAAAATGGGCAAACCTTTATATGCTAGCTACCGTAGCAGAGAATGCAAGCCTTTAAAATATCAATCAGCCTGGTCTAGTAGAAAATTAATCTCCAGTAAATAAATAAAGAATAGTGTATTCTCTTTCCTGTTGTCCTTTTGTACAAATCCGTATGCAATAAAACTTTAATGTTTATTTAAAACTTTGTTCCAAAGTTTTAACTTGGCATTTTTGTGCATTTTGCATATATGCTATCCAGCATGAGTGAGATATCGGAAGCATTTCAGAATCTCAACCTCTACCCAGTACCAATTGAAGTATCCCACGACTTTACTGGTTATATTGCTGACATAGAGGAACCCCTGGAATTCCAAGCTCCACCGCTGGAAAAAGCAAAACTTAAAAAGAAAAGAAGATATGTAGGATGGAGGAACGTGCGCAGGAGAAAGCCAGCTACTAGGAAACTCCCTAAAATAGAAAACCCTATAGACAAAGGAAAAGGAATAGAAATCGGAGAGAGTTCTAATCCAGCAGAGATAGAAATCAGGAAAGATTCTCAACAAAAAGGAATAGAAATTGGAGAGAGCTCCAGACAAACTGAAGAAATCACATTCCAAGAAGAAATAGACCGTCTACTAGCAAATTGTGATGTCATTAGCCCTATCCATAATACTCTATATCCTTACATAGAAACCCAACTTCCTATAAATTGGGAACCAGCTATTCCAGACCCACTAATCCACACTCGACCTTTAGGCCATATGGAAGAATGGTGGACAAATGACTGGCAATTCGAAAATATCGTCAACAGTCCTTATTCTTTCCTTCCACAGTTTGATCCAGAACCTATCCCCAATCCTCCAATGAGCAACGAAAACTTAGCCGAACTCCGTCTGTTCGGTGAAGAGCTGATAGGAACAGGGAATAGGATCCGGGAAATAGGTGAACAAATTTCCTGGAAATACGACGAAAGGGAGCGTCGCTACTAAACTGCCAGTTGACCAAAGAATAGTGGGGTTGGGAAGAATGTCTGTATAATAATAATAATAATAATAATAATAGTTAAATATAATTCTGTAAAATGGGAAATAAAACATTGCAAGATAAACAGTGTGTATGGATGCCTATATAATATATAAAGCAAAATAGAAGTCGAAACATCGACAATTTTGGATATATATCTGTGTTATAAAATTTTATGTGTTTCTGTGAAATTGTTTTATTTACAATCATTTGACACCAATAGTTATAATTATAATAATTATCAGATGGAAAACGCTAGTAATGAACCAGTTAATGAAGGGAATCAATCTGAACAAAATCAGGAAAACCAGTATATGACTAGACAAGATATTGAGAACATCATCACTCAAGGGATAGCTAATGCTATTCCAGCAATCGTAGCTGCTGCTCAGAAACCTGTTGAACCGCAACAAATCATTCCTAGTAAACGTACTCAGGAAGATAATTTTAGTCATAGTATAAATGGAGGCGGCAATCATGACGATAATAATCCACGACAGGCTCCACCTCCTAAGAAAATGAAAGCCGCAACACCTGGTTGCACTTTCAAAGAATTTCTTGCTTGTAAACCTGCTGAATTTGCAGGCAACGAAGGAGCAACTGCAGTACTACGTTGGTTAGAGAAAACCGAAGCAGTAATTGCAATAAGTAAGTGTTCTGAAGAAGATCAGGTCATGTACGCGTCAAACCTTTTCAAAGAAGGGGCACTAGAATGGTGGAACACCGTATTACAAGCAAAAGGAAGAAGGATGGCTTATGCTTTAAAATGGGAAGAATTTAAAATTCTTGTAGAAAGAAAATATTGTCCTGAATATGAAAAGGAACAAATGGCAAATAAGTTCCTAAACCATCGTATGGTAGGCGTAGAGTGTCGCGGTTATACTTCGACATTCTTTGAGTATGCTAGAGTAGTACCAACACTGGCTTCGCCAGAACCGGTACTCATTTCCCGTTACATTTGGGGATTAATTAGTGAAATTCGTAACATCGTTAAAGCTACGAGACCTCGCACTATTGACGATGATGTGGAACTAGCTAATACCCTAACTGATGAACTAGTGCGCACAAGAGAAGAAGATCGAAAGAAGGAATTGGCTCAAAAGATTACCCAAGGATTTCGTGTGGGTAATGATAATAGGTTCAAGAAAAGAGGAAGGAGACAATCTGCACATTCGCCTTTTTGCAACAATTGCAAAAAGAATCATTTTGGAAAATGCAATGTAAATTGTAACTTCTGCAAAATGGCAGGAAATCGTGAAGAAAATTGCAAGAAGAAAACCATAATCTGCTATAACTGTGGAGAAACCGGACATTACAAAACAGAATGTCCTAAATTGACTAAAACCACTGACAACAAAGGCAAACCTGCTAATGGAACAACAAAGAAGAATGCCAGAGCATTTCAACTAACCACTCAGGAAGCTGAACTAATCCCTGACGTTATAGCTGGTACGTTCTTGGTCCTCGACGTTTATGCAAAAGTATTATTTGACTCTGGTGCAAACCAAAGTTTTATCAATACTTCATTTTGCCAAGCTCTTAACTTACCCTTAACCACCCTTAGGCAAATTTTTACAGTCGAAACGACAGACGGGAATTCTGTTAACATAAATAAGGTTTTGCAAGAAGGAAAGATAGAACTGTTAGGTCATAAGTTTTCTGCAAACTTGTTACCTATGAAATTAGCCGAATTCGATGTAGTATTAGGAATGGATTGGTTAATAGCCAACCATGCTCGAATTCTCTGTGATAAGAATTCCATAGAAATTCAGGCACCCACCGGAGAAGTAATTGTGATTACAGGAGATAAACCACGTAAGCCTATGAAGTTCATATCAGTAATGAAAGTTGCTAATTATGAATGAAAACAAGGAATAGTATATATGATTTCAGTAATCATAAGTACTAAGGGTAAAGAACTTAAGGAAATTCCTGTAGTCTCAGGGTATCCAGATGTATTCCCAGAAGAATTACCAGGATTACCACCAGATAGGGAGGAAGAATTTAGGATTCATCTAATTTCGGGTACTACACCAATAGCTAAGGCACCTTATCGGTTAGCACCTACAGAAATGTTAGAACTGAAAAAGCAATTAGATGAATTACTAAGTAAAGGATTCATACAACCTAGTTCATCCCCTTGGGGAGCACCAGTGTTGTTTGTGAAAAAGAAGGATGGATCGATGAGAATGTGTATCGATTATAGAGAATTGAATAAGGTTACAATTAAGAATCGATACCCATTACCTAGGATTGATGATCTTTTTGATCAACTTCAAGGCGCTAGGTATTTTTCTAAGATAGACTTAAGATCCGGATATCACCAGTTGAAAGTACAAGAAGAAGACATACCTAAAACTGCTTTCAGAACTAGGTATGGCCATTATGAGTTTACAGTCATGCCCTTTGGATTAACAAATGCCCCAGCAGCATTTATGGACATGATGAATCGGATCTGTAAACCATACTTGGATAAATTTGTAATCGTATTCATCGACGATATACTTATTTATTCCAAAAGTCAGGAGGAACATTGCGAACATTTGCATGCACTCTTAACTTTGTTAAGAAAAGAAAAGCTTTATGCCAAATTCTCAAAGTGTGAATTTTGGTTAAAGGAAGTGCAATTCCTAGGACACATGGTGAATCACGAAGGTATTCACGTAGACCCTGCTAAAATAGAAGCAATCACCAAATGGAAGGTCCCACAAACAGCTATGGAAATTAGAAGTTTTATAGGCTTAGCCGGATACTACAGACGATTTATTAAGGATTTCTCTAAGATAGCTGTACCTTTGACTAAGTTAACCTGTAAAGCCACTAAGTTTGAATGGGGACACAGGCAAGAAGAAGCTTTTAAGATTTTAAAGCACCGATTGACGAATGCTCCAATTTTAGCATTGCCCGAAGGAACAGAAGATTTTGAAGTATATTGTGATGCTTCAAAATTAGGATTCGGATGTGTGTTGATGCAACGCAAGAAGGTAATTGCGTATGCTTCCCGACAGTTGAGAAAGCACGAGGAGAATTATACGACTCATGACTTAGAATTAGGAGCCATAATTTTTGCCCTTATAATATGGAGACATTATCTGTATGGAAGTAAGTTTACTGTTTATACAGATCATAAAAGTTTAAGGTATATATTTGGCCAAAAAGAATTGAATATGAGACAAAGAAGATGGATGGAAGTTCTAAGTGATTACGACTGTGATATTCAATATCACGAAGGAAAGGCAAACGTAGTTGCAGATGCCTTAAGTCGTAAGTATCATGAAAAGCAACGACGAGTTCGTGCTCTTAGATTAAATCTACAAGTAGATTTAATGAAACAATTAAAGGAAGTTCAAGAAACAGCAATCAAGGACGATGCTGAAGGAATGAAAGGTTATATAAAGGAACTAGAACAAGGAAATAATGGAATTTGGAAATTCCACAAGAAAAGAATTTGGGTACCTAAGCAAGGAGAATTAAGAAATAAGATTTTAGAAGAATCCCATAAATTTAGGTATACTATGCACCCTGGAAACAATAAGATGTACCAAGATTTAAGAAATAATTTTTGGTGGATAGGCATGAAGAAAGATATAGCTAGATATGTTTCTAAGTGTCTTACTTGTTCACAAGTTAAGGCAGAACACCAGAAACCTTCAGGACTACTACAACAATTGGAAATGCCTGTATGGAAATGGGAACTTATAACAATGGATTTTGTTACTAAGTTACCTAAAACAAGAAAAGGTAATGATGCGATTTGGGTAATTGTGGATCGATTAACCAAATCAGCTCATTTTCTACCAATGAAAGAAACCTTTAGCATGGAAAGGTTAGCCAAGTTGTACGTAGACGAAGTGGTATCGTTACATGGAGTCCCACTCTCCATTGTATCAGATAGAGATATTCGTTTCACTTCTCATTTCTGGAAAAGTTTCCAGCAAGCAATGGGAACTCGACTAAACCTAAGCACAGCATATCATCCAGAAACAGACAGACAAAGTGAAAGAACCATCCAAACTCTAGAAGACATGCTCCGAGCATGTGTAATAGATTTTGGTGGAAACTGGGATGATCATTTACCATTAATTGAATTCTCCTATAACAATAGTTATCATTCAAGCATAGAAACTGCTCCATTTGAAGCACTATATGGACGTAAGTGCAGAACGCCAGTTTGTTGGGCAGAAATAGGAGAAAGTCAATTATCAGGTCCAGAAATTGTGCAAGAAACTACTGACAAAATAACCCAGATCAAGGAAAGACTGAAAACAGTTCGAGATCGTCAGAAGAGTTATGCAGATAATCGCCGCAAGCCGTTAGAATTTCAAATCGGAGATAAAGTACTCTTGAAAGTTTCTCCTTGGAAAGGAGTTGTTCGATTCGGTAAGAAAGGAAAGCTAAGTCCCAGGTACGTAGGACCATTTTCAGTGATCCAACGTATAGGACCAGTTGCTTATCGTTTACAACTACCAGAAGAATTAGCTGGAGTACATAATGTATTTCATGTATCCAATCTCAATAAATGCTTATCAGATGAATCACTGGTAATACCTCTTCAAGATATAGAGGTAAACGAAAAGCTAAAATTTGTTGAGAAACCTCTTCAAATTGAGGATCGAAAGATCAAGTTTCTCAAACACAAACGACTAGTTTTAGTCAAAGTCAGATGGGATTCAAAGAGAGGACCAGAATACACTTGGGAGCTGGAATCCAAAATGAAGCGAAAGTATCCTCATTTATTCCAATAAATCTCGAGGACGAGATTTTTCTTAAGGTGGGGAGGATGTAACAACTCTCATTAAAAGTCATATTTATTTAACTAAATTGTTCAATAAGGAAACCTTAATTGAGAAACCCAAGTAATTCTGAACAAACCTTAAAATTTTCAAAACATGTAGAATCAGGATTAGGGCCCCTAAAACTAAAGGGGGGTAAACCCTAACTAACGATTATCTATAAAATGCGTTGTACAAACTGAGAATTAACGAACTAGCAACTCAGCAGGGCTATACTAGTGACAAGGCTACTCTAGGCTAGGGTGTTACCACAGGCGAGTCGTGACAGAATCAGTGTCATCTGTCGCGACACGCGGGGGGTGCAAAATTCACGTATAAATACTAGGCCTTGGGACTTGAAATCTGTCTTTGGAACGACGTAAATTCGAGTTACGTAGACTGAGTTATCACAGAAACAGTCCACTAAACACACACAATCACTAATTGCTGCCACAATCAGGGTAATAACTCGATTGCTATTACGATTCAACGTCCGAT